>OZ007498.1:121458649-122781594 GCA_963931805.1 Microdon myrmicae | reverse complement strand
GAACAAGATCCCCCAGAGGAAAGAAATAGGGTTTTAGATAGGACCAACGGGGATACTCGACCAAAACCCCAGGAATCGAGACAAAGGCAGAATAAGCCTAGACACGATGCGTCTCGGGTAGTAGAGAATAGGAACTCTAACACTAGATTCCAAGAACAGTCTCACCCCGTTACACGCTCACCACCAGGGAAAAACCCGTTTAGGTCGGATACACCACCACACAGTTCAAGAAGACCAACCGGGTCTAGGCCAAAGAAGCCCGAGGCACCACGACACCTTCAAAGAGGCGGAGGTGATTACCTTAGTGACTCCTCTAGCCAAGGTAGGGACAAGCGTACACCAAATCCATGGGTAGCACGCATGACTTGCAGCTTCTGCAATAGAAAAGGGCATGTATACGATGAATGCCTTCGACGCCGGAACACACCAAAGTGTACAAAGTGTGATCGATATGGGCACGATGCCCAGGATTGTCGGACACTTAATACACAAAGGAAGGCGGAGAATCCTGAACCTACACAAATAAGGTCACAGAACCAAAGGAAGTCACCGGTGAATACCTCAAACCAGCAGGACAGACCATCCACATCGAAACAAGCAACTACATCGAATCGTAGAGTGTACAGCATTCGATGTTGTTGTGAGTTTTGTGGCCGAAATGGTCACACAGGGGACGAGTGTCGTATCAAGGCAAAGTGGATAAAACCACAAAAGCCAACAAAGACACCCAATGTGGTTAAGTCTGTACGTAGGGACCACACCCCAAAGACCTGCACGGTCAATACAGAATGGCACACAGTCCAAAAAGGAAAAAAGTCAAAGGACAGCAAACAGCCATGCGACAAAGGCGGTAAGCAGACTCGAGCCAAGAGTAGTATTAGTACGAGCAGTACTGAATACTCAGAGGCTCGAAAAATAAAACAACGCCAACACCGATTACAACGCCATCGACCCGAATCGAACCGTAGACAGTCGAATTCAACCGCTACGGACGCGTCAGAGACGCCAAAAAAGGGACATAGGCGACAGAAGAACGGGGAATGGTGCACATTTTGTAAGCGACACAACCACATGGCGACAGTGTGTCGACTAAAAGCAAAATGGGAGAAGTCGGAAAACTCCCAGAGGTCGGGCAGGAATTCCCCAACCCGACCGAATTAAAGCCGCCAAATAAAGAAAACTGTCCTCAACCACCAACAAAAGTTCCAATAGTCCAGCTCCCATTAGACATAGGATGTAGAAACACTACATGTCTAATAGTGGACACAGGTGCGGAGATGAGCCTTCTTAAACTGAAAGCACTCCAGAATGGAACAACACTGGATACAAAAAAGGCCACTACTCTCCAAACGCTTTTTGGAAAGGGAAAGTCTAGGGGTTTTTGTAAGGGAATATTCAAACTACCCCAACCAATCTCCTGTAACTTTCAGGTAATGGACTCCCTACCGGGATTGTCAGAAGATGGGTTATTAGGAAACGACTTTCTAGCTAAGAATTGCAAAGTCAACGGACCCGGGAATTGTTTGGAATTCTCCCAAACCAATGTAAATCCGGTAAGTTTTTCCGTTGAATTTACAAAAGGTAGGAAGCGGACGCCAAGACATAAGGCAACCAGTCGGGAATCCGAGCCAAGGGGATCCATAGAGATCCAGACCGCGGCCGGAAATACACCGGATACCCTACCCAAACAGGGAAAAGGGGGCGATATTTTGTCAGGCTCCAAGCATTCCAACCCCACATTAATAGCTGACAAATCAAAGAAAGCTAAAAAAGAAGCAACAGTGGTGAAACAATCACTGCCAAACGCTTCGGAGGTAGAAATTTTTCTGGACAAACCGGCAATAATACCGGCACGTTCACGAAAAATGCTGAGACTTCCCATAAAAATTCGGGAAGAGGTAGTGCTAGTACCTAAACAAATGCAATCAGGGATTTTCATATCCAACTGTATTGTAGGGAAAGCGAAGAGTGCCCATGTAGAGGTACTCAATATCGCAAACTACCTCCAAACCATAGACCGAATCATGGTGGAGTTACATCCAATGAAGGACTTTTCCACCTTTCCGCTGGAAAATGAGGACAACCGTTCTACGGAATACAATGCGGATAAAAAACTTTCGGAGGGAGACAACCTCCAGTATATCCGACATTTATTCTCACAGGAGGAATTACCAAAAGATCCAAGGTTGACACAATTACACGAGGAACTCCACTTAGGTAAAAACCTAAGTCCTCAAGAATGTCAATCCATAGTGGAAATATGTGAGGAGTTTAACGATATTTTCCACCTTAAAGGTGATCTCCTAACATATACCAGTGCAATAACGCATGAGATACCGGTGATACAGGATCAAGCACCGATAAATCAAAGAATGTACCGTCTGCCTGAGTGCAAGAAAGAGGTGATCAACGAGCAAGTACGGGAGATGCTGGAGAATGATATCATTCAACCAAGCAAAAGTCCGTGGAACTCACCACTCTTGGTAGTTCCTAAGAAAGCGGGCCCCGATGGAAAAACCCGATGGAGAGTTGTGGTCGATTTCAGAAAACTGAACGATAAAACCATCGGTGATGCGTACCCTCTCCCTCGAATAGAGGACATTTTAGACCAGCTCGGTCACTCACGCTATTTTTCCACGCTCGATTTAGCCAGCGGCTACCACCAAGTCTTAGTAGATCCGAAGGATCAAAATAAGACAGCGTTCAGCACAAATTACGGGCACTATGAGTTCAAACGTATGCCATTTGGTCTGAAGGGAGCACCAGCTACGTTTCAGAGACTCATGAACCATGTCCTAACCGGGTTGCAAGGAATCGAATGCTTTGTTTATCTGGATGACGTGGTCATATATGGAAAAAACCTAGAACACCATAATGACAAACTCCGGAAAGTATTCGATCAAATTAGATACCACAACCTCAAATTGCAACCAGAGAAATGCAAGTTCCTCCAGAAGGAAGTAGTATATCTGGGACATGTTTGTTCCGAAAAGCGGGCAATGCCAAACCCAGACACGACAGCTAGTGTCAGGGATTTCCCCATTCCCAAAACGGTAAAGCACGTCCAATCGTTTCTAGGGTTGGCGAATTACTATCGAAAATTTGTTCAAAATTTTTCGAAGATAGTACGCCCCTTAACAAATTTGTTAAGGAAGGACGTCAAATTCACCTGGTCAGACAAATGCCAACAAGCATTTGATAACATAAAGGAGTTATTGGTCTCGCCGCCACTGTTAATCTATCCAGATTTTACCAAACCCTTTAATCTGACCACGGATGCGAGCAACGAAGCACTGGGCGCCGTACTGTCGCAAGGCGAAATCGGTAAGGACCAGCCAGTCGCATATGCCAGTCGAACCTTGAATAAGGCGGAAAAGAACTACTCTACGATTGAGAAAGAGTTATTAGCCATTGTTTGGGCGACTAAGAATTTCCGTTGTTATTTACAAGGGAGAAAATTTAATATATACACGGACCACAAACCGTTAAAGGGAGTATTCAACGTGAAAGACCCCACGTCACGTTTACTAAGGTTCAATCGCAAACTACTGGAGTACGACTACCAAATCGAATATAAACCCGGTAAATACAACACTAATGCGGATACCTTGAGTCGTATCCCGCAAATTTGTGATGAGACTCCCACACTACCAAGGTGCAATGTACTAACACGCGCCCAAGCTAAAAAGTTAAGAGCAAGCGAAGGAACTCAGGATAGTCCAAATGACGATAAGTCCTCTCTTAACGAGGATCCCATTCCGGCCTGCACGGAAAAAGGAATGGAGATAACCAATCCTGAAGACATTCAGTTCCTACTCCGGGAATACCATGATCCTCCTTTGGGCGGACACCAAGGAGTGAGTAAAACGTACCACAAAATACGTAGAAATTTTTGGTGGAAGAACATGATGCGCGACATTAAACAATACATCAAAGTATGTAAAACATGTCAAACCATGAAATCTTCACCGAACATACGTATGCCCATGGTAATAACCGACATTGCAAAGAGGCCTTTCGACAAAGTATACTTAGATATAGTAGGTCCTCTTGATCGCACTCCAACCGGCAATCAATATATACTTACATTCCAAGACAACTTGTCGAAGTATATAGATTGCTATGCTCTCGCAGATGCGGAGGCAGAAACGGTGGCCACAGTCTTTTACGACCAAATAATTGCTCGGTATGGTGTTCCGAAGCAATTGGTCACCGATCAGGGAAGCAATTTCCTAAGCAGTTTGTTTAAAAGCGTGTGCAAACTACTCCGTATTAAAAAACTACAAACCTCAGCGTACCACCCACAATCAAATGGAGCCTTAGAAAGAGCACATCGTCCACTCGTAGATTACCTGCGAAGCATTGTGGATGGGAATTCCCAATCATGGGACCAATACCTGAGGACGGCAACATTCGTATACAACACCAATGTACACGAAGGTACTAAGCTTACGCCAATGGACTGTCTATTTGGATTCACCCCGGAGGTACCGACAAGCATAAAGCAACCTCCGGAACCGGTATACAACCATGACAGTTACCATAAGCTATTGAAGTACAAACTTCAACATACGTACGAAATAGCAAGGCGTAACCTATTAACTTCCAAGAAGAAGTCGAAAGAGTACTACGACCGTAAGATACGCCCATTCACGTTCCATGTGGGCGACAAAGTTTTAATACGTAATGCTCAAAAGCAAGGAAAATTAGCTCCCATATGGAGGGGTCCCTATAAGGTAGTGCAAATAAATAGTCCGGTAAATAGCCTCGTTAAGGTAGGGAGAAGAAATGTGGTGGTGCACAATAATAGGCTAAAACCCTACTACGAATAGAGGAAGCCAAAAGCAGAAGAAACCACGACAAACAAGGGAAGAAAATACACCACCGACGGTGTAAAGATAAATGCTACAGTTTAATACTTAAGTAGCCAAGCTTCATTCCTCTTCTAAGAATGAAGCTATCACTATTTAAGGGGGGAAGGTATTGTTACGGACCAAAATTGAGTAAGGTATTGTTACGGACCAAAATTGAGTCCAGGCCCCCCCCAGAATCCACTAATCCCCTTTGATTCCCCTCCTTACCTGTAAAAGGAAATAACGTGCCAAGTAGCTAATTTGCATAAACTACTTTATGCAAATTCTACTTGGCGGAGAAAAAAAAATAATAAAATAAAGATAATACATTGAAAATAAATTCGGATATATGACAATTCGACGTTAATTTTCGAACACAACGAGTCGGAATAAATAATCAAACCAATTAAATCCTCGTTGTGTATAAAATAGAAAGTGACATATTTGATTTGAAAAAATCTACTAGTACAACTAACATTGGTTTAAGTGTATCGTACTAAAACACTATTCGTCGAGGACATATCATACCGCTACGGACAAGCTGATCAGGGGAGCAACGACGCCCAACGCCCCCTGCAACGAGCCAGCGGACCTCAGCGCAACATAACAACACTGCGACCGCTCAATGGTCGCACGAAAACAAACTACAAAGTAAGTCCCATTCAATATTACTTAAAATTATATTATTAAATAATATAAATTGTTAAACACACATAACACAGGTGAGTGGCAATTACTCGCCCAAGCTGTTTTCCTGTTGGGTCCAGCATGCACAGCGGGTGATAGGAAGACGGCGCTTCTGGTTCCTTCACTCCACTTGGTATAAGTACAAGTCGCTGTATTTCCATCGTTGAGGAAATTGTCCTGTTTGAAGGCAGATCGTGAAGAGACTTTTATGTTAAAGCAGTCTTCACCACAGCGTTACGAATTCCACTCAGTTCCGGAGTATTGTTGTTTTTAACGACCCTTTTATCCAAAAGCACCTCTCCGGTGGTCACTGGAGGTATTGCTCTTTCAGTGATGTTCCATCTCTTGCGCTCTCATCACCGCATCACACTGCGGGAAGAGGACAGCAACGTTTCTGGCCATATCACTTTTACTCTTTTCATTCGACTACTGTTGTTGTGTAGTCTTTTCATGACTATCCTGTAGGCGCTACCCCATAGGTTGTTATATAATTCATCCCTTAGGGAGCAGAACGCGTGACATTTTCTTTTGCCGATCATATTCCTTAAATCCTTCCGTTTGTTGCCGAATTCCGCATGTAGCACATAGCTGTGGGTAGGTGTTACTCTTTGTTGCAAGTCTGGTAAACTGTTGCACTAAGCTTGCATCTGGGCGATTTCTGGGCTCCACCGATATACTGGTTTGATAGCACCTGCTGGTGGTCTTTGTCCTGACATAGAAGGATCGCATGTGTTAGTTAGCCACTTCATGACTTTTCCAGTCTGCCTATTCGCACTCGGCTTTGCGCCGAATTGTTCGATTGCTTGTTCCAGTGTATAATCGAACAGCTCCGCATCGAAGTCGTGCTGTTTCGTCCCATTTTTCTAGGCTTTCTTCGCTAATCTGCCAGTGTGGAAGTATTTCGTACATCACAGCTTGGTAGTCACTATGCGTATAGGTATCCAAACCCTGGTATTCCATATTTTTTGCCAATATGAAGCTGGCAAAAGTGATGTCGACTTTGGACCGGCCTCTCTCATTTATAAAGGTATCCTCAGCCCAACATTAAGTAGCACCACATCTAGGACTGCGAAGGCTTCGTGTATAGCCTGGCCTCTACTGTTGGACACGGTGCTTCCCCATTCTATTGCATAAGCGTTGAAATCTTCAACAATTATAAGGGGCTGTGGGGGTTGTAAGTATTATGCCTAAACACGGGCACTTGGTTCACTTAAAATCCACCAACTCAACGTGATACTAATAAGACGCACCAAACGATTGTTCCGCCCTAAATCCAGGAGAAGGCAATTCATGATAATGCGCTGGTGTAGTTTAATTAGTTTTTTTATTTGTTCTTTTTATTTCGAATTTACACATTTAAATTGGTTCTTTATTTATTCTTCAATGCGTGGCAAATATGTAATTGCAAACAGTCTATTTTGAAAAGCAACGCGTTTCTCTTTCTCAATTGACTAACGGGACACTACGTTCGTCTGACAACACTTCTCTTAGGTTCGGACTCGAGCGTGTGCACCAGTGTGCACACGCTACGATAGTTGAATAACGACTGATCCCAATTAGGGCTGACATTTTGGATTTAATTTTGCACACAGGACAACCAATAGAGATAACGCTTCTACCGCCACGGCCGCCGAGGTATGGTGAATACATCGGTGAATTCGATAGTCGACGAACATGGGAGAATGAGAGAACAGAAACACAAAGTACTATGATCTTGGGGTGGGTTTGGTTATGTGTGCATGAATCAATGCAGCTCTGAGGGTAGCCCACTGACCCAAATCGGTGAATGTGGAGACATCAGCGTGCATTGACATGTAGGGAGACAGAATTATGGAGGAGAGGAAAATGTAGCTGGTGCTATTCACCTGCGAAAAGAGATCATTGATCCCAAGCGAATAGATGGTCTGGGCAAAGCCGAAGTGACGCTACATTGGCTAGGGTAATATTATCGTGGGAACCAAACTCGAATAATTTTGAATTACCCCAGCCGTTGCATTATTATGTAACCGCGTCGTTTGGTCGTACATGGTTGTTGCCAACCAAAATGACTGGAATTTTCGGAGGAAATCGCTTGAGTTAATGCAATAGTGTTGCCGTATGGCAAGAAAACACTGAATGCAATTGTGCATTAACCGAATAGATTAATGACTTCCGACCAGTCTTCTTTAAGGGACTTATCTTTTGCAGGTGAAATAGCCGACGGTAGGAATTGGGATTGAGGTGGCGCGCTGTTAGCGGTCGAAATTAGGTTAGGATTGTGGGTTGGTTCTCCATGTAATATAGAGAACTCCCACAGGGCTCTTAGCTCTAGCTGCTTGTGCCAAAAAACATTCAAATCCTCCCATTTCCCACCTTGGTGGAACGTAACAGCAGTAGAAATGAATTCTTCTGATCTTGGCATAGACGAATCTTTCAGGCCGCTGGCCAATTCTGTGTTCTATGGGGGAATTTCCAGTTATTCAATAGCCGCTGTTTTGCTGCTGTCATGTAATTCTGGCAGTGCCCGGCATCCTGTACTGCTCGTTGATGAATCGGCACCATATTCCTTAATCGTTTGGGAAGGGAGATCTTGTGCGGCTCCACAATGGTTTAGGTTAATTTGAATGCACTTAAACATGGTCATTTTTATTCAGAAGATTGATCATGGCGTTTTTAAATGCTGGGCATTTGTAACTTCCTGTTGCCTTCACACCCTGATTCTCAGAACAAGCATTTTTTTCTGCGGTTACTGTCTCAACCACAGTTTGTTGATGTGTTATTATACTTCGAACGCTGATATTTCCATCGCTCGCTCACAAGATGTTCATCAACTAAGGGCTTTTGCGGACAGTATATTGACATTACAATACAAACATTTTTAACTTCCTCGGTTAATCTTTTCAATGTCTTTATCTTACTCCTTTTTATGGCTTTCTTGAAGTGCCTGCCCATCTATAAATTAGTGCTGAAGTTCCATATTTGGGCGATGCCCTCTTACGCTGTGCTTCTGACATATTTTAAGGCATTTTTTCCGAGCCTCGGATAGTTTCCAGTATTTTTGTAAATGTGTTCGTGTTGTACCATTCGCGGCACAGTGTACTGTATTTGGTATTTATATATTTGTTGCGTTGTTTGTCCAATGGTAATCTAATTGCGGTACAAACACAGGTGCTCCATAAATAGGTGAATCATCAAGAGGACTTGATTGATAAGTCATATCTGTGAATTGTTATTGATTGTACGAAGGTTCTAATCTTATCATATTGCACTGGGGTGGGCAGGTCTTAGTAACACGTTTAATAAAATATTTATTGAATACTTCGGATTCAAAGTGCGTAGTTCGATCAGATGGCCCGACGAGCCTTTGAAATTGTAAAGTATTTCGCGGATCGAGTCAAAAGAAGCCCGGAATAGTTTGATAACAATGTTCGTAGAATGCATTTAAAGTGTCCCAAAAAGGTTTTCCCATTCTAATTACTATGAAGAATGAAGGAACCATAGATTGTGAATAGTCAGTGTAACAAAGGTTTGTCACGAAATAAGCAAGAAATAAGTTAATTGTATTAGACATTGGAGCGCTGTTGACTTTAAATGATATGGCACGCAACTAGTAGACACGCAGATCACAAACATAAGAATTAATTCAAACTAAAAGGATGAATATTTCCACGCCCTTGGCCCATAATTGAAGTTATGATCCGACCTTCAAAATATTAATAAGTGAATGGCGCCACAGGTGGAGTTTGGTTGTTTTAATAATTATGTTTCTGCTTTAATTCAACACGCAACAATTAGGAAGAAATTTAAGACTCTTAGGGGGGGTTTCGGCACCTGGACACCACACTTGTTTCCTAATCATACTCGAGACTTAGAAAATAAATTCGCTGGCCATTATTTCTAAAGAATGCATTTGCATATGGAATTGACAAATTTATTCTGGTTTACAGTACCTTTTTTTCCAAGAACAAAAATACATTTGAACAAAAATAGTTTTGAAATACTCCTACATGACAAATCGTCAGATGGAGAGGATGAGGGAACGCAGTACCTATAAACATTAGTCTTGTATATCAGGAGATTATAATAAACAATCACATGATCTAGCAGAATGTTCTAAGTTCCTAAGCTTCGCCTGAAGGTTTATTGGTAGTTAATAATTAAAGTGGGCGCCCTTATCGCGAGACAGGCATCTCGGAAATATTTTGGCGAGGTGTAATGCATTTATCAGTTGACTCTGGTAACACCTACAGAAAAGGCAGGAAGATGAGTTGCTATCCTGCTATTTAATAATAAATAAAGTTCGTTGCACGTACCTTCTAATTTAGTTTTGCTGCACGTTTTTGAGTCCCATTGTACACTGTTATGTTTCAGATGCTTAACCAAATTGTGGAGTACAACTCTTTGAGCTAAATATACGTTATAACTTGTGGCTAGATTGCCCAGTTCATTTGAGCAACCAACCTGGCAGTATACGTTTCGCCTATATTCTACTGACGAGATTGAAAGGCCCGCGCCTTGATTCACAACAAGTTTTGTTGCTCATTTTTGCACCTCATCGAGTGCTGCTTTAGACAAGCTAGGCCAGATGTGGGAATTGAATTCTAGTTCAGGACGAATATACGCTTTGTAAATAGTGTCCAGATATGACGAAGTGAAGTATTTCTTGCAGCTCCTATGAAACTCTATATATTTAGCCGCATGTTGAGCAGCTTCAGATATATAGCCGTCCCAATTAAGATTCTTTCGATTAAAATTCTCTCGTTGCATCCTGCACAAACCAAGGGATTTCGAGGAGGTAGTCAAAGTGATAATAAGCATTGACTCTATGGTAAGATTGCTATCTGCAATGGCTTTCGAAGGTCTTTTTAACATTGAAATTTATTGAGTTGAGTAATCCTGCTATTTCATAATGAAGTTTTGGCGGTTTAATACGTCGTTCAAGTGTTCCGCCGAACACTGTTCACGATGGGAAAAACAACCTGGAACACGGAGACACTGCCAAATTAAATCAAACACGGATAGTTATTTTCACTTGCTATTTTATTGGGTAACGTTTTTTTCTTTCGTCACACATAACTACAACGTAAAAATTCGTTTCACGCGCCAACCGACACACATTTCCTTTCGACGACCGGAAGGTTTTCTTTACATTAAATTGTTTCGCGGTGAGATATTATTCGTTAAGTTCTCGAACTATCCTCCTCAATGCTCTAAGTCCACTCTTGTCGCGCTGACGATCATAATTAGACTATCTCGTCTCGTTGACGATTGAAATCTGACTGACTATCTGCCCTCAACCATCCTGCTCACACAGATACCCAGATTCAAAACTGGTATCTGTATCTATCCGGAAAATATTCCCTATTTGCTCTGCTAACAGAACTTCCGAATTTCTGTTAGCAGCATGTTATCACATCCCCCGGGATATTTTGTAGTTTCCTGAAAGGGGAAAGTCATCTTGCATACATCATTATTATCGCTGATAGAATTTCATTTCCACGGCCTTCTGTTTGCACAGAACATCTGGCGCCCAGACCAGAGATATTCGGCGATTGTTTTGACGTGCAGTCCGTGGGACTTATTTGAACTTGGTACCCGGAATCGAAATCCATTAGATCTTTATAATGGTGCGAAATTCTAGCGTGGCCGTGGGACCGGAGTATTGCCTTGTTGGCTTAACTACTCATAAATTATCGGATATCTCGTTGAGATATATTCGATTGCGATAGGTCGAGGCTGCCTTCTGTTGTTCAACGGATTTGGGTGGTCCTTGCGTTAGATTACCCGCACGTGCATCCGTTGATCGGCTCATTCTTTGATGATAGCAATTCTTTTGTCTTGAATTTCGGAATTGCCGGTTCGATGAGATGTTCCTGGGCGCAGGCAGCATGTATGGCATTTTGGGAATTGTTTTTTTTTAGGAATAGAACGCATGGATGTTTATGCCTTTGTTTCAGGCATGAAGAGTTAATATTTGTTGAGCTTGACCTAAAAAGCTTTGGGAACGTTCAGTTCCTTGCTTTTTGGTGTCGGTCTCAACGTTGGCTGCGAGTTGCAGGCCCTATCGCGGGACTTTGGGGCACGCGTCTGTGGGCGCGTGCAACGCTCTCAGGTAAGTAAGTTCTTTGAAGATAGGAACCTTACCTGCGTAGAATTGTGCGTTCGTAGAACGCTACAAAGTTCTAAGATATATAATATTAATAATTCATCATCATCATCGGCACTACAACCGGGATCCGGTCTTGGCCTTATTTAACAAATGTCTCCACCTGTCCCGAATTCGAGCCGATGTCATCCAGTTTGGCACTCCCAGGCTCTGGGAGTCCTGGTCTACGCCCTCCCTCCATCGCAGACAATGTCTGCCGCGCTGTCTCCTTCCATACATCCTGCAACAAAGGACTTTCCGGGCAGGATCCTCTTCGCTCATTCGAGGTAGGCGTCCCGCCCACCGGAGTCTACCGAGCTTGATTTTTCTCACCCCATTAGCTTCAAGGTAGATCGCGCACAACTCACGGTTGTAGCGTCTCCGGAATCGTCCTCCATCACATATGGGGCCAACATTTCTCCTTAAGACCTGCCTCTCGAACCCGGCTTCAGAGTGTCTTTTATTGAACACCCAGGTCTTGGATCCATACATGAGTACTGGTAAGACCAGTAGTAGCTTGGATGTTCAGTACTAGCTTGGATGTTCTGGATAAATTTCGGGATTTAAAGAGCCTTGATAGACCATAGTAGGCTTTGTTGGATTTGATCAGTCGTTCGCGTATTTCTTCTTCTATATTGTTATCGGCTGATACTATTGACCCAAGGTAGTTAAAGGATTGTACTACTTCAAATTCGTGCTCCACTACCCTGATAGTTTGACCAACGTTAGGTCTTCTCTTCGCTGAACTTGCCATCATGTACAAAGTCCCAGTTTTTGTGCCGCCTGCTCGATCTTTTTTTCGTTTTTTTTTATACTAACACGCGTACAAAAGGGGATTTTGAAGTACCCTTAAATGTCAGAGCACAATACGAGCGGATGGAGAGGAAGCGGATAAGGAAGGGAGGTTTTTTTTTTTTTTGGTTTCGGTAGGGAGGTGGCAATCTGGGCCGATTCAGAGGCATGCCGGGTTTTTACCGACTAAAACCACCTCCCACCAGGCTAATATTCACGTCGCTCCCCGCGGAACTTTCTTTTAGATATTCCATCGAGGGGCGGGACGGAGTTTACCTGTTACTCCGCTCGTCACGTCGCAACTGCTGCATCATTTCACAGGGAATACCATTTGTTACGGACCATTCGTGTACTTAGTTTTTCCCTCATTAATGTGCAGTCCCAGATTTTGTGCCTCCTGCTCGATCTGGGTGAAGGATTCCTGTACAGCCGATTCGGTTCTAGAAATAAATAATACGTTTATTGAGCATCTCACTGTGCTCTGACATTTAAGGATACTTCAAAATCCCCTTTTGTGCGCGCGTTAGTGTAAAAAAAAAATCTCAGAGATAGGCATTCGTTCTGATTAATCCACCGAGCACCTCTACCCCAGAAGTGGGTTTTTAAATTTTTTTTTTTTTTTTTTTTTTTTTTTTTTTTTTTTTTTTTTTTTTTTTTTTATTTTTTATAATTAGACTTCTCTCGGGAGAGGCGAACCTATAGCGTCGAGTGGGCGCCCCGAGATGCCATCAAATAACTGTTGCAGTTCTTTTTGAACAGTTGCAGGCTGTAACGCTCCGGGAACACTCGCGTGGGAAGGGAGTTCCACAGCTTCCCCGCTCTGTAACGGAACGAGTTCTGATACAGGGATGTTCGCGCCGTCGGGAGATGAACCACAAACGGGTGCGACCCGTCGGATTGTCTTGTGGAGCGCATATACACCGAATTGCGTGGAACAATGCCAAGAATCTCCGAAGAACAGCACCCGTGATCATATCTGTAAAACAGACAGAGGTCGGCCACGCGCCTACGATGTGATAGCGACTGTAGTCCCGACGTCAGCGCCGAGTCCCCGATCAGGCGGATCGCTCGTCTTTGTACGCTCTCAAGTAGGTCGAGGGTATATTTAGGAGCCGAGCTCCAAACATGAGAGCAATATTCGAGCGCGGGTCTAATTTGAGATTTATATAGGAGAAGAAGTTGGGCCGGAGTAAACTATTTCTTGGCTCTAAAAAGATAACTCAGTTTTCCTGAGGCTGATCTGGCGATACCCGATACGTGTTTATGCCATGATACATTCCCACAGACCGTGACGCCGAGCAACTTCAAACTCTCCCCAGCCTCGAGGGCCTGGCCATTCATCATTAGCTGTAGAACCGACGATCCAGTTTTCTTTGTGAATGTTGTATACTGGGTCTTCGTTGCGTTGAAGTCGACAAGATTGGCCTTTCCCCACTGCAGGACTTTATCTAGATCCTGGTTCAGAGAGTCAATCTGTCTACATCTCAGCTGGTGCGACGTTGATGCACCAATCGGCCAATCACTCGAAAAGGAGGAAACAAGCGTACTATCATCCGCAAAACTGAACACTTTGTTATCCGTTGTCTCCAACAAATCATTTATGTGAAGCAAGAACAAGGTTGGAGCCAAAATAGAACCCTGGGGCACCCCCGAATTAACAGGATACAGATCCGAACACTCGCCGCCCACAACAACCCGGATCGATCGATTCTCGAGGAAGCTCCTCGTCCCGTCGCAAAGCTGTTGGGAAAGTCCATATGAACGAAGTTTGCTCAGCAATGCCCCGTGTCAGACGCGGTCAAATGCTTTGGAGATATCTAATGCGACCGCCCTTGACTCACCATGCCGTTCAATCGCAGATGTCCATATATCGGTTATAAGTGTCAAAAGGTCTCCTGTGGACCGCCTGCCACGAAATCCGTATTGACAATCATTCAGAAGACCGTTGCACTCCAAATACTTAACCAACTCTGTATTGATGACTTTCCATTACCTTAGATAAAATAGACAGTAATGCTATCGGACGGTAATTTTGTGGGAGACACTTTTTTCCCGTCTTTGGGATTGGCTGAACTCGAGCGATTTTCCAGCAGGCGGGAAAGGTCCTCCGTGCATAAGATAAGCGGAAGAGTCTGTTCTTAAGGACTATTGCTGGTATTCCGTCCGGGCCGGTTGCCTTCCTACATTCCAGTTCACGTAGAATGCGTTGAATAGTGCGCGGACGAAATCTCACGTCCCGCATGGAAGACTGTACCGGCGAGATCACAGGTGGCTCCAAGAGGCCGGGATGGAGGTTTGAATTCGCGGAAAATAAATTCGCGAACACATTAGCTTTATCCTTTGGATTCGTGACTAACGTCCCGCTGTCTGTCACCAACGGGGGGAAAGAGGAGGAAGCAAAGTTACTGCTGACAGCCTTTGCCATTGACCAGAAGGAGCGCGAACCAGTTGGGCACCGAAGGAACTTATTGATCACCCTGTCGTTGTGAGCCTTCTTCGCGGTATCAATCGCGTGGTTGCACGCGTTTCTGATTCTAACAAAATTCGTTCTGTTAACATCGGTGGGATTGGGGCGCCATTGCTTAAAAGCTCTATTTTTTGCCGCTGTAATCAGCTCACATTTTTTGTCAAACCAAGGTAATCAGACGAACTTCGTTTGATGGAATGTGGAATATACATCTCCATCCCCAGGAGAATAATCTCTGATACCGACTCCGCGCAAGCGTTAACATCGGAGTTTCCGAAGCACACCTCCGACCATGGAAAGGATGCGAAGAAATCTCGCATATCGTCCCAGTTACCGGCCCCATACTTCCATACATGGCGAAGCTGCCTAGACCGGTTATTCTCTTGATATGCAAGTGCTTGCGCGACAGATACCAAGCAGTGATCTGAGTTTCCCAGTGGCGCAGAAACCTCTACGGTATAAATACTCGGTTCGGATGTCAAAAACAGATCCAGGGTGTTCGCATAATCGCCTCGAGCATCCGGCACTCGCGTTGACTCCCCCACGAGTTGAGCCAAGTTGTGGCTTACAGCAAACATCTCCGCCAGCCTCACAGCCTCGTCGGTTCTGTTAGAATGTAACAACCAGTCGGAATTGTGCACATTAAAATCGCCAAGGACAATAATTTCAGAAGCTGGGTGGTTGATCTGTATCCAGTCGACGGTATATGAAAGATGTTCGAAAAATGTCGCCGGTCGATCGTCATTCGGGGAGCGGTAAAGACAACAAAGAAATTTAACGGAATTCCTCAGCACGACCCTCAACCATATGATGTCTATGATATTGGGCTCCAACGCCCCCATCCTCTGGCAAGCCAGATCGGACCGTGCGAAGACGCAGACTCCGCCCTTAAAACGGAATCTCGAATGTAAGTCGTATCCTGAGCCACGAAGATATGTCGAATCAATTGACGAATCCACCTGGGTCTCAGTTAGGGCAAGGATATCCGGTTTCGTTGTTTGCAAATATTGGTGGACGGCGTTTACATTAGTATTGGTGAAACCGATGCCCCTGATGTTACAAAATGCCGTCACCAGTCGAGCGTGGGCAGAGCCTCGAGAGCTAGCCCGGTTATGCGATGACTTACCTCTCAAAGTTCCATTATTTATCATGATATCTGCATGATGTTCCCCCTGACATAGTCCCCCCCGGAGATCCGAATGGGAGACTAGTTTACCTCCGGAATTCTTTATATCAGAAGACACCATCATGACTTATCCCCGTGTCAGTCCGGGCCATCAGCCACACATCTGAAACACCGTCGAAGATTTCTCTCGGCGATATCGCGGAATGTACAGCGTGACGGGGTGGTATCTCACCTTGGGACCGACTACAGCCTAACCAACCTTTTCTCGAACTGGTCCATCAGCCAAGCTCCGAAAGATGGCCAGGGATTTCTCCCGACCATTTCACGGAGCCTAAAGCTTGATGGGGTGGTATTTCACCGGGCGCACAGGGCATTGGGACCCCGGCTACCACTCGGCCTTTAGTCGCCTCTTACGACAAGCTGGCCTAGCTGTGAGTATATTCTAACGCCCTACTCACAGGGCCAAAAATAATATATTCGACTTTTTATCAAAGTTGTATTGCGCTGTTGTAAATATTACTCATTGTCATTATAAATTTCTTTGTTAATCACTAATTACGCGGCAATATTTATTTTCGTACCAACAAAATATTTAGCCAAATGATATCTAGTCGAAGGCAGTATTGCGAGTGGTTGTTGATAAGGACTAGTCATAAAACAAATCAACGCTAGAAAGTATGAATTATTTTGTTATTGCTGAAATACTTTTAGCTTCTCTATTCGCAGCCTTCATGCGTATATTTAATCATTTAACCAACATCTTGCCTAGACTACAGTTGAAAAACAATCCTTATTTCACTATAACTTTTGTTCATTTAGTCATATTCATCCTCTACTAGTTGAGCTGCACTACCGGTTTGGAGTGCAGCTGTCGATATGAAAAACACACTACTTAAAAAGTTTAATAACTTTGGTGAACGTTTCATTGCGAAAACGGCTTTCATATTACAGATTAGCATTATTTTCAAACAATCCTCATCCGACTTCCGCGGTTGACGTGCAGTAAAAGTGTAACACACTGGTAGTCGGACAAATTTCTCCATCTCAATGAAAATCAAAAGACTTACAACACTTAGCACTGCCGGCATATACTGCCTGTTTAAGTACATAGATGTGAGAGTACGTATAACACGTACCCCCAGCGTATTGTTGGTCCTTTCTTTTCCCCCATTTGTTGGGGATTTGTCTTGACAACTCCGGATTTTCTTATTGAGCAACACTTTTCTGCTTTCAATTGCACTTTAAACGCGAAAAACTCGTTTTGGAACGTGAGCCGCAGTGGTGTCGAATGGTGTCGGCCAAAGAACCGAAGACTGGGTAACAGTAGTGGCGCTTCTAGTTTCATCCTGGTACTGGAATGAATATGCCTCCGTTTCAGGTTGGAGAATTTTTCATCTTTTATTACAAAACAGAAGAAAAACTCGAACGCAAGCGGTTAATGCTGTGAGGGGCTTTGTGTATTTTACTGCATTGAAGTATAAGGACAATGTTCGCTCAGGCGTTAGATCGAGGTTGTTGATATACAAAAGAGGGCTGTCCAGTCGATTGCAGCTGCGCAAAGGTGTGTGGGATGTCGTTAGATGCAATTTATTCTTGGCGGTTGGCGGTTTTTAATAATAACGACATGGTTCGTTACCTGATTACAATGATTTATGGCCTATTGGTTTTTACGGTTCGACCATCTTAAAGGATCTATTATTTTAAAGGATCTATTATCGTATCGTGTAACATAGGTGAAAATGGTGAACGATAGTACGAATCAAATTCAAAGAGAAAAGCCCATGATATTGCGAACGCTTTTCTAAAGTCCAAACAAACACATTTATTTATAGACAAACTCGAATACGGCCTAAATAAAAATGCTAAACCAAAACGAAGCCTAAATAAAAATGCTAAATAGGTAAACGTAGGATCTTTCTAACCCATCACTACTTACATTTTCTATGCTATTGCTAAAAGAAAACAATGAACATAGGTGATATAAGACGCCAGAGGGCATGGGCAAAAGTCGGTGCAAATCAATGAAATACGTTAAGAAAATTAATTTTTTGATTCTCTTCATTGTCAATTTATTAACTTATTAATTATGATGTGTTTCTTAAATTTGTGTCGAAATTTAAGTCAAACTAGTACAACCAACGGCTGTTTTTGGCCACTCTTGAATTTATGAATTGGCGCAAGGCTAATAACCAGGCCCGTAAAAATGAATTATTATGGCAAATTTAACAATCCTCGGATATGGACCGGATACACGACGACGACCACGGAAACGAAAATGGCTAAATGATTTAAGAACTTTTACATGGAACGTACGCTCACTATACAGAGCTCGAGCTGCACAGCAACTGGCCGATGCCCTGACCGAATATAAGGCTGACATAACAGCATTGCAAGAAATAAGATGGACGGGGAGTGGTGTTCTTCAAAGAAAAGGGTATGACATTTATTACAGCTGTCACGCAAAACACCATGTGCTTGGGGTAGGCTTTCTTGTCAGCCAAAAACTGAAGCATGCCATCATCGGCTTTAATGCAATAAATGAAAGGCTATGCACTCTTCGCGTGTGAGGCAAGTTTAAGAACATAAGCCACATAAACGTTCACGGACCTAGAAATGGACACGCCTTAAGAATACTGTCATTAGTACTGCCAACTCCATCTTAGGCAGTAATCGTAGAGATCGGAACGACTGGTTTGATGATGAGTGCAAACTAGCGACTGAACGTAAGAATGCTGCATACCGGGCAATGCAGCAGTCTCATAGGACGCGGGTACGCGAGGAGAAATACAAAGAGCTCAGAAGATCTGAAAAAAGACTTCACAGACAAAAGAAAAGTGACTGGGAAAAAAACCTTGTCTGTGAAATAGAGAGAAGTAGAGAGCGAGGTCCGCACCAGGCGCGGAATTTCTATCAAATAATCCGTAGTATGACGCGGTACACACCACGCTGCACTTACTGCAAGGATAAAGAGGGTAATCTGATCACCGATCCTGAAGGCATTCTGGAGCGATGGGAAGTGCACTTCAATGAATTGCTAAATGGTCAGCTCACAGAAGAAATGGAGGCTCCACCAATGCAAGATCAAGACAAAATGCTGCCGCCACCAAGCATTGAGGAAACATTAAAAGCCATAACACAGCTCAAATCAAATAAAGCCCCTGGATCTGATGGCATACCACCTGAGCTGATCAAACAAGCGTTACATCACGCAGTTCATGAGATCGTGGTGCACATATGGAAGCAAGAGGAGATGCCGGAAGATTGGCGTCGTGGTATAATTTGCCCCATACATAAGAAAGGAGATGTCACAGTGTGCAGCAACTATAGGGGTATAACATTGCTGAGTACCGCCTATAAGATACTCTCAACTATCCTACAAGATCGGATACCCCTATACGCTAAAGCCATCATTGGTCAATATCAGTGTGGCTTCATTCCAGGCAAATCAGCAATTGATCAGATATTCACCCTTAGGCAGGCGTTGGAAAAAATGTCAGGAATTTAAGATTCCATTATATCATCTATTTATAGACTTTAAGGCTGCCTACGTCAGGATAGGCGGGGTAGAACTAGATAATGCCATGAGAGAGTTCGGCATTCCAAACAAATTGATACGACTATGTAGGTTGACCATGACCAATGTAACTAGTCAAGTAAAAGTAGCGGGATTGCTGTCCTAACCAATAAACATCTATAATGGGCTCCGACAAGGGGAAGGTCTGACCTGCCTCCTCTTCAACCTGGCGTTGGAGAAAGCAATCCGTGACTCTGGCGTTACAACAAGAGGGACTATTGTCACCAAGTCCAGCCAGATACTTGCCTACGCAGGTGACATCGACATCATCGGTAGAACCGAATCGGCGGTACAGGAATCCTTCACCCAGATCGAGCAGGCGGCACAAAAACTGGGACTGCACATTAATGAGAGAAAAACTAAGTACATGGCGGCAACTTCTGCGAAGAGAATACCTAACGTTGGTCAAACTATCAGGGTAGTGGAGCACGAATTTGAAGTAGTGCAATCCTTTAACTACCTTGGGTCAATAGTATCAGCCGATAACAATATGGAAGAAGAAATACGCGAACGGCTGATTAAATCCAACAAAGCCTACTATGGTCTATCAAGGTTCTTTAAATCCCGAAATTTATCCAGAACATCCAAGCTACTACTGTACAAGACCATGGTCTTACCAGTACTCGTGTATGGATCCGAGACCAGTGTGGTAAGGAGAATTGTTGGCCTCGTATGTGAGGGAGGACGATTCCGGAGACGCTACAACCATGAGTTGTACGCAATCTACTTTGAAGCTAATGTTGTAGGAAAAATCAAGCTCGGTAGACTCCGGTGGGCGGGACACCTGTGGCGATTCCGCCAGATCCCACGGCTCGCCTTCCTGAAAAAACCCCCATAACCATAACCCGGGTCTGCACCAGCTTTCGCTAATGCAATTCGCATTAGCATCTTAGATGCTTCACGCATCAAACAGACCCAATTATTATAACCCTAAAATCCCTATAAAGAAAACTTACCTTCATGCATCCCTTCGCATACAATTTTTCATAAGATTTCTTTGTTTGCTTATTTGGTATTCTGAACCAATTCGGTACCAGACAAATACCATAAATATCGCGCCGTCTATTTTCCCAGACGCGCCATATACCTTTTCATATACATTGTCTTAGCAACAAACAACCCAAGCAGCTGCATATAATTAGCGCAATAGACGCTGAAACCAAATTCTCCAGCATTTCCTAATGCAAATATGAACCCGGTTTCTATTGCAGCCAGAGATGCCATAAACATTCAATTTGCTTTTAGCACCTTTTTCTCCTAACGTCGAAAATAGCGACGAGGCATCGTGTAAACAATGACCCGCATTACCAGCGGCGCATGTGGTCATTTTTCCCTATTGTCCTTGTTTTCGAACACATGCAACAACATTGAATCTGTTCGATCGCGCACATATACCACTGCGCCACTAGTTACACCCTTAAGAGAAACGTTTTTCTCTCTCTTCCTTTTTCTTCCTTAGCGAAATCATCTCTGCATGAGATGACGATCGTTTTGAGTCTGATTCCATCCGTCGACCACGCTGGTCGCACGGGTCACTCCCGCTCTCCGCGCCTCCAGCGGAGAAGCCTAAACAGTAACACGCGAATATATCCCGGAGTCGTGTGTGTTTTATTTTTCAACTCTAGGAAGTTTTAGTTTATTTTTCTTCCACGTAAATTTATCCGTGAATCTATGAAATAACGTAAATTTATTGATCCCAAATTGTTTATTATTGAAAACATATAGTGCGGCAAAAAATCGGTATACAATAGTCTCTTTGATAAAACAATATCCATAAGTTTATACGAAGTGTTCAATAGCTTTTGTGAAAACGTATAAATTATACAAAAATGTAAAAGACAAACAATAAACAAGTCATAAATTTCATTAACTGTTTGATTTTCAAAATTTAAAAGTAAATTAAATTCAAAACTAGACACATTTCATTGCTAAAGCGTGTTTCCTGTACCTGCTGCGATACCCGCGCCGTCTCAATTAGTGACAATTGGATGGAGGAGGAAGTGAACCGTGTGCCCGTGTCTGGCACTATACTTCATCTACCCCACACACCTACCTTGAATGAGCGAAGAGGAGCCTGTCCGGAAAGTCCTTTGTGGCAGGATGTATGGAAGGAGACAGCGTGGCAGATCTTGTCTGCGGTGGAGGGATGGCGTAGACCAGGACGCCAGGGCAAGGCAAGATATTTGAAAAGAGGCAAGATATTTGAAAAAGTTAAAGAGTTTAAATATCTGGGAACAATACTGACGGCCAATAACGAAATGTCAAAAGAAATTAACAAAAGACTACATTCCGACAATGCTAGTTGGCACTCAGTCAATAAAGTGCTGAAACCAAACTGCTATCACGTAATATAAAACTCCGTGATTATATATCATAATCATGCCGATTGTTCTATACGGATGTGAAACATGGGCTCTCAGAAAATGGGAAGAAAATAAATTACGCCTATTTGAAAATAAAGTTTTAAGGGGTATCTTTGGAGGTAAATATGACGAGGATGCACGACAATGGAGGAAACTCCCCTACGAAGAATTGGAAGAGTTATACCGCAAACCTACAATAGTGATAGTAATCAGGTCCCAAAGATTTATATGGACCTGGCATATGGCGAGAATGGGCAACGATAGGACTGTGCCTAGAATTCTTGACGGAGGATTAACGGAAAAGAGACCGGTAGGGCGGTCGCGACGGAGATGGGAGGACAACGTAAGGTTTGACCTTGAGGAGATCGGATCTGATGGTATAGTGTGGAAAGAGAGTGCTCAGAACAGGGCACGATGGCGCAGCCGAGTCAGTGAGCTCATGAACTTCTGGGTTCCTATAATCCAATAAATAGTACTTATAATAAAAATAAAATAGTTGAATATGTCTAAGTTAGAAATAATGAATAATAATAAGTTAGATGGCTCTATAAGTATGAAACCCGCCCTTATCATTCCGGATCTGAAGTTATGAATTATTCGCGAAGGAACAAAATTTTAAATTATAATAATAGAATCTTCATAAATGGCCATGGATGCGCAGGGGAAATTGTTGAAGCATATAAATGGTGATTCTTCATTCTCGTCGAACGAGTGCTTAGTGCGACACAAAATTTAATTTTGATTCATTTAATTCATTTAAGTGCATTGACAAGTTTTAGTTTAGTTTAGTTTAGTGAGGGCAGAACCCTCATTTATTTAGCTTAATGTAAGCTTACATTAACTTAGTTAAGAGTGACTCACCCCCATGCCCCCCCCCCCCCCCTCCACCCCTCCGCCGTAACCTTATTTACCTTTGCTGAATTGGGGGTCCCATGCTGTAGGTTTTATGACATATTTGCGACTCCTCCCATGGAGTGAGACCTGAATCGCACGCTGGTACGATTCATATGTTTGGGGCCCTTCCGTCGCAGTATTGCTCCTTTCCATATTCACCTGCTCGGCTGGTTGATATACACGCGGATTACTCTTCTCCATTTTGGTTTACCCAGCTCTTACTAAGTTGACTATTTGTGACGCTTTTTTAAATTGTGATATGTACAGTATTGTGAAAAATTATAGACTCAAACGTAAATTTTTTATTTTCTTGGAATGAGTAATAAACTTTTATGACTAGATTTGGGACAAAATATTGTCAACCGACTCCAACTCAGGTAAAGCCCTTTAATGGCTTAATCTATTTTTTATTTTTTGATTTACCCAAATTTCGCCTTTGAAAAAGTATAAACTCAGTCCTTTTTTCGATCTACGCTCCCTAATTACGAGTTGATAATTGTTGGCATTACAATTTGGTTTGCTTAAATCGTTTGTTTCTGAATTTTCTGAGAATATACATAACATAACGAAAGTTGTGAAAGTTGAAGCGCTTAGACGCGTACTACCCGAGTTTGTTAATTTGTTTTTTGATTATTTTCAAGTGACTCGAAGCCTTTTCAACTATTTACCATTTATTGGCCTGTAGGAACCCGGAAATTCATGACCTCACCGACTCGACTTCGCCATCGTTCCCTGTCCTGTGCACTGTCCTTCCACGCTTGACCAACTGATCCGATCTCCTCAAGGTCAAACCTAACATTGTCCTCCCATCTCCGTCGCGGCTGTCCTGTCGGTCTCTTTCCCGTTGGTCTACCGTCAAGAATTCTACGCACGGTCGCGACCTGATTACTCTCACTATTGTAGGTTTGCGGTATAGCTCTTCCTATACGTGGTTGTGGGGTTTCTTCCTTTTAACAATTCACCAAATTCGTCTCGATTACGAAGGGGGTTAATTTCTCCCCACTACAAATATGACCATACGGAGTTTAAAAGTGACGCATATTTCATGATGCGTATGGAGGTTCTTTTCTTTACTTAAATGTCCACATACTTTGTTCGCGAACTAATAGAAATGTAACTGAAATGTAAAAATCCATTTCGCCTATTTATGATGGCATGTCCGGAATTGCATTGGCGCAAACCAAAAATGGAAATTTCGAAAGCAGTGCTACTTCGTCAACAGTTAACTTGTGAGCTGCAAGAGCTAAGTTGAACGTTGTATGAGTTATTTTCCATGACAAATTTAAGTTTGACAGCTGTCAAAATTGCAGAGCTATATTGTTCGAACCACGAAATGGATAGTCCATTACTTTCTTTAGTTAGCACTTTCTTCCTTTACTGTATTTTCTGTGTGATCAGTTTTATATCCTCTAAATTTGATTATGGATTGCCTTGTGCAATATGTTTCAATCAAGAGACATACATTTATTTTGAATGTTTAGAATTGTCTGCAATTTCTTTTAATGGTTTGTGAAACCATCTGTTTATTTGTTCAAATATAATATCGGATTTTCCAATAGGGACTTGACAACTTTTAATTTAATTTCTGAACGCACCCTTGCACTTATCATCGAACTGTCACTGTCAATTTATTCAGAAACTCAACATTTCCATCATGGTTAAGTACACGAACGAACAACGTCTGCAAATTATAAAAATTTAAAAAAAAAACTGACTCCAAAACTGAATTAAATATAATTTAAGACTCTACATTGTACCACAAATCTTTTTATTGTTTCTCAAAATTCAATGTTTGTGTTAAAATTCATACCAACCCTCCAAACAAAATGGTTTTCGTTATTGACTTAATCCTGTCACCGACAAACGATATGCCCTTAATTAAGTAGAAAATTTCAAATCCCATCATCGACAATTAGAGATAGAGTTCTGCCGCATATACCACTTACTCATCTTAATAGCTTATCTGTTACAATAGACCGAAGTAACCGCGTCATCGTTTGTTTAGAACGACACAGTGCGATAAGATAAAGAGGCAAATTAAATCTTTTGTATACAGAAATAGTTCATTTTTGGAGCGATGAGGGTCGTGTTTGTCGCATTGCTAGTCTGATGAAGGCTTTATGCTTTAGTTCAGTTCGTATACATACATCCGTCTACAGGGTTCTGCATTTGTTGAAAAAAATACAAAACGTGCCGTGTATTTGTCATGTCAACAGTGGACTACCTAAACATTTGTAGAATTTCTGTTTTGTCGACAACTGAATTAGAACGCTCAAATTCCTTCAATTCTACGCGTTTGCTTATCGTACCTTAACGCGATGGGAAAAACACTCTAATAATAGGAAGAACATCATTTAAACCATTGACGGTTGTGGGTGGCATCGTTTAACAACCGGGGATCATGTTTCAACTAAAGTGCCCTGCCAATCAGTCGAGTGGGGCAATGAATCGTGCTTTGTCGTTCTACTGACGAACTACTTAATGCTTGTCATTGAATAGCTGTGAGTAGTGGTATAGAACATGGATAGTCTTTGAATCAGATCATAACCGGTGATTTCTTGCATGCGTGACAAAGATTACCCTCTGAACTGCGCACTTTATATCACAAGATGAGTTGATTAACCCACTAAGCAATTGACCTTAATATGCTATTTTTAATTCTATTATCATAACAAACTCATTGGAGCATTGACAGACGCCGAATGGGTTATTTTTCTAGCACCTCTGTTCCATCTTCATAAATGAGTTTTTTATCATAAGTGAGCTTGTGGGGTCAGTGGCTGCCGGTTGGTTGTTGGTTAAATTTTCGATTCAGTGGGATTATGGGGGCATTCCAATTCAAGTCGCTACGGTAATGATATTTTATCTTGAAACGTTGCAATGACGTGAGATTTTCGCACAAACCGATGCAACATCAGTGGCTTAGGAAAAAGTTTCTGCTCACAGACCGATAGTTCTTGTACTAGGTACAGCCTTTATAAATATGATTTAGCGCCACTATTATTCCCATATCGACCCATATTTAAATAGATGCTAAACAATATTGCTCATTAGGTTGTGCCAATAGTATAGTGACTTTTTCAAGTCGGCATATAAGTCTCGTGACTTAAATTTGACGTTACTAAGCATTTCATTCATTATTGTTTCCTGTACAGACATAGATAGAAATGATATTTCCAATAACGGTTAATACAAATTTTAGACATATTTTTGTGACTTATGTCTACCACTACACATTGTATGTACAATTAGTTTTTTTCTAATTTATGAAATTAATGTTGTATACATCCTATGAGAATGTGTAATATATTGTAGCGAGCTTAGGGTTCGCTGGATTAATTATTTGTAAATAAATAAGAGCCGTTAAATCGATTCTGAATTAATGTGACATTTTATTAGTCCGTAATAACAATCGTTACTTTTTACCGTACACTTAACGTTTTCTTTATTATCGCTTCCGTAATTATCGCGTATTTTTACTGCTTACTTATTACTTATTACTACTACACTTATCGCTTGCTTCACGTTCTACTTCTTACTCCTCAGCAATCGCTTGTTTCACTTAGAAAAAAAAAAGGTGGCGAGAAGGCCGAATTTAGCGAGACAGGACATATGTGTCCTTCATCTTGTCTCTGACTTCTGGTCATCTTGCGATAACCAGAATCACCCACATCCGTGAGGATGTTGGGCTCGGTCTCGCGGCATCTGTAAAGAAAAGAAAAAAGGGTGGGTATCCAAGGATAGTGTGGACAGTGTTAGTCCAAGTGTTCTCTAACTACTTTTATAGAGGGATGGCGGGAAAGAAATCATATGTCTTGGGTGGGGTAGTAAACGCAGATCACGTCTTTGGCGTCTCATAATCTGCGCTTTGGTCGGTGTGTATAAGCTTGTTTCACTTCCTACTTCATACTCCTCACTATGCTCTATGTGCGACGTATTTATACTGTTTCAGCGTTTCGTTTCCGTCCGTTCCATTGCCTTGAATGTTCTACTGTTCCTAGTCTCCAGTTTTCCATTACTTTATAGAATATTCTAGTACTCTGTTTCGGACTCTCTAGAATATTCTAGTACTGATTGTCATATGCGTCACAATATGTTATATATATATTTTTTTTTTTTGCATCTTCTGGAGCATAAAAAATGTGTGCGTTGAGTAAGCCTTTTGTAATGACTCCTTATCCTCTTGAATTGTGTTTTGTTACTCTCTGTATAGCTCACTTGACACACATAGCATACAAGATAATCGAAAACATCGTCAGTGCCCTGTTCTACAGCATTCGTGTAGGAATAACATCTGAAGTAAATGATTTCGATTTCTATAAACGCGCCTTACTGTGGTGGAAAGTGTGAAAATACCAGTATACATGCGAGTGAAGCACAGTGCGGGAAAATTCCCTGGCCTTTCCTTTACTTGCGTCTGTTTTTTCACTGTTTTTCAACTCCTGTTATGTTCCTCAAGCATCGATACTCTTGATTGAATTATAATTTTTGGTTGGTATTTGGTATTTGAGGGCGTATTATTCGGACTTACTTCAAAGACAGTTTTTTTTTTTAGTTTTAAATCCACATTTATTTACAATAAGGTTATACTTTTGTACTTATGACTACATGTTACGTCCGATTTTACAACCTGTAGTGGTTGCATTCGCTTATCTATCACTGTTTCTGACTTGCATTCTTTCCTGAGGCGGTATTGGTATTCTGTGTAGGGCCACTTCAATGGAACGGGAATTTCGCGTTGATCTTTCCAACATCGTCGCTTAAGATGCAATTTCTCCTCTGTGTCTGCCCACGTTTCTAACCAGAAACCAACTATCCTTGCACCTAGTGAAACACAGGGTAATGACTAATACAGATATTTCTGATTTCAATCTACTTGGATATCACTAAGTGCCTCAGTTCTTTCCACATCGTGGAAAGATACGATATTGCTTATCAGCTTCATAAGAAACGATATTGCTGCTCAGCTTCTGCCACAATATGGATTCTGCTCCAATCCAGAATTTAATTTCTCGTGGCTAAAGCTTCACGTTCGTAAGCATATAATATATTATTGCTTTCTTTACAGAAGCCCACATTTGGACAGACACGCACCCTTTAACGAATTTAATGTTCTGTCTGATTCTATCTATAGGATCTTGACAATTTATCCGCACACTGAAATCATTAATGCGGGTGCTTTCAATGTTCGTAACTCTCAGTGGCTTCGCCACTCCGGACACACAACAACTGAATATCAATATGTCCAGCTTTGGCGGATTTTGTATGTTGTTGTCAAAGTGTTCTGCCGAACACTGTCCACACACAAAAGGAACAACCTGGAACACGGAGGAAATTCAATTGCAAATAAAACACAGAGTGAATTGTTTTTGAATTGTTATTTTTATTGTTGCTGTTTATTATTGTTTTGGAATGTTATAAGTTTTTCTTATGAAATAAGTGACAAGCAATTTATTGAAACAGGAGGTTCCGGTCGTATCTACAAACGCATCGTATGCGATAACAAAATATGAACGATCGAAGCACACTTAATTCCGGGACACCATTACTTTCCGACACACGTTAATTTCTTTTTTTCTGACACGTTACTTTCGTTTTTTTTTTTTTTTTTTTTTTTCAAATTCTGCTGTGCGAACCGACCTCCTTGTAGGGCTCCTCACTGTTCGACGTACTCTATTACACGGATGCTCGAAGTATACTGAAAAATTCTGATCCCCCTTTCGAATTTTTTTCCATTCCCGATCTGAAACAGGAAATTCCCCATCCAGTCTGCAAAAAAAATTTTCCCATCATAGATCATTCTGCTTTCCGTCTTCCTTATCGGAATCTTGTTCCTTTGTTTGAACGATCGATCGTACCGTCGTTTAATTTTCGATCTTTTCATGGGATTTGTTTGTGTTGCCCATCTCGCTTAAGCTAACAATGTTCTTGTGCGCTTCAGATGGGTAATAAAGGAACCGTGGAATTGGTATTGGTTTCTAATTGCGTTTCCAAATCATAAACATCTAGCGTGAGATTTACGTTAAGATGTTTATGATTGCATGGACTGTTGGTCGGCGGCGGGTCGCTATCCTTTGTTTGCACTAGTGTGCTTTTTAAGTTTTGCGTCATGCCATGAATTTAGGTGCTAATTGCTATTAGCTACAAGAGGAGATATTCCTTGTTCAGTTTGTTTACCGAAGAACGCGTTTAATGAATGTATTGCATTGATGCCCGGAATTGAATGCGTTGGACTGGATTCGTTGAATTGGCGCGTCGAATTGGACGCGTTAAATTTAATATTAGAAACGTTTAGTTAGAATGATTTTTGCTATTGCATTCAATGATGGTGTGTGAAATGTTACCTTCTGTTTCAGGTGGGAGTAAGGACTTTTGGGACAGGTGTCTGTGGGCACGTGTGATGGATAAAGGTGAGTATGTTCCTTGGCGGAAAGGACATCTCAATCTATAGTGGGTTGTGTGGTTCGTAGAACCGCCACACAGATCTTTGCTTATTCAAGTAATTTACCGAGTCATCTCGTCAACATACTGGACTTATATCTCACTTCCCACCCGAACAAATACACATTCGAAGTTTCTTCGCCCTTGGGCACTTCAGACCACTGTGTCGTGTCAGTTAAATTTCCTCTAACCAACAGCAAAGTTAACGAAAAAACACCCACAAGAACAGTCTGGCTCTACGACAAAGCCAACTGGGAAGGTCTGAACGACTTTTTTGCTAAGATCAACCGGTCATAATTGTTCCTCAACAACTATGTTCAGATTATACTAGACACATTGACAAGCACAATTCTATTTGATATGCGGTCCTTTATTCCACACAGAGTAAAGAGTATCAAACTCAAGAAAAATATGTAGTTTGATTCTGGATGCTGAGAAACTATTAAGGCTAGAGAGTTGAGCTTCCCATTGTGTAAGTCAAGCAATACAGGGGAAAACCGGAAAAGATTCAAGAGAGCTGGAAATGACCGCAATGTGCACAGGAAACGAGCAAGGTTCTTGCATTACCAGATGGTGAGACAATAAATCCTACACTCTCCCACAGGTAGTAGAACTTTCTGGGCATTTATGGAAAACATCCAAATCTCGGTCTCCTCGTCCATTCCTTCGCCTATAGATGACAGACCACTCTCAGCCCCAATGAAAAAAGCCGATCTACCTTCTGCACATTTTTTAGCCAACTCAACGCTGGTTGGTATGACTTCAGTTCCGCCACAAGCTGAACATAATCAGCATACCACGAGCCAGATTCTCTTTCGAACGCGTGGTGTTGCCCGCGCACTCAAGGAGCTAACCGCAGACAAAATCGCTGGCCCGTATGGCTTCGCCCAATTCTCCTGGAGTTATTCTTCTTCACTTGCTAAACCGCTTTCCAAGTAGATGAAAGTCAGCGAACATTCAGCCACTTCCAAAAGGGGGGAAAAACATTCCTCTCTTCTGATCGACCGATAGCACTAACTTCTATCCTCTCTGAGGTTATGGCTTTCGTAGCAATAGATCCATAGGAGATCGGATGGCATATTTTACCGAAAAGTAGACCTCGTGCATCCACTACTTCGGTGAAAGCAAAGTTGTCGCATTGGTTTTTTTCGAAATCGTTCGACGGTGTTTGATATCCAACCCTTTGTCGAACACTCCATTGGAGTTGACAATCCATTCATCCGATGCATAAGAGACAATCTTTCTGGCTGATCAACCTAAGTGGATTTACTAACCCACTCCCCCCACCGCGATGTGAGTTGTCTTTGTTTGAACAACTCAATAACGCGACCGCACCCCCCCCCCCCCCCCCCTACCTCAACTCAGTCACCGGCACCCTCCCCTCCGTTTTCTGCGGCGGCCCAGGATGTCTACTCGCCAATTGTTCACTTTGGTACTTCTTGGACCCGCGAAGAATGGATGGCCTGTATTAATAAACTTAACCATTCTAATACCCCAACAACCTCTTATCTGCTAAAGAGCGCCCCCAAATCCGCGAGCTACGAATGGATTTCGGAATACTTTCGTAAAAAATACAAGATATCCATAACAGAATGCATCGTGCTTCCTCCCTCCGATTTTGGGTCCAGTTTCCGCGTCTCTGTTCCCTCCAGGTTCGACTGGATTTTCCACCCGAACAAAAATGGGTGCTGCAGGACTGGTAGGCTGTCGTTGAGAAACTGCAACCCCATCCCATCAACCAAACTCCACCCACCTCCCCCTCCCACCCCAGTCTCTCAGTATACAGTCCCAACCAACACCCACCTAAACCGATCCCCAACACTAAGCCGCCTGCACGTCCCCCCAAGGCTCTCCCCTTCCCAACAGCAAATCATCCCCTACCAATGCGCCCTCGCTTACCACGCCCACCCCGACCCAGTCAAGGATTGGCCGATCTAAGAAATATCATGTGCCTAACCAGATCCTAGCTCCTCCCCCTAGCCCCAACCACGCCCGTCACCATCACTCTGTATTCCCCTCCTCGTCCGCCCGTAATATAGCCCGCCGTAAAAATAATAGCAAACCTGCTCGCCCCACACCACCCTCGGCCCAGCTCTCCAATTCCATCCCCCTGCTCGACCTCAAAACAGGCGCGATATATTCTAACTTCCATAGGTCACACATTCTTAATCCTCCCTCCTCCCATCACTCACCTACTGGTCCTAACACGAGGCCGCCTCTTGCCCCACTCCTTCCCGCACCTGGAACTCGCCCCCGCCCACCTCGCCCCCCGTCCGCCCTCCCCCTCCTAGACCATTAATCGACCCAGTATTACCACCATCTGTCAAACTCACTCAGCAAACCATTAATTCTTCGGACAACTGGTATACCCTGTCTAAATTTAGAAACAAAGTGATCTATGAGAATGTACGCCTCTATCTTGCTTTCCTCCACGATAAAGCCGACTCTGTCTGTTACGATGGTATTACGAAAACCAACGTAATGGCCTCGATCCAGCAGGAAGGTCTACCTACTGACGTCCCTAGCCTTCGCAGCCTATTCATCAACTTCCATAATAATCTCCCTCTACATAGCCTTCACCCGCCCCCTTCTTGAATACGCCAGTCAGGTCTGGTCTCCACATTGCTCGTCCCATATCCGCAGAATCGAGAGCGTGCAACGTCGGTTTCTGCGTTTTGCCCTCCGTGGACTGAACTGGGAGAATCCTCGGATTCTTCCCCCATACACAAGCCGGCTCCATTTGGTCAACCTCAGTACACTTGAGGAACGCAGAACTCATGCCGGTATCCTCTTCATCCACCGTCTCCTCTCCGGCACAATCGACTGCCCTAGCTTGCTTTCCGCCATCGCACTCAACACCAACCCCCGCAACCTACGAAACCCTCGTCTCTTCTATCTGCCCTCCCACCACACTTCCTACGGCTGTAATGAACCAATTTCACGAATGCTAAAGCGGGCAAACTCTTACCCCACCTCCTTCGATTTCTACCTCACTTCTATTGCTCTCAAACGTCGTCTTCTGTCTTTCCCCTCGTGACCTTGCCCCACCCACTATCTACACTCTTACTGCCCGTATACATTCCTATCACCCCGCCCCTTTATCCTACTGCCCGGTCTTCGCCACCCCATCACGTGCACAGCCACCTTCCCACCTTATTATCTTCTTACTTATTCGAAAGTAATTTTTGTAATCCTAGTTCTTAAGTTAGTTCGTAAGTTTTTTACTTTTAAATTCTTTTTTTTTTCTTTTTTTTTTCTCTAACGCTTGTACTAAGTGCAATAAACGAGGGTTCTGCTCTCACTAAACTAAACTAAACTATTATTCAGGTTCGGACTTTTATGGAGGAAACAGTAAATATTGATATGCTTGTGGACGTGAATTTAGAAACACACTTTCATACAAATACTTGTTACTGGATGTAAAATCTTTCCCAATAAGGATGAGATGCTTTTAAAATTAAATAATGGGTTTCTCTATAGGGATGATATATACATTTTTCGCTTCATTTCCTTCAGGATGGGCGAATCTATAGCCCTGAGTTAGAGCATTAAAATGCTGTTTTTACTCGGCCGAATTCATCAGCCAAACTTCGAAATATGGTTAAAGAATTCTCCCAAGCATTTCACAGAGCCCATGTGACGGTTCTAGGAACCATACAATCCACAATACGTCGAGATATCGTCATTCCACCAAGGAACATACTCACCTATATCCAAATTGCACGTGCCCACAGACACGTGTCCTCAAAAGTTCTTTCCACCTGAACCAAAAGGTAGCATTCATCCTGGAGTCAACAACCCCACGTATCCACAGATACATGGGCCACAAGTCCGACCAATTTCCCTACGCCTGCACGGCAATCGAAGGACATGGCCCAGCATAGAAATTGTGTACCAATCCATCAACTAACATAGATATACACAAATAAAAATAATTACTTGGAATGCTAAAGGCATACGCAATAAATTTCATGACTTTTTAAACTTCTTAAATAGCTCTAAAGTTGATGTTGCTCTAGTAACAGAAACTTGGCTTAATTTTGATATAAGACTCCCATCATCTGACTTTAACTGCTATCGCATTGATAGAGTAGACCAAAGGGGTGGGGGAGTGGCGATTCTTATCAGGAAGTCAATTCAACATTCGCTTTTACCTGTAATTCCAACTAGGCTTGTGGAGCATGTAGGTGTAATGATTAAGTTAAGAAACCATAAGACAGTAAAAATCTATTCTGTTTATTTCCCTGGTGGATCTTCGTCGGATATTAAAAGAAAATGGCTCAAGCAAGATTTAAAAAAGTTATTCACAATGAATGGTGAATTTCTATTAGGTGGTGATTTTAACTGCCGGCATAGAGATTGGGGGTGTGTAAGAGCAAATGCTTGGGGCATTATATTGGCTGCCCTTCCATTGGCACTAACAATTAATATTTTTTATCCACCTTGTCCAACTTATTTTCCCGCAGGTTCTCGTGGCATCCCCTCTGTCCTTGACTTGTTTGTGTCAAATGTCCCTGGTCTTATAACAGAACCCGTTTCGTTAAGTGCTCTCAGTTCAGATCATAATCCTGTTCTTTGTAACCTTTCTTGGTTGGGTGAAAGAAAGATTCAATATTTCCTGGACATGAAGAATGCTAATTGGAATTCATTCAAATCAAAGATTAAAATGAGCCTTCAAAATAGTACTACAAATCTTGAAAGAGTGTCCTGTAAAGATGATGTTGACCTTATTGTACAAAACTTTACACAAGCTATAATTTCTTCGGTTGATGAAAATATTCCCAAAAGAGTAAAAAAAGATATTTTTAAAAAACTTCCAATCCATATCTTAGAGCTTATTAAAGTGAGAAACATTCATCGAAGAAACTGGCAGAATTACCGTCAGCCCTTTTCTCGATCAATGGTTTCCCATTTTAATTAGCGCATTACTGACCAGATACAAATCCATCGTAATAGAGAATGGAACAAAAAACTGAGCGTTATGGATAAAAATGCTAAACCGTTCTGGAATATAGTGAAGTTAATCAAGAATAAAAACCGTAAAATACCATTTCTGAAGGATTCTTCTACTACTTTTTTTACAGGTTTTGAAAAAGCAAACCTATTTGGAACAAGTTTTTCAAAAAATCACTTGGTTTCTCAGCATTTGGGTGAATTTGAAACTAATGAACTTGTCGGTAACAGAATCGAAAGATTCGACACCACAAACGAATTAACTCAACTAAATGCATTTGTAGAAGAAGAAAACGTAAGAAATGTAATCAAGTGCTTGCAAACACGAAAAATAGGAGGACTAGACAAAGTTAAGAATGCCTATCTAAAACAATTGCCTCATATTGGAATTAAATACTTAACATTTATAATCAATGCATGCCTTAAATGTCAATACTTTCCTCAATGTTGGAAAAAAGCAATGGTTGTACCTATCCTTAAGGCTGGAAAAGCCCCAGATAAACCTGAAAGTTACAGGCCAATCAGTTTACTTAGCAACATAAGTAAAGTTTTTGAAAAAATCCTGAAACAACATGTTTTAAAAGTTGTTTCAGATAAAGATATTTTCCCCGATATCCAATTTGGATTTCGACGCTTTCACAGCACCTCGCACCAGGTTAAACGAATTTGCAGCCATGTTCTAGACCATCGTTCACGTTGTCAATCAACGGGCATAATATTGTTAGACATTGAAAAAGCTTTTGATTCCGTATGGCACAATGGGATAATATATCGTGTAATGTATAATGTAAGGTCGTCCAGAGTTTCTTATCCAATAGATGTTTTCAGGTTCATGTCAATTGTGATGTTTCTAGATTGATATTTTTTGATTGTGGCGTCCCCCAAGGCTCAGTACTTGGTCCAGCTTTGTACAATATCTACACTTCGGATTTTCCAAATCTACCGCAGTGTGAAGCAGCTATCTTCGCTGACGACACTGCAGTATTTGCGTCGCATGAATTTTCTCTCAACGTTGAGACAAATCTAAAGCGAGATACTTGAAAAATATTATATGAAATGGAAAATCAAGCTAAATGTTGGGAAGACACAAGCCATCTTTTTTACACAAAAGAGAAAAGCTTGCTATCTTCCCAGCAATCAGCTGCAAATAAATGGTACCACGATTGCATGGGAGCAATCCGTAAAGTATCTCGGAGTTCATCTCGATACAAAACTCACATTTAAACAACATATTCAAAGTACTCTTAGTAAAATGAGTATTGCTATTAAGATGCTTTACCCTTTTATTAATCGCAAGTCTTTACTCAAAAATGAAAATAAGATTATTATTCATAAAGTTATTTTCCAAGCTATACTGTTATATGGGTGTCCAGTATGGGGTAACGCTGCAAGGTGCCATTTAAAGAAGTTACAGGTATCACAAAACAAAGTTTTGAAAATGATGCTAGACCTCCCTTGGCACTATTCAACCTTAAGTCTTCACGGAAGGGCGGATGTTGAATTGATTTCTGAAAGAATTCGTAAACTAGTATATAACTTTAACATCAGCTGTGAAAGTTCTTAAAATTCTCTCATAACCCAGCTTCTTGCTTAATTTGTCATAATTTCATGTAAATATTTAAATTTTATATTATTTATTATTGTTGTTTTTTTTTTTTTTTTTTTTTTAAATGAAGGTTTTTCCTTTTCGTATTTTCCTTCGATTTATTCTTTTAATTATTAATTATACATATTTTTCTTTTCTTTATCCAAGATAATGTTTCAGTTGTAAGATATAACTTATCAAATCTCTGAATTGTAAAATGTGCGGTCACAGACTTTTTTTTTTTTTGAAAATATTATTACGAAATAAAAGATCTCTCTCTCTCTCTCTCTCTCTCTCTGATATACACAAACGGTTGGCACAGCTGCGACAGATGTTGACAAATTTCACGTCTCCGGCGATAAGCTGATTGCCGGAAAGCCAATCCGTCAACAAAACCCTTGTCCCTCCCGCAATATGTCCCGCCTAAACAAAGGCCATTGCGATGCAACAGCAATAAACGCAAATGCTGTTCCCTTAGGGCTATGTAAAGAACGATAATTACATTATCCCATGATCGCCTAGAGGAAAACGCTCACCCCATTGTTTACGTAAGCAGTCCATTAGACGAGTGAAATTCTGATCACAGAGTGATCTACAGTAAGCGGACAATAACCTCCGCATCTGTATGTGTGAGAACGATCTTCACTGGTGGAGAGATTCTCGGTCGAGAGAATGTCACCACCAACGAAAGGAAAAGGAAGACTGTGGGGTGAATGGAATCATCCCCAGAGAAGTTACCTCAGTATACTCCGAGCATCACAGTCGAACACAGAGAACCTAACGAGGAGGTCAGTCCACACAGTGAAATAAAACTAACGAGGGTAACGTAACAGGTCAATTGAAAAGGCCCCGGCCTGACACATAGATGGCGGCACTAGAATTAAATCCATATGATTTTTAGTTAGCCCTAACCTTCAGACGCGTGTATAAATTTGACAGATGTCGGATCATTAGTTTGTGAATTATAGTATTTTGAGTGAAGCAACTTCTGTTATTGTGAAAAAAATGGATAAAAAGGAATTTCGCGTGTTGATAAAATATTGCTTTTTGAAGGGAAAAAATACAGTTGAAGCAAAAACTTGGCTTGATGACGAGTTTCCAGACGCCGCAACCATCAAGGATTGGTATGCTAAGTTTAGACGTGGTGAAATGAGCACCGAGAACGGTGAACGCAGTGGACGCCCAAAAGAGGTTGTTACCGACGAAAACATTAGAAAAATCCACAAAATGATTTTGAATGACCGTAAATTGAAATTGAATGAAATAGCAGGCAGTCTAAAGATATCAACTGAATGTGTACATCATATCATTCACGAATATTTGGGTATGAGAAAGCTCTGTGCAAAGTGGGTGCCGCGCGAGCTCACTTTTGACCAAAAACAACGACGAGTTGATGATTCGGAGCAGTGTTTGGAGATGATCAAGCGTAATAAACCCGAGTTTTTGCGTCGACATGTGACATCATTTCACTCCGAAGTCCAATCGACAGTCATACGAGTGGACTGCACACTATGAACCCACCCCAAAGCGTGGAAAAACGCAACAGTTGGCTGGCAAGGTTATGGCGTCTGTATTTAGGGATGCGCGCGGAATAATTTTCATTGACTATGTTGCCGTCCGGCGCCGTGCTTCCTCGGTTGAGGGAAGAGCGGGGACCTTTTATTATTCCTTTACTTCCTTTTCTCAATTAAAAACTCTAGAACTCAACTTCAATTAGAGCTTATAATTCCAAAACACATTTATTCACTCTTTTATATTTTACTATATTTTATTCTATATTTATAATATATATTAAACTTGACTGAACTAAATTTTACTTTTTCTCAAATTTAAACTGATTTGTTTTCTCCTTTTTTATTTTTTCTCCCTGACTTTTCACATTGAATCAAATTTTGGACGAAAATCCAAGTTACTATGTTTTTGAATAAATAAAAAGGTGCAGGTTATTAAGTGTCCTGTAACTGGTAATATTGTGAATGTTTATGAATGGTATGTATTAAGTGAGAATGTAATATATGTTAAGTGAAGTTTTTAAGGATGTGTAAGGAGATTCAGTGTTAAATTTAATAAAGGGTAGTATTCTGGAATACAACATCCCACCCTTCTTCGAGAAAGAAAATTATCCTTGAAGAGAATAATTTTCTAGTAACTATATATTAGATTAAGAAAGACTTGGATTTTCGTTCAATTACAGTACAATGGTTTTCAAAATTAATCTTTCATCAAAGGTTACAATAATCAAAAAGTTCTTAATACTAGAAAAATAGTCTATTTACATTATATATTAACTAAATTTTTACAATAATCAAAAAGGTCTTAACACTAGAAAAATAGTCCAAATAGTCTATTTACATTACATATTAACTAACTAAATTTAAATATTTCTCCTTGGAATCTTTTCTTTTCTTATCCAAAAGTTATTATATTAATTATATAATATTAATATTCATCATCATCATTGGCACTACAACCGGAAACCGGTCCTGGCCTTATTTAGCAAGTCCTGAGGCTTGTTAAATTTTCCATAATGATTTGTTTTTTCCGGGCAAGGTCACTAGTCTTGCGCCAGAAATATTAATATTATTGTTTCAAAATTCTCATTTCCGTTCGAATATGTTTATAAATTCCAAAATTTCCAATATATATATTACCTCTAAAATTTCCTTTCTCTCCTTTTCCGTTCGAATATATATTAATTCCAAAATTTCCAATATATATTACCTCCAAAATTTTCTTTCCTGATTCCCCCTCTTTAACTTTTTTTTTTTTTTTTTCCGTTTTCGTCATTTCCTACAATTGTTTGATTAGTTCATATATATTGAGTAATAAAACAAAGGCCATTTGTTATGTGTTTATCTTTTCCTTAAATTTATGGAAAATTTTCCAAAACCTTTCTGGGCCTATTATTATGATGATTGTATAGAAATGCATAATACCAAAAATCTTTTTAAGAAATGATTTCAAATGTCCTAAATGACTGTGTAACTTTTTATTTTTTTGTATTTTGTGTTTGAATAAATGTTTATTGTTGTAAAAAAAAATTTGTAATGTACTTATATGGTTTTCCTTTTCCGTACCTATTTTAGTTAAATTATTATTTTCATTATTTATTATATCGTGTTTGCGTAAGTGTTTGTGTTTGTTTTCGTTGTTTAAAATATTTATTGTTTTCGGCTTAGTGTTGTCATTGTCCATAGCTTTAACCGCTGTCGGAACGTCTACCTTTTCAGTCTTACTCACTGCTGATGGATCGTTTAGTTTCTCAGTCTCATTTACTGATTCGTATAGTTCTTCAGACTTATTTGCTGTTAGAACATCTTGGTTCCCAGTCCTATTTGCTGTTTGAACTATTTCTTTAGTTATATCTGCTGTAGAAACATTCAATCCTTCTGTCTTTGCTGCTGAAAAGATTTGTTCATCAGTATTAGCTGCTGAACTGACTTGGGTTTCGATTTTTATTGCAACTTTTGGGTCTTCAGTCTTTAAAACTGCTGAATTTTCAGTCTTTGTTGCTGAAGTGTCGGGGTTGTCTATTGGGATAGCCGGAATATTAGGGATTTCTGTTTGTATATTTTCTGCAGGATCCGAATTTTCAGTCTTTAATACTGCTGAGTTTTCAGTCTTGGTTGCTGAAATGTCTGCGTTGCTGAATTATTTTCCAGAATGGGAGTATGAATCGGAGTCTTTATATTAGGGGCAGGGTTATCTTTGTTTATATGTCTAGGTTTATAGGAGTATGTGGGCTCAGGGGCTTCATTAAAATGGTCGTTATCTATTTCCAAAGATCTAATGGTGTAAATAGAAAAATTTTGTTTGTCGTCCATAAATTTTGGTTGGCGTCAGGCCTCGTTTTCCGACTCTTGCACCCGAGAAAAGTGAACATTTTGCCGATCGTCAACATTATTTTTATATTGTCTATTGGTGGTCCTAGAATTTTCACCAAAACGATTTTCAGAGTTTGTAGGATTATTTCGGAATGGGTTACGCGTTGTTGTGCCTTGTTGGTAATTTGTTGAAGACGATCCATTCCTAGATATCTTGTATCTACACTCATTCTCTGTGTGATTATTCCGACCACAGAAATTGCATAAAAAGTTATATTCCCTTTTTATGGGTTGTCTATTCGGAAAAGTGGACTGCATGTTTCGATAACATGTGTCTTGAGAATGCCCTGGCTTACCACAGGTTTGGCAGACTATACGATTGAATGTAGGTTTTTCATTGTATTGATATGACCTGGGAGAGTTGTCCATTCGAGCCGCATGTGACACTGCATGTGCAATCGACTGTTTTAAATTGTTTCCACCATGGACTTTAGCTAGTATCTTTAGCTGTTCGTTGTTTAGTCCATCCTCAAATGTTTGTACGGCCAATTTTATGTTTTCTTCTATTAAGTATTCCCTAACCACCGCGTCTGCTGTTATTTCACACGTGGCAGAGTTTAGAGTCCTTAGAGCATTCGCGACTCTATCGCCGTATTCCCGGACGGTTTCTCTGTAGCGTTGTTTCAGAGAAATCAACTCATTGTGTGCCGTCGACCGAGATTGCTCCTCTTTATATTCCGATTCTAATTTTTCTTTTAAATCCTCCCACTTAGCGATTTGGCTATACCTAATCAGATCGTAAGCATGACCCTCTAGTCTATTTTTGACTAGATCTAAAAATGTCTCGTATATATCCTGCCTTCTTTATGGATCTAAATAAAATGTCTCCCCCGGAAATAAATTTACCTAAGTCGCAGGGTTTCCCGTCAAAGGTAGGGACGATTCTGAAAACATCAGAAATTCCGACAGAAAGAGCCATTTCAGGGGGTTTAATGTGTATCTGTTGATGGTGGATTTGTTCTTCTCCCTGCCTAGCCGCCTGTCTCGTGTAATATGGACTCGTAATAGTGAAAGTTTAAAATAATGTATGGCGAAAATTCAATTCTTAAAATATGGTTAACTTAAAAATATGGTTATGAAAAAATTGGGCTTTCTTTTTGTTATTCAATATATATATATATATAGGAAAGAAAAATAAATTGGTCCCAAAGCTGCAAAGAAAGAAAATTCGACGAGAAAGAAAGAAAAAAAAGACGGAAATGTCGTCGAAATACTGAAATGAGAATTTTCAAAGAATATAGATAGAAATTTCTATCCAAAAAAAATGTATGTTAGTAAAAAGGAAAGCTTCCAAGTAGAAAATATTCCTAAAAAAAATTAGAGAGAAAAGTCGCAAAAAAAAAATTCTTACTCCACTAAATGTTGATTGCTGTCATACGTAATGTTGATAGAAGTCTTTGTCTTGAGTTTCTTATTGTTGTGTGTTCTTCTTTTTTTTTCACTTTTTTTTTTTAATATTTTAATTATCGCCAGGCAGACTTCACGTCCTAGAAGTTGAATATCCTGGTCTTTTTTTTTTTGTGGTTGTATGTGTTTTTTATTTTTTTGTCGTTGTGGAGACGTTTTCATTTATCCTTTGGGTTTTTTTTCTTCTCGTTTTTCTTTCGGGCGTAATTTATATGTCGCTTAATATCTTTTTTTTTTGTGGCGTTAAAGATTCCTTTTTTTCTTTTCGTTGTTTTATGTTTAAATTTTTTTTTCTTGTTTTTTTTTCGTTGTTTTATGTTTACATTTTTTTTTTCTTGTTTTTTTTTCTTCTGATTTTCTTTTTATTTGGGATCCTTTGGTTGGATCATCCCACCAGTCTTCGAGAATCTCACCAGTTTTCGAGAATCTCACCAGTCTTCGTCATCATCGGTATTATCATCATTGACTCATCATCAGGGAATCATCATCATCGAGAATCCCGTTATCAGGGAATCATCCCACCGCTGCCACCAGTGTTGCCGTCCGGCGCCGTGCTTCCTCGGTTGAGGGAAGAGCGGGGACCTTTTATTATTCCTTTACTTCCTTTTCTCAATTAAAAACTCTAGAACTCAACTTCAATTAGAGCTTATAATTCCAAAACACATTTATTCACTCTTTTATATTTTACTATATTTTATTCTATATTTATAATATATATTAAACTTGACTGAACTAAATTTTACTTTTTCTCAAATTTAAACTGATTTGTTTTCTCCTTTTTTATTTTTTCTCCCTGACTTTTCACATTGAATCAAATTTTGGACGAAAATCCAAGTTACTATGTTTTTGAATAAATAAAAAGGTGCAGGTTATTAAGTGTGCTGTAACTGGTAATATTGTGAATGTTTATGAATGGTATGTATTAAGTGAGAATGTAATATATGTTAAGTGAAGTTTTTAAGGATGTGTAAGGAGATTCAGTGTTAAATTTAATAAAGGATAGTATTCTGGAATACAACAACTATCTTGAAAAAGGAAGGACCATCAACAGCGACTATTACACAGCGTTATTGGACCGTTTGAAGGACGAAATCTCCGAAAAACGACCGCATTTGAAAAAAAAGAAAGTGCTGCTTCACCAAGACAATGCACCGTGTCACAAGTCAGTGAAAACGGTGGCAAAAATCCATGAATTGGCTTCGAATCGCTTCCGCATCCACCGTATTCTCCAGATCTGGCCCCCAGCGACTATTTCCTGTTCTCAGATCTCAAAAGAATGCTCGCTGGGAGGAAATTTTCGTCGAATGAAGAGGTGATCGCCGAAATTGAGGCCTATTTTGAAGCAAACGACAAATCGTACTACAAAAAAGGTATCGAAAAGTTGGAGGGTCGCTATAATCAGTGTATCACTCTCGAAGGGAATTATGTTGAATAAAAAAAAACGAATTTTGCCAAAAAAATGTGTTTTACTATGGAAGGCCGGGGACTTTTCAATTGACCTGTTACATGAAAAAGTAAATCAACCACCGAAGGTCGTGAGTGTGTCGAGTTTAACGTGTCGCTGAATTAATTAAGTGTGATAGCAACAAAAACATTTTTGTACAAAGTTAATGATAAACAATAAGCGAAATTAAGTACGTGAGAAATTTTCCGTGAGTTGGACACTTTGCTCGCAATCGCGTAGTTCACGTCGCACACAATACCAAAGGCACAGTATAAGAAAAGCCCAAGGTACGCACAACAATGTATTAATAAAAAAATTACAATTTTGTCCTAAACGATTATCATCCAGTGTAAACTAAATTTAATAACAATAAAATAAATTGTTAAGAACAAATATCCTTGTGTTTCATTTTGTGCAGCACATCATTCGCTCAGGTTTCGTTTTGTTCTTTTTTTTTTTGCGCACAGTGTTCGGCGGAACACTGCCTCAACTTTCGACATAGACTAAACATCCGCCAAACCCATACCTTGGAAGTGGTAGTCCACGGAACGGCTGGGCATTGGAAACCAACTTACCACTCAGTAATTTTACCGTACTGTACAATATCGATAATCATCAGATGAAGCTACGTAAGCGCAATCAACCTCCTTACTAAATTAGTCATTGATGTTTTTAAAACGTCAAGGCAGCCATATCAAAATGGCAGAAGTGACACTAGTTGCCATTTGTCTTTAGTATAGTTTGACTATAAAATAATTTTATTTTATTGGAAAACCCAACATCTCGTCTCTCTTCCGAAAACCATTATATGAAACATTTGACACTACTTGGCACGGAAACGGGAAATGAAAAATGCAAACTGGTGTGCTATCCGATACGCCTCCCAATACTATTCCAATTCGAGAGGGGCCTGATTATTTGGACCAAAATGCACACTCCGGAGTATAAGTTCTACATTAATTCAAAAATGTTGTCTGCAGTTAGATGTGCACCAAAGGTCGTTATTGTCCATTTCCATAAATTGACATACGTTTTTAGTCACTTCTTCAAATAAATACTCAATAAAGGCTCCCCGCGGTCATGATGCTGTATAAACTGGTCGAAAAAAGCTTGTAAATGACAACAATAAATAATTTGTCTTTCACAGATATGTTGCACATCGTAAGTCAGTGATGACCGCATGCCTATGTGTGATTTTAATCAGTTCACTACCAAACCGCACAGTTGTGGATCTAATGTGGTTTATGAAATGCAAATATTCAGTGGTGTTTCATTCAATTGGAACCTGAGTTTAGAGGAAAGTTGTTGGATGAGATAGCATTTTGATCGGAGAGGACGTATCTGTTTATTTGTTTACCGTTTTCGACCCGACAGATAAATAAATACTAAGAATTGAAGTGCATCACATTTCTTTTCCACATTCCTTGAACAGGAACTTCATGAATAAAGTCTCAGGTCAAAACTTCTACTTCTCAAGCGTTTGTTTTTCAACAGTTATTTATCAAACATTTTTCGGACTGGTAAGGTTTGCTCTTTCAAATCATCCGATAGTACCTTAACAAACCTTTAAGACCACACATACTGAATGCATAAGTAGTTCGGAACACTTTATCTTGTTAAATTGTACTTAAGTGGTCTTACCGCCGTTTCCAGAGCTCACCAAATACTCCACGACCAAATGCTAACTCGTAAAAATATGCCGGGGCAATTAGACCGAGTGTTTATTTTGTTCATGTTAAAATAATAGCTAATTAAAGCAAACGTACAAATGAGAGGCAATTATTGGATCTGTTTACATTTAGCGTCGTTGGGTAATTTGCTTATAAGCTATTATTTGATCACGATGTATTTTATCTTATCATTTATAAAAACTCATAAACCTCTATTCCGCTTAGACTGCGTTCAAATAGCTCGAAAAATTTGAAATACGAGCTTCCAAAAAAAGTCCAAGGTAAGAAAACTGGCACAGATAAGAATTCTAAGATTGGTTTCAGATTGTGGCATTTCGAGTGACAGCTGCGATAGCACTACATGAACGCGGAGAATGATTGCGGAAGCGGATGTTGGCAGTTGTATTAAACTGATTACAAGAACCTAAATGTGCGTGTAGATCAGGTTAACACTGCTGAAAGTGTCAGAATACATTACAATACCGGATTTTTCTACTCTACATTAAAATATTTCACTACATATATCACGATTTTTTTTTCTTTGCGTTAATGCCAAGATTGCTCGATTGTTAGAAGATCTCGAGATGATTGCTTGACGATTTACACCTAACCCACTTGGGGATGATTATAATCCAATTCTATTCGAATTTAAATTTTCCGGGTTTCCATGGTTAACGCTTAAAATATAGCTTATGACTTACTATTGATGGCTCTTCCTTACAAGTCGTAGCTTTCATGGACTGTTTTTGATTTCTATCTTCTTGTCGTTTCTTTTCTTCTTATCTTTTATATGGTCCCTTGTCATTTCCTCAATTGTACTGCACGTTCTGACATGAGATAAGTGTCAATGATCTTTTTAGAGTTAGATTCACGTTAGAGTTTTCGGAAGATAGGCTTCACCTATCTCAATATTTTTTTTATTTTTTCTAATATCAAATGAATTGAAATGAGAACGGCAGAGTTATCCAATTTCAGGTTCAGAAAGTGAAAAAGCAAATCAGCCAAAGCTTTGAGATTCCGAATACATTTTTTTATTGTTCAGTCTGGATTTGTGCATAGTGTTTATAAGACCATTAACTGCCAATCCCGAGGCTAGTTACACGACAAAATTTTTTGAAATAATGTCCCATAATTAAGAAACCATTTGCTTGCATATTTCAGCTTTTATATCGTCCATGTTGATATTTAACTGCTCACGAATTTTAGTAAAGACGCGTAGCCACAAAAAGAAAAAACGGCAACGGCCTTAAACCGCACACTCTCGCCGGCAAATTGGTATCACACAGGCCGATGTGCGAGTTTGTAACAATTTATTGCAATTCTTCGTACAAGTGGTTTTTCCAATAGGGACTTGACGAACTTTTTTTTAAAATAAAACGCAAACAATTTGAGATTTTTCAAAAACTTTATTATCGGCTTGAAGTACAATCAAAACATTTATAAATGGAACTCGACTTCGGTCATATGGCCACCGCGAAAGGGTATGTGGGGTATTTTAAGTAGTGTGTCTGGCACGATACGGATTCACTTAGTCCCCAACACCTTTGTGGGGTTTTTCAGGGCCCGAAGAACCAGGCATCGCTTTAACCCCATAGAACCTATAAACACCATACCTACCCGTTAGTCGAATCCCATGCATGATTACACAACCTTGCCATAGCATTAATTTCGGACTTAAATAAAGCTGAAAACAATTCGGTTGTCCCTTGGATAACCGTCATAAATATCCCAACATAGCCGAGGAGCTTTTCCTCTACACGCGGCAATGACATACTTACATTTTATCTGCAGACCCATCGACCAGATGGGATATTACAGTCTGAGCAGAGCAAAGAGTATACAAACACCGTCTCCATGCCCATTAGCGTCCAAAAATACATGCCGGGCTATTTGCTGGCTTGCACATCTGCAAGCCAGATTTCTAATAGCTCTGCAATAGGAAATGAAGTGCGGGATAAACCAGACCAATAAACCTTTTCCCTAGTATTGACGGCGAGCGATCTTCTGTTGATTTAACATCACAGAAGAATCCACCACCGCCGCCTGTAATATCCCTTACATACCGTCCATAACAGGCTTCTGTCCATATAATATCAAGAATGGCTTGCAACAGGGTGCGGTACTCTCTCCGATTCTTTTTAACATTTACATTAGCGACTTATTAGATGCACTCCCGCAGGCTATTGCGTACGCAGACGATCTCATAATTTACAGAACAGCTCCGAAAGTTGAGATCATAAATAGTTTAATACAGCGAGATTTCAACAACGTGCAGCGCTATTGCGATGACTAGAAACTTAAGATCAACTTCCAGAAATGTGAAGTCATCCTATTTAGAACCCCATTATATAAAGCCACGAACGACACAAGGAAAAACTGGCGAAAGTTAGTTATCGTGGGACCGCATGGAGATAAACTGGAAACCAAGAGTTTAGTTAAATACCTGGGCATCTGGCTAGACCAATATCTGTATTTCAACAGACATGTAGATGCTGCTCTGATCAAGGCTAGAAAAACGTTTGCTATGACAGGGAGGCTATTTCACAGTAGCCAACTTGACAGCAGGGTAAAAGTCATATGCTACATGACGCTAATCAGGCCAATGCTCATATATGGTTGTCCAGTATGGTTCAACATAGGTCCAAATTTGATGGAAAAGATTCGGGTGTTCGAAAGGAAGTGTCTCAGAAGTTGTCTCAGATTATATCGAACACCGGAATCGGAATACAAAAAGTACTACTCAAATGAGACTTTATATAATGAAGCCTGCATAAATAGGGTGGATAATTTTATGATTAAATTAATCAGAGGACATATTGCGAGAGCGCTCTCCTGCTCGTCCAATGACCTAATTTTCGGGACTTATTATCCAAATACCCTGTACTATGAGAACGTGCGTCGCAACGGTTTTGTTCCACCAGAGGCGTTCCTTGACTTAGATATGAAAGGGCTTATACAGGATAGATCCGGAATTCCGCTGATCTATCATGTAAGTAGATCATCCGTAGACGGGCGATTGTGCTACGACCGGGAAGTAACGCACACAGAAGAAGAGCTCCTGCGCTTCAGTAGGGCTATCTCCCACAGAGACCGGGACGATAGTATTAGACAGCGTCAACAGTTCTGGTGGTTGAATGGCATATAAAGACCTGGATACCAAAGTCGGTATAGAATCACACTATCTTCAGCTAGCTTACATAGACTTAGCTTTTCTAGAATTAGGGTAGTATAAGATTTAATTTAAGTTAAGCTAAGTGATTTTACATAAAATTAAAAAAAAAAAAAAAAAAAAAAGTAAGTTAAATTTTAAGAAAAAAAAAAACAAACAAATTGACAAAGTTTTTCAAATTTTTCTTTGTCTTTCAAATAATTATAAGTATTGCCACAAACTTTTGTCGCCGAAAGGCAAATTATACAAATATTAAGTAATGTTTAGCTTAGAGCGTCTGCGAAGGACCAGTAAGTTATTATATAAGCTATTTAAGCATTTTTCGTCTAGCCTTTAATCTAGAAACTAAGAATATAGAAAGAAAATAAAAAAAATGTTAAAAAAAAGAAAAAAAAAAGGCTACTGTCCATTCAATCTAAACAGAAGAACATATTTTTGCCTAGACAGCAATGTCTTACACAAATAATGTAGGCTAAAAGAAACGTGCATTCAGGCAGCATCCAGGTTCTGTAATATCATATCACCAACACAGGAAACCATTCCTATGATTTACGACCGCATTGTCTGCCAGCTTCAATACCCGCCACTTCATTTTGGCAGATGTGTATTGGAATTTCCCTAGTACACCACCAGGTATCCGATGGTCATTGCTTCCAGTGAGTGGGCGTGCCTTCTTGACCTGTACGGCTGCCGAAGTTATTCTATTATTGGAGTTTTCAGTTCGGCGGCCATTGGTTACAGCCAATGAAGCGTTCGGATTGGTTTCCGGACTGGACAGCATTTCGTCCTCTACACTACAAGGAATGTTGAGGACGAATTCTCCAAGAGTCTCATAATAACCTTTACGGTGTACACACGTTTTTCTTCAAGGGGTGAGATTTGAGCTGTTGTGCTGGAAACACGTATCGTGGGCGTAATGTAAAAGTTCGCGTTTTTTTTTAAAGTTGTCAATGGCAAGAGTCGGGATACACAGTCGAGGAGGTCTGTATTGAAACAGATGAATATCGAATCGTGGAAAGTTAGTCTGTTGACTGTTTTAAATTACTCTAAGTTAGCCTACAGAGCCTATCCAAAATTAAATTCGTGTGAACAGAGTAGAAAAACAAAGGAGCAGTGTATAATTAATAATGTAAAGACCACATCCGAATCACTGAATTGTAGTGTATCGAACTTAATGTAGAATTACGTGCTAGTGTTCTTGTTACCAATTGGAGTAGTCACATAAGTTTGCAATAAAAATCAACATCAAGTAACTAATAACAACGTGTTTTATTGTACCTCTTAATCTCCCGTGAACAATTCCTTTCGGAGTTATTGGAACAATTACGTGGAATGTAAGTGAAACAGTGTCCGTGCCGACATACTATATACATTCACCACACCTTTAGATTACACTCACCGATTGCTGAAAATTGTTCCTCAATGAAGACGAAAACGGGTAAAAATTAAACACTGATTTATTTTATGTAACTTCTTTTTTTGTTTTATTTCACACAAGTTCTTTCACATATATGGTTTCTTAAATTATCGTTCTCTTTAACAACAAGAGTTACGCGGTATATTAAACGACTCGCGTAAGGACGGACTTACACACACGCTTGACACAGGATCACGCACAAGACAAAAAGACATGTTTTAACTCGACTCCGTATATTACAAAAACGATGATATCTGACTGGGCCACGTTGACCCAGCCTCGGGTGTTTGCGATCAGTTTCCACGCATGTCATCGCAGGGGAAAAACACATCTTTCCTTTTCAAGAAGGACACCCAAACACTCGCTGGGCGCAGGAAAGGAGAAAAAAAAAACAAACATGCACCTGGTCAAATATGATGATCGGTGTACGGCGGGGTGTATTCCCATCGTACGATAGGGGATAGATTTGGGTTGGCGATAAGTCAACAGAACTTTGCTGCCACGGCAAAGGCTACTAGATTTGGGTGCATGTTTATTTTAGGCATTGGATAATGCACAGGAATACTGGCATGCAGGCAATAATAATTTCTTCTGTTTACGTAGAGTACACAGAAGCGTTTCGTTTAGAATAGCCAGCGTGAGAATAGTGGCTGGTCGTTGTTTAGACAACGAATCATTAGACACGATCATGGGTATGATTGTCTAAGGTCAATCATATTCGTGCCCATGATCGGTAGATAACAGATAAAGTAAATTGGTCGCAACTGTAGCGTACCTTCGGATTGGGGCAATGAATGGTTATGAACCGTAGCAAAACCATCGGCTACAGCTGTGTCAACAATTACGCTGGCCAGCGAGTGTTTATCTATTATAATTGCTGACGAGCCGAGCCGATGGGGATATGATATGGTTCATATAATATGAAACGGGAAAATTCAATGTGATGCATGCCTTGATGATGTTTAACTTTCAGGTGAAAGTTATTTGAAAGACAGCTTAAGCTGCTCGAATGCTGGTAAGTATGGAGTGAGGGAAAAGCAGGTTGATTTAAAGGAATGGATGGTTCTTTGGGAAAGCTTTAAAGAACCCCAACAGGTGCGTTCACAAATTAAATTCAAAGTTTTCAAGTCCCTATTGGATTGCCCGATACAAAGAATAATCGGAACATCGAAAGTAAAAACTTATCATTGTTTTCAAAAATTTTAGATCAGTGTTATCTATTTATTGAAAGTGTAGAAGAAAACTAAGCATTTAACATGTACTCAAGAATGGGTCCCACATGCTGATTATTAAAAAGTCGAGACATTGAAGACAAAGGACGAAAAAAAAGAATAAACAAAAGACTTAATTTAGTGATTAAGTGAATTAAAAAAGTTAAAAATTAATAGTGCATAAATTAATCAAAAACTGACAACTAAATGTAGCAAGAACATGTGAGGAAAAAAAAAAACAAAACAAAATAAGATAAAAAAAATAAATAAACCAATTTAGTGGCAAGGGTGAACAACAACATATTGCTTATTAAGCAAACCTCAAAACTGGCGAGGGTGTAAGATGATTGGCTCTTAATCGGTGACAGACGAGACGGAGTACAGAGTATTGGGAAACTAAATGTTGTCGAAATGCGCACGGCAAATATTTTACATAATTAACTTTGATAATTACCACCACCTCCTTAGGCGTAGGTGTGATGAGCCGACACTAACATAAGGGAAGAATTTATCAAGAAAACGCCGACTTGGCAAAAAGATGAATTACCACTGTGGGGGTTCTCTATACCACATGGAGAACCAACCCACAATGCCAACCAATCTCGACCGCTAACAGCGCGTCACACTACCTTAACCTGTAAACATGCAAAACAAATCCCAATCCGTCTCGAACTTGCAAGAATTCATCTCCCAATCTGCAATAAAAGGCATTTCCCAAAACTCCCAACAGAATACAATTCAATAGAATATATTCTAAATCATCTCTTACATCACCCCACATATAAGTTTTCCCAAAATTGCTTCGGTCAATTCCTTACTGAATCCATATTCCCTCTTTGCGACCAAGCAATCCTAATTGCCCCGAAATTCATACGCCGTAATGAAACGCATATTCAAATTCATAACGGAACATTAACTATCACCACCAACTATACCAAGCAATTCCAATTTTCCCCGAAATCACTTCGGTTCATTTCCTCCTTAAATTATACTTCTCGCTTGCGACCAAGCGGCGGCCAATTTTCCACGAAACGATCACAACAACCAAGGCCCTTGATCATAATTTGCTATGGCGCCAAACCAATTTCCCAGTATACACAACCAACGAATCCAACTCAGCTTATACGGCCAGGATTCGCTGGAACTGAATTTCTATGCAAGCATAGCAGATTCTACTCGAAATTAGAATAGATTCTTACCTTCATTAGTCAGTCGTCCTTCAACTCCCAACACGCGCACGTCGAAGTTCCCCCCATGACCGTCGCGGCCACACGGAGGGCACGCACGCCCCCGCGTGCTGTAGTGCTCCAAAAAGCCCTACCATCTTTTTCTCCCACTCCTAATCCAAAATCCCACCGCTGCCACCATTTTGTAGTGGTCCTTCTCTCAGGGAGCGTGTCTGGTCCTGAAAAGGACGAGGGATCTCTTTAAGATAGCTCCTGAGAGGACCCGTTGCGGTGCCGCCGTGCTTCCTCAAACCTTGAGGGAAGAGCAGCTACCGATCGAATATGGTCCCGGGAATCGGCCAGGATCAATTAAAAATGCTTTTCATTTTATTAAATTTTAATTTTATTTGTAAATTCATTTTCTGGCGTCCGAAGTGGTAGAACGCCAATAAACTAAATAAAATTATAAAATAAATGTAATTAAATAAATAAATCAAGGTTTAAATGCTGGAAATAAAGGTGATAGATTTTTTATTGCGCTTGGCCGAATCTTCCTACTCGACGACCGGTAGCTGCTCTTCCCTCGAGGTTCGAGGAAGCACGGCGGCAACCGCAACGGGTCCGCTCGGGAGCGGTCTTTAAGAGATCTTACGTCCTTTTCAGGATAAGAAGACACGCTACCTGAGAGAAGGACCACTACAGTGCCAAATAAAGTCCGTTCGAACGTTCCCCTTTCAATTGCTACGGGCACAGCTCAGACAGAAATAGAAAAAAAAAACATTCGGGCGCAGTTCGTGAATATAAACTAAACAACTTATGTAAAATCCTTATTTATCCAAAAGTGACAATAAAGCCAAACAAGTTGTGAATGACTGTGTGTTGTAATTGGATGTCCCCCCCTATTCTCTTCGTTGTGAACAGTACGGTGGCAGGGAGATGGGCACCGGGCTGAACCCTGTGCCGTACGCCGGCACACCCTACTTTGTACCCCACGCCACCACCACCAAATTCAATCACAGTAGGATCCGTTGGCATCTATTACATTCTGCCAACGTCATACAAGGTCAAACATTCCTTTTTCGTAGAAGTGCTGACTTGTTTGGGTAATGAAATCTTCAAAAGCTTTTATGACCTTTGCTCGGTTCCGGAAGACCCTCAGCCGTTAAAATGAATCCAGATTGCAGAAAAGATGGCAGTCAGTTGGGGAAATGTTAAGAGAGTACGGTGGATGCGGAGGAATTTCAAATCCCAACTGCAACCGTTTTTACACCGTTACTTGTAAAGTATGGGGTCCAGCATTATCATGCAAAAGGATCGGGCCGTGCCTATTGACCAACGCTGGTTGCTTTTCAACCAATTTGCAATATGTCGATTTCCTCACAATATTTTATAGTGTTTATCGTTTCTCCTTGTTGAAGAAATGAAAAGTGGAATGGTCCTTTCGATGTCCACCAAATTGTCACCATAACCTTTTTTGGGTGAAGATCAGGCTTGGGAGTGTGTTTTGGTTTTTCACCTGCATTCAACCACTACCCAGGTCTGTGGGGAAGAAACATTGTGCACCGGCGTACGGCGCTGATTCTCTTCTTTCCTCCATCATAAATTAGAGTTCTCCGGGCACCAACAAGAAATAAAGTTCATCAAGTCCAACACAAGGAGTAAAACTCCGCCACGAGACACGCACCAATAAAGGAAGTAAAACGCACTGATTGTCTATTGTGATATGTTTATTTTACGTAAAAAACTATATTTATAATTACTTTTACAACTCGGTACTCTGCCGCGGCAATGTATTTGTTATATTTCAATGGTAGTCTTGAGTATTCGTTAGTTATTATTTTCACATCGATATTAGGTCATTTTAATAATATTCACGAAACACGTATAAACATAAAGGTGGCACTTAGTTAAAAACTCCGTATCTCCCCGTATCGTGTGGACGGTACGGCGGAGGGCAGAAGACCCAACCGACCCCTTGTGGAGGTTATAATCAGACACGATTGTTACGGCCACAACCACCCAGCCCATAAAACTTATCTATTTGGAGCCAGTCTCCACCGCTAGCGGCGATGGCTCCAAATAGGTATGTTTTATGGGCTGGGTGCTTGTGGCCGTAACACGATGTGCGCACACTGAAGGATGGAAGACAACTCAGCGATATCAATTCGCTGGCTAAGGAAATTCGGCCAGTGAAACTGGCTCTCTTAATTTAAGGATGCATTTTCTATTCCAAGAGAAACGTAAAGTCTCTCTTTGGGGGAAGGTAACCTGATCTCATAGAGAAAATCATAGAGATATAAAGCCATGAGAACGAATCTGAAAACAAAGAAAAGGGAATAATGTGCATCAATAAGATGTGAGTTCGGCTAAGTAAACAGGCCGAATCTCATTGGGTGCTAATTGGGTTTCTGTTTGTTCATGCCGCTAGGTCCTGAGAAGCAGATCCAGAAATATGTAGGACAAAGATCGTGCAGATCATTGTCTAAGATGTGCATTGCAGCTGTAATGATAGCCGCAATGCACCATGCGCATGGTGCTAATTGGTTTTGGCTTATTTCCAGGGAATTGGTGTGTATGGCATTGCTGCCAAGGGTAATTATACCATACCTATTTGCATTTGCCTATGCTGTAGGATTTAATTTATGCCTTAAGACGCAAGATGCGTATATTTGCTTTTGTCGCTTGGGTATAGGTCGCCAGCCAATGTATATGTAAAGGAATTTATTATACACATTGTGAGGCTGGGAATAGGCGACGCAATGTTTATGATCCAGGTTATGATGGTTACGTTATATGTAAATCAAATTGTTTTGTTTTCAGGAATTCGAGTAGGGAAAATGCGTATGTAAGATTGAGATTTGCCTGGCAACCGAAGGTGCCGAATTGAGGTTGGGATTAATGAAGTTTGGAACAGAATTCTTATAGGGAATTTTGAATTCGAATAAATGAACGAAGGTAAGAATTCTCTTCCAGGAGCTTTTAGCTAAATACATTTGATAAACTTGTTGCGGGAAGCATTTACAGGTATTATCGCATTAGCAGAAACTTATGAAAGCTGGGTTGTAGTTATGGGGGTTCTTCGGGTAAGTAGACTGTGGAATTTGGCAGAACCGCCACAGGTCTTTTACGGTTATCATACAGAATCCACTTTTCATCACTGGTTGATTCGGTGCAAAAACGGTTCAGTTTGGTTTCTTAATCTAAGCGATGCGTAGATTTCCAGGCGCCGTGGGTTTTGGGACTCGTTCAGTTCATGGGGTACCCACTTATCTTTCCTATGAGAGAAAGGTGTCGACTTATTATCATTGGGGATACTCCCATGCTTTGCGCAATCTTCCGCACCGATTTCGTTGGTTCCGCATCCATCGTTGCTCTTACAACATCTTCGTCAACTAACGTTTCCGGTTCCCCACGCGGTTCATTTTCGAGGTAGAGAGAAGTATTTACGCCTGGCACGGGCACGCGGTTCACTTCTTCCCCAACGATGTTGGTCCGACGAAAATGTTGATGGAGCCGTGGTCACTTGGCTGGTATGGGTTCATATGATTTTTAATAAAATGTCGAATAACTTGAGGTCAAACATTGGTACACAACATTAAAAAGAATATTCACTTTATTTGTAATGATTAACAAGCCCTAAGTACTTTCATTTGGTATTTTAACAGCGGTGCACTTTACGAAAATCCGACAATAAAAACTTGCTGACCGAATGGAATTGGAACTGATGTAATTTAAAATCGAACTAGTTTTAATTCATTCTAACACTCCTTTTCAGCGTCCAGTCATAATTTAATGAATAAAATTACTTACTAGAATACTATTAAATATCACGGACGCACTCGCGTGTGGACACGGCGGTGGTGGAAACACGATTCGTGGCGGTGTGAACATCCACGATGATAGGTGAGTAAAGACTGATCCCAATTAGGGATGAAATTGGATAATTTAATCTTTGCACTAGACAACCAAAAGAGAACATACTTCTGCTCTCTCATTGCCACGGTCGTCGATGTGTGGGGGATTACATCGGTAAATTGATGATCGAAGAAAGCGGGAGAATGAGAGAACAGAAACTCGATGTAGGATTATCTTGGGGTGGATTTGGTTGTATGTGCATGAATCAATGTAGTTCTGAGCGAAACCCATTGACCTAATTCGGTCATATGGTGGACTCAGAGTACATTGATCTGTACGAAGACAGAACTGTGAAGGAGGGGAAAATTAAGCTGATGCTATTCACCTGCGAAAAGAGAGCATTGATCCCCAGCGAATGGAGTGTCTGCAGAAAGTGAAAAGGAGGCCGACTTGGCTAGGGAAATCTGATCATGGGAACTAACTTAAATGCTTTGATAATTTCCCCAGCGGTCGCAAGATTAAGCAACCGCCGTTCGATCAGACTATGCCGTTGCTAAACGACAATATGCGATTTCCTGAGGAAATCTCATGGGTTAGCGAAATGGTATTGCCATATGGCGAAAATGGTAGCTAAACTCAATTATGCATTATCTGCATAGAATAATGAGTTTAGCTATGCGTCCTTGGGGAATACATGTTATTTCAGATGAATAGCATATAAAGAGAATGGGTAGAAATGACGCGCTGAAAGCGGTCGAAATGAGATATGGAATTGTGGTTGGTTCTCCATGTAGTATAGAGAACCCCCACAAAACCACTGCGGAAACTCTTCCATTTATTATTATTCTACTGGCCGTTTCCCAAATAGATGGAAGTCAGCGAACATTCAGCCAATTCCCAAAAAGGGTGATAAATCATCCCTTTCTTCTTATTGGCCCATAGCACTAACTTCTATTCTCTCCAAGGTAATGGAATCACTTATCAACCATCAACGTTCGAAATATCTGAAATCAAATGACCTCCTCAATGAACGCCAATATGGCTTTGGTAGCAACAGGTCCACAAAAGATCTGATGATGATCTTATCGAAAAGTGGAGCCATTCTTTCCACTACCTCGGTGAAAGCAAGGAAGTCGCATTGGATATTTCAAAAGCCTTGGACAGAGTTTGGCATCCAGCCACTTTGTCAAAATTGCATTCATATGGAGTGGACAATTCCCTGATCCAATGGATAAGAGACTATCTTTCTGGCCGTTCAATCCAAGTGGTTCTTGATGGTGTCAAATCTGTCCCCCATCAAATTAATACAGGTGTTCCCCAGGGTTCGGTACTCTCACCCAATCTCTTCCTGATCTTTATAAATGATCTTTTGTCAATTACTCACAACCCTATTCACTCGTTTGCTGATGATAGCACGTTGAGTTTCTCATACTCATACGAACACTTCCGTCCAAACTCTTCGAACGTCACTACCAACCAGCAACTTATGCTTGATACATTGAACTCAAACCTCAACAAGATATATCAGTGGGGATTATCTAACCGAGTAGAATTCAATCCATTAAAAACTCAGTGCTGCCTCTTGTCGTCAAAGGTGAACCCCAAAGTAAATATACTGTATATGAACGGTACTTCCATCGACGAAGCCAAGGAACTATCAGTCCTCGGTACTCGAATTAATTCGACTCTTAATTGGAATGAGCACATATTTAAAGCTGCGAAAAGTGCAGGCAAATGTGTGGGGTTCCCTAAGAGATGCAAAAGATACTTCAGTCCATCCAACCTGGCCACTATTTACAAGGCATTCGTCCAAAATGGAGTTCAACTCCCATATTTGATCAGGCGCATCCAAAACTGCACTACACGTGCTCGACAAGATGCAAAAACGAGCAGTAAAACTTATTGGGGCCTCAGCCGTAAGTCGATCAGTTCCGTCGTTAGAACACAGGCGCAACGTATCATGCCTATCTCTTTTCTATAGGTATTACCACGGTCGTTGCTCAACTGAACTTGCTAACTGTGTTCCGCCCCTTCCGACATTTTCCCACGATACCCGTCAATCTGTGAATGCGCATCAGTTCACGTTGAAAGTGGACTTCAGGCGCACAAATAAACATAGAGAGTCATTCTTTAGCCGAACCACACGAATGTGGAATGTTCTGTATTATCATGCATTTCCTGGTTGTTGTGATGTCCAGACATTCAAGACCATCATACATCGCCTCCTCTTTTCCTTATCCACTTCCTCTCCTTCAGCTCGCACTGTGCTCTAACATTTAAGGGTACTTCAAAATCCCCTTTTGTGCGTGCGTTCGTGTAAAATAAAAGAGTTGCAGGTTGTAACGAGCTGATTGTAACGGAACGAATTCTGATGGGACATCGGGAGATCAACCGCAAATTGATACGATCCGCCTTGGAGCGCACGTACACCGGATTGGGCGGAACTATACCACGAATCTCCGAAGAACAGCACCCGTGATAATATCTGTAAAACAGACAAAGGTCAGCTACGTGCCTTCAATGTGATAGCGACTGTAGTCGCGACGTCAGAAAGGGGAAACTCCTTTGTAATGCGACAGTTTCCGCAGTGCTACAGTTTGCAATTGTTCAAAAACAACTCCAACAGCCATCTAATCGCTTCTCAGGGCGCTGATTCAGCGCTAAAGATTCGCCGTTTTTTTCAATGAAGGGAAGCTTTTTTCGGAATCCAAACTATATAATTTAATAGCGTAGCGTTGGCTGTATAATGTTCCACTTTAAGCGAATATTCAATCTAGAAGATCTCGAAACGACGGAAATGGCTAGTTGGTAAACGATTTGTGGGCTTGTGTCGTTTCTAACAGATACACACACAATACACAAGCAAATAGTGAAGAACACCGAAAAGTAAATCGAATAAGAAAATGCATCAGAGCCGTATACCATAGCGATAACATAACAAAGCCACATCAGTTGAGTGTACTTGAGTTAAGAAATAGAATTCGTACACGCCGTAGTAGCCGGATGTGTTAAGCATTGGTTCAACTGTCATAGCGTCAGTATCATCGCCTACACAACACACAAACAAATAAATAGTGAACAACAACACCGAAAATAAACATCAGAAGCGTGTACCAAAACAATTAACAGCAATTTCACATTAGTTGCGTGTACTTGAAAATAACAATCGACTTTGTACATGTGGCAGTGGTCGAATGTGTTAAAGTTTTGGTTCTATGTTGATTCTAGCTATCATAGGGTTAGTTCGAATCACACACTCTCCACTTTTGTCGCAAACACTGTAGATTCTTATATCAAGAAGACGTAGTGTTTTTGATTGGCGTCGATTTTAATGAGTTTGACGGTTCTGACTCGTAACTACTGAGCATCTAATAAATATCATTGTGAATCAATTTTAAGGAAGAATATAAAGAATGCAAAAAGTTTTAACGCAGACGAAAGTGTATGGAGTTAAGGTGGGCAGTGTCTATTAGACTGAGTTCTTCTGAATTACGTTGTAGCATATGTCTAGGATAGCATATTACATATTCCACAACAGCAATATCAACTCGATTTAGTATCCTGTCACTCTGTTCCCAATCCTGTCTTCCTGAAAAATATCGTATCCTATTGTACAAACTAGTTATAATATTGTAATGAAAGATGACATTTGTTTTTAAAACCTTTTCGAGAACCCCTTTCAGAATGAGGGGATAATATTTGTACTCGAAATCGCAACCATGTCGAAAAATAAAATTAACCTCCCTTTTCGTGAACCACTCCAATTACCGTCATGCACAGTGAAGAAACATAAAAGGAAATATACCGAACGAGACCCACCCTAATTAGAGGTATCACTTCGAAAAAAAAGTTTTGAATAATTTGTATCAATCAACCTTTAAATGGCGTGATCAACAAGAAAGTTAAGTAGCATTAAGTGACGACCTTGATCGTTACCACAAACTGCGAGCTGTTTCTTAATACCGAAACAAAAAGTAGAACACCTTTTCCGCGATTAAGTAAAGTCTTATCTTGAATGTAAATCCACACCTAATTATCCGGTGCCCAATTTATCGCTCTGCATACTTTCCGCATCTTATTAAAAATCCACCTATCGTGTAGGAAAAATCCATCAGCTCAAGCACATCCTTCACAGCGTTAAAAAAATGCTAATGAGCTTTTATGAAAATATGTTGCCCTTTGCTGATGTTTACTATTGATTTTATCGTCCAATTAATGGTGTCTTCGTTGAGCTTGCCATTCCACCTTTCGGCATTGAAACACAATCAATAGCATAATCTTCTCATGGATATACTTGAGCGGAATGACTACTTGTGTGATAAAAATTTAAACTTTCACCCCTGTGCCCGTATACCTCTTATTCCTTAAGCACATAACAGCCATTCCGATCAATGCATACAACTTGGTATTAGCCTCCCCGCATGTGCACTGTGACGTCGGTTTTGAATACTCGAATTACCATATGCGTTGGAAATTGGAATGGCAGGGTAATTTCTTCATCCTTTGCTTTTCGCGAATAAAATGGCGAAGAAACGAAAAGGCTGAAATCTGACAAGGGCTTGGCCTTGTTAGCATCGCTATGGGGTAAAGAGGAAATTTCAAATAAAAGTTTATGAACGTACCCTGCTACATATCGGCAGTGTTTCAATTTAGCCAACCGCCGATATTCATAGTCTGGCATTCGGTCTTATTTGTCTCCTTTCTTTTGATACACCCTCTGTGTAGCCCTCTTCGATCCGCGCGACATAAAATTCCATGTAGGCAGTCGTATAATTTTACTGCGTTACAATGTGTCCTTTCACATATTGAACCAGCCTATAAAGTCTATAGTTTCTTGTTTGTTTGATGCTTGGTTTGAGATGACTCACTGCTTGTTGCGCCATTCCAAGATCGTGAGAACGTCAACATCCTGCAGTTGGGGGTTGGACTATAAAAAAGTATTACTTAATTTAGGTGATCAATGTGAAAATCCTTCCAACTCCAAACTCACACACACATACCGTTTCCACCACAAGCAATCGTGTGCCAGGCTCTGCAGAAGCATAGTTCAGCAGAATTGTATCATGAAATGAGCTCGTCAACATGTGTTGTTCACCCAATCATATCGGTTGACGAACGATGACATTACTCCGGAACGGGGGTAAATTTAATCATTTACAATGGAAAGATTAATCACATGCAAATTCTAGTCCTTGCTTTTTTGCCTAACTTGTTCTTGTCCATAGTCAAGCAGAAGCAACTTTTCAAGGTATGAGACTGTCTGTAATGTAGACCAGCTTGTAAAACATATAATAAATTCAGTAACAGCAAAATGGCATAGACTGATTAGAATACATCTTAAATTTACCGCCACAGAAAATAGAACAAGTAAAAAAGCACGTCCACGATAAATTTTCGTATTATAGACAACCATAGAAAAACACTAGGAGTATGGTGTTGTTGTCTTAGGTATATTTTACGCATGAACGAATGGGATTGTTTGATACCCTTAATGTCAATCCAAGGCTCCTCGATAGTATAGTGGTTAGTATACCCGCCTGTCACGTGGGAGAACGGGGTTCGATTCCCCGTCGGGGAGCCTCGGGCGCAAGACTAATGACCTTGCCCGGAAAAAACAAATCATCATGGAAAATTTAAAAAACTTCAGGACATGCTAAATAAGGTCAACACCGGTTCCCGGTTGTAGTGCCGATGATGATAATGAATGTCAATCCAAAACGGATTGTGTTAAATGTGAAATTCCAGAGTGGACAAAAGATAAGGAAGAGGATAGGACAAGGACGTCTGAATGGCCATCTATATTGGTTTTGAGTGTCTGGCAGATTATGCCGTTCAAGGGTAGTTCGACTAAAGACCTCTATGTTTTTAATATATCCATCTCCAGATGACTTTAAGTATGAACTAGTCTAAGTCCTGAGATTCGCGAGCAAGTATTTAGTGAGGATATACTCAACTTATGAATTCGAACTTGCATTTTTTGATTAATGCTGGAGGCTTCGTACTGCCGGCCATCTCTATTTCAATTCATTTTGGCGAGTAGAAGTGTCGATGAATAGAGGCCTTGGATGTTCTTTCGCGTGTAATAACACATCGTTCCATTGTAGTATTCCAGAATACTACCCCTATTAGCTTTAACACTGAATCTCCTTACATATCTAACATCTCATTTAATACATACCATAAATAAACCTACACAATAATATATCAAGCCAGTTACATTTACAGTACATTTCATAACATGCCCCTTTTTAATAACTTGCCTCTTTTTATTTCAAAACAGAGCACTTTGATTTTCGTTCAAATTTTATTCCATTTAAAAGTCACAGGAACTAAAGGAATACTTTGAGAAAATTTGTTTTGTTTATATTATAATTTACAGTAAATTAGAACACAATGTTCTATAAGTAGAGAAAAAATTCAGTTGAAAAATCAGTTCAGTTCAGTTTGAGTTGTGAGTTGATAAAAGCGAGTAGTAGTTTGAGTTAGCAATTGAAGTATCAGTATTGAGTTAAAGTTATAGTTTTGAGTTTTGGAGTAGAAGTTTGAATTATAAGTTTTTGAGAGTTTAAAATAAATATATCGAAGAGACAAAGAAAAGATCTTTCTTTGATAATAGATTATCAATGGCAATAAATTTCCGCTCAAACAATCGGAGCGAATAAACATTGCAAAGCGAATTGATGAAGGAATATTAAATAAAGAAAAAAATAAAACCTCCACGCTCTTCCCTCGATATAAAGAGGAAGCACGGCGTTGCAGACGCAACACATAAGTCCCGAAAATAACCCAGAGATGGCAACTGCAATGCAAAATCTCTATGACCTTTACGAAGTACTAATCTTCAAACATATGTGTAAACATTTCAATATTGAAAACAATGGAAAAACCTGAGTTTCATCTATTTATAAAACATTGCTCTTTAATGGGAACAAATACAGTTTTTTGTTTTATCTCCACATTTATTAACAATTCAATTACAGATTTTACTTAAGACTAAATGTTCACTTCTATTTGATAAATATTAACTTACTGGCTCTTCGCAAGCACTCTAAATTATACATTATCATTTTTCTTATTATGGCGCAAGACTAATAACTTTGCCCAGACAAGCAAAATATTATAGAAAATTTCACAAGCCTCGACGACCAGGAGATTTGTTAAATAAGGTCAAGACCAGATCCCGGTTGTAGTGCCGATGATGATGATGATGATTTTTTGTATGCATTTTGGCATACAATTACTAGTATTTTTATAACATATCACACTAATTGATATGTTTCTCTTTAAAATTTGTTCTATTCTTTCTATATCATGTATTATTTATAATTTTTTGTGTTAAGCAAAATTAAAAAAAAAAACGAAACAAAACGTACAAACATGAACACAAGTAAAAATAAAAAAAAAATAAAATAAAATATAAAAAAAAAAAAATAAAAAATAAAAAAAAAAGAAAAAATAAAAAAGAAAAATAAAAAATAAAAAATAAAAAAAAAGTAAGCAAGCCTCGACGACCAGGAGATTTGTTAAATAAGGTCAAGACCAGATCCCGGTTGTAGTGCCGATGATGATGATGATGATTTTTTGTATGCATTTTGGCATACAATTACTAGTATTTTTATAACATATCACACTAATTGATATGTTTCTCTTTAAAATTTGTTCTATTCTTTCTATATCATGTATTATTTATAATTTTTTGTGTTAAGCAAAATTAAAAAAAAAAACGAAACAAAACGTACAAACATGAACACAAGTAAAAATAAAAAAAAAATAAAATAAAATATAAAAAAAAAAAAATAAAAAATAAAAAAAAAAGAAAAAATAAAAAAGAAAAATAAAAAATAAAAAATAAAAAAAAAGTAAAAAAAAAAATATATATATATATAATTGGGATTTGGGGATAGGGGGAAGGAAAGAGGTGCGCCTGAGAGGCATACCATGTTTGGGTACGTATGGTCCTTTCTTCATCACTGAGTTGGGATGAGATCGACCTTTTATTGATTTATCTCTTTCATCGATGACCCTACAAAAACACAGGCGATCTGGAAAACTAGAGATATCGTTATCGTGGAGAATTCGTTTATCTCTGGCACCACGGAAAGCGTGGTAAATAATAGGGACTCCACGTTTGTCTTGGATAAGTCATTTTTTATCCAAGAAAGGGAACACTTCTGGAGGAATGAATCCATTCTGGAGAGTACTTTGTGGGGGTTCTTTTATATCTTACCTGAAGAACCACCCATATATGCAACCCAACTCCCTTTGCATACTGCAAACATTTCCTCCTTCGAGGACATTTAATGCACTTAGTGCATTACCTAAAATTCTCTACAAAGAATTCATACCATTCATGCATCCAATGCATTTTCTAGATTCCCTGAAAAGAATTCTTTACAGGCATATGTACGAGGGTCGCCTCTTATGTTTCGGGATTTGGCAACCCTAGTGTTGCAATCCGGCAATTGACAGCTCTGTCGTAAAGTTGGACATTTTTGAGGTTATACGCACTCAGAACGTTTTGACATACGAGCGCTATTTGTGTTGTTTACAGTAACTTAAAAGATTCATCTCGGCCCAAAAATGGAATTAAATCGTCAACATTTTCGTGCGATTATTTTTTACAACTTTCGGCGTGGATTAACTCAGCAACAGTGCATGGATGAACTTAATTCAATTTTTGGCGATGAAGCTCCATCAAGGACCAGTGTTTATCGATGGTATGGTGAATTCAATCGTGGTCGTAGTTCACTCGAAGATGAATTTCGTGAAGGTCGTCCAAAATCAGTTGTTGTTCCGAAAACCATTGATGCTGTGTGCGAACTGATATTGGAAGATCGTCATGTGACCTATCGTGAGATTGAGACAACTTTAGGCGTTAGTGGGACCAGCATACATTCAATATTGCATAAACATTTGACTGTCAAAAAAATTTGTTCGCGTTGGATCCCACACAATTTGTCAATCGCCCAAAAAAAGGCTCGTGTCAATTGGTCGAAAGAAATGCTCAAAAAATACGGTCGCGGTGCTTCGAAACACGTCTATGACATCGTGACAGGTGATGAATCGTAGATTTACGCGTATCAGCACGAAAGTAAACAGCAGTCGACTGTCTGGGTGTTTCAAGATGAGCCAAATCCAACAAAAGTTGTTCGCGCACGAAGCACTTCCAAGCAAATGGTCGCCTGTTTTTTCGGAAAAACTGGACATGTCGCAACCGTACCACCAGAACAACGCAGAACAGTCAATTCTGAGTGGTACACAACCATTTGTTTGCCAGTTGTCTTCCAAGAAATCAGGAAAACCGACCGCCGAAGACGGATCACTCTTCACCACGACAATGCGAGCTCTCACACATCGGCTGCGACAACTGCATTTTTGAGCACCCAAAACATCGATTTGATGGGTCATCCGCCGTATAGTCCTGACTTGGCACCGAATGACTTCTTTTTATTCCCGTACGTAAAAAACAAACTGAGAGGTCAACGTTTTTCGACACCTGAAGAAGCGGTTGCTGCATTCAGAATGTATGTGTTGGAGATACCTCAATCAGAGTGGCAAAAGTGCTTCGACAATTGGTTCAAACGCATGCAAAAGTGTATAGCTCTTCATGGGGAATATTTTGAAAAACAATAAAGTGATTTTCGATTATCAATATTTGTTTTTGTTCTCTAATCCCGAAATATAAAAGGCAACCCTCGTATCCTTAAAGCAGAAAAACTTTATCGGCGCTCTTGTTTGCAATGTAATTCCGTTGGACATGTGCACACCACATGTCCCTGGTAATTTCACGGCCTCGGCAGCCTTTTGTCCAAGTGACAAAAGCAAATACACTCTCGAGACTTGCTAAATAAGGCCGAGACCGGATCCCAGTTGTAGTACCGATGATGATGATGATTTAATTTTGCGATCGCCTTATAAATAAGTAAAAAAAATATAATAAATGTTAAACTTATCTTAAAATTATTTATACGATTTGTTTTAAAAGTTTTGCATGTCAACCCACCCAATTTTATGTGATCTGTTATCTCCATATAACTGATGTAGATATGAGGTACTTTCTCCTCTTTTTTTTTTGACTGGCATCTGCTAAGATGGTACCTGCCTATGATGTGGTTCGTGCTGTTGATGTGGTTCTTTGCTGTTGTTGATGTGATTCCTGCTGTACACGCACGAGTTTCCTTATCTTGTCTTGTTTTCTTTGCTTCGTGGGTTGCTTTTGTCTTTGTTTTTGCTGTTTTTGTTGTATCTTTTTCGTTTGTCGGTCATTCTGGCTCAAATTGTTTTTTATAATAGTTTAAGAACTTCTTCCATTTGTTTATCCAGTTCTTTTTTATTAAGGCTAATCTCATGGATGAATCTATTGAGGACCTCGACCTGTAAGCCGGTGTCTGCATTTGTTTCGCTAAGAGGTAGTTCTTCGAATTGGTTTCCAGCTCTTGACTACTGGGCACCATGGGCGTTGTCTTCGTCGTCGCTCTTGTCACTCAACGTGCTTGCATCCTTGTTTTCATTGGCTTTACGGCGTTTAGCCTTTAGATATAGGTCTGTTTTTTGCTGCTTCGAAGCACCATTTTGGCATCTATTTGGTTTACGTCCATATTATGGACCACGTGTTCTCACTTTTTTTTATTGATTTTTTTATTGCGCGACTGACAAATAGAAAATTCCGTTTAAGAGTTTATTTATTATACTGTGCGCATACACAATGTTTTTTAATTATTTTGGGTGCACAAAAGTCCCAAGGGAACCCGTACTCATTTAAGATGTGCAACGCAGTTTAATTTAATAATAATAATTTAACAATTATTTAATAATGATTTTACATACACTTCACTTTTACGGCAGTTCCGTTGAACGGTTCATCGACTATTGTTTGTCGATTGTCTACACGTCTACACCGGATGGTGGTCAATTTGGTACTGGAACAAATACCGTTCGAGCTCAGCAATGGCCTAAAAGTGTTATTCGGACCCTGCTCCTTCGAAAACAACCATTTGTCGACGGCTAATTTAAAATGTGTTCGTACAGACACAAATGATGCTGAACGCTCTACTCTTCCAAATAAAGCAGTGACTCAAGAACATTAACCAAATTCTGTACACGTGTTCGAAGATCGAAAAATGCAAGCGTGGCAGATAGCTGACTCTGAAGATATCAATTGGTAGTGTTTTTATCGGGTTGGCAACTAAGTGATTGCCGATGTTGTTGGCCTTATTTTTTAATGGCTTCTGTCAATGACATATTTTTTTCCTCTTGACATTTGGTAGCTGTGAGTCTTACTTTGCTTTAGAACTCAATTGAGCGTATTTTTGTGAAAACGTATTAGTTTCGCGTCAGTTTTAATATGAAGTGCAAACCCGACCATTTTCTTCCTATTTCATATCTGACTCTTTTTTTTAACGAATCATCACTGGCGATGAAAAATGGGTTGTTTACAGTAACGCCAATCAAAAATGACTTTGGTGAGCCAGCACAATCTATCTCGAAAGCTGATATCCACCAAAAGAAGATTTTCCTCTCAATTCGGTGTGATTAGAAAGGTGTGGTGCATTTTGAGCTGCTTCCAAGGAATCATACGATCAATGCGGATCTGTACTGTCAACAACTGGAGAGATTAAATACAGCGATCAACAAAAAACGGCGAGAGTTGGTCCATCGAAAAGGTGTAATTTTTCGCCAGAACAACGCTAGGCACATACATCTTTGGTCACATGCCAAAAATTAATAGAACTTGGTTGGGAATTAATGTTACATCCAACATATAGGTCCGACCTTGCTCCATCATATCACCATTTATTTCGACCTTTGCAAAACTCTTCGGGTGGTAAAATTTTCAATGATGATGATGTGGTGGTTAGTATTGTGCCAAGACGCGGGCAGCTGTTTTACTAACTTTCCAACGACGGAGAGAGAAGTCACAACACACCACGGATAAAAATGTCACTGCGTCGCCATGGAAGGAGAAAATAAAACACACTGGAGGATTCCTTGTTGATTAAAGTCTTAAACTCTTTATTTTTATTCCGCAAGAATATCAGCACATACATATATAACGCTCTACTGGCGTTCTACGGTTTAACGTTTTGAGTTTTTCAAATTCAAAGTTACATACAACTTGGTACACGCACGATATTCTAAATACGCGAAACAGATAAATGTACACTTAAGTTCGTAAGATTTATTATTGTGCACACGAGTCGATTAATTTATATTAATTTATTTAATAAACACACACTGTACTTCGGAGATTAACACTTGGATTACACGCAAAAAGACACAACAAATTCCAGCTGTTACAGCGGAATAGAGTAACACCTCTCCACAGATGAAAATGACTCGATTTAGGTAAGATACGCGACGTCCCCTTGGTGTGTCCGGTTGACTGGATATAGCTGACTCCTCGAAGAATCCCGTGTGTACTCCTGCGAGGTTTGAATATGACTCCCCGACGCAATCCATATCCGTCAGATTCAACGGTGGTGGATTACATCGGTGTGTGAGGATTCTATATGTGTCCGTATAGGACAAGTACGATGCCCTACGATGAAAACGATGATTGGTGGACACCTGATTACACAAACGCACGATCATCGATGGCTGCGGCGATGTACTCATACATCGTTGGTGATGTATGCCAGGGATCGAAATAGATGTTTGTTTCGAAGTAAACAAAAACGCTATTTCCCAGGTCAAATGGTGGTACGCATAATATACATGATGTGCCTAAGTTACAAAGGCGTCGTCATTGTATTTGCCTAAGATTCCTTGGAAATACCGATGTAGGCAATATCCAATCTAGCCGTAATGGCTCCGGTGCACAACGAGGAAAATTATTTAGTTGACGTAAGTCAGCAGACAACTCGTCGACGGCGGCAAAGGGTCAGGATGGATGGCATATGCTTGAATTAATGTGCGGGTAAGTAACGAACACAGTGAGATACTGTGTGTTTAATCTAGTTTTCAGACGGGTCATCATAGGCATGGCATGGGTAAGGTTACCTAAACAATGATCATATCCATGCCCAAATTCATGATCGGTTGGTAGCCAATAACGGGGGATTGTCGCAACTGTCGCGGACCTAAGGGTATAGGAGCGATATACAATTGTGAACTGTGGAAAGAATATCGCCTACAGCTATGTCAACAATACGAGCTTACACTGCCCCTAATTGCAGGTAACTACCATGGCTTTGTATGGAAAGAGGAAGGTGGTTAATTTAAGAGGATGGGCGGTTCTTTGGGAATGTATTAAAGAACCGCCACTTCACCTCCTCTCCCCCGCCAGTGACGTAGTCACGAAACAGGTAAGGAAGATTGAGAGTGGGTAGTTGTCTTTGGACGCGCGTACGGGCGCGGGTGCGTGCAGGTTGTGCAGGTCGGGTGGCTGTTGTGTCTTGTTGAGGGGGCTGTTCTGGAGCGGAATCTTCCAGAAAGCAGGGCTTAAGTCTTTTGACGCTGACCGTGGATCGCTTGCCTCTAATGTCGATCTCGAAGACGCGGTTGCTGATGCGGCGGAAGACTTTGAACGGGCCATCGTAAGGTGGGTCGAGCGGTTTTTTGGACCTTATCCACCCTGACAAAGACGTGCGTGCATCTGTGCAGTTCAGGGTGGACGAAAAGTTTTTTGGAGCCGTGCCTGGCTACTGGCGATGCCCTAACCTTGCGTAGCAGGTCACGGAGATGTCCCACTTCATGGAGTTGGTCACGCCGTGTTTCACCATGTGGACAGATAGATATTAACAAGGCAATTACGTCGGAGTATCTTTGTCGAGCACTTAAAAAGAGATAGTCACGTAAGAAAAATTTGGTTTTTGTGTACATTCACTATCCAACTTTTTGTTCTTTTTTTACATTCACCTTTTGTGTGGTAATTACTTCAGTTTGATTTGCAATACTTTACTCTAGATTTTAATGTTATTTTAAATATAAAAATGCGACTATAAATCGACACACATGCACTGGGCACCCACCGACTACGAATTTTTACACCAAAGGGGCGTCGCAGCACGATTTTAAACACCAGAAGAACGAGAGCCTTTTCTGCCTATTCGCCTACGTTTATATTATTATTCATCCTCATTTTTCCATTTAGCCGCTTATTAAATGCGAATAGACTCTCGCCGATTCGTTCAGAAGTCAATGAACCCAGAGTGAATGGAAATAACTATTGAAAAGGAGAGTAGCTTGGGGAGGGGTTGATTTCGTTAGGCTTGCACCGGAAAGTAAAACTAAAGGGTAAACTGCGTATATTTTAATTTGGATGTAAATGTGAGTTTCCTCTTATTTGCCTTTAATCTCATGCGGAGTATTGGATAATTCTTCGATATATGATGTATTTTGCGAGAAGGGAAATTGGAGAAGGTAGAAAGGTATATATACGCATGTATATTTTTCACTGGATGTTGGGACCATTCAGAAATGGATAACCTGTACTTTTCGTACACAAAAGGGAACATTGGTCTTGGAAACTTTCAAAGTGAAAAGGAATTTGAGAACGAGAAAAAATGTTTTGCTATATAAAACCGTGTCATATGATAATGTTTTTCTCTTGGTAAACAGTGTGATGTAAGATAGTGCTTTTTTTGTAGGGAATTTAAGGACGGGAAACAACTCAAGGAAGTTGGGGGGGGGGGGGGGTATTAATTATGTAACATTGTTCATGTAGCGCGGACATTACTAAAGTTTAGAGGCGAAAGTTTACACGTAAAATTTATTGCGCTTAATGTGATTAGAGCCAATTTTTTCCTCTCTCCGGCGGATCGCACCCGGATCGCACATCAGAACTCGTCTCGTTACACAGCGGGGAAGCTGTGGAACTCCCTTCCCACGCGAGTGTTCCCGGAGCGTTACAACCTGCAACTGTTCAAAAGGAACTGCAACAGTTATTTGATGGCATCTCGGGGCGCCCACTCGACGCTATAGGTTCGCCTCTCCCGAGAGAAGTCTAATAAAAAAAAAAAAAAAAAAAAAATTCACAAGCTATTCCGTCGTGTTGTAATAGACAGTCGAGTTAGTTTATTTGAGCACCCTTCGTGCATATTTGGAACTGGGCAAAGTGCTCCCAAATGTATTGGGTTTTTCAAGGGCTACACTATTTACTTTACACCATCAAACCTGACCGCAATTTACGAGGCGTTTTTGTCCTAAAATACATTTCAATTCCCATATCTGGTCAGGCGCTTCCAAAACTGCAGTCACTGATGACCTAAAAAAACTGCGAATTATATTACTCTTAAATGCCTGGATATAACAGTGCGAGAAAAAGGACGAACAAGCAGATCATTCCACATTCGTGTGATTCAGCTGAAGAATGATTGTCTGTGTTGATCCTTACGTCTGAGGTTAATTTTTATCTGAACTGATTCGCGTTTTTTTGGCTTGTGGGTATCGAGGGAAAATATTTTCAGAGGTGAAATATGTTTTGCATTTTCGAATGGGCGTTCTAGACTAAAGGGCTTCTGTTGGCCATGGGAAATAGTGTGGCTTGCCTGCTACTGAGTATAACATATGTAGGTTGTCTGCTATTGTGACGTTAGGGTATACTAGCTATTTATTGCGAGCATTTATAATTTTTGTGTTTAATTTGGGAGGCGTTGGCTATGAATGTTCTGTCGTTCTTTCCTCTTATTTATATTAAAGACTGACTTGAATTGAGACGGTGACAGTGGGTTAAAATTTGTGTCACTCTCTAATGGTCAAAATTTCGTATATGATACATTGAAGATACTCTCTTGGATACTCTACTTTGGCATCACTTGTTGAAATAGGAATTCTGGTTAAGTGCGTGATCAGAATACGAGCTGGTACTAGAAATTCCATCAACAAAATGAGCCGATTGCATACAATATGATATGGCAAAATGAATATGAAAAAAGAGATCTTTGATAATACTAATATAATTTAACCGTAATTCTATATGAAATATAAGCTACAAGGACAAAGTCTATCAGTCATTTTCCATAATTCGCGGGATACGCCGAGGCCGCCTTCATTCAACCGTATTGTTTGTTGCAATCTTACATGACGTACTAACGAAAACAAACTAAGCAATCCCTGATGGCATTTACGTTGATTAAAAATTCTGCTGTTTGGATTTAAGTCTGTATTTGGGTTTGATGGAGCGATATTACTGCTTGCTTATGCACAACTGTAGTCGATATGGTGGTTTTTTTCCAGGGGGGTCTTCGGAATCTCATAAGTCGCTATCGCAGTTTGTTTTTGTTTCGCATCTAAATTGAGGTAAAAGTAGAAGGAAATATTTATATTAGACTTACGTTTTTCTGGTTATATTTTCTTTTCTTTTTGTCCCAAGGGAACTAATACCCTCAGCGGGATTGGGTAACAAAAACAAACAGTGGAATGTTGGAAAACTCTTCAGTTGGTAGAAAGCTTTAATATAATTAATTAAATACATAAAATCAAAATATTTGTTTTTTATTTATTTATCGATACTTAAATATATATTTTTTTTTTCTTCTGCAGGTAAGTTGTAAGCACTCAATTTCTTATGATGAAAACAATATATTTCCTGGGAAAGGCTTTCAATTTCTTGGTGAGTGATTATCATTTCAGTATCGGATGCGTATTTTAATGCCGCAATTCGTATGACTTAACAAATGACTTCAAATGTCCTTCATTATATAATAACATACATATACTGTTTTAATATAATTATTATCTCGAAGCCAAATCTCAATAAGGCATCTTTAGTTTTTGTTTTATCTTTAAATTTTGTGCGTATGGACAAACAAAAGTTCGTAAACTAGATTAAATAATGAAACACGATTTCAACTTCACATCTTTAATTCTCATCATTATTATTCTCTCGACAAAATTGTCCCGTAAATTAAATCTATCGATAGAACTTTCCGACCTTGTCATAGACCGCATTCATAATTCAATATGATAATTTTGTTTGTTTTGTTTTTCATATTTTTATGTTTCTATTTTTTGGAGAACAACAAAAGCTCACAGTATTAAATTCAGTCAAGAAGAAACTGCACGAATGTCATTAATACCTATAAGCACTAGAAACTTGTTTGTGTATCTTTAGCAATTTGGATTGTTTAGGTTTTTTGTTTTGATTTCCTAACAATTTTTATAAAACCGGTGATTAGCTTGTTTCCATTTATCTGGAGTAGTCGAATTGTTAGCAGGGGGAATAAAAACTGCCAGTGTGTGCACGCATGTAGGTACACGATTGCCTAAATAAACTTAATAAAGAAATGTTACGTCGCTATGTCAAATTTATTGCAATACGTAAATTCGAAGAATATTTTGTTAACCCTGTTTTTTTTTTTTTTTTTTTTTTTTTTTCGACTGAAGCTTCTAGAAAGTTTATAAAAAAAAGTTGCCAAAATTAAAACCCTTAACAATAAAAAGGTATAGGGTGATTTCTTTCGAGAATTTTGATTTTATACAAATCACGGGAAAATCATATCTAGGGCCTACGTGGCATGGTCTCTACGTCCCAAATTCGATCACTCCATGCTGCTGCTTTCCAAGTATTCAATAATATGGTGTAGCAACATAGGCTACTTTAGCTCTACTTCAATTTTAGAACAAGTAACACACCATGACCTACTTTTACTTTTGAACTCATACTCTTGCCCAAATGTGTTTAGTAATAACAAATCTTCTGGAACGGACAGCATTCACTATATGTTTTTAAAGAACTGTGCAAGTCCAAGTGCTTTCTAGTCGATTTACAAAAACCGAGAAGTAAGGTATAAAGAATAAAATCAAAAAAGGGCGAAAAATCAGCCGCTACTTCCTACCGACTCATTTCAATAATTTCTGATCTATCGCAACCTATAGAGCCACAGGTTAATCCTAACATCTCGAAATCTCCTAATGATTGAAGATCTGATGGACTGCAAACTTGAGTTAATTCATGCAGTACTTTGGTGAAAGGTCGTAAGGCTTAACACCTAGCCCTATTGAGCCAATGGATAAGGGCTGTATTTCTGGGCGTTCAGTCCTAGCAGAATGTCTGATATTTTTATTTGTCGTCCACCAACTTCATACTGATATTCTCCAGGGCTCCACGAACTCCTCCATTGCATTTGTCTTACTTATAACTCATAACCCTGTCTATAATTTTACTGATGACGTCGAGTTTTACTTCATTGATGTTCCACCACGCTGTTCCAACTCAACTGTCAACTATCAGGATATGCTTAACTCATCTGTCCTTTACTAAATATTTAAAATTAAAACTATCGAATATCCACACAAAAGATAGACCGTTATTTCCTCCATTCCATCGACGGAGCTTTTATTTGTCACATACAATTGAGTTCCTGTAGAAATACTTGCAATCAAACGACAATATGGATATTCTACCCACCGGTCCTTAGGAACACTTGCAGCTGACAAGTGGTGTGATTCGATGCATTACTTGAGTGAAAGCAAGGTTTTCACAATCGATATTGCGTTCAACAGCGTCTGTTAGCCAGCGCTATTGTCACAAAGAATTACCCCCGCTGTTGACACAACAAATTATCACAAGGAATTCCACTAATTCTTTGGGTAACAGATTATATTTTTGTTCTTTAAATTCAAATATATCCGAAAGGTTCAAAGTAATTGTGGTGTTCTGTAGGACTTCCAATTTCCACCCAAACTATTTCCATTTTCTATAAATGACCTCTTACTCTTTACTTAAAATCGAATCCACTTATACTTGATTTTCACTGTGACCAAGCTCTTCGAATGTCCTTTTCAAATAGTAGGATATGACCAAAGCATTGGATTGTGACCTGAACCATATATATGGACCCCATGTTTTTTCTTTTAGTTATTTATTTATTTATTTATATATATATATATATATATATATATATATATATGTATATATATATATGTATATATATATATATATATATATATATATATATATATATATATATATATATATATATATATATATATGGTTATTTTATAGGGACTGGACAGCTTTGAATTTAATTTGTGAACCCACCCTTTCACTAATCATCGGACTGTCAGTGTCAATTTATTAAATAAACTTAACATTTTCATCATGGTTAAGTAAACGAACGAACAACGTCTGCAAATTAACTACCGAAATTTGGATTCGGTGACCGCAACTTTAAGAGCGTTAACTCGAATGTTCGGTCGTAATTCTCGCCCTAGTAGACAGGCAATAACAAGTTTAGTGCAAAAATTTGAGTGTACATATTCGTAGTTTGAGTCTACATTCGTAGTTTGAGTCTACATTCGTCTACGACGTACGTTCTCCGGAAAAAAAGTTGTTAAGGCCCTATTGGAAAACCCTATATATTGCCTGTCTACTAGGGCGAGAATTACGACCGAACATTCGAGTTAACGCTCTTAAAGTTGCGGTCACCGAATCCAAATTTCGGTAGTTAATTTGCAGACGTTGTTCGTTCGTTTACTTAACCATGATGAAAATGTTAAGTTTATTTAATAAATTGACACTGACAGTCCGATGATTAGTGAAAGGGTGGGTTCACAAATTAAATTCAAAGCTGTCCAGTCCCTATAAAATAACCATATATATATATATATATATATATATATATATATATATATATATATATATATATATATATATATATATATATATATATATATATATATATATATATATATATATATATATATATATATATATATATATATATATATATATATATATATATATATATATATATATATATATATATATATATATATATATATATATATATATATATATATACATATATATATATATACATATATATATATATATATATATATATATATATATATATATATATATATAAATAAATAAATAAATAACTAAAAGAAAAAACATGGGGTCCATATATATGGTTCAGGTCACAATCCAATGCTTTGGTCATATCCTACTATTTGAAAAGGTATTTATATATATATATATATATATATATATATATATATATATATATATATATCTATATGTATATATATATATGTATATATACACATATATATATATATATATATATAAATATATACAATCAAACCTAACGTTGTCCTTCCATCTCCGTCGTGCCTGTCCTGTTGGTCTGCTTCCCGTTCCAATTCCAGTATTTTACGAAAAACGTTGGTCCTCCGTCAAGAATTCTACGCACGGTGCTATCGTTGCCCTCTCTCGCCACATATCCAGCCCATCTTAATCTTCGCGACCTGATTACTCTCACTATTGTAGGTTTGCGGTATAGCTCTTCCAGTTCGTTGTTGTGAAGTTTCCTCCATTGTTCTGCTTCTTCGTCATATTGACCGCCAGAGATACACCTTAAAACTTTATCCTCAAATACGTAGAATTTGCTTTCTCCCGTTTTGTGAGAGCCCATGTTTCGCATCCGTCTAGAGCAATCGCTACGGTTCTATAGACACGGAGCTTTGTATTACGTTATAGCAGTTTTGATTTCACCAATTTACTGACTGCGTCAACTAGCGTTGCCGGAGTGTAATCTTTTGTTAATTTCCTTCGACATTTCGTTACTGGCCGTCAGTATCGTTCCCAGATATTTAAATTCTTTAACTTTTTCAAATATCTTCCCTCTGACGTTTATATGTGTTCCCTGAGGCCCACCTGCTCTCGCGGTAATCATGTGTTTTATTTTGTCTTCATTTATTTCTAGGTCTACCTCTTCTGCCGCTTACATGATGATTTCACTGTTTTTACTTACAGTTTCTAGATTATCGCCCAGAACGGCGATGTCATCCGCATCTGCGAGCACTTGTGTGACCCCGTTCAGGGATAATCCGGCCATGTTGTCGTCTTGTACCTTTCTGATAACATACTCGAGGACAATCTTAAAGAGACATGATGAGAGGCCCCCTGTTTTAGTCCGTCCCGGATTTCTAATGGTTCTGAGAGGTTGTTTTTTATTCTAACTTGCGCCCCTTGTTTTCGTTCATGCCGATTTGATCGGGGTTCCCAGCTCAACTACAAAATGTAAAGTCTTTGCCTTGCTACTGTGTCGTAGGCTTTTTTGAAGTCAACGAACAGTTGGTGGGCCGTCTCTCCGTATTCGCACTTCTTTTCCAGCAGTCAGCAGTGAACATTCGGTCGCTCGTTGACCGGATCCGTACTGGTCGCCTGACAGTGCTTCTTCTGCGTACGGTCTGATTCTTGCCAGTATGTCATTTGTTAGTATTTTGTATGTGGTTGGACCCAATGATATTCCTCTCTAGTTTTCGCAGTATGATCTGTCGCATTTTTTGAAAATGGGGACGACTATTGAGGTTTTTCATTCATCCGGAGTGACTTCCTTATACCATATTATTTTAATCAGTTGGTGGATCTATAGCGTTTGAAATAATAGTGAAGAAGATCGTGTGATTCGAACTGACGCTATGACAGTCTGAATCACGAAAAACATTTTACCTAAGCGTTACACATCAGGCTACTGACCGTGTTTATAACTTGATTTCCAACTTCGACTATACTCTACTGATGTGAATTATTTTATGTTATCGCTTGGTATACGGTTCTGACGTATTTTTCTTATTCAAATTTTTCGTTCGTGTTCTTCACTATTTTTGCTTGTGGATTGTGTGTATCTATTAGATTTGCCACTGATCTTTTGAGCGGTTGCCTCTGCTCTATGCTTCATAGGCTCTGCCGGTATGCAGTTGACTCCGATAGCCTTGTTGTTTTTCAACCGATTTCTTGCATTAGCTACTTGTTGAAAGAGGGTTCTGAGATGTCCGGTGCGTTTATTTGTGGTTGATGGGTGCGCACATTAAGTAGGTTTTCAAAGTACTGCCTCCATCTTGCCACGATATTGTTTATTTCTGTGACCAAACAGCCGTCTGCGTCTCGAATTATATTGGCTCTCGGTCGGTAGCCATTTCTAATTGCGTGTTCTTCGTTTCGACGACGGTAGATTCTGTTGGGGCGTGTACGTTTATAAGTCATAATTGTATCATGAGCCCTGTATTTTTAGCACCGACATCCAGTCATTAATAAATCTCATCTCTTTTACACAGTACGTAATCTAATTGCTTATGATGAAGCCGATTCCGTGGTTACGTGTATTGGTACCTCCACACGCCTGTGTAAACCCGTTGGCTTCGATTACTTGATGTGGGAGTCGTACTTCCTAAAGCGCGGCGATGTCCATTTTATATTGTTTCGCGTTTATATAACGTTCGAACATTCCACCGGTCGACGCGCACATCCCGCTTTTTACGTTTTTCCCTACGTCTTCCTTTTGCCGAGTCGGTGCTTTCTTGATGTTTTGTTTCCTTATGGTAGTGTTGGCTCGTTAAACCTACGCCTACCGGGTTTTTCGTGGGATTGTTTTTGTATATTTTTGTTCGCACGAGTCTTGGGATTTCAAATAGTCCGCCATATCAGAGCCGCTCTTTGATGTGGTAAGGTCTGTCTACTGCTCTGATTCGACCCGGTGTCAGAGAGCCTCCGTTATAATACAGCCGGTATACCCCTGGCTGCAAACCATCCAATGGGCACGGTGACGCATAACAGTCTGGATTAGGGGTGGTAGAGCTTTGTGTGATACTCCTCGGTAGCCTGTTTGATATGGGTGGCTCTACTGGAAGCATATGCTTTCGTCAGCATAGCCTGAGTGATTCATTGTAGTTTAAGCCCCTGCACCGCATCAAGGCTTCTACCGATCGGGGGCTTGGTTTCGGTATAAAGCTGGAAATCTTCAGAAGATACGTCTGGGCCGATCCAGAGGTATCCCCGATTTTAACCGATTATTATAATAGAGGTGTTGACACTGATTATCAGTTTCCTGCGGCCGGATTTACCAACATAGGGTAGCACTCTCGCCACAACTTTGCATACTCCTGCCGTTTTTTTACTTGTTTTCCTCAGGCGTTCCTTGAAGGTCAACCTGTTGTCGAGTATAACACCAATATATTTAATACTGGACTGGATCTGATTTTTTCTCCTTCTATTTCCAATTCAAACCGTTCAACTTTCTTGGGGCTGGTTATTGAAACTGTATCCGCTTTATGTCCGACTAGTTTCAGTTCGGCCATATCTAGCCAGCACTTAATGCTCTGGATTGCCTCGGAGCAAATATTCTCCAGGTCATCTAGATGTTTAGCTACGGCCACTATCGCCAAATCATCTGCGTACCCAATGATTCTAACCCCTTATGGTATTGATATTCCATAACAGCGGACCTAATACAGATCCCTGATGTACACCCTCTCTTATTTAATATTCCTGCGGTCCCTCATCTGTCATAGAGCAGTCTTCCATCCGAGAGATAGTTTACTAGTATACCCGCCAAGTAGGGTCAGACTTGTAGATCGCCCAACGCTTCTAGAATCCGATTCCAGCCAATGAGTTAAATGCATTTTTAACATCTACTGCCACTACCGCACAAAATTTGTTGCTTCGTGCTAGCCCTTGTGCTCCAGCTATCGCATTGCGAGCGATGTCGCACACCACAGATAGTGCCTTACGGGTTGATCAATTACTCGGTCACACTTGTGTCCAGTGTGCACAACGGGAGGTATGACAACGACGTTTCTGGATTCTTCACTCCTTTTGGCATAAGCACAAGCCGCTGTTTTTTCCATCGTTTGGGAAAGTTTCCTGTTTGAAGATCGTGAATTGACTACTGAAGACGTTCCGCTTTTTTGTTAAAGCAATCTGCAATACAGTATTAAAAATACCATCCAGTCTCGGGGTCTTGTTTTTTTTTAACAACCCTTGCAGCCAAGAGCACCTCTTCGGTGGTCACGGGAGGAATTTTTCTTTCAGTGATGTTTCATTCCTCTTCCGCTCTCAGCACCACATCACAATGCGAGAAGAGGACAGCAACGATTCCGGCCATGTCACTTTTACTTTATGCATTTGACTACTGTTGTTCTGCAGTCTTTACATGACTATCCTGTAGGCGCCGCCCCATGGGTCGTTATTTACTTCATCCGTTAGGAGCAGAATGCGTCATATTTACTCTTGTGGACTACATTCCTCAACTCCTTGCATTTATTTTCGAATTCCGCATTAGCTGTGGGTACGTATAACGGTTTCTTACCTTTGATTGCAAGCGTCGCAGCCTGTTTCACTTCGCTCACACCTGGGCAATTTCTGGATTCGACCGATACAATAGTTTGATAGCCCCTGCTGGCTGTCTTTGTCGTGGCATAGAAACATTGCATGCGATAGTTAGCCGCTTCATGACTTTTGCAGCCTCTCTATTCGCATCGGCCTCTGCGTCAAACTTTTCGATTTGGGTCTTCCAATATACTCATATAATCGAGCAGTTCCGTATCGAGCTCCTTCTCTTTCCACCCATTTTTCGGGGATTTCTTCGTCAATTTGCCAGTGATGAATCCCCTGTCTGGTAATATTTCGTACATCACGGCTTGGTGGTCACTATGGGTGTAGATATCTAAAACTTTTTTCTCCATACTACTTGTCAACATGGAGCTGGCAAATTTCATGTCGTTTTGGACCGGCCTCTCTCGTTTATGAATGTGTCATCAACGCCATCATTAAATTACACCACATCTAGGACCGCGGAGGCTTCGAGTAGTGCCTGGCCTCTACTGTTGGTCCTGGTTCTTCCCCATTCTACCACCCAAGCGTTGAAATCTCCATCACTTCTAAGGGGGCTTTTACTCTAGCTTCCTGTGTTACCCCGTCCAAAAACATTTGAATTCTTCTATTTCCCACCTTGGCGGAGCGTAACAACAGAAATGGAGAAATGAATTCCTCTAATCTTAGCATAGGTGAATCCTTTCTGCCGCTGTACATGTCTGTGTTCTATAGGGGAATTTCTAGTTGTCCAGATGGCCGCTATTCCGCTGCTGTCTTCTTTCCATGTAATTGTACCAGTGCTAGGCATCCTGTACTGCTCATTGATGAGTACCACGGCGGGACCATATTCCTTAACCGTTTGGGAAAGGAGATAGGTGGCGGTGCCGCCAAACCCCACGGTACACTTACCTAAAAACCCTCATTACCTCATCCCAAGACGCATACGTTTTCGCCAATGCAATCGCATTAGACACCTGCTTCACGCATTAAAAAGATCAAATCTATAATCTTTCAGTCCCTGTAAAGAAAACTTACCTTTCATGCATTCTCTTCGCATACCAATTCTCTGTAAGATTTCTTTATTAGCTTATCAGGAATTCCAAACAAATTTCGGCATCTACGTTGCCAGACAAATTCCCCTAGACGCATTCCTGTAAACAATTGATTCGGTTTACATACAATGTAACCTTCATGACAGGGATCATAAATATTGCGCCGTCTATTATCCCAGCCTCGATGTGTGTACAAAAAACTATCTACACACACATCGGCTGGCGACCCCTTTTAGCCAGTGATAAACAGCCCAACGCAGATGCATGTAATTAGGACCATCTGCGTTGAGACTACTGCTTTACCAATGCACTAAGTGCAAACAAAAGAACGCTGTCTACCAGCAGGCATTCTGGCGATACACAAACAATCCAATCACCAAGTATCGCAGATGCATCTACCATTTAATGAGTTGCAACTTGATTACTCAGTTGAACTCACAGGTCATAAATCTCTTTTATCGTACATAGTTCTGGATCCGTTTCCCAGTAACCTTCTCACATAAACAAAGATCTCTACGATCCTTTGCCCTTTCTTTGTTTCAGATTCGTTATCATGGCTTCGACCCATGAAAAGAACCGACGTACACATATACATGTGTACGATGACCGTCTCCTCTATGAGATGCGGTTATCACTACAAGTAAAGTAGATGCACCCAAAGATTCTTTTGACAACGACTTAATATCGCTGAGTCTCATCACAACCATCAAACGGTGCGCACCTAAAATCGCGATTCACTCCCCGTATCGTGCGTACGGGGGGTGCGTACTTCACCATTATAACAAAGTTTAATAGAGTGACGAGTCTAGTGAGTCGAGAGTCGCGTTCTACAAAAATGTATTTGATTGGCGTAGTGTTCCGTATAGAACAATTAAATTAAACTAATACCTCGTAACGAATCACTCCTCAAGTGCATACCAAATTGTCTCAAGTTACCAACTGTTCTTAAACGTTAACGCCTGTTTATTTTGTTATAAGTAATAATTCCCTCCTCCGGTTGCTCAGTGCAAAGTTCTTGAAGATAAAGAACAATAAAGAAAGAATCATTCGAACATTAAATCTGTGCGTTTTATTTGTGGTTTTTCCTCTTCCTGGTGATCGTTGCTTGGATATTCGGTGCCTCTCCAGTGTTTTATCCGTGAACAGTGTCTGAGTTCTGGTTTTCATTTGGTGGAACCTTACTGTGACGATGACTTCCCCGCCACAGATGTTCTGCGGCTCCACAATGGTTTAGACTCATTTGAATTCACTTAAACCTGCCAATTTTTATTCAGAAGATTGGGTAACGCATTTTTAAATGCTCGACATTTGTAACTCCCTCTTTGGGTTGTGCATCACAGCTCATCGCAGCCTTTTCCGTCGTTCAATACGATTACTAGAACGTGGGCGCAACATATCCTGCGCAGTACTTTCCTGTACTTCATTAATGTATTCCTTCTCTTCTAGTATTTTCCTGAGATACTCGGCAATCAGAGAATGTACAATGGTTCGCTTTTAAAGGTTAGCTTGAGGCGAACAGATCGGAACAGAGGCTTTAGTCGAGTCACACCAATGTGAAATTCATTTTTTTTTATGGTTGCATCAGAGGACATAATATCTTTTATTTTTTTGGAAACTCTTCGGGCTCTGATCTTTGATATTTACGATCCGCGACCAGCAGCTAAGTACTAAACGTACCTGTGAGTCACCTACCATTCTTTCGGGCATGATTTTCAGGTTTCCTTTGCGTGTGGTTAGCACTTTACGGTGATCTTCTATTGCTTTCTGCCTGTTCATATTTGTAGACGGACTGGGAATCGAACCAACATATAGCTTCATGTGAGCATGTGGCGTTTCCAAAAGACGCACACGAACGCGCAAACCATAGTGAAAAACAACACAAAAACGAAAATCGAAAAATAGAGCCTTAAGAACCGAATACCGTTGCAATTACCAAAGCAATTCCACATTAGTAAATAATAGTCGAGGCTAATAGTTTACTTCCTACACCTAGCCTAAACTAATGCTTCGCTTATCAACCATTTCTTCATGGGTTCAATTGCACGACGCACTTGCGTTGGTTCATAGAGATCCTTGTTCAATAAAGACGGATCATATTTCATTTCTTTTAAAAGAAAGTCATAAAGCGAAAGAAATATTCAGCTTACATCCCAACCATTAGATAATTTGATTAAGCAAGGGTATGACTGTACAAGCTCCCATTAGAGAAACTACTAACGAGGAATCTTTGTAACATCTAACGATTCTATGACGCAGTGTTGGTGTTTCTGCTGAGCTAAGTAAGAAGAATGATAGTCAGTAAGAGTGATTTGTTTTTTACTTCGCCTTACGTAAATTCAATTACGATTTGGGCCAAATCGCATTTACAAAACAATTAACTTCACTCACGGCATCACTACTTCAAACTCTGTTCTTGTTGTCTCAACAACGGATGCATGGTATAGGGTATGGTCGTTTTGTGATTCTATCGCCTCGTCCTTGCAGTCAATTTGCCAACAGAGCAAATTAAATCACTGCACCTTCAACAGCACTCGCAACATCTTACTTGTAGGTCGTTCCCACAGCGATCTCCATTGGTAAAAAGTTTGATAAAAAAAGAAGCAACCAAGGTATGGCAACTTGGCACGTCTAGAACTAACGTCTAAAATACCAACACGAAAAGTGTGTATGGTTATCGTCTATGTGGTTTTTTTTGTGTGGCTGTGGGGTCTAGATTTTTCTTTTATTATTTGCTCTGCGGATCCGTCTTCCGCATCAGCTCAAACGGAAGTGCCACTTTGTTGGTAATTCCTCCCCTGCTTCAATGACGTTTGTCCCCATTCAAAACAACGAATGACGATTCAAAAAAAAAAAAATAAATAAATAAATAAAAACCGCCCAACCTCGTCCTTAGGGCTATCACCGGTTCCGCACATATAAGACGATATGATGAACCAAACGGAAATAACACGTTCGTTTCAGGGGGTTTTGGGTTGATTTCCACATGGCACTTCGTGTTTGATGCTGCCGATGAGGGGTTGGTGGTTAGGCTGCATTTAGTACCTCCGCAATAGCCGTATTTAGTTTAGTTTCTGGTATTTTATTCATTCTACTGTGGGTAAATATTGCGCTTTATGCTGCCATAAAGTTTTCGTTTGGAATCGTATACATTTGGTAGCTTATGTGGGAGCTTGATGGAGAAGCAGCGAATGGATGGATTCTGTGATGGTGCATTCTGGTTGGTGGTAGGTGAGACAGTCATAGTCTGAGATGGGACCACTTTAATAAGAGACCCCGTGCTACACGAATGACAAGAGTGTCCAAGTGTTAAAATACGCATAAAATAAGTATACGATTTACAATGAATTTAAATTCGCACATGCAGTGGAAGATTAAGAATGATATTAGCTTAAAATTCTGTTATGGAGCGTTCAGATCTGTTACATTCTTATTATATAAGATTAAAAGCACACAAATGTGAAATCTTTATGAATGATATGACTGATATGGCTCCTTCTAAGAGGGCATTCCCCAATATATTTTTGACTTTATTTATTCCAGTTAGTTTATGCATGTAATTTATTGCGCGGTGTATGCTAGATTGTCCGTGCTATCGGCGCTAAACTTAGTATGTTTACAACAAATTCTTACCTTTTTCTGGTGTATTTCATAAAATGATGCGAACGGAACGTTTTTGTGTACAACGACAGCAGTAACGACTTAATTGAATACCCCTCATACCAGTAGAAACGTTTAGTATCAAAACCAGGGTAATCCTTTTCCATAAATTTTACAACAGACAAAAAGCTGTTGCTGTTGTTTTTTATTAAAAATTTCCCGAGTGGTCCATGGATTGAGCTAGACTTTAAAAAAGAACTTTTTGACACGACCTTCTCTCAATATTTCTTTGCTTTGGAATTGACAATAATTGTGACTTGAGTTCAAGAAATTCTATGTGGCTTCCAATATGCCTCGCATCCAATTAATGTTGGTATTTTACACGGCTTCACTCTGCAGTAGTTCTATGTGTGTTCTGTGGGGGTTCTTTAAACATACGGAAGAACCGCCCACAATTCCACCCCAACTCCCATTGCAAACCTGCAAACATTTCCTTCACCAAGGACATTTAATGCACCTAATGCATTACCTAAAATTCCCTGTAAAGAATTCTTATCATCCATGCATCCAATGCATGTTCAAAATTCTCTGAAATAATTCTTTACTACATCAATGCATCTCATCATTTTCCTGGGAAAAAACAATTTGGTTACCGTACCAAGTAACCGCAATAAAGCGGAAAACTTATCGGCGCCCATGTCGGCCAGCGTAATGTGCTGCACACGTGCACAGCACATTTTCCTGGCTTATCCAGGGCCTCGGCAGTCTTTTGTCCTATCGACAAAAGCAATGCACGCATCTTGCGTCTAGACGCCATGAATCGAATTCTTCAGCATATAAACATGCATACAAGAATTCGACCCTGTCACAGTAAAATGTATTAACTGCACAAACTTTTCTCTCAATAATTAGTTACTGTTTCGCTTATTTTAAATTACTGTACTTATTACACTAAACTATTGGTTGTTTATCACTTTTATTTATTCTCATTAAATTATTTGGGCCACAATTAAAAAGGATCTTTTCACTTATTTTGAATTACTATAGCGAGACGACATCACCAATTCTTTTTCTACGAGTCTCCTCGTACACGAACTCAACACACTCTCGATGTCCGTTCTGGACGAACTCTTACAACCAACTCAACTCTGACCGTCTCGGCCAACGTCTTCAAAACCCACCATCTCTAGTGGTTTTCTCAATTCCTTTTCTCTGGATCGAAATCTTTGTTTCCTCCAGCAGATAAAAGGATATCTCCCTTTTCCCGCCTGATCGACTTTGCGGTATATCAAACACAAAAGAAAAATCAATAGTGCATCGTGTTAATGCACATTTCTGATTCCCTTTTTTTGTGTTGTTAGCTGCTTGGGTGAACGTGTAGTCCGTTTTATTGCGTCCGTTGTTTTCTTTAACCGCATGGGCCAGAATCTCTTCCGTGGGAAGTCGGTACACAGGAAAAGATCAATAGCGCCTAGGTGAATGTGCACTTGCTTTTATGGCGCCTGTTTATTTCTTCTAGGGGAATGGGCGAGGATGTTCCTTGTGGGGTTTGGGTAAACAAACCTTTGAAGGATCATAAAATTGCAGTCGTGCAATTTATGATTCTCAACAACTTTACTTGAAAGTTGGTCATCTGGTCCACAGATTTGGATACAGGGGATTCTGCGTGTTGAACATATGGTTCGTTCTTTCACGTCTTGGATTCAACTTAAATTCAATATGGGCAAATTGAACGTGCAGTTCAATTAATTTGATATTGAATTGATATCGCGATATTTACTGTATGCGCGATTAATGATGGAGCTTTAGCTCCAAAGAGGTAGGTTTTATGGGATGGGTGGTTGTGGGCGTAAGAAATTCAATTAACTACCGTGATATTGTAAATGAAAAGAAAGAATTGAGTTGAATAAAGCGGGATGTGTTATAATAATTAAATAAAATTAAACTCAAATAAAATTAAATAAGTGCGTTTTATTTCGACAAACAGACAGTGTATAGTGCAGGTGAATGCGTATGCATCGTTAAAAACAAATTTGTGTAGCCGAAAACTATTAATAAAATCTCATAATTTAGTGTCAAAATTAGAATTGTGAACATTCCCTACATTTTAAGAAGTTTTAGATAAAAAGAACTACAATAAACATCCAAACTTTGCAATTTAGCCGACGTGATTTCTGCACTGCATCGGGGGATTGTGTTTCTTCAGTGAACAGAATGGAATGGTGGAATCTTAGTGGACCCGTGCCCGTGCCGGCACAAGATACCTACCACAGTTGCAATTTGTCTCCCATCGAATTAATGTTACTATTCCACAGGGCATTTTATAAGTAATTTCTTAGCCATTATTCAGAACCCAATTTACTGGTTTTCTGATGACAGATTTTTCGTACTCATTTGAAGATGCTAGACTAACGTCCTTCAGACGCATTACCAAACACCAGGATATATTGAACTCATTGTATTTCAATTTCAACCAGATAAATGATTGAGGTTTACGTAATCGAGTAGAATACAATGTCCTTAAAATCAAGTGCTGCTCCTTGTTGCCGAAGAGGAATCCTAAAGTGCATCCACTGCCGATGAACGCCACAAATCGGACACATAGTAGTTTTATAGCGTCTGAAACAATAGTGAAGAAGATCGTGTGATTCGAACTGACGCCATGACAGCTCGAAACACGAAAACAATTTTACCTAAGCGTTACACATCAGGCTACTGACCGTGTTTAGAATTTGATTTCCAAACTCGACTATACTCCACTGATGTGAATTCTTTTTATTATCGCTTGGTATACGGTTCTGATGTATTTTTCTTATTCGATTTTTCGTTCGGTGCTCTTCACTATTTTTGCTTGTGAATTCTGTGTATCTGTTAGAATCGCCACACCACCCCCTTCCCAGAAACTTCGTTACGATCAGATTCGGTGCGAGCGATAAGCGAACGAGAGAATGTCGTAGCAAGCCAAGCGAGTGTGTCTTGGTGCTCTATGCAGAAGTCATGATTGCGTGTGTGAAGTTTTGTTTACTACGGGGAGTTTGTGTGTGTTGCGTCGTGTACAGATCACGTCGTAGTCACCAATTTGGCGGTATTACGGTTGGTTATTTTTACTTTGTCGATATTGGTATTGGTCCAAGTGTCCCGCCGAACACTGTGTATCGCGGATGATTTTAACACCCCGATCGAAATTAGACTAACTCTATCTTGCCCACAAGCATCTAGATACCGGTCGTATCTGTCTCTTCCCCAGAGACAATTTCCCATTCTGCCCACTAACAGAATCGTCAATACCTCTGTTAGCGGCATGCCAAATTATCCCAGGGGAAAAGACAGATACGACCGGTATCTAGATGCTTGTGGGCAAGATAGAGTTAGTCTAATTTCGATCGTCGACGAGACGACTGGCTATATCGAACAGCCATATCGCGAAGTCTATTTGTGAGCACCCGAGGAGGTCGAGAGGAAGCTGCGAGGACTAGAGGGCGTACGTGCGTTACCAGGTGACGATCTTTTCGCGATGACCGAGTGTTCATTTAACAATTTCCGTGCGTAGTTTAGAATCGGAGGCAATTTATCACCACAGCATAACGAAAAGAGAAATCCGGGTACCGTCAGTGTGTTGTCGAGCATCGAGTTCACATAAACTAAAGTAATTTGTAAATTCAAGATAAGTAACTTAATAAACCAAAAGAAACAATAAAAATAAAATCGAGATAATAAACAAAATCCGTCTGAGTTTAATTCGTGACAGCATTCGCTTCGATGTTTTCAGTTGTTTCGTGGACAGTTCTGGCAGAGCACAGCATTCGCTCGGGGTGTTAAAATCATCCGCGATACACAGTGTTCGACGGGACACTTGGACCAATACCAATATCGACAAAGTAAAAATAACCAACCTTAATACCGCCAAAGTTTAGCTTAGTTTAGTGGGGTTATCCCCCCATTTATTTACTTAATTCAAGTAACGTAATTACATACAACTAAAGTATATACAAGTTACAAACTAGAGAGCTTAAGATATATCTTTACTAGGCTTAACCTAAGTTAACCAGGACAAAGAAAGAAGGCAGGAGTAGAGGCGAGAGGTGGGGGCAGTAGAACGTGGTCATAAATTCTGGCAGCGATTTTATCACGAGGCTGATGTTAGAAGAAAAACTTCTCTAACTGATAATATTAAAAAACAAAACTGACAAGGCCGCTCAAAGAACGAATCGGTGGTTAAAAAATGGAACATTTTCTGATGCATGGACAAGGCAACACGTGGTACCAATTAGGAATAAACAAAGCAACATCTAGGCCACTACCCTGTGATTTAATATGCTTTTTATATCAATGGGAAAAGTCCTGAAGGATATTGTATATAGTATATTGATCGAGTTATCACTTCCAATGCTTAAAAATTCAGTAAATATAAACGCGTTGCAGTCCCGCGACGTCCACGCTTTTGTCTTTATTTTTAGGAATCTCTTACAGTAAGTTGAGTAATTACATTTGGCTGTGTTTCTTATGCTTCTGCTGAGTGGGTGTACAACATACATCGTAAAACGGACAGCATTGAGGCTATGCTATGACCTCCTATTTATACTACATTCTTATCTTTACTTATTGATAAAAGTCTTGGCGTCCCCCCCTGTGACTCATCTTCTGTTAGATATCTTGTGATTGTGTCTTATCCTGGGAAAACTCTTGCCATAAATAACCATGTGTTATTGAATTATAAGTCTGGTGTCAGGAAGTCCCGATCCACCATCGATGCCATCAAAATAATGATCGATATGTTAGACGAAGCAAAAAAAGCAATGTGTAATGATAAAGCTGGATTAAAAGCGCCTTTATATCAGGAAGGCACCATAAACTATTTCGAAGCACCCTGCGAGTATGACCTTATAATATACTCACCGCTAGGCCGGCTTGTCACTATGGAACTGTTTTGATAAAGAACCAAACCGTTACCACGTAATCGAGTCCGCGCGCGAAACACTGTTAACGTTAACCGGTAACGGCTTTTTGTAACGTCAGTGGCTTCAGCTTCAGCAATACAATACGCAATCCGTCCGTAAACACCGTCCACCAATATTTGCAAACAACGAAACTTGATATCATACTCCTAACCGAGACCCAGGTTGACTAGAAAATTAGGTCCGTGTTGGAATATTATCCCCTGTTCTGCTCCTAGGTATATCCCTGACCTAGTTAAGATCATGTAGAGACGGGCAATCCGCCAAGTCGAAGACACATCGCTGTTTAATTGAAGGTGCGGAGCGAACCCTTGTCAGTTTTATAGATACGAGGACAGGTCAATAAGTCTTTACAAAATGAGGACGATATTCTTTTATTTTCCACATAGCTGTCCTAATAATGACGCATAATACTGTCCAGTTATCGCCTATCCCCTTTCTAAATAGTCAATGAAGATAATACCACGTATATCTCAAAACACAGTAGCCATACACTTTCCAGTGGATTTCACGGTCTCTGCCTTCTTTGAAGCCCGTTCACCTTTAATAATCCACTGTTTGGACTGTTCTTTCGTCTCGTGGAAGTAGTGGTGTACCCACGTTTCATCTAAAATTATTAATCTGCGCAGAGACAGTTCTCAGCCGAGAGCAAATGCGGCAGCCATTTCGCAGATATTTTATTCATACCCAATTTTTCATGCAAAATTGAAACATGAACAAATTGAAAATTGACAAATACCTAGTGAGAATTGATGTCAACTAATAACAGACCATTAGCGATGCTACGAGCGCCATCGTAGTCGTTTCTAAGGACTTATTGACCTACCCTCGTGTTATCATGTTCGTCAGAGATTCGTGGTATTATTTCTCGAAATTCTGTTTATTTTCGCTCCACAACACAATTTGACGCATCCCAACAAATAAGACTACTATAGTGGTTCCCGACGTGATTCGAACCAGCGTTATGGAAAATTTAGAACTAAGGCACAAGCTGAAAGTGTAGGCTGTGCTATTAGGCGGTCGAATGCGTTCTGCAAAATTTAAACAACCCGATCGGAAAGTGGACTACGAGATCAAATTTCAAGCGAATAACCGTCCTAAGCCGCTTCGCCATATGGAGGTATGGCGCTGTCAACTGGGTTGATTTTCGAGATTGTTTCGCATCCATTCTGTGGTCGGGTGTGCTTCGGAGACGCCAATGTCAACGCATTGGCGGAGTCGGTCACAGAGATTATTCTTCTCGGGATGGAGATCTACATTCTGTACTCCATCAAACCAAGTTCATATCGTAAACTATGGTTTGATACAAAATGCGAGCCGATTACAGCGGCAAAAAATAAGGCTTTTAAACAATGGGGCTCCAATCGCGCCGATGTTTGTTAGAATCAGAGATGTGTATAACCATGCGATTGATACTGCGAAGAAGGCCAATAACGACAGAGTGACCAATAAACTGCTTGAGTGCCCAGACGGTTCGCGTCCCCTCTGGTCAATGGCAAGGGCTATCAGCAATAACTTCGCTTACTCCTCTTTGTCGGGGGTGGCGACGGACAGCGGGTCGTTAGGCACACATTCAAAAAATAAAGCTGATGTGTTCGCGAAATTATTTTCTGGAAATTTAAATCTCGATGCCGGTCTTTTGGAGCCACATGTGATCGCGCCCGCATGATCTCCGATGCGGGATTTGGGGTTCCGCCCACGTACTATTCAACGCATTCTACGTGCACTGGACTGAATAGCAATAGTCCTTAAGAGCTGTGGTCCAGAATTATCGGTTCTTGGCAGACTTTTTGTTTACCTTATGCACGGAGGACATTTCCTACCTGCTGGAACGTGGCTCGAGTTCAATCGGCGCATTGAATATTTCTAAGGCTTTTGACCGCGTCTGACATGGGGCAGTGCTGAGCAAACTTCGTTTATGCGGACTTTCCCAGTAGCTTTCCGGCTGGACAAAGAGCGTCCTCGAAAAACGATCGATCCGGGTTGTTGTGAACGGCGAGTGTACGGATCTGTATCCTGTTAATTCCGGGCTGCCTCAAGGCTCTATTTTTACTCCAACCTTGTTTTTGCTTCATATAACTGATTTGTTGGAGTCGATGGATAACAAAGTGTTCAGTTTTGCGGATGATAGTACGCTTGTTTCCACTTTTTCTAGTGATCGCCCGAATAGTGCATCAATGTCGCACCAACTGAAATGTAGCCAGATCGACCCTCTGAATCGGGATCTGGATAAGGTTCTGCAGTGGCGAAAGGTCAGTCTCGTCGATTTCAATGCAACGAAAACACAGTATACAACATTCACAAAGAAAAGTGGATCATCGGTGCCACAGCTGATGATGAATGGCCAGGCACTCGAATCTGGCTGTTGGAGACGGAGCAGCACACAACTGCCGACTGGCGGACTGAAGATCGGCTATTTATACCCATTGCTTTCTTCGTTTCTGTGGTAAACATGCGAACGCGGGAACAGGGATACCAGAGAGAATATAAGCGGTGGCAGTTGGAAGGTTGAGCAGTACTAGCATACAAGTACCTCGAAAACATTCAGAACAGCGAGAACCTACTTGTACGGGACTCTTGCGTTCTTGACACTTCTCTCGCTCTCTCTCGATATCTTCGGATCAAACGGCCACAATTTCTTCTTCAGTACAAAACTGAAGAAAGCACCCTTCCCAACAACATTCCTCTCTCTAATAGAGGATTCCTGGATCCATCCCATAGGGTCTACTATTAACAAACCACACACACACGAACGCACAGCACAGGACGGCACAAACACAAACATACACACCGACCAAAGCGCAGATTATCAGACGCTAAAGACTTGATCTGCGTTTACTACCGCACCCAAGACCTACCGGTCTTGTACGGTTTCTTTCCCACCACCCCTCTATACAAGTAGTTAGAGAACACCTGGACTAACACTGTCCACACTATCCCTGGATACCCCCCTTTTTTCTTTTCTTTTCAGATATCGCGAGACCGAGCCCAACATCCTCACGGATGTAGGTGATTCTTGTTATCGCAAGATGACCAGAAGTCAGAGACAAGATGAAGGACACATCTGTCCTTGTCTCGCTAAAGTCGGCCCTCTCGCCACCAATTTTTTTTTTTTTTTTGGGTTGAGCTTTACAACAGCGTACTGGGCAAGACAGCAACGCCCTTCGTCCAGAGCAGATTCCGGTTCTGTAGGTGCTCTACGTTAATCAGAATAATAGCAAAGTCGAGTACAATTTATTCAAGCGTTATTGTATTCCCCGGTTACAATTAAATACTATAAACACAATAGGAAAATAAACATCTCATAAGAGAAACTTGACAGAGAGAATCTTGACATTGACATTGTTAATGTTAATAAAGGGTAAAGCCAGACTTTACATTGGGAAAAGCTTGAAATTGCTTGACATCACAGTCTGTGGGAATGCATTGTGGCATAAACGCGTGTCGAACATCGCCGGGTCCGCCTCAGGAAAATTGAGTTATCTTTTCAGAGCCAAGAAATCTGTTACTCCGGTCCAACTTCTTCTCCTGTATAAATCCCAAATTAGACCGCGCTCGAATATTGCTCTCATGTTTGGAGCTCTGCGCCTAATCATACCATCCACCTACTTGAGAGTGTGGCATCTCTAACAGATACACACAATTCACAAGCAAAATAGTGAAGAACACCGAACGAAAATCGAATAAGAAAATACATCAGAGCCGTATACCTAGCGATAACATAACAATTCACATCAGTGGAGTATAGTCGAGTTTAAAAAAAAAAAAAAATTTTTTCTAAAACACGGCTAGTAGCCTGATGGGTAACGCTTAGGTACAATTTTTGGTGATTCAAACTGTCATAGCGTCAGTTCGATCACACGTTCTTCTTCACTATTATTAAAAACGCTATAAGAGAATATAGAGACGAGCGATCCGCCTGGCCGGGGCCACGACTCTGACCACGGGACTACTACAGTCGTTATCACATCGAAGGCGCGTGGCTGACCTCTGTCTGTTTTACAGATATCATCACGGGTATTGTTCTTCGGAGATTCGTGGTATTCGATTTATATACGCTCCACAAGGCAATCAAACGGATCGCACCATTTTGCTGTTCATCTCCCGACGGCGCGAACATCCCTGCATCATAACTTGTTCCGTTACAGAACCGGGATGCTGTGGAATCTCCTCCCCACGCGAGTGTTTCCCCACAACCTGCAACTGTTCAAGAAAACTGTAACGGTTATTTATTGGCATCTCGGGGCGCTATAGGTTCACCTCTCTTAAGAAAAGTATATTGAAAAAAAAGCGAGGTGTCAAGTATTTGCGAGTGATGCTCGACAGTACAATGATATTTATGTTGCATTTGCAGTATACGTACAAATAAGTTATAGCGTTTCGGATAATAGTGAAGAACGTGTGATTCGAACTGACGCTATGACAGTTAGAATCACCATAAAATTGAACCAATGCGTAAACAACAGGCTACTGGCCGTGTTTCGAATTCGACTTTTAAACTCAAGTACATTCAACTGATGTGAATTGTTATGTTATCGCTATGGTATATGGCTCTGATGTATTTTCTTATTCGATTTTCGTTCGGTGTTCTTCACTATTTGCTTGTGTACTGTGTGTGTATCTCTTAGAAACGCCACCCTACTCCCTCCCCAGTAACTTTGTTACGATCAGCTTCATGTGCGAACGACGGACGAACGAGAGAACGTCGGAGCAGGCGAGTGTGCTTGTGCTCTATGCGGAAGTCGTGATCGTCTCGTGAAATTCGGTTTACCATGGGAAAGTGTGGGCTGTGTGTACAGATCACGTCGGTGAGTCACCAATTATAGTGTTTGGGATGATAGTGAAGAACGTGTGATTCGAACTGACGTTATCACAGTTAGAATCACCAAAAATTGAACCAATGCGTAACACATCAGGCTACTAGCCGTGTTTCGAATTCGATTTTTAAACTCAAGTACATCCAACTGATGTGAATTGTTATGTTATCGCTATGGTGGATGGCTCTGATGCATTTTTTTATTCGGTTTTCGTTCGGTGTTCTTCACTATTTGCTAGGGTACTGTGTGTGTATCTGTTAGAAACGCCACAAAGTCACTTATACACAAAGCAGGTTTATCCTGTATACTGACAAACTTAGTTGAACCTGGATATACTAAGAAGGTTATCCCGGCAAAGGGATAGCCTAAGCCGCCTCGATGTGAGTGAAAACTTTTCAAACCAAAGATGAGGAGAGCAAGCCATGCGATTTACCCAATAGTGCTATCTGCGCTTCTGAATCCATAAAAGTCTCGAAAAAGCTCTTGTACGGATAGTGTAAGTACCCTGCGCACTTTTTGTCACTGCACCGCAAGTATCGTTGCAGTTCTGCTTTCTATCCGCAAGAAGGGGGCTAAATTAGCTTTTAGTATCCTTTAAATGTAACAACATGGTGCAATCCAAAAAGATAATGAAATATGATATACGTTCACATGGAATGTTGATATTAAGGCAGGATTACAAGGGCAATCCATATGCGATCCCAAAAATGGTTTGTTACAAAACTTAGGAACCAATATTTATGTAAGTCTACGTCAGTGATTTATTTGTGTTCTCCCGCCAACCTTGACAGCCAGGAAGTTAAACCAGTCTTAATTTATTGGTTTGCTTCTGGAAGTGCGTTGAAGGGAATAAAATGTTTGGCTGTGCTCCATCAGCATTTTTGAACGCGTGCCAAAGATTAGCATACGTCCTCGTAATTCACACATGACTGTCTTAAATATTCATCTAACCATTTAGCTAATGTTGCATATAGTATCTTTACAAGTTAAAAATTGATAACACTGAATAAACATTGCGTTTTATTGTTTTTTTTTTCGCATTTGTAATAAAACGGAGTTATTCACATAATTAATTGCCAGTGCATTAAAGGAAAGTTCTGGACATTGTGGAACAGTCCTGTTAAAAACTTCTTCGTATAAAAGTAAACTCGGCAGCTTCATGAGGTCTATAGTCCTTTTGCTTGCACCTGGTAGTGATGTTATGCAATTACCAACAGAGGAAGGTTGTGTGCCAAGTTATTTCCGTTCAGTTTTTGTTAGAACTTTGGTCATCCGAGCATAGCTACTAGGAACAGACATATTTGTTCTATCATTCTCTACGGCTAATTGGTTTCTTTTTTGCAAAGGTTTAATTTGCAATTTGATAGTTTCCCAGAATATATTGTTTTCCTGCAAATTAACTCGAATGTAGTGTGAAAGCTTTTCGTTTTTAATGGACTTGAGTGGCATTTGCCTAGCTGGGCATCAGGGTGAATTCCCACTAAAACGAAAGAAAACTGAAACGATAAATTAAGCGGAACCAGTTTAAGATGATACGAACCATTTAGTGTAAATTGATGATTAAATATTAATTAGGGTTATGTACATTAAGTACATAAGTTGCAATTAAAACACGAGGTACCATTCGCGAATTATATTAATTAAATATACAATTAATCAGTTTCAGTGGAAGATCGTTGGTGATACTTACTTTATATGCTCAAGGATGCTATCCAATAAACAAAAAATAGGTAATACGTCAAAAATTTCAAGTACTTGATAAGGTGAAGAGTCTATGTCAATTTTCTCATTAATGGGGGATTGACAGTGACAATGAGTCTTATATTTTTTTTAGATTTCGTTAATTTTTGTGTGTATTTATTTTGTTCTCTTATTCTTAGCTTAATATACACTTTAGTAGTATTTAAAAAAAAAAAAAAAACATTACGTTCCAATAAATGTTTGGTTTTCATGGGTTTCCGCTCAACAATAGTTGAATGATGATTTACAAAACCAAGAAAATTAACGACGATAAGTAAAAGAGCGCAAACTTGTAACTAGATTGAAATTTGTAGGGTTTTTTTTATAATTTAAGTTTTTTCCTGTGTTTTGTTACTTAATATTTTTTCGTTCCTAAATTAATTAATTTTTTTTTTGTTTGCCTTAGTTAAACCCTACTATTTATTGGCCTGTAGGAACCCGAAAGTTCATGACCTCACCGATTCGACTCCGCCATTGTTCCCTGTCCCGTGCGCTCTCCTTCCACGCTTGACCAGCCGAACCGATCTCCTCGAGGTCAAATCTAACATTGTCCTCCCATCTCCGTCGCGGCCGTCCTGTCGGTCTCTTCCCCGTTAGTTTGCCGTCAAGAGTTCTATGCACGGTCCTATCGTTGGCCATTCGCGCCACATGTCCGGCCCATCTTAATCTCCGCGACTTGATTACGCTCACTATTGCAGGTTTGCGGTATAGCTCTTCCAATTCGTGGTTGTGGAGTTTGCTCCATTGTCCTGCCTCTTCGTCATATTTACTTCCAAAGATACCCCTTAAAATTTTATTCTCGAATACGCGGAATATGTTTTCTTCCCGTTTTGTGAGACCCCATGTTTCGCATCCATATAGAACAATCGGTATGATTATGGTTCTATAGACACGGAGCTTTATATTTTGTGATAGCAGTTTGGATTTCAGCAGTTTACTGGCTGCATGCCAACTAGCGTTGCCGGTGTGTAATCTTTTGTTAATTTCCTTCGACATTTCTTTACTGGCCGTCAGTATTGATCCCAGGTATTTAAATTCTTTGACATTTTCATATATCTTGTCCCTGATGTTTATGTGTGTCCTCTGAGGTCCACCTGCTCTCGCCATAATCATGCATTTCGTTTTGTCTTCATTTATTTCTAGGCCCACCTCTTCTGCCGCTTGCATGATGATTTCATGATGCTGTTTTTACTTACAGTTTCTAGATTATCGCCCAAAGCGGCGATGTCATCCCCATATGCGATCACTTGTGTGACCCCGTTCAGGGATGATCCAGTCATGTTGTCGTCTTGTACCTTTCTGATGACATACTCGAGGACAAGGTTAAAGAGACTTGGTGAAAGGACAATCCCCCTGTTTTAATCCGTCCCGGATTTCAAATGGTTCTGAGAGGTGGTTTTCTATTCTGACTCGCCCTTTGTTTTCGTTCATGCAGATTTGAATAAGGGCGGCATATTTTTTCAGGATTTCAAGTCTTTACCTTGCGACTGAGTCGTAGGCTTTTTTGAACTCAACGAACAGTTGGTGAACCGTCTCTCCGTATTCCCACTTCTTTTCCAGCAGTTGCCTTATTGTGAACATCTGGTCGCTTGTTGACCGGTTCCAATGTCATCCGCATTGGTAGTCTCCCAATATTTCTTCTGCGTACGGTGTGATTCTTGCCAGTACGACATTTGTTAATATTTTGTATGTGGTTGGGAGCAATTATATTCCTCTGTAATTTTCGCAGTCAGATCTGTCGCCTTTTTTGAAAATGGGGATGACTATTGAGGCTTTCCATTCTTTCGGAATGACTTCCATGTCCCATATTGTTTTAATCAGTTCGTGGATCTTTCGAGCGGTTGCCTCTCCTCCATGCTTCACAAGCTCTGTCGGTATGCAGTCGACTCCGGGAGCCTTGTTGTTTTTCAATCGATTTATTGCGTCTACAACTTCGTCGAAAGGGGGCTCGGCTGTATATACGTCTGGTGCGTTTAATTGTGGTTGATGGGTGCGCACACTGAGCAGGTTTTCAAAGTACTGCTTCCATCTTGTCACGAGGAAAGTATATTATAGGTGGTGCTCGGCAATACTATACTCCTATATTTTCTGGGATATCTCCCTTCTTATGTATGGAGCAAATTATAACACAACGCCAATCTTCCGGCATCTACTCTTGCTCCAACACGCGCACCACGATCTCTTGAATGGCGTCATGTAACGCTGTCCGCCATTGTCAGCTCTGCTGGTATTCCATCCGCTCCGAGGGCTTTATTTGATTTGAGCTGTCTTATGGCTTTTAATGTTTCCTCAATGCTTGGTGGCGGCAGCATTTGGTCTTGATCTTGCATTGGTGGAGTCTCCAATTCTTCTGTGAGCTGACAATTTAACAATTCATTGAAGTGCACTTCCCATCGCTCCAGAATGGCTTCAGGATCGGTGTTCAGATTACTCTCTTTATCATTGCAGTAAGTGCAGCGTGGCGTGTACCGCGTTACACTGTGGTTTATTTGGTAGAACTTTCTCGCCTGGTGGGGACCTCGTCCTCTCATCATCATCATCATTGGGACTACAACCGGGAACCAGTCTTGGCCTTATTTAGCACGTCCTGAGGCTTGTTTCCATAACGATTTGTTTTTTCCGGGAAACTTCATTAGTCTTGTGCCAGAGGCTCCTCGGCGGGGAATCGAACCCCGGTCTCCCGCGTGACAGGCGGGTATCATCATCATCATCAACATCATCATCATCATCATCATCATCATCATCATCATCATCATCATCATCATCATCATCATCATCATCATCATCATCATCATCGGCACTACAACCGGTAACCGGTCCTTGCCTTATTTAGCAATACCTGAGGCTTGTTAAATTTTCCATAATGATTTGTTTTTTCCGGGCAAGGTCATTAGTCTTGCACCAGAGGCTCCCCGACGGGGAATCGAACCCCGGTCTCCCATGTGACAGGCGGGTATACTAACCACTATACTGTCGAGGACCTCGTCCTCTACTTTTCTTTATTTCACAGACAAGTTTTTTTTTCCAAGCAGTTTTCTTTTGTCTGTGAAGTCTTTTTTCAGATCTTCTGAGCTCTTTGTTTTTCTCCTCGTGTAGCCGCGTCCTATGAGACTGCTGCATTGCCCGGTATACAGCATTCTTACGTTCAGTCGCTAGTTTGCACTCATCATCAAACCAGTCGCTTCGATCTCTATGACTACTGCCTAAGATGGAGTTGGCAGTACTAATGACAGTATTCTTAAGGCGTGTCCATTTCTCTTCTACGTCCGGCATTCTGGCACCAGGACTTACTCTCCCTCCATCGAGCTCTTCGAGGGCGAGTCTTAACGCATTACCAAAAGTGTTGCTGGTATTCTCATTGCGTAAGGCAGGCGTATTGACTCGAACCTGATCCGTGAACGCAATACGTCTACGTAGGGCAATCCGCGCGGGGAAAACTATACAAACAAGATAGTGATCCGAGTCGACGTTGGAACCTCGGTACGTTCGTACTGTCATTAGGCTCGAGGAGTAGTGGCGATCTATCAACACGTGGTAAATTTAGTTCCGAGTGACTCCATCAGGTGATACTCAGGTGGGTTTGTGGATATCTTTACGCGGAAACCTGGTACTTGCAACGACCAAGCTTTTTGATGCTGCCAGTTCGATGATTCGTAGTCCAGTGTCATTAGTGTTCTCATTCAAACTATGGGAACCTGTGTAGTGCTTGAAAACTGGCTCCCGACCTATTTTGGCATTCAAATCACCAAGAACGATTTTCACATCGTATCTTGGGCAGGCATTGCGGGCCCGTTCTCGTAGTATTCTTCTTTTTCATCGTCAGGGGACACCTCTGTAGGTCCGTGAACGTTTATGAGGCTTATGTTCTTAAATTTGTCTCGAATGCGAAGAGTTCATAGTTTTTCGTCTATTGCATTAAACCCGATATGGGCAGGCTTCTTTTTGGCTGACTAGAAAACCTACCCCGAGCACATGGTGTTTTGCATGACAGCTGTAATAAATGTCATACTCGTTTCTTTGAATAACACCACTCCCCGTCCATCTTATTTCTTGTAATGCGGTTATATCAGCCTTATAGTCGGTCAGCGGACGTTCCATGAGAAAATCGTTTAGCCATTTTCGTTTCCGTGGTCGTCGTCGTGTATCCCGTCCATATCCGAGGCTTGTTGAGTCTTCCATAATAGTTCGTTTTTCCAGGCAAGGTTATTAGCCGTTCGCCAACCTTTCTCAGGATATCGCTACATGCTTTGGTTCACTACTTGGTGGGTGCCAAAGTAGCTATCCAGGGGGGCACATGTAGACTGCATGTCAACTTGGATTGAACAGGGACAAGCATCCTCCTGGCCTTCGCCTGGTTGAAAGCAGAGATTTTGCCCTGTATGGTCGCCCCCACCCGCTCTGTGAAGTTTATACATTTATGTATTCAGATATTCATTTCCTTTTTTTTCTTTGTGTTAGTAGCATACACTTTTTGATGTTTTTATGATCAAAAGACTGTTAAATATCTGAAAAATTGCTAGATGTTAATCTTCCTCGTAAATTATTGAGTCTTCGAGAGCTCTTCAAATTGCAGTTTAATTCTACTGAATGTCCTATGCCATTGTGTCCTCCAAACAACACCAAAACGAATTTCGAAACATAAATCATAAGAGCCGTATATTAGAGGAATTTGGATAGCATCCCACAACTCAATAGAGAATATCGCACCATCTAAAATATGTGACCAGTGGTCTGATGAGTTAATGGTTCGCTTCTCACCAGTTTCTTCGTGGGGTCGATTCTCACATACTATAAACCAAATGTCCTTCGTATTACATAAAATTTCGACATGCCCTTTGCCAATCCTATATTTGTAAACAAATCCTTGATTTCCATTTTTGGGTTTTTACGGTACAACTGTAGAAGTGTCATTGAGATATTTACTTTGCACGCGTTCATGAAATAAGTATGTTATTACGTCGTTAGTTTGAAGCGAATGGCACAATATGGGGCAAGTGAACTCCCAATACTCCCATCACCACTCGCCGAATTGACCATATTTGCAGTTAAGTTGAACTTTAATAGGTCAATTAAAGGATTTTTGAGACGGATAAATATCCCTTTTTGAATTCCCCAGATATCTGACATTTAACGAGTACCACTCATGTATCCGTATCTGGAACGAGTTCCGTTTTGATGTGGCTGCCTTCCCATGAGGTCCCGCATTAACGTTTATGGTAAGTAGCCCTTTTAATAAATCGGTTTGCAGTAGTGTCATACTAAAATAAACTGATTTATCCTCACAGTAAAATATTCGGGCTTCTATGAATATGATCGGACTATTTAGTTTTAAATTTACATTAAATGTTGTAGAGAAATTGATGATATTTACAAGTCGTTATTTTTACTAAAGGCTTTTATTTCGAATCTAGCGCCCTTTTTGGGGTTTAGTGTCCAACATTCCAATGCATATACTAAACGAAGTATCAGAAGGTATCTTTTGTAGATATCCACTTTCATAGTATTTCTCTACTATACACTTTATCAATTATGTCTCAGGAAAGTATTAAAAACACAATCACGAGCTACCTCTACTATTTCATTTCTGCACTAGAGCACTCATGAGTCGTCTCTGCGAACTTCAGAAAGAACTACCTTTGAGATCAAGGTATCTATGCAAACGAACGTGACATGATTTAATCCGGCCTCGTGTGCTCATATAATATTTACGGTTGTATTATTCAAGGATATGCTGTGCACGGTAAAAATAGTGTTGCTTCTATAAGACTCATAAGAATTTTTCAACCAAAGGACTTTCTTTTCACTTCCACATGACAAGGTTAAATTATGGAGGAAAAACATAAAAAGGGGAATGTAGAGTATGCTGGATGAATTGACAAGCCTCTAAGATAATTACAAAATTAATCTCTTGCGTGCCCTCTGCGCCCGAGTTAGGAGTGCATTAATAGTAGAGATACATTTTGAAAAGAAACTGTTGGAAATTTGTGTCCTTGCAATACGAGTATCATTAGCTGTTATTGTGTATAAGTACGGGTCTATGAAAACTTTGGAATTCACGTGGTTTCGTATGAGTTCACTATTACGCCCAATGCCGTATTCTTTAGATATACGTGTATTGTACATGACGATGTTTTTTACTGGTTGAAAATATCTGCTCCAATTATTTTATTTTTCTCCTATATTGACCTAGACTTTTAATCAAAGGTGAGGATTTTTACGAGTATTGCTACACATAATGACCTATTGTCCCAACCTGGACTGGTTAATGCCATTTTTTAAATTAACCTGTTATTCAAACTTTTGTTATTTTTATATGTATATTTAGATTTAAATGTGAAAAAACATTACAAGTTTTTGTTTATATATACAAGTGGTTGCGCGACCGATATAAGCAGTGTTCTAAGTTTCCGATTGACGCAGCAACCTCCACAGTATAAATGCTCGGCTCGGATATCAAAAACAGAACAAGGGTGTTCGCATAATCACCGCGGGTGGCCGACACTTGCGTAGCCTCCTGCACAAGTTGGGTCAAGTTGTGGCTAACAGCGAACATCTCCGCCCGCCTCCCAGCCTCGACGGTTCTGTTAGAATGTACCAACCAGACGGAATTCTGTACATTAAAATCCCAAGGACGATAACTTCGCCTGCTGGTTGATCAAAAAATGTCGCTGGTCTGTCGTCATGTGGGGAGCGGTAAGACAACAAAGAAGTTAAAATCGCCAATACAGACTAATTTTGTTTTTAATGTAATTTATTTTTTTCTTCACATTACATTAACGACGTTTCGATCATGGTATTTGATCGTCATCAGGTCTAAAAAAGTTTATAATGATGTTAAAATTTAATATTTAACAATAAGACACACAACAACAAAATTTAACAGAATTCCTCAGCACGACCTTCAACCACATGAAATCCAAGTTATTAGGCTCTGACGTCTCTCTCGTTTGGCGAGCTAGATCGGCCCAGACTTCACCCATAAATCGCAATCTCGAATGTAAGTGGTATGCTCGGCAACGAAGACGTGTCGGATCAATTTACGAATTGACCTGGATCTCAATTAGGGCAGCGATATCAGTTTTCCCTGTTTGTAAATATTGGTGAACGGCGCTTACATTCGTATTGCTGAAACCGATGGCCCTGATGTTACAAAATGCAGTTATCAATCGAACGTTGACAGTGTTTCGAGAACGAATCCGATTACGCGATGACGAATTTCTTAAAGTTCGGTTATTTATCAAAATATTTGCATGATGTTCCCCCGAAGGTAGTTCCCCCCGGAGATCCGAATAGATGAATATGTTAACTAAAAGAAAAACCGTCGGTGTGAAATTTTTGACTTCGTTTTTATTAAATGCATATATATTGTAATGCAAAAAACATTGCTCGATCCAATTCAGATTTTGACTTGGTTGTATTATATATGATGTTTCAACGCAGCCCTTGTGACAGCTTCAGGGGACTCCGTCTTTAAAATTATAATTGGTCTCCATAAAATTGGAGAATATACATACTTCGTGAACAGAGTAAACGACACTAAGAAAGCAACGCCAATTTCCCACAAATTTGGATGGCGTGTTTGAGTGATGGTAGAATCAGTGGGCTGCGACCACTCAATGTTATATGCTTTTCCGGTTGTCCTATCCCCATGCGCGACAATAAAAAAAAATTGTAATTATACACCAAAATACGAGGGTGAATCAAATATGAACGATAATTTTACTCTTTTGCGTAGCAAGAACTTGCGAGGTAGATAATCTTGTGCGTGGCTGTTGTTTGGTTAATGAAGAGTGGGGGAACTGCCTTCCCTAGCTGTCGCGCTCGACTTTGTAGTCAGTACAGCCATGAGCGAGCAAGAGTTACATACGCCTTTTGCACAACGGATTATTATCAAATTGTTAACAAATGAAGTTTAACCCAATTTTTTCTCGATTGAAGGCACAGTTTGGTGATGATACACTGTCTCAGAATCGTGTGTATACGTGGGCCAGAGGATTTAAAACTGCTCGAGAACATATCAAAAACGACAGTCATGATCGACGTCCAACGAGAAGTCCTACAAATGGCAACATCCGTGCCGTTCGAGAGCTTATGGAGAGTGGAGATTTAGCGGAGGTTAGTTAGGTTGATTAACTTTGGCGTATATTAGTCTATCTGGATCGTAAGTGTTCCGCCGAACACTACTGCTACAAGGACTTACACGAAGCGGAAAACTGCACACAAGTAAAACACTGAGATACTAGTCACAAATGAAACACAGTAAGAATTGTTTTATTCTGATATTGTATGTTTTATTCGACACGACCAAGTCGTTGGTAAATACGGTTCGTTGATTCATAAACAGGTATCCTTATCCTTATAATAGTATTAAACTTAAGCACAACATTCGCATTCACTTGTATTTAGTTAGGCCGCTTTACAATCTTTAACACAAAGCCACTTATTGGCATGACCATTTTAAACAGCACTGGGCGCAATTTCGAATATTAAACACCGAATTCTTTAAATTGAGTAGCGCCGTATCTCGTCTCGCGTATCACCTTCTCGTCGGGGTTCCCTGATTGCCTTCCTCTGTCGGATGCTCGATATAGACTTTTCGTCGCGATGACGATCAAAACGGCACTGACCATCTCAATTCAAAAAATAAACCTGATACGGATCGTATCTATATCCGCACCGACAACTTTTCCCATTAGATCTGCTAACAGAATTTCCGAATCTCTGTTAGCAGCATGTTATTTAATCCCAGGGGTAATTTGGATGCCCGAAAGGGATCAACACATTCATCAACATCACCATCGGTGGTGGCGATAGCATTTCATCTCAACGGTCTTCTGTTTTCGCAGTACATCTGGCGGGCAGAACAGAGGTGATTGTTAGGACGTACAGTCCGTGGGTTGTTTGCCTTTTGTAAACACACACCGAAATCCATTAGATCTTTCTAATGGGTGTGAAATTCAAAAAAGGAACCGTGGGATAGGAGTAGTTCCCTTGTAGGTTTTAAACCTCATAAATTTTTCGAATTATCTCGTTGAGATAATTACGGTTGCCTTTTCTTTTGTTTGCCGATGGATTTGGTGGTCTTTGTGGCAGACCACCCACACGTGCATCCGTTGGTCGGCTAATTTGCTGGCGATAACAAATCCTTGTAACATCGTGTAGATGTTCAGGATTTTCGATTGTGCAGTGCTGGAGTTCGGCGCATCTCGGTCTTTGAGGATCGGATGCATGAATGTTTTCCTTTGTTTCAGGTATGCTTTATTCGAACAGTTGAGCTTGACATTGAAAGCTTTGAGACGTTCAGTTCCTTGCTTTTTCGTGTCGGGCTCAACGTTGACCAAATGTTTCAAGGCCCTAGTACACTTAGTGGCACGCGTCTGTGGGCGCGTGTAACGTCTTCAGGGTAGGTATGTTCCTTGAAGGGTAGGAACCTTACCTGGGTGGAATTGTGCGTTCCTAGAACGCTACAGAGAAATCTCATCAGAAGTGGGTATCAGCTATGGAAGTGGTCCATCCATTATCAATCGGTGGCAAAATTGTGTAGATCACGCAGGAAACTACATTGAAAAATGTTGATAGTATAGTTCGTGAGTAAAATTATTCAATAAATGTATAAAAAGAAATTACCGTTTATATTTGATTCGCCCTCTTAAAATGATTTTCTTGATAATGATTTGTGCACCTTACAAGGATTAGCAATTCTCGTATGATGTATAAACTATTAATCTACCGTGATTGTTGTTCAAAATCAGTATTTTTAATGTTTTATACTTCTTCACTTCCTAAATCGCACTGAAAAAATTTTGAAAACAAGAGCTACACTCTGACTTGACTCAGAACTACACGACGGCTGATTTTCTGGCTCGCTCCACTTTTCGTTCAACGTCGAGACTTTGAAGACGAATCGCCAACAATTCATAGGAACTACAATCATTTTAATTGATGGTAATCGGGAATTTCTTATATATAATTATGTTAGTAAAAATATTTCTGTTACGACATATTGGTATAAATGCACCGATTCCCGGAACCGTAGTTTAAGATTTTATTTCCGATTCGTCGCAAGACGTCATTCATCCTAATTTTGGTTAAAGGAAATTCCTAACGATATAATGAAGCATACATAAATAGGGTGGATAATTTTATGATTAAATTAATCAGAGGACATATTGCGAGAGCAATAAGCTTCTCCAATGACCTAATTTTCGGGGCCTATTATCCAAACACTCTGTACTATGAGAGCGTGCGTCGCAACGGCTTTGTTCCACCAGAGGCGTTCCTTGACTTGGACATGAAAGGGCTTATACAGGATAGATCCGGAATTCCGCTGATCTATCATGTAAGTAGATCATCCGTAGACGGGCGATTGTGCTAACACCGTGAAGTAACGCGCACCGAAGAAGAGCTCCTGCGCTTCAGTAGGGCTATCTCCCACAGAGACTGGGACGATAGTATTAGACAGCGTCAACAATTCTGGTGGTTGAATGGCATATAAAGACCTGGATACCAACGTCGATATAGAATCATACTATCATCAGCCAGCTTACATAGACTTAGCTTTTCTAGAATTAGGGTAGTATAAGATTTAAGTTAAGTTAACAGGTCAGTTGAAAGGCGCCGGCCTGGCACATAGATGGCGGCACTAGAATTAAATCCATATGATATGTTAGCCCTAACCTTCAAAAGACGCGTGTATAAATTTGACAGATGTCGGATCATTAGTTTGTGAATTATAGTAATTTGAGTGAAGCAACTTCTGGTATTGTGAAAAAAATGGATAAAAAGGAATTTCGCGTGTTGATAAAATATTGCTTTTTGAAGGGAAAAAATACTGTTGAAGCAAAAACTTGGCTTGATGACGAGTTTCCAGACCCCGCCCCAGGAAAATCAACCATCAAGGATTGGTATGCTAAGTTTAGACGTGGTAAAATGAGCACCGAAGACGGTGAACGCAGTGGACGCCCAAAAGAGGTTGTTACCGACGAAAACATTAGAAAAATCCACAAAATGATTTTGAATGACCGTAAATTGAAATTGAATGAAATAGCAGACACTCTAAAAATATCAACTGAACGTGTATTTCATATCATTCACGAATATTTGGGTATGAGAAAGCTCTGTGCAAAGTGGGTGCCGCGCGAGCTCACTTTTGACCAAAAACAACGACGAGTTGATGATTCGGAGCAGTGTTTGGAGATGATCAAGCGTAATAAACCCGAGTTTTTGCGTCGATATGTGACAATGGATGAAACATGGCTCCATCATTTTAGTCCGAAGTCCAATCGACAGTCATCCGAGTGGACTGCACACGATGAACCCGCCCCAAAGCGTGGAAAAACGCAACAGTCGGCTGGAAAGGTTATGGCGTCTGTATTTAGGGATGCGCGCGGAATAGTTTTCATTGACTATCTTGAAAAAGGAAGGACCATCAATAGCGACTATTACACAGCGTTATTGGACCATTTTAAGGACGAAATCGCCGAAAAACGACCGCATTTGAAGAAAAAGAAAGTGCTGCTTCACCAAGACAATGCACCGTGTCACAAGTCAGTGAAAACGATGGCAAAAATCCATGAATTGGGCTTCGAATCGCATCCGCATCCACCGTATTCTCCAGATCTGGCCCCCAGCGACTATTTCCTGTTCTCAGATCTCAAAAGAATGCTCGCTGGGAGGAAATTTTCGTCGAATGAAGAGGTGATCGCCGAAACTGAGGCCTATTTTGAAGCAAAGGACAAATCGCACTACAAAAAAGGTATCGAAAAGTTGGAGGGTCGCTATAATCAGTGTATCACCCTCGAAGGTAATTATGTTGAATAAAAAAAAAACGAATTTTGCCAAAAAAATGTGTTTTACTATGGAAGGCCGGGGACTTTTCAATTGACCTGTTAAGTTAAGTGCTTTTAAATAAAATTAAAAATTAAAAAAAAAAATTAAGCTAAGTTAAGTAAGTTAGATTTTAAGAAAAAAAAAACAAAAAAAAATGGACAAAGTTTTTCCAAATTTTTTTTTGTCTTTCAAATAATTATAAGTACTGCCACAAAATTCTGTCGCCGAAAGGCAAATTATACAATTGTTAAGTAATGTTTAGCTTACATCGTCTACGAAGGACCAGTAAGTTATTATATAAGATAATTAAGCTAGAATTTAAGCATTTTTTGTCTAGCATATAATTTAGAAACTAAGAATATAAAAAGAAAATAAAAAATGTTTTAAAAATGAAATGAATGAAAAGGTATCACAAAATTATGCAACACAGTATAGTAACATTTTTGGCAGACCTCTTAGATACAGATAACCCTTTTAAGAATTTTTGTGGAGATTTCGAGAGTTGATCTTGTTCAATTACGTTCTTGATTGACGCGTCCACCAGAGGGGATAGAAGCTGGTGAAGCTTTGATTGTACAGGGACTTCGAAATGGCCTAATTGCAAACGAGAGATAAAAAAGAGTGTAATTCCAAGTACACTTCTCTCTTGCATGTATATATGAACCCATAACACAGGGGGATGAGGAGGTGATTAGACTATTGCATTTTAACACCATGTTGCAAACGTCCACCAATTCTACCGTGTTGCAATAATGTCCCTTTTGTGGTACAAAAAAAAGCACACAGTTTTCACAGCAGATCTACCCATTCACTCATTACCACATAACACCAGTATTCTACATATGTGTCGATCCGCTGTGTAGTAAAACCAAATCATTTTCCTAAAGACTTCTTCTCCTGTAATTCCGTCTTCCTGTTTGGTTCAACGAGGTCTTGTGCTGTCGGTGCCACCGTAGGAGCTAACAGCAAAAGTTTCCTCATGTTTCCTTATTTTCTAAGGGTCGGTAAAGATAGCAATTACTGTCCTTGTGCATATGAAACAATCTAGCAGAACTTAATTGCATAGAAATGTCAGCGTAAAGTACGAAGGCATTAAAACAATAACAAACCAACCAACAACTACTACACCTCAGGATAAGTTACACAATGTAGTTTTTCTTTCTAACGCCTCCCTTGGGACTTGGTCTCGGGTTTCAATAGCGTTATAATAAAAGTGGTCGTCGTAGAAAAGTGTACCAAGTGTACCAAGAGTTCATGAAAGGTTGTGACATTATTTTACTACAGAGCCTTGAATTTGTATAAAAGTCGCTTGTCTCTCTCCATTCAATCGCTTAACACTACCAAAAGAGACGCAAAAAAAAAAAAAGAAAACGTTAAAGAAAAATATACAAACGTATCTAAAACTGGGAACATCCTTTAAGATACATTATGTTTTATAGGTACATCCAAACTACACAGGCACTGTTGTACATCTGACTCCCTTCTTTGAAGGTTGCAATTCCAAAGAAGAGCAACCGGATTTATTCATTCGGCCTGTTAAGTGGGTGGAATTGTTGCATAAGTTTGCTACATCCTCCCAATTAAAACTAAAATTGTAAAGCGTCGCGACTGTAAGACTACTGAAAATTGATTGCTATAGTTGGCAATGAAGAGAGAATTAATAGAGTTTCTGCTCTGAAATCAAAAGGAACTAATTTTCTTGGATAAAATGCTTCATAACAAGTTATCTTATCTCATAAGTTAGTCTGGGTACTAACTTCTTGATTTATATAAGTATGATGAATATGTGAATAATTGTAATCCATTATTATCTGGAGGGCTAACTTTACATTTAACGCAGCTCTTACGACTTTTGACAGTAAAGTTGTAATAATAGTAATATCGCTTGACAAGAGGATTGAGTTTGATCATATGAGCTCGGGTACAGTTTATTTTACCTGTTTTTTAATAAGGTTAAGTCTTATGAGCAGATGCTTTGAATATTTTTACACCTTTTAGTATTTGAACTTTTGTCTTCTGCGATCTCGGTTTTCACAATTCAAGACGACGTTAGGTTATTTTTTTTTGGTTTCGGTAGGAAGGTGGAAATCTTACCTGTGTCGCCACGGACACAGCAAAATTTGATTGTTTATGCTTTGTTGCTGTACTGCATCATCTTGCCGGGCCGACGACGATGCACCAGTGGTTGGCCTTCCTTTGGTGCTGTCAATGTGAGGCCTGTCAGCGTCGTGGTTTATCGCGCTCGTGTTGCTCATGACCCGGTACGGTGCAGAGGTAGGGTGGCAATAATTACTTGTATTGGTTGAATCTAATTATTAATTGAGTTTCGTTATGAAATATAATTGGTTATGTTATAGTGGCATACTTGATGTTATTAGTGTGTGTGGGTGTGTGTGTGTATATGTGGCAAAAGGGCGAAGTTGGCCATTGTGTGCTAACGTTGTAGCTCGAGGCAAGGCCGTCGTTGTTGTTGTTAGTATTTGTTGATACTTGAAATGTTGGTTGGATCGTAAATCCGCGAGTAGAGTATCAATATCTTGGACGTAGTCCCATGTTGAATCGTAAATCCGTAGGTAGAGTATCAATATATTGGACGTAGTCCCATGTTGGATCGTAAATCCGAGAGTAGAGTTTCAATATCTTGGACGTAGTCGTATGTTGGATCGCAAATCCGTAAGTAAAGTAAGAATATTTTGGACGTAGTCCTATGTTGGATCGTAAATCCGTAGGTAGAGTATCAATATGTTGGACGTAGTCCCATGTTGGATCGTAAATCCGTGAGTAGAGTATCAATATCTTGGACTTAGTCCCATGTTGGATCGTAAATCCGTTTGAATGGTATTTGAACGATATGGTCGCCAATATGTTGAAGTGTTTGTGTTTGTCCTTGGTTGGAAATGTGGCCATTTAGAATTAGTTGAAATCTAGGTGTACTGGATGGAGCTGTTGATCCAGACCAAAGACCACTTAGTTAGGTTAAAGTCGGCCGTGCAATGTCGTGTTTTCACCATCATCTGAATCTAGGCAGCCTGTTCCGATACTAGAAGTGTTAGAGTAGCCGTCAACTGCATAGGATCATCTGCGCCTCGAATCCAAAGTGATTGCTGTGGCTGAAGCTGTTGCAGTTGGGGATTTGTCCCATCTACGCCGCTAATGTCACTGCTTGGCGTTGGGCGAATTTCTCGATGGGAGTTGAGATTGACGTTGGCCACATTGCCTGGCGAAGTGTGATGGCCCTCCAAAAATTATTACGATAATGGCCACCATAGAAAACATCTTGCTGGCCTTGAAGACCAGAAGAAGTCGATATGTTCATTGAATTGAGCGGATTCGCTGAACTTTCCATAAGATCAGAAGGGATTGTATTGTTCCCTTCATGGTAGTTCGTGGAAGTTGATTCGCTAGTATTGTTGGATCTCCTGTAGTTTCCATCATCCGACTTGTATTTCCGCCGCTGACGTCGTCGCGCGTGATTCCCATCAGATGAACCTGGACTACAGCCATAAGGTGCAGACAGTGTCTGTGCAGCACAATCATCTTCATGGTGATTGTCATCACAATGTATATGCTGCTGCTGCGATTGTTGTGGGTGCTGTGACCGCATGTGATTCCCTTTTGGAACCGCATAGTTGTTCAGATTTTGATGGTGTTGTGGTTGAACACCTTGCGGCATATCTTATTGAATTACAACTGGCACTTGATTGAACCAGAGAGGTTGCGCATCCAGGTTGCTATCAAGAAGAAAAATCTGCTAATCAGTGGAAGCGTTCGTTCCATTGTGCTGCAGGATGAAATAGTCCCAATGCCAGGTACCTTTCTTCTTTGACTGGTGGCTGGACCATGTGTTCACAATTCGTTTTCCGTTGATATGATTTCTCAAAGGGTGCCAGCATCTTTCCTTGTTCCTCATCTTCTATATCTCCTAATCTTGTTACCGAAAGCCCAGCTTAGACACCGACTCTGTTGGAGTGGTGCCCCCAGATACGTGACAGCGATGTGCCTGGGCGGTGATAAGAGGGTGCCCCCAGAGCATTTCGTCCAGGCGGCGAGAAGCGACGAACCCCAAACACGTGACAGCGATGTGCCCAGGTGGCGAGAAGCGACAAATCCTGGACGCGTAGCAGCGATGCGTCCAGGTTTCGAGAAGCGGTGAACTCCAAATCCATGACAGCTTTCCGATGACATGATTTCCCGACGGGTGCCAGCATCTTTCCTGTTCGTCATCTTCTATACTCCCAAATGTTGGTACCGAAAGTCCAGCTTAAACACCGACTCTGTTGGAGTGGTGCCCCCGTGGCATCAATGTGCCTGGGCGGTGTTAAGAGCGTGCCCCTAGAGCATTTCGTCCAGGCGGCGAGAAGCGATGAACCCCAGACACGTGACAGCGATGTGCCCAGGTTTCGTGAAGCGGCGCCCCCAGGATCGGAGGTAGACGAAGCGGTGAAAATCGCAATTCCCGAGGTTCTTGGGTTTATTCATCTCCAATTCGATTTTTGGGTTGACATTACAGGTATAGGACCGGATGTGCCTTTGTTGACAAAACTTTTCTTAGTACTGACCGCTTGCGATTGAAACGCTGACCCGTCAGATGATAGTCTGCTAGCGGAAGGAAGTTTCTGAAAAATTCTCCTGTTTCCCTGATGTTGTTGCCGGTGACGCTTGCTTTTCTGTGAGAGCTTCTAGCTCTGTCGTTGAATCTGATTTCACACGCTTAGATTCAAATGATTTGTCCTTTCGACTGTTCTGCCCGATGAGTCATCGTCCTCTTCTTGAGGTTCTTTCAGGTGTACGCGGGGCGTATCGAATTCTGTAGCGTGGGTCATGAAAAGTACTTGCAACATCGTTAAAAGAGGAGCCGAATGATGTCCTCAACCGAGATACCGGGACCGATTATAAAATTCCTTGATTTACCTGCAGTGAATTCTGCAGAATTCAGACAAATGAAACAACCTTGGATGTTGAAAAGTGGACTGTAATTTGTGTTTGCTAAATGTAATATTATTTGGTAAAATTACTAGCTTACGTTTATTTATGATGAGATCAATATTATTATTTAGGTTGTTGTTCGACCTATGTGTTCAACGTTGAAATGTTGGTGTTGTTTATATTGGAGCTTGTAAGCTGGGAAAAATAGAAAGTATTTATTATTTTATTTTATTTTCCGTCGATTATAAACAAAATAATTATTCCAATAAAAGCAGAAGTCAGTTTTATTTCACAAGAGTAATGAACCACCCAATCAGCATGGGCTCGCATATGTTCAGCCCGATTGAAACTCAGGAAATATATATGTGGTAAGCATCCTCCACTTGACCACGGTGTCTTCGTTTTTCTGAAGCACATCTGCCAGAGTTCCAATCACATGAAGTGCTCCATCCCTTTGTTTATCATCAGCGTTTGGTGATGTGATAACCTGCATCATGATTCTCATCGTTTTCGGTAGAATTCCTTTCCGCGTTTTACCTGATGAGTGTTGAAACATTTGTGCTGCAGGAACTGGACAACCAAAATCCTCAAAAATGCTGAAATTTATTCGAATAATTTCATGCTGGTCGTTTTCCCAGAGGTCTTGATCAGACTCCGTGAAGAACATTATTGGAAATATAACATATTGAATAATTGCAACCATGTGAGGTTTAATTAACTTCCAGGAATACACATGAACCCCAGCATTTTTTTAGGTACATTAGAATATGTGTTAAGATTCGCGGTGACACATAAACGCGGTTACGATATTGGTCGAAAATCTTAAGTGAAACATCCAGAACACCTGACCTGAACGTAGGAAGGTACCATTCCCCAAATTTCCGATATTTTTCATCAACGCTTTTGGAACTTCCATATCTTTCAAACATGCGGACCATTATGTCGGGAGCGTGTACAATTGCATTCACAATATTGCCCCGAATCAATGCACGGTCATGTTCATGAAGTGAGAAGGTAACTACTTTGCCAGGTTTTGTTTCCTTGTCGAACCAGTAGGACGAAATGAAATTCTTGAGATAAATAGCTCCAAGTTGTCTAACTGATAGTCCCGCATTGTTCTTCATAACAATTTGTAGAATAGTTGGAACACATCCTATAGTTTTGTAAATCTGTGATTGTTGTTCTTCGGCGTGCTTTCGCTGCTCAGGAACAACAGATATTGTGGCCCGTATCAGTTCCGTCCGTTTGTTCTGGTCCATATCTAATAGTTGGTATTGTTTCCAGTTTCACCACTTTGCTATTATTACTTGTTTAATGTATGTTATGTTCCTTTTAGTTAAAAATGACAGCCGCTATCCGGCGGTAGACAATATCGACGAAAGTCAGTTACTTCAATGGACACACCACACAACACTTTTTCAAGTTATGATCCATTCGGATCGCTTAATTAATTAATATAATAAATTATAAAGGCCACCTACCTTGGTTTCGGCGATAGTTCCCTCGTTGAGGCTTGTAGACGTAATCCCATGGGCGTAATCCAATGTTCCTGATCTCGTTCCTCGTTGAGGATGTTGGCGGATGTAAATAATTCGGCACACTGCCCGGCGGATGTGAAGAATCCGACACACTTCGAGATCCGGCTCGAAGGACCATTATGTGTCGTCACGGACACAGCGAAATTTGATTGTTTATGCTTTGTTGCTGTACTGCAACATTACCGAAACCAAAAAAAAAACCTAAGGTCGTCTTGAATGGTGAAACGAAATGTTAGGTCAGTTTCTATTTTTGTTTTTATTGGAATAGAGGTATGAAATAAGAAACTGTGCTGCAATTTTTTGACAGGCGTTATTGCAAACAAAAGTAAAAATATTAAGGAAAATAAAAGGCTACTTACTGTTTCCTTGTGGAATCACACAATTAAAACGAACACCAATGTGGTATTTGGTTCTTTTCTGGTTTACCGTTCCGGATCTGCAAGTTTCTGCTTCACAAATGGTACCCAAATATATTCGTCGAGTATTGATTTCTATGGGAAGTTTCAGGATAAATATCTGGCCTTAATTGTTGACCAGCTTTCTCTTTGGAAATGTTTTGTTTTTGTTTAATTTTATAACAGAAACCTTGGAAAATATGCTAATCGCTCACGAATACTATTTATTATATTGTAAATATTATTTTGAATCGTTTTATTCTAAAAAATAAATACACTACTTATTGCCGAATATTATTTTTCACTAAACCAAGTTACACTACAATAATCGAAACAAAATTACAAAAATTATTCGTTAGCAAATTCATCAAAACTGTCGCCTTCTTCCACCATACCACTGTCTTCACCCACCCTTGCCAAACCACCATTTTTGTTTTTATTTCTTCTTTAGTTTTATCCCCACTGTTAACCCAACGAGAAAATTATATCATTCGATGTTACAGTTATGACCCAATCAACGGCGATGATCGATCTCGCGTTTGTCGCAGATGTCATCCCCGATGAAATAACTGGGCGTTGGTATGCGCCAGTTTAATGTTTAATGTTTCAGTTTATGTTCTATATTTTATATTTGTAATGTTAAATGTAATGTGTGTTTTGTGTATGTTTAAAATGTGAAATGTAGATAAATATTTTGTGTGTATTGTAATTTAATGTTTTGTGTATTGTTTTATATGTTATACGAGTATGTGTAATTCCAAAATGTAAATTGTGTTTTGTATTTAAGTTTATGTTTAATATTAAAAAATTTTTAAATGTATTATGTGTTATATTTGTAATTCAAAAATGTAAATTGTGTTTTATATTTATGTATTTATATTGTTTGTAAAATGAAAGATGTAATGGTTTAATGTTTAATGTTTAAATTAAACATTTTATGTTTTCTCTGTGGCAAGATGCATGTCATTCTTGGAAGAAGAGCAATTATTCTCTACTTTCTCCTCCTTACGCCTTGGTCCTGACTGAAAAGAGATCTTAAAGAAGGAAATGGGAAATGGACCACCACCATTTAGATATCCACCTTGCACTCCGTGGGGCCTTTCCATCATAGGGGCTTTGAAGGGTATTGTGAATAAACACCTGTCTTTTTCCCTATTTTGATTGCGGAGAGTACTGTACCTATACGACCTTGTGAATAACAGTGGAAAGTTTGAACCGTGTTGGCATTTGTCTGACCACGTGAATTTGTGAAGATATGATGCTAGCTAGCATTGGTGCACGTCAGGTAGTCGCCTTCAAGGTGTGTAAGTGGAGCTGACTACTTGCCATTCAAGTCAGAGGTTAATGTGCTGGAGGTGTTTCCTCCGAAGGTTAGTTCCCGGATATGGGATCACTCGATTCGTCATCAGAAGTGAGTCCCGCTGACGTGTTACCTCGCAACCCCAGGGGAATTACGGAATATTTTTTGGGTCTGGCAACTCCACGGCCTAATCATCTCCCCTAAGGGCCCTGGTTTGCCCTTATAGTTTGCGCTTACGGGCTTGCGGCTATAGTTTGGTGCCTGTAGTTTTGTAAAATAAAACTATTTAGTCTCATTTAATGGCTCATCTCAACGAAAGTCCTTAATATTGTAAACGGCGAATTTTTATTCGGAGATAAGCCTAAGTCTGGCCGGTCTGCTCAGAAGGATTTCGAGCTCCGAAGGGTTGCTTAAGCGTTCTACTGAAGCTTTCCCTTCTTTGACGCCTTTTGGGTTTTCGGGGTGCGGCCTTGTTGAGGCAACGGCGTCCAGCATTGTTTCGCAGCCCTCACTGGCTGGGTAGGGTCTCCGGACGAATACCGACCGCCGTCTGGACCTCCCCGGGTCCCTTTGGTATGGTCCCCAATTCGGCTGCATTATGCCTAACCTTTCCTGTCTTATTATTTACAAACCCAATGGAAAAGCTTTCGGGGTTTATAGTTGTTTGGGGAAACTCCAAACAACCACCCAGCTCATTGACCCTGCCATTTTCGACAGGTCTCTACCTAACAACTCGTCTTCCAATAACAACGGCAATGGGTCCATTACTTGGAAGCGGCAATGAATCTCATGGAATATTGAAATTTCCGTGGCAGCACCCCTCGACTTGCCTTGCCAAAAAGCGCCTGGAGTGCCGTGGATTTTTGAACATCCACAACATGTGTGGGGTGGAGTGCCTTCAGCTTTAAGAAGCTGATATCAGCGCCGATGTCCACCATTAGGCGCGCAGTGTTTCTACGGCCAATGTCCAAAGGGAGTTGGACAATCGAGAGTTTGGTTAGCGAAAGCTGAGAACAGCCTTTGCTGAGTTGTGAGTTTAGCGCGGCCAGGTTGGGGTTTCCGGACCCGACCTCTGAGAGTTTATCGACACACTGCCGCAGTGTGTGTGTGTCGATCGCAAAATTTGCACCTATGGCCGCTCTCATGGGATTTGTTGCTCTGCTTTGGAGCTTCTGCAGAGGCCGAGCGACCTCGGCCTGCCTTGGGCCGACGGTGTTGCAGTCGTTGCTTCCGACTCTTTGAGTCCGTTCGCGGCTTCCAATTTGTGGAGCCCGTAGGTAGCTTTTGCTCTGCCTTTGAGCCTTAGTGGGCTCAGAACTGGCGCAGCTAGAACGGCTTTTGCCTGCCGTGTGCCGACGGTGTTGTGGCCGGAGCATTTGACGTTGGCCGCCGTCGTCTCCGTCTACTCTGCTCTGCTTTTGAGTCTTTGAAGACTCGGAACTAGCAGAACTAGAGCCGGTTTGGCCTTGATTGCGCCGACGATGTTGTGGCCGGGGTTTTTGGCGTTTGGCGCCTCTGTGAAGTGTACCTCCGTGGCCCTTGCATTTTTTCCTGTTGACTTTCTCCCGCCCATAATTGACCATGCAGGTCTGTGGGCTTTGGCGTTGCCATGTAGCTATGGCCACTTGGTTGCGTGTTAGGAGGGTGTTATCTGGGAATTTCTGGGTTTTCCCCACCTTACCCCGTATCCACACCTTTTCCACGTGACCTTTCATTACCATCATCGGCACTACAAACGGGATCCGGTCTTGGCCTTATTTAGCAAGTAAAATTTGTTAAATTTTCCATAATAATTGGTTTTTCCCGGCAAGGTTATTAGCCTTGCGCCACGTGTGACCTTTACGACCACAAAATTCGCAGCAACATCAGATGCTATACACCCTGGCGTTTGATGTTGCCGTTCTCTTAGGGGTAGAGGATTGGTGTAGTCCCGGGTGGGTTCTCTTCTGGGACTCCCTTTGCTGGTGTGGTGTTCTACTCCGTGGTGGAGGACCGCGATTGCGTTGTGGTGGTACAAGGAGGGCAAGGCAGTTCTTGATATCGTGCCCATATTGCCTGCAATCCCAGCAGAATGGAGTATTTCGCCTTTTCAGGTACTCGTAGTTAAGGTGCTTCTTTTTGTTGCATTGTACTAGCTTATTGTTCTCGCAATATGCCCTCTAATTAATTTGATCATAAAATTGTCCGCCCTATTTATGTAGGCTTCAATATATAAAGTCTGATTTGAATAACACTTTTTGTAGTTCAATTCCGGTGTTCGATATAATCTGAGACAGGTTCTGAGACACTTCCTTTCGAACACCCGGATCTTTTACATCAAATTTGGACCTATCTTAAACCATACTGGACAACCATATATGAGCATTGGCATGATTAGCGTCATGTAGCATATGACTTTTACCTTACTGTCAAGTTGGCTACAGTGAAATAGCCTCCTTGTCATAGCAAACGTTTTTCTAGCCTTGACCAAAGCAGCCTCTACATGTCTGTTGAAATACAGATATTGATCTAGCCGGATGCCCAGCTATTTAACTAAACTCTTGGTTTCCAGTTTATCTCCATGCGGTCCCACGATAACTAGCTTTCGCCAGTTTTTCCTTGTGTCGTTCGTGGCTTTATATAATGGAGTTCTAAATAGGATGGCTTCACATTTCTGGAAGTTGATCTTAAGTTTCCAGTCATTGCAATAGCGCTGTACGTTATTGAAGTCTCACTGTAGTAAACTATTTATGATCTCAACTTTCGGAGCTGTTCTGTAAATTATGAGATCGCCTGCGTACGCAATAGCCTGCGGAAGTGCATCTAATAAGTTGCTATTATAAATGTCAAAAAGAATCGGAGAAAGTACCGCTCCCCGTTGCAAGCCATTCTTGATATTATACGTTTTATTAGAGGTCACATTATCACTTTTGACCACGAACCTCTTGTCCTTTAACATATTGTAAAGTACATATAGTAAAGGTTTACATATGCTTTGTCTGACCAGTTTGTAATATAACCCTTCGATCCAGATGGTATCAAAGGCATTTTCCAAGTCGATCAGACAGGCACCTGTGCATTGGTTCCTACATTTATTCTATTGTATGCCGGAGACATATGGAAAATTTAACAAGCCTTAGGACTTGCTAAATAAGGCCAAGACCGATCCCCGGTTGTAGTGCCGATGATGATGATGTCGGAGACCAGTTTAGGTGCGGCATGTGTGGTTTCATGACCCGTCTTAAAGCCAAACTGGTTATTCGGAATAATGTCGTTGTCGTCTACCCATTTTAGCAGATCTTTGTTAATGGTCTTTTCAAATACTTTACTGATGGCTGGGAATAAACTTATCGAACGCATGTGCATTGGGTTTGTACTGTCTTTGCCTTTTTTTTGGGATGGGCTTTATGATTGCCGTTTTCCAACGCGCGGGAAAATATGCATTATTCAACGCATTGTTAAACAGGACTGTGTGTATATCTATTGCCATTGGAGGCAGATCTTGAGTATGATGTTAGGTACTCCATCCATTCTCACTGACTTTTTGCTTCTTAATGAGTCGATGATACTCCGGATTCCATTCATTAGCCCCACCATTGGCATTAAGGTCAATTGAAAGATTATCCTCACTTAATTCGGTAAAACCCGGATTCTACGATTGCCAAAGTGAAAATTCATTTCCGAGGTGCACGGGATGCAGTAGAACACTGTCCTCCAAGTCGTGATTTCGGTGAATGATTTCGTTCACCTTGTACATTTCCTGAAAGACAGCTCGCACAGCGTTCACCTTTTCTAAAGGCACTTCGATCACGAAGAGCTCACTATTGAGGATCGCGCTCTCTGGATCTATGCCAATGTTGATTAGCAGCTGCTTGGTTACATCAGTACGTGGAATTTGGAGACACTGAATCTCGTTTTGCTTATTTCTCCTGAATATTTTATTTATTTGTGGGAACATATTCGGGTTATTAGTTTTTATAGCTCGAATTCTGTTGTACCAATACAAATAATGTATAGTTAGCTCTAAATGATTGTTGGAGGTTTTTTAATCGGGATTTCAGTGATTTTATCTCCTGGTCCTGTCTGTCTGTAAACTGTCTGTGTAATTGTTTTAGTTTTGATAGCAGTTTTGTGTTTTGAATAAGCAATTACCACCATACGCTTTTTTCATCACTTCAAACATTTCGGCAGCGTGTTTGCTAATTTTAACAATGAAACAAAATTTAATATTCACTCTTTTCAATTTTTGACCGATGCGCCGATGCGCTGTATTTCAGTTTCCATTGAACGAAAATGTTACTGCTTTTTCTTTTCGTGGCTTCGTTCTCTTTTATTTGATTATTTACATGTATATTAATTTTGTTTTGACTGTTTTTATCGCTGGCATTTATTTATTAGGTGTACAACTTTGGTTCCGCCGCTTTTTTTTCCGAAATTCGAGGCCTTATTGTACAAAATCATTTCCATGACTTTCAGGCGTTTTGAAATGGCTTGTTGCGTCACTCCCAATGATCCTGCCAATTCTTGTTGCGTTTGACACGAGTTTTGATCAAGTAATGCCTCCAATTCTGCATCTTCGAAAACCTTCTCTCTTCCACCGCCATGCTGGTCTTCGACATTAAAATCGCCGTTCTTGAAGCGTTGAAACCGCTCCCTGCATTCGATGAGCCTCAGCCGCAGATTTCTTCATATTAAAGCAGAAATTTAAAACCTCCCGCAAATGACGAGAATTTGGCTCGTAAGCTGACATGTTTAATCGAGAATAAGTTTATGATGCAGACACAAATCGACTAATATTTCGATGGCGTTATGTTTACAAATACCTAAGCTTATTGTATGACATCTATGATCTATTTATTTCAACTACCACTTACCGCTACAGCCACCTATTGCAAAACGGCGGAAGCAAAGTTGTACGCCTAATAGAAATAGCATTTATGTTTTAAACACTCGCGACTCACAAAAGCAACATTTTAATTTCACTCAATCGCCGAATTGAAAACACATCCGCACTCGGTCACTGTGTATCCAACTGGTGAGGGAGTTGTCGCATTACGGAGACCTATACACATAACTCTTCCTAGGACACTTGGAGGTGGAAAACGTTCCGTAGGCACTGCTCCAGCTCTAGGAACATCCCGGGTGGCTTCTAACTTATCAGGCGGCGTGCTTCACCGCATAGCTTCGTGGGAAACCACCTCCTTCTTCGCCAAACAACTAAGGGCGCTTTCGCAACTATTTAGCACTCATTTGGACTTTCCTATTATCCTATTGTATATTATTACTTAACACTTATATACTGTGAGGTGCCATCGAGAAATTAAGGCTCATTCATCACTAGACATTATAGCGTTTGAAATAATAGTGAAGAAGATCGTGTGATTCGAACTGACGCTATGACAGTTTGACGAAAAAAATTGAACCTAAGCGTTACCCATCAGGCTACTGACCGTGTTTAGAATTTGATTTTTAAACTCGACTATACTCCACTGATGTGAATTGTTATGTTATCGCTAAGGTATACGGTTTTGATGTATTTTCTTATTCGATTTTTCGTTCGGTGCTCTTCACTATTTGGCTTGTGAAGTGTGTGTGTATCTGTTAGAGTCGCCACAACATCACTAAAAAAATACCTTTTTTTTTTTTGGACAATCGATCGTCCACTTCAAATGTTTACAAATCCCTGTTTTTTTTTTAACATACTTCTCTCGGGAGAGGCGAACCTATAGCGCCGAGTGGGCGCCCCGAGATGGCACCAAATAACTGTTGCAGTTCTTTTTGAACAGTTGCAGGTTGTAACGCTCCGGGAACACTCCCGTGGGAAGGCAGTTCCACAGCTTCCCCGCTCTGTAACGGAACGACTTCTGATACAGGGATGTTCGCGCCGTTTTCCAACCTACTATCTCAATATTGTACCTGTTGTTGGTCCTTTGTTAAACAAACAGGTGAGTAGAATGCGTTGTCAAGAACTTGTTCTCGTTAAGAAAGAAATTGTGTGCCCATTGACAGTATTCATTATATAACCATAAAATTGTCGTTAATATTCATTACCTGTTTAGTGCTCTAAATCTTATTCCAAACAATGCCAATTTTACAAAGGCCTGCATTACATAACTCTAAACTCGTGTCCCTATATAAAATGTGATCCATCTGAGAAAATTTAGAACCTCACTTTTTCATAAGCCCACCTACAAGCGCGCTGCATTAACCTTGACTTTACCTCTCAATTTCAACCAAATCGCTGCTTGAGGCTAAATTGGTCCATTTTCTGGTCTCAAATGGAAGCACTTTCGACCGAGTTAATTACTTTTCTCCATATTCATGGTCTAGATTTCTGACATTAGTCACCAAAGTGTCTTTCACGCACGGGTTGAAGTATGTTCCAGTGCATCGTTATTCAGAGAAAGGTGATTTACTCTCCCCTTCAACTCAAAAAAAAAAAAAAAGAAAATCAGGTCACACAGGCTCTGTAATAAAAAGACATCCACAAGGATAAAAAAAATCATTTCTTTTAGTTGAACGGAAAACGTAGTCCTTTAAATGTATACTCTAAAGGGAGCTTGTTAGTGGCAATCATTAGGCAGTGCAACAACCTTCGAGAAGGAATTAATGATCGCGAACTATAAGAAAGACAACTGAAGATAGGGAGGACGAAAGAAACGACGGGTAAAGCAATTATCCAGAAGTGGGTCGAGTAGCGATGAAATGTGAAGGAATTTGATGGAGGAAAATACCTGGAGCGAAGAATTATCCTGAAATAATTACACGACTAATTGTGGGCTCTGGTAATATTTGCCGTAAAGGCGTCAGCCCCCTGAAAAGGATTGCTCTCAGTTGAATCGTTTGTACGGCGATTTATGTCCCTTTTTAAGCGGCTTTTATTTGTTTTTTAGTTCTAAACACAAGCTACAAGGGTTAGTCATGTTTTAATGTGCATACATGCTTGTGGGTTTACGAATTTATTGCACATTCTCTGAGATTGAACCAAAAGCGACCTTTTCACATTTTATGTGTTAGTTAAGCCCCTCAGATGCTGTGATTGTTTAAATAATTTAGGTAACGTTTGGTCGGCTGCTATTTTATGAGCCATTAGTTCTTTTGTTCTGTTAATTTTTTGTTCCACATTGACAAGAAAAAGGGAAAACGTTTTCTATGCCCGATTTCATGTAATCACTACAATGATGGACGAGGTTTTTCTCCCACAATTGGTATGACATGGCAGTTTGGTATTCTATAATAGTTGACCCATAAAATAAAAACAGAATCCTTGTGTTATTACATTATTATTGTAGTGGATTTTAAAAATGAAAATAAAAATTAATATTAATAATAATGACTAGAAAGCTTCACCCCCTGCGAGCTCTCGCTCGACATTCCCTTATTTGTGGCGAAATGTACAAATTAAATTACGGTTAATAAATGCAGTTTAAAAAAAAAAGATCTGTTGTCGACTGGTGTTATTCAGATCGTTGTAACGAGACTTGTATGAATGTTGTATAATAGAAAAGTAATTAATTTCAAATAAAATAAAATAAAAACGGAATCCTTGTGTTATTACATTATTATGGTAGTGGATTTTAAAAATGAAAATAAAAATTAATAATAGAGTAACTTCGGGTATTGTGATATGGTTGGGAAATGGTATATACTATCATATTTTCCGAAATAATCAATTCTCGACAAGAATTTTCTTGTCAACATGACGGCAATGGAAAAGAACACGTGCTGCAGTTTTAGGCGCGCTCGCGCTCATTGCGTTGTATGTCAGTGCATTGAAATTGTTTAAGGTGTACAGTCGACAGTTTTTTTGTGTGAGCTTTATGTTATATTTCAGCAAAAATTGGAGCAAAATTAAAAACGGAAGTAATACTTTTTGTTTGTGTGTGAATAGAGCTGACAGTATATTGGGTGAGTTTTTAATTCAGTGAAGTGCATTTTTAAAAAAATCTCTTGATTGTTTTAAAAGCCAAATGCGGCTAATGTGATATAGTTGAAATTGGGTAAAGTGATATACCATATCACATTACCTACCAAATTATCAATCACTAAATATTATTATAATTTATTTCAGATCATGCCAAAAAAAGGGGAGATTCGTAAATGGGATGCGGAAGGAATGAGAAAGGCTATTCTAGCAGTCCGAGGAGGAGAAATGGGTATACTTTTGGCGTCGAAGACATTTGGAGTTCCATTTGCAACACTACAAAGATCCGCTCGCAGTGATAAATCTATTAGCGATATTTTAGCCACGCCTTTGGGATACGTAAGCCTGTTTTTAGCCTGGAAATGGAATTGCAGCTGGTAAGATACATCCGAGAAATGTAATCACGCTTTTGGGGTCTAACTCGCGGTGACATTCGATCACTAGCATTCCAAGTGGCAAAAAGAAACAACATAGCTTGCCCATTTTCAGTAATGAAAGAATGCGCAGGAAAAGATTGGTTGTATGCATTTCTTAAAAGGCATAAATCAGAGCTTAATATCAGGACTCCAACCGGAACCTCAATCGATAGGGAAAAGGCTTTAATGCTGAAAACGTGAGCACAATTTATAGCTTACTCGAGCAAGAGTACGAAAAACATAAATTTTCCCCAACTAGTATTTGGAACGTAGATGGGACAGGAGTGTCCATTGCACAAAGTAGGCAACCCAAAATTTTAGCAGCGAAAGGAAAAAGGCAAATAGGTTGTATGACGTCTGCAGAGAGAGGCTCTCTTATAACGGTTGTCAGCTGCATGAGCGCAGGCGGTTCATTTGTTCTGCCGTACTTTATTTTTCCCAGAAAGAACCATTCTCCGGTTTTAATGAAACATGCTCCTTCTGGCTCGGATTCTGCCTGCCACATTTCGGGTTGGATACAAATCCCGATATTTACGAAGTGGTTTGACCATTTCTTGCGGTTCACAAACCCTTCAAAGGGGAACCCTTCGCTACTCATTTTAGACGGTCATTACAGTCATACCCGAAATATTGAGGTTCTGGAAAAGGCTCGCAAAAATGGTGTTATTATTATATCTTTGCCACCGCACTGTACTCACAAAATGCAACCGCTCGATAGAACATTTATGGGACCTCTGAAGACGTATTATAACGATGAAATTAGGCGATTTATGCGAGACCAGGGCCGAAAAATAACACAATTTGATGTTATTGAACTTTTTTCGAAGGCCTACCTTAAAGTCCAAACAGCACAAATCGCAATAAATGGATTCAAATGCACATTTATCCATTCGACAAAAATATGTTTCAGGAGGTTGATTTTATCGCTCAAACATTTGAAAATCATCCGGATGAAGAATCTGGTCTTTCAGGACGAGAAGTAGAAGAACCAGTTGCCCGCACAAGTAGTGCAGCTGAAGAACCGGTTGCTAGTACTAGCAGGGCAACTTTGGAAAAGATCGTAACTCCTTGGGATATCTCACCACCACCCAAACTTAAACGGGTTATCAGCTCCAGAGGTAAAAGATCAGTTGCAACTGTACTAACAACATCACCGTACAAAACATCTTTGGAAGAGAGTATTAAGAACATTGAAAGACGCAAGAATAAGCCGAAAAGACCTATGGTAGTAAAAAGCAAACGGGCAAAGAAAACAAAAGAAAGTTCTTCGAGCGATTCAGATGAAAGTTTGCATTTACTGAGCTCAGACGAAGATCCTTGGGCCGAAACTCCATCTAACAAGGACAGTGTCTGTGTCTTTTGTAACACATCTTTCCAAATGGATAATAAGGCAAAGATATGGGTACCATGCTTGCAGTGCGATTTAGTTTGGGCTCACAATGAATGTCTTCCAACGCGGCAAGCAGTTTTTGTATGTGAGTCATGTAAATCGCTTTAAATAGAACGTAGAGAAAGTACTATTTTTCTGCTAAATATTGGAGTTGTTTTTTTTTTTTTTTTAAATTATTTATTACAGTGCAAGTAAATTACATGATAACTTAAAACTAGCACTAGCGACTAAGGCTTTCGGCTAATTTGGAGTTGTTAATTTAATTTTAATTCTAATTTAAGTTTTCTATTGTTTTTCGTATGTACTATGTAGTGTACTATGTAGTCCTATGTACTTAATTTGGAGTTGTTAATTTAATTTTAATTCTAATTTAAGTTTTCTCTTGTTTTTCTTATGTACTATGTAGTGGCTAATGTTCCTACTTTTGTTAAATTAATAAATGAATTCATAATCTATCGGCTTACAAGTATTTTTATTCGGTTGGAAACTATTCGGGAAAAGTGATATGGTATATCACATTATCCGCCAATTTTAATAAGGGGGGTTACAGAGATTTTTTTATTTTGTTGTAAATAGCCGCAGATTGGCTTACGCTGCAGGGTTCTGAAAACGAAATATAATTCGCAATGTATCAAAGAGCTATAATGAATAGTGCGGCAAAAGCTATGTAATAAAAATTACGAATAATTGTTAGAAAACAAATACCTATATCACATTACCCGAAGTTACTCTAATAATGACTAGAAAGCTTCACCCCCTGCGAACTCTCGCTCCACAATCCCATATTTGCGATACTTTGGTCGTTTTTTCATTATATTTCTAATAACCTTCAATAACAATTTTAATTTACTAAACTAAACTCCATTGATTACTGGGAGCTTCACACACTATTCGCTATTTGGTTTATTTTTACAATATATCGCGCAATATGTTTCATAATATATATCACAATAAGTTTTATAATTTACATTTTTTCGATACAAAGTGTCACAAGTTACCTTACTCCAACTTCGTCGTAGAACATATGTACAGTTTTTTTGTCGGCCAGAGAAAATGTCTACTAGAATAGATAGATAATAATAATAAACATTAATTTGTTGTTAATGATGATGTTAATCTGATGTGTGTCACTGTTACCTTTCTCCAACTCCGTCGTAGAATATACAGGGTCCGCCATTTTTTATGTCGGTGTGTGAATATTGAATAATTAATAAGAAAAACAATCGATCTCCATATAAGATGTATTTTTATTTAATTTGGTCCTTTACAATTTATTTGGGCTAGTTTTTGAATATAAGATCAATCAAGTGCCCGCCTCTATTGACCAAAACAAATTGCTACGTTTTCCCATCACTTTTTCGAGCATCTCGGGTAGTATAGGGATGATTTCGACACGAATGTTTGCCTTGACCTATTCAATGGTCTGAGGCTTGTTGGCGTACACTTTCTTTACAAATAACCCACCAACAGGAAGTTCGACGGGGGGGTGTGGCGTTTCCGCCAAACCCGACGGTTCACTTACCTAAAAAAAAAAAACCCACAACTTCTATCCAATTACATAATTTCGCTAATGCAATCGCATTAGCACCTTAAATTCTTTACGCATCTAGGATTATCTAAGGTATTGTGGGGTTTCTCTATATTACATGGAGAACCAACCCACAATTCCATACCTTATTTCGACCGCTTTCAGCGCCTCATTTCTACCCATTCCCCTTATATGCTATTCATCTGAAATAGCATGTTTTCCCCAAGGACGCATAGCTAAACTCATGATCCTATGCAGATAATGCATAATTGAGTTTAGCTACCATTTTCGCCATACGGCAATACCATTACTCTAACCATGAGATTTCCACCGGAAATTCCATTCGTATTGGTTAGCAACAACCAAGTCGAATCAAACGACGCGGTTGCATCATCATCCATTGGCTTGGGTAATTACCAACATTCCTTTGCGTTTTTCCGACGGTACCGTTTCCCTAGCCGATGTAGCGTCCTATCGATTTTCATCAGATCATGCATTCGCTTGGGATCAATGATCTCTTTTTGCAGGTGAATAGCACCAGCTAAATTTTTCTCTCCTCCACAATTCTGTCTTTCCATAGTTCGATGACCTCTGAGATCACCACAATCACCGCACTAGGTCACTGGACCAGTTGCATACGCGGAATTAATACACACACACTAAGCCAGATCAACCCTGGGTTATTGTGCTTTCCTTTTGATTTCTTCATCCTTTCTACGCCCATCGACGTCGAACGAATACACAAGTACTTTTCTACCTCGATGAGCGTGGGGAATTGAAGGATGCACAAGATAGCAAGCAGAAGTCGCTTTTTAATCATCATTGTGGACGGACACGCTGCAATAGAGAATTTTCATCTTCAGTTGGATAGTGTCGAAATTATATTGCTACGCTAAGTCGAGTGTTGTGTGCCAGTGAAAGTCATGTGCAAACATTAAAATTCACCAGGGAATATGTGCTTTAATCGAAATTCGTTTGTATCTGAATTTTTACATTAGAACTCGCTTTTGTATCTAAACCAAAAATTGTGATTGAAATGTATATATGTAGATAAATCTACTATTTAGAAATATAAAAAAAACATTAGAAGAAAATAAAGTTAAAACAAAACAAATTTTACAAGTGTCTATATTTTTGTTTTTTTTTGTCTCCTTGATGAACTGCTTTCGGCGAAACCCTTTTTATTTGCACAGTGACGTTGGGGATAAAATGAATACTTGTAGTACGTCGGCGAACGAACTTCAATCCCCACAGAATAATCTAAAAAGCTGCAGTAAAAGAATTCTTACCTTTTCTTGCATTTCTTCGCATACAATTCCTGTAAGAGTTCTTTCTTACCTTATCATAAATTCCCTGTAATAAAATTCATCGGTTCGCATATCATACGACCGCATGTCAGGGAATCTTACCCTTGAGTTGGCTAATCCCAGCCTCAATATGTGTACATAAAAACTATCTATGCACGCATCGGCTGTCGACCCTTTTAGCCAGCGATAAATAGTCCAACACCAGCTGCATGTAATTAGCACCGTCCACGTTGAGACAATTTCACTAACTCGCACCATGAGTAAACAAAAGACCGCTGTCCTTCATCAGGCATTCTGGCGATACGCAAACTATTCAATCATTCTAGTATCCCAAATGCACCTACCATCTAATGAGTTGCCATAAATTCCTTTTATCCTACATAGTTCTGGATTAGTTTCCCAGTAACCTACTCACATAAACAAAGATCTCCACGATCCCCTTTTCCTTTCCTTGTTTCAGGTTCATTCCCATGTATGAAAAAAACCTTGTGTATGAAAAAAACCAATGTGATCTTCACTCACACATACACATACTTTGCCAGGTCTTTCTTCCCTGTTTTCACCGCGAGAGAAACACTTTCTCTCTCGGGCAAACTCACCCCAAACGAGTGAATATCGTTGAGTCGAATTTCATCCACTGACCGAGACGGTCGCTTCGCCATCCACCGTACCGGCGCCGTCGAGCGCGTTAAAAATAAAAAAAAAATGTTTGTGCCCACCAGTAGTATAAGGCCATTCAAGTAAAATAATTGTGAACGTATAACAACTAGCAGACGTGTTGGCAATCGTGTTAAAGTTATTGAAGGTGAAATAAATTAAAAACTAAGTAAGAACGACTGGTGTTTTCTTTACTGCGTCCTGGTGAACTCCTTGTGACCGGTGTGTTGCGGAGTTTGTTTTTGTTTCTTTTTTTTGACGGATCAGGTTCAGCTGCGGAACTTTCTTTTAGTAACGGTGGGACGAAGTAGAACCCCGTGTCGTACGCCGGCACAGCGACTTCGTACCCCACAGGGGTCTAATCTGGAGATCAATCAGTGTCGCCATTTTTGGGTCCAGGGAATTTTCGTTGCATAAATCGCATTGTTTCTATTGGGATGTGGCATGACGCACCGTATTGTTAAAACCAGTAACCGTCCAGACCTTTTTCACACATTTGTGGGTAGATATAAAAAGCCAACATCTACCGATATCGATTTCCATAGACTGCTTCGCTTTCTCTGAAGAAAAATGGCCCTGCTTTTTACTCGGTTGTAACGTGGTGCGAGTGAACTGTGTACTTGTTTGAACCTAAACTCCCAATGTCGTAAATTAAAGGCGGACGTGTATATTCAATCCGTTTATTCTTTCTATCCTTGAAATTACTTCGAGTCACTACAAATCGAATTTTTAATATACTATATAAAATAATCGGTTTTAAAGATTTCGACTGAAACTTGCAGATGAAAATATTGTTTTGGTTGGTTTTGCGGAATGAATTCTTGTATCTTGTGCGAATTCTTGATTTAACTCCATACGATATTTTATTTAGAACTAGATCCAAGCTAAATTGTATCTCTAAGAAATTTATCAAAACTACGAGTTTTATTCAATTATTTTATCATCATGTTAATGTATTTATTCACTGTGGTTCCGTGTTGGGATAGTACTTTGTAAGAACTGTGGATGGAAGGAATCCGTCTGTCGATTAATTACTCGCTCGGCGACCCGCTTAATGAATCCGTTTGGAGACTGGTTGAATATAACACTGCTTCGATGGGATGATTGCTCCGAAAGAACGGCATGAGCGATCACCAAGATTGCTGATCTTTTAACGCACGTGTACATCGGATAATATAATTTTTTTTTATCTCCACAACAATTTACATTTAACAGCTTTTGACGAACTTCCAATATTCTCCGCCTTCTGCTCCAACTGCGATCTGTCTTTTTTCTAGCTGTCCAGCTGTTCTTTACTTGATCACCTTTGGTCTATGTTCGATTATTTTGATGTTCTGGATCGCTCGTCGCTCATCCACTCTTTTGTTCTCGTCAAACGTTACAGTCGCTCCTCTTCTCTCCAGGGCTTTTTTCTGCTGTTTTCGATAAAGAGCAGCACTGTTCTACTGTTCTCTTGAATTCGCACCAGTATTTCTTATGTCACAGCTCAGTGTAATCGAAAATGAGCTCAGCGGTTAGCTACAAGCTAACACCTCGCGTGTAGAGGGTGGAGAGTTGTTTACAACACGGTGTTATACGTAGCGCCCTCATCACCACTAGTTGCAACGTGTAACAGGCCCAATGGTGGTTTTGGCGCAAACAGTCGCTTTTGGTCATGCAATGGTGTTTCATGGATCTCGCGTGGATTCTTCGTTCCCCGAATGTGGCAATTTTCCTTGTTTAACGGCGCCAGAGGCTGTGAAATGGGTCTCGTCGGTCATCAAAGTTTGCTTCCAAAGATCAGGTTTAGTCTCAATCATTCGAGCGATTGTTTGACCTTATTCCAAACGGCCTTCACGATCCGTTGGCAATATTCTTTGAGTCGATTGCACTTTATACGGAAATAAATGCAAGGTGGCTTTGTGGGGGTTCTTTAAGCATATACGAAGAACCACCCATTTCCCCTAATCCAACTCCCCATTCCCAATCTGCAATAGAAGACATTTCTCGCACCTGCAATCGAGCAGCGTAAAGCTCACATTCAAACCATTTTTTCACCTGCAATATAAACCCACGGCAAGATCATCATCTTGCCATGGCATCAAGCAACATTAATTTCATTACCAACCATTTTTCTCACCAGCATTTGGAGAGCAACAAACTATCTTGTAAACATTTGGTTCACATCCTTTATAACCATCACGAACCATTTCGAATCTTCTTGATTCGCCTTGCTGGCATTTTCCATTGCAGATGTACATGATAATTTCTTGTGTACATATTCCCAACCAACCGTCGGTCCAACGACCAAGCCATAGCAAGCCGCTCGTTTGTACAGCCGCATGACTAATTGCATGATCCGTTGCCTTATCTAGGAACAATTATCGCAACGGTCATGTCTAACGATTCGTTGTTTAACCGACGAGTAGCCACGATTCTCGTGCTGGCTATCAAAAAACAGAATGCCTCTGCATACACAACGTATAAACAGAAGATGCTATTTCGACCCGCCCGGCAATATTCTCTATCATAAACAATCCCTTTTAGTCTCTATAGAACTAACATTTGTTTGTACAGCTGCCCTGGTTGGATTCTCATCTTCGCATCCAATCTCCGATGGATTTTCGTTTGTCCTTTCCAGTGCATGGATATTCAGCATGGAAATTTTTCCAGCGCGACCTCAAACAGATTTCATTGGTCGCCGGCGAAAGAAAAATGTCATCCCCTATTCACCACGCCAGTGGAAAGACACCTCAATCACGAATTGGCTCAGCATCGAGCAGTGCACCAGAGAGTCGTATTTCATCCGTCACAGGGTTTGGTCGCGCTGTCTAAGCCGACTTTTCATCAACCTACAGTCTGTAGTCAAATTCACCCCCAGTCGAATGCGATCAGGAGTCCATCATAGCGGCGAGTCGAATTTTTTTCCAGTGATATATTATCTTTCTCTTACGTTTGGTAAACGCCGGTCGGGTCGTTGTCCAGTCGGAATTACCCAGTTGCTTACACTATAACCAACTGCAAAACTGTTACGAAAAGTGTTGTGTGTATTTTGTTAAGGCGATATTAAATCCGGAGGAAATTCCGTCGAACACTAAATGAACTACATGTATGTGCCGAAACGGTAACTAAAAGTAAGTGAACAGCAAAACATTAAAAGTGTAAACCCCCAACTCTAAGGAAACAAGAAAGCTGAAAATTACAATCGTTTATCTGTATTTTTCTTATATTCATTTTGGTTTTCTTTTGGTGGACAATTACTTTCCTCGCAGAATGTTGTGGGTGTGTTACTGGACCCACGCGCGTGAAGGCGTAAGAGTTAACCACCCCACAGCTCCACTCACACCACATTGCTGAGTGCGGTGACGATACGATATACCGCTTCAACCAGTTCATTGGAACGCCTTGGACGTTGATGGACGGCATGTCGACGATCTTCCACTGTCCCATACTCAACAAAGTTCGATACCAAACGACGAATAGCGTTGTCCAGCGGTACTTGTTGGCCACGTTATTTTCGACGATATACGTGTTGAGTTAACACAACTGTACAACTATTTTCAATGTACAGCGCCACTAGTTTGGTGCGTTGTTTCGGTGTGGGGCGATACATGGTTAAAGTTGTACTGATTTGATATTTCAGAAATATGTCTACTCAAGTCATTCGGTTGATAAGTGTTCAAGTTATTCAATGTTAACATACCGATATTAAATATGGCGCATCCCGTACAGTTTTTTAATCGTCCGGAGAAAATGTTTAATCGAATAGATAGATAATAATAATAGACATCAAATTGTTGTTAATAACAAGTGTGTTATATTTCAATTTGGTGATACAAAGGGTGTGATGATGTGGATCATCCTCGGCACTACAACCGACATCCGGTCTCGGCCTTATTTAGCAAGTCTCTCCACCGGTATCCGGTCCATATCCGAGACTTGTTAAATTGTCCATAATAATTCGTTTTTCTGGGCAAAGTTATTAGCCTTGCGCCAACCTTTCTCTGGATGTCGCTGCAGGCATTGGTTCACTACTTGGAGGGTGCCAAAGTAGCTATCCAGGGGTGTCACGTGGAGACAGCATGTCAACTTGGATTGAACAGGCACAAGGATCGTCGTAGCCTTCGCCGGATTGAAAGTAGAGACTTTGGCCTGTATGTTTGCTCCCTCCCCCCCTGTTGTGCCTTTTTTTTCTTTAAATTTAACTTACGTCCAATTTTTTTTGGATTTAAAATGTAAATTCAAATTTTTTCTACCCTACTCGTAGGAAAGCTAAGTCTGTATAAGCTGGCTGAGTTACGGTTACTCTACCTACTTTGGTACACAGAAGTTTATTTGCCATTCAACCACCTAAACGGTGCTGTTTAGGAACGAACAAATACAACCTAATTGTTCTTTCTCTGTTTTCACCTGTTCTTCTTAACTCGGAGTCAACAGCACTCAGTGACGGTGATGTGAAGTTCCCATGAAATAATATCACCTTGCTCTTCATGTTCAAAGCTGAAGTTCAAGTTGCTCAATCATTTTAACTATGAATGAAATATCTCATCTTACATTTCCGTTCATAATATTGTGACGAAATGCAACGAATTCAATAATTTTGTCTGATCAAATGACGGCTTGCATTTCCGTTCTGATGAATGTAAGGAATTGCAAGGAGTTCAATAATATTAATAAAATTCACGACACCGTTCTAAAGGTTTTGATAAATGATAATTGGGAAGCGTTCCCTATTGATGACGACACAATTGATATGCCCCTCATTCAGTAGAACTTTGTCCTTCAAGTCGTGGTTTCGGCAAATGCTTTCATTCATCTAGTACATTTCCTGAAAGACACCTTCCACAGCGTTCACCTTTTCTAATGGATCCCCCATCACAAAGAGCTTATTATTTCGGATGGCTTTCGATGTATCTATGCCAATATTGATTAGCAGCTGCTTGTTTTCGTCGTTACGTGGTATTTGGAGGCACTGAACTCTGTTTTGATTATTTCTCCTCAATATCTTACTTAGTTGAGGAAACATATTCGGATTGTTAGGTTTTATAGTCCGAATTTTGCTGTTGCTTTCAAATTTGTTGCTAATCTACAGTTAGGTTTTAATAATTGTTGGAGGCTTTTCGGTCTAAATTTCAGTGGTTTCCTGGTCGTATCTGTCAGTGAATTGTTTGCATAATAGTTTTAATTTTGATAGTAGTCTCCTTTTTTGCTATCAAGTGCGTTTATTGTTGTCTCTGTAGCCGAAGGCCATCGCAGCTAGTGCTCAATCTTGAAAAATTACTGATATTCGTTACATAATTAAAGCCCCCCGAATCATTAAGCTAATTCGCGTCCTTTTGTCAAAAAAAAAACCGATTCGCTAAACCCCACATACCAGTTTCCTACATACAACAAGCCTCTAAACAAGGACACCAAGTCTACCTTTGGGTTCGCTTTTCGTTGCGAAATCAAATCCACTCCTAATACAAGCTGCTCTGCTTTGCAATTTTCCCCTTTCTCATTGAGTTCATTGACTGCTGAGTAGATTCCCGAGAGTTTGTTTGCATTTAGAGGGCGGGAAAATTGAGAATGAGTGTGCGATCGGGAATGGGCGATCGGTATAAAAGGGCGCAAATTGGCAGAGGACCTGTTGCCGACTGGTGTTATTCAGACCGTGGTGACGTCTCGTTTTATATAAAAGTTGTATAATAGAAATGTAATTAATTTCAAATAAAACAAAATAGAACAAACAAAATAAAATAGAACAAAGAAAATAAAATAAAACATTAAAAAAAACCTAGTGTTTCAATTTAATATAAGTGATATTCAGAAGATTACTGAGCTGAATGATGCTGTACAAGAGCACTTTAAATTAGAGGAGACTTTTCAACCGCAGCCAAAAGAATACATGAGAATACCAAAAGCACTTGTAGGTAGTTTGTCGGTGGTGGATTGTTCTGGAGTGCTTCCCTAGTATTTTGCCGCATAGGAACTGGTTCACCAGGATACCTACTTCAGCACTCTTCACTTTTGGGGGCAGGAAGGTCCCCGAACTATCTGACTCCGTTTTAATGTTTACCAAGAAGGTAACTGATTTACGCCGTACGAAGGTATTTCGTTAGGCTGCCTCACCCCAATTCATTCTTTTTCTTTATAATAAGTCATTACTATAGGTCCGTCAACCGCGGTGGTCACTAGTCTTGATGGTATATAGAATAAAGTCAGTTAAAGGTAAATGATTCATTTATTCTCAATATTAAAGGGTAGCAAGTGCATTAGGGGCGGGTACACCCAGTGAGGTATTGGTGAAATAAGAAATAAGGGAACGCATAGTTCAACAAACTATTTTTTTCCATATAAGTTTTTATTTTTTCTTATTCTTACTATACAAAATATTAACGAACACAAAAAAAGAAATTCAAAAAAAGATGAAAATCAGAAAGATATTATTATTGTGTAGTACACTTATGGTGTACTACAAAAACTCCCAAATAGGATCACACACATTTTTATCATTTGCCCCTGCTCTTTTAGTTTGCTGGTCAGTAGCGGATCGATGAGAACGCAACCAGGTTTTTACGTAGAAAATTGGATTCCAAAATTCCAAGGATGGTCCATGAAGTTTAATAAACAATAAATTTGCAACATGATCAATTAAAATGCGTGATCTTCTTTCCATATATTCTCGTTATTTCGTGCGGAATTTTCTATTTAGACATTCCATTGCGGGGCGGCACGTAGTTTATCTGTTACTCCGTTCGTTACGCGGCAGTTGCTGCATTATGGCACTTAGTATGACATTTGTTTGGGGCTCCTCGATAGTATAGTGGTTAATATACCCGCCTGTCACGCGGGAGACCAGGGTTCGATTCCCCTTCGGGGAGCCTCTGGCGCAAGACTGATGACCTTGCCCGGAAAAAACAAATCATTATGGAAAATTTAACAAGCTTCAGGACTTAAATAAGGCCAAGACCGGTTCCCGGTTGTAGTGCCGATGATGATGATGATGATGATGATCTTCTTTCCGTTACAATTAAATTCATGCTGCTAAAACCACGCGCGTATTCCAAATCGTCTGATATGTTACGACCACCACAAGCCAAGTAATCTCTGAAGGCATTTAATGTTTTCCCCAAGGGTAAATTAAAGCGTTGGCAGAGAGATTCTACTTCCTTTTCTCCAAATTCCAAATTAAATTCAGATGGCCATTCGGTTGGTTCAAGAATTCGCAATTCTTTAACAATGTCGGAACTGTCGGAAGTCAAAATTCCGTCTGAATCTAAACAACTTGCTGATGTGGTGTTTAGCCTATTCCTCATATTATTAATAATACTAATTAGGAATTGATTTCTGTGAATCAAGTTTGCCATTTTATTATCTGTTAACGTAATTGAAGATAATTGCATTATTTCAGAAGCAGAAGCTGCTTCCAACGACTTCTTTCCTTTCTCCGGATTTTTTAAATGTTCTAAATAAATGATTGTGCGGCGAATCAATTTGTCTGCATATACTATTGAAGTTTCTCTTTTTTGTAATGCTTCTGATAGAATAGATAGTTCGAATAGAACATCATACATTAAGGCCAAATCTTGAATAAATTGTTTCGATGATATTCTTTTATATAATCCATTGAACATGGATTCTTCCGTCTTAGTGCGGTTGTTGTCTTTACTCGCATTTTCGAAATGATGGGATAAAGATGACCAATTCTGCCAAACTGCTGATACAGTCCTAAAGGAGCTGGGCACCCATCTGACGTTAAATATGCGTCCAATACGTTTAATTTCCACACCGAGCGCAGCTGCACATGTTTCAATTTCTCTTTGGTTTTTCGGAGATTGACTATATAAGGAGTATAACTTGTCCATAAATATTTGAAAATGATTAACCCCATTTTAAATAATTATCACCAAAACCATTTTTCTCCAAACATTTTAAGAGAACCTCTGTTATGGTGTTAGCTGTTTGATCCTGCAGTTCAATTAAATCAAGGAACAAGAAATGAGGATCTTTCATTTTATCGATCTCGCATTTTAAATATATAATAAGACCTGACTTTTTACTTAAAGTGTTAGATTCATCTATGATAATAGATAAGTCTCCTTCAACTTTTACTATTTGTTGACAAATTTTGGATTTCATTTGAATTCCTATATGATCAATTATTTCTGTAGCACTAAATCTAGATCGTAATCCGCGAGCTATATTAGATCCATTTATTTCCTGAAGTTTTAATAAATCAAAATGATCAGAATATGGACGATCATGTTTAGCAATATAATAAGCAGTTCTAAAAACCTTACTGGTGCTACAAATTTCAGAATCATTCAACTTATCTACAATAATTTCAAGCTTTTGCTCGTCTGCCTCTTTTAAGATTCTCTCAGCTGTTGTATGTGAAATACTGTTACAATGTTTGTGAATTTTTTTTCGCAAAGAAGTTAGTTGTGCAGCTTTATCCGTTCCATAAGCTGATACCTGAGTGTCACTCCATTCTTTGGAGATGCTTACCCCCCGCGCCTTTAAAGGTCCTAAATTTTGAATAGCCGAACAACTCAGACATCTTAATTTTCCCGAATCGCATTTTAGCCAAGTATATTTTTTTTTCTTTTCAAAGCACATATCTGCAGTCCAAATACTCGGCCAGTTTATTACTGGGAATTCTGCTTCTTTTTGAAAATTTTCTTTTGATGTTGATGGAATATTTATTTGATTTTCCTTACTTTCGAGCACTTGTACATTTTCTTCTTGTTGCGTTTTAAGTGTTTTTGCAAAGAAACTGCCCAAAGTGGGTTGTTTACGTTTTTCGCCCATTTTAAATTTTTAATAGCTGATTTTTATTTTTTAACTTAAATTATTTAATTAGCACTAAAATATATTTTTATCTTTTAAAATATTTAAATTTCCTCAAAATATCTCACTTTTCCGCTGACCTCTCTTTAATTCTTTCAAAAACAAACTGTTTCTCCACCTGTCAACGCTGACACCGCAATTCGACCTCGACGGCGTTCGACCTCGAAACTTGTGAAAGTCTACACCATCGAAACCGAATTGGGTTTACACACAAGGCAAACAAACAAATTATAACATTAAATAAATTAACACTTAAATAAATTAAATAAATATATGGATTAACACAAAAAGCAAGATAAATACTCTGTTGGTTAACATATTTTTTGAAATGTTTTTCAAATTCGCCAATTTAAAATATAATTTTCATTTGCAATTAAAAAAAATTCTACCAAAAAAGTACTGGAACGCGTTCCGATTCTGAAAAAAGGTAAGGGAACGTCGTTCCAGCGCGTTCCCCTCCCAATACACCACTGGGTACACCTTGTACGTTAACACAATCTTATTATAGTTCATTCGTTTTAAAAAATGAAGTAATACGTTCAACTAATAACAAACTTAATATAGTTCTTTGTGGTAATTAAACTAATTTAGTTCATTCAAAGTTATATTTGCACTGTAATTACGATTATAAATTTAATATAGATCCCTAGTGGTGATTAACTGAAGTTATATGTACACTGTGATTCGATTAACAAAACTTCAAGAGAACTTCAATGCGTGACACATATGGATAAGCTCATTCGCTGCTCGCTCGACTTAGACTGACTTGGTTCGCTACTTCTCGGTGGCAACTGCTAGAACAACGTAAACAAAGATTCAAAAACTCTAAAACCAAGACAACAGGGACATACTCATCCGTGTGCATCCCTTTTCCATTAACCGATCCGTCGGGCGATCTCCGACAGTCGGTGCGATTGCGACACACACACGATTATCGCGTACTAGGTTTGTACTTACCCAACACAAGGAACGACAACGCGCAGATACTTGCTGTAGGATTGCGTAAGACGTTGTAGCCCGTTGCTAAGCATCCGACTCCTTGGGGTTCTCTTACCCGCCAACAAGCATGCCGAAGTGCTGGTCGCAAGGGTTGTTACTGTGCACACATTGCATCCATGGGACGTTAAGTGTTTATCTTAAGTGGTGTTTACACAGCAGTTTCGACGTCGTATTAGATGGCTCCTATCGTTGGCGTTGTTTCTTGTGTTTCGGGCCACCTGCGGTATTTCTTAATCGACTGTCGCTCGGTTAAGCGACTCGGATGTTTGTGATGACTAGGAACACCATTGGTATCTTTCGCTCGTGTGTGTTCTGTAGAACATAAAGGAATATGCGTGGCGAATGCATCCTACATTGAATCGGTTGTTCGGGAGTACAACCGTATTTCCTAACAGGGAGATAGTGCCGCAGAACCCTTATGCTATTTTTATTGTTGAGGCTATGCAATTCCATCGAGAAACATGGTTAAAGTTTTTCTTTCAGCGATGTCTTTAACATGTATTGACTCCAATTAATAGCGTAACTCGTAGGAATGGATATAATGCATGTACTTGTGACGAAAAATCAGATATGTCACTTACCCAGTTATTTAGTTTCGCTCAATTGCACGTGCCAATACTTGCCGGGTTGTCTTTTGCTGCGCGTTTTCGAGGTGTAGAGAAGAACCGTGGCGTAAATAATAACCGCCACACACTCATTCAGGGCTCACAAACATACTTGCTGGCTGAGAAGTTACGCACCCATCTTTAACCGCTGTCCGCGGATGTGAAGGAAACCATTGACAAGTCGAGCGAGTCGAAATAAGGAAAACTGTGGGTACCCATTTCTTTTACTTCTATTTTTGTGCAACAGATTAGTATGCAACATATTGTTATTAATTAAGAATTAATAAAGTTTTAATAATAATAAATAATATTGTGTCTCTATAAATGTTGATGTTATCTTTAACCGATATTATGAGGATTATTTTGTCTATTGCTCGTTTTATGATTTCGTTCGTTTGTAGAATGTGTTTGTCGATTAAGTCAGGTTTCTGTTTATTCATCAGCATGATCGGCACTACAGCCGGGATCCGGTTTTGGCCTTATTAAACAAGTCTCTCCACCAGTCCCGATTTCGAGCCGATGTCATCCAGTTTGACACTACGAGGCACTGGGCGTACTGGTCTACGTCATCCCTCCATTGCAGACAAGGTCTGTCGCGCGCTCTTCTTCCGCACATTCTGCCACAGAGGACTTTCCGGGCAGGCTCCTCTTCGCTCATTCGAGCTAGGTGTCCGCCCACCGGAGTCTACCGAGCTTGATTTTTCTTACTACATTAGCTTCGAGCTAGATCGCGTACAACTCACGGTTGCACTGTCTCCGGAGTCGTCCTCCCTCACAGACGGGACCAACAATTCTCCTTAAGACCTTCCTCTCGAGCGCGGCTAAGAGTTCGGAGTGCCATTTATTGAGCATCCAGGTATCGAGTCTTTACATGAGTACTGGTTAGACAGCATGGTCTTGTACGGTAGTAGCTTGGATGTTTTGGATAAATTACGGGATTTAAAGAGCCTTGATAGACCATAGTAGGATTTGTTGGATTTGATCAGCCGTTCGCGTATTTCTTCTTCCATATTGTTATCGGCTGATACTATTGACCCAAGGTGGTTAACCCCTATGTCAATGACCGGGTACCCGGGTACCCATTTCGATTTTTTAAAATGTCAATTTGAAAGTAAAAAAAAAATTTTTTTTCATTGAAATTTCGTAATTATCAATCAGAAACGTTTGAATGGAGATGATCTAAGACATGGGACCGAAATTCGTCCGTCTACTAGGCCGAGCAATCGTGAAATTGCGACGAAATGATTACTGTCGGTAAAGTTGGTCATTGACATAAGGGTTAAAGGATTCCACGGCTTCAAATTTGTGTTCCGCTACCCTGATAGTTTGACCAACGTTAGTTCTTCTCTTCGCAGAAGTTGCCGCCATGTACTTAGTTTTCCCCTCTTTAATGTGCAGTCTCAGTTTTTGTGCCGCCTGGACGATCTGGGTGAAGGAGTCCTGTTGTTGAAGTCCGGACGCCGTGCTTCCTCGGTATGAGGGAAGAGCGTGGACTTATTATTATTCCTTTTCTTCTTTTTTGTTTATTTCTTTATTTTTTATCCATTTTAATTTCCTTTGGACCTTTTATAAACACTCATTTACAGATTCGTCTTGTTTAATTTATTTTTAACTTTATTTGTCATTATTAAGTTAATTTGTATTTATTGTTTAATTTCTTCTTATTTGAATTTCTTCTAGATGTTCTTGTTCTTTTGTATCTAGTAATACTGCTTTTTATTATTTACTTTTCTTGAGAGATTATTCCCCGAAACACATAACTTTATGAACTCAAATTTTTTTCTATCTGTTTTTTCTTCTGTGACTTTTCACATTCAATTCGGACGAAAATCCAAGTTGCTATGTTTTCAATAAATAAAAAGGTGCAGGTTATTAAGTGTGCTGTAACCGGTAATATTGTGAATGTTTATGAATGGTATGTATTAAGTGAGAATGTAATATATGTTAAGTGAAGTTTTTAAGGATGTGTTAGGAGATTCAGTGTTAAATTTAATAAGGGTAGTATTCTGGAATACAACACTGTACAGACAAATCGGATCTACCGGTGATGTCGATGTCATCTACGTAGGCAAGCATCTGGCTGGACTTGATGACAATAGTCCCTCTTGTAACGCCAGAGTCACCGATTGCTGTCTCCAACGCCAGGCTGAAGAGGAGGCAGGCCAAACCGTCGCCTTGTCGTTGTCCATTAAAGATGTTTATTGGTTTGGACAGCAATCCCGCTATTTTTACTTGACGTTGGTCATGGTCAACCTACAAAGTCGTATCAATTTGTTTGGAATGCCGAACTCTCTCATGGCATTATATAGTTCTACTCCTTCTATGCTGTCGTAGGCGGCCTTAAAATCTATGAATAGATGATATAATGGAATCTTTAATTCTAGACAGTTTTCCATCGCCTGCCTAAGGGTGAATATCTGATCAATCGCTGATATGCCCGGTATGAAGCCACGCTGATATTGACCAATGATGGCTTTAGCGTATGGGGCTATCCGATCTTGTAGGATATTGGAGAGTATCTTATAGGCGGTACTCAAGAATGTTATACCCCTATAGTTGCTGCACAATGTGATATCTCCCTTCTTATGTATGGGGAAATTAGACCCCGACGCCACTCTTCCGGCATCTACTCTTGCTCCCATACGTGCACCATGATCTCATGATTTGCGTGATGTAACGCTGTCCCTCCTTGTTTGATCACCTCAGCTGGTATGCCATCAGCTCCGGGGGCTTTATTTGGTTTGAGCTGTCTTATGGCTTTACCTGTTTCTTCAGTGCTTGGTGTCGGCAGCATTTTGTCTTGATTTTGCATTGGTGAAACCTCCATCTCTTCTGTGAGCTGACCATTTAGCAATTCATTGAAGTGCACTTAACATCGCTCCGGATGCCTTCGGCACGGTGATCAGATTACCCTCTTTATCCTTGCAGTAAGTGCAGCGTGGTGTCTACCGCGTCATACTGCGGATTATTTGGTAGAACTTCCGCGCCTGGTGCGGAGCTCACTCTCTACTTTTCTCTATTTTACAGATTAGATTTTTTTCCCAAGTACTATTTTTTTGTACTTTTGCACTATTCTGTTGTCTGTTTTTTTTTGCCTTTTTTTTCAGATCTTCTGAGCTCTTTGTATTTCTCCTCGCGTACCCGCGTCCTATGAGACTGCTGCATTGCCAGGTATGCAGCATTCTTACGTTCAGTCGTTAGTTTGCTAACAACTACTGCCTAAGATGGAGTTGGCAGTACTAATGACGGTATTCTTAAGGCGTGTCCATTTCTTTTCTACGCCCGGCATTCTGGTCCTAGGACGTACGCTCCCTCCATCGAGCTCTTCGAGGTCGAGTCTTAGCGTATAACCAAATGTGTTACTGATATTCTCATTCCGTAAGGCAGCCGTGTTAATCCGATCCTGATCCGCGGATGCAATACGTCTCCGTAAGGCAATCCGCGCAATCCAGAAAACTGTACCAACAAGATAATGATCCGAGTCGCAGTTGGCACCTCGGTACGTTCGTACCGTCATCAGGTTCGAGGAGTGGCGGCGATCTACCAACACGTGGTAAATTTGGTTGCGAGTGGCTTCATCAGGTGATACCTAGGTGGGTTTGTGGATATCTTTACGCGGAAACTTGGTACTCGCAATGACCAAGTTTTTTGATGTTGCCAGTTCGATGACTCGTAGTCCATTGTCATTAGTGTGCTCATGCAAACTATAGGAACCTGTGTAGTGCCTGAAAACTGGCTCCCGACCCCTTTTCGCATTCAAATCACCAAGAACGATTTTCAAATCGTATTTTGGGCAGGCATTGAGGGCCCGTTCGACATTCTCGTAGTATTCTTCCTTTTCGTCGTCTAGGTCCGTGAACGTTTATGAGGCTTTGTCGTTTTGCGACGATAGTGAAGAGCATGTGATTCGAACCGACGCGACCACGGTTAGAATCGCTAAAAGATAGAACCAAAGCTCAACGCATCAGGCCACAGCCGCGTGTACGAATTTGATTTCTAAACTCAAGTACATTCGACTGATGTGGAAATGCCTTGTTATTTGTTATGGTATACGGCTTTAGAGGATATGCTTTTGGTGGTGTTGTTCTTCACTATTGGTCGTGTGTATCTGCTAGAAACGCCACAAGGCTTATGTTCTTAAACTTGCTTATGACGTTAGGCTTCAGCTTTTGGCTGACTAGAAAGCCTACCCCGGGCACATGGTGTTTTGCATGACAGCTGTAATAAATGTCATACTCGTTTCTTTGAATAACACCACTCCCTGTCCATCTTATTTCTTGCAATGCCCTTATGCCAGCCTTATATTCGGTCAGGGCATCGGCTAGCTGCCGTTCAGCTCGAGTTCTGTATAGTGAGCGGACGTTCCATGAGAAAATTCTTAAATCGTTTAGCCATTTCCGTTTCCGTGGCCGTCGTCGTGTATACGGTCCATATCCGAGGCTTGTTAAATTTGCCATAATAATTTGTTTTTACGAGCAAGGTTATTAGCCCTGCGCCAACCTTTCTCTGGATGTCGCTGCATGCATTGGTTCACTACTTGGCGGGTACCAAAGTAGCTATCCATGAGTGTCACGTGGAGACTGCATGTCAACTTGGATTGAACAGAGACAAGGATCGTCCTGGCCTTCGCCAGGTTAAAAGCAATCAGAGACTTTGCCCTGTATGTTCGCTCCCATCACCCCATGGAACTTTTTTACACACCGGTAAAAACAATAAGTTCATCTCGACTCCTTAAAAATATTGTCAAATTTTGGTAATATTTTTCTTTTTCGAAACTAATTCCAAGCTATTTGTTCTGCACTGTGCCTTATTGATTCGGGATTAAAAACATAGCATTGCGGTTTTAGTAATAGTTTTTTTTAGTAAGACAGTCGAATTGGTGTGGTCATCATAAAGTCATAATGAGATTATTATCCTTTTTTATGTTTCATACCACTAATTTGCTACAAATGGTTATTAGATCTAATGTAGTGTAAAATATTAGCTGAGTAATATTTCAAAATGATTACACGCTAACTTCAACCGTACCCAAAAGTAATTTTTTGTTAGTAAATTCCTGAACAACGTGTTGCTGTCACGTTGTCTTTTCACTTATTGAAACTATATTTTGGTTTGGTCAATTGCCAGACAATTCTATTTAATTGCCAAAGTCAATTGATTGTGGAGTTATAACGTCAGTCGTTAACGACACACTTCGACACCAGGGACCACTAGCGTTGTCGTTGATTCTGCATCATGCCTAAGTACACGGTCCCACCCAGTAGTTATGTGTGCATGTTAAGTTTTTTTACTAGATGTCGTCATTGTCCTGTAGCGTGACAGCAATTAAAATCCGAATTTATACGAGTCGTGCAATAAGAGAAGCAATTCCAAATACCACTTCGGTAAGTACACTCGGTTTGCGTCAGTGGCGACTGACGACAAGGAGGCGTATCTCACACCATTTCTTTGGGTCTGGCGGTAATCTAATTATGCAAAATTTCTGTTACTCACTCTCCCATAATTTTGTACCGTAGAAAGGTGTTTACTTTACATTATTAAATGAGGAAGAACGATGCTAGTTGCTGTTGATGTTGAAGATAAACGAATGGATGCGAGGTTTAATCGCAGCTAGTTGCTTTAGCAGTCTTCTGCCGTGTGGCTGCTGTTCTCTTAATTCGCCACCTTCATTAAGAAGATTAAAAGTACATTTACCCTGAAGTTGATTTTTCATTTAATGCGCTCTCCTTTAAGATAAAGAGAACATTCATTGAGTGAATAATCCTCCATACAAATAAGCTAGGGAATTAAGGACGCGTCAAGCAATGGCAAACACTTATAAAAACGCATAGTTCCGGTATGACATCTGAAAATTGTAGTGTAATTTTTATTCCTTATACGTTTACGATTTTTATTCTTATTTATTTATTATTACTATTGTTAAAACTTATTTAGTCATAATAATAATTATTAACATTTATTTATTTTTAGTTTATAATTGTAGTGAAACTTCTTATGTGCGGATGAATCTGAAATATTTGAAACGAAAAAGGGGTAGGCCATGCAGGGTGGAAATTAAAAACAAAATAATAAATAGATAATGGAAGGGGTAGTTCTTAAGCAACAAAACTAGTAGGAAGGTAGAAGAGCCAGACAATTTAGAAAGTAGAGGGTGCTTAAACATGTACGTGGATATGTGGGAACTATTAATGTATGCATTAACTATAATAGGTAGTCATCTGAAATTTATTAAACAAATAACTGGTGCATCATCATCATCATCATCGCCACTGTTGGAGACGACACGACGGCCGCACTGGATGCAACCATCGCAGGCACTATTGAATGCAGCCATTGACAACACAAATAACAAATGTCAGCAAACAGCTGACATTCAATAATATTTAAATGAGCTGTCACACTTCGTAAAATTATTCAAGCGATGTAGACACGTGGGCAAATTGAATCGAAATTAATTAATTTAATCAAGACGTTCTGCTGGAGGTATTCGGTCCACTTTCCGCTAAATAAGCCATTGTTGTCAGGAATCAGTGTTTTTGACGCCAGGAGCTTGTTGTTCAGCAGCGGACAATATATCTCACCACCAGGCGCAGTTATTGGTGGACGCTACGTACGTGTTAGCATAACGTGCAAGACACTTTACAAGTCTACGTTCGACGCTTGCTCGAGCGCGAAACAGCCACAACAACCGGGATCCGGTTTTGGCCTTATTTAGCAAGTCTCTCCACCGTTATCCGGTTCTTATCCGAGACTTGTGAACTTGTCCATAATAATTCGTTTTCCCGGGCAAGGTATTAGCCTTGTGTCAGGATGTCGCTGCATGCATTGGTTCACTATTTGGAGGGTGCCAAAGTAGCTATCCGGGGGTGTCACGTGGAGACTGCATGCCAGCTTGGATTGAACAGAGACAAGGATTGTCCTGGCCTTCGCCGGGTTGAAAGCAAAGACTTTGCCCTGTATGTTCGCTCCCACCCCGCCGGTGCACAATACGAAAAGAAATAAAAAGTATACGGGTAGAATGAACAGCGAAGGGGAAGTGCTTACGGAGGCCTAATAAGAGCGTCGAAGAGCCGGGTAAGTTACGATGTAGACTCTGTGTGCAGTGCTTTATTCCTTGGGTATAACGGTGTAAAGAAAAATTTACGGGGTGTAGAAAGAATTGCCCTACATCGAAAATCAGATGTCCCAATTTTTGCTGTACAATGCGCTGAACGCTAAAAGAGAGTGGCAAGAATACCGCAATGTATGAATCAATGACCAAGTTTTGGATAAGATTGATTTTACTTTCGAACTACCGGAGTAGTTTATTTAAACAATCGATCGTCCACTTCAAATGTTTACAAATCCCTGTTTTTTTTTTAACATACTTCTCTCGAGAGAGGCGAACCTATAGTGCCAACACGGCGCCCCAAATAACTGTTGCAGTTGCTTTTGAACAGTTGTAGGTTGTAACGCTCCGGGAACAGTCACACGGGAGGGAGTTTAAGTCAGAGTTGAGTCTTAAGTTTAAGTTGGGTAAGTTTGAGTTATAAGTTTTTCGAGTTTAAGTTTTAGAGTTTTTGAGTTTTGAGAAATAGTAAGTTTAAGTTATCAGTTTGGTTCAGTTTGAGAATTTGTAAGTTTTAGTTTGAGAGTTTGAGTTGAGTGGAGAAGATACAAAAAAATAAATAATTAAATAACATCGAAGAGACGGAATAGTTTTTCTTTGATAATTGATTATCAATTGCAAGAAATTTCCGCACAAACATATTTTCAAGCGGAGCGAATAAACATTGAAACGCGAATTGTTGAAAGAATATTAAATAAAGGAAAAATAAAAGGTCCACGCTCTTCCCTCAACCGAGGAAGCACGGCGCCGGATCATAACACATATGAGACTTGCAAACAGTAACTGGGGCAATTCATTTCAATCAGATTTTTGCATAATCGTGTGGGGGTTCTTTAAGCATCTGCCAAGAACCATCCATCGTCCTACCCAGCTCCCCCTTCCCAACCCATAAGCCCACTGCAAGATTGCCGTGTCCCTCGTTACTTTCTTCTAAAACAAACATGCTCCCATCCATTCTAGTCCCTAGCCATTGTGGGCAACGTTTCTGTTGACTTAACGTCAACCAAAAAATCTATCCTCTATCGTACGGTGGCAATACACCCAGCCTGTACACCGATCATCATATTTGACCAGCTGCATGTTTGTTTTTCCTTTCCTTCGCCCAACGCATTTTCATTTGTCTTTCTTTCTTAAGTAAAGACATTCAACTTATCTGTCTATGCGATCCTTCCAATGGGATGCGAACCGGTTTCTCATTGGTCGTTGGGGCGAAGGAAAAATTGCTTTCCCCGCCGATGACATGAGTGGAAACCTATCCCACTCACCGAGGTTGGCTCAGCGTCGCCCAGCTCACGATGAGTCAGGTTTCATCATCCGGAGGGTGCGCCTGACTCTTAGAATTAGTCGAGACTTAAATCGTTGTTCCTGTAATAAATGTTAGTACTTATAAATGTGAAAAGCACAAAACTAAATCGTTGTTCCTGTAATAAATATCAGTTCTGTTAAATGTGAAAAGCACAAAACTTAAATCGTTGTTTCTGTAATAAATATTAGTACTTTTAAATGTGAAGTCGTGCAGCTTAGAACAACCTCTGTGTTAATAAAGTTTCAAGCAACAACTCTAGCGTTTTTTTAGTTATTCCATTCTTCGTCGGAGAACTATTTAACATCGTCAATCGTTGTGTGTTTTTAGTGAACCTGTGTCGTACGCCGGCACCACCTACATTAACCCCACAATCGTCTTGTGTTTGCATTGTTACACTACAGTGGCCTCTATACACCCGAAATTTAGGAAGTCTATTTTCCACATCATTCAATAAGTCCTGAGACTAACTACTAAATCAATAAAGTTTCGGTAGAATTCTTCTTTATTCATCAACGTAATCTTCAACTGCTACACAATCATTCCAACGATTTTCTAACATTTCTATACCATACGTGTAGACTTATATTTCTTTAGCTTCAAATTAACAGTTGCAGTGATGACTGATCATTAAAGCCAAATCTCTTGCCCTGAAGCATTTGTTTAAGGCCTGCAAACAGCCAGTAATCACTCAGGCCAGATCTGGAGAATATGGTGGATGAGGAACCAATTCTTATCACAATTCGTGTTGGTTGGCCATCGTTTTAAACGCCTTGTGACACATTTTCATTGTCCTGGAGAAAGATCACTTTTTGCTTCTTCATTTCTGGCCATTCCATTTTAACGATTTCCTCCTTTAAACGCAGCAATAATGCCATGTAATATCCGCTATTCATGGTTTTCCCCTTTTCAAGGTAGCCGATGAATATTATGCCCTGCGTATCGCGATATACAGAGACCATAATCTTGCCCGCCGACTGTTGTGTCTTCGGAAGTCTTTCACTGAATGCTCTCCGCTCAGCTGACTGTCGATTTGATTCCACAGTGAAATGGTGTATCTACGCTTCAATCATTGTCACATACCACGCAAAACTCCTTTTTATTCTGAGTAAACACTGCCAACCAGCGCTCTGAATCATCGGTGCGTTGTTGTTTTTACCATTGCGAGTAAACACAGCACACATAGCATTTTCCTGGCCAAACACTGCCGATTGATATCTTCAAGATCTCATCTATCTGGCACACTTCCACTTTTCGATCTTCGATCACGATTTTCAGGACTTGCTTAATGTTTTCTGTTTCATTTTGACGAGCAGGGCATTCACCATCATTGGTGTTCGTACAAGCACGTTTTAAATCACCGACAAATGTTTGGTTTCGAAGGAGCAGAGTCAATTTAGTACTATTGGGTTGTACCACATGGAATGTCCGACTGTTTAGTAAAAATTTAAAAGCCAATATTATTTTTCCGTAAATGTTTATGCAATCAAAATAGGATCCGTTGACATCTATGACATTCTTCCAACGTGATACAAGGTCTAATATTCCTTTTTTGTATAAGTACTGACTTTTTGAGACAATAAAATCTTCAATGGCTTTTATGACCTCTGATCGCTTCCGGAAGACCTTTGTGGTACGTTTTGTTACAAGTTCTCCTGCTATGTGTGCCATTATCTCGGCATTACGCGACTGCGTAAAGCATTTATGCTGATCGTGCACATCTTGGTGGCATCTCCACATAGTCGAATTCTCGATGGTAATTTTCCATTTTTGAGGACTCGACTTCCTTGGGCGGTCTGCCGTATGCCTTAATGTATTTGTCAATCGGATGACCGACCGATGTGGGCATGTATAAAAAGGAAAAGAAGAAACATCTCCTGCACGTGTGCGGCAGACTCGTTAGGAGATATCTCATTGATGTGGTTTGGGTAATGTTGGTTGCTTGATGGTGCAACCAACTTGCTTTTAAGGCACATGATGCGTTTAATGGGACCATGCCCCTATAGAAAAACACCTGTTTGCTGCTGATGGATTTTGCATCACCCAAATAATAGTTCTAAAGCATTTCTGAAATTATTGGTACAACTATGGAAGGTAAGTACATGTTTTTATGTGTTTTAGGAAACTGTTTCTTCATCATAGGTTGTAAGGTAAATAGTGGCGTTCAATGGAACTTCCACAATACTTGTTTTATATCTTTTTGGGATGCTCTAGGTTGGAAGTTTTTACATGGTTAATGGGAAGGTGAGCAGTGGCGTTCATGGGGACCGCCACACCTTCTCCCGGCAAAATGAATCCAGATTGTGGAAAAGATAGTAGTCCGTTGGGGAAATGTCAGGAGAGTGGATGTGGAAGAATTTCAAATCCCAACTGCAACAGTTTTTGCACCATTTCTTGTGAGGTATGGAGTCCAGCATTGTCATGCAAAAGGATCGGGCCATGCCTATTGACCAACCAATTTGGCATGCAATATGTCGATTTCCTCACAATATTTGATAGTGTTTATCGTTTCTCCTGGTTGAAGAAATAAAAAGTGGATTGGTCCTTTCGATGTCCACCAAATTGTCGCCATAAACTTTTTTGGGTGAAGATCGGGCGTGGAGGTGTTTTGGTTTTTCTCCTGCATTCAACCACTGCCCAGGTCTTTTACGGTTATCATACAGAATACACTTTTCATCATAGGTGACTATCCGGTGCAAAACCGGTTCAGTTTTGGTTTCTTAATCTAAACGATGCGTAGGTTTCCAGGCGCCGTCGTTTTTGGGACTCGTTGGGTTCATGGGGTACCCACTTATCGAGTTTCTTTACCTTTCCCTTACGAGAAAGTTGTCGCCTTATAGTCATTGGGGATACTCCCATGCTTTGTGCAATCTCCCGCACCGATTTCGATGGGTCCGCATCCACCGTTGCTCTTAAAACATCGTCGTCAACTAACGTTTCCGCCTTCTCACGTGGTTCATTTTCGAGGGTGAAATCTCCCGAACGGGACTTTCCAAACCAACGTCGTATAGTGCGTTCGTTTACCGCTACATCCTCAAATGCTTTTTCATTGCCAATGACGCATTATGTCCTATTTTAAATTCATAAAGGAAGAGGGTTCGAATTTGAACTGCCGAAAAGTTGGTAAACAATGCCTTTACTTGTAACGAACCCTAAAATGCTCACACATCAGGCACACGTACCACTTTACTTTATATAAAAAGAAAATTTAACGTTTTTGCACAGATGTTCACTCGAAAACGTCTTATTTCCGATTAAGCGAACATCGGGCATTTCATCTGGTACAACCTAATACATCAAAGTCATAAACATGTTTACTACAGGCACCATCTCTCAGTTAGTCTTGAACGACGTGCTAGGTTTTTTTTGCTTATCTAAAATAGCTTCTCCCGACAGATGAGAATCATCTGTTCAGTGTTACTTCCGCTACTGCATTTAAACGTTCACCCCTACGGTCTTCGTATGAGCGCGAATTTCTTGCACATCCGTTCGCACTCTTCCGGTGGTGGGATTGTTATTTCCATATGCCAATACATTTGATTTACAAGACGTAGATATAAATGACATTATTTGATAACTTTATATGCAATCGGAGAGTTCAGTCTATTAAGTAGTTATTTATTTTATTTGGGTCATACAGTATGTTCAAAATGATCGCTTAACGTCAAAGCTAGCCAATCAATCAGGACTTTAATCCGTCTCACCCATGATTTGATTCCACCGTTGTTCAAGTTGTGATTAGCCAAGTGAAAAGTTCAGCAGTAATCGTAGTGGTTCATTAAGAAGTGGTCGCTAATTGCTCATTTGTGAGTAATTGCAACTCAGATTAAATCGGGATTCATCCTATTCATTTAAAAATCCTAAGAGGGGTGTAATGGTTTTCTATTGCCTGCGGACATGGCACGAATATCTTGCACAGTTTACAGCCATTCAGTAATTTTTGCTTTTGCAGTTGATTCCTGCAGTTAGTAGATATTATGCTGATTCAATGTAAATTGCACCAATAGTAGGCAAACGGCAGGGAATTAAGTGATAAATATGACCTAGCTATAAATTTTTGATGTAATCATTTTTTTAAGATCTTAAAAGACTGGTAGAAGGAGTACGAGTGAGGAGGCTAAAAAAAGCTTTAAATTTCAATAATTGTTACTCAGTTCTGGTATACACATATCAACATATGTTTTCATTCTCGAGAGTAGCAGTTTTTGTATTTTTGTTTTTAATTCTAGTTAATTTACCGAGAGGGGCTAAGAAGAAGTTCTTAAAATATAATAGCTTCAAACAACTTGAGGTATCGAAACTGCTTGTGCAAAACACCACTCAAACAGCGACATAACAACGCATTAAATTCGCTGAAACACAGATCCAACACAGTGAACTGTGGTCTCATGTTCTCTTCAGTGATAGGAACAAATTTTAACTTGGACCCCCCAACGACCTCAAGTACCATTGGCATGATTTCAGGATAGATAGAAAAATCATGTCGCACAGGCCATTAGAAGAAGGAGGAGTTCTGGCGTGGGCAGCTTTCACTGGAAATCTGGAAACAGAAATTGTTTTTATTCCTGGAGAAATGGAAGCCGAAAAGTACCAAGAAGTGTTGGACGAGCATCTTCTTCCTGTAATAACCCTAACAGAGGACGAGGATGTCATATGTCAACAGGACAACGTTCCTATCCATACAGAAGAAACAACAACAGCGTGGTTTCAAGAGCATGGGATTAATCTTTTACGGTGGCCAATTTTAAGTTTAAACATAAACCCCATTGAGAATCGACACCTTTCTCTTATAGGAAAGGTAAAGAAACTCGTAAGTGGGTACCCCATGAACTAAACGAGTCCCAAAAACTACGGCGCCCAGAAATCGACGCATCGCTTAAATTAAAAAACCAAACTGAACCGTTTTTGCGCCCGATAGTCACCTGTGATGAAAAGTGGATTCTGTATGAAAACCGTGAAAGACGTAGGCTGTGGTTGGATGCAGGTGAAAAATCGAAACACATCAAGCCCGATCTTCACCCAAAAAAGATTATGGTGACATTTTGGTGGACATCGAAAGGACCAATCCGCTTTTCTTCAACCAGGAGAATCGATAAGCACTATCAAATATTGTGAGGAAATCGACATATCGCATGCCAAATTGGCTGAAAACCAACCTGTGTTGGGTCAATAGGCACGGCCCGATCCTTCTGCATGACAATGCTTTAGCCCATACCCCACAAGTAACGGTATAAAAACAGTTGCAGTTGGGATTTGAAATTCTTCCGCATCCATCGTACTCTCCTGACATTTCCCCGACGGACTGCCATCTGGATTCAGTTTGCCGGCAGAAGGTCTTCCGGAACCAAGCAGAGGTCATAAAAGCCTTTGAAGATTTCATTGCCTCAAAAAGTCAGCACTTCTACGAAAAAGTTATATTTGACCTAGTATCACATTGGAAGAATGTCATAGATGCCAACGGATTCTATTTTGATTGAATAAAAATGTACGGAAAAATAATATAGCGAGCTTAGGGTTCGCTGGATTAATTATTTTTAATAAATAAGAGCCGTTAAATCGATTTTGAATTAATGTAACAATTTATTAGTCCGTTAATAACAACCGTTACTTTTTACCATACACTTAACGATTTCTTGACTTATCGCTTCTGTACTTATCGCGTATTTCACTGCTTACTTCTTACTTATTACTTTCTACTTATTGCTTGCTTCACTTTCTTCTTATTACTCGTCTCCATGATCTGTGTGCGACGTATTTATACCGTTTCCTTATTCTGATTCGGCGTTTCGTTTCCGTCCGTTCCATAGTCTTGAATGTTCTACTGTTCCCAGTCTCCAGTTTTCCATTACTGTATAGAATATTCTAGTACATTGTTGCGGACTTTCTCGAATATTCTAGTACTGATTGTCATATGCGTCACAATAATATTGGCTTTAAATGTTTACTATAAAATTGGACATTTCATGTGGTGCAACCAAATATTAAGCATAGCCTGCTGATTGGTAATGACGTTCGAAGAGTTTGGTCTGGAATGTTCGTATAAGTATGAGAAACTCAACGTGCTAGCATCAGCAAACGATTTTGTGTAGCAGACGGTTGTGTATAATGGACAAGAGATCATTTAAAAAGATCAGGAAGAGAGTAGGTGAGAGTACAGAACCTTGGGGAACACCTGCATTAATTTGATGGGAGGCAGATTTGACACCATCAAGAACAACTTGGATTGAATGACCAGAAATGTTGGGTTCTGTGTAATGGACAAGAGATAATATAAAAAGATGAGGAGGAGAGTGGGTGAGAGTACAGAACCTTGGGGAACACTTGCATTAATTTGATGGGAGGCAGATTTGACACCATCAAGAACCACTTTCATTGAACGAACAGAAAGATTGTCCCTTATCCACTGGATCAGAGAATTGTCTACTCCAGATAAATGTAATTTTGATAAAAGGGTTGGATGCCAAACTCTGTCGAAGGCCTTCGAAATATCCAATGCAACAACCTTGCTTTCACCGAACTAGTGGATGGAATTGCTCCACTTTTCGGGAAGGTACGCCATCAAATCTGTGGACTGGTTGCTTCGAAAGTCATATTGGCGGTCATTGAGGAAGTCATTTGATTCCAGATATTTGGAATCTTGACGGTTAATCAGCGATGCCATTTCCCTCGAGAGAATAGAAGTGCGTTATATGGGTCTGTGGGATACAAGTAGTTGTGCCAAGACACGGGCACTGTTTCACTTGAATCCCCATCAAGTTGTTCCGACGAAAATGTTGAAATTCCAGAACTCAAACACCAAAGGTAAAGATGAAGGAAATTAAAGCACTGGTGGTGTTTTGTTGGTTAATGTTTTCTTTATTTAACATTCAATGATTCTACATACACATATAAACTGATAAAATTTAACTGTTTTCTTGAGGATAATTACATCGACATTTCGTGGCAAATATGAACTTTACGCGTAAGATGAAATTTCCTGTGATTGAATCTCGACTGACTGTAGTAACGTGGGTGTACGCGACGAGGGATGATTTAACGACACGGTGCGGCGTAACCGTCACCGGTGGTGGATGTGTAACGACTGGTCCCAATTAGGGATGACTTTTAATTTTACATTCGTGCGGCTATTAGCCAATCATCATCGCGCCCTCTCATGAATCTATTCAGTTGCATGTTTCAGTGAGGTGAATAATGCTTGCACAGTATTCGACAGTCACTGGGCATGCGAAGGATGAAAAGAACAAAAGAGAAAGCGCAATGACTTCGGGGTTGGCTTAGCTTGTGCGCTTGGATCAATGCAGTCTCTGAGGATGACCTACTGTCCTAGTGCGATGACTGTGGTGATCTCAGAATGCATTGAACCCGGGGCAGATAGAAACGGTAAGGAGAGGAAAATGTTCAGTGGCTATTCACCCGTGAAAAGAGATCTTTGATCCCCAGCGAATGTAGTGTCTGGGGAAAGTGAGTAGGACGCCGACTTGGCTAGGGAAATCTGATCATGGGAACTAAATTAAATACTTAAATAATTTCCCCAGCGATTGCATGATTATGCAACCGCGTCGTTTGATCAGACTATGCCCTTGGTAACCGACATGATGCGATTTCCGGTGGAAATCTCATGGGTTAGCGAAATGGAGTTGCCGTATGGCAAAAAGGTAGCTGAATTCAATTATGCATTACTTGCATAGAATAATGAATTCAGCTAAGCGTCCGTTACTGAAAAATGTTGAACAGGTGAAATAGCTTGTAAGGGGAACAAGGGTATAAATGACGCGCTGAAAGGGGTCGAAATAAGGTATGAAATTGTGGGTTGGTTCTCCATGGGGTATAGAGAACCCGCACAGGTCGGTAAGGAAAAAGGGACGACTTGTCTCCCTTTTGGGGAATTGCCTTAATGTCCGCTGACTTCCATCTATTCGGGAAACGGCCTGCTAGAAACGCCACGCATATGCCATTCGAAATTAAACGTTTGCAATTTCTGGTGCGTCTCTAATTTTTAATAGCCAACAACAAAGCACAGGGATAATCACAAGTGTGTAGACTACAATTGGAAAATCCACGCTACTCACACGAGTGGGCAGACTTTCTGATTTATTTATGTACGCATCGGATAGAAAAACAAAAAATGTATATCCAAATAATAATGAACAGCCATTACAACCTAAACACTTTCTTTCGTTTAAGTGGCAACGCATGATGGGCAACAGATGCAGATATGTATATGAATAGATATTTGACTACGTGTCTACTGCACTGGGTAACAGACACGCAGGGTAATCACATTCGATACCTGCACACGGTCATACTTATGTCCTACACTCTGTGTTTTCTCACTCACGTACACCGATTCACTGTATTTGTCTGTTTTTAGCGGCGATTACACTGTGACTGACACGACGATAGCATCAAGGCCAATAAGTGGTCGAAGTAGACCCACTAACACAAGAAGGACAAAGGTGAAACTCCAGAAAGTTCTTTCACGTGGTTCCTTTTTTTCCCTCTTACTCTCTTCCCCTTCTCCTTGCGCATGGACGGCCGAAAACCATGAAGGAACTACAAAAGTAGTGCCGTTCAGAGAGCAAATTCTGATATTTTACTGTGGCCTTAAGTAGAGGAGAAAACTTAACAATTAAAGGCGGCGTAATTTAGAGCCACTACAAGTGAATATCCATAATTTAATTACATATCATAATCCCGGCCTGATCCTACTTTGTGAACTCTATGGCACAGTTGATAAAATAGCATACAACTACATATAAGCAGGCTATATGACGACTCAATGGTATTGCGGTAGTAAAAAAGTTACTATCTACTTCCGTATATTATAGAGTCATTGATTGGTGTCAATCGGTCCAAAACGACATACCCCGTTGATGGTTTATTTATTTATTTATTTATTTTTGTTGCTTTGTTGCTAGTCCAAGTTTTATAAATTCGAATGAAATTGTATAGAGAGGCGCGCAGAGTGCTATCCAATTTTTTTTTATTGCTTGTCAAACAATATGATTTCTTTAGTTTCATTTCTTAAAAAAAATTATAGTTTCTTATAACACAAACAATGTCGTGACAAGATGGAAGCAGTACTTTAAAAACCCGCTCAATGTGCGCACTCATCAACCACAAATAAACGCACCAGACGTACATACAGCCGAGCCTAAGATATCAGAGCCCTCTTTCGACGAAGTTGTAGACGCAATTAACCGACTGAAAAACAACAAGGCTCCTGGAGTCGACTGCATACCGGCAGAGCTTGTGAAGCATGGAGGAGAGGCAACCGCTCGAAAGATCCTCCAACTGATTAAAATAATATGGGATAAGGAAGTCACTCCGGAAGAATGGAAAACCTCAATAGTCGTCCCCATTTTCAAAAAAGGTGACAGATCTGACTGCGAAAATTACAGAGGAATATCATTGCTCCCAACCACATACAAAATACTAATAAATGTCATACTGGCGAGAATCACACCGTAGGCAGAAGAATTACTGGGAGACTACCAGTGCGGATTCCGTAGGAACCGGTCAACGAGCGGCCAAATGTTCACAATAAGGCAACTACTGGAAAAGAAGTGGGAATACGCAGAGACGGTTCACCAACTGTTCGTTGACTTCAAAAAAGCCTACGACTCAGTCGCAAGGCAGAGACTCTACCATATTGTAGTCGAACTGGGAATTCCGGAAAAAATATGCCGACCTCATTCAAATCTGCATGAACGAAAACAAAGGGCAAGTTAGGATAGAAAACCACGTCTCAGAACCATTTGAAATCCGGGACGGACTAAAACCGGGCGATGGCCTCTCACCATGTCTCTTTAACCTTGTCCTCGAGTATGTCATCAGAAAGGTACAAGACGACAACATGGCCGGATCATCCCTGAACGGGGTCACACAAGTGCTCGAATATGCGGATGACATCGCCGTTTTGGGCGATAATATAGAAACTGTAAGTAAAAACTGTGAAATCATCATGCAATTGGCAGAATAGGTGGGCCTAGAAATAAATGAAGACAAAACGAAATACATGATTATGGTGAGAGCAGGTGGACCTCAGAGAACGCATATAAACACCAGCAAGATATTTGAAAATGTCAAAGAATTTAAATACTTGGGAACAATACGAGTACTGACGGACAGTAACGAAATGTCGAAGAAAATTAACAAAAGACTACACTCCGGCAACGCTAGTTGACACGCAGTCGGTAAACTGCTGAAATCCAAACTGCGAAACATGGGCTCTCACAAAAAGGGGAAGAAAACAAATTCAGCGTATTCGAGAATAAAGTTTTAAGGGGTATCTTTGGCGGCAAATATGACAAGAAGGGAGGACAATGGAGGAAACTTCACAACCATGAATTGGAAGAGCTATACGGTAAACCTACAATAGCGAGGGTAATCACGTCGCGAAGATTAAGATGGGCCGGACACGTGGCGCGAATGGGCAGCGATAGGACCGTGCATAGAATTCTTGACGGTAAGCCAACGGGAAAGAGACCGACATGGCGGCCGCGACAGAGATGGGAGGACAATGTTAGGTTGGACCTCGAAGAGGTCGGATCGGATGGTCGAACGTGGAAGGAGAGCGCACAGGACGGGGAACAATGGCGAAGTCGAGTCGGTGAGGTCATGAATTTTCGGGTTTCTACAGACCAATAAATAGTAATAGTAGTATAGTAATAGTTTCTTATAAAAATGTCTCTAATTCGAGTTTTGAAAAAATTGTTTAGTTAATTTAACTTGGTTTGTTCAGAAAAAGTAACAAAAACAAACAAATAAGTTTAAAAAGAAATAAAAATAAAACAAATTAGGTGTAGTACCAATATTCAGGGATGCAATGCAAACACAAAATGGTTTTAACTAAATGGTGCTTATTATGAAGGTTGACCTCGCGGACAAGGGGAAATATGTCTTTCATTGTTGTTTTCCAACTGCCAGAAATCTATAATATATACAGAACAAGAGAAAACAGTGTACTTTTAGACGGTGTTCCATTGACGTAATTAAAGGTGTGACGGCTGAATCTCTCATGAGATTTATTGCTTAGTTTTCCATCCTATGGAGCACGAGCAGTACCATACTTGATCTGCCAGATCAAACATGACAACTGAATTCTCCAATTTTGCACAAATATGTGCCTTCTAAATTGAGTCTAAGTTAAATAGGACGGGCAGAATATTTCTTCTATCTCTTAAGAACTATGTTTACTTATGCGTCTAAAATTGACTTTCAATGGGAACCGATGTCTACGTTCTGGTTAATGGCTTTCGAGGTTTTTCTTCTTTGAAAGTGGGTAGGTGAACGTAGTTACCTGTCTATCAAATTTAGTAAAGGTCAAAAGAAAGATTTTCTCGTTCTATGTGAAATTCTTTACAACAAGCAATGATGTGTAATAAGAAGTTTCTCTCTTTCTATGTGAACTTCTTTACAACATGCTTTGATGTGTAATAAGAATTCACCCACAAATTACTTTTCGTTAGTTCAAAGAACTCTAAATAAAATAGAAATACTTACAAATAGTGCTGATACTCATAGATTGTATTATGAAATTCACTAGAGTACTTATAATATACGGTAAAGAGAATCGCTCATATCCTAACAGCTTGCTTAATGAACTCCTATACCACAGTATGAGACTTTTCAAAGTATTTTATTCGGGAATAAATAAAATACATCTGCCAACTGGAGAAGGTAAACGTTTTGCACGCCCCAATGTTCAAAAGAATGTGGGAGAGTAGAAATATCAAATATTGACAAATTTCGATTCAGGGTAAATTAAGTTTCTGTGATCAAGCAAAATGAATGATTTTTTCCCTCCCGCAATAAAAATGAAATTAAGGTGGCCAGAGGATGTGCTGTTACCAATAAGGGACGCCCCTTGGTTGCAGAATGGTGACAAAAGACGACTGAATACAAATTGGATTTCAGAGGGTATATATTTTATCGCACCAGAGATTTTGGACATTTATATGGAGATTTGGTGTTAGCTTTGCGGTAGGGTAACGACTTGCTATGGAATGAGAGAGTAATTTGCATCGATTCAAATTACCTTACATAGAACTGTGAAATAGAATTTTAATTGAAGAGATCATTAATGTTAGTGCAGTTTTGGTCATTTGGTTGGAAACACAAATCGACTGCAGGTATGGCATGGTAATTCGATTCAACAAATCAGTCCTCTGTACCGAAGTGAATTCTAATAAAACCAATTACGTGTCTGCATATCCAGCAGGTTTAGGATGTCAAAGTATTAAAGGTATTTCACATTCGTTCTGTCAATTAGAGACTGTCTCCTGAAATTACTATTAGGCTACGTAGATAGGCAGGTAAGCCCAGGGTGGTGTTCTCTAGTCGAACGTCACGACCACCGACCGTTCTGCATGGTTATGTGTATTCAAGGCATCAACACTCAGTTTATATATCCTTTATTCTTCCCCAATGGTTGTACTTCGGCTATTGGAAACCTGTTTTTTTTTGTATGGTTTATTTGAAACTGCAATTCCACATCTCCATTCGTTATGCTTTATCTCATATTTGGAGTCACATATTTCCAATGGCGGACCACGTAGAGCATTTTAAAATGAGTTTTAGTATCCATGATTTGCTAAAATTATACACGAATAAATAGTAAATTCGTCCAACTTGTACGGGGCCATCCCGCTCTAGTTTCGTCCATGCTTATAAAGTAATGGTACGAACATCGTCATATTGAATAACTTAGAATTGGTGATCCGGATCGGACAAACTAAAATAGTAAAAATCGCGTAAATGTGTTTTTGATTAATACTAATGCTTTCCACGATTAGTCGTTGCGAGTAATTCAATTGTGAGTGAATTAAAGGAAATCGTTAACTGTTGACCGGATTGCGTATGAAAACGTATACAGTGCTACGGCATTCCATCAGTTCCTTTTTGTTATGCATCTATTGTGGTTCTTAAATACCATCATATTGGAGTTATTACTTAATGATTTGCCTTTGTGATGTTTAAGTGGCATAAAATTCATTATGGACAGGTTTTGTGTTGGGGTCTTTCATCGATCCTGTGGAGTAATTGCCATAAGCGCGTATATTACCTAATGCTGTTGCTTTCGTTAATCCAACATGAACTTCAGAACACACCCCATTCCGAAGCAGTATTGACCTTTTGTATTGAGTCATCGACCATTGTAATATCCACCGTTTATGATGCATTCATCTGTCTGCTTGTCTGTTCAACCACAGATCATCAGTTGAAATGAAACTGACAATATTTTTTTAAATATAAAAGACGCAGTAATTTCTACTCCAACAAAGTAAATGCCATATATTTACTGTCGGTTATTGAAAGAGCGATACCAACCTACCAAATAACTAGATACATAGATAGATATTCATAGCTGATGTACTTTTAAAAAATACGGTCTCGTTACTTTTTGTCCACAACAGGGCATACATATAAAAATCGCTGTTGTGTGCGGCTTTGATATTATTAATTTCCAGTGACTTTCCCATTTTGTATATTCAACAACTGAATGACGGTACATTTAGGTCTTCAGCCAGTCGAATACCGTGACTGGGTTGAAATTGAGTTAACAAGCATTTCAACCATTTGCTTTCCGTCCACCAACTCTGCAGTTTTGACTCTCATCTCTCAGCCTCATAAATACACTCTTCGCTTATGAGCTCGTCAGAGCATTGCGGTCTGCCAACTACATATCCCATTATCAAACAATAAAGTTGACGAAAGTGCAAACTAGGACAGTCTGAATAGATTCTAAGAATTTAAATTGGCTATTACGAGGGTGGGCTGAAAAGTTTCCGACCTAACAAAAATACGACATTTTTTCTTAAAATTTATTTTTATTTTTCTACATAGTCTCCTTGTAACTCTACACACTTCTCCCATCTCTCTAATTCGCCCAAATAGTACCCGGCGTTTTTTTCCACAAAATAACTGTTCACGAAGGTGATTGCCTCCTCATTTGACGAAAATCTCTGTCCTCCGAGCCCAATTTTTAGATTAGGGAACAAAAAGAAGTCTCTTGGGGCTAGATCTGGTGGGTAATGCGGATGGTCAAGCAGCTCAAACCGTAATTCGTGGATTTTCGCCGTGGCAACCGCTGAGGTGTGAGACGGCGCGTTGTCTTGGTGAAACAGGATTTTCCTTTTCTGCAAAAGTGGTCGTTTTTCCGCAATTTCTGCCTTCAGTTGGTCAAGTAATGACGTGTAGTATGCTCCTGTCATGGTTTTTCCTTTTTGAAGATAATCGAATAAGATAACTCCATGACTATCTTGATGGTGTCAAATCTGTCTCCCATCAAATTAATGCAGGTGTTCCTCAGGGTTCGGTACTCTCACCCCCTCTCTTCCTCATCTTTATGCATGATCTGTTGTCAATTATTCACAACCCAATTCACTCGTTTGCCGATGATAGCATATTAATTTTCTCATACTATACGAACACTCCCGTCCAAACTCTTCGAACGTCACTACCAACCATCAACTTATGCTTGATACATTGAGTTCAGATCTCAACAAGATATATCAGTGGGGATTATCTAACCGAGTAGAATACAATGCCTTATAAACTCAGTGCTGCCTCTTGTCCTCAAAGGTGAGCCCCAAAGTAAATATGTTAAAGGTTTTTTAACAATTATTTATTTGTTTATTGTGTCCACAAAACTTACCCCTGCGTGGTCTTGTGTTGAGTCGTTTTTCTTTCGGGTGAACAGTTTTTCTTCTTCTGAGGTTAATCCAAATAATTCTTAGCCATCACTGATTGACTATTCGCAGCACGTATGATTTTAGTTAATCACTTTATTTTCGCAGCACGTATTATCTTAATTAATCCTTTAATTGGCGATAGTCACACTTTCCTTAAAATTCGATGACAGCGACCACGGGGAAATTGCGACACAGACTAGCCACGAATAATAACACAAAAGATTGGTCACTCTTATTTTAATTACTGTTTCATTATTTTCATTTTCTTTTATTTCTTTTCTTTTCAATTTTACAACTTTAACGGCACACATGATTTCTTTTCTTTAATTATTATTATTTACTGGCCTGTACGAACCCGAAAGTTCATGACCCCACCGACTCGGCTCCGCTATTGTTCCCTGTCCTGTGCGCTCTCCTTCCACGTTCGACCATCCGATCCGATCTCCTCGAGGCCCAATCTAACATTGTCCTCCCATCTCCGTCGCGGCCGTCCTGTCGGTCTCTTCCCCGTTAGTTTACTGTCAAGAATTCTATGCACGGTCCTATCATCTCCCATTAGTGCTACGTGTCCGGCCCGTCTTAATCTTCGCGACTTGATCACTCTCACTATTGTAGGTTTGCGGTATAGCTCTTCCAATTCGTGGTTATGGAGTTGCCTCCATTGTCCTAACTCCTCGTCATATTTACCACCAAATATACGCCTTAAAACTTTATTCTCGAATACGCGGAATTTGTTCTCTTCCCGTTTTGTGAGAGCCCATGTTTCGCATCCGTATAGAACATACGACGTGATTATGGTTCTATAGGCACGGAACTTTATATTACGTGATAGCAGTTTGGATTTTAATAGTTTATTGGCTGCATGCCAACTAGCGTTGCCGGAATGTAGTCTTTTGTTAATTTCCTTTGACGTTTCGCTTCTGGTCGTCAGTATCGTTCCCAGATATTTAAATTCTTTTACATTTTCAAATATCTTGTCCCTGATGTTTATGTGTGTTCTCTGAGGTCCACCTGCTCTCGCCGTAATCATGTATTTCGTTTTGTCTTCATTTATTTCTAGGCCCACCTCTTCTGCCGCTTGCATGATGATTTCACTGTTTTTACTTACAGTTTCTAGATTATCGCCCAAAACGGCGATGTCATCCACATATGCGAGCACTTGTGTGACCCCGTTCAGGGATGATCCGACCGTGTTGTCGTCTTGTACCTTTCTGATAACATACTCGAGGACAAGGTTAAAAAGGCATGGTGAGAGGCCATCCCCTTGTTTTAGTCCGTCCCGGATTTCGAATGGTTCTGAGAGGTGGTTTTCTATTCTAACTCGCCCTTTGTTTTCGTTCATGCAGATTTGAATGAGGTCGGCATATTTTTTCGGCATTCCCAGCTCAACTACAATATGGTAGAGTCTTTTTAGATTAGAGAACAAAAAGAAGTCTCTTGGGGCTAGATCTGGTGAGTAATGCGGATGGTCAAGCAACTCAAACCGTAATTCGTGGATTTTCGCCATGGCAACCGTTGAGATGTGAGACGGCGCGTTGTCTTGGTGAAAAGGCATTCCGCAATTTCTGCCTTCAGTTGGTCAAGTAATGATGCGTTGTATGCTCCTGTAATGGTTTTTCCTTTTTGAAGATAATCGATTAAGATAACTCCATAACTATCTTGATGGTGTCAAATCTGTCTCCCATCAAATTAATGCAGGTGTTTCCTAGGGTTTGGTAATCTCACCCACTCTCTTCCCCATCTTTATAAATGATCTCTTGTCAATTACTCACAACCCATTTCACTCGTTTGATGATGATAGCACGTTGAGTTTCTCATACTCATACGAACACGCCCGTCCAAAGTCTTCGAACGTCACTACCAACCAGCAACTTATGCTTGATACAGTGAATTCAGACCTCAACAAAATATATCAGTGGGGATTATCTAACCGAGTAGAATTCAATGCCTTAAAAACTCAGTGCTGCCTCTTGTCGTCAAAGGTGAACCCCAAAGTAAATATACTGTCTATGAACGATACTTGCATCGACGAAGCCACGGAATTATCAATCCTCGGCACTCGAATTAATTCGACTCTTAACTGGAATGACCACATATCTGAAGCTGCGAAAAGCGCAGCCAAATGTATGGGGTTCCTTAAGAGATGCAAAAGATACTTCACTCCATCCAACCTGGCCACTATTTACAAGGTGTATATTCGTCCAAAAATGGAGTTCAGCTCCCATATTTGGTCAGGCGCATCCAAAACTGCACTACACGTGCTCGACAGGATGCAAAAACGAGCAGTGAAACTTATTGCGCACCCAGATGTAAGTCGATCAATTCCGTCGTTAGAACACAGGCGCAGCGTATCATGCCTATCTCTTTTCTATAGGTATTACCACGGTCGTTACTCAACTGAACTTGCTGAATGTGTTCCGCCCCTTCCGACATTTTCCCACGATACACGTCAATCTGTGAATGCGCATCAGTTCACGTTGAAAGTGGACTTTAGGCGCACAAATAAACATAGAGAGGCATTCTTGAGCCGAACCACAAGAATGTGGAATGTTCTGCCTGATCACGTGTTTCCTGGCTGCTGTGATGTCCAGACATTCAAGACCAATATACATCGACATCTCCTTTCCTTAACCACTTCCTCTCCATCCGCTCGCACTGTGCTCTGACATTTAAGGGTACTTCAAAATCCCCTTTTGTGCGCCCGTTAGCGTAAAAAAAAAAAAACAACAGAAGCCATCAGTTTCCCAGCCGAAAAAGACATTTGTTGCTTTTTTTTTGAGCCGATTCTTCTTTTGCAGGCCACTGTTTTGACTGTAATTTTTTTTTCGGCCCTATAATGGTGTATCCAAGTTTCATCGACAGTAATTAATCGGTGGCAAAACTCGGATTTATTACGCCTAAACTGCGCCAACAGAGCGTGGGAAATGTTCATTCGAACACGTTTTTGATCTAACGCCACCTAGCACGCGGGCAGCTTTCTCATGCCAAAATCTTTAGTAATAGATAACAAATACCATATTTGGGCATTTTCATACCCTCTGCTATCTCTCTCACTTTAATTTGGTGGTCGTCTAGCACCATTTGGTGAACTGTAGTGATGTTATCGTCAGTTGTTACAGTTTTTGGACGTCTCGAGAGTTCATCGTCCCCCAAGCTCTCACGGACACGTTTAAATTCATCATCATCATCATCATCGGCACTACAACCGGGAACCGGTCTTGGCCTTATTTAGCAAGTCCTGAGGCTTGTTAAATTTTCCATAATGAATGGTTTTTTTTTCCGGGAAAGGTCATTAGTCTTGCGCCAGAGGCTCCCCGACGGGGAATCGAACCCCGGTCTCCCGCGTGACAGGCGGGTATACTAACCACTATACTATCGAGGAGCCCACGTTTAAATTAAGCTGCCCCAAATTTCACTGTGGTAAATGATGGTGCAGAGTCATCATACACAAAGTCCAACACATCTTTGATTTGATTCGAAACAAAAATTTAATGACAGCTAGATACTCGATTTTGTCCATTTTCACAAAAACACTCACATCAACTCACTTAAACGCCTGTCAAATAAAAACTACGCGTTCAAAAGTTGCACAACTACATTCACTAGCTTTTATTAGCGAGTGCTGCTATCTTCACGTTGAGGTCGGAAACTTTTCAGACCACCCTCGTATTTGTCGTGAATATTAACATCATCAATAATAGAAACTTGTCGTCTAGGCATGAAGTACTTCATTCTCCTTTTAACTCTGGTGATGAGGGGAGTAAGGAACTTGTTAAATTGAAATATCCTGAAACATTCGGTCTTCTTAATGAACTTAAATGAGGTTATTATCGTAGTAAGAGATTAACAGGGAACCCAGTGGTACGCCTCACCGAAAAGTGGTCATTCCATGCGTTACTTCGATAATAGTAAAGTAAGATAAGTATTTGACAGTGTTTGACAAACCATCCAAATTGCAGTCTTCAACAATTTACGAATTTGTCATTCAACGGGTCTCGGGATATTCAATTTAGCATGTGTTTGAAGGTTAAAATTCTATAAGATTACTGTTGGAATTCTATTCTGTCTCCACAAAAATTAAAATTTGCATCCTATAAGATTAATGTTGGAATTCTGATCTGTCGCCCACAAAAATTAAAATTTTCATTCTATAAGATTATTGTTCGAATTTCGAACTCGCCCACAATATATTTTATTTTCGCGTATTATATTTTTCCTATCATTCATGTGCTGATGGCAGTAGTTCTTACTTTGCTGGAGCGAGCCCATTAGGCATCGTATTCTAGCACCGTGTATACTAAATGCATTGAACTCTTGACCTTAACAAGATATACTAAAAGACACAGTATAATCGAGTCGAATTCAGTGTACAATGTTCCTTCTGTCACCAATGAGAACTACAATCTGTCGGCTCTGAGGAACAATTTTCTCCTGTGCAATTACAACCACTATGATTCTGCTCGCCCAAATTTTGCCAATTCCGGGCACTGTAGTGCTTATTTATTTCATCTTTTTGTGAGAAATGAATACTAAGTTGTGTGACACGATAAAAGAATGGTTCTTCCTTATGCTTCTTGATATCGACCCTGTTTGCTAAGTTCCGTGAAGGAAATGCCCAGATCGCCCTGGCTTAAAAAGGGTCGTCGAAATTTGTTTATGCTAGTGCATTTATGCTTGTGCGCTAGTTGCCTGGCCTTTCGCAGGCTGCCAGCACCTGATGTTTACCCATTAAATGCGTCGCCAAGTTGGTTTTGCAACCAAATGTCGAAGAATAACAATGCAGGCACTGGACATATGCGGAGCGTAGCCCGCCTGCCATGGGGTGCTCAGTACCATGGAACCCGCGGAGTACAACTCTTATCCGCTGGGCGAGGAGTTTGGAGGGTCTCCGAGTTGTGTTCAAACTCTCAAAGACACACCCAATGTTTATGGACGACACATCGTTTAAACCACAGGACTCCATATTTGGTACTCGAAAAATTCCAACTTCTACGTGTGATGAGTACATACTCCAACCGTAAGAAATTCAACGAAGCTACGTAGGATTTCTTAAGAAAGACATAATAAATATTATGTCTCATAACAAGGAATCCACTATTTAGCTTAGTAATCTGTGATGGAACGTGGGTCATTTACTATAGCGTCAACCCAAAACGGTTGTGGTCGAATCGCTGTGAGTCGGCGCAAACAGTGGCCAAGCCGGTTTTGGCGGCCAGGAAGATTTTGCTGTATGTTTGGTGGAATTGGCAGGGAATCATCTACTATCAGCTGCTCCCCTATAGTCAAACTCTTAATTCGGACGTGTACAGTCAACAATGACGCGTGAGTTGGGTCCGAAGGACGCATTCGCCTAGCTTTGGGCAATATGAGAGGAATTGTGTTTCATCAGGATAACGCCAGACGATATATATCGATAGTGACTCGCCAGACGCTCCGGGAGCAGGGTTGTGAGGTTCTTGTCCATCCACTTCATAGTCTGGACCTGGCACCAAGTGATTACCACCTGTTCATGTATATGGGGTATGAGATTGCTGGTGAAAAATACGCCTCAAGAGAAGCTTGTGAAAATCAACTGGCCCTGTTTTTTGCCAATAAGGACGGAGCTTTTTAAGCAGGTTCGGGGCATAATGAAATTACCTTCGAAATGGCAACAAGTTATCGAACAAAACGGTGCAAATTTGTTCTAAATCCGATCGTTCTAACTATGCTAAATAAAGCTTTCAATTTCATGAAAAGATAATGGATTTCTTTTTATTTCACCTATTACATTGCGCTTTTGATTTAGCCACAACTTAAAAGCCATTCTTTAGATAATAGAAGAAAAAACATTTGCATGCGACTACTCAGTGGGGGGCTTTAGAAATGATGAAAAGGATTTTGTGCGTTGTGGGATGAGACTTGCGTCTACCACCATGGTAACAGCAGGCTTATTACGCAACATTGCTATTGAGAGAAGAGATAGACAACGCAAAAGGTCCATAATGAGCATCTTCGAAACCTTGAAAATGACTGAATCACTCCAAACGTCATACGTTTCCTGTATTTCAAACACAGCGGGGTTCTTACAACAATTTCACCATTACTCGTATATCGATTTGTTATTCCTCCTTCTGGATCCGCTGTTTTGTGACCTTTTCCTTCTCAATCTCAGTTGTATTTTTTCATTTGTTTCTTTAAAAGTAGGAGTCATCTGAGTAAATGCTCATGAATGTAATCCATCTTATCACGAGCCATGGCAGCATGTGAGCAAATTGCTGTTGATAAAACAAACAAAATATTTTCTACATAGGAGTCAACCTTTTCTGGAGAGAACCACATTGTGGTCTGTTTGTGTTGCTAATGGCGGAGTTGTTAACTATATATATTTACAACAACCGTATGATTTTCTTTTTTTCCGATAAATAATCGGTTATAGTCCGTCAACAATTTAATTCAGCCGGTATAATAAATGATGTGATCATAGTTGTAACACTTTTAGCAATATCGACACTCCCCATTATACAAATGATCTCTCGTCCTTTATTGATGACAGTCTCAATTTCTAGGAGTTATTTATCCACCCTACAAAGCACCTCGAACTTATTAAATTCTCATAACCATGACTTAATAACTTGTTCCACTAATAATGAGATAACTTTGTGGCACCCAAAATTCAGGGTATCGTCATTGGTAGTATGGTGGGAGTGGAACTTCGTTGCCATTATCCTTTAGTGACTGAAGGTGTGCACATTTTGTGTTGATAATGAAACTTTCGATGGCAATTCCGTTTCGAACATGAATACATATGTTCATCCTTAATTTTTTCCTTTTATGTCATTTGATGGCAGTCGATTAATCCTTAATTTCTTCAGTGCAGAAGTAAACAATTTTAATCTCTGTTTGTCCTGTGATATTTCAAATTTCAATGCCTATAACCAGTGCGGTTTATTTAGCTCAGTATCCTGCAAGACATATTATTAAGCGTCCGCTTTGAAATTTATCCTTGGTGTGATAAAAAAGGACTGGTATTTTTTTTCTTGAACAATCTTTATTTATTATTATATTATAGTGACCAACCCTTCAAACAAATACCCTTAGACGCTTGTACCAGATTTTTTTCGTTTTTCAATCTTGACTGCTTTTCTGGTATTCACATTTAGGTCTATTTCAGCAATTTTTTAAAAATCTTATCAACGGTGACGAATCGTCGTCCTTTTCTGTTCTATTAGTGTCGCGGATCGAAACAAGTCGCAGATGGAAGTGTGAAGGAAAATAACAAAATCGTCAAGCACATGAAACCACGTATAAACTTTCAACTATCGATAAACTAAACATTTCAAATGGCTGTAAATGTCCACATATGTTTGGGCTGTGTATAGGTACTTGTTTTTGAAAATCTGATTTTTTCAAAAACTACCTTTCATCATCATCATCATCGGCACTACAACCGGGATCCGGTCTTGGCCTTATTTAACAAATCTCTCCACTGGTCCCGATTTCGAGCCGATGTCATCCAGTTGGCACTCCCAGGCTCTGGGCGTCCTGGTCTACGCCATCCGTCCATCGCAGACAAGGTCTGCCGCGCTGTCTCCTTCCATACATCCTGCCACAAAGGACTTTCCGGGCAGGCTCCTCTTCGCTCATTCGAGCTAGGTGTCCCGCCCACCGGAGTCTACCGAGCTTGATTTTTCTTACAACATTAGCTTCAAGGTAGATTGCGTAAAACTCATGGTTGTAGCGTCTTCGGAATCGTCCTCCCTCACATACGGGGCCAACAATTCTCCTTAAGACCTTTCTCTCGAACGCGGCTAAGAGTTCGGAGTACCTTTTATTAAGCCTGCAGGTCTCGGATCCATACACGAGTACTGGTAAGACCACGGTCTTGTACAGTAGCAGGTTGGATGTTCTGGATAAATTTCGGGATTTCAAGAGTCTTGATAGACCATAGTAGGATTTGTTGGATTTAATCAGCCGTTCGCGTATTTCTTCTTCCATATTGTTATCGGCTGCTACTATTGACCCTAGGTAGTTAAGGGATTGCACTACTTCAAATTCGTGCTCACGTACCCTGATAGTTTGACCAACGTTAGGTCTTCTCTTCGCAGAAGTTGCCACCATGTACTTAGTTTTTCCCTCATTAATGTGCAGTCCCAGTTTTTGTGCCACCTGCTCGATCTGGGTGAAGGATTCCTGTACCGCCGATTCGGTTGTACCGATGATGTCGATGTCATCTGCGTAGGCAACTATCTGGCTGGACTTGGTGACAATAGTCCCTCTTGTTGTAACGCCAGAGTCACGGATTGCTTTCTCCAACGCCAGGTTGAAGAGGAGGCAGGCCAGACCGTCCCCTTGTCGGAGTCCATTATAGATGTTTATTGGTTTGAACAGCAATCCCGCTATTTTTACCATTTCATGGTCAACCTACAAAGTCGTATCAATTTGTTGGAATGCCGAATTCTCTCATGGCATTATATAGTTCTACCCTGGCTATGCTGTCGTAGGCGGCCTTAAAGTCTATAAACAGATGATATAGTGGAATCTTAAATTCCTGACATTTCCATCGCCTGCCTAAGGGTGAATATCTGATTAATCGCTGATTTGCCTGGGATGAAGCCACACTGATATTGACCAATGATGGCTTTACCGTATGGGGCTATTCGATCTTGTAGGATAGTGGAGAGTATCTTATAGGCGGTGCTCAGGAATGTTATACCCCTATAGTTGCTGCATAGTGTGATATCTCCCTTCTTATGTATGGGGCAAATTATACCACGACGCCAATCTTCCGGCATCTCCTCTTGCTTCCATATGTGCACCACGATCTCATAAACTGCGTGATGTAACGCTGTCCCTGCTTGTTTGATCAGCTCAGCTGGTATGCCATCAGCTCCAGGGGCTTTATTTGATTTGAGCTGTCTTATGGCTTTTAATATTTCCTCAATGCTTGGTGGCGGCAGCATTTGGTCTTGATCTTGCATTGGTGGAGCTTCCAATTCTTCTGTGAGCTGATCATTTAGCAATTCATTGAAGTGCACTTCCCATCGCTCCAGAATGCCTTCAGGATCGGTGATCAGATTACCCTCTTTATCCTTGCAGTAAGTGCAGCGGGTTGTGTACCGCGTCATACTGCGGATTATTTGGTAGAACTTCCGCGCCTGGTGCGGACCTCGCTCTGTACTTTTCGCTATTTCATAGACAAGGTTTTTTTCCCAGGTACTTTTCTTTTGTCTGTGAAGTATTTTTTCAGATCTTCTCTCAGAGACTTTGCCCTGTATACCCCCCCCCCCCCCCCCGCCCTCCTGATCACCAGTACATAGAAAAAAGGATATCTAAATGTATCCAAATACTTCTGAAGATATAGTCGCTCATCTTGCGACCAGGCAATATTAATTTCCCCGGAAATTCATATGCTGCAATAAAACGCACATTCAAACCTACAACGGAATATTAATCATCACCACCAACTACACCGAGCCGCGTACATTTCCCCGAAATTACTTCGGTTAATTCTCTATCTAAATTATATCCCTCGCTTGCACCCAAGCAATTCCAATTTCCCCCGGAAACTCATGCCCATACTTGCTCGTATTCCCAAAACCGATTTCTCGGCACACATAGCAACCGAGGAATCCAGCCAGCCAGTACGGCAGGGATTCCCGTCTGTCAAGTCCACAAGCGTGGGCGACCTAACTTTAAATGAACGAGATTCTATTGTGTAATATACTATTAAGTTTCTAGCCTCATTAGTCTATGTTTCAGTGCACTTTCCCCAATTTAATTAAGCTAACCTGTTCCTCTATGCTAAGGTGGATCGCTTTTTAAATATAATAACAATAATAAAAATAAAAAGACGCTGAAAAATAAAACCTTCCAGTGAGTTTTCACTTATGCTTGGCCGCTTTCGGTGAACAACGTTCGGTGGAACTTTTGATTGTTGGGGAATAGGAGTAACAAGCGCCCGTGCCGGCCCGCAACATTCCATAACGCCACACTCCTAATCAGGGATTAAAATTCGCATTTGCACAAAGATCAACCAATCATCGTCGCGCTCTCTCATGCTCCTCACATATCTCGGCCCATAGAGGTGAATAAACACTTGCGCATTCATTCGACCGTCGCTGGGCATAGGAAGAATGGAGAAACCAAAAGAGAAAGCACAATGACCTAGGGTTGGTTGCTTTCCTGTGCAAGCACCAACGCAGAATCTGAGAATGGCCGAGTGACATAGTTCGGTGACTGTGGTGATCTCAGCGTGCAATGAACTAAAAATGGGATGGAGAGGAAAATTGTTTGTGCTATTCACCTGACAAAAGAGATCATTGATCCCCAGCGAATAGAGTGTCTGGGGAAAGTCAAAGGGACGCTACATCGGCTAGGGAAATATGACCGTGGGAACCAAATTAAATAATTCGATAATTTCCCAAGTGGTTTTACGATGATGGAACATTATCGCTTGCCCAGACTTTGCAGTTGGTAACCGACATGAAATGCGATATCCGGTGGAAATCTCATGGGTTAGTGAAAAGGGGTTGCCGTATGGCAAGTGGTACTGAATTCCATTATGCGTTACCTGCATAAAATAAGGAATTCAGTAATGCGTCCTATAGAGGTATTTTCTCTTACAGGTGAAATAGCTGAACGGAGGGATTGGGGTTGAGGTGGTGCGCTGTTAACAGGCGAAATAGGGTTGAAATAGTGGGTTGGTTCTCCATGTAGTATAGAGAACCCCCACAATCTGTTTGGCCAAGCCCTACGCTGTACAGATGAATGTTTATGGGTCAGATTCTGACCCATTACCGTTTGACACACAATTGTAAACTCCCATAAAGTTAGATCCTGTCAACTATTGAGCTGCTCTATCAATGTCAAAGTCACTTTGTTGCCTCTATTGAACACAACCAAATCTGGAGCCGCAAACGTGTACCCAATTAGCCAGCCTATGTGTCAAAATTCCAAGCCACGACCATTGAATATCTTCTTAAAACGACTCGAACTAGATGGTTCACTAGTATTATAAATTCTCCGATATTTAAATTCAGGGCATGGTAACTGATGTAGACTCGTATTTTTGATCAGAAAGATTCTGGTTGTATCGGGTTTTCCAATGCGACTTGACAACTTTTTTTAAATAAAACGCAAACCATTTGAGATATATCAAAAACCTTATTATCGGCTTGAAGTACGATCAAAACATTTATGAATGCAACTCGACTTCGTTCACATGGCCACCGCGGGCACATTTGCAGCGGTCGATTCGTTGGACCCAATTTTCGATGACTCGGCCACACATTTCGTCCAAAACGGCCGCTATTTCGCGTTCAATGTTGGCTCTGAGCTCTTCCCATGTCGTCGGCTTGTTGGCATAGACCAATGACTTGACGTAGCCCCAAAGGAAATAGTCTAGAGGCGTTAAATCGCACGAACCGTCAACCGTCAACCGTCTGGCCAATTTCTTGAGATAACACGCTCATCAAACTTACTCTTCAATAAACCGATTGTATCGTGTGCTGTGTGGCTTGTGGTACCGCCCTGTTGAAACCACATGTCGCCCAAGTCCATATCTTCCAATTCGGGCTAAAAATAATCGGTAATCATGGCGCGATAACGATGGCCATTCACAGTAACGTGACGATCATTATCGTCGACGAAAAACGATGGCCCAATGACGCCGCCGGCATGCAAACCGCACTAAACAGTTATTTTTGTGGATGAGGTGGTGGTTCATGAAACACATACAGGGCAAAGTTTCTGCTCTCAACCCGGCGAAGACCAGGCCGATACTTGTCCCTGTTCAATCCAAGTTGACATGCAGTCTCCACGTGACACCCCTTGATAGCTACCTTGGAACCCCCCAAGTAGTGAACCAATGCATGCAGCGACATCCTGAGGAAGGGTGGCGGAAGCATAATAACTTTGCCCGGAAAAACAAATTATTATGGACATCACAAGCACAGGTTGGGGAAGTTCTCGTTCAGTCGGGCCCCTTTTTTCAAACTCTTGCCAACTGCCCGAATACAAGAAGTCTGAGCAATCAAGTTGGGCTTAGCTCAACATCTCTAATTTACAGTAAAGATATTTAATTTTGTGGGTCTCAGCGAGACGTTTCGCTTTGGAACTCGTGGTTTTCTATGCTTAACAGCTGCAGAGAGTTTAGCTTTAGCTCACTGCAATAGCTCTGGCTTAAATCCAAAATTCTCCACGGTGTCTATTCGTATTTCCAATCACAGACCAACAGTTCTTCCAGTAGCAAACTCCGAGTAGTATTGGTAAACACACTTATCGAAAGGTTTCACTGATGACTGAAGAATGCCTTGATCCAGATCCGAGGGTTGGATATCGCAATTCGAGAAATAACAACTGTTGGTATTGTTTATACGTGGAACGTTATGTGATCTTCTCACCCCTAGAGACAGTTTTTCTATGTTGTTTTGATAAGAGAGTATTGACTACATCAATTTACGAACAACTTTCTTCTAAATACTACTTCTATTGATCAACAAGTTGCATTTTCTTTCTGTATTTAGTCTAGACATTGCTTTTTATTTGTTCTTTTCTTTTTGTTGGCGATGTATTTGACAGACGAATTTTTGAAAACTAATTCAGTTTAATTAAATCAAATTCTAAAAAACACTGCCGTTCCTGAATGCGCGAAATTCCATAGGAATGTTATTTCAAGAGAATAAACTTTTTTTAATTCTTGATTGCCTTTCATCACACGTTCTCTTGTACAAAATAAAACCCCAAATAAAACAGAGCGTTACACGAAACTTGTTCGTGTCTTTTGTTGGGTTTCCTTTTTGGTCTATAGAAATTGAAATTCGTCACCGGGATGCGATGCGACCGTCATTCCCGGAGGTACACGAGAGGAAAATGTACTCGAGACGTCCTTTTAAGTTCATCTAAAGTTGCGACAACAATCTTTAGACAAATGAACTAATTTGCATTCCAATCATACGCTTCGACCAACTGCCACCCATAAAGTAAAATATTTGCGTTTAAAAGTGAATGTATTCGAGTTCTCAAGGCTCCATACTTGTTGGGGGCGAACTCACAGTCGGAAGCAAGCCCGTTGTGGATTGTGGAACGTGAGTCACTTAATTCAACACGGTGACGGTGATTCATCGAGCAATCGGGTTTTGTGAAAAGAGCAGAACAACATAACAAATCTGTAGACATATTGTGCTGTGTCAAGTTAGATATGACGTATATACTAAGCCGAGTGCATGGAGAGCAGGGGTTTCCGGCCAGCAAAAGAGCCAAAGAGATACTATGAAAATGTAACGAGAGTAACTGTGTAAACATGAAGCACTCTCTTCTTGGTGCCCCAGACATACTCGGCACCCACTTTCAGGGGCCAGTCTTGAAATTGTGGTGTTTTTGTTTGAAAACAAAACTTGTGTGGGTGGTAGGGATGGGTTGTGGGGTACGAGTGGGAGTTGTGGTCGGGCATGTTAACTGAATTCCAGGGTTTTGGGTATGACAATCTGAAATTGTTCTCTCAGTTCTCTGCGGTGGTTTGCGAATGAATCCTGTGTGTGACGTAGAGTAGCGGTGAATCGTTGCAATAGTGAATCAAGTGCACGCCGGAATACGAGTTTTAAGATACATTTGAATACATGACAGAACGTCTGCTTCCGCGGTGGGTTTTCCGGTTTATTTTTCTTGTTGTTTTTTGTTTTGTGCTTATGGGAATTTCATCAATGTAAGATGTGACAAAATACCTGGTTTTGAATACATTTCCAATATACCTTTGGAATCTGGAGGGCATATGAGATGTTGGGAATTTAAAAATCTAATTGCTCAGTGCTGTTTTGTGTAAAGAAATATTAAATGGAATTGTAGATCAGAAATCGTTTTTGAAATGGTTTTCCAATTTGTCACCGGACTGTGGAGTGTTGTTTATGTAAATATTTAATAAGTATTTTCGATCGGAATTTCTTGTGACACGCGGTTTTAGTGTTCCCAACTATAACACACGGTTGCTGTTTGAAAAGTGGAAACATTCGTAATGCTCTTTTCCATGTACTATATAACGTTGTTATGTAGTTTAGAAACGTCTCAGGATAATATTTATTTCTAAGGAATCTCACTTCTGCTGCAAATTGATATATGTCTAATGTACTGATGGAAAGAAACGGCGAGTAGTAAGACAAGTGACTAAGTAGCACTTTCCACAATTTGGGAGAATATAGTCCGTTTTCACGAGTGATTTGTTACGATTGTTGAGAACTACGATTGATGGGATCTCTAAAGATATATGCTACGATTTTTCACCTAATGAGTTGAAGTATGGCAACAACTTAGCTTCTGTTTCTCTATGATTTTCGACAACGTTGTTGTAAGGGTTTCACTAAAGCAAAAAGGGACTCCTATTTTCAATGAATTAATATGTGCAAATTTTTGACGCTGCTCCACTGAATTCTCATTTATAGAACATTAAACAATTTGAATTACATTCTCTTCCCCTTTTCTATAGATCAGCCATAGCATTTTATATGTCGGGTTTTCCAATAGGGACTTGACATCATTGAATTTAATTTGTGAACGCACCCTTTCACTAATCATCAAGCTGTTACTGTCAATTTATTCAGTAAACTCAACATTTTCATCATGGTACGCAAATTATAAAAATTTACTACAGAAAAAAAGTTGTCAAGTCCCTATTGGAAAACCCGACATATAAAATGCAATGGCTAAAAACAAAAACTGGTGTACAAAAAAAATCCTATAAAGTTAATGCCACTGTATTTTTTGTTATATATTTAGCCCCACTAAACTCGAAAATCATCACTAAATATCATCATCATCATCGCCACTACAACCGGGAACCGGTCTTGGCCTTATTTAGCAAGTCCCGAGGCTTGTTAAATTTTCCATAATGATTTGTTTTTTTCCGGGCAAGGTCATTAGTCTTGCGGCAGAGGCTCCCCGACGGGGAATCGAACCCCGGTCTCCCACGTGACAGGTGGGTATACTAACCACTATACTATCGAGGAGCCCACTAAATATATAGATAACTAAATATGAACATCCATAAAAAACGAAGAAATAGAGGAAAAAAAAGATCTGAAAATTCATATCTCGAAAACCATTCTCAGAAAATTGTTTGTGTGTGAGATTTGAGTTTAGCAGACCTAATTTTTTTTTTTTAATTAATATATCAGACTTCACTCAGGAGAGGCGAACCTATAGCGCCGAGTGGGCGGCCCGAGATGCCACCAAACAACTGTTTGGAGTTCTTTTTGAACAGTTGCAGGTTGTAACGCTCCGGGGGCACTCACGTGGGAAGGGAGGTCCACAGCTTCCCCGCGCTCTGTAACGGAAAGAGTTCTGATGCAGGAATTTTCGCGCCGTCGGGAGATGAACCACAAACTGGTGTGACCCGTTGGATTGTCTTGTGGAGCGCATATAAGCCGAATTGCGTGGAACAATACCACGAATCTCCGAAGAACAGTACCCGTGATAATATCTGTAATTAGACAGAGGTCGGCTACGCGATTTCGATGTGATAGCGGCTGTGGTCCCGACGTCAGCGCCGAGTCCCCGGCCAGGCGGATCGCTCGTCTCTGTATGCTCTCAAGTAGGTCGAGGGTATGTTTAGGAGCCGAGCTCCAAACATGATAGCAATATTCGAGCGCGGGTCTAATTTGGGATTTAAATAGGAGAAGAGGTAAGTAAAATATTTCTTGGCCCTAAAATGATAGCTCAGCTTTCCTGAGGCTGACCAGGCTATGCTCGACACGTGTTTATGGCATGATACATTCCCACAGACCGTGACGCCGAGCAATTTCAAGCTTTCCCCAGCTTCGAGGGCCCGGCCATTCATCATCAGCTGTGGAACCGATGATGCACTTTTCTTTGTGAATGTTGTATATTGTGTCTTCTCTGCACTGAAGTCGACGAGATTGGCCCTTCCCCACTGCAGGATCTTATCTGATTCAGAGAGTCAATCTGGCTACATCTCAGCTGGTGCGACGTTGAGGCACCAATCGGCCGAACACTAGAAAAGGAGGAAACAAGCGTACTATCATCCACGAAACTGTACGCTGTTATCCGTTGTCGCCAACAAATCATTTATGTGAAGCAAAATCAAGGTTGGAGCCAAAATAGAACCTTGGGACACCCCCGAATTAACAGGATACAGATCCGAACACTCGCCATCCACAACAAGCCGGATCGATCGATTCTCGAGGAAGCTCCCCCTCCAGTCGCAAAGCTGTTGGGAAAGTCCATATGAACGAAGTTTGCTCAGCAATGCCACGTGCCAGACGCGGTCAAAAGCCTTGGAGATCTCCAATGCGACCGCCCTTGACTCACCATGCCGTTCAATCGCAGATGTCCATAATTCGGTTATAACTGTCAAAAGGTTTCCCGTTGACCGCCTGCCACGGAATCCATATTGATGATTGCTCGGAAGTCCGTTACACTCCAAATACTTAATTAACTCAGTATTGATGACTTTTTCCATTACCGTAGATAAAATAGACAGTAATGCTATCGGACGGTAATTTTGTGGGAGGCACCTTTTTCCGTCTTTGAGATTGGCTGAACTCGAGCGATTTTCCAGCAGACAGGAGAGGTTCTCCGTGCATAAGATAAGCGGAAGAGTCTGCCAATAATCGGCGATAGTTCTGAAGCATAGTTCTTAAGGACTATTGCTGGTATTCCGTCCGGGCCGGTTGCCTTCCTATAGTCCAGTTCACGTAGAATGCGTTGAATAGTACGCGGGCGAAATCTCATATCCCACATCGAAGATCGTCCCGACGCGATCAAAGGTGGCTCCAAAAGACCGGGACCAAGGTTTGAATTCACGGAAAATAAATCGCGAACACATCAGCTTTATCCTTTGAATTTGTGACTAACGTCCCGCTGCCGGTCACTGGCGGAGAGAAAGAGGAGGAAGCAAAGTTAGCGCTGATCAGCTTTTGCCATTGACCAGAAGGAGCGCGAACCAGTCGGGCGCCGAAGGAGTTTATTGGTTACTCTATTGTTGTGAGCTTTCTTCGCGGTATCAATCGCCTGCTTGCACACGTTTCTGATTCTAACAAAATTCTTTCTGTTAACATCGGTGGGATCGGAGCGCCAATGCTTAGAAGCTTTATTTTTTGCTGTTGTAATCTGCTCGCATTTTTTGTCAAAGCACGGTTTTTCCAGGGATTTAAAGCACTAACCACGGATATAAGTATACATTCATTCCAAAACAATATCAGACTTTGGTGCCATGTTGGGTTATTGTCTAACTAATATGTTATATACCATCTTGATGCGAATCCTTACTTTGTTTAGGGCAATGAAAAATAATCTGGTAAACAGTAGTCCTACTTAGGAGAAAATATTCCATAACGTTTAAGAGATCAACTGGATGACAAAGTTCTCTTCTTAATTTTTGTTTTATTTGTATCTTAGCTCTACATTTGATTGATTCCTTTTTAAGTAAACATAAGTTATATATATGTATATTACGGTTTTGTTTCAAATCAAACAATAATAAGCATTTGATGAAACGGATAAATGTTTCCACTTGTTGGAAGATATTTTAATTTTTACCGTCTTTGGAAGGGTAGTTTCTGCTACTGATTGTTGTTCAAATATTTAGAAAAGGCGGGGGCCCGATTTAGACAAGACAAATGAAATGTCTCTGGCTTCTGGCCATCTTACAACAACCACAATCATCCACATCCGTGAGAATGCTGGGCTCGGTTTCGAGATATCTGAAAAAAAAGAGGCGACGTATTTACAGATAGTATCTACAGGGTCAGTTGAAGTGGCCTCTAACTACATAATTGGAGGGGTGGCGGGAAAGAAATCATACAAGGTAGGTCTTGAGTGCGGCAGTAAACGCAGGTTACGTCTATGGCTTCTGATTATCTTCACTTTGGTCTGTGTATGTGCCTGTATTTGTGCTGTCTTGTACTGTGCATACGTGCGTGTAGTGCGTCAGCAGTAGACCGTATGGGATGGGTCGAGGATTGATATTATTATTGAGAGGAATGTTATTGTGAAGGGTGCTTTCTTCTGTTTTGTGCTGAAAAAGAAATTCATCATCATCATCATCGCACTATAGCCGCGATCCGGTCTTGGCCTTATTTAGCAAGTCTCTCCACCGTTATCCGGTCCATATCCGACACTTGTTAAATTGTCCATAATAATTTGTTTTTCCGGGCAAGGTTATTAGCCTTGCGCCAATCTCTCTCAGGATGTCGCTGCATGCATTGGTTCACTACTTAGCGGGTGCCAAAGTAGCTATCCAGGGGTATCACGTGGAGACTGCATGTTAACTTGGATTGAACAGGGACAAGGATCGTCGTGGCCTTCGCCGGGTTGAAAGCACAGACTTTATGCTGTATGTTCGCTCCCATCCCCCTCATCCGTATATATAATTCAACATAAGTTTGACTGTAGTTCAGTTTAGAAATTGAATTCCTAAACCCTGCGGCCTGATGTGTTGAGCATTGGTTCAATCTTTTAGTGATTCTAACCTTCATAGCGTCGGTACGAATCACACTTCTTCACTATCGTCGCAAACGCTATAGATTCATTTATGGCCGTTCTGGCGCGGGGAGATTCATGAGATGATGAACGTTTGGAAATTCTTTTGCGTGCAAGTGCTCGTGAAATAAAACCAAATTGAATATTTTTTTCAAGCACATTTCGACCAACATAATAATGAGTTTAAATCTTTCTATTTGGCTGTTTTGAAAGGCAGACATTAATAAACATAATTAACACGATTCTTCGACAATAAATCAGGGAACATATATATATCATAGAAGGCAGTGAGTGGACGGGGACAACTTAATTAACACTGAGACGCTCTTAAATTAATTTTATGCCACCACAAAATTGCGGAATACAATTCCTGAACGGAGCCAGCGAGAATGCAAAAACAACAGCAAAGCCATGCCAAGTGTGAGAATTCTTTACAAATTCGGTTGGTGTGGTTCGTTGTTGTTGGGGTTCCGACTACTCAAACAATGCGGTGGTGTTCTGTACGGTACGGTAAATTAAAATTAAATTAATTCATTAATAATAAAGTCATAGTAAATTAATTAGAAGTGAAGAAAACCAAACCGTAGGGGACTTTAAATTACGTTCGCAAAAACCACCAAAATGTGATCAGAGAAAAACACAAAAACCGACGCCATCGAATTTTTTATGGCAAAAAGTTCTTGATGATAAATGAAACAAGATAGTAGTAAGAGCAATGACCTTAAATTACGTATTCGGTGCTACACACAAAACTCAACAAAGCACTACCAGAAAAAAATAAAATCCGACGCCATCGACCTTTTGATCGTAGAAAATTTCCGTTGATTTCGGTAGTTCTGTTGTTGTTTTCTCACTTTTACAATTTACTCACGAAAGAAAGTAGGAAAGTGGTATCGTTCAAGAAAGTATGGAAGTGATATCGTTCTGAGGGAAAGATTTGATGTGATGAAGGCCAAATGATATATTTATTGTGAGATTAATTTTTCTATGTGAATTTACCCCTCTATCGAAATCAATATATTTTTTTTAACATAATATTATTGGGATTGATGTGAATTTGGTTCCTAAGAAGAGTTTTGTATACGGATGGTAACTACATTAAAGTGCTCGTCGGTTCAACGTTATAATACATCCACAATTCGGCAAGTTTATAAAAAGCTAGTACAAGTCATATGCGAGGCGCTCTAAAAACCTAGCAGTCGATAAATTCACCACATGGCTCTTTTCCTTGACCCGATGGTAACTGCATTAAAGTGCTCGTCGGTTCGACGTTATAATACATCCACAGTTCGGCAAGTTTATAAAAAGCTACTAAAAGTCATATGCGAGGCGCTCTAAAAACCTAGCAGTCGATAAATTCACTACATGGCTGTTTTCCTTGACCGCTGTCAATTGTGGTCGACATGAACGCGTGACACGTTTATGTTAATTAAGATGAATTTGATGTGGCTGGAACATGACTATAAAAAGACAAATTTTGATTGTTTAATAGGTTAACACTTTGTCGTACAGCCATAACTCGCGCGACAATTTGTCTTTGAGAAACCATATGGCATGTTCATTTTTGCTTAGTGCCGTTGTGGTAGAGTTATTTGCATTTGCCCAATGTTATGATAAACTTTTCTGGTGGATAGATCAGAAACCTGTTTCCCCGTGCAACGGCTACCAGATACACAGAATCGGATTATTGTGATACCCATCCCGTTCACTGTTAAGCTCTCTGTCTTCAATATTATGCCTATATTTGTGTCTTTTAATATTATGAGTATTATAATTTAAATGTGCAGGTTGTAAAAAATAAAAATAAGTTTTTTTTTTTCACAAAAGTGTGGCCTACTTCAGTGATGGATTCGTCGATTATATATAGGTTGAGTTTATCAAGGCTATGTAACCACGTCATTAATTCATCCCACATTTGTTACTGTTAGCGAAATCTGCCATCCATTTCTTAATGACTGTCGATTTTGTACGACATTAAATTGATTTCGTCACACTCATCTCATCATTAATTCATAGAAATTGCATAAATTTCTGGGTTATGTGAGATCTTCTGTTGAGGTATCTTTTCAAGGCCTTGCATTAATGCTATTTAATGTGCCGTTAAAAGATATGGTCCTAAAACATGTCACCTCATACCATATTCTGTGACAGTGCACTCATTTCCACGTTTTGTATGGTAACATAAACGGTTTTAACCTTTGGATATAATGAAGCCATCAACCAAAGCGCATATATATACTGCGATTACATACCTAAACAAGAGAAATATGTAGGCGTGCACTTCACAACAGTCAAAGATGAGATAAAATCTTGCGCCAGGACCGAGGAAAGCAGTAAAAGAGGGTATGCTTCCGCAGAGACAGCAGTCGCCCACGCTCGTGTCAATGGTATATTTTATCGCAAAAATTGTATAGTTTTTGAATTATCCATACCTAGACCTATAAAAAATGTTCATCTCCTCTAGGCCTAGACTTCAATTGTTCTTAGTTCGACTAAATTTAAAATAATGCTCGCTGACAATCAACCCCCTTATCGCAAGGCATCCAGTGTTCCATTTGAAACATTCGTCATAAAGTTCGTGCTTCAATTTAGGTAACTCTCGTAAATGTAGCTCAGGAATTACAACCCCAACAAAAACAAATCAAAAGTCTTTTGCTGCTAATGCGAGTCTTTGAATTTTCGTGTTGACAAAGGTTTACCCTGGGAGATTTTCACACAGTAGCTTGGTTGCTCTTGCGGTGGTAATACTTTTCTCTTGGTATCTCTTTAGTACACTGTAGAACTATAACTTGTCCTGGCTCTCTCTTTGCATTCTCAATTTTGAACCACCTAGTTTTATGGTATCTCTCAAAATTAAGGTTGGAGTCCTTGTAGGTATGGATACAGTTTCGGTTAGGAATCTCGTTGACCTCATTTCCGTTGGAAACCTTGTCGAATATAGTCGCTCCGTGTTGCGTAAAAGTCTTCTGAACGGTCTACCCACTCAATGCGAATGTGAATATCCTGTCCCAGTCAATTGAATGTGAATGAAATACTTGAATCCGGTTTAAGCGGGAGCACAATAAGGACTTCCTTTTCTCCTAATTAATCAAGGTGCATGTTGCTGTTACGCCAGAATATTTGAATGTTTGATTCGTGTTGTGTTAATATTGATTTGAAATCGGTTTCCACAGTTTCAATGCAGATTTTTAAAACCGGGCTTATATAGATTTAAATCGGCCAAGCAATCGTATTCAGAAACGCAAACCTCTAGTGTTTTTCGAACCTACATATACTACCCAAAAATTGTTTATAATTAAAGTTGAAACGCAAACGGTTAAGAACTCTTCAGTCCACATCGATAAGGTCGCGTTTCATCGAATTTTAATTAAACTTCACCAGAAGGTTCTAATCGCAGTGCTTACATGCTACGTCGCGGTGCTAATAAAAGATCAACCACAGGTAAAAGTGCTTATGTCCCAAATAAAGTGATTTATTGTGATTTAAACCAATAAGCTCAGTCTGTAGAACTGAATCTAAAAAGCAAACAACTGCAGCAGATTAATTAGTGTGTGAACGCAAGAGGCAAGTACAAAGGTTGTTTAGAACTGCGTTTTTGCAGAGCCGTATTTACGAGGAGCACTACGTCGTAGGCTTCTATATCACTTCACTAAACATTGGAGCAAAGAAGCAAAATTAATTGCACCAACAATAACAATCAGTGTGCAGGTTTGTATAGTTTTCATTATAGTCAAGCTTGTTGTTGATTTTTCGTCTTAATTAAATATATTAAAAGGATGTCGCTAAACGAGTTGTATTAATCCTCTCACCGTTTTTCGGCATACACGGTGCAGTGTGTGCATTTGAATTTATCCCTGAGACCAAAAGCACTTGCAATTCTTTGTTATGTGATTAAATAATTACTGATAAGTGAATCAGCGGAAATGAGGTTGTTTTCGAATTTAGTTTGCTTAAGCTTTGTTTAGGTAGCGATAAAAGCATAACCAAATATTTGTTGAATGGAACTTTGGAACAGCGACAAACACATGTTAATGCTCTCCTTGTAGAGCTTTAAAAATTAATCACTTCATAAAAAAGAAAATAGGACTTGTGTCAATTGACAGATTACACACGCGTACTCGTGAGGAAAAAAAAAAACTTAAAAAAATCACAGCATTGACGAAGTAATGAGAGGTAAAGAGTTGAGATATTTCTACATCCGTGGGGCTATGGTCTGATCCAGCAGTGCTTTGATTTAACTTTCTCAACGTGAGTTCGAATCCCGTCCTTCAGTGGCATCGCAAAATGATCTAAACTAAACTCGTGGGCATAACAGTTGGTCTAAAAAGTTCGTAGGCTAAAATTATAATTCACAATCACATCGTGACAAATTGAATTTTGGTTGGTCCTACAATTCACAGTCAATCAGCACAGTACACTCGTGAAAATGAGAACACACAATCGTTAGATGTTGTTACAAAAGTTGGTAAAGGAAGGTTGTTTCAAGTGTTACAAAAGGTGGTGATGTTACAAAATGATGATAAAGGTGTTTCAAAAGGAGCCAAAATAGTGTTTCAGAAGGAATTTTGAATTTTTGTGAGGTGTAGCTGCAGTGTGTTGCCTCCGCCGCAACTACTTGATTCGCAGTCGTGGCCTCCGGGGCCACAGCTTAAAAGGGCTGCGCCAGTTACAACTTATAGTTCCTTGCAACAATATTTGGTATTTATAACTTGACTAGGTACTGTAAGATTAGAGTGTAACCCCTAAAGTTAACATTTATTATTTAGTTATCTGAAATAATATTTGGTTAAGTTAGTTGTATTTTCTTTTATTAGGCCGCACGTTGGGCGCCAAAATGTAACACCTGAGCGTAACCCCAGATGCTAACATTTATTAATTAATTATGGGAAAATGTTTTATTTTGTTTAGACCTTGTATCACTGGGTAATAGCGTTTTTATGGCTCGTACCGAATTTGGTTTCAGTGTCTTGGACCAGCGGGCTTCCTTCCAGTTTAGACTGGTTGTAATTAAAACAGCATGTTTCTTTACTTTTGCTTAATCTTTAATATCAAAGTATCACTTTAACAAATGGTCTTCTCAATAGTCTTCAATAGTTTTCTTTAGTATCACTTTTTCAAATGGTCCTCTCAATAATCTTCAATCATCATCATCATCATCATCGGCACTACAACCGGAAACCGGTCTTGGCCTTATTTAGCAAGTCCTGAGGCTTGTTAAATTTTCCATAATGATTTATTTTTTCTGGGCAAGGTCATTAGTCTTGCGCCAGAGGCTCCCCGACGGGGAATCGAACCCCGGTCTCCCGGGTGACAGGCGGGTATACTAACCACTATCCTATCGAGGAGGCAATCCTCAATAGTCTTCCTTAATATCATTTTTACAAATGGTCCTCTCAATAATCTTCAATAGTCTTCCTTAATATCACTTTTACAAATGGTCTTCTTAATAATCTTCAATAGTCTTCTTTAATATCACTTTTACAAATGGTTTTCTCAATAATCTTCCTTAATACCACTTTCAAAAATGCTCTTATTAAAAGCGTCACTTACCAATAGTCTTCTTTAGTATCGCCTTTACAAATGGTCTTCTCAGTAGTCTCCAATAGTCTTCTTTAATATCACCTTTACAAATGGTCTTCTCAGTAGTCTTCAATAGGCTTCTTTAATATCACTTTTACAATTAATATTACTTTTAGTTTAAATTTATATACTTAAACTTAGTAGTAAGAAGGTCCGCTGTACCGTTGCACGGCTGCAACCTTCTTACATTAAAATATTATAATAACAATCAACATCTCCCCATTCGCAACCTTCTCTTTATATACCAATTTACTGGCGGATTACTGTAGACGATGTGTTTCCCTTCTATCAGAACGTGTAACCTATTTTGAGGTTACTTGCCTGTCAGAGGTTATTTGCATATTGAGTGATTGTTAAGTTTGCCCTGCTAAAATGCATCGGTAATGAATTTCGCAATTACTTAATTGCTTTTAATTCGGCGAATCAATTATAGGCCATTCATTGCCCGCATGTGCCAATCGTATCATACGATTTATTTTCGCCTCACTGCTGTGTGCGCTACTTCGGCGAACTCAGCAGTTTTATGACGCTCGACTACTTCGTCGTCGCTGGCCTTTGATAATTCCGCTGGCGCTCGCATATCATGCATCACACCTGTTAACATATGTACTTGTAACATGAGACCACGTAGGTCTGTGGACAGGTGCTTGTTTGCTTTTCGTAATGCGAAGCAGAATGCAAGGTCAAGTGCATGACGGATATATGCTTTGGCATGGAAGGATAATTATCGCAAGATATGCGATATGAATTAATTGTTCGTGGAGAAGGCTTTTCTTCTGAATGAACGTGAGTATTGCAGTGTATGCAGAATACTTTGATTAATGTATATATTATTTGATGAAGATTTATTATTTGAGGATGGTTGTGTGAGAAGATGTCTGAGATGGTGCGAGGATGCTTTGTACTTTACAGTGCAATTTTGGAATCATCCGCGTAAAGTGAGATGAAGGAGTGATTAATGCAAGAGCCTATGTCGTTTATGGTTAGGATAAATAGGAGAGGGCCGGGATGTCTGCCCTGGGGGACACCTGAAGTTGGGAAAAAAGGATCGGAGAGGGTGGATCTAAATCGCACGCGACCCTGAGATAGGGTGAGACCCACTTAATCAGCAAGGGTTCGAAACCGAGGGAAGATAGCTTGAAAAGAATGAGGTTATGGGAGATTTTGTCGAAGGCCTTGCTAAAGTCGGTAGTGACTACATCGACCTCATCGCCGTTTTCTAGGGCAAGGAACGTGTGGGATGTGAATTCGACAAGGTTGGTAGTAATGGACCTGCCGGAGAGGAAGCCGTGCTGGTTAGGAGAAATGATGGGTGTGCAGCGAAAACATAACGCATCATATAGAAGGCCTTCGGACAGTTTAGAAATGTGCGATAATTGGATATATTTTTTTCCCCCTTTTTATGTATGGGGGTTATGTAAGAGGATTTCCAAAAGTCAGGGAATATACCTTGTGCAAGGGGTAGATTGAAGATTGACGCGAGCGGGAGAGAGAGAGAGAGAGAGAAGAGGAACATTTTTTTTAAGAGGAGAGCAGGGAGTTGTCTGGGCCGGGAATGAAATCGTCTTTTAGTTCTTCAAGTTTTGTTTTGACTTGGCGTTGTTGAACGTGTAGAGGGATGAGAGGGCCGAGGGAGAATTAAGACATGCCAGTAAAGTAGGAGGGGTTAGGCTCGAACGAGTAGTCCGTGAAGGATAGTTTGAAGAAGGGCGCGATAAGATTGGATATGGTTTGAGAGTCCGTTGTAGTAGTTGAGGCGTAGAAAAGGGAGGCGGGATAGGCATCAGATTTCCGTTTGTGGTTGATGAAGTGGAAGAAAGATTTGGGCTCGTTGATCAGGTTGAATTGAGCTTTGGCAAGGTAATTGTGGTAGAGTGAGCTGTAAAGCTCGGTGAATTGGTAAAAGTAACCTATATAGTTGGAGTAGTCAAGCGGAGAACGCGTGTTTCGGAAAGTGTTCCACAACTCTTCTTGTTACGAAGGGTGCGTAGTTTGTGGTTATACCATGCGGGCGATGAGAATGATAACCTGTGTTGGGAGTGTGGCGATTCCGCCAGATCCCACGGCTCGCCTTCCTGAAAAAACCCCCATAACCATAACCCGGGTCTGCACCAGCTTTCGCTAATGCAATTCGCATTAGCATCTTAGATGCTTCACGCATCAAACAGACCCAATTATTTTAACCCTAAAATCCCTATAAAGAAAACTTACCTTCATGCATCCCTTCGCATACAATTTTTCATAAGATTTCTTTGTTTGCTTATTTGGTATTCTGAACCAATTCGGTACCAGACAAATACCATAAATATCGCGCCGTCTATTTTCCCCAGCCGCGCCATATACCTTTTCATATACATTGCCTGACAACCTTTTTTTGTTTGTCTTATCAACAAACAACCCAAGCAGCTGCATATAATTAGCGCAATATACGCTGAAACCAAATTCTCCAGCATTTCCTAATGCAAATATGAACCCGGTTTCTATTGCAGCCAGAGATGCCATAAACATTCAATTTGCTTTTAGCACCTTTTTCTTCTAACGTCGAAAATAGCGACGAGGCATCGTGTAAACAATGACCCGCATTACCAACGGGCATTTGCTCATTTTTCCCTATTGTCTTTGCCGCCTGCCTGTTTCGTCGTTCCACTGCACGTGTGAAACGCATCTATCTGAACGATCCCACACATACCACCATGACCTTTATTACGAGATCTGGTTTTCTTGTTCCCATAAGAGAGACTCTACGTTACACTTGTGGGAGATAAAACATATCCTTGGCAAGGATATATTCACACCCTTAAGAGAAGAGTTTTTCTCTCTCTTCATTTTTTTTCCTTAGCGAAATCATCTCTGCATGAGATGACGATCGCTGAGTCTTATTCCATCCTCCGACCCGAGCGGGTCGTGTCTCCATCGCTACCCTGGTGCACACAGGGGAGCGATAATCGCGAGAATCGCCAGACGCGTTGGTCTTTCACCAAGTAGTCAAGACATAGTGTAATAAGAAGTATAGAAATAATGGACGGAAGTCGGTTAAAATTTAAATTTAAAGTTAAAATTATTACTTGTGCTATATTTTCTGTTAAGTTCTCCGTTCATTAAATTTAAAGTTAAAATTATTACTTGTGCTATATTTTCTGTTAAGTTCTCCGTTCATTAAATTTAAAGTTAAAATTATTACTTGTGCTATATTCTCTGTTAAGTTCTCCGTTCATTAATAAAACTAGAATTAAATAAAATAAAACCAGTTCAACTCAATATTAATTCGTAGTGTTTCATAATTTTTGTGCCGCAGCTTCCGAGTGTTTTATCTCCTTTCATCGGTGATCGAACTTTTCATCCTTCTCGGTTGTGGACGAACGTGGCGGCGTTTCGTTCATTTATTGCTGGTGACTTTCGGTTCGGTGTTTTGCGCGGCTAACAATTGATGATGGAGGAGGAAGTATAACTCGCACCCATGCCGGTGCCGCGACTTCTACACCACAGTGGTGACCTCAGGTTGAACACCGCAACCTTTAAACATTCGCGCTTTTAACCCTGACGACCGCGAAAGAACTCGATATCTCCTGAACATTGGTGCTCGTGAACAGTGACAGTGATGAGTGCTTGTGCAAAACAAAACATAATGAAAGACAATAAAAGGGTACCCCAACGCAACCGCCGGACCTTATACACCTTTAACAACGTTCGAGAGTCGCAGAGCAGCCATACCAACATCACCTGGCCGGGAGCAGCACCTGCCTCAACAGCAACGGCCAGGGTTTCGTAAGTTATGTAATATTCCTTACTTTTGTTTCTCCAAATAGCGATTCAGGCAACACCACCAACTAACCATGTCATGAGCAACTCATCATTCAATGCTCCAAGAATGCAACGTAATCTCAGAAACTGAATGAGATGGCGAGCATGAACCAACCGAGGCATTTATGGTGCACTTTAACGATTCCCGCATCAGAAAGATCAACGTGCTATCGAGGAAATGCAAAAATTAACCGACAGCCGAAAACAAAGTTTTACCCAGTCCGAAACAATCCCAACAACACGAGGTGCAGGATTTGCAACCTACGACACCATGGCAGTGTAGTTGTAAACTTTTATTAACTTACTAAATTACACAAATTTTTTTTTTGTTTTGTAAATACGAATTTTTCATATTGTTTCATCAAAAATATATTTCGGAGAAATGTTGTGCCCTGTTTTTCGTTAACTAAATAAATGTATATATATTTGACAACACAGGAAAAATTTAGAAACAAACTTAAATTGTTAATAGTATACCAAGAAAATTACATACAAACAAACACGCACAACCGTCAAATATATTTGTTTTCATATATCCTGTTGTTTTGCCGTTCTCCCCAAATTTCTGTTTTTCTGTAGCTAAATTTAATAATTTGTACATTAAACAAACAATACTGCAAGTTAATTAAAGGGAACAAGTGAACTGTCCCAAAATATAATAAATAAATGCAAAACAAAACCAAAAAATACTTTAAAATCAGGCAACAAGAATAACATGTATTCCCTATGCCATCACCACTTATCTTTACATTCAAAGCGCATTTATATACACATTACTTAGTACAGACAGTAACGAAATAATAATTTACATATATAAACAATACATGTATGGAATTTAGATATACATAATCATTCATTTAAAGGAGTAGAACGAAACAAAGAATTATGTAATAAACTGCTAGTCGATCGATTTCTGATTTTCCCTAAAATTTAGCAAGAGCAAATAAAAAGAGACAAACATGTAAAACTATAAAAGTTAAAAGTAAAATATAGCACACAACACAAAAAACTCGATTACGCACTTGCCCATATTTGTACAACCGATTATCGTTATGGATTGTTTAGGTAGAAATTCCCCCGGATAATTATTGTATTGCAACAACATCCAAACAATACACTATCATTTCATTTTGTTATTTTACACAACTTTGTATAACAAATTAAAATCTTTTTGCAGACTTTATGAACGATCGCCCAATTCCAAAATGGCATTTAATCCGTAATTCTTGTCAGTGTCCGGAATCATTTTAAAATTAAAAAACGAAATCTACCTAAACTTAAAACGATTAAAAAACAAAATATAAATATTGTAAGCCCCTTCAGGGTATTTAGCAGTCCACAACCGCTTCGACAATATTCACAGCGCTATTCGACTCCGTTTATTCACATCACACACTCGACTTTTCGACTCCGCTCGACTCTTTTTCGTAGTCTCTCGACTCCATTCATTCCTTCGACAATACCCGACCACCTTTCGACTCCACTCGAGAGCTTTCGGCTCCCTTTAGCCCCATCAGTCTCTCTTCGACCCTTTACACCATCCAACCTCACTCGACCCATTTCAACACCCGTTCGGTTTTTCTCACTATTGGCTCACAACGCCACCATTTGACTCCACGCAACCTAGCTCGCTTTTCCTCGTCTCTTCGCAACCCTCTCAATTTAACTCCTTCAAACCGGCTCCTTATGTAACAATAGCTGTTCCGCGCAGCACATAATCAATAGGACGTCTGGTTCCGTCTCGCTCGAACATTTCGACCCCTTTCTGGTCTTCCTTAATGCAGGCAAAATTCGCCTCTATCCACCCTTTTAAGGCTCCTTTTCTAAATATTGGCGCACACGCTCGCCATTACTCAACACCCTTTTTTTTTGCAAACCGGCCCCTTAGCTAACAACAGCTACTACGCGTAGCATATAATCAATAGGACGCCCGGTTTTGTCTCGCGTGAAACACCTCACCCTTTTCTGTCTCTTTTCTGAAGGTTGGCGCTCACGCTCACCAACCATAGCCTTCACGCAACCCCAAGCAACCCTTCTCGACTCTGCGTGACCTCTAACAACTTTTTCTGCCTCTGCCCAAATATTGGCGTCCATGCACGCCAAAGACAGTTATCACGCGACACCGTTCATCAATGCTCGACCTTCTACCCGATGTCAGCAAGCCAGCTTCCCTCGTTACCACAGCTACTACGCGTAGCATCCATCAGGGCACCTGGTTTTGCCCCCTTTTTTAAATTTCAGGACATTCGTCCTTAGATCTCCTACATCTCCCAAATCTCTCAGCAACACCGGTCCACAAATCAAACCGATACCATCGGGCTGAGACAACATACCTGGTTCCCCAATCCTTTAGCCACCATGGCTCCCCTTTAGCGGCAACTAAAGGCTATACACGCCCCTCTACGCCGCCTCAAATACCTAGGTGCATAATACTTCGGAGAGTGCAGCAGTTACTCTAGGCCGCCTTGTGGTTAGACACAACCAACCATACCCCAGGAGCCCCGTAATCTAAGTCGCCCAACTTAAACAAGCGCGATTGGCCGGCCCTCCCAACAAAGCGCCGCTTGGTCGAGGTTGCGGTCGCCGTTTATCAAGCTCCGGGGTCGACACCGGAGCCGATATATCGGACCTCCCTCGATCGGTAAGCCGCGCAACTGGAGCGCCCGCCCCCTTTTTACCAGTCACAGCGGCAAACAATTTGCCATACAAACGTATGGACAAAAGACACCCGCTCTGGACTTGGCCCTTTCCATTCCGCACACGGCAACCCGTCACTGCGGATGGGAATTACCCTGGGATATGTTTCCCTCCTTCTCGCACACACTATTTCGTCACTGCGGATGTGAGCGGATTTCCGATAGGTTCCGACCTATTCGGATGATAAGCCTGTTGGTCCATGAGACCCATAACAGGCCGATGGACCACGCCGCACACATTTGCCCTTGATGGCATCAAGCGGTAACAACTGTGTCCATCTTATCGATAAAGGCCCAAACAATAACCAGGAACTGGTCACCACGACAGTCCCTTAACATTACCACAGCGCATTTCCGAAGCAACCTCCCTATCATCACAGCACCCACCATCGAGCATTCCCTCGCCCCTACCTTTTTTTCGTGACTACGTCACTGGGAGGGGAGTACTGTGGCGATTCCGCCAGATCCCACGGCTCGCCTTCCTGAAAAAACCCCCATAACCATAACCCGGGTCTGCACCAGCTTTCGCTAATGCAATTCGCATTAGCATCTTAGATGCTTCACGCATCAAACAGACCCAATTATTTTAACCCTAAAATCCCTATAAAGAAAACTTACCTTCATGCATCCCTTCGCATACAATTTTTCATAAGATTTCTTTGTTTGCTTATTTGGTATTCTGAACCAATTCGGTACCAGACAAATACCATAAATATCGCGCCGTCTATTTTCCCCAGCCGCGCCATATACCTTTTCATATACATTGCCTGACAACCTTTTTTTGTTTGTCTTATCAACAAACAACCCAAGCAGCTGCATATAATTAGCGCAATATACGCTGAAACCAAATTCTCCAGCATTTCCTAATGCAAATATGAACCCGGTTTCTATTGCAGCCAGAGATGCCATAAACATTCAATTTGCTTTTAGCACCTTTTTCTTCTAACGTCGAAAATAGCGACGAGGCATCGTGTAAACAATGACCCGCATTACCAACGGGCATTTGCTCATTTTTCCCTATTGTCTTTGCCGCCTGCCTGTTTCGTCGTTCCACTGCACGTGTGAAACGCATCTATCTGAACGATCCCACACATACCACCATGACCTTTATTACGAGATCTGGTTTTCTTGTTCCCATAAGAGAGACTCTACGTTACACTTGTGGGAGATAAAACATATCCTTGGCAAGGATATATTCACACCCTTAAGAGAAGAGTTTTTCTCTCTCTTCATTTTTTTTCCTTAGCGAAATCATCTCTGCATGAGATGACGATCGCTGAGTCTTATTCCATCCTCCGACCCGAGCGGGTCGTGTCTCCATCGCTACCCTGGTGCACACAGGGGAGCGATAATCGCGAGAATCGCCAGACGCGTTGGTCTTTCACCAAGTAGTCAAGACATAGTGTAATAAGAAGTATAGAAATAATGGACGGAAGTCGGTTAAAATTTAAATTTAAAGTTAAAATTATTACTTGTGCTATATTTTCTGTTAAGTTCTCCGTTCATTAAATTTAAAGTTAAAATTATTACTTGTGCTATATTTTCTGTTAAGTTCTCCGTTCATTAAATTTAAAGTTAAAATTATTACTTGTGCTATATTCTCTGTTAAGTTCTCCGTTCATTAATAAAACTAGAATTAAATAAAATAAAACCAGTTCAACTCAATATTAATTCGTAGTGTTTCATAATTTTTGTGCCGCAGCTTCCGAGTGTTTTATCTCCTTTCATCGGTGATCGAACTTTTCATCCTTCTCGGTTGTGGACGAACGTGGCGGCGTTTCGTTCATTTATTGCTGGTGACTTTCGGTTCGGTGTTTTGCGCGGCTAACAATTGATGATGGAGGAGGAAGTATAACTCGCACCCATGCCGGTGCCGCGACTTCTACACCACAGGAGTATGGGACATATAGGGATATGGCGTTGTGGATTTCTGTGTAGAGCGAGGCTGTAGCGTCCTCTACACTTATATCATTTACGTAGAGTGTGATATTGCTGAAGTACTCATTTATGAGGCGGAAATTGGCTTTTCGGAAGTTGAAAGAAAATTGATAGGGTGGAGGTGTGCTGTGGGCTGAGTAGTCGTGGTATAAGGATACGAGAAGCGGGGGATGGTGGTCATCAATAGTTGAGAGAGTGTGGGGGCTACGGACGACTGAGGAATTAAAGGGATCTGTGGTGAACACAAGGTCAAGTTGTCTGCCCAGATGGTTTTGGACATTGCTTACTTGGCAAATGCTAGAGTCAGTGAGGCTGGCTATAAAGAGACATTCCTTAGTAGTAGTGGGGTTTGAAATGTAGTGGGAATAGTCGCCAGACAGCGTCCATTGGAGATGGGGGAGATTAAAATCGCCAAGGACTACAATGTCGTCTTGGAAAGAACTAGGCTCAGTTATGCGGTCGATTGCCGCAATAGCGAGTTCGTATGACTCGATAGCTTGCGATGGCGGTATGTAAAACCATGTGATGTACACGGACTTTGAGCAGTGTTCAATTTTTATTGCGACATAGTCGAGGTTAGGAGAAGAAGAGATGATGATAAGAGAAGATGTAAGTCCGTTTTGGATGGCAAGCAGCACGCCTCGGCAGGGGGCGTCAGGATCAGAATGATGGACCTTATCCTCCCGAAAAACTGAGAAAGCGGGGGGGGGGGGGGGGGCAGTTCCATAATATTGATACTGGGGGTGAGGTTGCTTTCGGTCAGTGCATATATATCAAATATAGATAAATAGTGTGGAATGGAAATGACGGGGGTAAATTCGAAATAAATTTATAGTTCACAGTGACATCGTGACATTAGAGATAGGCCGAATTATGTTTAGACTTATAATTTACAGTCAATCAGAGCAGGGCACTATTGATAGGCAGGTACACGTGAAAACAGGCCAGTTAGTGATTAATTATCAGCTCAAAGTAATAGGTAGTCCTAAGATGAATTAATAAAGTGAATATTTTTGAATTAATGAACTGAATGTTTTTATAGCACAATATGTATGGATGTTGCACCCACAGCAAATTGGATATATCAATTCTATTTAAGAGATTGTAATTCCATATCCGATTGGAGTTTGCAATTTCCACCAAAAAAACTCAGGGTTAACCTTTACAATTGACCCGGATTGCTTCTCACATGAACAATTTATATGTTACGTGTTCTAGAGCGGACAAACCAGACATTCTCTATATCTTCAGTCGAATTATCCCTGCGTTATGTCAGTTTCCACACATTCAAGAACATATTCCTCATCTTGTTGTCTTCTTGTCATTGTGCCTGGAAATCAATAATTGTTATAAAAACCATATTTTTGAAAGAGAGTGGTGTATGTTTGTATCATAAGAAAAAGAACACGGCATCGACATCAGGCGCAATAAATATAATACAATTGAAATATTCTCAACGTAAACAGGCGAAAAACTGGGGCGTAAAATACAATTGCCATGTTTTACACCATCTAAGGGTTCCAGGAGCAATTCGAATTTAATTTCACATACGTTTTTACCCGCAAGTACAATAACCATGATTCTCGATGATAGAAGTCTTGAGTTTTGCGCAACCTACAGAAAGTGGAGCGTAATTTAAATACCAATAAAACATTGCGCCATAAAACCCTGTGGAAACACACTTTTGAGAGTTTGCAGTTTATATGGACGTCCTTTAAGGATTACTCCTGATTGCAATTTACTGCCTTCAATCATCCCCTCGAGGTCGTTTGAAAGCTTTATTACAAGGACAATCGCATAACCCTAAGAGCTGTCTACACTTCTATATTCGCTTCACATTTTCATATTCTTACATTTCTTCTGTAAAAATGGAAAATATAAAATCAAATGATAGACCATCATCACCCTTGACTAACGCTACAATATTATTGTATATGCGACCGTGACTAGCCTTGAATTATTCAATAGACGCCGACCTTTCTCCTGGAATTTTGTTGTCACCGAAGTTGTTTGTGTACTTAATTAATATGTGCTAGGTCACGGTGTTGTAAGCGATTTTAACACCTTATTGGAATCCCTATTAAAATATCAGCCGGGACACCTGCACACAAATGTATTTAGATACTTTTTCATTGGATTATCGCCTATTTGTAAACGCAGGCAGAGTGTTACTTTTCCAACATCAGAGTTATACGTTGACATCATAAGATCAAATAAAAAACTCGGATAATATCTGATTTCCGGCAGTGTTCGAAGAATTCATCCATTCCGATACGTTTCATTGAACTTGATGACGCTCCGGCGATGACTTCAAAACCATTTCACATTCCATTGCAAAGGGTGGCAGCGCGCCACATTCAGCTGTTGGTTCTGAAATTATTAATATGAAGTCAGAAATTGTCGACAGTGTCTAAATATAGTTGAGTTTATATTCGGCACCTGCTATTTTCATCTCACTAGAGAAATTCGTTACGTGTGAAACAAAACACTTTGGCTCCCTATTGAGCGGTGTTACTTGCAAAATTCTTGTCATAAAAATCAAGGATTATTTAGAAGTACATTCTGTCTGACCTTAAGGCTCCCCTGGGTATATCGCAGAATTGGTACTTATAATTTAAAACTGTGCGATCCACTTAAAAAACGCATCTCGAAATATAATTGAACATAGCAGTTGGAATATTTCGTGTGTAAGCAAGTTATTGCGTTTGCGAGTGTCCTCAGAGTTATTGTGATGGGATTTGAAAAGTTGAGCATTTTTTCAGGGGTCTTTTAAAATACTGATGAAATTTGAAACGTACAAACTTTATACTTCGTGGGCAAACAAGTAATTTCGGTTTTGTAGGTAGAAATTAATTGCATATTTATATATAACAATAATGAAAATCCTCTCTATATTTCGCATTTTGCAATTGATGTGTTGTCACCTCTCCCCATGTCATACAAAGGTAAACTCATAATCATCATCATCGGCACTACAACCGGGATCCGGTCTTGGCCTTATTTAGCAAGGCTTATCTCGAGGCTTGTTAAATTTTCCATAATAATTTATTTTTACGGGCAAGGTTATTAGCCTTGCCCCAAAAAAGGTAAAGGCATCACCCTAAAAAAAAAAAATAGTTGCGGCGAGAGGGCGATTTAAACAAGACAACGACAAATGTGTCCATCGTGTCTCTGGCTTCTGATTATCTTGCGACAACCAGAATCGCCCACATCCGTGAGGATGTCTCTGTTCAAGATTTCTGAAAAGAAAAGGGGGAGGTATCTAAGGACAGTGGGTGCAGGGTTAGTTCAAATGTTCTCTAACTACTTTGATGGAGGGATGGTGGAAAGGAAATCATACAAGACCGGCAGGGTCCAGGAATCCTCTATTATAGAGGGGTATGTTGTTGGGAAGGGTGCTTTCTCCAGTTTTGTATTGAAGAAAAAATTGTGGCGGTCGGATTCGAAGATATCGAAGGATCAAGAACGCAAGAGTCCTGTACAAGTGGGTTCTCGTTCTTCTGGATGGTTTCGAGATACGTGTATGCTAATTCTAGCAAGTCATCACCCCTCGCTTAAGTCTTATCTTTTAAACTACTTTGTAATTTCCCAAAGATATGGTAATCAGATGATGGTGACGGGTACCCCTTCAAAAGAGATATCACTTTCCAAGGAAGATCCAATAATTTACCCTGCGTTATTAGAGGGATGTAGGTGTCTGAATTACTGTGATAGAACACATTTCTTTTGGAACTTTCCATTTTCGTCAATTTTTCTGCCATTGATTTTTACAGTTTCTCTACTTGCCAAAATCGATTTTTTGTTTTGTTTTAATGCGGGGGCTTAAAAAGGATTTTCTGACACCCATAAATGTGAATCCGCATAGTGCGGGTGGAGGAAGATGGATATAGAAAACAGACGTGCAATTTGTCGAATTTGGGAATTATCCACTTGCATAGATCAGAAAAGGAAAACTTTTGCAATGACCACAGAACAGCACCTCTTCAAAATTATAGGAGTAATGTTATTTGGTCCTTTGTGTATATTTATCTTTAATAGCTCAGAGCAAGGTACGATTTCGAAAATAAATGAAGTTCATAAAATATGATATCAGCTAGTTTGTCGTCTCATTTACGGCTTGGATTAAGTTTTGTAAATTGTCAAGTAGTTGCGGTGCCCAAGCAAACGGTGTTCAGAGTAGAGAAGCCATTGAGACTTACTAACATTGAAGTTTTGACGGCCTTTTTCGAGATCCGTCATCATTAATTAAAACTCCCCATCCACCATTCACTTTAATATATTTTATTGTTAATATTATGTAACAATGATTCGTTCACCATTTGAGTATTGTAAATCGATTAACAAAGATTTTACTTTACATGGGGATAAGAAAGCATACGAAACATAGGATTGAGTGACCGATTGTAATTGAGTAACCACCACTCAAACAACAACATGCCACACCGTTAGAATTTCGAAAGAATTCGCAACCCTTGCTGTTGTTTTCTTATTCTCCGCTTAGGAAGTGCATTCCGCAACTTTATGGTATCATAATACTGTGGTATAACAAATTAAATTTGAATGCCAGCATGATATGTAGCCACCATGAAGTCGGCCGCAATAAGGAATTCAATGTACATGCGGGTTCTCTAAATACTTGGAGAACCAATCCACTATTTCCGCCTAATTTCGACCGCCAGCAGCGTGTCAAACCAACCCCAATTTCTCCTAGTTACCTATTCACCTGAAAAGCATGTTGCAATAACGGACGCATAGCTGAATTCATTATTCTATGCAAGTAATGCATAATTGAATTCAGTTACCTTTCTGCCATACGGCAACTCCAGTCCTCTAACCATGAGATTTCCACCGGAAATTCCAATCCATGTGGTTAGCAACAACAACTCGAATCAAACGACGCTGTTGCATAATCACAACAGCTTGGGTAATTATCGAAGTCCATAACACGTTTCACACGTTAATATTACCCTAGCCAAACTAGCGTCACTTCGATTTTCTCCAGACATTCTATCCGCTGGGGATCAATGATCTCTTTTCGCAGGTGAATAGCACCAGGTAAATCTTCCTCTCCTCCACAATTCTGTATCCCTACAGGTCAATGCACGCTGAGGTCACCAAATTCACCGAATTGGGTCAGTGGGCTGTGGGGAAGAAGTATGTACCGGCCGAGGGCACTTGGTTCCCTTCTTCCTCCGGCATTCGCTCCAATGTTCACACGGTTCCGCTCAAACTCTTGATGATTCACCGCAGCAGGAAAGGAAACACCAGCGTCGATCGATTGTCACTGATCATGCCATCACACAAGTAAAAATACAAAACTCAGGAGATCTTTGTTTTAGCTTTATTTATTTTACGTTACATTTATTAGAATTCCTTAGATTTATTCTTTAGTTTGGTGCATATTAAAATCGAACAACACTTACAATGACAACATTTTAGTTAAAACTTTCATCAACTTTGACACGATCACCAACACGTCTACGGTTCGTTACATTTACAACTTCACGAAAAATGGTTTAAAACTATCGCCAGCACGACTACGGGCGGGAGTGGCATGATCGTGCTGGTCTGCGGATGATAAGGGACTCGTCGAGGATAGAACTCTGACTTGAATTCTATCTTCAATTAAGGGTGAGATATGGAGGGGAAAGAGAAAATTTTCTCTTAAGGGTGTGGCCACTAAGAAAATGCGCTCTTTTTGGTGCAGTGGTGTGTGTGCGCGATCGAACAGATTCAATGTTGTTGCACGTGTTCGAAAGCAGTGGAACAACGAGAAAGGCAGTCGGCGAGAACAAAGGAAAAGGTGACCAAATGGTTTGCTCCGTAATGAGGGTCATGTTTATGCAACGTCGCTATGACGGACGTTGGTAAAAAGGTGTTAATGGGATACGATACTTTACACAATGGAAATTGTATATCGTACCTTGGGTTAATTGCCGATACGCATCCCTTGCTTGCATTTAGGTATGCCAAGCAATTAGTGGTGGCCACGAAAGAAATGCATCATTGTTTGTCTATTGAATCGCTAGTGTTGCAGCTGTAAAAACAAGCTGACGACATAGCATTTTAACTCAGACAAAGGGTATGGAATGTTTGGTATTTATGGTGCATATGCACATTAAGGATCAATTTTAGGAATTTCAAACAATGCTTGGAAGCATTACATGTCCTTGGAAAAGGAAATGTTTTCTGGGGCAAATGCAAATGCGTTGGCGGGAAACAATGGGAGTTATGGAAATCCTAAAAAGGTCATGAAGAATTCTTACAGAAAATTGTATGCGAATGGATGCATGAAGGTTTCTTAACAGGGAATTTAAGATCATGGGTTTGATCTCTTGAATGCGTGCAGCGTTTTTGTGTGCCGAATGCGATTGCATTGGTGAAATTATACGGGAAGATGGGTGTTATGGGGGTTTTTAAGGAAAGCGTACCGTGGGGTTTGGCGGGACCGCCGCAGGGCTACCCTCAAAGTTGCATTGATTCATGCACACACAACCAAACCCACCCAGAGATCATTGTATTTCTGTTCTCTCATTCTCCCATGTTCGTCGATTATCGAATTAACCGATGTATTCACCATACCTCGAAGGGCGTGGCAATGAGAGAGCAGAAGCGTGATCTCTATTGGTTGTCCTGTGTGCAAAATTAAATCCAAAATTTCATCCCTAATTGGGATCAGTCGTTATTCAACTAACCGTAGCGTGTGCACCCTAGTGCACACGCTCGATTCAGAACCTAAGAGAAGTGTTGTCCGACGAACGTAGTGTCGCGTTAGTCAATTGAGAAGGAGAAACGCGTTGCCTTTCAAAATAGATGTTTGCAATTACATATTTGCCACGCATTGAAGGATTAATATATAGAACAAATTTAAAAGTGTCAATTCGAAATAAAAAGAACAAATAAAAACTAAATAAACAACCCCAGTGCATTTCATTACTTTCCTTTTGGTGTTGGAATTTTCGGTGACAATAATGTAGACAAAATCGTTGGTGGATGATAGAGAATACGTGCCCCTGACCGGCACACAGACTTCTACCCCCACACATGCATAAAATTAAAATCATATAGATCGACCATCGGTTTTTAACGCCCCCGCTTGGTAGAAACCTTGATGTGATGCGGGGGCTTAAACTACAATGAATCACTCAGGCTATGCTGACGAAAGCATACGCTTCCAGTAGGGCCACCCATGTCAGACAGAGAGGCTAGCGAGGAATAACACACAAAGATCTACCACCCCTAATCCAGGGTGTTACGCGTCACCGTGCCCAATCCATAAAGCCACATGGATATCACCCGGCGCCGTAACGCGTAAACAAATGGACCACTTCCTCATAGGCAAGAGACACCACTCGAATATCCTTGACGTAAGATCATATAGGGGAGCAGATTGCGACTCCGATCACCTTTTACTAAAGGGCAAAATTAGAAGTCGGCTCGCAACAAACCCACATGGGCAATCACGGGAGGCGAGCAAAAAGTTCGACATTGATAAACTAAAAGACCTACGCAAAAGGGCTGAATATCAAGAGGAACTAACGAATAGATTTAACATCCTAGATAATGGGAGCAGTGAGGAAGAGGGAGCCAATAATCTGGGCATTAAATGGGCATCGATCAGAGACACAATAAAACAAATAGCCCAAAAGGTATTAGGATTTAAGATAACAACTAAGTCCAAACCTTGGTTTGACGATGAGTGCAGGGCGAAGATCGAACAACGTAAACGTCTCAGAGTGATCCATCTAGAAGGATATGATGAAGTCAACGCAGAAAGATACACGACAATTCGGAAAGAGGCAACGAGACTTTTCAAACGCAAAAAACGCAAATGGGAGAAGACTAGGATCGAAAAAATCCTAGAAAATGCCAGAGGTATATATGCCGGCATAAATTCAATTAGAAATGGCTACCGAGGGTGAGCCAAAATAATCGGAGACGCAACGGCTGTCTGGTCACAGAAACAAACAATATCGTGACAAGATGGAATAAGTACGTTGATAACGTGCTTAAAGTGCGCACCCATCAACCACAAATAAACGCACCAGACGTACATACAGCCGAGCCTCAGATCCCAGAGTCCTCTTTCAACGAAGTTGTAGACGCAATAAACGATTGAAAAACAACAACACTCCCGGAGTCGACTGCGCACCGGCAGAGCTTATGAAGCATGGAGGAGAGGCAACCACTCTAAAGATCCACCAACTGATTAAACCAGTATGGGATAAGGAAGTCATTCCGGTAGAATAGAAAACCTCCATAGTCGTCCCCATTTTCAAAAAAGGCGACAGATGTGTCTGCGAAAACTACAGAGGAATATCATTGCTCCCAACCACATACAAAATGCTAACAGATGTACTGGTGAGAATCATACCGTACGCAGAAGAAATACTGGGAGACTACCAATCCAGATTCCGTAGGAACCGGTCAACAAGCGACCAAATGTTCACAATAATGCAACTACTGGAAAGAAGTGGGAATACGGAGAGACGGTTCACCAACTGTTCGTTGAGTTCAAAAAAGCCTACGACTCAGTCGCAAGGGAAAGACTATACCATATTGTAGTTGAAATCCCGAAAAAATATGCTGCCCTTATTCAAATCTGCATGAACGAAAACAAAGGGCGAGTTAGAATAGAAAACCACCTCTCAGAACCATTTGAAATCCGGGACGGATTAGAACAGAGGGATGGCCTCTCATCGTGTCTTTTCAACCTTGTACTGGAGTATGCCAACAGGAAGGTACAAGACGATAACATGGCCGGATCATCCCTGAACGGGGTGACATAAGTGCTCGCATATGCGGATGTCATCGACATTTTCGGCGACAATCTAGAAACTGTAAGTAAAAGCTGTAAAATCATCACGCAAGCGGCAGAAGAGGTGGACCTAGAAATAAATGAAGGCAAAACAAAATACACGATTATGCCGAGAGCAGGTGGACCTCAGAGAACACACCTAAACATCAGGGGCAAGATATTTGAAAATGCCAAAGAATTTAAATACCTGGGAACAATAACGAAATATCGAAAGAAATTAACAAAAGACTACACTCCGGCAACGCTAGTTGGCATGCTGTCAGTAAACTGTTGAAATCCAAACTGCTATCACCTAATATGAAGCTCCGTGTCTATAGAACCATAATCATGCCGATTGTTCTATATGGATGCGAAACATGGGCTCTCACAAAACGGGAAGAAAACAAATTCCGCGTATTCGAGAATAACGTTTTAAGGGGTATCTTTGGAGGTAAATATGACGAGGAGGCAGGACAATGGAGGAAACTCCACAACCGCGAATTGGAAGAGCTATACTGCAAACCTACAATAGCGAGAGTAATCGGGTCGCGAAGATTAAGATGGACCGGACATATGGCGCGAATGGGCAACGATAGGACCGTGCATAGAATTTTTGACGGTAAGCCAACGGGAAAGAGACCGACATGGCGGCCGCGCCGGAGATGGGAGGACAATGTTAGGTTGGACTTCGAGCAGATCGGATCGGACGGTAGAACGTGGAAGGAGAGCCCACGGGACAGGGAACAATGGCGGAGTCGAGTCGGTGAGGTCATAAACTTTCGGGTTCCTACAGGCCAATAAATAGTATAGTAATCGGTTTTTAACGATACGATACGATTGAAAGTTTAATTTCGTGCTAGAACGGTCTATGATGATGAATAAGCTAGGGGAGAAAATACTTCCTATTGTGGGCTACGCCTTAACGAGCCCACTGTAAATAATAACTCAACAAGTCACGTATTGCTAATTTCGAATTAACTACGGAAATGGTAGTATAGTTTCATAAACCTATGTCAATAAAATCATTATCACCGGCCCTACAACCGGGAAACGGTCTTGGCTTTATTTAGCAAGTCGTCAGGCTTGTTAAATTTTCCATAATGATTTGTTTTTCTGGGCAAGATCATTAGTCTTGCGCCAGAGGATATCAATAAAATAGTTTAACATAAATATGATATAACATTGACGTAGTGTGGCGGCACCACAAAAGTAGATACCACGACAATGACTACTAGAAGAGGTAAGCGTATAAAAATTACTCGTGTAAGACAATTATATATAGTATACAGTAAACACAGAATGCACAGTATAAGAGGTTGTGATATACGAGCTTATAGTATACGAGATTGTAGTATAGTTGGTGGTATACGAATTTGTAGTATAGTTGCTTGCCGTATAAGAGTTTTGAGTAGAAGAGTTCGCAGTATACAATATACAATTTTTCAGTCTGCTTTATAAGAATTTGCAGGAAGAGAGTTTGTAAGAGTTTACAGTTTACGAGTTTGCAGTTTAAAATTTGCAGTATGAGAATTTATAAGAGCTTGCAGCTTACCAGTTTCCAGTATAACAATTTACTGTATGGGGTTTATAAACGTTTTCAGTTTAATAGTTTGCAGTTCGTAACTTTGTATTATACGAGTTTGCCGTATAGGATTTAGCAGAATATGAGTTTACCCTATAAAAGATTGCATTATAAGAATTTGCAGTATAAGAGTTTACCGTATACGAGTTTGGAGTATACGAGTTTGCGGTATACGATTTTACACCATACGAGTTCGCCACATAATAGCTAATAATATAAGAACAAGTAGTATAAAGGTGAATGGTATAACACAACGGGAGGAATGATAGCGAACCATTCTGGAAGTTATGTTTTAACATATGAGGTCTCATAACAATACAATTATTAGGTGGGCAACTAAATTCGCGCTGTTTGTCAATTGATGGCTCCAATAATAAGTGTTGGCCGATTGCGACTTATCCAAAACGTCACGAAGCATGCTTAGACATATACTAAACAAACCGCTTTGACACAGTAGTGATTTTGTTTTGGCGTCATAAACTTTTGGTTGTGTGGTAATGTCTGATTTTGTGCTAAATAATCGTCATTTGCGGGAAGTGTTGATTTTCTTCTTTCATTCGAAGAACACGGGGACTGAATCGCATCGAGAGGTCCACAAAGTTCAGGGAGCTGCTGCTCTAAGTGAAACAACGTGCCGTGATTAGTTCCGTCGCTTCAAAGACGGGGATTTCGATGTTGACGATCGTCGCCGTGAAACAAGGCCAAAAACCTTCGAAGACGCTGAATTGGAGGCATTGCTCGGTGAGGATCTATGCCAAACGCAACAAGAGCTTTCAACAGCATTAGGAGTTACCCACCAAGTCATTTCCAAGCGATTGCATGCGTTGGGAATGATTCAAAAGCAAGCAACTTGGGTATCTTATGATTTTAAGTCAAAGGACGTTGAGCGTCGTTTTTTCGCCTGTGAACAACTGCTCCATTGGCAAAAAAGGGGAAGGGTCTTCTTCATCACATCGTGATGAGTGATGAAAAATGGATTCATTACAATAACCCGAAGAAAAGAAAGTCATGGGGACTGCCCGGTTATGCTTCTACGTCGTCGGCTTGGCCGAATATTGACGCTGCGAAAGTTATGCTGTGTATTTGATGGAACCAGGTCGGTGTTATTTCGTATGAGCTGTTGATATCGAACGAAAACATCACTGGGGAATGGTATCGACTTCAATTGATGCGATTGAGCCGAGCACTGCGCGAAAAACGGCAACAATATGAGCAGAGGCACGAAAAAGTGATTCTACAACCTGTCAACGCTCGGACTCACGTTGCCAAACCCGTTAAAACCTACCTGGAAACGCTCGAATGGGAACTCCTACCCTACCCGCCATATTTTCCAGATATTGCCCCGTCCGATTACTACTTGTTCACTTCCACCACCACCGAATCGAAGGTGAATCAAGATCCAGATTCCAACCCTCGATCGAGTCGTATTTTAACATCCAGCCACGCTGGTCGGTTTTTCTCCTGCTCCCCGTGGCGCCGTGGGGACGCATCAGTCCCAGAGTCTTATTCAACCGAGTGTCCGAGTCCTTTATTCTTTGTGCCGAACCAGATTATTCTCCTTTTCGTGATTCATAACTTGAGAAAGGAAAGAAAAGTGTTGCGTTTTGTTGCTTTGGAAGTGTCAGTTCTTTTCACGGTCGAAATTGAAATATAGTAAAAAGAGAATGTGCTCAAGGATATGCGACACCGAGTACGCAAAAGTGAAGAGGAAATAAAGATTCAATGAATCGGAAATGTGAAAGACCAATTTTAGTCATCAATTTTGTGGATTATAACGTGTGAAATATTTTAATTGTTTTGTGTTTTGAAAATAAAAGGACCTTTATAACGTAACTCCCAGTGTTTCATTCTCTCCTGTGATTGATGTTTTCTGCTTCCCTCGGCGATCATTCGTTTGTATTCGGTGCAACGTTTAGTGGATGATAGGGATGAGAAGTGAATTAGCGCCGTACGCCGGTGCACATACTTCCTACCCCACAGCCTCAATAGATGAACATTTTTACCGTAACAGTATTCCAGCTCTGCCAGAAAGGTGGGAAAAAGTTGTAGCTAGCGATGGGCAATACTTCGAATGATTTAATTGTAGTCGCTTGCACTATGCTCTGACATTTAAGGGTACTTTAAAATCCCCTTTTGTGCCCGCGTTAGTGTAAAAAAAAACTATTTTTTTACAATAAAGTTGGATTTTCCCTGAAAAACAGCGAGAACATAGTTGCGGACTTAATATAATTTCAAAGACACATAAGAATAAGTCGTCTTTTGACAGTCGTGGGTTGCGCATCGCCAATCGAGAGAAAAAAACTTGTTCGGTGCGCAAACATAAAGTCGATTTTTTTTTTCCATAAGCAAGGAAATGCCATAATGATTTTTAATATAAGGGAAATGATATAAGAATGAATAGTATAAGAGTGAAAATTATTCGAGTTAAAATTACAAATTGTGAGTGGCATACGATGTAGTGGTACTCGAGAAAATACCATAGAGATAAACAATATAAGAGTGAACGATATGAGGGTAGATAATACGAAAGTGAATAGTATGAATGAGAACATTATAGGAGTAAATAGTAACGGGCTGAATCGTGTAACCTTGCGGAGGTATAAGAGTGAATATAAATGGTTTCCACGAAAGGGATATAACAATTTTCTATTTTAAAACGAATGCATCTTAAACTTTAAACGTCAATCAAGGTTTACTTTTTATAGTGGTAAAGCTGACGAACGAGCAAAGCTTGGAAATATTCGCTATGCTCCACATTTCGCTAGACATTCTTTTTTTTTTCGACCTGGAGGCGGCAATCTGATGATACCTGGGCGGAGTTCATTTGCATGCCCCATTCACTCTGTTTTTGGTACGAGTCGTTTTTGTGCTTCGATTTGTCTTCGTTCGATATTGTATCTCGAATCTCTGGTCGGACGTAAGACTTGTCGCCGAAGGATTTTTTTTTTTATAATATAGAAATATAAGGAAACGGATACAACTTTTTCCGAATTATTCCATGAAAACACTGATTTATAGAAACAAACACATGTGATAATCCCATATATATTATTATATATTACATTTTGTTTGTTTAGATTCTTCTCGATGCATGGAGTTGTTCCGTAAAATGAAAGCGGGTGCTGCCTCGACGGTTGTGAATTAGCGACTGTGTATCTTGAATGCAATTTCAATTACTTAACTTTTTTTGCCTATATTATAAAGTAAGATTATAAGAATTAACTTAAGTAAAAGGAGAAAAAGACAACGGTAGGGATAAAAACAGAAAGAAAAGGAGAGAAAGTGTTTAAGCCAATATATCTAAGGTCCTCCTTATGTGTAATCCTATCTTCGACAGTAAGCGACCACCAAGAAGAATGAAAAACATATCTATTTAATTTATTTCGTTCGCCAATTGTTATGCTAAAACGTAAGCGGTCTATAGCGTTAAGCAAGGATAGTGAAGAAGGTGAATTGAACACACGATGAAACGGTTGAAAAGCGAAGCAGTGAAGCATCAGACTACTGACAGTGTTTAGAATTTGATTTCCAAACTCGACTATATTCCACTGGTGTGAATTATTTTTATTTATCGCTTGGTATACGGTTCTGATGTATTTTTCTTATTCGATTTTTCGTTCGGTGTTCTTCACTATTTTTGCTTGTGAATTGTGTGTGTATCTGTTAGAATCGCTACAGGTCCACGTGGTGGGATACGTTATTATCATGCAGTACTCTTTTTTCCCTAGCTCCACGGAAAGCACTGTATATGATAGGGACTCCATAACTGTTTCGTATAAGGCCTTTTTTGTCTAATAGAACAAATGCTTCGGGGGGAATGAATCCACTTTGGAGAGTATTCTCCAGGTATGTATCGTTCGGATAGAAAGCTCCCGAAATCAAATTGTTCCCACTGGTCGTTGCTCTTTCAATGTGGAAGCGTATACTTTTAATTATGAAGTTATCTATAATGTTTAACCCTACCACGTTACACGGGTCTTTATTAGGATAATACTTTGTATACTGCAATTCTGGCGTTCTGTAGATTCGGAGACAGGAACGCAGACATTGTCTTTCAAATACACGAAGTTTTACAATATAGTAAGTGGCTATGTTAAACCATATCAGGTAACCATACACCATTATAGGTCGTATGAATGAGGTTTGGGCGGATTTTTGGTCTTTGTCTCTGGATGAGGTGTTGCGCCGAACGCCGTCACAAAAACGACACACGGGGCGAATACAGTCACAAATGAGACACAACGAAATGTTTTTTTTTTTAATAATTGTGTTTTATTTTTAATTTTGTTTTATTTTTTTTTTTGCTTTCAAATTGTTGCAAAAACTCAAGGATTTAATACCCTTGAACTCCCGTTGCGATTCTCTAAGAACTACTTCAATGTCAACCACTTAAAAACACGATTCAAACCAAAATTCCAAACGAGCGTTTTCGATATTCTGATGGCACAGTACCACTCAGGAAACTTCTGCAAACTAATACTTTTTTTACTTTTTTACACAAGTTCGTTCGTCACATGTCACACACCAAACAAATTCGCAACGGCACTATAAACAACGTAGAGCTCCCGGAAACTCGGTCTTAACACCACCGTACATAAAATCCAACTTTTTCGTCCAGATCCGCAATGTCGACTAGAATACAATTTCCTTCTGGGGATGATTCCACTCACCCCATCATTCTCTTTTACGATTTTCTTATAATCGAGAATCTCTCCACCAAAAAAAAAAAAAAAAAAAAAAATTGTGGCGAGAAGGCCGAATTTAGCGAGACAGGACATATCTGTCCTTCATCTTGTCTCTGACTTCTGGTCATCTTGCGATAACCAGAATCACCCACATCCGTGAGGATGTTGGGCTCGGTCACGCGATCTCTGAAAAGAAAAGAGAAAAAGGGGGGGTATCCAAGGATAGTGTGGACAGTGTTAGTCCGAGTGTTCTCTAACTACTTTTATAGAGGGATGGTGGGAAAGAAATCGTACAAGACCGGTAGGTCTTGGGTGCGGTAGTGAACGCAGATCACGTCTTTGGCGTCTGATAATCTGCGCTTTGGTCGGTGTATATGTTTGTGTTTGTGCCGTCTTGTACTGTGCGTTCGTGTGTGTGGTTTGTTAATAGTAGACCCTATGGGATGGGTCCAGGAATCCTCTATTATAGAGGGGAATGTTGTTGGGAAGGGTGCTTTCTTCAGTTTTGTACTGAAGAAGAAATTGTGGGGGTTTGATCCGAAGAGATCGAAAGAGAGAAGGGTCAAGAACGCAGGAGTCCCGTACAAGTGGGTTCTCGCTGTTCTGAATGTTTTCGAGGTACTTATATGCTAATTGAAGCAAGTACTCGTCGATAGGGGTAATGGAGGCGCCTTCGTATAGGTGAGAGTTGGGGTAATGACGACCGTCAGGCCTTCTAGAATGATTGGTGCATCTTCTGAGGAGTTTCCTTTCGAAAACCCGAAGTCTTTCCATTTGGGCCGAAGATATGCAGGACCATATGGGAAAGGCGTACGATATTCCAGATCGGATTAGCTGCTTATAGCAGAGAAGCTTAACTTTGGTGTCAACTTTGTTGCTCCACTTGAAGATGTTGTGCACGAATCTCTCCACCAGGGATGATCGCACTTTTTATATTTTGGTCCTGTGGTTTCCGCTTCGTCGCAGGTCAGATGTGTGGATGCACTCACACACGCAGACGCGGAGGTTGCCGCCTGTGTGGCCGTAGATCCTCCTAGGATCGCCAGAATTTTCACACCTTCTGTCGAATCTCTTTTGTATATATTCGGGTGTGTGGTTTATTCTTCTTGGCGATCTTGGGATCATGGTAATTATCGTTGGTTGTGGTAATCGTATTTGCTTTGCTCTATGGGAACAGCGTTTTAGTTTATTGCTGTTTCTCCGCAATGGCATTTGTTTAGGCGAAGTGCATTGCAGCAGGGTCAAAAGTTTAGCCGACGGATTATTTTACGGCAATTTGCTTATCGTTGGGGATTTGATGTTTGTCGACATCTGGCGCAGCTGTGCCAACCACTTGTGTTTATCCAGCTAATTGATCGGCACACATTTTATTCGGGACTTTGGGCCCACGTATCTGTCGATACTTGGGGTTGTTGACACCAGTATGGATGTTACCTTTGGTCAGGTGAAAAGGTGGACTTTGGGGGGCACGTCTCTGTGGGCACGTGAAGTTTGGTTATAGGTGAGTATGTTCCTTGGTGGAACGAAGGTACTCAGCCTATGATGATTTGTGCGGTTAATGGAACCGCCACAAGGTGTATGATACAATTTCGACTTTCGTGTCAAGAAGACTATTGCGGAATAATAGGCTCGTCTTAGCATAAGAAGTTTTAGCCCTAGAGAAAGCTATTATTATGAGTTTATCAAAATTTAGAAACTGGTCTAACCAGATTCCCAGATATCTTACTACGTCTCTCACTGCCAAAGGCAGATCGTTTTGTCCAGTAATGGAAAACTTTTTCCATTTTTTTTGTATCAACCGAAGCGACGCTTAGGGGTATCTTAAATAGGATAGTTTCAGTTTATTTGGAGGTTAATTTGGAACGTCCACTTATTACAGTAATTTTTGATGCTGTTGAGACCATCTTGTAAAAGCCTGCTAATGCTCTCAATTTTTCTACCCGTTCTCTACACAACTATATCATCAGAATACGCAATATCATGAGATCATGATCACTAAATCACTAGTTTAAATGTTAAATAGGATTGGAGAATTGACTACGCCCTGCGTTTCTTATGAAGAAAGTCTTGTTGGAAGATGTGACGCCACATTTTCCGACAAATTGTTTTTCCATAACCATGTCATATACATTATATAGTATGTTTGCAGGCATGCCCAAGCCAGGCTAGTTACCTTATAAATAAGACTTTCTAACCAAACGGTGTCGAAGGTCTTTTCAAAATCAATCAAACATGCCTCTGTGCACTGCGGTTTTCCTTTGTTCCATTGTATATCGGAAAGCAATTTTGACGCAGCATGGATGGTGTCCTGCCGAGTCTGAAAACCAAATGGTGATCCGGCATAATTTCATTAACCTCGGACCAATTTAATAATGATTTATTTATTCGTTTTTCAAACACTTTGTTGATGTTCGGGAGTAAACTAATAGGTCGAGGATTAGCTGGGTTGCTACTATCTTTTGCCCGTTTTGGAGCGGGGAGGGCTACTGTGGTTTATATGCATTGTTGAGCGCGTTATTGAACATTGTCGTATAAATATTTATGGCTTCCGATGGTAAATGTTTGAGTACTGTGTTTGGAATCCCATCAATTCCAGAAGATGTCGTATTTTTAAGTGACTTAAAAATATTTGAGAGTTCGTCCTTCGCTACAAACAAAGTGTTGCCTGGATTTGCAATGGGATGATGTACGTTATTCATGTCAGTAAAGAATGTAAAACTTCGATTTTTGGAGCGCCAACTATTAATTGTGTTGTGAAGTGATACGTGGTTTTGCAGTGCTCTGTGTTCTAGATCATGATTGGGGTGAGAGGATTCGTTCATTCTGTGCACGGCCTCGAAATAGGCACCCATCGCATTCGCTTTTTCTTGTGGATCTTCTATCAATAAGGATTTGTGGCGTTTCTAACACAAGCAAATAGTGAAGAACACCGAGCTTAGAAATCGAATTCGTACATACGGCGTTAGCCTGATCCTTCAATACTTCGCTTTCCACCCGTTTCATCGTATGTTCAAATCACCGTATTCACTATCCTTGACAAATGCTACAAGCCGACGTGATCTGTGCACACAGCATACACTTTCCCATAATAAACAGAACCTTACTACTACGATCACAACTTCCACATAGAGCATCGGCACACTCGCCTGCTCCGACTTCCTTTCGCAAGTAGTGAAGAACACCTAAAAAAATCGAATAAGCAAATGGACCAGCCATATACCAAGCAATAACATAAGCAATTCCACATCAGTCCGAGGGTTTAACGCATTTGTTTGTTAAAATTTTTATAACTGTCCGTTGCGCAACAGACGTATCTAACTCTTGCTCGCTCATGGCTGTACTGACTACAAAGTCGAGCGCGGCAGCTAGGGAAGCCAGTTCCCCTACTCTTCATAAACCAAACAACAGCCACGCACAAGATTATCTAGCTCGCAACTTGTTGCTAAGAAAATAAGTAAAATTACCGTTTTTATTGATCAGAGGACACGTTGCGAAAGCAATCAGTTCATGTAAAGTAAAATTACCATTTATATTCGAATTCACTCTCGTAACTACTATCAAATGTCAAAACGAAGAAGCATTGACAAAACAAAACAATTAGCACGCTCTTTGTATGTGACAACCAAAAATACCCTCTGACCCATGCCAATACCAAATATTTCAATATATCGGTGTACCATAGAAGGAAAGGATGACTACACAGTAAAATGCGAGGAAAACAGTCATAAAATTTTTACTGTGAACCTAATAAAATTAAAATCCTATTAGGGCATTCATTTTATCTGAGTTTAATCAGTTTCGGGTGGATCGTAAAGCTATTCTTAGCAGAACAAATTCCACTCGGGCGACTTTCTTAGTAATATCAAACAATACCATCAACAAGCAGGCATTTTATTACGACAGTTTTATTAGATCTTTGTCTAAAATAATAGGGCACATTCTTTCTAAATATTTATAATAAGTGTAAATTATTAACTCACGGTTAGTTCAGAATTATTTTCAACTCCTCAAAGGCATTCTGAATTGTTTCACATTCAATTTTAAGTTAGGAATTTTAAACGTGACGATGGCATTTTTAATATATACTTTGTTTTTACTGGATGCTATATATTTTTAACAGAATTCTGACTATTGCCAGGTGCCAGAGTTCAAAATTTTTTAAGAAAATGTTAACAAACGAAAAAGCTCATCAAATCAAAAAAACAGACATACAAACATCAATGAATCCAAGTCAGTTTGACGGTTAGGCTGATGAAAACTCGACGAAGTATTATACATAGGTGCCACTAAAAACATACTGACGATAGTGGTCAAACAAAACAAATATGTAGTTAACATAATTTATTGGTTCCAAGTCTATCCAAGCAAGTGACACAGAGTCACTGAGGTAAATTTTGGGTGTAATCTGTCGTTCTATGAATGCCTGTGAAGTGATTCACTTCTTTTTGGGATATCAACATTTCTCATACTTCGAAACTGATATTAGAATTCTGGTCTTTATTGGAATGGGTCCGTTCATCCGACATTTCGTGGAATTACGAAAAGCCGTCAGTTGTCATGAATTCAAAACATGTTCATGGTGCACCTCTTTTATCATCCCAAATTATGACTGAATGTAGCGTTTCGTTAAACCATTATTGCCGTATATAGTAGTATTGTTTACCAAGAAATCGAAACACAATTTGCTTATGGTTCAAGTATCCAAAAATAGCACACCGAAGAAGACGCTGTTTTAAAAATAGCCAAGTTGCTTCATAATGAATTGTGAACCGCCGTACCAAATGTTTCCCCCTTAGTGTTTATAAATATTAAACGTTTGATATAATTGTGATATTTCATTTTTTAATTTCAGGTAAGATTGGACGTGTGTGCAGTAATACGAGTAAGCAAAGTTTTTTACACATATAGCATATTATTAGCATACTTTCTATTTAAATTTGAATAGTCTAACAAGCTGCAAATAATTTTTAATTATTATTATGGACTTGAGATCAAGGCGTATGTAGAATCTTATACTCACGGTCAAAAGGACCAAAACGATGCCTTTCAAATTTCAGAAACTGTGTAATCGAAAAGTCGGTAACCAGATTGTATCGCTGGCTTGGATTAGTGGTCTTAAGTTCGTATTTCATGGCTTTCCCCTGCTAAAAGCCTAAATGTCGGATCTATAGATGAATACTGGTAGACAGAAATCCGAGTTAGTAGGTTGTTGTAAGTGAGCTTCGGTATTTGAAAAACGTTGGCGACCTCTGTATGCTTTGTTGGCTTTTAGCAAATACACACATATCATGTTTAGTGATTGTCGCTATTGTCTCAAATGATGCGAAAAATCTCACTACTTCAAACTTATCTTTTCGACTTCAGTTGTGGAGTCTATATTGGTTGTACTCATTGATGGCCATATCATGTCATCATCATCATCATCATCGGCATTACAACCGGGATCCGGTCTTGGCCTTATTTAACAAATCTCTCCACCGGTCCCCTCTATCGCAGACAAGGTCTGCCGTGCTGTCTCCTTCCACACATCCTGCCACAAAGGACTTTACGGGCAGGCTCCTCTTCGCTCATTCGAGCTAGGTGTCCCGTCCACCGGAGTCTACCGGGCTTGACTTTTCTTACAACGTTAGTTACAAGGTAGATCGCGTACAACTCATGGTTGTGCCGTTTCCGGAATCGTCCTCCCTCATAAAGGGTCCAACAATTCTCCTTAGGACCTTCCTCTTGGATGTTTTGGATAAATTTCGGGATTTAAAGAGCCTTGATAGATAATAGTAAGTTTTGTTTGATTTGATCACCCGTCCGCGTATGATACTATTGACCCAAGGTAGTTAACACTAAACCTACTGACGTATTATATATACTTATTTCTACCGAAGGCGGTCAAATGACCGCTTTTGAAATAAACATTATAGTCTTTTCCAGTTGATTGTAATTAATACAGAATTTAGCATAAACAATAAACACAAAATAATTATCATATAATAATTATAAAACATTTATTTTTCGGGCTCTCAAAAGCGGTCATTTGACCGCTCTGGTAGGTTTGGTGTTAAAGGATTGCACTACATCAAATTCGAACTCCACTACCCTGATAGTTTGACCAACGTTAGGTCTTCTCTTCGCAGAACTTGCCACCATGTACTTAGTTTTCCCCTCATTAATGTGCAGTCCCAGTTTTTGTGCCGCCTGCTCGATCTGGGTGAAGGATTCCTGTACAGCCGATTCGGTTCTACCGGTGATGTCGATGTCCTCTGTGTAGGCAAGTATTTGGCTGGACTTGGTGATAATAGTCCCTCTAGTTGTGTTGCCAGAGTCACGGATTGCTTTCTCCATCTCCAGGTTGAAGAGGAGGTAGGCCGGACCATCCCGTTGTGGGAGTCCATTAAAGATGTTTATTGGTTTGGACAGCAAACCCCCAACTTTTACTTGACTAGTTACATTGGTCATGGTCAAGGTACAAAGTCGTATCAATTTGTTTGGAATGCCGAACTCTCTCATGGCATTATATAGTTACACCCTGGCTATGCTGTCGTAGGCGGCCTTAAAGTCTATGAATAGATGATATAATGGAATCTTAAATTCTTGACATTTTTACATTGCCTGCCTAAGGGTGAATATCTGATCAATCGCTGATATGCCTGGTATGAACCCACACTGATATTGACCAATGATGAGTTTAGCGTATGGGGCTATTCGATCTTGTAGGATAGTTGAGAGTATCTTATAGGCGGTACTCAGCAATGTTATACCTGTATAGTTGCTGCACAGTGTGATAGCTCCCTTCTTATGTATGGGGTAAATTATACCGCGACGCCAATCTTCCGGCATCTCCTCTTGCTCCCATAGGTGCACCACGATCTCATGAATTGCGTGATGTAACGCTGTCCCTCCTTGTTTGATCAGCTCAGCTGATATGCCATCAGCTCCAGGGACTTTATTTGATTTGAGCTGTCTTATGGCTTTTAATGTTTCCTCAATGCTTAGTGGCGGCAGCATTTGGTCGTGATCTTGCATTGGTGGAGCCTCCAATTCTTCTGTGAGCTGACCATTTAGCAATTCATTCAAATGTACTTCTCATCGCTTCAGACTACTTTCAGGATCGGTGATCAGATTACCCTCTTTATCCTTGCAGTAAGTGCAGCGTGGTGTGTACCGCGTCATACTGTGGCGGTGCCCCGAATCGCACAAACCATTGTGGGGTTAAATACCTTTCGCCTGGCTAAAGGGGACGTACTTACCGTGTCCTCAACCCACGTGCCCACAGACACGTGGGCCCAATTTATCTTTCCGCCCAGGTAAACAGGACCTGCATAGGGGCGTCCTCGAACCCACGTATCCACAGACACGTGGGCCCAATTTCTCGACCGATTCCTCATGCCTGCACGGCTATAAAAGGATACTACCCAGAAAAGAAATTGTTTGACGACCCATTAGCTGGCAAACACAAGTGAGCGCCACATGCTGACAGCCAGAAAAACCCCAGGCGATAAATGTACGGCCAAGAAATAAACAAATGTATGACCTTCCCTGGAACCAACCGCAATTTGGTTTTCCTTATCGAATGGACTATTGTGGGAACAGAGATTAAACACTTAACCAAACAACCTACACTGTTCCTACAAGGAAATAAAAACCAATATAAACATCGCAGTCGAAGATAATGACTTCGGCCGAGGAAATCACCAGGGCCATAAACCACACGCGAGTAATGTACACAAAGGGATACCGCAGATGTGTTAAAATCCTGACGATCCTCGGCATATCTGCGGCCACACGGACAGCAACGTTCTCGTCTGTGTGGGTGGGGTGCATCCACACAGTATTCCTACGAACAATACGAAATCGTAGGACAAGTGAGGGTGCAATCTCCTGGATAGAAGAAATCACTTGGTAAAGGGAGGACACCAAGTGATAAGAGAAGGCAGGAAGAACAACCGGGTGAGTTTCTCATCCCTGGCGAAAAATTCGTTTAACCAATCCAGTGACAACATCGGCAGGGTAAAGACCCGCAATCTTCGAGAAAACGACCGAGTGTGTCGGCGCGAGTATTCATCTAGAGAAAGTGTTCAAAGAAGGGTGGTGGGGGGGGGGGGGGGGGGGGGTCTTTGATTTTTCAGCGGAACACAAGCCCCAATCAATAATACTGCGGATTTTGTGCTAGAACTTCCGCGCCTGGTGCGGACCTCGCTCTCTACTTTTCTCTATGTCACAGACTAGAATTTTTTCCCAGGCACTTTTCTTTTATCTGTGGAGTCTTTTTTGAGATCTTCTGAGCTCTTTGTATTTCTCCCCGCGTACACAGCATTTGGTCTTGATTTTGCAATGGTGGAGCCTCCAATTCTTCTGTGTGCTGACCATTTAGCAATTTATTGAAATGCACTTCCCATCGCTCCAGAATGCCTTCAGGATCGGTGATCAGATTACCCTCTTTATCCTTGTAGTAAGTGCAGCGTGGTGTGTACTGCGTCATACTGCGGATTATCTGGTAGAACTTGCGCGCCTGGTGTGGACCTCGCTCTCCACTTTTCCCTATTTTACCGACAAGGTTTTTTCCCCAGGCACTTTTCTTTTGTTTTGTAGTCTTTTTTCAGATCTTCTGAGCTCTTTTTATTTTTCCTCGCGTACCCGCGTCCTATGAGACTGCTGCATTGCCCGGTATGCAGCATTCTTACGTCCAGTTGCTAGTTTGCACTCATCTTCAAACCAGTCGTTCCGATCTCTACGACTACTGCCTAAGATGGAGTTGGCAGTACTAATGACAGTATTCTTAAGGCGTGTCCATTTTTCTTCTACGCCCGGCATTCTGGACGCTGGACTTATTCTCCCCCCATCGAGCTCTTTGAGGGCGAGCCTTAAAGCATGACCAAAGGTGTTACTGGTATTCTCATTGCCTAAGCAACCGTGTTGATTCGAACTTGATCCGTGGATGCAATACGTCTCCGTATGGCAATCCGCGCAATCCGAAAACTGTACCAACAAGATAATGATCCAAGTCGACGTTGGCACCTCGGTACGTTCGTACCGTCATCAGACTCGAGGAGTAGCGGCGATCTATCAACACGTGGTCGGTTTGGTTGCGAGTGGCTTCATCAGGTGGCACCCAGATGGCTTTGTGAATATCTTTACGTGGAAACATGGTACTCGCAACGGCCAAGTTTTTTGATGCTGCCAGTTCGATGACTCGTAGTCCACTGTCATTAGTGTTCTCATGCAAACTATGGGAACCTGTGTAGTGACTGAAAACCGGCTCCCGACCTAGTTCGGCATTCAAATCACCAAGAACGAAATTTACATCGTATCTTGGGCAGGCATTGAGGCCCCGTTCGACGTTCTCGTAGTATTCTTGTTTTTCATCGTCAGGGGACTTCTCTGTAGGTCCGTGAACGTTTATGAGGCTTATGTTCTTAAACTTGCCTCGCACGCGAAGAATGCATAGCCTTTCATTTATTGCATTAAAGCCGAGAATGGCAGGCTTCAGTTTTTGACTGACTAGAAAGCCTACCCCGAGCACATGGTGTTTTGCATGACAGCTGTAATAAATGTCATACTCTTTTCTTTGAATAACACCACCCACCGTCCAGGCCATTTTATGTACTCCGTGATATTAATGCGCTTTCCTCCCGTGAGTTCAATCTGAGCATAAGCGCTCTACAGCCTTAGATGATTTGCCGATTACACAAATGTCGTCTGATTTACATGGATGGATTTACGTATACAAGTTTGTACTTTCCCTTTTCTCACCCATTAGCCGAGATTAGCTTTTGTCTATTTTCCTTATTTACAAAAGCGGTTTCTAACAGGTCTAAGATTAAGTTTGGTGACTGTTATCGTTTACTTCGATTTCATTATTCGGCTCCACCACCGCTATCCTGTGTCAGCCTTGTATAGTTGTCACTTCCCCATTGATCATGCTCTAAAGGTCTCTAGTACAAGATTGTACGTCCGTTGCCGAGAAATGGGCTGGGTAGTTAATCGGTGGTGCCTTTTGTTTTATGCTGGTGCCCCTTTTCTACTTTGTTTTTCCAGTTATGTCTTGTTGTGCTCTCTTGTCATCACTTAGTCTTGGATCATAATTGATAACAATGAAGATTGATCGTAAGTCTTTAACAAGAACATTTCAACACGAACTAATAAAAACCAGTTTTTTTTGTATGTTAATTCCGTTTTTGTTTTTTTACGCACTATGTTTTTTTAATAATAAACTATCTAGAGTCAATAAATTTACGGTATTGTAAAGATTTACGGATGAATTTACCTGGAAAAATTTACTAATAAGTTCATAGGGTTGGAAAATAAACCACACCGAAATTCCATACGCGCTTTCTCGATTGTATTTTCAGACTCCTGATTATCGACCTCTTTGACACCGATTCTTCTCAACGATTATTCAACACCAACTTTTAAAACCGGCTGCACGCTAATGCGATTTTGAAAACACAGTGCAAGAGAGAATCGCTCATTCGCGTCCTTTTATACGAGAATACAAATTTGCCCCCACCTTATCACTTATTGATTCATTGGAATTTAATTTCGGCTCTCGTTGGCCTGAACCCCTTCCAGTCGGGGTACAAGTATATAATGGCCGGGTACGGCAAATTTGCTGGGAAGGTCAATGTACACAAAAATAGGTGTGAACATTATTTTTGGTCCTCGTGAAGAGAATTTTGTAATTCTTTGAGGTAAGAATTACATTTGCGCAATATGGAGGGACGTGGGGGGTTATATTCATTACTTATGTAACATACTTGTTCAGGCCCCTCGTTTTATTAGCCTTGCAATCATACTGTGATAACGCCGCGACGGAGATGGGAGGACAATGTCAACTATGGCAATGAGAAAATCGGATCAGCAACGCGTGGAGGTACGCAGAACAGAGAACGGTGCCGTAGTCGAGTTAGTGGGGTCACTAACCTTTGGATGACTACAGACTAAAAAATAAATAATTATATAAATTATATAAATAATAAAATTGGGCGTCCGAATTTATCCACACCTAGCGAGATTTTTTTTTTGTTTGTAAAAAAAAGACGAGGGTGTAAGAAGACATTCTTTCCAAAACATGTTGACAAACCTTCCCATATGGATATCTTGCTTGTCCCTTTGCGATTCTATTTGCCGTAATTTGTACCTGAATCCTTTAAGATATCATGAGTGTTGGGCTCATGTGCCCACAAAAAAAAAAAGATTGTTTAGTAGGTTGACCAAATCACCTTCGTCGTACTCACTTGGGGCAAATCACTGTGACATTTTGTATTTGAAAAACTGTAGGAGATATTCACCTTCGTATTTGCTTAGTCGAATGTTGTTACGGTTATGATTAAACTCTTAATATGACAATGTCCATTTACATAATTTTCTTCACACATCTTGTTCTGGGTACAATATTGCTTATCCTTCGTCAGCATTTTAGGTTCAGCCGATATTTGTTCCCGACTACGAGAACAGATCGATGAATTGGAAGTTACAATACATTCCGTATTTCCTTTTCATATATCCTATTGTCCGCCATTACACTGGATTGTAAAATGTGACATCATAGATTACTGATGTAATCGGTTGGGGACATGTGAAATATGAAAGAAGAATTGAATTGTGAGTATTTTTTTTATATTGATAAGTCTTTTCACCTCTGGGTTTGCTTAGTTGTGCTGGGTGTGTTTATTATGTATGCTGAATGTGATTGGGATGTTTTCAGGTAAATGTAACAAACATGGGGCTTTAGAGTGAAACGCTGTACTCCGTCTTATTATATATGAAGTTGTAATGGCAAAACACTATGTAGCGTTATATCGGTACTAGATCACCAATTTGGCTCACATTCTACCATTTCCTACCATCGCTCACCTATCTTCTTTTGATTGTGTTTACCATAAAATCCGAAAATGCCGGAAGACGAAATTACCATATTTCGCCCATTCGTCGTAATGCCTTCATATTTAACTTGTATATTATTTCTGTCATGTTATTAAGATAATATTGCAATGGTTACATCTCGGAAATGCCTTCAATTTATGGTATATCAATTTAGATCGTAAGTCGGCCGTAGCTTCTTCTCTCTTGCCAATTTCTCTTGCCCAGCAATTGAGAATGCCAATCTGGAAAAAAACCTGTCCAATGGCTCTGACTTGACTGTCGTTTGTTTTAATTCGAAGCAGAGCAGTAAAGAACTCACGAACCATAAGATCAATAAATAGGCAGAAAAAAAAACGAAAAGCAAAATAAAATCGGATTGACTCATATATTTGCTAAGCTTAGAGGCCATTTTCAAGGTGAACTACCATTCGATGTTTTTGTACCACTATGAGCCTCTCATTGGAATTGTTTCATTTCATTTATTTTTCTCGTTAAGTATGCTGTTCACATCAGACTTGTTTACGTTCTACAAAATTCCCTGATGTATATTGGTTACTATTCTTTTTCAATTGGGACTTTTTTCCTTTCTCTGGCTTCGGAATTATTGTGATAGGTTCGACCCCATCGAACAAGTTGCACGCATCGATAGAAGCCTTAGATTAAATGTTTTACGTGATATACAATTGATTTTGGGACCTGGGGTAGCATTTGAATGTTTGGTATAAAACGCATGGCTGGAACATGCTAATTCGGTTTTATATCTTTACAAAACAGCAGACAAGGTGTTGACACAGCTACGAAATATAACCTCGTGAATACAAATCTCGACTTTTTTCTTTATTGATTTTATATTTTAATTAAATTTTCCTTTCTTTGTATACATTTTCTTTGCTCAAATAAGATTGACTCAGTATTGCGGAGCAGTAAAGTGCCTTTCCTTTGCTTTAATTCCTCTACCTAAAGAAAGTGATTTAGACATGGAAGAGAAGTACATTTTGCTATATTGGAAATATTTTATTCATTAGATCGATTAAGTATTAAATGTTGAATATTGACTTCAGTATAAATTAAAAGTTTTAACTAAGATATAAATTACGATGAAAGTAATTTAAAAAAAAAAAAAAAAAAAAAAAAAAACGAGTGTGTGTGTGTTTCGAACCCAAAATGGGCAAGACGAAGAGCGTCGAATTAAAAATGGCACATTCATGTGTAGTCGCTAATTCGAAAACAATCAAAAAAATTACCAAAAGGAAGAACGAAGTGTCAATTATAGATGACAGCCCAGTGGCAAATAAAGTCCGCTCAAACCTGTCAATGAAACGACAAAAATCAAATGTGACGAGAAAAACCGTCACAGAAGAAAATATACCTGCCAAGGATACTTGTTACTCAGGAGCAGGGAACAAATTTCAGGAATTGGAGATACTGGAGTCAAACATTCCCGAAGGAGACGATGACCTAAACAGCTTAATTGCTGATCTCATCAAAAAACGCGAAGAACTTTCCAAACAAGTACGAGCAGCCCTGGAAGAGCGAAACAAAAGACGGAATGAAACCGAAGCAAAAACAGAGCAAAAAACAAATCGCCAGCGGCAGCATCAACATTCGCTACAAATAAGCGAAACAATGGACGATCAACAACAGCATCAGAAACAACTGCAGCAGACAAAGACAGCCAAGGACGAGCAACAACAGCAACCAAAAAAGGAAAAAATACCTCCAATTGTCATCAGTTACATAGAAGCGAAAGATTTAATGAAGTTGGGTGAGTTGACTTGTAAAGATTTTAAAACAAAAAGAATTAGTGCTGAAAAAACTAGAATTTTGTGCGAAGACCTAGAAGGTTACAATAAAGTAAAGTCTACTTTGGGAAGGGCAAAAACCGAGTACTACACGTACACCCCAAAATCAGAAAAATCAATTTCCATGCTCTTAAAAGGAGTTGATCCTTCGTTCTCCCCAGAGGAGATACTCGAGGAATTAAAAACGGTTGAAACAGCTAGTTTAAAATTTACAGGTGTAAAACCGTTTTCAACTGCGAATTCTAGAAAGTGCAACCGCAAATTGCCTTTCTACATTGTATCTCTAAGTCCTAATAGTAAAGTTGACGCGCTTAGACATATAAAATGTCTAAGCCACCAAATTATAAGCTGGGAAAAAATTAGAAAATCTGAGCGCGTACTGCAATGTATGCGCTGTCAACGACTTGGACACGTTGCATCAAACTGTAATATGAAATTCAGATGCGTAAAATGCCTCGCTGACCATAACATGGGCGAATGTCCGCTGGGAAAGGAACAGCTTCCGGATAGGGAAACACTGTCATGTGTACTATGTAAAAATACAGGACACACCGCAAATTTTAGAGGTTGTCCCAAATTTCAACATATGAAGTTAAAGTGGGAATCAAAACAAAAGCAAGTGGCAGAAGAGAAAAAAATTAAAACTCGTTCTTATAATAATTTCGTTGCCCCGCGTGTAACATATGCACAAATCACGGGCAATTCTATGCAACGAGCCCCCGTGGAATCTTCACATACCAATGGGCGAATACCGGCAGTAGATGCGCAGCCTGAGATATTAAATATGATATCGGCCATGCAAACACAATTTGCTAATTTTCAAAAAATATTGACGGAACAAATGGCCCGAATAGATATGCTCTGTTCGGCTGTGTTTTCAAATAACTCCTTCCATCAAAATCTTCGACCCTCTAACCGAACTAAAACTAAAAATTATTTCGGTGAACGTAAATTCACTAATACACATAGACAGAAGAGATAATCTAGGCAACATGCTTGAAGTCGAATCCCCTGATGTACTTTTGGCTAGTGAAACTAAACTAAACCAAAGGCACAAAATTGTCTATGAAAACTATACGATAATCAGACGTGACAGGCCACATTCTACTCAAGGGGGTGGGGTTGCAGTTTTAATTAAAAAAGGTCTTTATCATAAGGTAATTTATAGTACAGAAGTACACAAATTTCAGGTGCTGGAAGCCTGCATAATAGATATTCCGTTGAGAAGTCAAAAGCACCTGTATGTGGTATCCATTTATGCCCCTCAATCTACCCAGTGTAAGCAATTTACCAATGAAATTTATATGCTATTTCGACACCTGAAATTAGATTCGGAAAACAACTATTTCCTAATAGCGGGTGATTTCAACGCCAAGCATAGTGCTTGGGGTAACTTAACCACGAACACAAGGGGCAATGCTTTATATGATTGGTGGCAAATGAATCCTATCGAGCGCAGATTAGAATTGTACGCCACAAGTACACCGTCTTATCCTAAAGGAAACTCATTTCTGGATTTACTTATGATCGACGATCGAATAAACTTGCCAGGCACAGATCTAACTACGCGAAACTGTCTTCGCACAATCGATTACGATAGCGATCACTACGGATTTGGAGCCATAATTGAAGTCCAAAATGAACAATATTCACTAGAGCAGTTCGAACAGATCCACTCTTTCAATTTTCGAAAAGCTCACTGGTCAGCCTTTGATCGATTAATAAAAAAAGAACTTCGTAACAGTGCTATAGACCCTCCGACTATTAGAAACCTCCATAACGACGAAATCGATCATTACTTAACAACATTGGACGATATTATTACCAATGCAATGAATCGCTCTATACCTAAAGTTCCCCATACCGACGGTTTTACTAATAAGTACAGGACATCAGCAATTGACGCTTTGTATAAGCAAAAGAGCATTATGCTCTCAAAGCTGAAAAGACTTTATAGACAGTTCAGAGACCCAAATACTCAGGAAATGAGAACCCTTAAGTCCCTAATCAAAAATCTCCAAAAATTGATCCGTGATAATTACCGTTCAAGAATAAATGAAGAGTGGAAGAACAAAATTCAAGCCATTCAAGCTAGCGGATCGAATATGTTCCAAGAAATCAATAAAACTTTTCGAAAGAAAGATCACAATGACAGTCCATATTTGCGAGTCCCACGGACTCCTGAGAATTGTCAAGCAATGCTGAACTCAGGACTCAATCTGGAGCATATCAACTCCAACGAAGAAGTAATATTAGTCGAAGACCCGCAAGACAAAGTGAACTCAATTGGTGCATGTTTCGAGGCAGTATACAGAGTGAACGAATCCACTCACTCCAATACGATCCTCGAAAACAACGCATTCCAGACCTACAGCGCACTGAGAAACCAAATTTGTACCTGGCGGAACCAAAACCGTAGTTTTACCACATTCAGTGAAAATAACAGAGCGGACTCCCCCAGGAGCAATCAGAATATGAATATGTTTGTGAGTAAGGATGAACTTACGAACATCCTAAAGTCAATAAAAAGCAAAAAGTCCTCTGGGATAGATAGCATCCCAAATGTAGTTTTAAAACATTTGCCTCCTGAAGCAGTAAAAATCTACACTACGCTATTCAACAACGCCTTAAATAAGGCATACTATCCAAGCCACTGGAAAACTGCAATAGTCCACCCCATCCCTAAAAAGGGCAAAGACAGGACCAATCCAACCAACCTTCGCGCGATTATCTTGCTGCCAAATTCAGCAAGGTTTTCGAGAAGATCATAAACAAAGCACTCATGAACTGGTGTGATGAAAATGAAATCATCCCCAACAACCAGTTTGGCTTTAAAGCGGGACATAGTACGGTGCATGCCGCGTCAAAGTTTGTTTCCGACATACAATGGAACAAGACAAAGCGCCAATGCACAGGTGCCTGCTTAGTTGACTTTGAAAAGGCTTTCGACACCGTGTGGTTAGAAGGACTTCTTCATAAGTTAGAAAACCTGAGAATGCCTCATTATCTATTGTACAACATTTACGAAATGATAACGGACAAGCAGTTTGTGGTAAAATGCGGAGATATATTCTCAAGCAAGACCTTAAACATTACAAACGGTTTACAACAAGGGGCGGTGAATTCTCCCATTCTGTTTAATATTTACACCAGTGATTTAGTGGGTACGCTTAACAACGCCATTGCATACGCAGACGACATTGTGGTATACAGAACAGGAGAGAAAATAGATGTCATCAATAGACTTCTCCAGGACGACTTCAATAAAATAAAACGTTTTTGTAATGACTGGAAACTAAAAATTAATTTCCACAAAACCGAGACTATCCTTTTCAGAACACCGCTCTCCAGGGCCTCTCAGGACACAAAGCACAATTGGAAAAACTTCTCTATCGTAGGGAATAATAATCTCCCACTACAAGTGAAAACTGTAGTCAGATATCTCGGTATTTGGCTTGATCAGTATTTATACTTTGACAAGCATATAGCAGTCACTCTCTCTGCAGCAAGAAACGCATTTGTTGCCACAAAAAGTCTATTCCGAAGCAGCATTCTCAATCCAAAAGTTAAAATAATTTCATATTCGGCATTCATCCGACCAGTGTTGGTCTATGGCTGTCCAATATGGTACAATATATCCCCATTCTATATGGAAAAGATTCGCGTGTTCGAAAGACAGTGTTTGCGTTCCTGCCTCGGACTTAATAGAACACCAGAGTCACGATACCAGAAATTTTACCCTAATAAAACCCGGTATGATAAATCAGGACTAACTAGGATAGACAACTTCATTATAAAAATTATTCGTGGCCACATTGCAAGGGCAATGTGCAGTGTAAATAATCTTATCGCGGGAGCATATTATCCGAACGATATGTATCTGAAGAGTACCCTCCAGAACGGGTTCATTCCCCCAGAGGCGTTCCTCTTCTTGGACGGAAAAGGTCTAATCCAAGATGAGGGTGGAATACCTATTATATACCACGCTTTCCGTGGTGCTAGGGATAAACGAATTGTCCACAATATCGATATCTCTAATAGGCCAGACCGACTTCGATTCAGTATGGTGATCAGTGAAAGAGATAAATCAATAAAAGACCGAGCCAACCCCAACTGGTGGTGGCTCCAAAACGAAGAAAGGACTTCACGTCCTCAGATATAATATTCAGCTTTGGCGCAGCTTCCTCCCTTCCTTTCCTTTGCCCTCCTTCCCGTTAACTTCTGTTATTTTATCTTTTTTATTTTCATTAAGCACTTATTATTTTGTTTTTAAAATTTTTGCATCCTCAAAAAAAAAAAAAAAAAAAATCTTTATTTTCTTGTCATAATGCCTCTAAAAGAAGAAGAGGTAGACCTCTAAGATAATAGTCTATTTTTTTTATAAAGTATGTGTATTATATTAAGAATAAATAAAAGAAAATGTAAGCTGAAAGGCATAAATTAAGCATATAATATTGTATAATTTAGAGTGCTTGTGAAGAGCCAGTAAATTACATTATGTAGTAAAAATTATTAAGATAGGCTTAGCATTTAGACTAAAATTGTAAAACATAAAAAAGACTTTGTGAATAAATGCGTCTGCAAACAAAAAAACAAACAAAGAGCTGTTTGGGCGTGTACCAGGTGTACCGGTCTGAAGTGAGCGTCAAGATACAAATGTATCGATAGGGAACGTTTGTTTTGAACGAGCCCATATATATTTTTTATTGGGTTGCTATGACATCTGTCAAACATATTTAGTATGCATCAAGTCATTGTACAAGCACATTTTTTCTTTTTACTTCGAATAAAATGTTTGTTACGTAAAAAAAAAAGTTTTTTACTTAAAAAAAAAACGCTGACTTCATACCGGTATCCTGGTACCATGGAGTCTTTTGTATAGATTGTTTCTTAATACTTTTAGCATATTTCAGCCCTTTTTATATTTCTGATGGTTGGTGACAGTGTGTTCAATCCAATTCTCTACACTGTTTTCGTTGTAATTAACAGTGTTAGTTTCGTAGATAAATTCAGTTCTGCGGGTAGAAAAACTGAAGCTATAATAGTGAATGTAGTAGTACGTACAGTGATAGACGGTTTAAAAAATGACCTAGGTAAAACAAATTATGTTATAATTGCGGATTTTTTTCTCTACGAACGAATACAAGTAAATTGTTTGAATCTATTAGACTAATTGGGAGAAATGTTGAATATCGTTGTCAATTTTTTATACACCAACTGTAACTTTAGCGGTTCAGATAGGCGAGCGATCAGTAATAATTGTAAATGCTCATCTCCAAAAACCGATAGTAGGTGCGGAACTTATATATTACACAACACGATAAAAATTGCTGCTGATTGTTTACCCTTAGACGCGGATGTGATAATTGCAAAGTATTATACTTTTTTTATATTCCTACAATTAGTGTTGAAACTTTTAAAAATCTGGTGAGCAACCTGAGACAGAATATTACCAATTGCTGGGTTGTAGCTAAAGCAATAATTTCCGTTGATACCAGCTTTTGAAAGAGTGTATCAGTTTTGAAAATATTACTTCTTAGGTATCGAAAAATGCCTTGACATTTTAAAACGTTTTTTTGAAAACCCTAGCTCAGAATTATGGTTTATTTTATATACGCCCAGACTTGAAGTGTTTGTCAATCTCTGTTAAAAATCGAAGGTCAAAATATTTCAGGAATTGAGGGTCGACGTTAAGTAAAATCAATTGCTCCAAAAAGCGGCAACTCAGTTCCTTTTGCAGTCTAAAGTTAACTGGCAAAATTGAGGAAAACCAGCCACACATATGCCGATAAGAATTTTCTGAGAATTAAGGCCACGGAATTTTTTATAATTAGCTGAGAATATTTTCTCGTAAGAAGCGGCTAACGGCCGAGTGGTAGGTGTGGCCCCAACGCCATGTCGCCCGGTGAAATACCACCCCGTCAAGCTTTAGGCTCCGTGAAATGGTTGGAAGAAATCCCTGGCAGTCTTTCGGAACTGGGCTGATGGACCTGTGGGGCTTCTCTACATCACACGGAGATCCAACCCACAATTCTAAACCTTGGCCGCTAACAGCGCGTCACCTTAACCCAACTCCCCATGCAAAATCCGCAAAAGCATACATTCCAAACTTTGCAATAAAACATACTCCAAAACCCGCAACAGAATACAATTCAACAGAATACAATTCAACAGAATACATTCTACATCATCCCCGCATACATTTTCCCACAATTGCTTCGGTCAACTCTTTACTTAACTTATATTCCTTCCTTGCGACCAAGCAATCTTAATTTCCCCGGAAATTCATATGCTGTAATAAAACGCATATTCGAACCTACAACGGAACATTAATCATTACCACCAATTACACCAAGCCGCATAAATTTCCCCGAAATTGCTTCGGTTAATTCTCTGTCCAAATTATATCCCTTACTTACACCCAAGCAATCCCAATTTCCCCCGAAAACCATTTCGTTTCCTATTCTACCTAAAAGATGTAAAACCACATCAATTCCCTTCAATCAAACCGTATGCATTTCCCCCAAAAACCACCAGTTCATTTCCTCCTTAAACTATACTTCCCGCTTGCAATCAAGCGACAGCTAATTTTCCACGAAATGATCACAACGAGCAAGACCCTTGATCATACTTGGCTATGCCGCTAAAACCAATTTCCCGGTATATACAACCAACGAATCTAACTCAGCTTATACGGCGAGGATTCGCTGGAACTGAATTCTCTACGCAAGCATAGCAATCCCTTTCAAGTTTCGAGTAAGTGGCTGTGAGATTATTTAGCTATGACTCCACTGCCACGACGCGATGAACTTTTCTTGCCTTCAACCAATCAGTCGAGTGTCATACACGTTAGAGTGCGCACAAAGAGCGAGTCGAGTTAGTGCAAGCACCGGGCAAACATCCCGCGCACCGTTTTCTTTGTCACTGTTTTTGAACCCAGATTTAAATTTAAAACATCGAAATGACGTAAGAACAACGCTACAGACAGTGTTTTAGACATTAATATAATCGCCTTCCGCTTAGTCACAATTTTGAACCCGGACTTAAGTTTAAAACAACGAAATTACGTGAAGATAACGCCACAGACTGCGTTTCAGACATTAAGAAAATCGCCTTCCGCTTTGTCACAAAAACAATAGCGTATTTGAATTGTTCCCTATCATATTAGCTACTGCATGAAATACAATTGTCACCAAAATCTAAGCTACAGTTCTTAATATTTCGGGCCTACTTAACGAAGTGTAACCGGAGATAGCGTTTTATTGTTTTGACATTTTTCGGCCTTCTCGCGTGTGCCTGGCGATTGTCTCTTCCCCGGTGGAATATGGGTGAACCCGTTCCCGTGCTGCCACAATGCCGATAACCCCCCACAGACCGGTTCGAGAAAAGGTTGGTTTAGGTGGTAGTCGGTCCCAAGGTGAGATACCACCACGTCACCCTGTACATACCGCGATATCGTCCAGAGAAATCTTCGACGGTGTTTCGGATGAATGGCTGATGGCTCGAACTAACACGGAGATGAATTATGATGATGCCTTCTGATATAAAGAATCCTGGAGGTAAACTAGTCTCCCATTCGGATCTCCGGTGGGGACTATGTCAGGGGAACATAATGCAGATATTCTGATAAATAACCGAACTTTAAGAGGTTCGTCATCGCATAATCGGGCTCGCTCTCGAGGCTCTGCCCACGCTCGACCGGTAACGGAATTTTGTAACACCAGAGGCATCGGTTTCACCAATACGAATGTAAACGCCGCTCACCAATTTTTGTAAACAGCGAAACCTGATATCCTTGCCCTAACTGAGAACTGTATATATATATATATATATATATATATATATATATATATATACGACGACTTACATTCGAGATTCCGTTTTAAGGGCGGAGTCTACGTCTTCGCGCGGTCCGATCTGGCTTGCCAGAGGATGGAGTCGTTTGAACCCTGGACCTCATTCGAGCTAGGTGTCCCACCCACCGGAGTCTAACGAGCTTGATTTTTCTTACAATATTATCTTCTAGGTAGATTGCGTACAACCCATGGTTGTAGCGTCTCCGGAATCGTCCTCCCTCACATACGGGGCCAACAATTCTCTTTAAGACCTTTCTCTCGAACGCGGCTAAGAGTTCACAGTGCTTTTTATTAAGCACCCAGGTCTCGGATCCATATATGGGTACTGGTAAGACCATGGTCTTGTACAGTAGTAGCTTGGATGTTCTGGATAAATTTCGGGATTTAAAGAACCTTGATAGACCATAGTAGGGTTTGTTGGATTTAATCAGCCGTTCGCGTATTTCTTCTTCCATATTGTTATCGGCTGATACTATTGACCCAAGGTAGTTAAAGGATTGCACTACTTCAAATTTGTGCTCCACTACTCCGATAGTTTGACCAACGTTAGGTGTTCTCTTCGCAGAAGTTACCACCGTGTACTTAGTTTGTCCCTCATTAATGTGCAGTCCCAGTTTTTGTGTCGCCTGCTCGATCTGGGTGAAGGATTCCTGTACCGCCGATTCGGTTCTACCGATGATGTCGATGTCATCTGCGTAGGCAAGTATCTGGCTGGACTTGGTGACAGTAGTCCCTCTAGTTGTGACGCCAGAGTCACGGATTGCTTTCTCCATCTCCAGATTGAAGAGGAGGCAGGCCGGACCATCCCGTTGTGGGAGTCCATTAAAGATATTTATTGGTTTGGACAGCAAACCCCCAAACTTTTACTTGACTAGTTACATTGTTCATGGTCCAGGTACAAAGTCGTATCAATTTGTTTGGAATGCCGAACTCTCTCATGGCATTATATAGTTATACCCTGGCTATGCTGTCGTAGGCGGCCTTAAAATCTATGAATAGATGATATAATGGAATCTTAAATTCTAGACAGTTTTCCATTGCCTGCCTAAGGGTCAATATCTGATCAATCGCTGATATGCCTGGTATGAACCCGCACTGATATTGACCAATGATGAGTTTAGCGTATGGGGATATCCGGTCTTGTAGGATAGTGGAGAGTATCTTATAGGCGGTACTCAGCAATGTTATACCCCTATAGATGCTGCATGTGGTATGTATGAGGCAAATTATACCGCGACGCCAATCTTCCGGCATCTCCTCTTGCTCCCATACGTGCACCACGATCTCGTGAATTGCGTGATGTAACGCTGTCCCTCCGTGTTTGATCAGCTCAGCTGTTATGCCATCAGCTCCAGGGGCCTTATTTGATTTTAGCTGTCTAATGGCTTTTAATGTTTCCTCAATGCTTGGTGGCGGCAGCATTTGGTCTTGGTCTTGCATTGGTGGAGCCTCCATTTCTTCTGTGAGCTGACCATTTAGCAATTCATTGAAGTGCACTCCCCATCGCTCCAGAATGCCTTCAGGATCGGTGATCAGATTACCCTCTTTATCCTTGCAGTAAGTGCAGCGTGGTGTGTACCGCGTCATACTGCGGATTATTTGGTAGAACTTCCGCGCCTGGTGCGGACATCGCTCTCTACTTTTCTCTATTTCACAGACAAGGTTTTTTTCCAACGCACTTCTTTTGTCTGTGAAGTCTTTTTTCAGATCTTCTGAGTTCTTTGTATTTCACCTCGCGTACCCGCGTCCTATGAGACTGCTGCATTGCCCGGTATGCAGCATTCTTACGTTCAGTCGCTAGTTTGCACTCATCATCAAACCAGTCGTTCCGATCTCTACGACTACTGCCTAAGATGGAGTTGGCAGTACTAATGACAGTATTCCTAAGGCGTGTCCATTTCTCTTCTACGCCCGGCATTCTGGCCCCAGGACTTACTCTCCCTCCGTCGAGCTCTTCGAGGGCGAGTCTTAACGCATGACCAAAGGTGTTGCTGGTATTCTCATTCCGTAAGGCGGTGTTGATTGGAACCTGATCCGTGGATGCAATACGTCTCCGTAAGGCAATCCGCGCTCGGAGAACTGTACCTACAAGATAGTGATCCGAGCGACGTTGACACCTCGGTACGTTCGTACCGTCATCAGGCTTGAGGAGTGGCGGCGATCTATCAACACGTGGTCAATTTGGTTGCGAGTGGCTCCATCAGGTGATACCCAGGTGGCTTTGTGGATATCTTTACGCGGAAACCTGGTACTCGCAACGACCAAGTTTTTCGATGCTGCCAATTCGATGACTCGTAGTCCATTGTCATTAGTGTTCTCATGCAAACTATGGGAACCTGTGTAGTGCCTGAAAACCGGCTCCCGACCTATTTTTGCATTCAAATCCCCAAGAACGATTTTCACATCGTATCTTGGACAGACATTGAGGGCCCGTTCGACGTTCTCGTAGTATTCTTCTTTTTCGTTGTCAGGGGACTCCTCTGTAGGTCCGTGAACGTTTATGCGGCTTATGTTCGTATATTTGCCTCGCACGCGAAGAGTGCATAGCCTTTCATTTATTGCATTAAAGCCGATGATGGCAGGCTTCAGTTTTTGACTGACTAGAAAGCCTACCCCGAGCACATGCTGTTTTGCGTGACAGCTGTAATAAATGTCATACTCTTTTCTTTGAAAAACACCACTCCCCGTCCATCTTATTTCTTGCAATGCTGTTATGTCAGCCTTTTATTCGGACAGGGTATCGGCTAGCTGCTGTGCAGCTCGAGCTCTGTATAGTGAACGTACGTTCCATGTAAAAATTCTTAAATCATTTAGCCATTTTCGTTTCCGTGGTCGTCGTCGTGTATCCGGTCCATATCCGAGGCTTGTTAAATTTGCCATAATAATTCATTTTTACGGGCCCGGTTATTAGCCGTGCAGCAGCCTTCCTTAGGATGTCGCTGCATGCATTGGTTCACTACTTGGCGGGTGTCAAAGTAGCTATCCAGGGGTGTCACGTGGAGACTGCATGTCAACTTGGGTTGAACAGGGACAAGGATCGTCCTGGCCTTCGCCGGGTTGAAGGCAATCAGAGACTTTGCCCTGTATGTTCGCACCCATCCCCCCAAATGTTTTCTTTTACATAAAATAAAAAGGCGGTGATCACCAGCCATAAACTAAATCAGTGTGTTTCTTTTCTTTCATCGTTATTTTTGTCGACGTTGGTTTTGGAGTTTCGCTTGTATTTCTCTCGCAGTGCGTACTTTTCATCCTTCCGCGTTTGTGGACAATTTTAGTGCTGCGATATTCGACGGACCATTTAATGATGATGCGGGTTGGTGGTAGAACCCGCGCCCATGCTGGCACACAGACGATAAACCCCACTGATCCTATTTTGATTGAATAAAAATTTACGAAAAAATGATATTGGTTTTTAAATTTTTCTACAAAATCGGACATTTCATGTGGTAGAACCCAATGTATGCCTTTCATTGCTTGTACCATATCCCGTTTTTAGATAAAAAAAAACAGGGTCCATTTAATTATAGTATGGCATGGTGTACCATCATGTTGAAACCACATGATGTCAATATCCAATTCATATAATTTTCGGCAGAAAAAGTCAGTAATCATTCTTCTATAGCGTTCTCCTCTGACGGTAATTGCATTACCTTTTTTCGTTTTCAAAAAAGTCCAGTCCAATTAAACCTCCAGATCACAAACCGCATCAAATAGCTAATTTTTTTTTTTGCACGCACAAGTGTCTCAAAAACAGTACGTGGCTTTTTTTTCATCGCTAGAATAGTTTTTTCTTTGTCATGAAATAATGGCTCTAATGCTCATTATGAACAATGTTATTGATAAATTGTAATTTTGTTTAAGTTCTTGGGTCAACTGGATTTTAAATGCCAATATCTCTGAGGAATATTCCATGTAGTGCCATAAGAAATCCCAAGGACTTGAGAGCGACGTCCAATTGATTGTCTCCGACTTTCATCTCCCCCTTCTTAACAGCTTGATATTTTCAGTATTACATTTACATTTTTGGCGGGTTGCATAACATCATAAAAACAAATATTTGACCCGAATTTTTCAATTTAATCATGAGAAATTAACTCTGTATATCGATTATGATGACAATAAAATGCATGGAATATGCTAAACCAGGCCCGAATAGAATCATTACTTTTGTAATACATGTTAACAAGTTCCATCTTTTTAGGCAGATTTGCCAAATAATACGAAACACATATGTGGTGTTTCATGGGAATCGGAAACAAAACGCGCTTAGTACTCAGTTCACAAAGTATATAGCACTACTTTGATAATTCATTATTATGAAACTCGAGAAATTGAAGATGTCTTTCCTTTTCTCAAGAGAAATAGTTGACAGAGGTACTTTATATATATTTGTATTGCTCCTCACTTGGGTCCCAAATTCTCTAAAATCGATTACATAATTTATAGCTTCCTCGTCTACGACGCAGCAGCATTTTATGAATACCAACTCTTTGGAAATAAAACACAAACATACTTCGATACCAACGGTGATGATAAGAATGAAATAGATTCAAATCCTTTTAACCCCAATGTGGTTTAGATAAACTTTTAAGACAACTATCTGTATGATAATAAAGGTACATAAAAAAGTGTTGTTTATAGTAAAAAGAGTGATAATAATCATCTAGACGTTTGCTGTTGGAACCGTTTTGAAACCTTGATTGATTCGCCTTGATACATAAACTAGTGTTCTTCTACTTTAGCCGTGACAATAACGTCTCCTGACAAAAGCAAATCAGTTTTTTTCAAGTTTTAATAGCAATATGGCAAATTTTAGTCACACGGTAATATTCGTTTCGTTCATTTTACAAATAACATTGAGACTCGGGTATTGCCGCCATTCCAGAGAATCACAGGAAACACTTCCGGATAATAAGCGAACTTGTCATTCGCCAATTGAAAACAATGAAACAAACCGACACGAATGTCATGAAAACAATCATCATGGTGTGCTTACAAATCACAAAGTAACAGGGCTGGCCTTTAAAGCCGCCGAAGAAGCTGAAGCCGCGGTACATGCCCAAGGGGCTGCTGGTGAACAGGCTTCTCATCAAGTCAAAGCCCAGCTAGCTGAGAAAGCTTTGCAAGCTGCCAGAGCTGCTGAGGCAACCCTATCCGGTAAACAAGCAATAGTAGAGCAACTAGAAAAAGAGGTACAAGAATCTCAGTTAGTTGTCCAAGAAGAAAATGAATCATTGCAATTAACACAGAATAATGTCCACTCTGCTAGTTTAGCTGCCCAACAAGCCGTGTCACAGCTAAAGACACTTACAAAAGCTTTAGAATTGGCCCGAGATAATATTGGTAATGTTGAACAAACTGCCCAAGGAGCACAGGAAGGACTAATGGAAAGGTTACAGCTCGTGGATGCAGCTAAGCGTCGAATTGAGGATCTTCGAAGACAATTGGCGGCTGCTCGTGCGGATTATGAATGCACAGCTCAGGCAGCGTTCCAAGCGACAGAAGCTGCACATCAGGCAAAAGTTAACGCGATGAAAGATCGTCGTAGAAGACAGCTGAAATCTGCACACTAGGAGGCACAGTTTATTTTACCTACTACTCAATGAAGTTTAACTTATTAAAATTGAATCCCAAATACTTTATGTAGCATTAGTTTGATTGAGTTCTCTTTTGTTGATCGTTAACTTATTTTCCAACGAGGTGGATGTAAACTACAACGTAATTGGTTTTATGTACTTAGTTGAATGACTTATTTTTGGAAAAAATTCGTGCCTTGTCAACCATAATAACATTTTCATCACCTATACTAATATCGTCGACTGTTTTGTAGGCTAACTTGTTGTTTTAACCAAAACACCCACCTATTGTGTGTGTTCACATTGCTTATTGTTGACTTATTTACGAATTAGTAGGTTTTATTTTACAATGCATAGAAATGCCACAATATATCGTGAGGAAGAACAGAGATCGCCAATGTCAAATAACGCTTTTAGTTTTTTAGTCTTAGATCCGCGTTTATTTCCTATACAATTACAGATTTTACACAAGACTAAATGTTAAATTCGATTTTATTTGTATCATTCTTACATTGTGGCGGTGCTGCCAAACCCCATGGTACATTTACCTTTAAAACCCCCATAACCACATCCCAGTCTGCATAAGTTTTCGCCAATGCAATCGGATTAGGCACCTGAAAATGCTTCACGCATTAAAGAGATGAAACCTATGATCTTTAAGTCCCTGTAAAGAAAACTTACCTTTCATGCATTCTCTTCGCATACCAATTCTCTGTAAGATTTCTTTATTAGCTTATCAGGAATTCCAAATCAATTTCGGCATCTACGTCGCCAGACAAATTCGTCTACCCGAATTCCTGTAAACAAAAGGATTTGAATTACATATAATGTAACCTTAACCAGGGGCCATAAATCCCTTTCATACACATTGGCTGGCGACCCTTTTTCCCATCAATAAACAACCCAAGCAGCTGCATATAATTAGCGCAATAGACGCTGAATTGCGTAGCACGCAATGTGCAAACAAAAGACCGCTGACGTTCATCAGGCATTCTGGCGATACGCAAATAATTCAATACCTACCCTTACTAGCGATGCCATAAAAATCATTTCCCAGTAACCCAGCTAAAATCAATTAGCACATTTCCACATCGTATCGTCGTCTCTTTGTTTAGGCGCACATGTTCCAACAAAGATCCCATTAGCATCCGACGATTTCGGTTTTATTTGCTTTACCGAAATCGTATCCTAGGAATGCACTTTATGCCCCTTTCTTTGTTCTAGGCACACACACCGCTGCACTGAAAGAGTGCATCTCTGTGGCGGCCACTCCCTTAAGAGAAAATTGTCTCTTTCTCCTCCATATCTCACCCTTAATTGAGGGTGGAATTCAAGTCAGAGTTCTATCCTCGAGGAGTCTTTTACCGCCCTTTGACCACGCTGGTCACACGACACTCCCGCTCTCCGCGCGCGGCGGAGAAGCGTATATAATTAAGTCAAGTTGAGTAAGCGCGGTTTCCATTAAAATAAGTTTATCGTCTGATATGTTGTCTCTGTGCGTCCTTCTATCCTTGTGTAATTGTTTTGTTTCGTTAAGTCAATTAAGTGTAATAGATTTACGAACCGATAAAAATAATAAAATTATAAAGTAAACGTCGAACAACATACGTCGGTGTTTTATTTGTCCAGTGATTGCTTTCCGGGTGAACAGTTTTCCTCTAGTGTTTGGCAGAACATTCGTGGAACTTTGAGTGGATGTGGCGGTGGAGACGAGGTAGAACTCTCGCCCATGCTGGCTTCTCGACTTCGTTCCCCATAACATTAACTTACTGGCTCTTCACAAGCACTCTAAATTATATAATATCACTTTTTTTTCTTATGCCTTTCGGCGTACAAATACCTTTTGTTATTTACCATCTACATCATCATCGGCACTACGACCGGGAACCGGTCTTGGCCTTATTTAACAAGTCTCTCCACCGGTATCCGCTCCTTATCCGAGACTATTCGGTAAGGGCATCGGCTAGCTGCCGTTCAGCTCGAGTTCTGTATGGTGAGCGGACGTTCCATGAGAAAATTCTTAAATCGTTTAGCCATTTCCGTTTCTGTGGTCGTCGCCGTTTATCCGGTCCATATCCGAGGCTTGTTAAATTGTCCATAATAATTTATTTTTCCGGGCAAGGTTATTAGCCCTGCGCCAATCTTTCTCAGGATGTCGCTGCATACATTGCTTCATTACTTGGCGGGTGCCAAAGTAGCTATCCATGAGTGTCACGTGGAGACTACATGTCAACTTGGATTGAACAGGAACAAGGATCGTCCTGTCCTTCGCGGGTTGAAAGAAGAGACTTTGTCTTGTATGTGCGCTCTCACCCCCCCTTTTGTTATTTATAACGTATAATAATAATCTATGCCAAAGAGATATTCCTCTTTTGAAATTTGTGCTATTTATGCAATATATAAATTTTTCTATTTTTCTAATTTGTTTTTTGAGTTAGCTGCCAAAAATTAAAAAACGAAACAAAACGTACAAACATAAACAATAAATAAAAATAAAAAATAATTGGGGTGGCGGATGAGAAAGGAAAGAAAAAAATATTAACGACCATACAATGTTGAAAGCATCGGTTCTCATGTCGAATAACGCCCAGGGATCATTGTGCCCAATAAAGTCGGGCGATGAAAAGAGGAGACTGCAGCATGATAAATCTCTCTAAGTATGGATGCAATTTAACGGGCTTGTGAACGAATTTAGGGCTCAAATCCTTCATAATCGCAGTAGAGAATATTCGTGGTTCTAGGGAGAAACTTTGCCAGGTGTGACTGTGGCGGTTCCGCCAAACTCCGCGGCCCACTTATCTGAAAAACCCCCATAACTGCTACCCAACTCACTTAAACTCGCTAATGCAATCGCATTAGCACCTTGAATGCTTCACGCATCAAATAGATCAAATCTATTATCTAAAAGTCCCTGTAAAGAATCCTTAACTTTCATGCATGTCTTTGCATACAAATTCCCTGTAAGAATTCTCTCCTAACTTATCAGGAATTCAAAACCGATTCGCCACCATCGGTGCCAAGCAATTCCCCCTAGATGGATCCCTGAAAACAAAATGATTTGGTTTACATACAACAGGGACTATAAACATTGCGTCGCCTATTTCCCGTCCTCACCAAGTGTATCATAAATCACCATACAAACACATTGGCTGGCGACCCACACCCAATCGACCAAAACAAATATACGCATCTCGGGCCTCTTGGCACCAATTAAATCCTACAGCATAAGCAAATGCAAATAGGTATGGTATACTTACCCTTGGTAGCGATGCAATAAACACCAATTCCCGGTAATCTAGCTAAAACCCATTACATTTCCACGTTGCATGGCTGTCTATTTATTTAGCCGCAATGCACATCTCAGACAAAGGCCCAAAAGTTCCGTTTGTCTTCCCATATTTCGGGATCTGCTTCTCATCAGCAGCAGTATAAGCAAACACAAACGCAATTAGCATCCAATGAGATTCGGCTTGTTTGCTTAGCCGAACTCACATCTCATGGATGCACATTATGCCCTTTCTTTGTCTCAGTTTCGTTTTCATGGGTTTGCCCCATGAATGAACCAATGTACACACATACATGTGTACCACCATGATCTTTATTACGAGATCTGGTTTTCTGTTCCTTAGAGAGAGACTTTACGTTTCTCTGGTGGTAAGTAAATACATATCCTTAGTGGAGAGGATATCTACCACCACACCACAAACTCGCCCCATCAGCGAGTCGGCTCTGCACGAGCCGTTTATCGCTGAGCCTTATTACATCCGCCGGCCACCACGGTCGTGTTACCTCCCGCTCTCCGTCGCGCGGCGGAGAAGCGTAGATATACGAAGTCATGTCGAGAAAGAAGTGTTTAATCTTGTATAAAATTTATAAAAATGAATTTAATATTAATAATAAGTTCAAAGTAAAGTAATAAAAAGTCGGTGATCACCTTTCAATTCGTGTGTTTAATTTTCCGTGCTGCAGTGCCTCCGGCGTTCCTAGATGTGTTTACCTAATCGTTGTTCCCCTGGTGTTGTACACAAAATTGTGGACAAACGAAGCGGCGTTTCTTTTTTTACTCGGCGGACAATTTCTTGGAGGAACATTATGATGGTAGGCACAATACTTCCTCCCCACATGACCATCCGTTAACTTTGTGGCGTTTCTAACAGATACACACAGCACACAAGCCAGTAGTGAAGAGCACGAGAGCATCAGAGCCGTATACCATAGCGATAACATAGCAATTCCACAACAGTTGAGTATACTTTAGTTTAGAAATCGTATTCCTACACGCGGCAGTGACCTGATGTGTAGAGCTTTGGTTCTTGGATTTCATAAATTGAATTCAATGTGCGACAATTGAACGTTTACTTCAATTTGTTTGACACTGGATTCAATGGTGATTTGGAGATGTGTTATGGAAGGGGTAAAATGTAAGAGGGCAATAGTAGGGCTTGCAGAACGCTTCATCCTTTAAGTGGATGGTTCTGCGTGTAGGTAAGTAAGGAGGTCGACATGGTTACACTGGATCTCAGCAAGGCTTCCGACAAGATTTCTCATAGGCTTGTATTTTTAAAATTGTTCGCGTTCGGTTTTGAACCCATTCTGTTAAAATAGATTTATTCCTGCTTGGAAGAACACTACTCTACAGTGTGCGCTTCAGATCCGCGATATCTAATTCGTTCTTGGCTATCTCGGGGGTCCCTCAATGCAGTCACTTAGACCCCTTTGTAGTGCTCTAAAAAGCCCTACCACCCTTTTCCCCATTCCTACATCCAAAATCCTACCAAAACCCGAAGAAACCCAAACATAAACCAAAATTCGCAATAAACGAATCTAATTTTCGTTTATTGTTCTACATTTGCTCCACGGCATCATCAAAACTCAAAATCCAGAGATCATTTTGGCAAAATTCTTAATAAATTGCACAAACAAAAACCCAAAACCAGATACATATCGACATCTGCGAAATCGTTTCGTAAGAATTCAAGAAATTGAATTCTTATCTTAATAAACACTGAGCATCTCACTCAAGATTCCAAAGTCGGGATTTTTGTAGGAAATTGTGTATTTTCGACATAAAAATTTCGATTTGTTTCTCTTTATAAGGGCGATGTATTTTGTATTCGAGGATCATTCTCAATTGGCGTTCTAGGTGTAAGGACGCCAGAAAATGAATTTACAAATAAAATTAAAATTTAATAAAATGAAAAGTATTTTTAATTGATCCTGGCCGATTCCCAGGACTATATTCGATCGGTAGCTGCTCTTCCCTCAAGGTTTGAGGAAGCACGGCGGCACCGCAACGGGTCCCTCAGGAGCTATCTTAAAGAGATCCCTCGTCCTTTTCAGGACCAGACACGCTCCCTGAGAGAAGGACCACAACACCTTACCTTTCATACTAACTACAAACGATGTTGATAGGGTCATCAAGCACTCCTCTGTGTCTTTCAAAACAGCAATATTTTATAAGACTATCATGGCAAACAATTCAATAAGACTATCATGTAACAAAATTCTATAAGACCATCAAGTCATCACTTGATTCTGGACGGCTTCAAAGAAATATTAACAATCTCTCGGTTTGGTGTCGAAAAAACTGCTTACAGTTTAATATCATCAAGTGCCAGGTCATCTTTTCACGAAAGCGCATACCCCCCCTTCGACCAATCCTATTCATAAGCAAACCCTCACTGTTGGAGAAGGAGCAAACACAACCGCCGGCTGACGGACTGAGGATAGGCTCTACCGATTATTCTCCTTGTTTCGTTGATGATCATTCGAGCGGGGAGACATGGACACAAAGGAGAATATAAGCGGCGGCAGTTGGGGAGTTGGGCGGCACCACAGGACAGGATGAAATATCTCGGGGTCATTTATACCCCAAAAATGAATTTCATCAAACATGTGACCCACATTCTTCAAAGGGGCCTCGGTCGGTCTAAGCAACTGCACAACATTTTGAAGTGGAGCAACAAAGTTGAACTTCTCTGCTATAAGCAGCTAATCCGATCTGGAATATCGTACGCGTTTCCCATATGGTCCTGCATATCTTCCGCTCAAATGGAAAGACTTCGGGTTTTCGAAAGGAAACTCCTCAGGAAATGCACCAACCACTCTAGAAAGCCTGACGGACGCCATTACCCCAACTCCCAGCTATACGAAGGTGGGCATCGACGAATACTTGCTACAATTAGCATACAGGTACCTCGAAAGCATTCAGAACAGCAAGAAGAGACTTGTAGGGGAGTCTTACGTTCTTGACCCTTCTCTCTTTCGATCTCTTCGGATTCGACCACCACAATTTCTTCTTCAGTACAAAAGTGAAGAAAACACCCTTCCCAACAACATTCCCCTCTATAATAGAGGATTCCTGGACCCATCCATCTCATAAGGTCTACTGATAGCACGCCGCAGGCACACGAGCGCACAGTACAAGACGGCACAAACATACACACACACCGACCAAAGCGCAGATTATCAGACGGCGAAGACATGATCTACGTTTACTACCGCACTCAAGACCTACCGGTCTTGTATCATTTATTCCCCACCATCCCTCTGTTATATATTTATTTTTGTACATAACACTTACCTACTCTTGTGGCTTCCGGCTTTGTTAAGGCCGTGAGTAGACGTCTTCCGGCTTGTTAGCCCGTATGTGTCGTCTTGGTGTGTCCGCCTCACGAGCCTGTGGCGTATACAGGGGATTCCGCTGGACACGTTCCGTCTGGTCATCTCACGACTCAGACACTTCCAATTCCGGGGGTTCCCCTGGGGTTGGCCTTACTCGGCTGAGGGACGTTGGCCAGAATCTTCTCCTTTGGGACGGCTTCTGGCTACTCTACCCCGTGGGTGACGGTGAGGGTTGGTCGGCCAGTGTGCAGTACTGGTCCACCTTTGGGGCAGCTTCCGGTTACTCTAGCCCGCGGGGGAACTCTGCTGGGAGTTGATCGGCCAGTGTCCACTACTGGTCCAGGTTAAGGGCCAAAATCAAATTTAAACAACCCTTTGTTTATTTTCTTGCACCGCGGAAGCGGTAATATATTTTATTTCTATTTCTTCAACTTCCAACTTGAAGTTTCTTCTTTTAATTTGAGTTTAAGCCAAATCTTAAATGCAGCACTCTTTAGTTGTCTGAAACTAATTAATTCTATTCTAACCGAGCTCCCCTTTTTATATTCAAAACTTAAATCACAACCCACATACCTTCCCACGATCATAGCTGTCCTCCAGGCAGCCACCTGACGCTAGCCTCAGTCGAAGGCCAACCCAACGACGATGGGAACCACAGCATTGCATTTTTTGCAAACATTTTCACCCCAATGCCATGAGAAAATTTCGATTCACGGTGACGCGAATCTGATTTGCCCAAAGCGAATAGCATGCATGTAAAATTACCTTGAAGGTGATTGGGTGTTGGGTGGTCAATATGTCATCTAGGTGATGAGACTGTTGGGAGTGGGAATTGCAGAATCGCAATTTTAGGTATGGCAATGGGAAATGCATGCATTTCAAGGTGATGGGGATTTAGTTTTATTGTAGGGCATGTAGGGTGGAATGTGGGAAATGCAACATTGCAATTCTGAGCATGAGAACTGGGAATGCTTTTAGCAACAGGTAGACATGTGATAAGGTCTCACAGCTACACCGAAAGGATTCCATGGATTGTAGCAAATTACATTTGATGCTACACTGAGAGAATTCTTTCGGTTTTGACGTTGATTATATTTATAATATTTATTAGCCTAATGGCCACATTCGTGTATTATATATACGAGGGTTGCCTCTTATGTTTCGGGATTTGGCAACCCTAGTGTTGCAATCCGGCAATTGACAGCTCTGTCGTAAAGTTGGACATTTTTGAGGTTATACGCACTCAGAACGTTTTGACATACGAGCGCTATTTGTGTTGTTTACAGTAACTTAAAAGATTCATCTCGGCCCAAAAATGGAATTAAATCGTCAACATTTTCGTGCGATTATTTTTTACAACTTTCGGCGTGGATTAACTCAGCAACAGTGCATGGATGAACTTAATTCAATTTTTGGCGATGAAGCTCCATCAAGGACCAGTGTTTATCGATGGTATGGTGAATTCAATCGTGGTCGTAGTTCACTCCAAGATGAATTTCGTGAAGTCGTCCAAAATCAGTTGTTGTTCCGAAAACCATTGATGCTGTGCGCGAACTGATATTGGAAGATTGTGATGTGACCTATCGTGAGATTGAGACAACCTTAGGCGTTAGTGGGATCAGCATACATTCAATATTGCATAAACATTTGACTGTCAAAAAAATTTGTTCGCGTTGGATCCCACACAATTTGTCAATCGCCCCCGGCTCGTGTCAATTGGTCGAAAGAAATGCTCAAAAAATACGGTCGCGGTGCTTCGAAACACGTCTATGACATCGTGACAGGTGATGAATCGTGGATTTACGCGTATGAGCCCGAAAGTAAACAGCAGTCGACTGTCTGGGTGTTTCAAGATGAGCCAAATCCAACAAAAGTTGTTCGCACACGAAGCACTTCCAAGCAAATGGTCGCCTGTTTTTTCGGAAAAACTGGACATGTCGCAACCGTACCACTAGAACAACGCAGAACAGTCAATTCTGAGTGGTACACAACCATTTGTTTGCCAGTTGTCTTCCAAGAAATCAGGAAAACCAACCGCCGAAGACGGATCACTCTTCACCAGGACAATGCGAGCTCTCACAGATCGGCTGCGACAACTGCATTTTTGAGCACCCAAAACATCGATTTGATGGGTCATCCGCCGTATAGTCCTGACTTGGCACCGAATGACTTCTTTTTATTCCCGTACGTAAAAAACAAACTGAGAGGTCAACGTTTTTCGACACCTGAAGAAGCGGTTGCTGCATTCAGAATGCATGTGTTGGAGATACCTGAATCAGAGTGGCAAAAGTGCTTCGACAATTGTTTGTTTTGTTTGCAGACGCATTTATTCACAAAGTCTTTTTTATATTTTACAATTTTAGTCTAAATGCTAAACCTATCTTAATAATTTTACTACATAATGTAATTTACTGGCTCTTCACAAGCACTCTAAATTATACAATATTATATGCTTAATTTATGCCTTTCAGCTTACAACTTCTTTTATTTATTCTTAATATAATACACATACATTATAAAAAAAATAAACTGTTATCTTAGAGGTCTACCTCTTCTTCTTTTCGAAGCATTATGACAAAAAAAATAAAGATTTTTTTTTTTTTTTTGTTTTTTTTTTGAGGATGCAAAAATTTTAAAAACAAAACAATAAGTGCTTAATGAAAACAAAAAAGATAAAATAACAGAAGTTAACGGGAAGGAGGGCAAAGGAAAAGGAAGGGAGGAAGTGCTTCGACAATTGGTTCAAACGCATGCAAAAGTGTATAGATCTTCATGGGGAATATTTTGAAAAACAATAAAGTGATTTTCAATGATCAATATTTGTTTTTGTTCTCTAATCCCGAAATATAAAAGGCAACCCTCGTATAAATACTATGAAGAACCCATCAGTAGCGGCTCTCTCTACAAAGCGAGAACTTAAAATTAATTAATAAAAATATTTTTAAAATGAAAATAAAGTTTAGTTAATTTACTCGCGTGTACATTTCATACACAGAGATGTTTTCGTCCTCTCATAATAAGTTTTGAAGGTTTTCTTCACGGATAAGATGTTTTTTCTTTTTTCTTTATTCTCAATTACCGTTTATTTTGTATGCATTATATTACATTATAAAGTTCTGTATTATCAAAGTCCTATCTTTCCCGATTCTAATATACTCGTGATTGACCATATACCATACTTACCTATTTTCAAAACGCAATATCGAATCTTAGCATATCACTTTTAAAATGAACAATTAAAAGTACTTAGCCAAATTTTCGAGCCCCTCTTTAGTTCTAGGTCTAATTTAATGAACGCTCTTCATAACTTAACCAAAAATATTACATTTGCGCCAGAATTTGTAACGCAACCTGGAGAAAACTGGTCCAGTAAATGCAGACTAAAGTGTTTTGGACTAAAATCTGGTACAACAATGTTACGTTACTTAGAAGCGATGTGGTGAAATAGAGAATTGTGAGAAAGTAATTTACCTGAACCTTCTTGTGTAAGTTGATTATCCCCTCTTATTTTCGACGTTGTATCTTAAGAAAATTTAAACTGTTGATGTACAGCGAGGCACACGAAACCCTCGCACATGCTGGAATTACGAAAATTAAAGAATGTGTCCTATGGGATTTATACAAGTGAATACAAAACATGAATAGCCATTAGCATGTTTGTTAACCGACACTTTTTGTATTCCATTATATTCTTTTGCATATGTAATACTTTGGGGAGTCACGTTCTCCAGCATTACGATCCCCGGGCAGCCGGCTATGTTCCTAAATGCACAAAGTGGGTACTTCATTAACTGGAGCATCGTCTCTGTTTCCGTCTCTAGTGGCAAGAAAGTTCAATCCAAAATGTTGATGCCAGGAGAATACACATTTTTTTGATTGTTTCTAATAGTTTATCTTGCAGCTGCTCAGAAAAGCTTTTATTGGATTACTCTACATCATTTAATTTGTTGAACTACTGGAATGTGCCTATCTCAGTCATCTCAATCAGCTACATGTAATCCCCTACAGTATCTTCGCGTAGAACGATTATATTGTTAGCATTGATTTTATCAGCTTGCAGTCCATTACACATAGCCTTTGTATAACCCCGTCGTACGACCACGATAAGATTCGTACAATGAACTCAGTCTAGCAGCGATAACCTGAATAGGACGATGTGATTTAACGGTACTTTAACGATATTAGTATTGATCGAAGTAATGACGTACGAGTACCAGGCAAGTACAATGGCGCCAGCCCATCATAAATTTTCTTATAACCGAGTAAAGTTATTTGTTGCTTTCAAGTGGAGGTCAATTTGTGGTTTTGAAAACTCAAATGTGCGTTACATATCTTAATTCCATATGAGTAGTTGTTCCATAGTTCCAAATTGACTGTTGTTACATTGCTGATTAGCGCGCCGCAATAACGCATTTTGTAAAGTGTTGAAACGTTCGTATGGCTGTGTGCATATTCAAATATAGGTCTTTTCCATTGTGGCGATATCACACTTAATAATAATTACTAAAAATGTTGGGACAAGATTGAATGAGTACAACTAGTTGCAGATTTACGCCCTGTATGGGGTGTAATACCAGCGGATTTTTTGTTTGTTTGCTATGACGCAGAAAATTGATTTTAATGTATTATTATATATCAGCTACAGGCACTATTTAATCTTAGATGCCTTAAATCTGATATCGCGACGAAGCAGATTGCCAGATTAAAAGTATAGGGCTCATATCGTCCGGCTGGAAAACGATTTCCTACGTTTCGCGGCACATGGTTCACAAAAAAAAAAAAAACACATCCATACTATTTACGGATAACTTTTTTTTTGTTTTTAATAACATCCTTTATTGGATATGAATAGTACAATCTTAACAATTTAATTTAATACTAGGTTTAAAATGTACTTAATTTAGTTTACTTAAGTAGAGCGTGTAAGGGTTTACTGGACCAGTGTTCAGCTGTTCCTCATATTAATTCATGAGGTTTAGTCCGTTTTAGCCGTCTCAATTCGTGCGTAATATCCAAGAGCTGAATGGCTTCTACGTTGGTGTAAACTAGCTTTATTGCTTTCGAAAATTTATTCTTAACCTTTAAATATAAAACAATGCAATCTGTTGATCTCTTTACAATGTTGATGTGCAGCGTTTGACTGCTTGACTTGTACTGATACTAACTCCACAACTGCCGCTGCTTATATTCGCTTTTTTGTCTCCTTTCCCTCGTTCGCATGTTGTCACAGGAACAAGGAGCCAGAGTATAAAATGTGCGATGCTCAGTCTGCCAGTCGGCCGTCGTGTGCTGCTCCGTCTCCAACATTCCGCCCACCTTGAACTGTCGGTTCAACCGTCTTATCTTCCGGAACCGGGAGTAGGACCAACTTCGTGACGTACAGTTGCCACCCGCACCTTGCCATCTCTGCTGGGATGAAGCTCGATGACCCTTCCCATGGGCCAATAGGTTGGAGATAGTTGCTCGTCCTTCAGAAGTACCGCGACCGGATTTCCTAGGTTTGGTTCCGGATGATACCATTTGTTGCTGGCCTGCAACGTATGGAGGTATTCGTTCTTCCACCGGTACCAAAATGCTCGATGCAACGCCTGCAAGTACTTCCATCTGGAGCACCAAGTGATTGTTGTCTCTCCCGGATCGACTTCCGGGACGCTCATAGCCGGTCCTTCAACTAAGAAATGACTGGAGGTCAACACCTCGGGGTCGCCAGGCTCCGTTGGCAGGACTACCAGCGGTCGGGAATTCAGACAAGCCTCGATCTGGGCCAACACCGTAGTAAGCTCCTCGAATGTTAGAAACGCATTTCCTCGCTTCAGATGATGCTTCACGGACTTGATTCCTGCCTCCCACAAGCCACCAAAGTGGGGAGCTGCCGGGTGAATGAATCTCCAAGTGATGCCGTTGGTGGCCAACTCCGTCATGATCCGGTCCTGGGTAGCCTTCCGGTTTATGCGTTCATAAACTTCTCGCAGTTCTCGGCATGTCTCCACGAAATTGGTACCATTATCACTCCATAAAGTGTGACAAAACCCCCTACGCACGAGAACTCTCCTTAATGCTGCCAGGAAAGCCTCGCTGGACAGCTCGCTAACCGCTTCGAGATGTATTGCCTTGGTTGCCAAGCATACGAAGAGACAGATGTAGCCTTTGACTCGTTTCGCGCCGCGTCCTTTCCATGTCCGAAGAGTGATAGGACCTCCATAATCGACCCCGGTGTTACTAAATGGCCGTGCGGGATTAATCCTACTGGCTGGCAATGCGGCCATTTGTTGAGATAGCACCCGTCCCTTGTGACGAACGCAAACCGTGCATTCAGCGGTGACCCTCCGGACAAGTTCTCGACTCCCTATGATCCAGTACCGGGAGTTAATTGCGGATAGCAGTAACCGGCTTCCAGCGTGCAGCAGTCTCAAGTGCAAATCTCTCACGATAATCCTTGCCAGGTGATGTTGCCAATGTAAGATTGGCGGATGTGGGCGTTCGTATTCCATCTTTGCTGCTTCTAGTCTTCCGCCCACCCTGAGGGTACCTTGGTCATCGCTGAATGGCTTGAGCGCAATCAGTTCGCTTTGTCTTGATACTTGCATTCCGGCTCTCATGGCCGTTAGGTCCGCCTTCCGCCACGCTAATGTTCGTACCGTTCGAGTGAAGCTGGAGACTCTTCTTGTTATAGACAGCTCCTCTTGCTGTATTACGAAATACGATGCCCTTCGTTCCTGGAGGTCTACCGGTGTTCCGGTGTCCGCCTCTCGGACTTGATGAGCGGGCATCCGGGGCAACTTCAGCTCCTTGTCTCGCAAAAGGCCCGGCCCCCGGCACCACAGTTCTGCTCCGGCGAGCTCCTTTTCCTTAAGCCCCCTTGATAGATAATCCGCTGGATTGGACGCAGTCGGTACATGATGCCACTGGCCCCTTGGCAGCCTTTCCAAAATGTACGACGTACGATTCGCGATGAATGTCTTCCACCGCCTGGGATGATCCGATAGCCATTGTAGAACTATAGTGGAATCGGTATATGCGAAGCATTGAACCTCGCTAAGTTGAAGCGCCTTCCTCACGACCGAAAAAAGGCGAGCCAAGAGATGGGCACCACATAACTCGAGTCTTGGGAGTGACACCTGCTTGACTGGGGCCATCTTTGCCTTTGCCATGATGATACGTACTTGAGAAGCACCGTCCTCCTCAAATCTGACGTAGAGGACCGCTCCATACGCCTTCCCGCTTGCGTCTGAAAATCCATGTAACTGAAGGGTTTTCGGATGACCCAACCATCGTGGGATCTTCACCGACTCCAGCGCTGGCAAATCCTTCGAAGTACTCCCTGCACTCTCTCCGGATCCCTTCATCCCGTGGTTCATCCCAATCGACACCTCTAAGCAATACCAGCTTGGATCATATAGTCTGGAGACATGTGACGGGACCTTCTTCTTCGTGAGCGATGATACCCTCGGAATCTTCTGCACCTTGTAGCTCAAATAGTCCGGTCCGGGATGCCAATTCACACCAAGTAGCTTCGTTTCTTCGCTCGTGATGAACTGGTACACTTCTTCAGAACCCGGTGAATCGGCGGACAGCCAGTTCAATGCCTTGTGGCAATTTGATTTCCGATTACGTAGCGGGAGTCCGCCGCCTTTAAGAACCTCCATCAGTTGATTCACCAACTGGATCGCCAATTTGGTCTGGCCCTTTGATTGGTGTGATTGGTGTGGTATAGATTGCTGCCCCATAGGTTCTTGCGGAACAGATTGCTGCTGCATACTTTGCCCTGTCTTATGCTGTTGTGACACAGATAGCTGAGTCATAGGCTGCGGCAAGGTTTGATGAGAGACAGGCTGCTGCGTCACAGATTGTTGTTGTCCAGATTGCTGTGGTACACACTGCTGTGGCGTAGACAGTGGAGGAACAGACTGTGGTGTTAAAGATTGTGATGCCGTCTGCTGTGGTACAGATTGGTGTTGTACCGACTGCTGTGGCATAGACTGCTGTGGTATAAACTGCTGCTGAACAGGTTGCTGTGACGTCGATTGTAACGGCACAGCTTGTTGCGAACCAGACTGCTGTGATATAGGTTGTATCGGGACAGATTGCTGTGGCATAGATTGCTGCGCTACAGATTGTTGCGGCAGAGACTGTTGGGGCATTGGTTGCTGTGTTAAAGGCTGTTGCGTCATAGACTGCTGCTGAATATTTTGTGGTTGCAACGATTGTGGCTGTTGCAAAGGTTGATGCTGTTGCAGTGGTGGTGGTTGTGGTTGCTGCATTCGCCCGTCATTGGCGAAGCCGTTTGTTCCAGGTGACGGAGGCCCAGGGCCTTGGACTTCTATTGATGTGGAGGCGTGGAAAGAGCCGCCGACCCTGAATTGGTGATGGGTGTATTGATGATGACGAGTGTTGCGTCGCTGGACGGTATCGTCCGATGGGATGCTGCCTATTGCATGTGAGTCCGCAACGTTGAGTCTGGTGCGACTTCTTCCATGGCACCGTCCGTGGATCCTGGCGGAATAACAGGTGCGGATCCAGTGGTGCATTTGCCCATTCGGCGAAGTCCCTGAATTTGAATAAGGTTGTGAAGATACCTGATAAGAACTCTGTGGTTCATTTGTTACTTGGGAGTTTATGTACGTAGTGCCCGTCATTGTGTTTGTGACACCAGAGGAATAGGATTGCTGAGTTATATTAGACGCAGGTGGTGAATTATAAATTTGGAAGTTTTGTTGCTGCGGTTGTGTGGAAGATGATGGAGAACCACCGAGTTCATTCCCCCCTTGATACACCGATGTCGGAACATAAGGAGCTTGCTGATAATTCGTATTCGCAGCTTTACCGTTGCCGATATCGTTATATATAGGCATATTTATTGACAGTGTAGAACTTTGCGTTGGTTCTTGTTGTTGGAACGCCTGTAAAGTTGTCGGAACACTGCAGGTCCCCCAGCCATTGCTGGTCAGAGGAGTAGTCATTTGATTTACAATGAAGTTTGTTGGCTGAGACGGGCTACTGTAATGTGGTTCAGTGCCGTTCATTTGCGATTGACCTTGTTGCTGGTAGTCCTTGAAGGTAGGCACGTCGATATGCCTCAACTTGACCGGTCGGGTTGTCGCTCCACTCGTGGAATCAGTTGCTGTCGGTTCCGTTGACCGCGTAACCAATTCCACCAAGCTGTTCATGAGCTTCTGGCTGGCGTTCATGGCGTCAAGCAGCCTCTTCGTTCCTGGTTGCTCCGCTGTTAACGTTGTAGTAGTTGCCGTTCCCAGGGTGTCTCCTGGCGTATCTAATGCGATGGAACCTGTGCCTGTTGCCGCTGGTTGAGCTTGCTTTGCAGCGAAAAGTATCGCTCCTCGAATTCTGCTCGCTCTTCGATCTCCCTGTCAATGTTCAGTTCCGGGTCGTTCTCTTCGATACATATCTGAAGGTTCTCAAAAGATTTGAATGAGTCCTCCAGTTTGCGCAGTCTGCTTGCGACTTCCTCCCTGGTCACCTCCTTTGACTTGTCCGCGAACTCCTCCAACCGCGTGAGGAATCCCTTGATGACTCCTCGTCTCCGTTTCATTGTCGGAATAGTCATGTCGCCGGTAGCCATTGCAACTTAGTTTGCCCCTTTTTTGATGCTTGTGGATCGAAGTGCCACTAGCTACTTGATTCCGATTCTTGTGGATCGGCTGTAGGTTGGCCTTAGGCTTCTACGCAACTGAGTGCGCTGCTGGTTGTGGCTAGCTTTAATCGGCTGTGTGAACCTGTTCAATAGTTGACTGTTTATTCCTAAAGCCAAATTGAAAGTCTGGAATATTGAGGAGTATTTTCTCAAATAGTTTTGAAATGTATGGCAATAGCGATATGGGTCTGTAAGACGTTACTTCTTCTGCTGGTTTCTCTGGTTTCTTGAGCATTATTATCTCGGCTGTTTTGAATGAATTTGGAATGTATTTTAGTCGAAAGCAAGCATTAAACAAATATGTTAGCATAATGACAGCTTTTCGATGTAATTCCTTGTACACGCCAGGTGATATTGCATCGATGCCTGGTGCTTTTTTGTGGTTCAAACTTTTGTCGATTTCTTGGGCAATCTCCATTGGGGTCACTGGGTTGATTGTTTGCTCAGTTTGATACCTGGGTGAAGAATCAATACTACTGTGGATGCTGTGTGGTTTGAACACTGAGGCCAGGTGTTGTACAAATACTTCAACTTTATCTTCAGTTCTGCGTACCCACTGTCCCTGCGTATCTTTTATAAGGGGCACTTTTAACGTTTAAATTTACGAGTTGCCTTCCAGAGAGAGTAATCCGTATCCGCTGACGGACTTAGTTCACTTAGATACTCATCTATACAACTCTGTTTATGGTCTTTAATTAATTTGTTAACTAGATTGCTCACCTTGTTGAACATTTTTTTATCGTTAGGGTGTCTGGATCTGTGCCAGGTTCGTCTAGCTTTGCGCCTGTCTTTGATTAGATCTCTAATCTCAATAGGGTATGTGGTTGCTGGTTCTGGTTTATCACTTGGCACCGGAGTTACTGTTGCGGCTGCGCTTTTCAATGTTTCGATAAATTGTTGTACTTGTCGTTCCAATTCTTCGCAATCTTGAAGTTTAACGTTTAATTCAATTTGATTGTCAAGCTCTTTTCGGAATGTTTCCCAATTTGTATATTTGTTTGTAAGATTTAGTTTTTTGGGAACAGCTGCATTCAATCTTAGTAGTACTGGAGTGTGGTCAGAGGTTAAATCAACTAAACTATCGTGGCAACTATATAATTCGATGACACTCCTTTCGAAATAAAGAAATCTATCAGGTCAGGAGTTTTGTTGCTATCAGTAGGCCAGTATGTTGGTGAACAAGATGAATGAAATTCGCACTTTGCTTCTTTGATGGCTGTAAGCAATTCTTTTCCCTTGCCTGGAGTAATCAACCTTGACCCCCAAGCAGTGTGCTTGACATTGAAATCTCCACCAATTATAAACCTTGGTCCAAGCTTCTTGAAGATATCCGTGAATTGTTGTTTTGAGATTGTGTGTCTAGGTGGGCAATATAGAGCACCTACATTTAAATCAGCTCCATTCAGGTTGTTAGGAACAATGGAGGCTTGAATAAAAGTTTCTTTTATTTCTTCTTGTTGGAAGTGATGTATATTTTGTTTTATTATTAGAGCTGTACCTCCACGGGCACGGTCGCTGGGGTGCGTAGCCCAATAGGCCATATAACCCCTGATTTTTATGAAGCTCATATGAGAAGTGTGTTTCTGATATCAACGCAATATCTATGTTGTGCTCTCTTATAAATATTTCTAATTCTTGAGCCCTTTGGTTGAGCCCATTTGCGTTCCAAGTGATTATTCTTAGGAGCCGATTACTCATTGTCTTTATTTCTTGGATTTCTTGGTCGGTAGTTTTTGAAAATTTTCAAGTTTACCTACCCTTTCTGTTAGCTGGTTGATGCTTTTTTTGATGTCGTCCTGGAATACACTGAGCATCTTCATCATATCCATGATGGTAGGCTCGTTGTTGATAGGTTGTTGTCTGCTTTTATTATCTGTTTTCTCATTTGGTTTGTTGTTCATTTGTGTGTTGTTAGTACCGATTGTGGTTGGCCCCGTTCGCTCTGTATTTTTGGATTGCAGTCTTTGGGCGACTGTAGTTTTCTTTGGATGCTGTGCTTTTTGTTTTTTTTTGATACACTGAGCATCCCTTGTAACTAGCTGGATGGCCATTCTCGTGGCAAAGCGCACATGTTGCTATGCTGTTGCATTGTTTCGAGCACTGAGTTGTGTGGTGAGGCCCAGCACACTTAACACATCTTGAATTATAGTTGCAGACATTTTTGGTATGACTTGATTATTACATTGAGGTATCGATCTGACTTTTTTAGGTGGTTCAATCGATACTTTGCACCATAATAATTCTTGGATTTCATAAACTGATTTATTATTCTCTTTTTGAACTATACCGACATAAAATAAAGGAAAGGCTTTAAAGATTTTTTCTCCATTATTTGTCGTGGTGCTTTTCCTGATGTTTGTTACCTTTACCACTTTATAGTTTAGTGAGCATAATTCGTTTGCAAACATATCTATCGACATTGAAGCTGGAAGTCCTCTGATTACGAATCTAAATAGTCTCTCACTTTTTAGTTGGTAGGTATGATACTCTAAATCTTGGGTTCTTACATCCGTCTTAAGGGATTGTAATTTCTCTTTAACTGCTCTGTATGCATTTTCTGTTTCGCATGTTATTTTTATATCATTATTAGATAATGCTTTAAATTGAATTTTGTCTTTCACTACAGACAAAATGGCAGTTCTAAATGCATTAAAATCCCTTATATTCCTCACATTGATTGGTGGTGGCAGGGGAATTTTCCTTTCTTTTGTAACCGCATTTGTTGATTCACGAACTGACTTCATATTGTTTACAGTTGGTATTGTAATGTGTTTATGACTGTTGTCAGTTTTTCTTTTCTTATAAACTGTAGAGGTTTCCCTTTCCAGCTCTTCTTCATCTGTATGGTATTCTGTTGGCAAAGGGATAGTGGCACATACCTGCGATTGCATTTGGTTTTCCATTGTGGTGATTTTGTGGAGCATTTGATTTATCATCGCTTGTTGTTGTTGACACATAGCTGCTTGTTGTTGGTATGCTGCAGCTAGCTGTTCATACGTCATAATGTTGCCGTTATTCGTACTACTTAGCTGGATATTTTGTTGGTTGAATGATGTAATATCCATTATTAATATTATGTATTATTTTACACCTTTTTGTGTTTGGTTTTTCACACTTTTTTGTCGTTGTTTTTTGCACTTTTTTTGTGATTTACACTATTCACTTAGCACTATCGATAGAGAACTCGCGTACGCGTTTATTTAGTTTCAGTTTTGTTTTTTTTTTTTGGTGTGTGTATTCAATGTGTGGTGAGGAGCGCGATTTAAAACGTCTTTGCCGTTCGAACGTCAAGTGAACACTGACGGATAACTTACAGAAATATTTGCACCTAACAAGTTAAAGACTGTTATGAAATAAGGGGAATTATTCAGCACTTCGAGGGTGGAACAAATACGATAAGTAAATTCAAAATTCGTTTATGGTACGTATCGACAATCGGTCACCACTGAGATAATATTTTAAACACCTGTACGTTTTTTTTTTTACACAAACGCGTCCACAAAAGGGGATTTTTGAGTACCCTCAAATGTTAGAGCACAATGCGAGCGGGTGGAGAGGAAGCGGATAAGGAAAGGGGGTTGTCTCAGTGAGAAGTTGGGACAGACAGACCTATAGCTTACGCAAGCCAATCGGAAGAAAGAGTTGCTAGCAATCCATTGGGGTATAAATTACTTTAGACCATATTTGTTAGGTAGATAATTTTAATGTTTACTCTGACCACAGACCATTAATAAGCTTGTTCACTCATAAAAACTCCTCTTCAAAATTAACGAGAATACGTGTAGACTTAATGGATTGCGAGTTTGACATTGTATTGAAACAAGGAAAAATGCACAAAGGCGAATGCGCTTTCGAGAATACAAATAGGTTCAGGGAAATTGAAAGAAATGATGCCAAAACAAAATGTTGATGTTGTTACCAGAGCAAGCCCTGTGAGTAGGGCGCTACAATACACTCACAGCTAGGGCGGATTGTCGTAAGAGGCGACTAAAGGCCGAGTGGTAGGTGGGGTCCCAACCTCCTGCCGCGCCGTGAAATGCCACCCCATCGAGCTATAGGCTCCGAGAATTGATCGGGAGAAATCCCTGACCATCTTTCGGAGCTTGGCTGATGGGCCGGTAAGAAAAAAGGTTGGCTTAGGTGGTAGTCGGTACCAAGGGGAGATACCACCCTGTCACGCTGTATATTCCGCGATATTGTCGGGAGAAATCTTCGACTATGTTTCGGATGTATGGCTGATGGCCCGGACTGACACGGAGATAAGTCATGATGGTACCTTCTGAGATAAAGAATTCCGTAGGTAAACAATTTTCCCATTCGGATCTCCGGAGGGTACTATGTCAGGGGTAACATCATGCAGATAATATGATAAATAACCGAACTTTAATAGGTTCGTCATCGCATAATCGGGCTCGCCCTCGAAGTTCTGCCCACGCTCGACTGGTAATGGCATTTTGTAACATCAGGGGTATCGTTCATTTTCATTTTTCATTTTTACAAAATTTTTTTATTTTCTTTTTATCTTCTTAGTTTCTTAATTACATGCTAGACAAAAAATGCTTACGTTCTAGCTTAATTATCTTATATAATGAGATACGCTCTAAGCTAAACATTACATCACTATTGTATAATTTGCCTTTCGACGTCAGAACTTTATTTGTGGCTGTACTTATGATTATTTGAATGACAAAGAAAAATTTGGAAAAACTTTGTGTCGAATTTTTGTTGTTTTTTTCTTAAAATTTAACTTACATAATTGTTTTTTTTAAATTTTTTTTATTATTTTTTTTAAATAATTTTATTGAAAAGAACTTAACTTAAATTTTATAATACCCTAATTCTAGAAAAGCTGAATCTGTGTAAGCTGGCTGATGACATTGGTATCCAGATCTTTATTTGCCATTCAACCACCAGAACTGTTGACGCTGTGCAATACTATCGTCCCGGTCTCTGTGGTCAGGGGTATCGTTTCACCAATACGAATGTAAACACTGTCCATAAATATTTTCAAACAGCGAAACCTGATATCCTTGTCATAACTGAGAACTGATTTGATATATCTTCGTTGCTCAGGATATGACTTACATTCAAGATTCCGTTTTACGGACGGAGTCTACGTTTTCACGTGGCTGGGAGTCTGGGGGGCTGGGAGGCCGGCGGAGATGTTTGGTGTTAGCCGCAATTTGACTCAACTCGTGGAGTTGATAATGCGAACAGCCTGGATATGTTTTTGACACCCGAGCCGAGCATTTATACCGTGGAGTTTGCTGCGCCACTGGGAAACTCAAACCACTGCTTGGTATCGATCGCCCAACCAGTTGCATTTCGGGCGAATAACACACCGAAGCACCGGCGCCATGTATGGATGTATGGGGCTGCCAACTTGGAGAATTTGGGAGATATCTTCGCATCCTTTTCGTGGTCGGAATTGTGCTTTGGAAACTCCGATGTTACTCCATGCGCGGAGTCGGCCACGGAAATTATTTTTCTCTGGATGGAGATCTACCATAAATTCCGCATTCCATTAAACGAAGTTCATCTGATAAAATTGGTTTGATAAAAAATGCGAGCAGATTATGTCGGCTTAAATAGAGCTTTTAAACAATCCCACTGAAGTGAACAGAATGAATTTTGTTAGAGTCAGAAACGCGTGCAACCAGACGATTGACACCGCGAAAAAGGCTTACAACGATAGAGTGACTAATAAACTGGACTGGTTCGCGTCCCTTCTGGTCAATGACAAGGGCTGTCAGCAGTAACTTCAGTTGCTCCTCTTTTCCTCCGTTAGTGACGGGCAGTGGGACGTTAGTCACAAATTCAAAAGATAAAGCTAAAGTGTTCGCGGATTTATTTTCCGCAAATTCAAACCACGATGCCAGTCTTTTGGAACTACCTGTGATCGGGCCGGCACGGTCTTCGATGCGGGATCTGAGGTTCCGCCCGCGTGCCATTCAATGCATTCTACGTGGACTGGACTGTAGGGAGGCAAGAATTGTGCTCCAGAATTGCCTCCAGTTCTTGACAGAATCTTTCGTTTAACGTATGAACGAAGGACATTTCCTGCCTGCTGAAAAATCGCTCGACTACAGCTAATCCCAAAGAGGGGAATAGGTGTCCCCCATAAAAATACCGTCCAACAGCATTATTGTCTATGTTATCTAAGGTGATGGAAAAGGTCATCAACGCCGAGTTAATTAAGTATTTAGAGTACAATGGGATTCTGAATGATCGTCAATACGGATTCCATGGCAGGTGGCCTACGGGAGACCTTTTGACCCTTATAACCGATAAATGGACATCTGTGATTGAGAGGCATGGTGAGTCTAGGGTGGTCGCGTAGGATATCTCCAAAGATTTTGTCCGCGTCTGGCACGGAGCATTGTTTCGTTCATATGGACTATCCCAGAAGCTTTGCGATTGGACGAAGAGCTTCCTCGAAAATCGACCGATTAGGGTTGTTGTGGACGACGAGTTTTCAAATCTATATCCTGTTAATTCCGGGGTGCCTCAAGGTTATATTTTGGCTCCAACATTGTTTTTCCTTCACATAAATGATTTCTGGCAGTCGACGGATAACAAAGTGTTCAGTCTCGCGGATGTTTCTTTTTCGAGTGAAAGGTCGATTAGTGCATCATGGTCGCACCAGCTGACATGTGACCAGATCGACTCTCTGAATCGGGATCTGGATAAGGTCCTGCAGTAGGGAAGGGCCAATCACGACGACAGCAATGCAACGAAGACACAGTATATAACATTCACAAAGAAAAATGGATCATTGGTTCCACAGCTGATGATGAATGGCCAGGAATCTGGGGAAAGATTGAAATTGCTCGGTGTCATGATATGTGGGAATGTATCGTAGCATAAACGCGTGTCGAACATCACCAGATCCGCATCAGGAAAACTGAGCTATCTCTTCAGAGCCAAGAAACATTTTACTCTGGCTCAACTTCTTCTGTATAAATCCCTAATTTTACCCGCGCTCGAAAATTGTTCTCATGTTTGAAGCTCTGCTCCTAAACATACCCTCGGCCTACTTGAGAGCATACAGAGACGAGCGACCCGCCTAATCGGGGACACGGCGCTGACATCGGGGCTACAGTCGCTGTCACATCGAAGGCGTGTAGCTGACCTCTGTCGGTTTTACAGACATTACCACGGGTACTGTTCTTCAGAGATTCCGCATTGTATCGTTCCGCAAAGTCCGTTTTATATGCGCTCTATAAGATAATACGACGAATCGCAACGATTTGCGGTTCATCTGCCGACGGCGCGAACATCACTGCATCAGAACTCGTTCCATTAGAGCGCGGGGAAGCTGTGGAATGCCCTCCCCGCGCAGGTGTTCCCGGAGCGCTACAACCCGCAACGGCTCAAAAGGGAACTGCAACGGTTATTGGGTGGTATCTCGGGGCACTGTGTATGTGCTATAGGTTCGCCTCTCCCGAAAGAAGTATATTAAAAAAAAAAAAAAAAAAAAAGATGAAATAACAATGATGAATAAACACTGTGCCTTAGACTCAAATGTGGCGACTGATTACCTTCACATACGGGACTGCACATCACTAACTGACGTAAGGCGGATGAAGAAACTTGAATTTAAAGAAATAAAAAGTATAAGCAAAGGGACCAAGGAAATAAATGGCATTCTTTAAATATTAAAGAAAACAGATATAACATGTCCGGTTATAATTCAAAATTAATAAAACCTCTGTTTAAGTCTCTGTGAACTTCCCTCAAAATTAATTCCAAAGGACCTTCCGCCCATCTCCAAAATATTTCAAAGTTTTCTTAGGGTCATATCGCACGATTCATAGCATGTAGCATTAACTCACCTGGGAGTAGAAGTTGGAGCCCATTCTATCGTCTATTCTAATGTTGTCTAGTGGTCTATAAGCCAAGCTCCAAAAAAATGTCAGGGATTCTTCGCGTTTCTTTCACAGTAAATCGAAGTTATCGTCACCATATGCGCCATCCTATTGAAACAACGTCTCGTTCGAATGGTTTTAATGTTTTCACAAAAAAACGAACTGTCGTTTCTGTGGCATTTGTTACATACATAATATTTGTTACAATATAATATAATTTAAATATATTACGAAAATTGTTATATAATATAATTTAAATATTTTAACACTATATTACGGGTAATTGTAAGGGACTTACTTGTTGAGCGGACCCTGGAGCGGTCGATGTTGCAGGTCCCTGGTATGCAGGTTGCAGGGAGCATTGAGTTCTTGACTCCCCCTGTTCAGCTGGCTACTATTATTTAATGTAATTTTTATAAGCACAAACTTAGTCGCAGTACTTCCTCTAATGAGTATGAGAATTCAATCTGTTTTTATTTTATGCAGTTGACGTTACTATTTTTTATTCAGCGCCAACGCCTGTTATTATTTTTACTGCCAAGTAGAATTTGCATAAAGTAGTTTATGCAAATTAGCTACTTGACGATTTTTCTTTCCTTTACATGAAGAGAGGGACAATTTGGGGAAATTAGTGGGTGTTGGGCGAGGGCACGGACGCGAGGTCCGTACAATATAGCATTTAGCAATGGAATGATTCGAACCCACGCTGTGAAAAATGAAGAACTAAAACACAGACGCATCACAGCGCGGCTGCGTATACATGCGGGTGTTTCAAATCGCGACTTAACTGTGGATTGTTAAATTAATGCTCTGGTATGCAGCTCTGATGATTTACTTTTCGATATTCCGTGGATGTGTATTTTCTGGAGTCGTCACGATCTCCTCCGACTGTAAGGAAGATTTTGACCTAATTTGTGAAGAAATGACGTCCGATGATGCCATCGGCGTGTCAATCCTGTGTAAAAATTACGTAGTCGCTTATCGGCGACTAAATTTCAAAGAAGATGTACACCAGTTCGTAGCGTTATACATGCACAAGTCTATTCACGGTGATTTGTCTAAGTATGTTTGTAATAAATGTCAAACAGTGAGGGCAATACAACAGCCAATTTAACCGATTACCATTCAGCAAATTCTATCCAAAAAAACAAAAAGGTAATTGTTGCGGATTCACATTGGATGCAACCAGCTAATTCGCAATTAAATGCAGCCATCAACAATCAAACGAACAACAACCGTCAGCCCTCAGCTAACAGACAAAATAAATTAAATCTATCGGTCAAGCATTTTCGTTGAATGCACTCTCTTGCTTTTTAATTTTTGGCGACCACGGACAACAACAATTAATCGATTAACATCTAAATAATCAATGTAAATAAACCAAATATTTAAATACAATTGAAAAGTAGATTTGTTATTGTGTTCAACTGAATTAGTCTTGGGGTCCTGCTGACATCATTTCCATGGCACCCAGGTAATCATTTCAATTAAATATCATTAAAATCAAGTGTTTCAGTCATCGGCAACCATCATCGTTGCATGACAAGAGAGCAGAGCAGTGTTCCTGACGCTATTTCTTTGGTCCACCACCACTAACTTAAACTACGTGTTGGCCGCTTGATTGCCAACGCAATAATACATACTTGCAGATTTTTAATAGTGCAGTGTACCCATTGATACTGGAACACATTTTCCCATTGGATCATAATTCAGTTCATTGAAATAAAATACCTGACAGCACACGCCAAAGCAAAGGTACGACATTATAATGCCCATATCCCAGATGTTCCGATGGATGTGTGTCATGTATAATATGAGATATCACGGTGCATGACGCTCATCTATATTCGTGTCATCTGAGAGGTGAGTCATTGTGGATTAGGTATGCTATGTGCCATATATTTGAAGTGACGAAGGTAATTGATAAAACAGCCGAAATATGATGGCTTCTAACGTACTTGTTATTGGTATACAATAGAAATGTTGCTGGGTGCAATAGTATTTAAGAAACGTATTGTCAATTAATAAATCAGATTCAAACAAACTTCTTACTGTATTGTTTCGCATTCTGGCCGATGTCTATTGCATTCGTGCCCTGCCCGTCGTTTCAACTAATCAATACACTTTTTGGCAGACTCTGGCATTCGTGCCCTGCCTGATTGGTTAAACAACTAACTATCCTTTAGGACTTTCAGTTCTTGTTGATTACTCTATCGACCAGTTTGACCAGATGTCCAATTACGCGCCACCCCTTTTTTTTTTAATGGATTTTGTTAGGCGATCTGGCGCTCTTCTACTCTAGAGCGTAACGTCGCCACAACTATTACACGGCAATCTTGCCAACCCGATCCTGCCCACATTATGTGACATTCTTTATAACATTATATTCTTTATATCATTACAATACTTTATTTAATCTTTATATATGGAACTCATATATATTTTCAACTCGAGTCTAAGGATGGGTGGTTACGTACTTGATTATTACAACTTACGGCAGCGGTTTCCAACCTTTATGCTACCACGCCTCCCCGAAAAAAAATTTTGTTTTCCGCGCCTCCCCTACCTTTTATTGTTTTAATAGATTAAATAATATAGACACGTTTTAAATAATAAAAACTTTATTACAAAAAAAACTGAAAACTGCAACCAACAGAATAATAACAAGGTTTAGCTATAACATACACATGTGTATATTTATTTTACATACACATGTGTATATTTATTTTTATATAAAATCATTTTTAAACATTTAAACCAACTACATCTATGGCATAAAAATTTAATGCGAGGGTTGTTGTTGTTTACTGGCACAAAGTTTATTAAATCTTGGGGGCAATGTGTAGAGTGCCACTTGTATCTCTTTTTCGACTACTAACCTGGCTCGATATTTAGTTTTCATTGCAGCCAGTGCCGAAAAGCCCGTTTCGCATAAATACGACGTTACAAACGGTAGAAGTGTAGGAAATGTCTTCGTCATGTGCCGGCTTTGGCACAGGTTCACAAAGATTTCCTATCATGTACATGTGTGAGATGCACTTTTAACTCATTGTCACGGTCATGAAATACTCCACCTATTTTCCAACGATCGAAAGTTCACTGTTCAATATAATGAGAAAAGAAACTCCACAGAATACCTCGGACAATCGTTCACCAAATAAGAAAAAAAAAACGCACGGTGGTATTGTTTCGTATGAATGTTGTTTATTTTGATTTACCACTAAATTTTGACACTCGAACAGCTAATGCAATTTACAAATGGTTTATTAGTTTTCACAAAACTATTGTTAAATCGAGTTGCACAGTTTCAAGGATCACGTAATTGTCTGTGTCCGACTTCGACTCTGGGGTGCACTCCGGTACGCACCCCATGTTCTCTCTACTAAGGCGGAAATGCGAACCAGCGATGTGCGATCGTTGGTGGTTGAAATGAGACTCCGCGTTGCTCTGCTCAATGCAGAGCCACTTCGCAACTGGGGTGAGTTTCTTCGAGAGAGAAAGTGTTTCTCTCGCGGTGAAAACAAGGAAGAAGGACTTGGTAATGTATGTGTATGTGAGATCGTGTAGATCATAGTATTTATCGATGCGTTTCGGCAAAGGATAAACGAAACCTAAAACAAGGGAAAAAGAACAAATGGAGGAGCGACCTAAGGTGTCGTTCTGTAATGAGGGTTCAACTAAATAAATACGCTGCCACTCATTAGGTGCTAATAGGTTTGGGATTCATAATACAATTTGTATATCGTATCTTTGGTCGTTGTAAGAAACGGATTCTTTATTTGCATTTGTTTATGCTATTGAATTCGAATCCGGTGGCTAAGCGCGAAGTTGGTGATTGTTTGGAGATTCAAACAAAGGAGCATTTCTGAGAGAAGTGCTTGCAGCTGAATCAATAGTTGCAAGTCATTGAGAAGCAATTTAGATGGTTACACAATGACGGTTGTGTATATCATCTATGCCGATTGTATATGGCATCTATGGCAACTCAACGGTCAGATTCCAGTGTGAATATTTACACTACTAGAGAATTCGGTTCTTGGCAGCTAGGCACGAGTTGCGCTATGCTTTGTTCGTTGGATAAAAACCGCCGTGGATACATATAAACTTGGAAAATCTGCCGCGCACGTGTGAGACAGAAAACGTAGGCAGGCAGGGTGCCGTTGATTGTTTCCATAGTTTATTGCGTTTACCTAGTACGGCAACCGAAATGTTTTTCTTTTTAGAAAAATGCCGAGATGCCTTGATGCATGCGAGAATGGTGTACCGATTGCTTTCAGGGAAATTGAATAACGCATTAAATGCGTGAATGCCCTTGATGGAAGGAATGCTTGAGGGTGCTAATGCGATTGCATAAAAAACTATGAGATTTCTGGAGCTTTGGGAGGACGTTATTGGGGTGATTGAAAAGATAAGTAGTGGAACCGCCACAGAAGCACTTGCATTGCTTTGCAATAGAAAGATTCATACTCTCCGCTAACATTCATCCAAAATGAATTAAGGTTTTATTTTGAAACTTTTGTTTTAGTAGGCTATCGCATGATAATTCTATCAGTTTTTCCTTTCAAAGGTTGTCAGCTCAAATTCGTCATCTTCATTGTCGATAAATGGATTCTATACCCACAAAAACTTTGAGAAATCAAGTTCTTTAAAATAATTTGAAAAACGCAGCACTAAACCATTCAAGTGTTCAATAAAAAGATTCTTACTTGTTTCAATATTGGTTGTGGCCCAAAAATCTTTTGACAGTGAAAACATGTCCAACTCATTCTTTTGTAAATTTGACTTCCATAACTTCAACTTTTAATAAAAGCTTTTACCTTGTCTTTTTGAACAAGTGGATGCATTTGTGATCCCTGCTTTGATTTATTCAAATTGCTCAATTTTCCAAAAATTTCAACCAAATAGGCAAGTTTAACAAGGAAATTATCGTTCGTCCACAAATGTGCCTCTTCATGGTGATTTTCTTCGAGAAAGGTTGCTATTTCTTCTTTGAGTTCAAATACCCTTTGAATCACTTTTGCACGAGATAGCCAGCGAATTTCACAACAATACAGAAGTGAGGTATAATTAGCTTCCATATCTACTCACAACTTTACAAACAGCCTAGATCTCAAAGGACTGTTCTTAATGTAGGTTATAATTTTTATAACTTTTGTAAACATGTTGTTAAGTCCCTCGCTCATATTTTTTGGCACTAGAGCTGCTCTGTGAAGCATACAGTGCGTCCAGATAGCATGTGGTGCTTTCTTTTTAACTAATGCTTGAAGACCTGCTTTGTGTCCGGACATTGAGTGAGCTCGGTCAGTACACAGTCCAATGCAATTATTCCACGTTATCTCGTTTTCTTCAAAAAAACTGTCCATTATATTAAAAATTTCAATGGATGTGGTCTTTCCGGGAATGGATTTGCAAAATAACATATCTTCTAATATATTATTTTCCACAACATATCGAACATATGTAATTAAATGGGCATCTTTAGCTATATCAGTTGCCTCATCTACTTGTATGGCGAATTTCCAAGTACGCAGCCGAGAAACTAATTGATCGCAAATGTCTTCAGATATATCATTGATTTTTCTTCCGACTGTATTATCAGCAAGCGGAATTTGTCGCAACTGATTCGAACCATATCAATAGCTGCTGGTAAAATTAGAGTTTCTCCTATTGTATGTGGTTTCTTACATTTTGCGATTCGATAAGAGACATGGTACGAAGCCAATAATGCATTTGGTGTTACAGAAAGTATTTTGTTGAACGTTTGCTTTTGATTATTAAGCTCATCCAATTTTCTTTGAAAAAATTTCATGGGCTTAGCAACATATTTAGAATGTAGAGTTTCATGGTGCCGTTTTAATTTGACTGGTCTCATACTATCTGATGCCAAAACTTTCGAACACAACAAACACATTGGTTTTTCCAAGCCATCTATACTAACACTAGTGAATCCTAATGACAAATATGATGAACTGTATTGTCTTTTCTTGGGAGCTTTACTTCCTTGTTCTTTTTTGCGTTTATTCCCACTAGTATCAGCATCTACATTATTTTTTACCTTTCTCTTGCAACCACACAAAAATGTATCCATTCGTCTAAAAAATATTTTATTGATATAAATTAAAATAAATAATAATTTAAATAAAAAAAATAAAGCTTAAAATATACTAACGATTATTTTCAGAAAGAAATCACGTCAAAAACAATTTTAAAAAATAATATTACACCCTGTCGGCACGCTTCAGTTGACACTTTAACTATGAGTGACATTTAAATTTCAGGTTATTGTTTTCATGCAACTAGCGGTCGTTTTGTGCATTACCGAAACAGAGCGTTTGCAAACGCGCCGTTTTTAAATTACTCCGCTCCAAATAATTTTTTAATAGGAATTAAATATATGTAAATGTAAAAAAAATAAAAATAAACATTCATGCACTGAATTTTCACTGTTACGTTAAGATATTTGTAGATACTATGGTATAAAAATCGGGCTCCTCGATAGTATAGTGGTTAGTATACCCGCCTGTCACCCGGGAGACCGGGGTTCGATTCCCCGTCGGGGATCCCCTGGCGCAAGACTAATGACCTTGCCCAGACAAAATAAATCATTATGGAAAATTTAACAAGCCTCAGGACTTGCTAAATAAGGCCAAGACCGGTTCCCGATTGTAGTGCCGATGATGATGATGATGATGGTATAAAAATTAATTTATTAAAAAAATGTTGGCGCCTCCCCTGGCAATAGTCCGCGCCTCCCCTGGGAGGCGGGCCTCCCAGTTTGGAAACCGCTGACTTACGGTATTAAAATAATAAAACTAATAAATAATTGAACACCGAAAGGTATACCTTAAAATTGTAACTAGAAGAATTTAGAGTGCTCGTGCAAGGTCAGTAAATTAGATTAAGAACAATTATAGTTAAAATAGGCTTAGCATTTAGTCTAAAATTGTAAAAAAAAAAAAGACAAATTGTATATATCTTTTGGTGGTTACAATGGGTGGTTACGTAATGCAATTCCCTTAGCAGACTAGTACTTGTTATCCAAACTTTATTAAAGAACATTTGGCTTTTTTTTTGTCACCTAGAGAAGAAAAATTCCTCACAACCGATTTTCTGTAAATAGAGGAAGATTTTAAATGTGTTAGGTATCACGAAATCTAGGTGAATATACCTAGAATCATTGAGTGTAATCCCCTTCCCCTTACTATGACCTAAGATCCCGGGCGACCCAGCAAATGTTAAGAGAAATATTGCTATCAAAACTAACTTGTGTATAATGTAGAACATGTTACAGCCGTAATCCCCAACTCTACTGGCAAAGAACATTCACCTTGAACTTTCGGAGACAGGCGTTTATGATTATTCGACAGTCAATGGGAATCTATACAATCTTCGAGTACTCTTGTAACGTTGCCAAATTACCGAATAAATATGCGCGTCGTTCAAGAACTAGAATCCACATTCATTCCAATGACGTACATTTTTGTCTTCGTAATTTCTTTCGTTCGAATTGTATTACAAAGTTGGTCCCAGGATTCGGTGACGCACAAAAACGGTACGTTGAATTGGTAAATTGTGATCTTATATACTTCTGCTAATAAGCTGATATCGTAGTTTTATTTTGGTATTCTGGCGTTGAAGAGGAGTATTATATTTTGACAAATGTACTGAGAACCTTTCGCGTTGTCGTCTTGTATGCGACATCGATGCCACTAAAAATTTAATTCACAATGTTTGTGTTTTTCATTTGTGATGTTCTGGATAAAGGCTTCCAGGAATATTGAAGTTATGTTAGTAATCAAAATAAAAAGGGCATTTGAAAAAAAAAGAAACACTCTTAGATGGCATTTTCAAAGGTCAAATTTTTACTTTACGCTAAAGTGACATCGACAATCTTAATGCTATCGTAAAATATAGGCCACGATGTCAGCAAGCAAATAACCTGTAACAAACTGGCGCTTTTACAGCATTACCTCAGGAAAGACAACTTTTGAAAACACATTTTTGTACCCAATTTATCCTGTGGGTAAAATGCCACTTACTACCACTCAGATATTTTTGTTCTGCTCACAGGAGTCGACAGCGATAAAGGATATTCATATTTAAAATGGAGCTCCTTTTTAATAACAAATTGCACCCCGTACAGTACTTTACCAAAATTTTATCTGCCAACTGTGAGCTTAGTTTAGGTTTCTGGTTACTCAGGGGATAGCGTGGACATTAAACATTTTTACGTCACCAGTTAAAATTAGCCTCAATATCACTAATGTATTCAGCAACACCTGTACATTGTTTAAATGATACCATTGCGTAAGTCTTTCCATGCGGTGTAAATTTGACGCCGGTGCTGTGCCTCTCCAAAACTCATTAGAAAAAGAATGCTGTTGACTGTCGTAAACCCTACCAGCCTTACTGACACCTGTATATGAGCGTCAACTCAACGCATAGGCATTCAGGATGACAATTATTAATGTGGGTTAAGTCTGTTGGCAGAGATAAAAGGTTTGTTCATTGCTTGAAGGGTTGTCTGAAATCAGTGTATCGCTTGACGAAAACTCCAGTAAAGCAATTAACACAAAGAATGTGATTTGCGTTCCAGAACGTGTACACGTTTTCGCGTCTTAATCTGTCCATCCTTAAAGAGGCGCTGTCTTCAAGAGATTCATTATTCCTTTGAATGGTATTTAAAAGCAGAATCCTTGCTATTTAGTGACTTGATGGGTAGGTGGATTGGATGTAGAATTAGGTAATAAAATTAAGGTTAAGTTTGAAGTGTGACTTTTAATCGCCTGCGGTGGGTTACCAGACTATTTGCTGCAGACTGTAATTAAATTGTTTTTTTTTTTTGTTCATTGGTGGGGATGTAATTAAGATGTACTCTAATCGTGGGCTTAATTCAGTTTGCTATATGACAATGTTATTTTGTGGCCACCTCACAAGTATAGAGTGCTGTTTATGTTCCAGGTAGATTTTGTTGAGCCGGCATTTCGGTTTGAATGACATTTGCCAGTGAGCATTTAGCAGCCATAGGGAGTGATCAATAACAATTTATGGAATAGCTAACGTTGAAATTATAACAAAATTTTGTTTGAAAACATTTTAACACTTTATTAAATACAATTTATACACACAATGTTGTTGTTCTTTAACGAATTAAGAGCGACGAAGCACATTTAAAATTGGGTGGTATTGTTAATAAATGGCTGAATGATATAAAAAAATTGTCATATCGACTGTTCTACTACCAACCCACCACTTTCACTGTCACAAACGATTGTTCCGCTGCCTGCAAACGAATGATCACCAGGAAACAATGGTAAATAAGAACACCCAGGAACAGCAGCCGGTAAATTAAACACACTTGGTTTGGTTTTATTCTTTATTAAAAACCACAACTTTTGTTATATTAGTCCTTATCTTTATACGCGAGTGTTTTAATACTACACTTAAAACTTATTATTAACACATTAAATTGATCTTATAAATTTTTACTCAACTACCCACTCGACTCCAGGAATTTCCGCGTCCTCGGCGCGCGACGAGGAGCGGAAGCCGAACCGACTTGCTCGGTTGGATGGTAGCAAATGACTTAGCGATAATCATCGCGTGCAGATCTGATTCGCTAACGAGGGAAATTTTTAGGTGCATTTTCCCTGAGAGGGAAAGTGTTCCCCTCCACTAGGGAAACGATTTACCTACCACCAGAGAAATGTAAAGTCACTCTTGTGGGAACAAGCAAACTAGATCTCGTAATGGAGATCATAGTGGTCTGTGTGTGATCGTTCAGATCCGATGTTGTTTACACGTGCTCGAAGGCAATGGATCAACGAAGCAGGCAGACGGGAAAGACAAAGGAAGAAGCGACCAAATGGTTTGTTCGGTTATGAGGGTCATGTTTACGCTGTGCATCGTCGCTATAATAGACGTTGGGAAAAAGGGGCTAATGGAATTAGTGGCAGAAACGAATCCCTTGCCTGCATTTGTATACGCAGGGTAATTACTTGCGGCTGAAAGATAAATTGAAGATTGTTTGTTAGTGGGAAAACAAACGATGAGTTGGATCTTATGCATGTTTACATGCGTAGGAATATGGTTTATGGCATCTCCGACTGGTATGGGAACCGAGTTCTTGTTTATACTAGAAAATGCTAGAGGATTAAGTTCCGATGATAATGATTGGGATGCGGGAATTGTTTGTCGATTGGACAAACGAGTCGCGGTCAGTTTATTGCAGCTGTAAAAACAAACTGTCCGACATAGTATTTTAAATGATAATAAAGGGTGCCGAATGATTCATTTTTCATTTTTAAAACATTTTTTATTTTCTTTTTATATTCTTTTTATTCAAAAAATGCTTAAATTCTAGCTTAATTATATTATGTAATAACTTACTGGTCCTTCGCAGACGCTCTAAGCAAAATATTACTTAACATTTGTATAATTTGCCTTTCGGCGACAAAACTTTGTGGTGGTACTGATAATTATTTGAAAGACAAAGAAAAATTTGAAAAACTTTGCGTCAATTTTTTGTTTTTTTCTTAAAATTTAACTTACTTAACTGACCCACTTTTTTTTTTTTAAAGCACTTAACTTAAATCTTATACTACCCTAATTCTAGAAAAGCTAAGTCTATGTAAGCTGGCTGATAATACTGTTATTCTATACCGACTTTGGTATCCAGGTCTTTATATGCCACTCAACCACCAGAACTGTTGACGCAGTCTAATACTATCGTCCCGGTCTCTGTAGGAGATAGCCCTACTAAAGCGCAGGAGCTCTTCCTCGGTGCGCGTTACTTCCCGGTCGTAGCACAATCGCCCGTCTACGGATGATCTACTTACATGATAGATCAGCGGAATTCCGGATCTATCCTGTATAAGCCCTTTCAAGTCCAAGTCAAGGAACGCCTCTGGTGGAACAAAGCCGTTGCGACGCACGCTCTCATAGTACAGAGTGTTTGGATAATAGGCCCGGAAAATTAGGTCATTGGACGAGCTTATTGCTCCCGCAATATGTCCTCTGATTAATTTAATCATAAAATTATCCACCCTATTTATGTACGCTTCATTATATAAAGTCTCGTTTGAATAATACTTTTTATAGTCCGATTCCGGTGTTCGATATAATCTGAGACATCTTCTGAGACACTTCCTTTCGAACACCCGAATCTTTTCCATCAAATTTGGACCTATGTCAAACCATACTGGACAACCATATATGAGCATTGGCCTGATTAGCGTCATGAAGCATATGACTTTTACCCTGCTGTCAAGTTGGCTACTGTGAAATAGCCTCCTTGTCATAGCAAAAGTTTTCCTCGCTTTGAGCAAAGCAGCCTCTACATGTCTGTTGAAATACAGATACTGGTCTAGCCAGATGCCAAGGTATTTAACTAAACTCTTGGTTTCCAGTTTATCTCCATGCGGTCCCACGATAACTAGCTTTCGCCAGTTTTTCCTTGTTTCGTACGTGGCTTTATATAATGGAGTTCTAAATAGGATGGCTTCACATTTCTGGAAGTTGATCTTAAGTTTCCAGTCATCGCAATAGCGCTGCACTTTGTTGAAGTCTCGCTGTATTAACCTATTTATGATCGCAACTTTCGGAGCTGTTCTGTAAATTATGAGATCGTCTGCGTACGTAATAGCCTGCGGAAGTGCATCTAATAAGTCGCTAATGTAAATGTTAAAAAGAATCGGAGAGAGTACCGCGCCCTGTTGCAAGCCATTCTTGATATTATACGTTTTATTAGTGGTCACATTACCACTTTTGACCACGAACCTCCTGTCCTTTGACATATCGTAAAGTACATATAGTAAAGGCTTATGTATGCCATATCTGACCAGTTTGTAATACAACCCTTCGATCCAGACGGTATCAAAGGCTTTCTCCAAGTCGATCAGACAGGCCCCTGTGCATTGGTTCCTACATTTATTCCATTGTATGTCGGAGACCAGTTTAGCTGCGGTATGTTCGGTTTCATGACCCGCCTTAAAGCCAAACTGGTTATTTGGAATAATGCTGTTGTCGTCTACCCATTTTACCAGAGCTTTGTTAATGGTTTTTTCAAATACTTTACTGATGCTTGGGAGTAAACTTATCGAACGCATGTTCATTGGATTTGTACAGTCTTTGCCCTTTTTTGCGATGGGCTGAATGATTGCCGTTTTCCAACGCGCGGGATAATATGCATTATTGAGTGCGTTGTTAAACAGGACCGTGTATATATCTATTGCCATTGGGGGCAGGTTCTTGAGTACGATGTTAGGTACTCCATCTATTTCCACTGGCTTTTTGCTTCGTAATGAGTCGAAGATACTCCGGATTCCTTCCCTTGTGATTAAAAGGCTATTAGCCTCACCATTGGCATTAATGTCAATTGACAGATTATCGTCACTGAATTCGTTAAAACCCGGATTCTCCGATTGCCAATGTGAAATTTCATTCCGGAGGTGCAGGTGATTCAGCAGAACTCTGTCCTCCAGGTCGTGATTTCGGCGAATGCTTTCATTCACCTTGTACATTTCCTGAAAGACAGCTCCCACAGCGTTCACCTTTTCCAGAGGATCTTCGATCACGAAGAGCACACTATTGAGGATAGCGTTCTCTGTATCTATGCCAATGTTGGTTAGCAGCTGCTTGTTTACCTGAGTACGTGAGATTTGGAGACACTGAATCTCATTTTGATTATTTCTCCTGAATATTTTATTTATTTGTGGGAACATATTCGGGTTATTAGTTTTTATAGCTCGAATTCTTTTGTTCCAATACAAATTTGTTGCTAATCTATAATTAGCTTTAAGTAATTGTTGGAGGTTTTTTAATTGAGATTTCAGTGATATTATCTCCTGGTCTTGTCTGTCTGTAAACTGTCTGTGTAATTGTTTTAATTTCGATAGCAGTCTGCTCTTTTTCTTGTGGAGTGCGTTTACTGTTGCGTTTCTGTACATGTTAATGTGATCTGTTACTGTTGTTTTGGGAATTGTTTTGTCCATTGTTCGTTTTACGGTTTCGTCCATTTGTTGAATGTATTTGTCGATTTCGACATTAGTCAGGTTTCTGTTTACTGGCAGATTAAAGTCATTCGAACGCAGTTCTCTTGTTAATGATCTGGTGAACCGCGGCCATCGCATTGCCCCGTAGTTATAGGGTTGCGGGATCACGAATTCCTCCAGATCTGCGAGATCGCTTGGAAGCTCCATTACTGCCGTAAATGCACAGTGGTCACTGTCGTATTCAATCGTCCGTAAACAGTTTCTGTTTCGTCTGTTGGTGTTAAGTAGTCTCAGTCGTGACTCAATTAGCAAGATATCTAAGAACGATCTACCTCTAGGGAACGATGGATATTCGGTAGCCAGCAGGTCAGTTCTATATTCAATATGATACTGATCTAACCAGCCAGCCAACTGATTTCCTCTGGCATTAGATATATATCTTGGCGTTCATATCTCCCCCTAGGATAAAGTAGTTTTTGTCCAGGTGCAATTGTAAGCATCGAAAGAGTGTCTCGAGCTCCGCAACAAATAGGTTATGTTGGTGCTCCTCAGGTGCGTAGACCGCAATCGCATACAAACCCCTTCCTTGCTGAAGGGGTATGCGCACGATACAGGCTTCCAGCACCCGGAATCTGCGCACTTCTCCGCTATATATAACTTTATGATGGATTCCTTTTCTAATAAAGATTGCGACACCCCCCCTTGAGTGGAGTTAGGACGGTCTCTTCGTATAATATCGTAGTTTTTATGCCATATCTTGTGTCTCTGGTTTAACTTTGTTTCCCCCGCCAGAAGTACATCAGGCTGTTCATCTTGCAACAGGTTGAAAAGGTTGGCTCTTCTCTCAGTTCTTATTAGTGAATTTACATCCACGACAAGAGCTTTTATTGATGTTGTGGTTAGAGGGTTTATATTGACTTTTTGTTTAGATTGGGCAAGTACGAGTAGATCTCGTTTATTTGATTTTGCAGCTGTGTCATCTGTCTCTGTAGATTGAGCAAGACAGTGACTACGTCTACTTGCGATGTTGTTTCAGTCTGTGTGGGAGTATTTGTGGCTACCAATGTTGTAGCCTGGTTTGGTGGTCTCCCACCCGACGCAACTTGTGCGTACGACCGCTGTGATGTTACGGGTGTCGTGTTGTCACACTTCTTGCCATTATTTCTCGGAATTTAGGACAACCTCGATAATTAGCGGGATGTCCCTCATTCTGACACACTGCGCACTTTAGAGGGGCTTTGTCTTCCACCCTTTCTTTTCCCAGAGGGCACTCTTCTGCCTTATGGTTCTTTCCGCATTTTACGCAACGGCGCTGCATTTCACAGTTAGCCGCCGCTTGACCAAACCTTTGGTAACGTACACATTGCAGGATGTCTCTGCCTTTTTTTAATTTGTCCCATGTAACCATTTGATGATCCAAGACTGTAATTTTTCTTAGACCACCAATTCTACTGCTGGGTGTTAATTGAACCAAAAAGAAGGGTAGCTTGCGGTTTTCCCTTCTTGCCTTGGCTGTGGTGAACGGGTTTACGGCGGTAAACTCGAGATCCTCGTGCCTCAACTTTTGAAGCATCTCGAGCAGAGCCTCCGGTTCCATCTCAGGGTCGACACCCTTTAATAGAACCGCTACCCTCTTTGTTTGCTTCGGCGTGAACGAGTGGAATTCCGCGGTGGCCCTTTTTAAGACCTCTTTAATTTTATCGTGGTCTGCCACCGCATAGGTTTGAATGGCATGCCTGTTACCAGCCAGTCTTTTAACTACAAAATTATTTCCTATAGCTAGCTTACAAAGACTTACCAATTCCTTACACTCAATATCTATGGTGTTGATTGGTGGCATCTTTATTTTTTGGTTGTTATTGTTGCTTTTCCGCTGTTGTGTTGCTTGCTGTGGTCGATTTTGTGTTGATTGTTGCTGTTGATCTTGATGTTGCTGTTGCTGTCGGCCGACTTTTGGCTTCGGCTTTTGTTGTTCTGTTACTTTTTCGAGTGCCGTCATTTTTTTCTTTCGGCGTCTCTCTTCTAGTCGAGCTCTTGCCATCGCAAGTTTCGCCTCCAATTCACTCATTTCCTCTTCTTCATCCTCAGACTCTGAGGATGCAAGAGAAGCGAATGAGTTATTTGCTCCATACATATTAAACTTTGGGGGGGGGGGGGGGGGGGGGGGGGCGCTCACTGTCCTCCTTCATTTGCTGATCTGTTTTCTCCATTGTTAATTTCGCGGTTTTACTTCGCGCCACAATGGAGTTTTTCGGTGTACCTTTTCGTTTGTGTGTTGTCGCGTTTTTATCGTCCTCCGTGTTCATACTGGTTCTTTCCAGTTTGTTTTCATTAAAAAAAAAACAAAGGCGACCTGCAATACGAAGCACGAACTCGATTTCTTCCGTAGGTCGACTCGAACTCGGCTATCTTCGAGTAGGAGTCAGTGACTGTGTCCTCGCCCCAAACGCTGGTTTAAAAAACACTTGCTTAATGAGCAATATATTGTCTGTTTCAATTTTCACGCTTGCGAGGTGATATATTTTAATTGATAGTTTCTTTGTCGCACCTCACTGAAGGGATTTTGTTATGCACTTTTTTTTATTCTTCAATTTGTTTGTTTGTTTTTATTTTTGTTTATTTTCGATTATTTGCTATTATTTTTGATTCACTTTTCGTTCTATTAATTTGTTTTGACTGTTATTATTGCTGTGAAACAGTGCGCTTTATTAAGTCACTGCAAACAATTTATCGTTTTTGCTTGATTATGCTTAATCAAGTGAAAGAAAAAAAGTGGAAATCTCGGAGGTATGCGATTATTATTAACTAGTACCGGATTTAACCGAAACAAAGCATTATGACCGATGCAAATATCGTGTTACATGAGGGTGCCGAATGATTTGGTAGTGCATATGCACATTAAAGAATTATTTTTAGGAATTTTAGCTAATGCGTTGTATGCATTAAATGTCCTTGTAAAAGGAAATGTTTCAGGTATGCTGGGCGGAGATTGCGGTGCAGGTGTGGGAAAGTTGAAATTTGCCTGGGAACCGAAGGTACCGAATAGCTTTTAGGATCCCTGAAAAGGTAGAAAAGAAATCTTGCAGGAAGTTGTATGCGAAGAGATGCATAAAAGGTAAGTTTTCTTTTACAAGGACTTTTAGATTATAAATTTGATAACCTAGATGCGTAGAGCACTTAAGGTGCTAATGCACTTGCATTAGCGAAACTTATAAGTTGGGTCGGAGTTATGGGGGTTTTTCAGGGAAGCGAACCGTGGGGTTTGGCGGAACCGCCACAACATCTTAAAATCGAACATGCTAAAATCGACTTTGGAGCTGAACACTGGTCCGTAAACCCTTACGCGTTTTACTTAATTAAACTAAATTAAGTACAATCCAAGCATAGCATTAAATTTAATAGTTAAGAGTGTACTAGTCATATCCCATATGAATGTTATTTAAAAAAAATAATTATATAATTTGTTTAAAGTAGCTTCGTGATGCCTCTGTCATAAGACCCCTGATCCCTATTGATGTTAAGCAATTTTCATAAACTTCTCTTGGCACCAATTTTTGATCGCTAAGGAAGTTTCACACTGATTACAAATTATCGATCTGTAGTTCCTGGTGAATGTTACGACAGCAAACGTGCCGATCTACTTCCTACAATTCCATGATTTTTTCGATATTTTTGACGGACATGACAGTGCATCGAAAACAGTGGAACAAAGCAGACGAAATCAAATGCGGAATTATAGTATCAGATCCACAAGCACCATTCACAGTTTCAGCGACTTGTCTGGCTTTTTCATCCTGATAAAGGTTGTAAAATATATTATATTAATTCCGATATTGTACACAATACAACCGACAACTAAATCGAACAGTCAAAGAAGTGTCAAGGACTTATTTTAATACCCAACTTTACTCGTCCAACGAGCACGAGTCTTAAAATTCCAATCCTCCAGTCAAACACAATATTTCACATTCCTTCATTCCGAAAAATTAATATAGATCAATGAACGGTTTGTCACAAACTGAGCACCCGCCTTGTTGTCTGGTCCATCCGGCTCAGGAGGAGCACATGAGCACACAGCACACAAGGGAGAAAACCTTAATTGAAGAAGACCGAAACCGCACATGCATCCGATAGGAAACGTCATTCGATGGAAGTTCGAATTTTACACAGTTGGAATGCAAATGAAACAAGCTGTATTCACCTACACTGAACTATAGTACATGGCTTAATTAATATGAATATTGATTTCATCACTCTGCATCCATGATTGGGTAATGTTGGGGTTAACAACCTCCGATGAAGCAGAATGCGCAATCAACTTCTTCCCAGGGGTGTAAAAAACTATGTGAAGCAGAATAAAGCTTTTAAATTCTATCTTCAAAATGTAGCCTTCCGTAGATTATTTTTGATTTAAAAAGTTTCCTTCTCATTACATTTTCCTGTGAGTACATTCATAAATTACTATTCTCTAGTAGTATAACATGAGAAGCAGACATACGAAGAAAAAGTTATCAATTCGAGTATGAACGATTTTTGCTACTATTACATAACCCTTTCACGCTCCCGGTCTGCAATATGTATATTAAATAAGTAAAGTAGCTGTAGAAAGGAACGTGGCCAGTAATTCTTTGGAAATTTCGTTACTTATTTGTTATTTGCTAAATAAACATAGACGCAAGGAAATTAAAACCGGATCTCCCGGATGGGTCGCTCTGTTGGTGTGAGATCCTTTGTGGCAAGTGGCGCCCACCGTGGGGCCTTCGGGATGGGTTGCTGCGTTAGGAAGTTAAGTATTTTATTTCGATAGATGTATATAATTTATTCAAGAGGACTTCTACGAGATTCTTCTTAAAACAGCTGCTCCATTATGGCATTCACATGATCATGCTGGCAAATGCCACTAACATTATAGTACCCAGCTTTCAAACATCACAATTTTTTTAAAGCAGATTTTTTGAATGTTTAAACCGTGAACAAATATATATGTGGGCGGCTTGGAAATTTCGTTACGTGATGGTAGGCTCGGTATTGACTGGTTGTTGTCTCCTTTTATTATCTGCTTTTTTATTTGGTTTATTGTTCATTGGTGTGTTGCTAGCACCAGTTGCAGTTGGCCCGGCTCGTTCTGTATTTTTTGATTGCAGGTTTTGAGTGACAATACGAGGGTTGCCTCTTATGTTTCGGGATTTGGCAACCCTAGTGTTGCAATCCGAAAATTGACAGCTCTGTCGTAAAGTTGGACATTTTTGAGGTTATACGCACTCAGAACGTTTTGACATACGAGCGCTATTTGTGTTGTTTACAGTAACTTAAAAGATTCATCTCGGCTCAAAAATGGAATTAAATCGTCAACATTTTCGTGCGATTATTTTTTACAACTTTCGGCGTGGATTAACTCAGCAACAGTGCATGGATGAACTTAATTCAATTTTTGGCGATGAAGCTCCATCAAGGACCAGTGTTTATCGATGGTATGGTGAATTCAATCATGGTCGTAGTTCACTCCAAGATGAATTTCGTGAAGGTCGGCCAAAATCAGTTGTTGTTCCGAAAACCATTGATGCTGTGCTCGAACTGATATTGGAAGATCGTCATGTGACCTATCGTGAGATTGAGACAACCTTAGGCGTTAGTGGGACCAGCATACATTCAATATTGCATAAACATTTGACTGTCAAAAAAATGTGTTCACGTTGGATCCCACACAATTTGTCAATCGCCCAAAAAAAGGCTCGTGTCAATTGGTGGGAAGAAATGCTCAAAAAATACGGTCGCGGTGCTTCGAAACACGTCTATGACATCGTGACAGGTGATGAATCGTGGATTTACGCGTATGAGCCCGAAAGTAAACAGCAGTCGACTGTCTGGGTGTTTCAAGATGAGCCAAATCCAACAAAAGTTGTTCGCGCACGAAGCACTTCCAAGCAAATGGTCGCCTGTTTTTTTGGAAAAACTGGACATGTCGCAACCGTACCACTAGAACAACGCAGAACAATCAATTCTGAGTGGTACACAACCATTTGTTTGGCAGTTGTCTTCCAAGAAATCAGGAAAACCAACCGCCGAAGACGGATCACTCTTCACCACGACAATGCGACCTCTCACACATCGGCTGCGACAACTGCATTTTTGAGCACCCAAAACATCGATTTGATGGGTCATCCGCCGTATAGTCCTGACTTGTCACCGAATGACTTCTTTTTATTCCCGTACGTAAAAAACAAACTGAGAGGTCAACGTTTTTCGACACCTGAAGAAGCGGTTGCTGCATTTAGAATGCATGTGTTGGAGATACCTCAATCAGAGTGGCAAAAGTGCTTCGACAATTGGTTCAAACGCATGCAAAAGTGTATAGATCTGAAAAACAATAAAGTGATCTTCGATGATCAATATTTGTTTTTGTTCTCTAATCCCCAAATATAAAAGGCAACCCTCGTAGTTTTCTTTTAACTATTTTTGATACACTGAGCATCCCATGTAATTAGCTGGCATCCCATGTTGGCCTTTATCGTGGCAAAGCGCACATGTTGCATTGTTTCTAGCGTTAGGTTGTATGGTGAGGCCCAGTACACTTAACACATGTTGCATTATAATTGCAAAACCCAGAGTAGATGGACGTTAGTATTGAAGGTGAAATATATGGAACTGGCATTGCTGATTAAAGGTACAGTAAAAATGTCATCCCTTTTAAAACTTTAAACGTGTTTACCTCAAAGCAACATTTTTCAAAGTAGTTCATCCGTAGACGACCGATTGTGCTACGACCAGGAAGTCACGCGCACTGATGAAGAAACTCTTGCGCTTCAGTAGGGCTATAGAGCCAGGGGCGATAATATTAAACAGCACGAACAGTTCCGGTGGTTGAATGGCAAATAAAGACTTGAATACCAATGTCGGTAGAATAACTGCTTCATCAACCAGCTTCCACAGACTTAGCTTTTCTAGAATTGGGGTAGTATAAGATTTAAGTTAAGTTCTTTTAAATAAAATTAACAAAAAAAAAAAAAAAAAAAAAAAAAAAAAAAAAAAAAAAAAAAAAGTATATATATATATATATATATATATATATATCTATATATATATATATATATATATATATATATATATATATATCATCATCATCGTCATCATCATCGGTACTACAACCGGGATCCGGTCCATATCCGAGACTTGTTAAATTGTCCATAATAATCCGTTTTTCCGGGCAAGGTTATTAGCCTTGCGCTGTATATATATATATATATATATATATATATATATATATATATATATATATATATATATATGTATATATATATATATACATATATATATATACATATACATATATATATACATATATATATATATATATATATATATATATATATATATATATATATATATATATATATATATATATATAAGTAAGTTACATTTTAAGAAAAAACCAAAAAAAAAATCGTCGGAAAGTTTTCCTAATTTTTCTTGTCATAAATAAAGTTCTGTCGCCGAAAGTCAAGCTACACAATAATCATGTAATGTAATGTTTAGTAGTAAGTTATAATATAAGATAAGCTAGAATTAAGCAATTTTCGTCTAGCCTACTATTTAGAATCTAAGAATATAAAACGAAAATAAAAAATGTTGCAAAAATGAAACAAAATACATTTTTATAAAGAATTTATCCATGAATTTTTGGTAAAAAAATTGTTTTTTTTTTTCAAAACACCGCCATTTTGTTAAAAATCAATATTTTGGATAAATCCTACGTCATCTTATATACTTTGATCCCATGCTTAAAAGACAGTTCGAATTTTGTGTCCAGGTAAAAAATTGGAGCCTCCTCGAAAAAATTTTTTTTTTTTTGATTATTATGGGGAAAATCGCTATTTTGTATGAAAATACCAAAACATTTTTTTTTCATTCTAGAAATGTGCAGTTATAACCCCTTATTAACCGTTTTCCTACAAACCTACTCATTTCTCCACAAAAAATTACGAAACGGGCTCATTTTTGAGCGAGCCAGAGTGGCGTTAAGCAAATTCTTAGTAAAACACCAACAATCAACCCAATAATTCAGAAGAAAATTAAGAAATACATGTATACCTTTCTCCTATAATTAATTGCACGAATTTCACTGCTAATTTTATTTAATTGCCAAAAAATTAATCTTCCAACGATTTTGTTTTTTTATATGATAATTCTCATTTCTTTTCTTGTCGCTTTTGATAAACTGAAATATCTTCAAACCACTTCAAATAGAATATATAGTATTGAGGCATGTGCTATTTGGATCTGCCGTGCCAGATACGCGGCACTTATTAATATACGACTTCTCCTGTATGGATACGCTTTTACCCAACCTCTTTAAATGTTATCGTAGCTGAAATAAGGCAATAAACTACCGAAATGGAGCCACAGTATGATGTATCACACTGAATTCATTACTTGAGGTTTTTTTTATTTTGGTCATTAATTCACGACGGGCCCATCCAAATATCTGTTATGGGCAGTTCACAATTTAATCAAATGTGTAATGTTCATAAAGCTCATTTTGGAACGTAAATGTAAGGAGCGTCAGTCTAACTGAATCTGCCCATAAGTGCCTTTTAACATCGGCTTGACCAAGCCATGCCTAAACGAAGGTGTATTGGCTTATTATTTATTTTTATATGCCGTTTATTTGAATTGCGAGATTGCACACAATGTTTCTGCTTCTTTCAAAAAAATGTGTGCTATAATCGTACTTTCTCGTGCTTTGCAGACAGAAGGACAGAAAATTGAGAAAATATATAAAGGACTCTTGTTATGTTGCCTGGGCGAACTGTGCCCACAAATTACGGGGTTGTTGTTAGACCATGTTAGTCAGCAAATCTTGGTTGCACCAAAAAATAGCCCCATACAACAAAATTGCGACATCACTACTAGTTTTTTAAACTCAAGCTCAATATCCATTTCAAGGTTCGGTAAATGTTAGAGGTCTGCAATGAAACCAATTGCAAGACATTCAATTAATTTCGAGTACTCTACTTGGGTGTATTCACAGTATGCAAACCAAAATGAGTACATCACCTGATGCTTAATTGCCATCTACATATTGCAGTCTTTCTCAATAAAATATATACTACGTGGGCTGAAAAGTCCAGGGATTTTTAATCAAAATAAGTGTTTTTTGAGCAAAAATGTATTTATTCCTCAACCTTCGAGGGCGTTACACTTTGTATAACGATTTTCCAATATTTCGATGCCCTTTCGGTAGTATGAAACGTCCAAGCATTTGAATTACGCCGCAATTTCTGTGATGACTTCCTCATTCGATCTGAATCTCAATCCCTGGAGCCACCGCCTTAGGTTTGGGAACAAATAATAGGCGCTGGAGAATACGGCAGGTGAAGAACCATTTCAAATCATAATTGGTCCAATTTGGCCATCGCTCTCAAGGACGTGTTTGACGGTGCGTTATCGTGATAGTACAGACCTTTTTTCATCGGGACCCTTTTTTCTTTATTTCGTCGTTATAACGCTGCATAATACTCTCCTGTGACTGTTCTTATCTTCTGCAGATAATCGATGAAGGTTATGTCATGCGCATCCCAAAAAAAAAAACGGAGGCCATAATTGTCCCGTTGGCGCAAGGCTAATAACCTTGCCCGGAAAAACAAATTATTTTGGAAAATTTAACAAGCCTCAGACTTGTTAAATAAGGCCAAGACCGGATCCCGGTTATAGTGCCAATGATGATGATGATGATGATGTTAAAAATATAAAACTGGGTAGGATCCAAAAACATTTCGTTTTCCTGAAATTAGAGCCCTGGCTGATTTTTTTTTTTTTTACACTAACGCGCGCACAAAAGGGGATTTTGAAGTACCGTTAAATGTCAGAGCACAGTGCGAGCGGATGGAGAGGAAGTGAATAAGGAAAGGAAGTGTCGATGTATATTGGTCTTGAATGTCTGGAAATCACGACACATGATCAGGCAGAACATTCCACATTCGTGTGGTTCAGCTAAAGAATGCCTCTCTATGTTTATTTGTGCGCCTAAAGTCCCTAAAGCGGCGGAACACATTGAGCAAGTTCAGTTAAACAACGACCGTGGTAATATCTATAGAAAAGAGATAGGCATGATACGTTGCGCCCGTGTTCTAACGACGAAATTGATCGACTTACGGCTGAGGCCCCAATAAGTTTCACTGCTCGTTTTTGCATCCCATCGAGCACGTGTAGTGCAGTTTTGGGTGCGCCTGACCAAATATGGGAGCTGAACTCCATTTTTGGACGAATATACGCCTTGTAAATAGTGGCCAGGTTGGATGGAGTGAAGTATCTTTTGCATCTCTTAAGGAACCCCATACATTTGGCTGCGCTTTTCGCAGCTTCAAATATGTGGTCATTCCAGTTAAGAGTCGAATTAATTCGAGTGCCGAGGATTGATAGTTCCTTGGCTTCATCGATGCAAGTGCCGTTCATAGACAGTATATTTATTTTGGGGCTCACCTTTCACGACAAGATGCAGCACTGGGTTTTTAGGGCATTGAATTCTACTCGGTTAGATAATCCCAACTGATATATCCTTTTGAGGTCTGAATTCAATGTATCAAGCATAACTTGTTGGTTGATAGTGACGTTCGAAGAGTTTGGACGGGAGTGTTCGTATGAGTATGAGAAACTCAACGTGCTATCATCAGCAAACGAGTGAATTGGGTTGTGAGTAATTGACAAGAAATCATGTATAAAGATGAGGAAGAGACTGGGTAAGAGTACCGAACCCTGGGGAACACCTGCATTAATTTGATGGGGGACAGATTTGACACCATCAAGAACCACTTGGATTGAACGGCCAGAAGATAGTCTCTTATCCATTGGATCAGGGAATTGTCCACTCCATATGAATGCAATTTTGAAAAAAGGGGTGGATGCCAAACTCTGTCGAAGGCTTTTGAATGAATTCAATACGACTACCTTACTTTCACCGAGATAGTGGATGGAATGGCTCCACTTTCCGGTAAGGTAGGTCATCAGATCTCCTGTGGACCTGTTGCTACGAAAGCCATATTGGCGGTCATTGAGGAGGTCATTTGATTTCAGATATTTCGAACGTTGATGGTTGATAAGTGATTCCATTACCTTGGAGAGAATAGAAGCTAGTGCTATGGGTTGATAAGAAGAAAGGGATGATTTGTAACTCTTTCGGGAATTGACTGAATGTTCGCTGACTTCCATCTATTTGGGAAACGGCCAGTAGAATAAGACAAATGGAAGAATTTCCGCAGTGGTTTAGCGAGTTAAGAGGAACATCTCTTTAAGAAGATTGGGGGACTGCAATCCGAACCAGCGGATTTGTGTGCATTTAGCTCTATGCGTGCGCGGGCAACAGTACGCGTTCGGAAGCGAATCTGGCTCATGGTATGCTGCTTATGCTCAAGTTGAGGTGGAACTGATGTGGTATCAGGTAGCGTTGAGTTGGCTGCAAAATGTGCAGCAAGTAGATTTTGTTTCTTGATTGCACTGGTGACTGGTTTGTCATCGACTATAAGCGATGGAATGGATGAAGGGACTAAGTTTTGAGTGTTTTTCACGAATGCCCAGAAGTTTCTACTAGGGAGAGTGTGGTATTTTTTGTCTCTGGTCATACAAGATCTTGGCGTGTTGAATATACGCATTGCAGTCGTTTCTAGCTCTCTTAAATCTTTTCCGGTTTTCCTCAGTAATGTTTGATTTATACAACCGGAAGCTCAACTCTTTAGCCTTCATGGCATCTCTGTACCCGGAATCGAGCCACATATTTCTGTTAGGTTTGATACTCTTTACTCTGTGTAGAATAAAGGTCCGCATGCCAAGTAGAATCGTGTGTGTCAATGTGTCCGCTATAGAGTCAACATCGTTATGGAGGAAAAATAACGACCAATTTAACCTCCCAAAAAATTCGTTCAGACCTTCCCAGTTGGCTTTTTCGTAGAACCATGCTGTTCTTTTGAGAGCTTTCTCATTAACGTTACTGTTGGTTACAGCAAATTTAGCTGAAATGACACAGTGGTCTGAACTGCCAAAGGGCGAAGAAACAGCAATTGTGTATTTGTTTGGGTGGGAGGTGAGAAACAGGCCCCGTGTGTTGGCGAAATGACCATATATGTTTGGTACTACCCGTGTTGACTCATTGACAAGTAAAGCTGTTTGAGTCAGCAAAAACCTGGACATATTGACCTTCAGGTGTTGTGTGTGTCCGGAGTGACGAAGCCACTGAGAGTTACGCACATCAAAATCACCCGCAATAACGATTTCAGTGTGCGGATCAGACAGAGCATCAAATTCGTTAAAGGATGCGTTTCTATCCAAGTTTGGGCTTCTGTAAAGAAAGCAGTAATGTATGATATGGTTACGAACGTGAAGTTTTAGCCCAGAGAAATTAAATTCTGGATTGGAACAGAGCCGATATTTTGACAGAAGCTGATAAGCAATTTCGTTTCGTATGTATGTGGCTATACCACGATATGGAAAGAGCAGTTATATCCAGGTAGATTAAAATCTGAAACATCTGTATTACTAATTACCCTGGTTTCGCTAAGTGCAAGAATAGTTGGTTTCTGGTTAGAAACGTGGGCAGACATAGAAGAGAAATTGCATCTCAAGCCGCGAATGTTACACAAATCATCGCAAAATTCCCACTCCATTGAAATGGCCCTACACAGAAAACCAATACCGCCTCGGGAAAGGGTGTAAGTCGGGACCAGCAATAGATAAGCGAAAGCAACCACCACAGGTGTTATAACCTTGTAGTAGGTGCCCCAATAGATCCGTGCCGAAATCCAGGTCACATCCCTTCTATGATGAACATTATGCCACTCAAACCAAAAAAACTCTCCAAAGGTTATAAATCAATCGAGAGTATCGATGCCTGAGGGAAAGTGGTGCGAGAAAAAAGGAAAACGGACACAAGGGTTGGGATGAGTAGAGGGTGTTCCCACACTGCACATCACTCGTGTGTATATTCTCGCGCTTTTCACGGCACTAAGGCGCGTGTGTGAAGATCCGTTTATTTACATAGGATCACACAGATAACTTTGCACTGCACTCGGACGCGTGTGTGAAGATCCGTTTGTTTGTTTAGGATCCCACAGTAAGACTTCTCGCGCGAACCGATAGTTCAATTGGGTATCTTATGCGTATTTAAGATTCCCAAAACGGATTGCACAATTGATCCGATGGCACGGATCACGAGGCAGAAGCGCATGTGCTGTCTCGTTGGCGGTTTTAAATCGACTCAAGTTATTAAGCAAACTTCATTCATACGGACTTTTCCAACGAGAGACTAGAGAGCTTCCTCGAGAATCGATCGACCCGTGTTGATGTGGATGGCTTGTTTTGACAAAGCGCTGACATCAGAACTGCAGTTGCTATCATATCGAAGGCGCGTAGTGGACCTTTTGTCGGTTTTACAGATATCATGGGGACTGTTCTTCAGAGATTCGTCGTATTATTCCAGGAAATTTGGTTTATCGGTGCTCCACAAGACAATCCGACGGATCTGACCAGTTTGCAGCTCATCTCCTGACGGCACGCATATCTCTGTACCAAAATTTGTTTCGCTACAGAACGCGAAAATTGTGGTAAATTCTGGCAGATAAAGGAAACTCTTAAAAGAAGAAAACTTACGAATCCATAGATGCTTTCTTACGCGACCATAAAGTATATGATAGCGGGATTTATAAGAACACAATCTGCTCTTGTAATTCCATACTGATGATATTCTTGAAGAGAAACATATGTCAAATATAGATGAATCCGTTCAATTAGGTGGCACGAATACTTCATTACAACATGAACCTACAATTCGTGTTGGAAGAGCTTTTAATTAAAAACAAGATGATGAAATGTTGAATCTTTTTATCCGGGCAAGCATTCTATAGATTTAATGAAAGAAGTCCGCCTGGACGGGTGTAACGCCTTCTAGATGAGCACTCAAGAACTGGTATGATATCAGTGTGTTCGCGAAGAAAAGTCCAAGTGATTTCGATTATGTTGTGCCGGTTCTGCCAAACCCCATTGACTACTTACCTCAAGAACCCCCATCCCTACAATCCAGTCTGCATAAGCTTTCGCTAATGCCATCGCATTAGCATCTTAAATGCTTCACGCATTAAATCGACCAATCTTTAACCTAATAGTCCCCGTAAAAGAAAACTTTTATTTCATGCATCCTTTCGCATACAATTCCCCGTAAGATTTCTTGCTCAACTTATCAGGAATGCTAAACCAATTTGGCATCTGCCAGGCAGATTGTCCTAGACGAATTCCTAATAACAAAGGAAATGGATTACATACTATGTAATCTTTCCCAGGGACCATAAACATTCCGCTGTCTATTTTTCAGCTTCGCCATGTGTATGATAAATCTCTTAACGTACGCATTGGCCGGCGACCTTTTTCTTCCAGCAATAAAATACCCAAGCAGCTGCATTCAATTAGCGCAATCGACGCTGAAGCCAATTTCCCTAACTCGCATCAAGCGCAAACAAAGAACGCTGTTCCTCCATAGGCTTCCTGGCGATATCATAAACAACCCATATCGTTTGTGGTATCCCAAACCCAGTTTTCATTTAATGAGTAGCTGCTATTTATCCAGCTGACTCGCATTATCGAACGATGCATAGGTCGCTTTTCCCTTTGTATTGTAATTGCCCTGAATCCATCCATGACCTCGACGCATAATCAAACACAAACCATTAACATCCCACGAAATTCGATTTGTTTGTTTCAATGAACACACATCTCCTGGATGCACATTATGCCTTCTTGGTGTTTCAGATTCGTTATCATGGCTTCGGCCCATGAAAAGAACCGACGTACACATATACATGTGTACCATGGCGATCTCCTTTATGAGATCCGGTTATCACCACAGTGGAAGCGAATGCACCCAGCGAATTGAATCTTTGAGTCAAATTCCATCCGCTGACCCCAATGGTCACACGACCTCCCGCTCCTCGTTTCGCGCTCGGGGACGTAAATATTCTAAGTCGAGTGGAGTAAGTGCGCGCATTTAATTTAAAAGTAATGTTTGTTCTAGTGCGTCAGTTTCATAATAATATGTTTGTCCAGACTTCGTCATCAGTGTAATCAAAATCGGTTCCCTGAAAGTTAATTAAGTGCAGTACGATTTGTCACCTTTATCCTTAAATAAATGACTTGTGCCCCGAATAAATCTAATAAAAGTTAAAAAAATAAATTAGAACGAGACTTGTGTTTCTTTTGATTCCTCTTGTGTCGATCGTTTCTGGGTGACAATTTCCGGCGAACAATTTCCAGCTGAACCCGAAGTAGTGGGTGGATGGTAGAATCAGCGTCCATGCCGACGCACAGACCATCTATCCCCACAATGTGTCCTCAAGAAAGGTCTGGTAAGTAAGGCAAAAGCGCAGTAGTACTATGAAGAATTGGTCGGAAATTTCATAGACCATTGGAAACCACCAAAGAAGTCGTCGCGATTCTGAGGTTTGGGCGAACGCCAGAAATACCGTTGTAGTATTCCAGAATACTACTGACACTGAATCTCATTATTTATCTAACACATCCTTAAAACATTCTTCTTACATATCTAACATTCTCATTTAATACATATCATAAATAAACATACACAATATTCTATATCAAGTCAGTTACAGTACATTTCATAACATGCCCCCTTTTCGTAACATGCACCTTTTTTCATTTGAAACATGGCTCTTTGATTTTCATTCAAAGTTTATTCAAAATTTAAAAGTCACAGAGAGTAAGCAATACTTTGAGAAAATGGTTTTTGTCCAAATTATAATTTACAGTGAATTATATTAAATTTTTAACGAGCTTTGAAATATATATTCGAACGAAAAAGAGAATTTTGAAACATAACTTTTTTTAAAGTATTAAAATTTTTTGGATAAGAAAAGAAAAGATTCCAAGGAGATATATTTAAATTTAGTTAATATATAATGTAAATATACAATTTTGCTAGTGTTAAGAACTTTTTGAAATTTAATTATTGTAACCTTTGATGGAAGATTAATTTTGAAAACCATTGTAATTGAACGAAAACCCAAGTCCTTAATTAAGCTATAGTTACAAGGAAAATTATTCTCTTCAAGGATAATTTTCTTTCTCGAAGAAGGGTGGGATGTAGTATTCCAGAATACTACTGACACTTAATCTCATTACTTATCTAACATCATTAAAACTTTCTCCATACATATCTAACATTCTCATTTAATACATATCATAAATAAACATACACAATATTCTATATCAAGTCAGTTACAGTACATTTCATAACATGCCCCTTTTTCATAACATGCACCTTTTTTCATTTGAAACATGGCTCTTTGATTTTCATTCAAAGTTTATTCAAAATTTAAAAGTCACAGAGAGTAAGTAATACTTTGAGAAAATGGTTTTTGTCCAAATTATAATTTACAGTGAATTATAACACAGTGTTCTATAAGAAGAGAGAAAATTGAATTGTAAAGTCAGTTTTCAGTTTTAAGTCAGTTTAAGTTTTGAGTCAGTTTAAGTCACAGTTGAGTTTCAGTGTAAGTTTTTGAGTTTTTGAGTTTTGAGAAATAGTAAGTTTGAGTTATCAGTTTGGTTCAGTTTGAGAATTTGTAATTTTTAGTTTGAGAGTTTGAGTTGAGTGAAGAAGAAGATACAAAAAAATAAATAATTAAATAATATCGAAGAGACGGAATAGTTTTTCTTTGATAATTGATTATCAATTGCAATAAATTTCCGCACAAACATATTTTCAAGCGGAGCGAATAAACATTGAAACGCGAATTGTTGAAAGAATATTAAATAAATAAAAAATAAAAGGTCCACGCTCCTCCCTCAACCGAGGAAGCACGGCGCCGGATTATAACACTGGTGGCAGCGGTGGGATCCAACCAAAGGATCCCATAAATAAATAAATAAAATAAACTAAAATAGAGAAAAAAAACACAAATAATTCAAAAAAAATTTTTTTTTGTAAGCAGCAGCGAAGACCAGAATATTCAACTTCTAGGGCGTGAAGTCTGCCTGGCTATAAAAAAAAAAAAAAAAAAATTAAATAAAAAGGTAAAAAAAAAAGAACTCAACGACTAGAACACTGGTTGGAAAGACACAAGAAAGACAACAAATAAGTGGCGAACAAGACTTCAATCAACTTTTAGTAGTAGAATATTTTCAACAAGTAGTAAGAAATTTTTGAATATCGACTTTTCTCTCTTCTTTTTTTTTTTGTAGGATTATTTTCAACTTGAAGGTTTTCCTTTTACAAAAAAAAAAGTTTTTTTCGATAGAAAATTTTCTTTGAAAGTTCTCTTTTCAGTTTTTTTCGACGACATTTTCGTTTTTTTTTTTGCTTTCTCTTCGAAAATTTTCTTTTTTTACAGCTTTTGGGTCCAATTTTTCTTTTCCATGCATATATATTGAATAACAAAATAAAGGCCTTTCATAACCATATTTTTAAGAAGTGATAACAAATTTTCGCCATACATTCTTTCAAATTTTCACAATTTCGACTCCTTACTATACGAGACAGGCGGCTAGGCAGGGGGAAGAACAAATCCACTCTCCCATACACCGTAAACCCCCTGAAATTGCTCTATCTGTCGGTATTTCAGATGTTTTCAGGATCTTCCCTGCCTTTGACGGGAAACCCTGCGACCTAGACAAATTTATTTCCGGGGGAGATGTTTTATTTAGATCCATAAAAAAGGCAGACCCTGATATATATGAAACAATTTTAGAGCTAGTCAAAAATAGACTAGAGGGTCCTGCATATGATCTTATTAGGTATAGCAAAATCGCTAAGTGGGAAGATATAAAGGAAAAACTGGAATCGGAATATGAAGAGGAGCAATCTCGGCACGCAATGAGTTGATTTCTCTGAAACAACACTTCAGAGAAACCGTTCGGGAATATGGAGATAGAGTTGCGAATGCTCTGAGGACTCTGAACTCTGCCACTTGTGAAATAACAGCAGACGCGGTAGTTAGGGAATACTTGATGGAAGAAAACACAAAATTGCCCGTACAAATATTTGAGGATGGATTAAAAAACGAACAACAAAAAATAATAGCTAAAGTCCATGGGGGAAACAGTTTAAAACAGTCGATTGCCCATGTAGTAGCGCATGCTGCCCGAATGGATAACTCTCCCAGGTCATACCATTATAATGAAAATCCTAGATTTAATCGAATAGTCTGCCAAACCTGTGGTAAGCCAGGGCATTCTTAGGACACATGTTATCGGAACATGCAGTCCAACACTTTTCCGAACAGACAACCCATAAAAAGGGAATACAACAATTCATGTAATTTCTGTGGACGGAATAATCACACAGATAACGAGTGTAGATACAGGTTATCTAGGAATGGATCGTCTTTAACAAATTACCAACAAGGTACTACGCCAAACCCATTCCGAAATAATCCTGCAAACGCCGAAAATCGTTTTGAAAATTCTAGGACCACAAATGGACAAAACGATAGGCAAAATGTTCACTTTTCTCGGGTACAAGAGTCGGAAAACGAGGCCTGACGCCAACCTTATTTTATGGAAGACAAACAAAATTTTTCTTCTATTTATAGCATTAGATCTTTCTCAATAGATAACGACAATTTGAATGAAGCTCCTAGCCAAATTTACCTTGAGCCAGCATATGATTATCCTAAGCATATGACTAATTCCGATAAAGCTATAGATATAAATATAAAAGAAGATAAACCAAACCCTAATATAATGACTCCGATTCAGACTACAATTCTGGAAAATAATTCAGCAACAAAGACTGAAAATTCGGAATTTTCAGCAAAAATACAAACAAAAATCCCTAATATTTCGGCTATCCCAATTGACAACCCTGACACTTCAGCAACAAAGACTGAAAACTCAGCAGTATTAAACACTGAAGATCCAAAAGTTGCAGCAATTAAAATCGAAACCCAAGTCAGTTCAGCAGCTAACACTGAAGAACAAATCTTTTCAGCAGCAAAGACTGAAGGATTGAATGTTTCTACAGCAGATAAAACTGAAGAAATAGTTCAAACAGCAAATAAGACTGGGAACCAAGATGTTCTAACAGCTAATAAGACGGGGAACCAAGATGTTCTAACAGCTAATAAGAACAATACGAAACAGTAAATAAGACTGAGCAACTAAATGGTCCATCAGCAGTGGGTAAGACTGAAAATGTAAATGTTCTGACAGCAGTTAAGGCTATGGAAACTGAAGACATTAAGCCAAAAATATTAAATATTTTAAACAACGATAATGACCACAAATACTTACTCTAACACGAAATAATAAAAACTGAAAATAATAATTTAACTAAAATAAGTATTGAAAAGAAAAACCATACAAATACATTACAAATTTTTTTTTAAAACAATAAACAGTTATTCAAACACAAAATACAAAAAAATAAAAAGTTACACAATCAGTTAAGATATTTGAGATCGTTTCTTAAGAAGATTTTTGGCAATATTCACTTTTATTCAATCATCGTAGTAATAGGCCCAAAACGATTTTGGAAAATTTTTCATAAATTTAAAGAAAAGGTACACACCTAACAAATGGCCTTTGTTTTTTTTTCAATATATATGAAACAATCAAACAATTGTAGGAAATGAAGGAAATGAAAAAAAAAAAGTTAAAGAGGGGGAAGAAAGAAAGAAAATTTTTGAGTTAATATATATATTAGAACTTTTAGAGTTAATATATATATTGGAAATATTGAAATTTTTAACGAGCTTTGAAATATATATTCGAACGAAAAAGAGAATTTTGAAACATAACTTTTTTTAAAGTATTAAAATTTTTTGGATAAGAAAAGAAAAGGTTCCAAGGAGATATATTTAAATTTAGTTAATATATAATGTAAATATACAATTTTGCTAGTGTTAAGAACTTTTTGAAATTTAATTATTGTAACCTTTGATGGAAGATTAATTTTGAAAACCATTGTAATTGAACGAAAACCCAAGTCCTTAATTAAGCTATAGTTACAAGGAAAATTATTCTCTTCAAGGATAATTTTGTTTCTCGAAGAAGGGTGGGATGTAGTATTCCAGAATACTACTGACACTGAATCTCATTACTTATCTAACACATCATTAAAACATTCTCCATACATATCTAACATTCTCATTTAATACATATCATAAATAAACATACACAATATTCTATATCAAGTCAGTTACAGTACATTTCATAACATGCCCCTTTTTCATAACATGCACCTTTTTTCATTTGAAACATGGCTCTTTGATTTTCATTCAAAGTTTATTCAAAATTTAAAAGTCACAGAGAGTAAGTAATACTTTGAGAAAATGGTTTTTGTCCAAATTATAATTTACAGTGAATTATAACACAATGTTCTATAAGAAGAGAGAAAATTGAATTGTAAAGTCAGTTTTCAGTTTTAAGTCAGTTTAAGTTTTGAGTCAGTTTAAGTCACAGTTGAGTTTCAGTGTAAGTTTTTGAGTTTTTGAGTTTTGAGAAATAGTAAGTTTGAGTTATCAGTTTGGTTCAGTTTGAGAATTTGTAATTTTTAGTTTGAGAGTTTGAGTTGAGTGAAGAAGAAGATACAAAAAAATAAATAATTAAATAATATCGAAGAGACGGAATAGTTTTTCTTTGATAATTGATTATCAATTGCAATAAATTTCCGCACAAACATATTTTCAAGCGGAGCGAATAAACATTGAAACGCGAATTGTTGAAAGAATATTAAATAAAGGAAAAATAAAAGGTCCACGCTCTTCCCTCAACCGAGGAAGCACGGCGCCGGATCGTAACACCGCCAAACGGGGAGCATTCATTCCATGAGCAAATCCTGAATTAGTTACGCCATTTTCGATTTCTTCGTGGTCGTCTAGTTTTCATTGTTTGCACAAGCCATCTACCTAGTTTGTAATAGTGTGTTCCATTCTTCCATATGGCCATATTAACAAGTCTTGAAAAGGAGTTCATGCGATTAAATTAGCACGTGGCTTAACTCTTGTTTGTTGTGATCGTTTTCGGTGGTGGCCACCACTGAAGAGTCATGCTCGCAAATTGACTGAGTTAGAAAAGTTCCAACACTGATATAATTTATTTATACTTGATGTTCCCACATCTCCAGCTGATAGCTGGTCACCGGAATAACACGATAACTAACATTAGACATCTTTGGAATTGATTTATGTGCTGCTCCTCTGAGTTCATAACTTGTGCATAATGCTTCTTTTCATTTCTCTATTCTGCCGTCACATGTCTTGACCATGTTTGGTCCCCAACATCGTTTCTCATAATTTTTCGCCCTTTTTTATCGTATTTATTTGAATACTCCTTCGCCCACGTATTACCTTTTTCTCTGTCAACATTTATGATAGATTTAATTTCGTTTTTTTTCGTTAATCTCTTGTCATTTTCATGTAATTTGATTCTTCGCACCTGCCTTGCTAAAATCATTTCATTATAACATTAGATTTGCGAGAAGGTGACTTGTGTACAAAGGCAAGTCAATCATCAGGCGACAGGGTAATTTTGGTAAAGGGAATTAGTGTCAGAAATTCGTTTAGTGAAATACGCCTACGAGTATTCTGCTGCGTAATAATAACCTTTTGACCCAACGAAGAAATGAAAATTTAATAATTAATGGGTTCGAAGACCAGGTCCTTGAATTGATGTTTACCACAACCAAAACGTTGATGCTTTTAATCAAAAATTGTAATTCCTTTGGGAATATTAAAACCTGCCATCATTTGAAGACGATAAGTAAATTGCTTTGGCTGGAATTTTTAAACAAACCAAAATTCATAGTAAAAAAACATTAGGAAATTTCCGTTTCACAACATGAATTGCTTTCATCTTCAACTACAGTCCGTTCCACAGCGACAGGGTTAACATAAAATTGAAGACAACGTATTTTACGTGCTCTTGATTCATTGCAAGTGTCGGTCTCATGAATTCTTCGGTGGACCCGGTTCTCTGTCCTTCAAATAAAACAACTTACAGAACGTGCTCTCCTACATATTTTCAAGTATTTATTTTCCTCGATAGTTGCTGGATCTGACATTTAAGGCGTATGCGTTCTAAACAACACAGTCGTGGAATTTCGACAGGCAATTGCAACATCACCACGTCGTTATTATGCAGTGGGCCTGTGCCCCAAATCACAGCCAGAATCAAAGAAGAAAAGCTGAAAACCCACTCAGAGCTGCCACTCACCTTCCCCAGTATTGAATTCCGAATCTGATCGAATTCAAATGAAAACTTCTTGAGTCGTTGGTCGCGAAAGTATGTGCCTGTACTCCATAAAAACAGTTGACGGGATATTTTTTTGAATAAATGAGAAATCATAATTAATTGTAGTTGTGGTTTGAAGTTCGTGCAAATGACTGTGAATACAGTATTGCATGTCTATTGTATATAATTAATTATCCCTTGGTTAGGTGAATCATTTAATTAAATCATTTCTATTTCTTGTGGTTTCAGGTGTGACAATGCGTGAGAAAAAGGGCGGTGCACTGCAAAAACTAAAGAAGAGACTATCCCACAGTTTTGGAAGATTAAGTAAGTACAATACATGTCTAGTAACATGAATCTCATATTATGGTGGAAATTTAATAGCGGGAGTGAAATCTATAATGCTTAGTAAGATGGGCATATTGTGGAGTTAGTTGGAAAGTTAACATTGGCACGTAATTTTTTTATTTTTTGGAGGAGAATTTCCTTGGCAAGGTTTCTAAAAATTGTCGCAAATTTTATGCCAACGTACCTATGTGCATTGGTCCGTCAATTTTTTCAGTTTTATAACAGTTCCTTTTTTACAATTTTGACCATCAAATTCTTATATTTGTATTTTTATAATTTATTTTGTATTTTCTTGTTTTTCTTTTTTACTATTCACTTTTTTTTTTATTATACAATTTTTATTTTCGATTTACATATATAATTTATTTTCATAGATTTGGTTGTTGTTTCACAATTTAAATTTTTTAGGTTAATAAAAAGTTGTTTTTTTTTTTATTTTGATTATAAAATTTTTATATCTAGGTTTATATAACTTCGTTTTTTTTTTTTTACCTTTTCAGGTTTGCAAACATTTTTTTTTTTGATTTTAATAATACCGTTTAAAAGTGAAATCTACTAATTTTGATAATTTTTTTTTCTATTTCCTGCGACTTAACATTTAGAAGTTTGATCATACTTATTTAACAATTTAAAATTAAATTTTATTAACTTCTATTTTTTTTTCTCCTTCCACTCTTTTTCTCGTTCGTGGGGTTTTTTTAAATTGTTATTATTGTTATTTTTTCATTAACCACACCTGTTCATACATGGGCATTGCCTGGTGATGGTGATATGGCACATAAAATGTGTCCTTTGGTCGAGTCTGCTATGCAATAGCCCTTTTAGCAAATGACTTTGCCTTTAAAAATGTGTTTGGTTAGCTAAAAGAAGCCTCTAAATGTTTATTAAACTATAGACACCGATTTACCTAAAGTTCTTGATTTATCCATTGTTTTGAATACGTTCGGGTAGTCCCACGCTAATTGGCTTCCCTCAGTTTTTTCATGTATCCGCCTGTGCTCCAAAATTTGTTCTGGTTAGGATGGTTTCACTCATCTGAAACTTGAACCGGTGTTTTCAGCTCCGAATTTTACTGAAATCACGCGTCAAAAAGGTGTTAATGATCTCGAGTTTAGTGTTTATGCTTAAGATCAAACTGTAGTATTTGTTTCAATTACGGTATCCGGTTATGGAACTAGAGTTTTCAGGAGAAAGGTTTTCACGTCGTTCACTTGTTTCGTTTTGATTGATTGAATAACGCATTTATTGTACAATAATTTAACAAATGTTGACTTAGGACTAAAATGCTAAATCCTATTTTGCAATCTTTTCTTATTCTTAAAACTAATTTACTGGCTCTACACGAGCACTCTAAATTACACGATACAATTTTGTGTAATGCCTTTCGGCGTACAATAATATTTTTATATTTTTATATATTTCCTGTTAACCGAATATTTTAGGACGCGAAGTTCTCTCTGTATTGTTTTTTTTTTATTATTAATAATAACATAAAATAAAAGGTTTACAAAAAAAAATATTAACAAAAATGTTAACATAAAGAGATTTTGAAACGAAAAGGAATCTAAATGAAAAATTGACACGAAAAGGAAGAATAAATAAATATGAAAAGGGAAATGAGCAATGGGAAGGGAAGGCGTAGCGTCTGAAGATCTTACTCTATTTGGGGGTATTAAATCCTTTCTTCATTGTCAATCCACCACCAGTTGGGATGGGATCGGTCACTTATAGATTTATCTCGATCGCCCCTTGCCATGCTAGAGCGCAGGTGAACTGCAGCATTTGATATGATAAGAATGCGTTTGTCTCTGGCGCCACGAAAAACGTGGTAAATAATAGGGATTCCGTGCTTGTGTTGAATAAGACCTTTTCTATCCAAAAGAGGGAACGCTTCACGTGGGATAAACCCATTTTGGAGTGTATTCTCCAAGTACCTGTCATTGGGGTAGTATGCTCCCGAGATAAGATTATTTGCGCTGCACTGTGACCACGAATAATTTTGATAATGAAATTGTCTATCCTATTCAATCCTGATTTGTCGTACAGTGTCTTATTAGGATAGAATTTCCTGTATTGAGACTCAGGTGTTCCATGTAATCCGAGGCAGGAACGCATGCACTGCCTCTCGAACATGCGAAACTTTTCCATGTAGGACGCGGTAACGTTAAACCATACCGGGCAACCATACACTACTATTGGACGAATAAATGCTGAGTACGAAATTATTTTAACTTTGTGATCTAGGAGACTATTTCGAAACAGACTTCTTGCCATTTATGTTTCGTTTATGGAGTGGTGGTGCCACAGCCGAAACCCCCTTCTCTTCCTAACACGAAATGCATGTCAAAGCATATTGGGGACGTAATAAAAGAATGATGATAAGGAAAGAAAATCATCCTCCTTGATTTGATTTGCCTAGAAATTATAATGACGACGGAGATCACGATTACTGTCACACACTAGGAGCGCCGTCGTACATATCTACATCCCGGGGCTACCATTTTTTTAGTTTACAAAACGCATTTGTAATACAAAAAAAAATTATAGATTTTACTTAGCTAAACCCTATTTAGATTTATCTTTCGTATATTAACTCATTGGCACTTCACAAACACTCTTAATTATACAATATGTCCTTTTGTGTTGGTTTTCCTTTGGGCGTGCCATATTTTCTCAATTAACATTTAATATTATATATGTATATAAATAAATATATATATATATATATATTGTGACGCATATGACAATCAGTACTAGAATATTCTAGAGAGTCCGAAACAGAGTACTAGAATATTCTATAAAGTAATAGAAAACTGAAGACTAGGAACAATAGAACATTCAAGGCAATGGAACGGACGGAAACGAAACGCTGAAACAGTATAAATACGTGGCACACAGAGCATAATGAGGAGTTATAAGAAGTAGAAAATGAAGCAAGCGATAAGTAAGAAGTAGAAAGTAAGAAGTGAGAAGTAAGCAGTAAGCAGTAATGAGTCAAATACGCGATAAGTATGGAAGCAAAGTATCAAGAAACGGTTGTTATTAACAGACTGATAAACTGTTTACAAAGAGAATCGATTTAACGGCTCTTATTTATTAAAATAATTAATCCAGCGAACCCGAAGCTCGCTACAGTATATATATATATATATATATATATATATATATATATATATATATGTATACATATAAATATATACAAATATATATATATATATATATATATATATATATATATATATATATATATATATATACGAGGATGGGCTGAAAAGTTTCCAACCTAACAAAGATACAAGACATTTTTTTCTTAAAATTAATTTTTATTTTTCTACGTAGTCTCCTTCTCCCAGCGATGCTCCCATCTCTCTAAGCCGTCCAAATAGTACTCGGCGTTTTTCTGTGCAAAATAACTGTTCACGAAGGTGATTGCCTCGTCATCTGACCAAAATCTCTGTCCTCCGAGCGCGAATTTTAGATTAGGGAACAAAAAGAACTTGCTTGAGGGTGGATCTGGCGAGTCAGGCGGATGGCCAAGCAGTTCAAACGGTAATTCGTGGATTTTCGCCATGCTAACCGCTGCGGTGTGAGACGGCGCGTTGGCTTGGTGAAACAGGATTTTCTTTTTCTGCAAATGTGGGCGTTTTTCCGCAATTACTGCCTTCAGTTCGTCAACTAATGATGCGTAGTATGCTCCTGTAATGGTTATTCCTTCTTGAAGATAATCGATTAAGATAACTTCATGACTATCCCAAAAAACAGTCGCTATCACTTTCCCAGCCATAAACACAGTTTTTGATTTTTTTGAGCCGATTTCTCCTTTGCAGTCCACTGTTTTGACTGTATTTTTGTTTCGGGCGTATAATGTTGTATCCAAGTTTCATCGACAGTAATTAATCGGCGCCAAAACTAGGATTTATTGCGCCTAAACTGCGCCAACAGAGCGTTGGAAATTTTCATTCGAATACGTTTTTGGTCTAACGTGAGCAAATGCGGCACTCAACGCAGACAGCTTTCTCATGTCTAAATCTTGATTTAATATGTGACAAATACGTTCTTTGGACATTTTCATAGCCTTTGCTATCTCTCTCACTTTAATTCAGCGGCCGTCTAGCACCATTTGGTGAACTTTAGCAATGTTATCGTCAGTTGTTGCATTTTTGGATGTCCCGTACGTTCATCGTCTCCCAAGTTCTCACGGCTACGTTTAAATTCAGCCGCCCAAGATTTCACTGTGGTAAATGGTAGTGCAGAGTCCCCATACACAGAGTCCAACTCATACTCAATTTTGTACATTTTCACAAACACATTCACATCGACTCACTCAAACGAGTGTCAAATAAAAACGACGCGTCCAAAATAGCTGACATTTTTGTGGGTAACTGTTAAAAGATGCACAACTACATTCTACACTTTTATTGACTAGTGCTGCTATTGTGGCGGTACCACCAAACCCCACTGTCTACTTACCGTAAAACCCCCATAACATTCAGCCAATTTTGTAACCTCAGTTATGCAATCGCATTAGTACCTGAAAATGCTTCATGTATCATATAGATCAAATCTATGATCTTAAAAAGTCCTTGCCAAAGAAAACTAACCTTTCATGCATTCTCTTCGCATACAATTTTCCGAAAGATTTCTTGCTTTACTTATCTGGAATTCCAAACCACTTCGGCACCTTCGGTACCAGACAAATTCCTGTAAACAAAATGATTCGGTTTGCATATAACGTAACGGCCATGACAGGGACCATACATATTGCGCCGTCTATTTTCCCAGCCGTGCCATGTGTACAACAATGTTCCCTACACACACATTGGCTGGCGACTTACACCCAAGGGACCAAAGCAAGTACGCATTCTGCGCCTCGTTGGATCAATTAAATCCTACAGCATAAACAAATGCAAATAGGAATTCAATACCTACCCTTACTAGCGCTGCCATAAACACCATTTCCCAGTAACCTAGCTAAAACCCATTAGCACATTTCCACATCGCATCGTCCTCTCTTTGTTTAGCCGCGACGCACAAAGATCCCATTAGCATCCGACGAGTTCGGTTTTATTTGCTTTACCGAAATCGTATCCCACGAATGCACTTTATGCCCTTTCTTTGTTCTAGGTTCGTTCTCATCCGTGAAAGATCCATGCACACATATCACCGATCACGATCAGCGCGTGAGTTCTGCACGAGCAAGATATCGTTGAACCGTTTTCCATCCGTCGGCCGCCATGGTCGTTGCCGCTCCCGCTCTCCGCCGACTGCGGAGACGCGATAATACCCGGAGTCATGAGAGGTATTTCGAACTTGTCGGTTTCCAATTGTTTGTCGAGTCTGTGGCGCAATTCGTTTGTAATAGTTAATGTAAATTGAATTTTTCGTGAGTTATCGCTTAAAATAAAACCAAATTACAACAAGTGAACAATAAAAATAATTCACAAACTATGTGCAGTGTGATTCGTTTCATCAGTGTTTTACTTTCCTCCTGGTGGGCGGTGCGTTGCTGAGGTTCGTGTTTGTGCGTTGCTTTCGGTTTGTATTCGGTGGAACATTTAGTGAATGATGGGGATGCGAGGAGAATCAGGGCCCTACGCCGGTGTGCAATGCTTCGCCCCCTACACTATCTTCACGTTGACGTCGGAGACCTTTCAGCCCACCAATGTATGATTGAGGTTTTCCTGGTGTCCACAACTTATCAATAAAAAAAATGGTTCTTAGTTTGGTTAAGGGGGTGTTCTGGTCTAGACGCACGAATTTAACGCAATTTTTGAAGTACTGTAAAAAAAAAGCAATCAATATTTTTAGTATTCATTTTTGTATAGGATGTTTATTAATATTTCAAGAATACAGTAAAAAAATTGAAAGTAGAAAATTCAAAATTCAAAAAGTTAGCAGCTGATGAAGTGGGGGATCTCAAGGAGTTGGCACGCGACCATACCTATGATTCAACCCTCCTAGCAATCTAAAAAAAAAAATAGATTATTAATTTACAGAAATGCCTCTATCGTTGGAACTAAAAAAGTGCAAAATTTTATTTAACAAAATGGCGGTGCTCTAAAAAAAATTATTTTTGTACCATTTTTTTTTTAGTTTTTCGAATTTTTAAAAAATAGTTAACATTAAAATTTGGGGATGAGGATAGTTATAGTGCCATAGAAAAGCCTATAAAGAAGACATATACCAAATTTGAAGTAAATCGGTTCAGTAGAACTTGAAAACTCGTGGGTATTGTTTTAAAAAAGACAGTTTCGAGAAAAACGCGTTTAAAGTTTCACGTAAAGTTTCCCGCGGTCCAAGTCATGAAATGATATTTTTGGCTTACGTTCATTCGATCTGCCATTCCTGCTGCATACATTGGACCTTCCTCGACTTCGAAATAAGCATCTTTCGCGCTTCTCTCTTCCAACCGAGCAGTTCTGGCCTCCTTTGATGCGTTAGACGCTCGTATCTCTGAGCGGTCAATCCGGACATTTTTAGATTTTTTTAGACGGCGCGTCAGCAAAACAGCCATGCCTCCGAAAATAATTTGAATTTTCTAAAATCCTCTTAAAAACATATTCTTAGAGGGTTAAGCTTTGAAAATATGAAGAAAAAAAAATGATTTTTTTTCAAATTTCTAGACCAGAATAACCCCTTAAGGTTATCCTTTTCAGACCACCCATGCATGTCTGTTTGTGACAGTATGTTGGTTGTTAACAAATATAGATGATGTTTATTTTTATTTCATTCCGGGTAGTTTCTTATTTAATTCATTTAAATTTACTGGTCCGTGTGAATTTAATTTTTGTAGAAAATTGTTTTTGCAAAATTTACTTGTGAAGGAAATTATTATTTTAGAATCTTGTTCCTTCCTTTTAGCATTGGTTCGGTATATGTTATTTATATCTGTGTCTTTAATTGTGAAGTTGGCTATTTCGCCCAATGATTCTAACCCCTTCTGGTACATTGACTCTGAGCACACCATCATACATAATATGCCTTAACAGCGGACCTAATACAGATCCCTCAGGTACACCCGCTGTTATTTTATATTACTGTGGCCCCTCATCTGTGCCATAAAGCAGAGATAGTTTGCTAGTTGACGTGGTGCAAAGGATCGAGCTAGAATTAGCGAACAAAACGTATCCTATGATACACCTTGAAAAACGTACAAAAAAAAAACCAGCCCGACTAGAATCTCAATATCCACTTTAATTTAACTTGCCTAAACTTTAAAATACACAGTTCAATTAAATTTATAATTCTTGTCATCTCCAATATATATTTTTCCAGCAAGTCTCATGGTATTGTCGTCCTGGTGGGTTGGTTGTCAAATAAAAAAGCATTGCCAGGACATTGAAAAAGCCATTATTATCACTAAAATCAAATTCAATGCAATTTACGTTAATGATGATTTGCGTAGTCATGTTGCATTTTGCAACACTTGTATACGTGTGGGGGGTTTATACGTAGGGTGCGCCAGCGCGGGCGCGGTTTCACTATACCCCCAACACTTGACTGGGCAAATAGAACTGCTAACGTTCGCCAACGAGGAAAGAAAAAGGAGGAATAAATCGCACCAGCTTATCGAGCATAGTTTTTTTTTTGTTTTTTTTTTTTTACACTGATGAATTTTGTCGCTTTACTTAGAATTGTTTATGATTTCTTTTGCACATAGGATTGTTTATAAATTGAACTAACGGAAATTGTGTATTGTTCCTTTTTGCACACTGAATGGTTCATTATAACTGTTTTAAATGGGCAGGTAACACTGCTATTCACCACTCTATTTTTCTTTTATATGTTGTTATCGATGGACGGAATGAGTACGTTAAATCTCAGGTTGCGACCCGACTGATCCGGCGTGGTATATGTGTACGCCTTGGCGGTTGCGACTCGACTAATTAATGAATGGAAACAATCTATTCATCGCGCCGTGGCGGTTGAGTAATAGCAGAAATAAACTCACTGCCACTTACCAGGAATTTCGAGAAGAGTTGCTATGCCTGTATAGGGGATTGGGTTTCGGAGAATCGTTGCCGTATAGGCTGAGTTAAATGTATACGAGGAATTGGTATTGGGTAGGAAGGGAGCCGAAATGATTTTCGGGGAACTAAATGCTGCTTGGTTGCAAGCGAGGAAATAGTTTAGGCAGGAAGTGAGCCGGAATGATTTTCGGGGGAAATTAGAATTGCTTGGTTACAAGCAAGAAATATCATTTAGATAAGATATTAACCGAAGCAATTTCGGCGAAATATATGCGGCTCGGTATAGTTGGTGGTGATGGTTAATGTTCCGTTGTAGGTTTGAATATGCGTTTTATTACAGCATATGAATTTCGGGGAAATTAAGATTATAAGGGAAGGAATATAACTTAAGTAGAGAATTGACCGAAGCAATTTTGGGAAAATGTATGTGGGGTGATGTAATTGAGGGAGATGATTAATATTCCGTTGTAAAGTGGAATATGCATTTATTTCAGCTAGGGAAATGGGTTCCTTGTAAATTGGGGGATGTATGCAATTGTGGATTGGGGACGGATGATGTTGCATATTGGGATGGATGCGCTTGTGGGTTTTGTATAGTTGCGAATGTGTGTATTGCAGGTTTGAATGGGGAGTCGGGTTTAGTTGACGCGCTGTTAGCGTCAAGATTGGTTGGCATTGTGGGTTGGTTCTCCATGTGGTATAGAGATAGAGAACCCCCACATACGCACCAAGTAGGGTGGGACTTGTAGATCGCCCAACGCTTCTAGAATCCGATTCCAGCTTACCGAGTTGAATGCATTTTTAACATCTAGTGTCACCACCGCGCAATATTTTTTCGTACTTCCTAGACATCGTGCTCCACCTATCGCATTACGAGCGATGTCGCAAACCACAGATAGTGCCTTACCCGTTAACCTACCTTTCCGGAATCCATACTGCGTTACAGAGAGCCCCGATGTGCACCCAGTGAATTGTTCCAGGCGAGTGACAATTACTCGGTCAAGCAATTTCCCTGTTGTGCATGCACAACCGGCGATAAGACGACACGCTTCTGGATTCTTGGCTCCTTTTGGTGTAAGCACAAGCAGCTGTTTTTTCCATCGTTTAGGAAATTGGCCTGTTTGAAGGCAGGTTGTGAACAGACTGCTGAAGACTTCCGGCTTTTTTGTTAAAGCAGTCTTCACTACAGCGTTAGGGATATCATCCGACCCTTGCAGCCAAGAGCACCTCTTCGGTGGTCATGGGAGGTATCTCTCCGTCAGTGATACTCCACTCCTCTTGCACTCGCAATACCTCATCACACTGCGGGAAGAGGACGGCAACTATTCTGGCCATGTCAGTTTTACTTTTTTGCATTTGACTACTGCTGATGTGTAGCCTTTCCACCACTATCTGTGGGGGCTACGAAGTAGGTGTGCCAACGTATGGCACTAGTTCACTCAACTTCCCACTACGCTGAGTTCCGCCGACAATCGTCTGCATAAATATCCAATGGGAAATGAAAACACTTGTTTTATTCGTTGATGTTTTTTCTTTATATGTTTTTTTATTTGCCGGTGTTTTTTTTTTGTCCCATGGGGGTGATGTGCGACTCGGTGGATAATAGGGAAATACGAGGATTGCCTCTTATGTTTCGGGATTTGGCAACCCTAGTGTTGCAATCCGGCAATTGACAGCTCTGTCGTAAAGTTGGACATTTTTGAGGTTATACGCACTCAGAACGTTTTGACACACGAGCGCTATTTGTGTTGTTTACGGTAACTTAAAAGATTCATCTCGGCCCAAAAATGGAATTATATCGTCAACATTTTCGTGCGATTATTTTTTACAACTTTCGGCGTGGATTAACTCAGCAACAGTGCATGGATGAACTTAATTCAATCTTTGACGATGAAGCTCCATCAAGGACCAGTGTTTATCGATGGTATGGTGAATTCAATCGTGGTCGTAGTTCACTCCAAGATGAATTTCGTGAAGGTCGTCCAAAATCAGTTGTTGTTCCGAAAACCATTGATGCTGTGCGCGAACTGATATTGGAAGATCGTCATGTGACCTATCGTGAGATTGGGAGAACCTTAGGCGTTAGTGGGACCAGGATACATTCAATATTGCATAAACATTTGACCGTCAAAAAAATTTGTTCGCGTTGAATCCCACACAATTTGTCAACCGCCCAAAAAAAGGCGCGTGTCAATTGGTCGAAAGAAATGCTCAAAAAATACGGTCGCGGTGCTTCGAAACACGTCTATGACATCGTGACAGGTGATGAATCGTGGATTTACGCGTATGAGCCCGAAAGTAAACAGCAGTCGACTGTCTGGGTGTTTCAAGATGAGCCAAATCCAACAAAAAAGCATTCAGAATGCATGTGTTGGAGATACCTCAATCAGAGTGGCAAAAGTGCTTCGACAATTGGTTCAAACGCATGCAAAAGTGTATAGATCTTCATGGGGAATATTTTGAATAACAATAAAGTGATTTTCGATGATCAATATTTGTTTTTGTTCTCTAATCCCGAAATATAAAAGACAACCCTCGTACAATTATTTACAGAAAGGAAAGTTAGCAATGAGTCATGAAAATAAAAAAAATGTTAACACATGTTTCGGTGTCCATCCACTTTATTATTGAACGTCTAAGATCCCCTTTTGGATTTGGCAAACACTCGGTTGCATTTTACACGATCATTTGATTGTTCTCCCTTGGCCGTTGCTCCTGTTCCAGGCCCCAAGCGAAGTGCTTTACCCATCCTTCGGTTACGTATCTGCTACGCAGTGGCCGCGCGATATGAGACTGGGTTTGTTCGACCTGATAGTATGAATGCCTTCTTTTCGCGTTTTCTTTTGGGGGCCAGTTGTTCTTTTAGTTTCGGCGGAAATTTAAAACTGTCCCTTCCCGTCTTGCAACGATTTACGGATTAATAACTAACGCGGACTCCCCATCGACTCCACTTGGGCAAAAAAGATGACACGCGACTGTGCGCACTCTATGGTCGTCGTAATATGACTGACTGTGAAAGGGCAAGAAATCATTCATCGTGTTCGTGGCGGTTGAGTCATAGCTAAAATAGACTTAATGCCACTTACTAGGAACTCGAAACGGGTAGCTATGCGTGCATAGGGGATTTAGTTCCGTGCAGGCTGAATTGGATTCCTCTGTCGCTATGTACACGGGGAAATTGATTTTGGAAACACGACCAAGTATGGGCATGAGTTGTCGGTTAGACAAAGGAACATGGGTCTTGGTCGTTGCGATGATTGTTTCGTGGAACTGCAACGCATCGTGCTGGTGACTTACCAGTAAGGAGAATTGGTATTGGGTAGGATGGGAGCCGAAATGATTTTCGGGGGAACTGAATGTCGCAAGCGAGAAAATATTTTAAGCAGGAAGTGAGCCGGAATGGTTTCGGGAGAAATTAATGCTGCTTGGGTGTAAGCGAGGAATATAGTTTAAATGAGAAATTAACTGAAGCGGCTTTTTGGAAAAATGTATGCGGTTTGATGTAGTTGAGGGAGATGATTAATATTCCGTTGTAAGTTTGAAAATGTATTTTGTTGCAGCTTGGGAAATGGGTTCTTGATAAGTTTGGGGATGTATGCGATTGCAGATTTGGGGACGGATGCTGTTGCATAATGGGAGGTGTGTGCTATTGCCGGTTTGGGTTATGGTGACGCGCTGCTGGCGGTCAAGGTTGGTTGGAATTGTGGGTTGGTTCTCCGTGTGGTGTAGAGAACCCCCACATATCCTATATACGCTGTCCCATGGGGTGTTATTTAATTCATCCCTTAGGGAGCAGAACGCGTCATATTTACTTTTGCGGATTACATTCCTAAACTCCTTTCGTTTGAAGACGAATTCCGCATGTAACTGTAGGTAGGTGTTAGGGTTTCTTGCTCTTTGTTGCAAGCGTCCCAACCTGTTGCATTCCGGTCGCACATGGGCGATTTCTGGGAACGTTAAATTGGTTCTATTTCAATATTGTGTTGACTGTTTTTAATGAAAGGTTTGAGTGTCTTTCAAATTACCAAGAAGCTTCTATTATTTGAAGGATAGTGTTTTGTCTTCCAGTCTGAAGTGTTGTGTTGTGGAATGTTAAATTCTGGGTTAAATCCTGACGGAAGCTGATAAGCAGTATTGCTAAGGCTCTGCAAACATTTGGAAAGGTCGAGACTATTTATAAAACCAAAAATATGATTATAAGGTGTTTTACACTAAATGTTACAAGTAAAACCGAAACGGAACATGAACTCTTTGAAGTGGAAACCAATAATGTAATGTAATAGAAACGCAGATTCGATACCTGCTACAGCCAAATTGCTAACGTATACATTTATTACGGTACCCGCGTATGGATTCGAAACTCGATTGTTTACGACAAAGCATTCGTAACCATATTCTATAGAGTGGCTCTCCTCTTTCTTACATGATGCAGTCAATTTTCCGAAGGACTTTTCGTTCTTTTTGCAACCTGGTCTATATGATCCAGTCAGATTAAATGTAGTTTTTCTCAACTGTATCATACGAGGGCTGCCTCTTATGTTTCGGGATTTGCCAACCCTAGTGTTGCAATCCGGCAATTGACAGCTCTGTCGTAAAGTTGGACATTTTTGAGGTTATACGCACTCAGAACGTTTTGACATACGAGCGCTATTTGTGTTGTTTACAGTAACTTAAAAGATCCATCTCGGCCCAAAAATGGAATTAAATCGTCAACATTTTCGTACGATTATTTTTTACAACTTTCGGCGTGGATTAACTCAGCAACAGTGCATGGATGAACTTAATTCAATTTTTGGCGATGAAGCTCCATCAAGGACCAGTGTTTATCGATGGTATGGTGAATTCAATCGTGGTCGTAGTTCACTCCAAGATGAATTTCGTGAAGGTCGTCCAAAATCAGTTGTTGTTCCGAAAACCATTGCTGCTGTGCGCGAACTGATATTGGAAGATCGTCATGTGACCTATCGTGAGATTGAGACAACCTTAGGCGTTAGTAGGACCAGCATACATTCAATATTGCATAAACATTTGACTGTCAAAAAAATTTGTTCGCGTTGGATCCCACACAATTTGTCAATCGCCCAAAAAAAGGCTCGTGTCAATTGGTCGAAAGAAATACTCAAAAAATACGATCGCGGTGCTTCGAAACACGTCTATGACATCGTGACAGGTGATGAATCGTGGATTTACGCGTATGAGCCCGAAAGTAAACAGCAGTCGACTGTCTGGGTGTTTGAGCCAAATCCAACAAAAGTTGTTCGCGCACGAAGCACTTCCAAGCAAATGGTCGCCTGTTTTTTCGGAAAAACTGGGCATGTCGCAACCGTACCACTAGAACAACGCAGAACAGTCAATTCTGAGTGGTACACAACCATTTGTTTGCCAGTTGTCTTCCAAGAAATCAGGAAAACCAACCGCCGAAGACGGATCACTCTTCACCACGACAATGCGAGCTCTCACACATCGGCTGCGACAACTGCATTTTTGAGCACCCAAAACATCGATTTGATGGGTCATCCGCCGTATAGTACTGAATTGGCACCGAATGACTTCTTTTTATTCCCGTACGTAAAAAACAATCTTAGAGCTCAACGTTTTTCGACACCTGAAGAAGCGGTTGCTGCATTCAGAATGCATGTGTTGGAGATACCTCAATCAGAGTGGCAAAAGTCCTTCGACAATTGGTTCAAACACATGCAAAAGTGTATAGATCTTCATGGGGAATATTTTGAAAAACAATAAAGTGATTTTCGATGATCAATATTTGTTTTTGTTCTCTAATCCCGAAATATAAAAGGCAACCCTCGTACTTCTACTACTGGAACAGTGTAGATTAGGATGAAAGTGGATTGAAATGTCAAAGTGGATAACGGTGGTGGAAAAACCAAGGATTGAAACCAAGAATGGAGTTAGCTAGATCTGATGCGCATGGCAATGAAAGGCTCATTGTATTCATTTCTCTAGCTGAATGGTATTAAACATAATGAATCATTCGAAAACAATGCTCAGACGAGCAGTATATCGTCATTCACAATGTTAATGTGTTAATTATTTGCATAAGAAACTTGATCTCGTGTTCCGCAAATGTTATTAGACACAAAAATGTTTTTTTGTTTTGAACCTTTTTTCTAATTAAACATAATGGTCAAGACACGCTCGCTTTCTGGTAAATCCTAGAGCTTCTAATCGATAGAGCCTGTACCCTGTTACAGTGTCACGACATTTCTTGCGACAATTCTTACAAACAACAATACATTAATTTTCTTTTATATAATTATTGCCTTTTCAAGACCGCAACGCCGGTCTCTGATTAATTAATTTAAATACTGCTGTTGGCATCTAAATATTAATGTAAAATATGCCTTCCACAGGTGTCGTTATAACGTCGTTATAAAATGATACATTTTTCAATGTGTACGTTACAATATTATCACAAGTAGAAAAAAGTACTTTGCCTTTGTGGGATATGTAGGGTGACTAGTGTGCGGGCTTACATTTTGTAACATGCTTTTGGTTTTATACGTTCGTTCACAGGAAAACTCTTACTGTTGGCTCTAACATAAATCTGTTCACAATGCAAGAGGATGCACATTTTTATACTCCTATTTACAAGGATCTCTCCACAAAAAAAAGGCATCACATTGAACGAGGTCCTTTCCAATGAGTTCGCTATAACAACCCTTGACTCCGTTCCATTGTTCGCATGCTATTCAAACGCAATTCTGTACAAGTTCTTCTGGTAGCAACTAAAAAAAAAGGAAGACATCGACACGAATTGTGTGAAATTGACTTAGTTTTATATCCCCGTTTGGTGACGGAGATGCGCATTTCGCAATTCACTTGTTGAAACTTTGAATACAATGCAAAAGGGGAACAAGCACGCTTCTTTCCAGCAACAGTATTCATATCCTGTATCGCATCGGAGGAGCAGGTTGTCTTCTACGAATATTTCATTATTTCGTCGCTCTTAAAAATGAGTCAAATGGTTACGTCTCAGATTCACATCTTTTGGTGTATTGTGTATGGTCAAAACTGATGTGTCGAAAAACCACTTTGCGTAGAAATGTAAGCGGACGTGGGATGATGTATCACATTTTGCAGTGCCCACGTTGTCGAGTAAGTTGTATTATAAATGGAAACTTGAAGCGACGGCGGCATATTGATACCAGCCATGCGCATGACTCATGTTTTGACTTAATCGAACTCTGGTTCCAAGATAGAGTTTCGTAATGTTGAAAAGAGGTATCCGGAGTTTTAAGAATACTGCTTCTCTTTTTTTTGACTCATTCTGGTGTCAGGGTTTATACTAAATTGCATTCCGAAACCCTTGCTTCGATTATTCACTTTTGTACTAATAACGTTAAACCACAGTTGTAGATAGAGTTTATAACTTAGCTATGTAAAAAAATAGTAAATGACGCTCCTTTCCTGATGGTTGGATAGTTTAAATATGGTAGTCGTCTCCCTTGACTTGCAAGTTTTAATTCACAAAAAAGTGTAGGAAAGCCGATTTTGAAAGAGGACGGAAGCATTTAGCACTTCATAAGTTAGTTCTTTCTTTTTTGTAATAATATGCGCCGATTTTATGTTCACGTCATTGTGTTATGGTAGGAACAATGATCTCATCAATATAGCTGCGATCTTCATTGTTTGTTTGTTTGCAAATGATGTATGGAATTAATTGGACCCTTAATAAGTTATCCCTGCTTCCAACACATGTTGGAACTAGAATTGTGTGTGTGTAGATAAAGTTCGTAATTCGTTGATACGAGGGTAAGTCAATAAGTCCTTAGAAACGACTATGATGGCGCTCGTAGAATCCCTAATGGTCTGCTCTTAGTAAGCATCATTCCTCACTAGACATCTGTCAATTTTCAATTTGTTTCATGTTTCGATTTTGCATGATAACTTGTCTGCGAGATGGGTGCCGCACTTGTTCTCAGCAGAGAATTTGTGAAACGCATGCATTGCAACCCAGATAAGTTTCTGCGCAGACTAGTAACTGTAGATGAAACATAGATATACTGTGGCGGTTCTACGAACCACACAAACCACTATAGGTCGAGATGTCGTCGTCACACCAAGGAACATACTCGCCTATATCCAAACTACACGTGCCCACAGACACGTGTCCTCAAAAGTCCTCCTTTCCACCTGAAATAAAAGGTAACATTCATCCTGGAGTCAACAACCCCACGTATCCACAGATACATGGGCCACAATTTCGACCAATTTTCCTACGCCTGCACGGTGATCGAAGGAAATGACCCAGCATAGAAATTGTGTATCGATCCATCAACTGGATATACACAAACGGTTGGCACATCTGCGCCAGATGTCGACAAACATCACTTCTCCGGCGATAAGCGAAAACCGATCTGTCGACAAAACCTTTTTCCCTGACGCAATGTACTTCGCCTAAACAAAGGCCATTGCGGAGCAACAGCAATAACCGAAAATGCCGTTCCCATAGGGCAAAGTAAACATTATCCCACGATCGCCTTATGTAAATCACACATACGATTGTGCATAACCGATGCATCAGAAGTGTGAAATTCTGATCGCAGAATGATCCACCGCAACCAGACAATAACCTCCGCGTCTGTATGTGTGAGCACGTACATCCCTGGTGGAGACATTCTCGATTGAGAGAAAGTCACCACCAGCGAAAGGGAAAAGAAAACTATGGAATGAATGGAATCATCCCCAGGGAAGTTACCAGTCTAGTTAAAGAACCCCACCGAGGAGGTCGATCCGCGCAACGTATTAAAACTACAAGTGCACGTATATATCCAACGTTCAACGCTCAGCAATTCAATGCGCGCAGGGCCGTGATCCTCACTGATCCTGGTTAGGACATTCGGAAAAGTGTATCGGGTAATCTCTTTGTTCGCAAAATTAATTAAACGAAGTGAGAACAATAGATTCGGAGACTGGGACGGTTATCCTCATCGCGACCCTTTCGTAGTACTCGTATCGTGTGCGATTCGAATTCACCTCGTTTGTAACTGTGCTGAAAACATTAAGTTGTAAGGCTATGCGTGTTAGCCAGGAAAAAATAGGGATGTTGTCAAAAATTAAGATCGTTCAAGGTGTGGTGGAAGTTTGTTGTGTTTTTCTTAAGATACGAGGCTCCCGGAGTCTATTACATACCGGCAGAGCTTGTTAAACATGGAAGAGGGGCAACCGCTCGAAAGATCCACCAACTGGTTAAAACAATATGGGACAAGGAAGTCATTCCATAAGAATGGAAAACCTCAATAGTCATCCCCATTTTCAAAAAAAGGCGACATATCTGACTGCGAAAACTACAGAGGAATATCATTGCTCCCAACCACCTACAAAATATTAACAAATGTCATACTGGCAAGAATCACACCGTACGCAGAAGACATATTGGGAGACTACCAATGCGGATTCCGTCGGAACTGGTCAACAAGCGACCAGATGTTCACAATAAGGCAACTACTGGAAAAGAAGTAGGGAATACGGAGAGACAGTTCACCAACTGTTCGTTGATTTCAAAAAAGCCTACGACTCAGTCGCACTCTACCATATTGTGGTTGAGCTGGAGATCCCGAAAAATTATGCGCCCTTATTCAAATTTGCATGAACGAAAACAAAGGGCGAGTTAGAATAGAAATCCACCTCTCAGAACCATTTGAAATCCAGGACGGACTAAAACAAGGGGATGGCCTCTCACCATGCCTTTTTAACCTTGTCCTCGAGTATGTTATCAGAAAGGTACAAGACGACAACACGACCGGATCATCCCTGAACGGGGTCACACAAGTGCTCGCGTATGCGGATGACATCGCCGTTCTGGGCGATAATCTCGAAACTGTAAGTAAAAACTGTGAAATCATCATGCAAGCAGCAGAAGAGGTGGACCTAGAAATAAATTAAGACAAAACAAAATACATGATTACGGCCAGAGCAGGTGGACCTCAGAGAACACATATAAACGTCAGGGGCAAGATATTTGAAAATGTAAAAGAATTTAAATATCTGGGAACGGTACTGACGATCAGGAACAAACCGTCGAAGGAAATTAACAAAAGACTAGACTTCAGCAACGCTAGTTGCCACGCAGTCGGCAAACTGCTGAAATCGAAACTGCAATCACGTAGTATAAAGCTCCGTGTCTATAGAACCATCATCATGGAGATTGTTCTATACGGATGCGAAACATGGGCTCTCACAAAACGGGAAGAGAACAAATTCAGCGTGTTCGAGAATAAAGTTTTAAGGGGTATATTTGGCGGTAAATATGACGAGGAATCAGGACAATGGAGGAAACTCCACAACCATGAATTGCAAGAGCTATACCGCAAACCTACAATAGTGAGAGTAATCAAGTCGCGAAGATTAAGATGGGCCGGACACGTAGCGCGAATGGGCGATGATAGGACCGATTTTAACGGGGAAGAGATCGACAGGACGGCCGTGACGGAGATGGGAGGACAATGTTAGATTGGACCTCGAGGAGATCGGATTGGATGGTCGAACGTGGAAGGAGAGCGCACAGGACAGGGAACAATGGCGGAGCCGAGTCGGTGAGGTCATGAACTTCCGGCTTCCTACAGGCCAATAAATAATAATAATAACTCTTTCTTCTTTATACATTTTTGACTGATGGACCAAAACTGCTGTCACGTAAGGCCTAGTATTTCATTCACTTTGAGAATTTGTCAAGGAAGGTTCATACTAGATCAAAGAAGTCTTAATAATCACACCAACTCGAAAATGGCGACGCCAAAACAGTGGTTTCGGTTTTTTTTTGAACAGGGGGTGTACATGCGGTATGTCTCCTGAAAAAACCATTTACAAAAAAAAAAACAATGGATAAAAATAATTTTCAGCTCAGAATTGGATAAACACGACATTAACACATCGTTCAATAAGTTGCGAGAATAACTACTAAAACAATATTTTCTTCGTAAATTTCTTCTTTGTTCATCAACATAATCTCCTTCAGCTGCGCAAAGCCAGTTATCACTGGAGGCCAGACCTAGAGAATACGCTGGAATTCGAAGCGCAATTCGTGTAATTTGGCCATCTTTTTAACGACTTATGAAAAGATACATTATCTTGGGGACAGATCACTTTTTCTTCTTTATTTGTGGCCATTTTTCGGTAATTTTGTTCTTTAAACGCACCAATAATGCCATATAATATTCGCTATTCATGGTTTTTCCCTTTTCAAAGTAGTCGATGAATATTATCTCCTGCACATCCCAAAATACAGGGGCCATAACCTTGGTGGTAGACTGTTGCGTCTTTGGACACCTCGGACGCCTTTTACCTCTTCACTCAGCCGATCGCCGATTTCAACCCGGAACGAAATGGTGAATCCATGTTTCATCCATTGTCACATACCGACGCAAGAAATCCTTTCTATTCCGACTAAACACTGCCACACAGTCCTCAGAATAATCGATGCGTCAATGTTTTTGCTCCATTATGAGGCACTTATTTGGAAAAAAAAGCTTGTGCATGGCAAAATTTTGATGCAAAATTGATTTTTAGCAATGTTTTGTCAACACATGAAATTCGGTTTTTTTCCAGCGTTTTCAATATTGTAAAAATAGCTTCACTTAAATTACTATAACTCTGTATGATATGGTTCGATTGTCATGAAGTTTTGATAAATATCGTTTGAAGATTAGTATTTTCTAAAAGTTATAATATAAAGATTTTTTATTATAGCTGCCATCTATAACTTAGTCTCGGGACTAGTTGAACGTTGTGTTGTAATCTACGTTGCAAAATTTATTAAATCAAACTCAGAACTGATAGTAAGGGCCGGTGCATGTATTATTCGCATGAACTGAATCACAATAACGAGGCATCATTTGGTAGCGCTAATTCAAGTGTCGTCTCGGATCCGGGCGGCCTGGCTTATAGAGTCATGTTTCTTTTGCGTCCGGTTCAGAAATCAGTTTTAAGAATTTGTTGGGGTGAAATCGTTCACACAGAGAATTTAATTTGAGTAATCTTACCCTTGACTGAAGAATCCTCTTAATTTCCTTGACGCATGGAACTTAAATTGCTCAAAGTTATATTAAAACAAAACCATTCCACATTGAGATGTGTCTCGAGTGCCTTGAACCAATTTCAAGGAACAATAAACTTCAATTTGAACAAATCAAGAGACAAGCGTTTAAATTCAAATTTCTTTTAACTGGATCTCACACGTGATCTGGGAGAACCTAATGGAACGAGAGAACATGAGCATCGTTTGTCAGATCCATTCATTCAATTTTCCGTTCAACTTTCTTCACGTCCATCCTGGTATTGCCTCTTTTTGGATTCATTTTTGTTCAGTGCATCTCACTTTCTCTATATGTATCAAGACCTGCATGAATGTCGACAAAATTAAATGTGCCGGTTCCATTCAGAAGTGGAGCACCCAATATACGAATCAAGACAAGTAATCCGTAGATTAACAATGACACTGGAACGACAAGATAACAAGGTGACCTTGTAAAATCGTCTTCACCATCAGTATCGTCATCGACGAGCCAGAGCTCCGCGAATTGGAGATTGGGGTTGAATAGCATTCGCTTTTGCGGAATTTCGACTGGCAGGATATGACTCATTTTCTGTCCTCAATTTGCGATTAAGAACATTTCAAGTAAAGCCACTTACCAATTTGATGAATGGATAATACGAGTAGTTTTCAACGTAAATTTATGGTATCAAAAGGATTCCTGCAAACAATACTGTCACGTATTTTCCTTCTACGGACTTTGATTGTGACATATCCATTTTTCAATCGATGCAATGTACTTTGTATTAAAGCTTTCAGTCGGTATATATACCTTCATTGCTCAAAACTCTTTGAACATTTCCATACAAATAAGTATGCAAATGTACCGGAGACATTTAAATAACGACATCCCGTTCATGACAACCTAGGCACAAAGGACAATTGAACACAGGGAAACTGATAAAACAGGAACTAATGATGTACGCTGCTTGGGAAATGACAATGGGTAGAGAAGAAAGATTTTAAAACCGTTCAAAGCCATTTAGATAAGACAAGTCTAGCAATGCCAGTTGAATTGGTATTCTACTTTGTTAATTTCAATCTCAATCTGAGGCAAGTTGACCTAAGGGGTAAATGCTTTTGTGAATGAGGAATACAAGTAGTTCCGTAAACTGCACATTTACCAATGAGCATCAATACACGATATCTATAAGGTTAAAGCAGAGACAAAAAACCCACAACAAGGAATGATTATCTGGGGCAAAGGATTAATTGAATTTAGTATTTCTAATGAGGAAATGTGTAGATTTCCGGTTTAGAATGGCTACATGGAAGCCATTGTTGTAGTGCAGTTTGTGTGTAAATAAATTATATAACTTCCCGAGAATGTTACTAACATAAATCATCAACAATTCAAAATAAATTAAAACGTATCCACCGGCAGCCATATAACCAGTGTACTTGGCAGATATAGCCAGTCTGATTTTGAAAGGATCATTATATTTAATATTGGGTGAATCCTTATGATGTGAACTGTTCTCACAAAAGCTAAATACTTTATTTTTTAATAACATCCTTTATTGTATATGAATTGTACAATCTTAACAGTTTATTTTAATACAATGTTTGAATTGAACTTAATTTAGTTTAATTAAGTAAACCGTATGAGGGTTTACTACACCAGTGTTCAGCTTCCAAGTCGACTTTAGTATGTTAAACTTTATCATGTTAATTCATAAGGTTTCGTCCGTTTTAGCCTTCTCAATTCGTGAGTAATATCCAAAAATTAAATAGCTTCTAGGTTGGTGTGATTATGTAGGCGTTTTTCGTGTTTGACAGTACATTGTTGATGCCCGATTAACCAATACATTTGCCTACGTTTCAACTGTACTTGCTCACCTTTTTCTTTCACATGATGTCTCCAGTGTAGTCTGCTGCCCAGGTGTATACCAAGATATGAATCGCTGAATCTGCTTTTGAAACTGGAATTCCGTCGATATACGAGGGTTGCCTTTTATGTTTCGGGATTTGGCAACCCTAGCGTTGCAATCCGGCAATTGACAGCTCTGTCGTAAAGTTGGACATTTTTGAGGTTATACGCACTCAGAACGTTTTGACATACGAGCGCTATTTGTGTTGTTTACAGTAACTTAAAAGATTCATCTCGGCCCAAAAATGGAATTAAATCGTCAACATTTTCGTGCGATTATTTTTTACAACTTTCGGCGTGGATTAACTCAGCAACAGTGCATGGATGAACTTAATTCAATTTTTGGCGTTGAAGCTCCATCAAGGACCAGTGTTTATCGATGGTATGGTGAATTCAATCGTGGTCGTAGTTCACTCCAAGATGAATTTCGTGAAGGTCGTCCAAAATCAGTTGTTGTTCCGAAAACCATTGATGCTGTGCGCGAACTGATATTGGAAGATCGTCATGTGACCTATCGTGAGATTGAGACAACCTTAGGCGTTAGTGGGACCAGCATACATTCAATATTGCATAAACATTAGACTGTCAAAAAAATGTGTTCGCGTTGGATCCCACACAATTTGTCAATCGCCGAAAAAAAGGCTCGTGTCAATTGGTCGAAAGAAATGCTCAAAAAATACGGTCGCGGTGCTTCGAAACACGTCTATGATATCGTGACAGGTGATGAATCGTGGATTTACGCCTATGAGCCCGAAAGTAAACAGCAGTCGACTGTCTGGGTGTTTCAAGATGAGCCAAATCCAACAAAAGTTGTTCGCGCACGAAGCACTTCCAAGCAAATGGTCGCCTGTTTTTTCGGAAAAACTGGACATGTCGCAACCGTACCACTAGAACAACGCAGAACAGTCAATTCTGAGTGGTACACAACCATTTGTTTGCCAGTTGTCTTCCCAGAAATCAGGAAAACCAACCGCCGAAGACGGATCACTCTTCACCACGACAATGCGAGCTCTCACACATCGGCTGCGACAACTGCATTTTTGAGCACCCAAAACATCGATTTGATGGGTCATCCGCCGTATAGTCCTGACTTGGCACCGAATGACTTCTTTTTATTCCCGTACGTAAAAAACAAACTGAGAGGTCAACGTTTTTCGACACCTGAAGAAGCGGTTGCTGCATTCAGAATGCATGTGTTGGAGATACCTCAATCAGAGTGGCAAAAGTGCTTCGACAATTGGTTCAAACGCATGCAAAAGTGTATAGATCTTCATGGCGAATATTTTGAAAAACAATGAAGTGATTTTCGATGATCAATATTTGTTTTTGTTCTCTAATCCCGAAATATAAAAGGCAACCGTCGTATGTTGCTATCTGATCGTCACAATGTAAATCTCACATTACCACCTCAATGGCTAAGTTGGTAAGGAGGTTGTGTCTTACGTTTGATTGTGCCAACGTAGGTTCAACTGACCACTCTTGCTGACGGCACAATTACTGAGTAGGTAGAGTCGCAAACCCCAGTCGTCCGGTGATATACCACACCATTAAATTTTAGGCTTCGTGAAATGGTTGAGAGAACTCCTTAACCATTTTTCGAAACTTGGCCGATGGACGTGGGCTAGAAAAAATAACATCTTAGTCCGCTGACTCCGCGCTATAGGTTTGCCTTTCCTTGAGTGCCTGTTGCAATTATTCTGTACCTTTCCTTTTTTTTTTGTTTTTTTTTTTTTTTGATTATCCTCAGCTGATTATATAACTGTAATGTGCTTATGATTGTATGTTTGGTTATTGGTGTAGGGTTATTATTAATTAAGAGTTGTGGTATTACCTTGTGGCGCAAGGCTAATAACCTTGCCCGTAAAAATAAATTATTATGGAAGTTTAACAAGCTTCGAGACTTGCTAAATAATGCCAAAACAGGATCCCGGTTGTAGTGCCGATGATGATGATGATGATGATGATGATGGTATTATCTTACCTGATGCTTTTCTTTACAGTGATGTCCAACTATTAGGCCCCAAATTCGAGATTGACTAAAAAACTGCGATAATTTTAGTGACTAAACTTATTATTTTTGTTTTATTCATGCCTTCCACCACTTCGAATGCCTAATCTAGAGACTGTGTTTTTGTAATATTTAATATTATAGTTTCCATATGTAGTTTATTGCCGTCCAGAAGCGTCGACCGCCAATCGAGAGATTGTCCCGGAATCCGAAATGCGCCCCCCTTTTACCATCATCATCGGCACTACAACCGGTATCCGGTCTTGGCCTTATTAAACAAATCTCTCCACCGGTCCCGATTTCGAGCCGATGTCATCCAGTTTCGCACTCCCAGGCTCTGGGCGTCCTGGTCTACGCCATCCCTCCATTGCAGACAAGGCCTGCCGCGCTGTCTCCTACCATACATCCTGTCACAAAGGACTTTCCGGGCAGGCTTCTCTTCGCTCCATCGAGCTAGGTGTCCCGCCCACCGGAGTCTACCGAGCTTGGTTTTTCGTACAACATTAGCGTCAAGGTAAATCGTTTACAACTCATGGTTGTAGCATCTCCGGAATCGTCTACCCTCACATACGGGGCCAACAATTCTCCTTAAGCCCTTCCCCTCAAACGCGACTAAGAGTTCAGAGTTCATTTTATTGAGCACCCAGGTCTCCGATCCATACATGAGTACTGATAGGACAATGGTAATGCACAGTACTAGTTTCAATGTTCTGGATAAATTTTGGGATTTAAAGAGCGTTGATAGACCATAGTAGGCTTTGTTGGATTTGATCAACCGTTCGCGTATTTCTTTTTCCATACTGTTATCGGCTGATACTATTGACCCAAGGCAGTTAAAGGATTGCACTACTTCAAATTCGTGCTTCGCTACTGATAGTTTGACCAACGTTAGGTCTTGTCTTCACAGAAGTTGCCACCATGTACTTCATTAATGTGCAGTCCCTATTTTTGTGCCGCCCGCTCGATCTGGGTGAACGTGTGCCATTTCAAACAGATACACATACAATATGCAAGCAAAAAGTGAAGAAATTCGAATAATCAAAGCACCAGAGCCGTATACCATAGCGATTACATAACAATTCGACATCAGTTGAGTGTACTTGAGTTTACAAATCGAATTCGTACACGCGGCCAGTAGCCTGATGCTTCATTGCTTCGCTTCTCAACCGTTTCATCATGTGTTCAATTCATGTTCCTTGCTTATCGCAAACAACCCCGACGTGATCTGTGTACACACAGCACACACTTTCCCATAGTAAACAGAACTTCACGACACCGATCACGATTTCCACATAGAACACCGGCACACTCGCCTGCTCCGAAGTTCTCTCGCTCGCTCGTTCCTCGCTCCGTCGTTCGCACACGAAGTTGGTCGTAACAAAGTTACTGAGGAGGGAGTAGTGTGGCGTTTCTAGCAGATACACACACAGTATGCCAGAAAATAGTGAGGAACACAAAAAAAATTTTGAATAATCGAAGCATCAGAGCCGTACACCATAGCGATAACATAACAATTCCACATCAGTTCAGTGTACTTGAGTTTAGAAATCGAATTCGTACACGCGGCAGTGGCCTGATGTGTTGAGCATTGGTTACGTTTTTGGTGATTCTAACCGTCATAGCGTCAGTTCGAATCACACGTTCTTCACTATCGTCGCAATACGTTATAAACGTGTCCTGTATGACCGAAACGCATCTACCGATAATGTCGATGTAATCTGCGTAAGCAAGTATCTGGCTGGACTTGGTGACAATAGTCCCTCTAGTTGTAACGCCAGTGTCACGGATTGCTTTCTCCATCTCCATGTTGAAGAGGAGGCAGGCCAGATCGGCTCCTTGTCGGAGTCCATTAAAGATGTTTATTGGTTTAGACACCGACCTCGCTATTTTTATTTGACTAGTTACGTTGGTCATGGTCAACCTACAAAGTCGTATCAATTTGTTTGGAATGGCGAATTCTCTCATGGCATTATATAGTTCTACCCTGGCTATGATATCGTTGGCGGCCTTAAAGTCTATAAATAGATGATAAAATGGAATATTAAATTCCAGTCATTTTTCTATCGTCTGCCTAAGGATGAATATCTGATCAATCGCTGCATTGCCTGGGATGAAGCCACACTGATATTGACCAATGATGGCTTTAGCGTATGGGGCTATCCGATCTTGCAGGATAGTGGAGAGTATCTTATAAGCGGTACTCAGCAATGGTATACCCTTCTAATTGCTTCACAGTATGATATCTCCCTTCTTATGTATGGGGCAAATTAACCCACGACGCCAGTCTTCCGGCATCTCCCCTTGCTCCCATACGTGTACCACGATCTCATGAATTGCGTGATGTAACGCTGTCCCTGTGTTTGATCAGCCCTGCTGCTATGCCATCAGCTCCGGGGGCTTAATTTGATTTGAGCTGTCTTATGGTCATCAAGGTCAGAAAGTGGAAAAACAACCATCTTACGAGGATAGGTCAGTAAGTCCTTTAAAAGGCCTACGATGGCGCTCGTAGCATCACTAATGGTTTGTTTTACAGTTAGTATCAATTCTCACTAGGTATCTGTCAATTTTAAAATTGTTTCTTGTTTCAATTTGGCTTGGTAAATTGGGTATGAAAAACTATCTGCAAGATGGGGGCCGCATTTGCTCTGAGCTGAGAACTTTTCGACCGCATTGGTCGCAACCCAGATGAGTTTCTGCGAAGATTAGTAACTGTGGATGAATCTTGGATACACCAATACACTCCCGAGACGAAAGAACAGTCAAAACAGTGGATTGTTTTAGGCGAACGGGCTCCAAAGAAGGCAAAGACGGCGATGCCAGCTGCAAAGATTATGGCTACTGCGTTTTTGGATGCACGTGGTGATATCGTCATTGACTATTTGGAAAAGTGACAGACGATAACTGGATTTTTTTATACTAACGCGCGCTTAAAAGAGGATTTTGAAGTACCCTTAAATGTCAGATCATGGATGGTATTATACGTCATTATTAGGTCAGCTAATAAAAGAAAACCGTGCTCACGTTGTAAAGACTTTTTGACCTGCCCTCGTGTTTTCAAGACATCTTTTGACCGCGTCTAGCACGGCGCATTGCTAAGCAAACTTCATTCATACGGACTGTCCCAGCAGCTTCGCGACTGGACGAAGAGCCTCCTCGAAAATCGATCGATCGGGGTTGTTGTGGACGGCGAGTCTTCGGATCTTTATCCTATTAATTCAGGGTGCCGCAAGGTTCTATTTTGGCTCCAACTTTGTTTTTGCTTCACTTAATGTTTTGTGGGAATTAACGGATAACCGAGTGTGCAGTTTCGCGGATGAGAGTATGCTTGTTTCCTCTTTTTCGGGTGGCTGGCCGATCAGTGCATCAACGTTGCACCAGCTGAGATGTGACCAAAACGACTCTCTGAATCGGGGTCTGGATAAGGTTCTGCAATGGGGAAAGCCCGATCTCGTTGTCTTCAACTCAACGAAGACACAATATACAACATTCACAAACAAAAGTGAATCATCGGTTTCACAGTTGATGATGAATGGCCAGACCCTCGAATCTGTGGAAAGCATGAAATTGCTCGGCGTCGCGGTCTGTGGGAATGTATCGTGGCATAAATACGTGTCGAACATCACCAGGTCCGTCTCGGGAAAACTGAGTTATCTTTCTAAAGTCAAGAAATATTTTCTCCGGCCCAATTTCTTCTCCTGTATAAATCCCAAATTAGACACGCGCTCGAATATTACTCTCATGTTCCGGGCTTGGCTCCTTGGCATACAGAGGTGAGTGATCATCCTGATCGGGGACTATACCAGGTGTACCGGTCTCAAATGAGCATCAAGATACAAATGTATCGATAGAGAACGTTTGTTGTGAACTAGCCCTTATATTTTTTTTATTTGGTTGCTATGACATCTGTCAAACATATTTAGTATGGATCAAGTCATTGTACAAACAACATCAATTTTTTTAAATCCTGTTAAAAATGTCGAATTTTGTTCCAGAAAATGATGATTTGAAGAAAAGTGCTGCAGAGTAGCATCGAATGCTTGTCGAGGCTTATGGTGATCATGCTCTATCCGAAGCAACATGCAAAAGATGGTTCAAGCGGTTCAGAGATAATGATTTTATTGTCCGAAATGAAGAACGTGGAAGACCACCAAAAAAGTTTGGAGACGCCGAATTGCAAGCAATATTGGATCAAGATGACACTTTAAGTCAAAAACAAATGGCATAAATGTTAAATCTTGCACAACAAACAATTTCTGACCGTTTAAAATCGATGGGAAAGATCCAAAAGTGTGGAAACTGGATGCCACATGAATTGAATGACAGGCAGATGGAAAAGCGAAACACCACACGTGAAACGTTGCTTCTATGACACGAAAGGAAGTCAGTATTGCATCGAATTGTGACTGGTGATGAAAAATTGTTTTATTTTAAAAATTTTAAACGCAAAAAATCATGGGTACATCAAGTCAACATCGACTGCAAAGCCTGATCGGTTCGGAAAAAAGACAATGCTCTGTGTTTTGTGGTACCAGAAGGGGGTGGTGTATCATGAACTTTTAAAGCCTGGTGAAACTGTTGATGCGCAACGCCGCCGACAACAAATGAACAGTTTGAACCATGTATTGATCAAAAAACGACCAGAATGGGCCACTGTTACGTAAGTATCTTCTCCATCGCCTATGTTTTGACCAGACTTTCAATCGGCCACATGGGAGATAAAAAATATAAATGGTTTGGGCACAACTCGGGGTGTGATCAGGTGAAATTAACTTGTATTCCATTTGAGCTTGTTTTGGAAACCCATTGGATGTGGCTGAGTTGTGGTTAAAATAAACGCTGCGGGCGTATAAACCCAGCTTCTTTTCGGCGGTGGTGCCTTTGGCTAGTTTCGAAGTCGACCGCCATCGAAGGTGAATTTTCGAAGAAACGGTGATGAGAGAGGAGGATAGGGAATTGACAGGAGTAGAGAAAAAGTGCGGCAGCTGTTAAAGTGGAAGGTAGTTAGCAGAAAGAAAGTTTTTATCGTTGTTTAATTTTTGTCCCAAGAAGGGAGTACGTTTTCGGTGAATCGTCGACGGAAAAAGTATAAGAAGAAAATTTGTATTTTGTTTGATTACGTCAAGAGTTTAAAAGATTAGTGCTGTTCCTCCTCACGGTCCAGATTGTCATGTGTTTGTTTCTTGCCCGTTCGAAGACTAAATAATTAAGTTTGTAGCCAGAAAATCAAAATCAACACTAGAGACGTGAATAAACTGTAAAGTAAATTAAGAAAACGGGGTGTTTTTGTTGAACTCGAAGACCCATCCAGTAAAGGTTGTTCCTACTACCGAAGACCGGTTACGGTAGGTGATCAACGGCACTCAGACAGGCTACGGCGGAGATAAACTCTAGTAGGATACCACGATCAACTCTTTATCGTCAGGTAGACCAACATTGCATGGCTAGCGTAAGTGCCACCCAGGTACTTTTCTGTTTAAACTTCTTTAAAATTAATCATTTGGCCAGAAGTCCATAGCGAAAATAACTACCACACCCAACGACTCAACCGTATATTGTACTGCCCACCAACAACAGTACTCACAAGGGAAAACAGCACGTAACGGGGGGAACAGTTTAACCTTCCAACTGAACTGCATTAGTACAGTATCGGCCACGCATATCCCCCTCACCATCTCTGCAGTAACCTAACATTTAACATTCAACACCTGACAGTTCGCTTCAGTAATTCAGCATACAGCCTTTAATAATCTTGCATATTGTGCAACGCTGCTCTAAGTATACTACAACTGTATACTACAACTGGCAATTTACCTAGCAACAGGTCATATAACAAACTGGCGCTACTGTCTCATAAGGAACATAGGACACAACACTTCTGGGGTTACAATTGACACCCTATCGCTTAGTACAACGTTACCATTCCATAACACCATAGTCGCTGAACAACAACCGGCACTACGGACTGTTGTGTAACAAACTTTGTGCAACATATGTCGCAACTGGGACAGCGGATTAATTATACAAGAATCGGTGCTGCGGACTGCGGCTGAAAATATTATATAAAGAACTTTCATAACCTATACTATAACAACAGAATATATTTCATAACGTTTCAAGAATGGGCGGTTTCACATAAGAACTGACGCTACCACGTAAGACCACAAGACACGGAAAGGTAATTTTGTTGCATGATAATGCTCCGACAAAGAAACAATAAAAGCTCTCGGCTGGGAAGTATTACCCCACCCGCCGTATTGACCAGACTGGGCTCCTTCCGACTACCACTTGTTTTCATCGGTGGGACACGTATTGGCTGAGCAGCATTTCAATTCCTACGAAGAAGTCAAAAATTGGGTCTCCGAATGGTTTGCCTCAAAAGACGACCGGTTTTATTGGCGTGGTATCCACAAATTGCCAGAAAGGTGGTCGAAATGTGTAGAAACTAATGGCCAATACTTCGAATAAAATGTCTTTTACTTTCCCATTTAAAATTAGTTTAAAAAAAAAAACAAACAAAAAACGCTAACTTCATACTGGTACATCCTAGTTGCTATCGCGTGGAAGGCCCGTAGCTGACCTCTGTCGTGTACAGATATTATCGCGGGTACAGTTCTTCGGAGATTCGTTGTATTGTTCCGCAGAATTCGGTTTATGTGCGCTCCACGAGACAATCCGGCGGATCGCACCAATTTGCGGTATAGGTACGCCTCTCTTGAGAGAAGTCTATATACATTTTTTTTCTTTTTTTTATATATGTATACAATAAAGAAAAAAAAATGGCCAGGTCCATCACCAAAAGCACGCCAGGTGTCAAAAGAATGTGAAGCATTTGAACGTCGTATGGGATCAATGCGCTACTTGTTCATTTCCCTTAGAATACCCGGCGAAACGTAGTAATATTTGACATATATTGACACTAACATTGCTCAATGAATTTGCATTCTTCGCCTCAAGTATCGCTGCTCAGAGTTCTTTATCATAAAATTCATGTAGACCTACGGCGGAATGAACAAGTGAATAATCCTCTGTTAAAATATAACTGGCTGGAGCGTTCCGCCCGGTTGTATGTTCCCCCTGGTTACAGTCTTCAGACATTCAAGACGAATGTGCATTGATACCTCTAACATTCTCCACCTTCTCCCACCCGAACTGGACATGGATATTTAAAGATATTTAATGGACTTTCCCCTTTTCTGGGCTCTTTACAAAAATACGAGAAGGAAAAAAAGGAGTCCACATTCTTTTACCCTCATGAGGTAAAAGTTAAACTTTGTCTCCCATCACGGATTCGAAGGCATTGCAGTAGTTTACTGCAAAACATTAAACTGTAACCCCGTTTCAACCCGTTGACAATCTGAATAATGTTTTTTATTAGACCTCTCTCGAGAGAGGCGAACATATAGCGCCGAGTGGGCGCCCAGAGATGCCATCAAATAACTGTTGCAGTTCTTTTTGAACACTTGCAGGTTGTAACACTCCGGGAACACTCGCGTGGGAAGGGACTTCCACAGCTTCCCCGCTTTGTAATGGAACGACTTCTGATGCAGGGATGTTCGTGCCGTCGCGTCTTGAGTTGAACCACAAACGGGTGCGATCCGTCGGATTGTCTTGTGGAGCGCATAAAAACCGACTCGCGTGGAACAATACCAAGAATCTCCGAAGAACAGTACCGGTGATAATATCTGTAAAAAAACAGAGGTCGGCTACGCGCCTACGATGTGATAGCGACTGTAGTCCCGACGTCAGCGCCGAGTTTCCGATCAGGCGGATTGCTCGTCTCTGTATGCTCTCAAGTAGGTCGAGGGTATGTTTAGGAGCCGAGCTACAAACATGAGAGCAATAAATCTAAATTGGGATTTATATAAGAGAAGAAGTCGGGCCGGATTGAAATATTTCTTGGCTCTAAAAAGATAGCTCAGTTTTCCGGAGCCTGACCAGGCGATACTCGACACGTATTTATGCCATGATACATTCCCACAGACCATGACGCCGAGCAATTTAAAACTTTCCCCAGCCACGAGGGCCCGGCCATTCATCATCAGCTGTGGAACCGATGATCCACTTTACTTTGTGAATGTTGTATATTGTGTCTTCGCTGCATTGAAGTCGACGTGATTGGCTCTTCCCCACTGCAGGATTCAGAGAGTCAATCTGTCTACATCTCAGCTGATGCGACGCAGATGCACCAATCTGCCGAACACTCGAAAAGGAGGAAACAAGCGTACTATCATCCGCAAAACTGAACACTTTGTTACCCGTTGTCTCCAAGAAATCATTTATGTAAAGCAAGAACAAGGTTGGAGCCAAAATAGAGCCCTGTGGCACCCCTGAATTAACAGGATATAGATCCGAACACTCGCCGTCCACAACAACCCGGATCGATCGATTTTCAAGGAAGCTCCTCGTCCAGTCGCAAAGTCCATATGAACGAAGTTTGCTCAGCAATGCCACGTGCCAGACGCGGTCAAAAGCCTTGAAGATATCCAATGCGACCGCCCTTGACTCACCATGCCGTTCAATCACAGATGTCCATATATCGGTTATACGTGCCAAAAGGGCCGCCTCCCACGGAATCCGTATTGAGGATCATTCAGAATTCCGTTGCCCTCCAAATACTTAACTAACTCTGTATTGATGACTTTTTCCATTACCTTAGATAAAATAGACAGTAATGCTATCGGACGGTAATTTTGTGGGGGACACTTTTTTCCCGTCTTTGGGATTGGCTGAACTCGAGCGATTTTCCAGCAGGCAGGAAAGGTCCTCCGTGCGTAAGATAACCGGAAGAGTCTGCCAAGAACCGGCGATAGTTCTGGAGCACAGTTCTTAAGGACTATTGCTGGTATTCCGTCCGGGGCGGTTGCCTTTCTACAATCCAGTTCACGTAGAATGCGTTGAATAGTGCGCGGACAAAATCTCACACCCCGCATCGAAGGCCGTACCGCACACCTCGGACCATGGAAAGGATGCGAAGAATTCTCGCAAATCGTCCCAGTTAGCAGCCCCATACTTCCATACATGGCGAAGCTGCCTAGGTCGGCTTGATATGCAAGTGCTTGCGCGACAGATACGAAGCAGTGATCTGAGTTTCCCAGTGGCGCCTCTACGGTATAAATACTCGGTTCGGATGTCAAAAACAGATTCAGGGTGTTCGAATAATCGCCTCGGGTATCCGGCACTCACGTTGGCTCCCCCACGAGTTGAGTCAAGTTGTGGCTTACAGCAAACACTTCCGTCAGCCTCACAGCCTCGTCGGTTCTGTTAGAGTGTATCAACCAGCCGAAATTGTGCACTTTAAAATCGCCAAGGACAACAATTTCAGAAGCTGGGTGGTTGATCTGTATCCAGTCGACGGTATGTGACAGATGTTCGAAAAATGTCGCCGGTCGATCGTCATTCGGGGATTGGTAAAGACAACAAAGAAATTTAACGGAATTCCTCTGCACGACCCTCAACCATATGATGTCCATATTATTGGGTTTCAACGCCTCCATCCTCTGGCAAGCCAGATCGGACCGCGCGAAGACGCAGACTCCGCCCTTAAAACGGAATCTCGAATATAAGTCGTATCCTGAGCAACGAAGATATGTCGAATCAGTTGACGAATCGACATGGGTCTCAGTTAGGGCAAGGATATCAGGTTTCGTTGTTTGCAAATATTGGTGGACGGCGTTTACATTCATATTGGTGAAACCGATGCCCCTGATATTACAAAATGCCGTCACCAGTCGAGCGTGGGCAGCGCCTCGAGAGCGAGCCCGGTTATGTGATGACGAACCTCTTGAAGTTCCATTATTTATCATGATATCTGCATGATGTTCCCCCCGACTTAGACATATAGCGTTTTAAAGGATAGTGAAGAACGTGTGATTCGAACTGACGCTACGACAGTTAGATCCACCAAAAATTGAACCTAAGCGTAACACATCAGGCTACTGGCCGTGTTTTAAAATTCGATTTTTAAAGCCAAGTATATTCCACAGATGTGAATTATTCTGTTATCGCTATGGTATACGGCTCTGATGTATTTTGTTATTCGATTTTCGTTCGGTGTTCTTCACTATTGTATTGTGTGTGTATCTGTTAGAGAAGCCACAGACATATTTTTGTTAATTGGATAAAAGTGGTTGAAACGGAGTTATATAATCCCGAGAAGCATAATTGCAATGAATTCCGAAAGTTTCTTACAGCAGAAATTTTTGAAGTATTCATATTTGAAAATTTATTTATATATTTAAAATTGATGGCTCTCTTCTTTACTCTTGCAAGGTCAACAATTTCAACATTCTATCCATTTGATAACAGACGCTATATATTACCGAGCCAGGAAAAATCTGTTTTAAAAATGTTTTTTAGTGGATATAGTGGTTAACTGGACGCACCATGGGCTTGCGTTATGCAATTTAGAGTTCCGCTTAAACCAACGAAGCGAGACTTCATGAACCCATATATAATGGATTGAACCATAATAGAGTCTCCTTGCCATTTATTTCTCGATTCTAGTGAAGTAATTTGCATTAGGTAGTTGGCAGTCACGTCATGCTTGAACAATTGATGGGTTGAGCCTGACTTCTTGGTGACTGAAAATTTGACAAAATTATTTGACAGCTCTATTAAAATCCCCAGAATAACGTTATACATTTTAATTTAGTTCTTCACTGGTCTTTGCGTTTATCTTATTCGTTGGTGTTCATTTCATGTTGCTTCGGTCTCTATTAGGATTAAGTCACTTAATCTCAGTATATTAGATAGAACTTGTGTGTTCCGTTCTTTTCCCAGCTCTGCAATTTAATCCAAGAAATTTGCGAATGATACCTGAACTCGTACACGACAAATAGTGGCTTGTCGTTTCTCGTGTTTCATCTGACGACGTTGGTTGCGGGTGACATTATACACATCAGACTATCAGCCAACTATGTGCACCCAACCAATGTAGTGAAGGGCGACAACATAGTAATAGCTACATTTAAAAAATCCGGATGAAGTTACATGCCACTTCGGGTTAGATGGTTTTTCATCCATCCATCTGTCTATCTATCCATTCATTCTCATATATCACTAGCCAGATTTTTAGCTACAACCTGTCGGAGCGGAAACTCATTTGCTGATTACTATCGTGGCATTCATTAGAGTTCTCACGTTGAAACCCGTAAAAGCGTACATAATACAAATATATCATTGCATAACCAACGAGTTGTAGCAACTTACTATGTTCATTTTTTTTCCCTCGTTTTAAATTTAAACTAGACAGAAAGGTGTCAAAGTTTATTTTTATGACCCAAAAAGTTTAACGTAATTAATTCCCGTATATCGCACAGTGAAATCACATTCGAGTTCCTATTATCGGTAATAGTAACAAGTCAACGAATCAGACCCACATGAATAAAATTAATTTATTCCCAAAACAATTATCTGGTAGGTACAGATGTAGCAAACGTAGATTTATCACCCATATTTTCCGGTTATACGTAACAATTTACTTTCTCCCACCGTTTGTTTGCGTCTTTTTACGAACTATAGATCTTGACTCAATCCAATTAGTTTAGTTAGGAAATTTGGAAGAAATTAAGATTTACTTCAATACTAAATAAAAAAAGAAAAACTATTATACCACTGTATAAGTTAATACATTTATTAAATGCAGGTTTGAATATAGGCTAAGTTGTGAAGGAAAGTCTGAAGTTGTCGGCTGAACCCTGACCAAACCACTGAAATGAGCATATCGGTAATGTAGTGCATCTGAAGTATTCAAGTTTTCCCCTGTGACATTAGAACATTAAGAATTCGACGCATACAACTGTTTCGATTACAACACGTTGCGTGTCACTCTTAACAGATTACAATTACTCACTAACAGTTCATTCATGGCTTGGTGGCATTTGAAAATTTCTAGACATAATTTCCATAGAAGGGAAATTATTCCGAGGGTATTAAATACGTCACCAGTGACACTGAGTTGCTAATGAAACAAAATACTAGAGTAAATATTTCTCAGTCGATTTGTCATTGACATGTTTTTATCCTTCAATTCTATAAGTATAATTACCAATACTGGTCGTTCGCATACGTATGAATATTTCGGGCTAATATTTCGTATAATAAGACTTGCTGATCTTTTTTGTAATTCGTAATATCTGAGGGTTGAAGTATTTAAAACAAACAACGATCTAAAAGGTATATTTTACTTCCACTGAACCAAAACCTCATTAAAATAGTTCGAATCTTATAATATTAGTCTGTAATTAATATATAACTTCCGTATCATCGTTTTCTATAATAAAAATGACAACGAATTTTTGAAGGTTACATCAACTCAGTTAAGGTAATGAACAATAAATATTCATAAACCGTAAACTTCTTCATCATCATCAGCACTACAACCGGGATCCGGTCTTGGCCTTATTTAACAAATCTCTCCACCGGTCCCGATTTCGAGCCGATGTCATCCAATTTGCCACTCCCAGGGTCTGGCCGTTCTGGTCTACGCCATCCCTCCATCGCAGACAAGGTCTGCCGCGCTGTCTCCTTCCATACATACTCCCACAAAGGACTTTCCGGGCAGGCTCCTCTTCGCTCATTCGGGCTATGTGTCCCGCCCACCGGAGTCTACCGAGCTTGATTTTTCTCACCACATTAGCTTCAAGGTAGTCTCCGGAATCGTCCTCCCTCATATACGGGGCCTACAATTCTCCTTAAGACCTTCCTCTCGGACGCGGCTAAGAGTTAAGAGTGCCTTTTATTGAGCACCCAGGTCTCGGAACCATACATGAGTACTGGTAACACCATGGTCTTGTACAGTAGTAGCTTGGATGTTCTGGATAAATTTCGGGAATTAAAGAGCCTTGATAGACCATAGTAGGCTTTATTGGATTTGATTAGCCGTTCGCGTATTTCTTCTTCCATATTGTATTCGGCTGATACTATTGACCCAAGGTAGTTAGAGGATTGCACTACTTCAAATTCGTGCTCCACTACCCTGATAGTTTGACCAACGTTAGGTCTTCTCTTCGCAGAAGTTGCCACCATGTACTTAGTTTTCCCCTCATTAATGTGCAGTCCCAGTTTTTATGTCGCCTGCTCGATCTGGGTGAAGTAGTCCTGTACAGCCGATTCGGTTCTACCGATGATGTCGATGTCATCTGCGTAGGCAAGTATCTGGCTGGACTTGGTGATAATAGTCCCTCTAGTTGTGACGCCAGAGTCACGGATTGTTGTCTTCAACGCCAGGTTGAAGAGGAGGCAGGCCAGACCGTCCCCTTGTCGTAGTCCATTAAAGATGTTTATTGGTTTGGACAGCAATCCCGCTATTTTTACTTGACGTTGGTCATGGTCAACCTACAAAGTCGTATTAATTTGTTTGTAATGCCGAACTCTCTCATGGCATTATATAGTTCTACTCTGTCTATGTTGTCGTAGGCGGCCTTAAAGTCTAGAAACCGATGATATAATGGAATCTTAAATTCCTGACATTTTTCCATCGCCTTGCTAAGGGTGAATATCTGATCAATCGCTGATTTGTCTGGGATGAAGCCACACTGATATTGGCGAATGATGGCTTTAGCGTATGGGGCTATCCGATCTTGTAGGATGGAGGAAAGTATCCTACAGGCGATACTCACCAATTTTATACCCCCTATAGTTGCTGCATGCCGTAATATATCCCTACTTATGTATGGGGCAAATTATTCCACGACGCCAATCTTCCGGCATCTCCTCTTGCTCCCATACGTGCACCACGATCTCATGAATTGCGTGATGTAACGCTGTCCCTCCTTGTTTGATCAGGTCATTTGGTATGGTATCAGCTTCTGTCTTATGACTTTTAATGTTTCCTAAATGCTTGGTGGCGGCAATATTTGGTCTTGATCTCGCATTGGCGGCGCCTCCAATTCTTCTGTGAGCTGACCATTTAGCAATTGATTGAAGTGCACTTCCCCTCGTTCCAGAATACCTTCAGGATCGGTGATCAGATTACCCTCTTTATCCTTGCTGTGGCGGTGCTGCGAACCCCACAAACTTTGTGGGATTAAATACCTTTCGCCTGGCTAAATGGAGTATACTTACCGTGTCCTTAACCCGCGTGCCCATAGACACGTGGACCCAATTTACCTTTCCGCCCAGCTAAAGGGGACACGCATACGGGCGTCCTCGACACCACGTACCCACAGACGCGTGGGGACAATTTCTCGACCAATTCCTGATGCCTTCACGGTTATCGATGGACACTACCCAGAAAAGAAATAGTCGTTACGACCCATTAGCTCGGCAAACACAAGTGGCCGGTGCCACTTGCCGACAGCCAGCAAAATCCCAGGCGATAAATTTATGGCCAAGGAATAAACAAATGTATGACCTTCCCTGAGCCAACCGCAATTTCGCTTTCCTTTTCGAAAGGACTATTGTGGGAACAGAGATTAAACACCAAACCGAACAACCTACAATGTTCCTACAAGGAAATAAAAACCAATGTAAATATCGCAGCCGAAGCTAATGACTTCGGCCAAGGAAATCATTAGGGCCATAAACCACACGCGAGTGGATACCGCAGATGTGTGAAAATCCTGACGATCCTCGGCATATCTCCTGCCACACGGAGGGGTGCATCAAACAGTATTCTTACGAACAATACGAAATCCCAGGACAAGTGAGGGTGCAATCTCCTGGATAGCAGAAATCCCTTGGTAAAGAGAGAACACCAAGGGATAAGAGACTGGAATAGAAAGGAAGAACAACGGGTGAGTTTCTTATCCCTGGAGAAAAATTCGTTTAACAAGTCCAGTGAAAACCTCCGCAGCATAAAGAGGAACCTTCGAGAAAGCGGGCGAGTGTGTCGGCGCAAGTGTTCGTCTAGAGAAAGTGTTCCAACCAAAAAAAAAAAAAAAAAAACGCAAGCCTAATTAAATAAATCTCCGCCAAAATACTGCGGATTACTTTGTAGAACTTCCGCGCCTGGTGCGGACCTCGTTCTTTACTTTTATCTATTTCACAGAGTAGAATTTTTACCCAGGCACTTTTCTTTTGTCTGTGTAGTCTTTTTTTAGATCTTCTGAGCTCTTTGTATTTCTCCCCGCGTACCCACGCACCCGCGTGCTACGAGTTTGCTCCAATATCCAGTATGCAGTATTCTTACTCATCATCAAACCACTCGCTACAATCTCTACGACTACTGCCTAAGATGGAGTTGGCAGCACTAATGACAGTACCCTTAATGCGTGCCCATTTAATTCTACGGCCGGCATTGTGACCCCAGGACTTTCTCTCCCTCCGTCGAGCTCTGCTTCCGCGCACGAAAAACTATACCAACAAGACAGTGATCCGAGTCGACGTTGGCACCTCGGTACTATCGTACCGTCATCAGGCTCGAGAAGTGTCGACGGTCTGTCAACACGTGGTCAATTTGGTTGCGAGTGGCTCCATCAGATGATACCGAGGTGACTTTATGAATATCTGTACGCAGAAACCTGGTACTCGCAATGACCAAGTACTTTGATGCTGCCAATTCGATGGCTCGTAGTCCATTGCCATTAGTGTCATTTCATTTCATTTTTACAACATTTTTTATTTTTCTTTTATATTCTTAATTTCTAAATTAAAGGCTAGACAAAAAATGCTTAAATTCTAGCTTAATTATCTTATATAATAACTTACTGGTCCTTCGCAGACGCTCTAAGCTAAACATTACTTAACATTTGTATAATTTGCCTTTCGGCGACAGAACTTTGTGGCAGTACTGATAATTAGTTGAAATACAAAGAAAAATTTGAAAAACTTTGTCAATTTTTTTTTTTTTATGTAAGAGCACTTAACCTAACTTAACTTAAATCTTATACTACCCTAATTCTAGAAAAGCTAAGTCTATGTAAGCTAGCTGATGATAGTATGATTCTTTACCGACTTTGGTACCCAGGTCTTTATATATTCAACCACCAGAACTGTTGACGCTGTCTAATACTATCGTCCCGGTCTCTGTGGGAGATAGCCCTACTGAAGCGCAGGAGCTCCTCTTCGGTGCGCGCTACTTCCCGGTCGTAGCACAATCGCCCGTCTACAGATGATCTACTTACATGATAGATCAGCGGAATTCCGAATCTATCCTGTATAAGCCCTTTCATGTCCAAATCAAGGAACATGCCATTAGTGTTCTCTGCAAACTATGGGAAACTGCGTAGTGCCTGAAAACCGGCCCGCGATCAATTTTTGTATTAAAATCACCAAGAACGATTTTCACGTCGTATCTTGGGCCGGCATTGAGGGCCCGTTCGAGGTTCTCGTAGAATTCTTCTTTTTCGTCGTTCTTAAACTTGTCTTGCAAGTGAAGAGTGCATAGTCTTTGGTCTATTATTAAAGCCGATAACGGTGGGCTTCAGTTTTCCGCTGTTTCTCATTCTCATTTATTAGGCTTAATCCAAGGTTACGGTAATATAAATATAATGACTTACAGACTAACTAAAGTAGTAATTAAAAAAAAAAACAAAAAAAAAAAAAATATATATATATATATTTTTGAGCACCCAAAACATCGATTTGATGGGTCATCCGCCGTATAGTCCTGACTTGGCACCGAATGACTTCTTTTTATTCCCGTACGTAAAAAACAAACTGAGAGGTCAACGTTTTTCGACAAGAAGCGGTTGTTGCATTCAGAATGCATGTGTTATAGTGATACCTCAATCAGAGTGGCAAAAGTGCTTCGACAATTGGTTCAAACGCATGCAAAAGTGTATAGATCTTCATGGGGAATATTTTGAAAAACAATAAAGTGATTTTCGATGATCAATATTTGTTTTTGTTCTCTAATCCCGAAATATAAAAGGCAACCCTCGTATATATGTATATATATATATATATATATATATATATATATATATATATATATATATATATATATATATATATATATATATATATATATAAGTCACAAAAGAAGAAAAAACAAGAAAGGAGAAGGGGACTTGGAGGTAGGGGAGGTAGGAGGCTGGAGAAGAGCGAGTGTATGTGACTAGAAAGCCTACCCCGACCACATGGTATTTTGCATGACAGCTATAATAACTGTCATACTCATTTCTTTGAATTATACCACTCCCTATCCATCTTATTTCTTGTAAAGCTGTTATGCCGGTCTTATATTCGGTCAGTGCATCGGCTAGCTGCTGAGCAGCTCAAGCTCTTTATAGTGAGAGGACGTTTCATGAGAAATTTCTTAAGTCGTTTAGCGGTTTTCGTTTCCGTGGTTGCCGTCGTGTAGCCGGTCCATATCCGAGGCTTGTTAAATTTTCCATAATGATTTGTTTTCCCGGGCAAGGTTATTAGCCTTGCGCCAACCTTTCTCGGGATGATGCTGCCTGTATTGGTTCACTACTTGGCGGGTGTCAAAGTAGCTATCCAGGGGTGTCACGTGGAGACTGCATGTCAATTTGGATTGAACTGGGACAAGGATCGTCTTGGTCTTCGCCGGGTTGAAAGCAGTCAGTGACTTTGTCCAGTATGTTCGCTCCCATCATCATCATCATCGGTACTACAACGGGGATCCGGTATTGGCCTTATTTAACAAGCCTATGCCCCCCCCCCCCCCCCCCCACACACACACACACACACACACACAAACTTTGAACATAATACCTCAAAAAATGTATATATTACATACCTCGAATTCTGACTTTTCATGGTTCGAGGCAGAAACGTATATGTTATCACCGATACAAATTTGTGTATGAACGGTTCAAGCGGCGGTATTGTAGTCTGCTATATGTAAATTGTTTTCGACGTTGAAAAAATGTGTATTCATAAATTCTTTGGAAACGTGGATTTTGAAATTGATTCTCTGATTGAACACCTCTATTTGCCAGTCCTTATTTTTTCCGATACTTTTAATCCTTTCCACAATCAACTGAGCACCGTTCATATTTAACTGTCTGTTAGCTTTTATTCTCCTCTATAACAATATAAATACGCTTATGTGTATATCCAAACTATCATCTACCAGAAAATCGTACCATTCGCTTGGAAGGTAATGTTATTACAACTCTTTTGTGCCACCAAATAACTTTGGAATTCATAAAATATATCTGTATTTATTCGTACATCTAGGAATCGGGATGACCCGGTTTAACCCTTATCACGTAACCATTCTTCCCTTTCGTCGGCCGATTAAAAAGTCATAACGACCAACATTTCCACATCATAAAACCAATCATATGAGGGACTGTTCTATTCATCGCCTCAGTCACAGCTTCAATGCTACAAAATTTTATTTTGTCGTTCGGTAGCCAAATAATTTACCTTCCATCGACCCTTACACGTCTCATTGCTTCTATCCAAATATGTATAGAGCTGAAGTTCTTCTTCTGGTAAACTTTACGCACGTGTCCTGCTTTACATCTGGGATGCGTCCTTGTGCAACATCAAATGGGAATGGTTTTAATATCTCGGCAAGGGGTTGCAATTTACTAGGATGTAGACGCGGTAGACATTCAACGTTGCCACATAACCACAACTGCCCTTGCGCTAAATACGTAGGTAAATGTTTGAAAATGCGGGAGTATATCTCTGGCAGGACTAGCCTTCAATAGGGGAAAAGTTTTTATGCAAATCGTGGAGAGGAAGAGGGATAAAAAACTCATCAACTTCAGTATTGAAATGTGGATTCACTGTTACCCCCCACCGGATGAATTGGTGAGTTTTTTTTTCTCAATGGGTGCATCAAACAGTATTCTTACGAACAATACGAAATCCCAGGACAAGTGAGGGTGCAATCTCCTGGATAGCAGAAATCCCTTGGTAAAGAGAGAACACCAAGGGATAAGAGACTGGAATAGAAAGGAAGAACAACGGGTGAGTTTCTTATCCCTGGAGAAAAATTCGTTTAACAAGTCCAGTGAAAACCTCCGCAGCATAAAGAGGAACCTTCGAGAAAGCGGGCGAGTGTGTCGGCGCAAGTGTTCGTCTAGAGAAAGTGTTCCAACCAAAAAAAAAAAAAAAAAAACGCAAGCCTAATTAAATAAATCTCCGCCAAAATACTGCGGATTACTTTGTAGAACTTCCGCGCCTGGTGCGGACCTCGTTCTTTACTTTTATCTATTTCACAGAGTAGAATTTTTACCCAGGCACTTTTCTTTTGTCTGTGTAGTCTTTTTTTAGATCTTCTGAGCTCTTTGTATTTCTCCCCGCGTACCCACGCACCCGCGTGCTACGAGTTTGCTCCAATATCCAGTATGCAGTATTCTTACTCATCATCAAACCACTCGCTACAATCTCTACGACTACTGCCTAAGATGGAGTTGGCAGCACTAATGACAGTACCCTTAATGCGTGCCCATTTAATTCTACGGCCGGCATTGTGACCCCAGGACTTTCTCTCCCTCCGTCGAGCTCTGCTTCCGCGCACGAAAAACTATACCAACAAGACAGTGATCCGAGTCGACGTTGGCACCTCGGTACTATCGTACCGTCATCAGGCTCGAGAAGTGTCGACGGTCTGTCAACACGTGGTCAATTTGGTTGCGAGTGGCTCCATCAGATGATACCGAGGTGACTTTATGAATATCTGTACGCAGAAACCTGGTACTCGCAATGACCAAGTACTTTGATGCTGCCAATTCGATGGCTCGTAGTCCATTGCCATTAGTGTCATTTCATTTCATTTTTACAACATTTTTTATTTTTCTTTTATATTCTTAATTTCTAAATTAAAGGCTAGACAAAAAATGCTTAAATTCTAGCTTAATTATCTTATATAATAACTTACTGGTCCTTCGCAGACGCTCTAAGCTAAACATTACTTAACATTTGTATAATTTGCCTTTCGGCGACAGAACTTTGTGGCAGTACTGATAATTAGTTGAAATACAAAGAAAAATTTGAAAAACTTTGTCAATTTTTTTTTTTTTATGTAAAAGCACTTAACCTAACTTAACTTAAATCTTATACTACCCTAATTCTAGAAAAGCTAAGTCTATGTAAGCTAGCTGATGATAGTATGATTCTTTACCGACTTTGGTACCCAGGTCTTTATATATTCAACCACCAGAACTGTTGACGCTGTCTAATACTATCGTCCCGGTCTCTGTGGGAGATAGCCCTACTGAAGCGCAGGAGCTCCTCTTCGGTGCGCGCTACTTCCCGGTCGTAGCACAATCGCCCGTCTACAGATGATCTACTTACATGATAGATCAGCGGAATTCCGAATCTATCCTGTATAAGCCCTTTCATGTCCAAATCAAGGAACATGCCATTAGTGTTCTCTGCAAACTATGGGAAACTGCGTAGTGCCTGAAAACCGGCCCGCGATCAATTTTTGTATTAAAATCACCAAGAACGATTTTCACGTCGTATCTTGGGCCGGCATTGAGGGCCCGTTCGAGGTTCTCGTAGAATTCTTCTTTTTCGTCGTTCTTAAACTTGTCTTGCAAGTGAAGAGTGCATAGTCTTTGGTCTATTATTAAAGCCGATAACGGTGGGCTTCAGTTTTCCGCTGTTTCTCATTCTCATTTATTAGGCTTAATCCAAGGTTACGGTAATATAAATATAATGACTTACAGACTAACTAAAGTAGTAATTAAAAAAAAAAACAAAAAAAAAAAAAATATATATATATATATTTTTGAGCACCCAAAACATCGATTTGATGGGTCATCCGCCGTATAGTCCTGACTTGGCACCGAATGACTTCTTTTTATTCCCGTACGTAAAAAACAAACTGAGAGGTCAACGTTTTTCGACAAGAAGCGGTTGTTGCATTCAGAATGCATGTGTTATAGTGATACCTCAATCAGAGTGGCAAAAGTGCTTCGACAATTGGTTCAAACGCATGCAAAAGTGTATAGATCTTCATGGGGAATATTTTGAAAAACAATAAAGTGATTTTCGATGATCAATATTTGTTTTTGTTCTCTAATCCCGAAATATAAAAGGCAACCCTCGTATATATGTATATATATATATATATATATATATATATATATATATATATATATATATATATATATATATATATATATATATATAAGTCACAAAAGAAGAAAAAACAAGAAAGGAGAAGGGGACTTGGAGGTAGGGGAGGTAGGAGGCTGGAGAAGAGCGAGTGTATGTGACTAGAAAGCCTACCCCGACCACATGGTATTTTGCATGACAGCTATAATAACTGTCATACTCATTTCTTTGAATTATACCACTCCCTATCCATCTTATTTCTTGTAAAGCTGTTATGCCGGTCTTATATTCGGTCAGTGCATCGGCTAGCTGCTGAGCAGCTCAAGCTCTTTATAGTGAGAGGACGTTTCATGAGAAATTTCTTAAGTCGTTTAGCGGTTTTCGTTTCCGTGGTTGCCGTCGTGTAGCCGGTCCATATCCGAGGCTTGTTAAATTTTCCATAATGATTTGTTTTCCCGGGCAAGGTTATTAGCCTTGCGCCAACCTTTCTCGGGATGATGCTGCCTGTATTGGTTCACTACTTGGCGGGTGTCAAAGTAGCTATCCAGGGGTGTCACGTGGAGACTGCATGTCAATTTGGATTGAACTGGGACAAGGATCGTCTTGGTCTTCGCCGGGTTGAAAGCAGTCAGTGACTTTGTCCAGTATGTTCGCTCCCATCATCATCATCATCGGTACTACAACGGGGATCCGGTATTGGCCTTATTTAACAAGCCTATGCCCCCCCCCCCCCCCCCCCCCACACACACACACACACACACACACAAACTTTGAACATAATACCTCAAAAAATGTATATATTACATACCTCGAATTCTGACTTTTCATGGTTCGAGGCAGAAACGTATATGTTATCACCGATACAAATTTGTGTATGAACGGTTCAAGCGGCGGTATTGTAGTCTGCTATATGTAAATTGTTTTCGACGTTGAAAAAATGTGTATTCATAAATTCTTTGGAAACGTGGATTTTGAAATTGATTCTCTGATTGAACACCTCTATTTGCCAGTCCTTATTTTTTCCGATACTTTTAATCCTTTCCACAATCAACTGAGCACCGTTCATATTTAACTGTCTGTTAGCTTTTATTCTCCTCTATAACAATATAAATACGCTTATGTGTATATCCAAACTATCATCTACCAGAAAATCGTACCATTCGCTTGGAAGGTAATGTTATTACAACTCTTTTGTGCCACCAAATAACTTTGGAATTCATAAAATATATCTGTATTTATTCGTACATCTAGGAATCGGGATGACCCGGTTTAACCCTTATCACGTAACCATTCTTCCCTTTCGTCGGCCGATTAAAAAGTCATAACGACCAACATTTCCACATCATAAAACCAATCATATGAGGGACTGTTCTATTCATCGCCTCAGTCACAGCTTCAATGCTACAAAATTTTATTTTGTCGTTCGGTAGCCAAATAATTTACCTTCCATCGACCCTTACACGTCTCATTGCTTCTATCCAAATATGTATAGAGCTGAAGTTCTTCTTCTGGTAAACTTTACGCACGTGTCCTGCTTTACATCTGGGATGCGTCCTTGTGCAACATCAAATGGGAATGGTTTTAATATCTCGGCAAGGGGTTGCAATTTACTAGGATGTAGACGCGGTAGACATTCAACGTTGCCACATAACCACAACTGCCCTTGCGCTAAATACGTAGGTAAATGTTTGAAAATGCGGGAGTATATCTCTGGCAGGACTAGCCTTCAATAGGGGAAAAGTTTTTATGCAAATCGTGGAGAGGAAGAGGGATAAAAAACTCATCAACTTCAGTATTGAAATGTGGATTCACTGTTACCCCCCACCGGATGAATTGGTGAGTTTTTTTTTCTCAATGCCGAGAATGATGGAGTCACGCAGTCGGAAAACTCGGACGACCCGAACATACGGATGAGGACGTTATTTGATTTGCATAATATTCATTTCAAGTGCTAAGATGCCTTTATTCTTACTTTTTGTCCATTCTTTTTTTTCGAAGGATTATTGTTTTACATGACCGCAACTCATTTAATTATACATGTGGAAGCTGGTTCAGCCAATTATACGTGAGTTGATGTATAAATTATACACGTGAAAAGTACTTAAAAGAAACTAATGCTTCAGTTTATATGAAAAACCGGGAGAAAGTTGACAATAAAGCGTCGATCTTTAGCTTGATTGATTGAGGAACATACCTCTGCTGCAAGATGTGATTTTGGTCCTTCCATAGCTTTTGTACGACTAACAATTGCCATAAATACATTTTCACCAGCTTAATCTTTATTCTGTTAAAGAAAGTTGTCGCCTGGGAATGGATTCAGTGGGCAACACACTTTTCTCGGCGTGTTAGGTTATCGTTTTAAGATCGGTGTGCAATTTGATAGTGACATAACATTCCGGAATAATAATTTGACTTTTTAAGGCGCTGTCTAATTTAAGACCGCCTCAAGTTCGAATGCCAAATGAAAATAAATAGTCAGAATTAAGCGGTATATGCCATTTGAGACCAATCTATATAGACACTCTATCCTCTCCCGCTTCTTATGCTCGTACCCTGCTTGTGGTATTTAAAGGTACGCCAAAATCCTTTTTGTGTGGGTGTTTCAGTTAAAACAAAAGACAACAGAACATGGGATAGGTTAATATATAAACCTCTTAGTTTGAATACCACAACATTAGTTCACCTTTCATAGCTACCAATACCATACATATCGTGAATGCATCTTCTCAAAAGCACGGAAGCCACTAAGTAAATTACATGGTGTTGTTAATTTGCCTTTCATCAGTGGATATCCTGCAATACTGTGGTTAGCTGTATAGCAACAAAGCCCCAAGCCACCGTTGCAAGATTTATGTGACCCACATACTTCTTCACAAATGTATCCCCTGGTCCCCTGGTGGTTTACGTCGTGGATGCTGCAAAGGAAGTTCTTCTGCATAACTTACACGAATCTTGCTTATGCAGAAGAACCGCAGAATAGATGAGTTTACTATCCTCCGGGAATCATCTGCCATTCATTAATCTGCTGTAAATACTGCATACATGACTGCGGCATACCGAAAGATCTTGTCCTGGGCGCAGATATGAATTTATTTTAGAGTATTCATTTATTGCGATTTTTTGTAACGAGGGATTTTGCTCTTACATTATTTGGAAACCAGGATATTTCACTTATACAGATTAAATAAAAATAGAAGGAGCACATCTAATCAGTACGATAGTACGGTATTGTGGCATTTCTAATAGATACACGCACAATATACAACCCAATAGTGAAGAACACCGAAAGAAATTCGAATAAGCAAAGCATCAGAGCCGTTTGCCACAGCGGTAGCATAACACTTCCACATCAGTTGATTGTGCTTGAGTTTAGAAATCGAATTCGTACAAGCGGCCTGTGGTGTCGAGCATTGGTTCAATTTTTAGTGATTCTAATCGCCATACGGTAGGTTCGAACAACACGTTCTTTCACTATCGTCGCAACGCTATATACCTATCAATGGCATCATCACCATAAACAGCTTCTATATGATGAATTTCAGTAGGAGTCACTTCTTCAGCAAATAGAAATACGATAACATCACGCTTTTTAAGTCGCGTGGACATAGCACTAGAACACACCGCAATACTTCCTGCTCTAGGAAAACGGATGAACCCTCGACCCCGGGCCTTGCGTATCAAGAGGGAATGTTACTTCCATTTGCCGCCTGGCGCGCTTCTGAAGGTGATTTCCATAGTGTCGGTTTGAATCACACGCTCTTCACTACCGTCGCAACGCTATAGTATTATCATGAGGATAATAGGTACCAAATGACAGTTTTAACAAAACTGTTTAAGATATATATTACAGAAGTTGCCTTTCTCTTAATTTTTCTTCTATTTTTATTAAGAAAAAAAAAAACATTGTTGGCAATATGCTATAATTATGTTCGACTTTTATTTTTATTTTTATTATACTTACCTCAGGAGAGGTGAACATGTGGAGGTTCTTTAAGGTGCCCGAAGAATCACCCATCATCCTAACCCAACTCCCCGTTCCCAATCTGCAAATACCGTACCCACCAAAGTCTCTTACCTGAATATGAGCCGTTCAAAGCTCACCTTTGATCAGTTCATATCGGAAACATAAGCCCACGGCAAGATTACCATCTTGCCATGGCATCAAACACATGGCATCAACTAAACCATCTCGGCTCATCTGTCATGACCCGATCGGCTACTATGGGCGGCCACATGCCCACCAAAAACACGCCAATCCCTCTGTGTGTTGTTGTCCCACCAATCCGTTGATCCAAAAAAGACACGCCAGGCAACTTGCTTGCTTGCACATCTGCAAGCCAAATTTCCGATGATCGATCGCCTAAACCGATGACGATCATCGAGCTAGACATGATCATAATTGTTGTTTAAACAATCAAATCAACGGCCCCGTGTCCCACGTTCTGTTTGTAATTTCACAGTGTTTATCTTTTTCCTACCATCCCTTGGTCCATAGCCACCCGGGGTAAGTTGTATACTTGCACACCTGCAAGTCAAATTTCCCATGATCGGTCGCACAAGCGATAAACGATCAACAAGTTGCACACAACCCATGATTGCTATTCTAACAATCATACCAATGGCCTATGATTGGTTCCTTAAACAAACATGCACCCAACCTTCCTAGACCCTCGCCATCGCAGACGAGGTTTCTGTTGACTTAACGTAAACAGAAAAATCTAGCCATTATCGTTTACATCAACGATGCCTGCAGCCTCTATTCCTTGTTCTTTTGTTTGAACAGCTGCAGGATTGATCACTGTCCGCACTTCCAGCGAAAGGGCATTGTATCTGACCTGTACGATCACATGGGGAATTCTTTCATTGAACCCCAATCGATCGCTCATTGGTCGTCACCAAAGAAAAGATCGGATTGGCCCCTCCCATATCGATGGAAATCCATCACGATTGCATGTAGTGAATTTCATACAACCTTTTACCAGAGAGTCTAATTTCATATTCCAACGTGCACGCACGCACTATTCGAGTCGCCAGAGGGTTGTCGCCGTATTAACATGAGTTGTTTTAATCCGAGTGCCTTTTTCTTACGTGGCGTTGTTTCAACAAGTAATTTCTGTAGTTGTTTATTACGTCTCACCCAACAAAAGTTTATGTCAATCGATATGTGTGTTAAGTGTGCTAGCGAAATGCAACTAAGCAATATTAAACGACTTAGTGTTTTGTTTCAATGAATTACATCTTGCCGCCAGAACTCAAGTGAAGGGAACGTTTTACCTAATATTTTCAGTTAAGCAATATTAAACGACTTAGTGTTGTTCTCGCGCCCATGCCGGTGCACTGACTAACACCCTATTATAACTGCTGACAAGCCGAGCCGATGGAGATATGGCACGGTTCATATAATAATTCAATGTGATGCATGCCTTGATGAGGTTTAACTTTCAGGTGCGATGCTGCAGGGGAGCTTACGCTGCCCCTATTTGCAGATAAGTACTATGGGTTTGGAAGGTGATTAATTTAAGAGAATGGGCGGTTCTTTGGGAATGTATTAAAGAACCGCCACAGGTGCATTTGGGATACTATGAATTATTTGCGTATCGCCAGAATGCCTGATGAAGGACAGCGGTCTTTTGTTTACTCATGGTGTAATTTACGGAAATAGTCTCAACGTGGATGGTGCTAATTACATGCAGCTGGTGTGGACTGTTTATCGCTGGCTAAAAGGGTCGACAGCCGATGTGTGCATAGATAGTTTTTATGTACACATATTGAGGCTGGGATTAGCCAACTCAAGAGTAAGATTCCCTGATATCCGATCGTATGATATGCGAACCGATGAATTTAATAACAGGGAATTTATGGTAAGGCAAGAAAGAACTCTTACAAGAATTTGTATGCGAAGGGAATGCAAGAAAAGGTAAGAATTCTTTTACTGAAGCTTTTTAGATTATTCCTTAGATAATCCTAGATGCGTAAAGCGTTTAAGGTGCTAATGCGATTGCATTAGCGAAATTAGGTGATTGGATGGGAGTTATGGGGTTTTTTTTAGGTATGCCAACCGTGGGGTTTGGCGGAACTGTGGGGGTGGTAGGCAGGCGCCGGCACGGACGCGGTTTCACTATACCCCCGACACGTCACTGGGCAAATATGGTGCTAACGTTCACTAACGAGGAAGGAGAAAAGGAATAAAACGTACTGGCTTGTAGTTCCTATACTTTATTCTTGACACTGTTCCGTTTATTTTGCTTACAATATCGTTCTTGATGAATTTACAAATTTAATCACGAGCACTTTGACAATAGTATACAGTACGTTCGTTTGATTGTTAGTGCTCCCACTGCGTTGACAAGGTTTGTAGTTTCTGTAATTTACTTGCGCGATTGACTGAACCCGAACTGCCTTTCGTTTACGTTGAATCGAATGCAATACGTTGGGCGTCCGGTCCCAACTTGGCATAACTACGTGGCACAGCACGCGCAGTTGGATTGCACTCGGTTAGGCAACAATCGACCCGAATGGCGAAAATTTCAATTATGATAGGCGCGGCCCCGGTGGCGTGTATGGAGACCTCGGGAACGGACTTTGTGTCGGAAACGTGTGGTATCGTTTGGTGATCGATTATCGGGCTAGTGTGCGCGGCTCGACGGATGGATAGCGTCTGGTTATGAATGAAAATAATTCATTCATTGCGTCGTGGCGGTGCGTCATAGCAAGATTAGGTTCGCTGCGAATTACGAGGAATTGTGGACGAGTTGCTATGCTCGCATAAGAACTCAGTTCCAACGAATTCTGGCCGTACAGGCTGGGTTGACTTCGTTGGTTGGGTGTACCGGGAAATTGGCTTTGGCGACGCGAGCGAGTATGGGCATGCATTTTCGGAGGAAATTGGAATGGCTTGGGTGCAAGCAAGGGATATCGTTTAGATAGAAATGTTAACCGAAATAATTTCGGGGAAATGTGCGCGGTTTAGTTGGTTGGTAATGTTCCGTTGAGGATTTGGATATACGCTTGTTAAGGCATATGAACTTCGGAGAAATGTGTGCGGCTTGGTATACTTGCTAATGTTCCGTTGAGGATTTGAATATGCGTTTGCTATGGCATACGAATTTCGGGGAAATGTGGATTGCTTGGTTGCGTTGAGGAAATATAGATAATTGACTGACGCAGTTTTGGGGAAATGCATGTGGTGGTGATTAGAATATATTCGGTTGAATTATATTCTCTTGGAGGTTTGGGAAATATTTTATTGCAGATTTGGGAATGTATGCTATTGGGTAATGTTCCGTTGAGGATTTGATTTTTGCATGTTTGCAGGTTAGGGTTGTGGGTTGGTTCTCCGTGTGATGTAGAGAACCCCCACAGAACCGCCACAGATGCACTAATCAGTCGATCACTCGAAAAAGAGGAAACAAGCGTATTATCATCCGCAAAACTGAACACTCGGTTATCCCCTCACTCCAACAAATCATTAACTGAAGCCAAAATAGAACCTTGAGCCACCGTGGAATTAACAGGATACAGTTCCGAAGACTAATAACCTTGCCCGGAAAAACAAATTTTATGGACAATTTACAAGTCTCGAATAAGGACCAGATACCGGTGGAGAGACTTGCTAAATAAGGCCAAGAGCAGATCCCGGTTGTATTGCCGATGATGATGATGAATAAAATCATTGCATTATTCAACATGTGCAGGGCTAAAACTGGAAAATAATATCAAGTCCTGCCACTTACCACAATTTTAGAGCGGCAAAACATCCGACCATCTTCAATGACATAGTTTCAAGTCGCGCATACGTCATAAACACTTTACCAACTACACCGCTGAGCCAATCAATGAACTCATTGTTTCTAATTTATCGAGGAGTTCAGTAATCGGTGGAAGTCTTAGCAAGTCAGGCAGAATTTTTACTCGGACTGGAGGACATCGTGCATTTCACATACTCCATACTCAGATGGTTTCGCTGTATTTTGCTTATTCTAACATTTGCGATGACATTTTAAGTTGTAAGTTAGGAGTTTTATTACCTTTTATTTCTATTTGTCTTCAATTTGATACACAGGAAAATTGTTGTGGTGGTGATAAACGTTAACTTAACTATAGACGCCTTAAAAATATAAACTTTACGTGTTAAGCCATGATATTTACGTCTCGCTATAAAAACAAATTATTTTTCGAATTATATCAGTGTGATGACAAATTTTAGTCTGTCGATTTTACTATTGTCACTTATAGTACACACAGCTCTAGAACCAGTGTCTAGTCGCCATTACGAGTTACTTGATGGCAAGTTGTGCAAACTAAAAAAAAGAAGTTTTACTTTGCCCGAAAAAGATAATAATCTTAAGGATGACTTCGGGGCAAAAAATAATACAAATACTAACGCCAAAGAGGTAGCTACAAATATCGCTATGAAAGCAGCGGACGACGCTAAGGCTGCGGTAACTGCCCAGGAAACTGCTGGTCAAGAAGCAGCTAAACAAGTTGAAACGGCATTAGCGGAGAAAGCATTGCAAGCTGCAAAGGCTGCCGTAGGTGAGTTAACCAATAAGGAATTAATACTTACCGAACTTGAGAAGGAGTTACAGGATGCTCAGCTTGTTGTCCAAGGAGAGAATGTGTCCATAGAAACCAGTGAAGCGAATGTTGATAATGCTAACCGAGCTGCCTTAAAAGCCGTAGCACAGTTAAATACACTGACACATGCTCTGGAAGCGGCTCAGGAAAATGTGCAAAACGCCGAACAAGTTGCCGAAGGCGCAAAAGATGAATTAAACAAAAGGTCGGAGTTGCTAAACGCAGCCAAGTTCCGGATTGATGAGCTACAAAAGGAATTTAATGAAGTCCAGTTGGATCTTAAGAAAATAAAAGAAGCGGCGGAAGAGGCTTCAAAAGCCGCTCATGAAGCGAAGATAAAAGCGCTCGAAGAATCCCGTAAACGACGGAGACGGTTCTTTGATTTCCACTCTGCCCCAGAATAGTTTGAGATGGCGTTTTTAAACGGTTTATAAAATGGATACAAATGGACTTAATAAAAACGAACTTTTTAAAACTTTGCCAATTTAAACATGGGGCGGTGCCGGGATACATCTTTTTTAATTTCTACTCTTATATTATTCTTAAGTAAAAGTAAGATGAGATACAGAACGGTTATCAATGAATTCCCCCATGCCTGATTCGTGGATTTTTATAGAGAGTCTTGCTCCAAGTTAAGTAGAATGCTGTGATGTAAATCCTAAATGATTTGTTGTCAAATGTCTGTGACAATGAATTCAGTAATTTCAGAAAAATTGTGGATAAAAAGGGAGGAACTGTATTAAAAAGAGAGTGTATCAACCGCTCTACTTATGTATCTAAAGTCTTAAATATATTTTTGAAATATGTACCGCAATGACATCGTCCAGCTGTACTGCTTTTAATAACATACACATGCTGTGTCCTTAAAGATTATCTTACCATTGAAACTGCCAGGGGTTCGTCCATGAACTTTGGGTGTATCTGCCGCCGGGGTTGACCAAACTATTTATAACTACATAAGCTCAGATCCTTACATGTTACCTACCGAAACCTTTCATAAAATGAATCTAGTCTCACATCCGTGAGTGCTCGTTTTGAAAAACTTCACTATATGTTCCATTCTTTCCATAACTTACTGTAAGCATAATTCTTCCGTTGAAAGTGAATAGCGTTCCGAAGCGGGACAATGTTTGTTTGTATATGTATACGGTTTCAAAGTTATATATGAACACTACGTATAGTTTGTTCCGTTGGGAAAGACTTGACTTTTTGCGATGCATCTAATAATATCCTTTGCACACTTGAACTTGCCTTTGAAAGCACTTCGAGAGTAAAAATATCTTATCCTCTTTCCATTAAGTGAAGCAGTTATTAGTGATGTGACAGTAGAAAAGAAACAGGAAAGTTAACGAACCTCTTATATTAAAAGGGTAACTCCTTTTGTGTCCTTTGTTGTCACTGTGAGAATGAAAAGAAAATTATGTTCCTTTTTTATCCTTTCTATTGTTTCCTTTTGAATCTACTAGTATATTCGAAAGAAAACGCATCGAAGAGTACATTCAATTTTATAATGAATCATTACATAACTTGATGCAACATAGGTGTAAACGAATTTTATAAAAAGGAAACGCCGTGTGTACGAAAGGATTCTCGTCTTTGATAAAATGAAATACCAATCAAAACACGCGAAAAATGTGGCGACAGTTATGAATGATTCGATGAATTGCTTTAAAAACAAGTTTCGTGATGAGCGCTGATTGTAAAAATCGGATAGGGACTGAAAAATGACAAATAAATCGAAGGACAATAAAGATCTTTAGATCAAAGGTCTTTGACGACTAACAAATTACACATAAGTAATCATAGTGAAAGGCTCCTCGATAGTATAGTGGTTAGTATACCCGCCTGTCACGCGGGAGACCGGGGCTCGATTCCCCGTCGGAGAGCCTCTGGCGCAAGACTAATGACCTTGCCCGGAAAAAACCAAATCATTATGGAAAATTTAACAAGCCTCAGGACTTGCTAAATAAGGCCAAGACCGGTTCCCGGTTGTAGTGCCGATGATGATGATGAATCATAGTGAAAAACATAGTGCATAGGAGTTATAGGGTTTGCGCCGATATTGAAGAACGTGTGATTCGAATCACACGGTGTCACATAGCACTGCATTTTTAAAAGAACCTATTATAGTGTTTATTTAATGCGTTTAATGGTGACAACTAATGATTTTGAAAATAATCAGTAGATTGGGGTGTGAACTTATTCGTTCAAAGATGTAATTTTGGTTGATTCGTACATAACTTATTAGAGATACACTTTTTGCCTGGTCTGAGCAGCTTAATAGTTATGATATCAAACCTCCCCACGTTAGATTCTATATACAATAATGATATTTTGAATAGTACTTTAATAATAATATTTTAAATCAATTATTTAAATAATATTTTAAACACAAAATTTACCATTTCCATGTAGCATATATATTAAACCACACTGTGGCAGCGTGCTACGTGACCCGAGTCCATCGGTTCGGTTAACCTAGCGATTCTCACGGAACGTCGTAGTATATGGTATACGCGCCGACGCTGAGAATGCCTTCTCAAAGAGAGAGACGATAGAGGAACCAGTACGACAGTGAAGGACACACCAAAGACTAGGGTGTTGGTATTGTGGCGGTCCGCCAAACGCCACGGCCTACTCCTGTGCTGAAGCCCCTCAAATTCCATTTTTTCCTGCTAATGCGATTGCATTAGCACCGCAAAAGCGTCACGCATTAAGGTTATCTAATGCATAACCTTAAAGCTGCTTTAAAAAGAATTTCTCCCACAAGGGGATTTTCCATCCAACAACGCATCGGCAACATTTTCCTAAAATAATTCTTTATCGACTAAGCGTCATATTCCTTAAAGGTCACACATTACTTATGAAATGAAACAATTCGGTTCACATATAATGTAACCACATATTCAGGGAATATTAACCTTGAGTCCGCTATTCTCAGCATCACATGTGTACAACAATGTTCTTACATACACATTGGCTGGCGATTCCCTTGTCCAACGACCAAAGCAGCGTCGGGTAGCTTGTTTGTCCAGCTGGAATATACCCGACCACGATCCCTTGTCTAACGAACAAACATACACCAATTTCGCGCCTTGCCACAAAAGAATTACCCTGCATATACAAATGCAGACAGGGCTTTCTTCCACCGACCCAAGATACGATATACAATTTTCATTGTATAAAGTATCCCAATCCATTAGCACCTTTTTCTTATGGCTATGCGCCTATTTACGCAAGGGCATCACTCATCCAAGACTTTAATGATGCCCTCGTCCCGTCTTTCCTTTTAGCACCATTTCCTCGATGCATTGCCGTCTATTTATTTAGCCGCAATGCACATCATAAACAATGATCTTCACGATCCATTTGTCCTTACTGTGATTCTGCTTCATTCTCATGGCCTCGATGCATGAGCAAACCAAGATCTATACGATCACACACGCACACCACTGCGTGCCAGAGATCGGCTTTCAATTGGTCACTGCCAATAAGGAAAGATGGCATTTCCTTGGTGGTCACACCATAAAGAGAAAATTTACTCTTTCGCCTACAAATCTCACCCTTAACCGAGGATTGAATACAGGTCAGAGTTCTTTCCTCGGGAAATCGCATTACAACGTGTAACGTTAGTGTAAAGTGTGATGGAGGAGAGCAGGCTTGGGCAGTGTACCACAAAACCAAGGGGAGAGTTGGCCCAGAGGATAATGTCATCAATATGTGGGATGAACTTAAGCTCCCTATTACATAAGATCCAAAGGTCACGAATCGATGGTACAGATGATATCTGTTGGTTGAGTAGGAAATAGGAGCGACGCGGGGGGGGGGGGGGGGGTGCGTTTACGGGAGAAAGTGATAGTGTCATTTATACCAAGTTCGAGGAAGTTGTTATTTCACTAAGTTGAAAAGCTGTCGAGATCCATTTGGGGAAGTGAAGAGTCGAGGGGAGCGCGGATCGTTGTTTAGAGTTTAGTGTCATCTGCTAGAGAGAAATGGAGGAGTGCTTGATACTGGACTCAGTGTCGTTTATAGTAAGAATAAATAGGAGGAGCTGTGGGGTTCTTAAAGCTCACCTGAAGAATCCCCCATATTCGCAGCCCATATTTGCATCCCAATCACCAACATACCTGAAACATTTCCTTTCTCAAGGACATTTAATTCATCCAACGCATTATCTGAAAATCTCTAAAGAGAATTTTCACGCCATTCACGCATTTAATGCGTTATTCAAATTTCCTGTAAAGAATTCTTCACATCATACGGCATCATAAATCCCAAACCATTCGGCACCCTTGTCATCGTAAAATGCTATGTCGGACAGCTTGTTTATACAGCTGCAATAAACCGACCCGGGATTCGTTTGTCCAATCGACAAACAATTACCGCATCCCAAGCATTATCGTCGGAATCGAATCCTCTAGCATTTTTTAGTACAGACAAGAACTCGGTACCTACTGCAGTCTGAGAGGCCATAAACATTAAAACCCATTAGCACCTTTTCCTAAAGGCGACGCATCTATTAACGCATCTGCACCGCTCCTCCACGACTGTAATGATGGCCTTATTTGTTTTCAGCGCCATTTCTCCTATGAATTGCCGTCTATGATAGCCACAATGCACAACGTAAACAATGATCTATTCGATCCCTTTGTTCTTTTTTCCTCGTTTCAGGTTTCGTTTATCCTTTGCTAAATGCATCGATAAACACGGTGATGGGTACGATCAGACACGCACACCACCGCGTGCCAGAGATCGCCTACCATTGATCACTGGTCAAAGGAAATATCATTTCCTTTTCACCACACCACCAAACTCACCCCAAACGAGGGTAAAAGCACTAAGTCGTATTCCAACCATCGATCCGGTCGGTGTGTCTTCCGCTCCCCGTGGCGGCCGCGGACGCGTACTGCCCGGAGTCGTGTGTTCGTTTGAGTTATAATCTTGTAATGTTACCTTCGTAATAGTTATTGCGAAGAGTTTACTTAGTTTGTGTATTGTGTACGTCCATCGTTCGAACGAGGATACTTAGATTAAGATATTTGTAAGTGACTTCTAATTCATGTTCGGTTAATTAAGTACAAAAATAACTATCGATGAATAAAATAAAGAGAACATTTTGTCGACTGAAAATAACCAGTGTTTTGACTCTCGTGGCTGGTAAATCTGTGAGGACGACCTCGTTCCCCACAGGGCCCTAGATGATTGTCCTGGGGAACCCCTGACGTGATAGATCTACTTAGGGTAAAAGAGTTTCCAAGCTCTACGTGAATATAGCAGTACTCGTCAATAAAAGGCAGTGAATGTAGTTGTGCATCTTTTGACAGATACTCACCAAAATTTCAGCCATTTGGGACGCGTCGTTTTTATTTGACAGTCGTTTGAGTGAGTCGATGAGAGCGTTTTTGTGAAAATAAACAAATTTGAGAATGGATCTGTCATTCAATTTTTGTTTTTAAAAGGCAATACGCCCACGAAAATCAAAGATGAGTTGGACTCTGTGTATGGCGACTCTGCACCATCATTTAATCATCACAGTGAAATTTTGAGCAGCTCAATTCAAACGTGATCGTGAGAGCTTGGAAACGATGAACGTTCGGCACGTCTAAAAACTGCAACAACTGACGATAACATGGCTATAGCTCACCAATTGTGCTAGACGACCGCCGAATTAAAGTGAGAAAGATAGCAGAGGCTATGAAAATGTCCAAAGAACGTGTTTGTCACATATTAAATCAACATTTAACCATGAGAAAGCTGTCCGCGTTGGGTGCCGCGTTTGCTCACGTTAGACCAAAAACGTGTTCGGATGAACATTTCCAACGCTCTGTTGGGGCAGCTTAGGCGTAATAAATTCGAGTTTTCATCATCATCGGCACTACAACTGGGAACCGGTATTGGCCTTAATTAGCAAGACCTGAGGCTTGTTAAATTTTCTATAATGATTTGTTTTTTTCCGGGCAAGGTCATTAGTCTTGCGCCAGAGGCTCCCCGACGAGGAATCAAACCTCGATCTACCGCTTGACAGGCGGGTATACTAACGACTATACTATCGAGTTGCCGAGAATCCGATTAATTACTGTCGATGAAACTTGGGTACACCATTATACGCCCGAAACAAAAATACAGTCAAAACAAAGGACTGCAAAGGGGAATCGGCTCCAAAAAATGCAAAAACTGTTTTTATGGCCGGGAAAGTTATTGCGACTGTTTTTTGGGATAGTCATGGATTTATCTTAATCGATTATCTTCAAAAAGGAAAAACCATTACAGGAGCATACTACGCACCATTACTTGACCAACTGCACACAGAAATTGCGGAAAAACGATCACATTTGCAGAAAAATAAAATCCTGTTTCACCAAGACAACGCGCCGTCTCACACCGCAGCGGTTGCCATGGTGAAAACCCACGAATTACAGTTTGAACTGGTTGACCGTCAGCCCTACTCACCGGATCTTTATTCCCTAATCTCAAAATTGCGCTCGGAGGACAGAGATTTTCGTCAAATGACGAGGCGATCACCTTCGTTAACAGTTATTTTGCAGAGAAAAACGCCAAGTACTATTTGGACAGGTTAGAGAGATGGGAGCATCGCTGAGGGAAGTGTGTAGAGTTACGGAGAGACTATGTAGAAAAATAAAAATAAATTTTGAGAAAAAATGTCTTGTATCTTTGTTAGGTCGGAAACTTTTCAGCCACCCTCGTAAAGTGTATTTAAATATGTAGCTAAAGTATCACCTTACGATATCATACAGTATTTGTTCAACGAAATGTAAACGAATTGTTACCGCGACTAGCGATCTGTTAATAGCCTAGAGCGCCTGAACTTGCGCCATAATATTCTCCTAATGCACTGCTACTCGGTCTGGATCAAACTAAAGCAAACCGTGTAAAATGTATCTCAGACCATAAGTGTGCTGATACACTTCACCTCTGTACAAATCTAATTTACAAACATGGTTTCTCAGCAGGCATCGCGTGCTACTCTTGTCGATACAAATAATTTGATATGTCTGTCCGTTTATTTCCCCGCACCGATACTTCGAGCCAGTCCAATTATCAAATAAGGTTGCCACTAGCGTAGCGGATGTATAATAGTCGTACAATCGAGGTAGCATTACACGAACTTTGGTATTCAAACCACAGGGTCTCTAGAATCTAATAGCTATCATTCAAAATGCCGTTTCCATACCCGACTTATCATACTGTGATGTATGTTACATGGTTAGAATTTGTTTCCTGTTACATCATCACCGTCGGGGTGCCACACATTTATGGCTATCGATGTTGTAGCGGAAGAGAATAACACCGATATGAATATCTGTTGGCAGATTTTCCTGAGTGTACACATGAATCGAAAGCTAGGCATATTTATTAGTGAGTTTTCGAAAGGTAACTAATGGGAATTTTATGGCAATAGGTTAGATGGTATCAGTTTTGCAATTTTAGCTCGCATATTATTGCAGAAACAAATAGCGACTTATCAGAAGGACACACGTTTGCCTTCGGTATAATGGTTCATAGGTCAATGAATTGTTACGGAGATGGAAGATTGGTTCAGGTTAATTTTTAATACTCGGATGCACTGTTAGTGGACTAATCGGATTAATATGTCGTTTATATTCTGGATCCTTTCCTGTATCCTTTTACTTATGATTTTAAACCCAAGGTAGGCATTTTAGAATAGAAGATTATGTAATACATTAGTGTTCGGTGCGTAGTTGAAATCAGGCAAGACCATTATTCAGGACCTCGTCGGAACGTTGTTATTTATTTGGTAGCTTCTATTAAACTTTGCAAAATAGAGCAGAGGGTAAACTCAACGATATTTCGAAGCATAGGGGATTAAAACATATTGCGATAAAACATCCTTGAATCATATGCCTCTGAGAAGATAAGCACAGAGTTATCGTGAGTGCCATAATTAATATTTTATTCCGCAAGCAAGTTGCTCTCCAAGTACTAGAAAACGTAATCAGTCTTGTAAGATATTTGATAAAATAAAGCTGCGGAAAAGTTGATAGTGTTAAGAATATGAACGGAGGAATACAACTAGCTAACTGGCCAAAGCCTTCCGGTTTCGTGATTTTTTTTTTTGTAAATTTTCGACAGTTAACTTCTGGTAAACATTATATTGTTCAAGTTCCCGAATCACATCAATAGAAATAAAAAAAAAAAAAATTCTAAGACATTATTAGTCTATTGGATCCGAGAAGGATTATCCTTGAATGCAATGAAATCGATTTGGAAGGATTACAAACAGATTTTAGGTTATATAACCATATTTTATGTGGAAGTATGGCGCTAAATTGACGTTGCTGAAAATGGTAATGAAGGTTTGAAAGATGAACTTTATCGATAACCGTATTTACTGCTTATAGTATTGAAAAAAGACGTCGGGGTATTTTTGTCCCCAGTAGTTAGAGTGTGGGGCTAAATTTGCTGTTTTGGAAGATTTCGGCTTCATTCGAAGCTTTCAAAAATGAACGTTGTCGATGCCGTGTCAACTTTTTATACATCCATCTAATAGTGAAATGACACACCCGAGACAGATTTGTATTTCAACCCGGTGAAGGCCACGACGATCCTTGGCCCTGTTCAATCCAAGTTGACATACAGTCTCCACGTGACATCCCTGGATAGCTACATTGGCAGCCGCCAAGTAGTAAACCAATGCATGCAGCGACATCCTGAGAAACCTTGGCGCAAGGGTAATAACTTTGCAGGGAGAAACAAATTATTAGGCACAATTTAATAAGTCTCGGATATGGACCGGACACCGGTCGAGTGACTTTCTAAATAAGGCCAAGACCGGATCCTGGTTGTAGTGCCGATGATGATGATGATGATTCGAGACTGAGGCGAACAGTTTCCGGCCCGACCTACAGATGGCGCCAACAGGTTTAATTACCACGTCTGTAGCGCTATGTCTCATTAGCCTGTAGATACATTTGGTGTTGATTGCTCTGTTAGTATGGATTTGAGAGCCTACTGAACAAGACGTCTCAAAGTGATAAATAAACGACCTCATTTTATCTCGTTATGCTTTTTTATAAAATTATTTTCGCTAAAATGGTTCTGGGGACTTATACTGCACACTATACGCTAACAAAAAATTAAAATAATTAAAAAATCGATTTTTTACTACTATCATCTTGGGCTCTGGCAATACCAAGAACTAGTCTGCGGCGAATTTTGCATCTTGACCTCAAACTACACCCATATAAACTTCAGATTGTGTAGGAGATGAAACCAAACGATTACATTCAACGTAGATTATTGGCTGAGACTATGCTGTAGGGATTCTCTAGCCTTGAGAACGTATTGTTTACCGACGGGGCCCATTTTCACATCAATAGCCACGTAAATAAGCATAATTATCGATATTGGAGCAAGGAAACCATCTTTAACACCAAAAGCAACTTCATTCGCCTAAAGCGAGAGTATGGGCTTCTATATCAGCAAAGGGCATAATCGGTCTGTACTTCTTTGAAAATAAACAAGGAAATAACGCCCTGTGAGCAGGGTGTTAGAATATACTCACAGCTAGGTCGTAAGAGGCGACTAAAGGCCGAGTGGTAGTCGGGGTCCCAACGCCATGTCGCCCGGTGAAATACCACCCCATTAAGCATTAGGCTCCGTGAAATGGTCGGGAGAAATCCCTGGCCATCTTTCGGGGCTTGGGCGATGGACCTATAGCGTTTGAAATAATAGTGAAGAAGAACGTGTGATTCGAACTGACGCTATGACAGTTTGAATCACCAAAAATTGAACCTAAGCGTTACCCATCAGGCTACTGGCCGATTTTTGAATTTGATTTTTAAACTCGACTATACTCCACTGATGTGAATTGTTATGTTATCGCTATGGTATATGGTTCTGATGTGTTTTCTTATTCGATTTTCGTTTGGTGTTCTTCACTATTTTGCTTGTGAATTGTGTATATCACTTAGAGACGCCACAGACCGGTTCAAGAAAGGGTTGGGTAGGTGGTAGTCGGCCCTAAGTTTAGACACCACGCCGTCACCCTGTACATTCCACGATATCGCCGAGAGAAATCTTCGACGGTGTTTCGGATGTGTGGCTGATGGCCCGGACTGACACGGGGATAAGTTATGATGGTACCTTCTGATATAAAGAATTCCGGAGGTAAACTAGTCTCCCATTCGGATCTCCGGGGGCGACTATGTCAGAGAGAACATCATGCAGATATCATGATAAATAATGGAACTTTAAGAGGTTCGTCATCGCATAACCGGGCTCGCTCTCGGGGCTCTGCCCACGCTCGACTGGTGACGGCATTTTGTAATATCAGGGGCATCGGTTCCACCAATACGAATGTAAACGCCGTCCACCAATATTTGCAAACAACGAAACCTGATATCTTTGCCCTAACTGAGACCCAGGTCGATTCGTCAACTGATTCGACATATTTTCGTTGCCCAGGATACGACTTACATTCGAGATTCCGTTTTAAGGGTGGAGCTTGCGTTCTCGTGCGGTTCGATCTGGCTTGCCCCATCCTCGGGCGTTGGAACCCAATAATATGAACATCATATGGTTGAGGGTCGTGCTGAGGAATTCCGTTAAATTTCTTTGTTGTCTTTACCGTTCCCCGAATGACGATCGACCGGCGACATTTTTCGAACATCTTTCACATACCGTCGACTGGATACAGATCAACCACCCAGCTTCTGAAATTGTTGTCCTTGGTGATTTTGATGTGCACAATTCCGGCTGGTTGTTACATTCTAACAGGACCGACGAGGCTGGGAGGCTGGCGGAGGTGTTTGCTGTAAGCCATAACTTGACTCAACTCGTGGGGGAGCCAACGCGAGTGCCGGATGCCCGAGGCGATTATACGAACACCCTGGATCTGTTTTTGACATCCGAACCGAGTATTTATGCCGTAGAGGTTTCTGCGCCACTGGGAAACTTAGACCACTGCTTGGTATCTGTCACGCAAGCACTTGCATATCAAGCGAATAACGGCCTAGGCAGCTTCGCCATGTATGGAAGTATGTGGCTGCTAACTGGGACGATTTGCGAGATTTCTTCGCATCTTTTCCACGGTCGTTTCCATGGTGTGCTTCGGAAACTCCGATGTTAACGCTTGCGCGGAGTCGGTATCAGAGATTATTCTTCTGGGGATGGAGATGTATATTCCACATTCCATCAAACGAAGTTCGTCTGATAAACCTTGGTTTGATAAAAAAAGCGAGCAGATTACAGCGCCAAAGAATGTTGCTTTTAAGCAATGGCGCTCCAATCCCACCGATGTTAACAGAACGAATTTTGTTAGAATCAGAAACGCGTGCAACCAGGCGATTGATACCGCGAAGAAAGCTCACAACGACAGGGTGATCAATAAGCTCCTTCGGTGCCCAACTGGTTCTCGCTCCTTATGGTCAATGGCAAAGGCTGTCAGCGGTAACTTCGCATCCTCCTCATTCCCTCCGTTGGTGACAGACAGCGGGACGTTAGTCACGAATCCAAAGGACAAACCTAATGTGTTCGCGAATTTATTTTCCGCTCCCGGCCTTTCGGAGCCACCTGTGACCGCGCCGGTAGGGTCTTCGATGCGGGATGTCAGATTTCGTCCGCGCACTATTCAAAGCATTCTACGTGAACTGGATTGTAGGAGGCAACCGGCCCGGACGGAATACCAACAATAGTCCTTAAGAACTGTGCTCCAGAACTATCGCCGTTTCTTGGCAGACTCTTCCGCTTATCTTATGGACGGGGGACCTTTCCTGCCTGCTGGAAAATCGCTCGAGCTCAGCTAATCCCAAAGACGGGAAAAAAGTGTCTCCCACAAAATTACCGTCCGATAGCATTACTGTCTATTTTATCTAAGGTAATGGAAAAAGTCATCAATACAGAGTTAGTTAAGTATTTGGAGTGCAACGGAATTCTGAATGATCGTCAATACGGATTCCGTGGGAGGCGGCCCACGGGAGACCTTTTGGCACGTATAACCGATATATGGACATCTGCGATTGAACGGCATGGTGAGTCAAGGGCGGTCGCATTGGATATCTCCAAAGCTTTTGACCGCGTCTGGCACGTGGCATTGCTGAGCAAACTTCGTTCATATGGACTTTGCGACTGGACGAGGAGCTTCCTTGAAAATCGATCGATCCGGGTTGTTGTGGACGGCGAGTGTTCGGATCTATATCCTGTACCACAGGGCTCTATTTTGTCTCCAACCTTGTTCTTGCTTTACATAAATGATTTCTTGGAGACAACGGGTAACAAAGTGTTCAGTTTTGCGGATGATAGTACGCTTGTTTCCTCCTTTTCGATTGTTCGGCCGATTGGTGCATCTGCGTCGCATCAGCTGAGATGTAGACAGATTGACTCTCTGAATCCTGCAGTGGGGAAGGGCCAATCACGTCGACTTCAATGCAGCGAAGACACAATATACAACATTCACAAAGTAAAGTGGATCATCGGTTCCACAGCTGATGGTGTATGGCCGGGACCTTGAGGCTGGGGAAAGTTTTAAATTGCTCGGCGTCATGGTCTGTGGGAATGTATCATGACATAAACACGTGTCGGGTATCGCCAGATCAGCCTCAGGAAAACTGAGTTATTTTTTTAGAGCCAAGAAATACTTTACTCCGGCCCAACTTCTTCTCCTATATAAATCCCAGATTAGACCCACGCTCGAATATTGCTCCCATGTTTGGAGCTCGGTTCCTAAACATACCCTCGTCATATTTGAGAGCATACAGAAAAGAGCGATCCGACTGATCGGGGACTCGGCGCTGACGTCGGGACTACAGTCGCTATCACATCGAAGGCGCGTAGCCGACCTCTGTCTGTTTTACAGATATTATCACGGGTGCTGTTCTTCGGAGATTCTTGGTATTGTTCCACGCAATTCGGCCCCATAAGACAATTCGACGGATCGCACCCGTCTGTGGTTCATCTCCCGACGGCGCGAACATCCCTGTATCAGAACTGGTTCCGTTACAGAGCGGGGAAGCTGTGGAACTGCCGTCCCACGCGAGTGTTCCCGGAGCGTTAAAACCTGCAACTGTTCAAAAAGAACTGCAACAGTTATTTGATGGCATCCCAGGGCGCCCACTCGGCTTTATATGTTCGCCTCTCTCGAGAGAAATCTAATTAAAAAAAAAAAAAACTGAACTCAGTGGAATACGTGAAGATGTTGCGAGAGTTTTTAAAACCACAGCTACATGGATTTGCAGGATACAACAGTAGGACTTGGATGCAACAACGTGGAGCAGCATGCCATACGTCAAATGTGACTTTACCGGTGGTCAAAGAAATGTTTCCTAACAAATTAATTTCTCACAGAGGTGATATCCCATGGCCTCCGAGATACCCAGAAGTTACACCTTGCGATATTTTCTTGTGGGGATACCTGAAAAGTCGAGTGTACCTTAATAAACCGACGACCATATCCCAATTAAAATAAAACATCCAGGAGGAGATAGCCGCCATACCTCGCAGCATGTGTCAGCGAGTTTTCCAAAGTTTGCGTAGTCGATTGCAGGAGTGCCAACGACGAGTCGGGGCACATCTCGACGATGTCATTTAAAAAAAAAAAATTTCAATAAACATTTATTACGTTAAATAAATGATCAACAAAATATCATTTGTAGTTTTATTTTTATTCATGTTTCACATATGGAAAAATTTACGGCCCATCCTTTATTTTGTTCGATGACCTTTCGACATCTTTTTGGCAACTTCATAATTACTCGTTCGTAAAACTTCTGATCCTTAACGGCAAAAAACTGAATCAAGTGCGATTTCACAGCGTCACCATTATTGAAAGTTTTACCATCCGAAGAGTTTTGTAAAGATCGAAATAAATAATAATCTGATGGAGCAAGGACGGGGCTATGTGGTGGATGTAGCATCAATTCGCAACCAAGCTCCAATAATTTTTGGCGAGTGTCTAAAGATGTATGTGGGCTAGCGTTGCTCTGATGAAAAATGAAAAAAAAGCCGTTTTTCGTTGATAGCTGTATTTAATCTGTTCAGTTATTGACAGTGCACATCTGCATTGATCGTTTGATTCCTTGGAAGCAGGTAAAAATGCACCACACCTTTTCAATCTCGCCAAATTGAGAGAAACATTTTCTTTTGGTAGATATCAGCTTTCGAGGTAGATTGTGCTGGCTCATCAAGCCTCGACCAAGATCGTTTTTCATTGACGGTACTGTAAACACCCCACTTTTCATTGCCAATGATGATTCGTTTGAAAAAAAGGTCTGACTCATCGCAAATCGCATGTGTTGATACGTTAAATGAATGTCTTTCAAATCATGTGGACCCCAAGCATCAAGCTTATTAACTAGTTTCATACATTTTAAATGTTTCTCAATCGCTGTGTGTGACGCATTTAACATTTTTGCTGTCTCCCGTACATTTATCGGTCGATTATGGCTTTAATTTGATCATCATCAAACTCACCTGGTCGACCTGATCGTTGTTCATCTTTCAGTGAAACATCTCTGCGACGAAATTTGTCAAACCAATTCCGGCACTGTCTTTCTTTTAAGGCATCTTCACCATGCATATCATGTAAATTTTTAGCAGCTTGCGCTGCGTTCTTTCCTTTACGGAAATAAAAAAGTAAAATATGACAAAAATGTTTGTTTTTGCACTACATATTAAAACTGACGCCAAACTAATGCCTTTTCACAAATATACGCGCAATTTGCTTCTACAGCAAAGACAGCTATCAAATGGCTAAAGGAAAAAGTATGTAATTGACAGAATCCATTGTAAAATATGGCCAAAAACATCTATGTGTGATATCGGAAATTACTTAGTTGCCAACCTGATACATTAAGTGCCATTCGAATAATACTTTTTATAATTTTATTCTGGTGTTCGATATAATCTAATACATTTCCTTTGTTTTCCATTAAATTTGGATCTATGGTAAACCGTACTGGGCAACCATATATAATCACAAGTATGACTAGTGTCGTGTGACTTTTACCCTGCTGTCAACTTGGCTTCTGTGAAATAGTCTTTTTATCATAGCAAACGTTTTTCTAGTTTTGGCCACAGCAGCCTCCACATGTCGGTCAAAGTACAGGTACTGATCTAGTCAGACAGCAAGGTATTTAACTACACCCTTAACTACTTTTCGCCAAATTTTTCTTTTGTCGTTCGTGAATTTATACGACGGGGTTCTAAATAGAATAGCTTCACATTTTTGGAAGTTGATCTTAAGTTTCCAGTCGTCGGAATAGCGCTGCACTTTGTTGAAGTCACGCTGTAGTAAACTGTTTATGATTTAAACTTTCGTACCTATTCTGTAAATTGTGAGATAGATAGATAAGTCGCTAATGTAAATGTTAAAAATCGGTGAAAGTACCGATCCCTGTTGCAAACAATTTTTGATATTATACGTTATATTGGAGGTGACTTTGCCAGGCAACTGTGAACTGATTCTTACATTTATTCCAATGTATTTCGGAGACCAGTTTAGTTGTGGCATGTGTGGTTTCAAACCCATCTTAAAGCCAAACTGGTTATTCGGAATAATGTTGTTGCAATTACTCATTTTAGCAGAGCTTTGTTAATGGTCCTTTCAAATACTCTACTGATGGTTGGTAGTAAATTTATCGAACGCATGTTCATTGGGTTTGTACAGTCCTTGCCCTTTTTGGAGATGGGCTGTATGATTACTGTTTTCCAACGCGCGGGAAAGCGTACATTTATGGAGTATAGATAGGTAGGAATTATGGAGTATAGATAGGTAGGAATTATGGAGTATAGATAGGTAGGAATTATGGAGTATAGATAGGTAGGAATTATGGAGTATAGATAGGTAGGAATTATGGAGTACAGATAGGTAGGAATTATGGAGTACAGATAGGTAGGAATTATGGAGCACAGATAGGTAGGTATTATGGAGTACAGATAGGTAGGAATTATGGAGTACAGATAGGTAGGTTCAGCGCGTTGTTAAGAGGGCTGCATGATATACAACTATTGCCATTGGGGGGAGATTCTTGAATACGAAGTTAGGTACTTCATCTATTCCCATTGATTTTTTGTTTCTCAATAAGTCGAAAATACCCTAGATCTCTTCACGAGGTTATTCATCGGTAAAAGAAAATGGACAACCAAGCCGTAAACATAAAAGACAGCGATGATGATGCTGATGAATAACGCATTTATTGTACAATAATTTAACAAATGTTGACTTAGGACTAAATGCAAAATCCTATTGAACAGACTTTTCTTATTCTTAAAATAATTTACTGGCTCTACACGAGCACTCTCAATTACATGATATAGGTTTGTGTAATGCCTATCGGCGTACAACAATATTTTTATATTTCCTGTTAGGTGAATATTCTGGGAAGAAGTTCTCTCTCTCTCTATCCTTTTTTTATTTTTTTTTTATTTTTTAATAATAACATACGAAGAAAAAATAACAAAAAATATTCTTACAGAGAACGAAAAGGATGGATAAATATATATGAAAAGGGAAATGAGGAAGATCTTACTATATTTGGGGATGTTAAGTTTTGTTTTCTTCTTTTTTACACTAACGCGCGCACAAAAGTGAATTTTGAAGTACCCTTAAATGTCAGAGCACAGTGCGAGCGGATGGAGAGGAAGTGGATAACGAAAGCAAATTCGATGTATATTAATCTTGAATGCCTGGACATCACAACGTCTAGGAAATACATGATCAGGCAGAACATTCCACATTCGTGTGGTTCGCCTAAAGAATGACTCTATGTTTATTTGTGCGCCTAAATTCCACTTTCAACGTGAACTGATGCGCATTCACAGATTGACGGGTATCGTGGGAAGGTGTCTGAACGGGCGGAACACATTCAGCAAGCTCAGTTGAGCAACGACCGTGGTAATACCTATAGAAAAGAGATAGGCATGACACGTTGCGCCTGTGTTCTAACGACGGAATTGATCGACTTACGGCTGGGTCCCCAATAAGTTTCACTGCTCGTTTTTTGCACCATGTCGAGCACATGTAGTGTAGTTTTGAATGTGTCTGATCAAATATGGGAGTTAAACTCCATTTCTAGACGAATATACGCCTTGTAAATAGTGGCCAGGTTGGATGGAGTGAAGTATTTTTTGCATCTCTTAAGGAACCCCATACATTTGGCCGCACTTTTTGCAGCTTCAAATATGTGGTCATTCCAGTTAAGAGTCGAATTAATTCGAGTGCCGAGGATTGATAGTTCCTTGGCTAGGTCGATGCAAGTGCCGTTCATAGACAGTATATTTACTTTGGGGCTCGCCTTTGACGACAAGAGACAGCACTGAGTTTTTAAAACATTGAATTCTACTCGGTTAGATAATCCCCGCAGGTATTTCTTGTTGAGGTCTGAATTCAATGTATCAAGCATAAGTTGCTGGTAGGTAGTGACGTTCGAAGAGTTTGGACGGGAGTCTTCGTATGAGTATGAGAAACTTAACGTGCTATCATCAGCAAGCGAGTGAATTGCGTTGTGAGTAATTGACAAGAGATCATTTATAAAGGTCAGAAAGAGAGTGGGTGAGAGTACCGAACCCTGGGGAACACCTGCATTAATTTGATGGGAGACAGATTTGACACCATCAAGAATCACTTGGAATGAACGGCCAGAAAGGTAGTCTCTTATCCATTGGATCAGGAAATTGTCCACTCCGCATGGATGCAATTTTGACAAAAGGGTTGGATGCCAAACTCTATCGAAGACTTTTGAAATATCCAATGCGACTACCTTGCTTTCAGCGAGGTAATGGATGGAATGGCTCCGCTTTTCGATAAGGTACGCCATCAAATCTCCTGTGGACCTGTTGCTACTATTGGCGGTCATTGAGGAGATCATTAGATTCCAGATATTTCGAAAGTTGACGGTTGATAAGTGATTCTTTGGTGGTAGTATTTTGGTCTATTAGTTGTAAGTTTTCTGCCGAACACTGTCCACTCACGAAAGAACAACCTGGAACACGGGGACACTGTCAAACAATCAACAACCGAGAGAATAGTTTTTATTTGTGGATTTTAGTTTTGTTTTAGAGTTCGGTCTCCACTTGCGTCTACGACACACTTTTGATTTTTTACTTATCCTAGCTTGCACCGTTTTGGAACTACCTTGAACCACACATTCGACGTTATTTCTTTTTTTTTGCGATATCTCAGCGCGGATCGACCTCCTCGGTGGGGTTCTCAGACTCCTGCTCGAAGTAGACTAACTGTCTCTATCTTTAAAATCTCATTCGAACCTCTAATCCCGCATCTGCAAAAAAAATTTCCCATCCAATCTGCAAAGAGAATTTTCCATCATCAATCCATCATTCTCCTTTCCGTCATCCTTATCGGAATCTTGTTCCTTTGTTTGGCGATCGATCGTACCGCCGCTTAATTTTCGATCTTTTCTTGGGATTTGTTTATGTTACCTATCTGTCCCAAGACAACGAGGTTCTTGCGCGCTTCAGATGGGTACAAAAGAACCGTGGGATCGTAATAGTTTTTTTATTAGCATTTCCAAATCATAAACATCTAGTGAGCGATCTACGTTAAGATGTTTATGAATGCATGACTGTTGGTCGGCGACGAATAACTAAGCTTTGTTTGTACACGTGTGCCTTTTGCGTTAGGGTCATGCAAGGGATTTAGATGCTAATTGCTATTAGCTACCAGAGTAGGCATACGTTGTTCGGTTTATTTACCGACAACGGTGTTTCATGGGAAACATCGCGTTGATGCTTAGAATGGGTTCTTGACTTGCATGCGATGCCTTGCTGCATTTGGCGCATTGGTTCGGATACGATGTATGGATGCGTTGGACTCGATATTGGAATCTTTTGAACGTTTAGTTCCTTGATTTCTGATATCGACCTCAACGTCGTTGCATGTCATATTACCTTTTGTTTCAGGTGTGGTTAGTGACTATGGGGACACGTGTCTGTGGGCACGTGTACTGGCAAAGGTGAGTATATTCTTTGGCGGAAGGATACCTCACCCTATAGTGGGTTGAGTGGTTCGTAGAACCGCTACAATTCCATTATGTTGGAGAGAATAGAAGTTAGTGCTATGGGTCGATAAGGAGAAAGGGATGATTTGTTACCCTTTTTGGGAATTGGGTGAATGTGCGCCATGACTTCCATCTATTTAGGAAACGGCCAGTAGAATAAAACAAACGGAAGAGTTTCTGCAGTGGTTTAGCGAGTGAAGATGAACATCTCTTCAAGGGGGTTGGGGGAATGCCACCCGGACCAGCGGATTTGTGTGCGTTTAGCTCTTTGAGTGCGCGGGCAACAGTACTTGTTCGGAAGCGAATCTGGCTCATGGTGTGTGGCTTATGCTCAAATTGAGGCGGAACTGATGTATTAGGCACCGTTGAGCTGGCTGCAAAATGTGCAGCAAGTAGATTCACCTTCTCTATTGCAGTGGTGACTGGTTTGTCATCGACTATAAGCGATGGAATGGATGAAGAGACTGAGTTTTGAATGTTTTTCACGAATGAAGTTTCAATTACCTGTGGGGGAGTGTAGTATTTTTTGTCTCACTCTCTGGTCATGCAAGTACTTGGCGCGTTAAATATATGCATTATAGTCATTTCTAGCTCTCATAAATCTTTTGTGGTTTTCTTCAGTATTGTTTGATGTATACAACCGGAAGCTCAACTCTTTAGCCTTAATGGCTTCTCAGCACCCGGAATCGAGCCACATATTTCTCTTGGGTTTGATAGTCTTTAGTTTGTGTGGAATAAAGGTCCGCATGCAAAGTAGAAGTCCTTTCTTCATTGTCAATCCACCACCAGTTGGGGTGGAATCGGTCATTTATAGATTTATCTCGATCGTCTCTTGTCATGCTAAAGCGCAAGTGAACTGCAGCATTAGATATTTCACTGTTATAAAGAATCTGTTTATCCCTGGCACAACGAAAAGCATGGTAAAACATTAAAGACAGCATTTGACGAAGAATATCATGTCGCAGTTTGCATTTGAAAGCATGTAAAATTCACCTAGTTGAAAAATTTGGTCCCTGGGGAACACAACACGAATTACGAAGAAAGGTCGAAAGTCTCCCACAGAGGCCGTATATCTTCCCTGGGGATATTTAATGTCGAGAGTCTATGAAGGTAATCTATAAACAGTAGACCACACAACATTGTATGGGAAATCAAGACTATGGAAAAAGCTACTTGTTAACGTGGTGTTGAGATTGTGACAATTCGACATGAACAGTGTCAACAAGTTGTCAAACGTCGCTTGCATAATTTGATTTTTAAACTTAGATATGATTAAAATGTTTGTATTTCTGTAATTTTTAAAAGAGATTTCTAAGTTCGACAATTTGTTTTTATTGTATATTGTATCTAGACGTATAGTTAAGGCTCACCATGTATTAAATTATATAAAATTTCACACAATGCATGAGAAAACACAGAACTAAATTTTCAATCGACGTTGTTAAATTCGCCGCCATGTTTTATCCTTCCTTCCCCCAATATGGCTGCCCAGTTAGCTCTAGAGTTCATTCAATCATTTCATTGAACTGGAAACTTAACTTCGATAAATTTCGACGAAATTCACACTGACGCGCATCCATTTATCGACGTCCGTAAGTGCCAACATCACAAGTGTGACACGAAAACTACCATTTCAATCATCACGTCGTAGTTTCCAGCTTTAGTGCCTCCCCCAGGTAACGTAATTTTACTAACGAGTATTCACCTATTATAATAGATTCATTCAAAGTCCATCATCCATAAGGGATGTCGACGAAGGTTACGGCAGGTTAAACGTTTCGTAATGCATACGACGAGAAATTATTAAATCACATGACCGGAACGAATGGTAATGCATCTCCAAAGGTTATGCAGGAAAAATGTTCTAACTCAGGTCGGTGTTGGCAATTTGCCTTTGTGGGTGCTTTTGTGTATTATTGATTTACCCTCCTCCTGCCGCATTCGGAACCCATCGTTATCACAATCGAGCAACTCATATGACGACATTATTGATGCTCCGCTTGCGAGCCACTTGTCTCAGATGTCAGATGATATAGTACAATTGAGAGGTGCACCGAGTCAAGTTGATTACGGTCAGGACAACCGTTTCGCTTTGTGACTGGACAATATGATATACAAAGAAGGTTCAAAGGATAACGTGACGTTGTTCTTAGACTTTTGGCATCTGTTACGAACAGCTTTCGTTTAGAGTGGATTTCTGACAGTATGTTATTTTGTATGCGGAAGTTAAATCAGTAAAATTATTCGAAGGACAAGTAGCAGGATGCTCGTGCATATGTTACTTGTTGCTGGTGACTGTGAGTACATCACAGAGCATTTTACTACTTTATGTACATCATCATCATCATCGGCACTACAACCGGGAACCAGTCTTGGCCTTATTTAGCAAGTCCTGAGGCTTGTTAAATTTTCCATAATGATTTGTTTTTTCCGGGCAAGGTAATTAGTCTTGCGCCAGAGGCTCCCCGACGAGGAATGTACATCAGCTTTGGTTTAATTAAGTAAATCTGTCAACGTTGAACTTGTTTATTGTTATTTGTCGCCTTTCGGGTTTTGGGCCCTAATAATCCAATAACCGTTCATTTATTTTTTCTTCTACAACAAGTCTAAAGCCATATTTATGAGCAACTGCTGGTTTCCTTGGAGGAAATCGATTTGATAGTTCTTATCTCTCTAAGTCATCGGAAAAGCAAATTGGGTCAAATTCTGGCCGTATAATCGACGAAAATGTGCACATTGTGTAACAGTTTAATTGAACATTTATTAGTTTGACATGTATTCATAATTTAGTTTCTGTTAAATATTTCTTTCACTGGTTTTCCTCTATCATTCATGACAGTGGAATTTAATTTCCGTCTGCGGATATGATATAAAAATATATCACTGAATTCATAATGATGGAGTTAGGGAATTTCTTCTGATCTGATCATAATGATGGAGTTAGGGAATTTCTTCTGATCTGAAGTGTATGAAATACTTAACAGCAAATTTCGGGAACTAAAAAGTTATAAAATCCAATATGATTCAGGATTTTAAGAAATTAACGAAGGGCGTCCAAAACAATGTTTTGAGTACGACATCCGTCGTTTTAAGGCAAATCAATACACTGACCCAAAGGGTGTGAACATTGTGCCCAATCAGCCTACGAGCGACAGCAATCTCTGTGATCAAAGCATGATGACCTTATCAACCGCCAGCTTAGAAATATCTGGAATCAAATGAACACCAACATGGCTTTCGGAGCAACAGGTCTAACAAAATTAAAGTCACTTGTGAAATTTCTTTTTATTACTTTTATTCCTTTTTTAATATCTGTTTTTATTCACAACCTCTCGGAACCTCGCCACATGTATTTAGTTGTTATTTTTTTCGAACGACTCGCGGCGACACGTTGTTAGTTTATTTCACAGTCGGGAACCCTTCACGGCGGATGTTATCACTTGACTAGTTTAAAAATTTTCTTCAAGGGATGGAAACTCACCCGGTTGTTCTTCCCTTCTCTTACGTTCTCTTATCCCTTGGTGTCTTCTCTTTACCAAGGGATTTCTCCTTTCCAGGAGATCGCACCCCCACTTGTCCTACGATTACGTAGGAATACTGTGTGGATGCACGCCACCGTGTGGCAGGAGATATGCCGAGGATCGTCAGGATTTTCACACATCTGCGGTATCCCTTTGTGTAGATTACCCGCGTGTGGTTTATGGCCCTGGTGATTTCCTCGGCCGAAGTCATTATCTTCGGCTGCGATATTAACACTTTACATTTTTATTTCGTTGTAGGAACAGCGTCGGTTGTTTCGTTTAGTATTTACCCTCTGTTCTCACAATACCCCTTTCGATAAGGAAAACCAAATTGCGGTTGCCTTAAGGGAAGGTCATACATTTGTTTATTCCTTGGCCATACATCTATCGCCTGGGATTTTTTTTGGCTGTCGGCATCTGGAGATGTCGCGCCGGCCACATGTGTTTGCCGAGCTAATGGGTCGTAACGACTATTTCTTTTCTGGGTAGTGTCCTTCGATAACTGTGCAGGCATGAGGAATCGGTCGAGAAATTGGGCCCACGCCTGTGGGGATACGTGGGGTTGAGGCCACCAGTATGCATGTCCCCTTTAGCTAGGCGGAAAGGTAAATTTTGGGCCCACGAATCGGTGGGCACGTGGGGTTGAGGACACGGTAAGTATGTCCCCTTTGGCGAGGCGAAATGTTTTTAACACCACAGTGGTTTGTGCGCTTCGCAGGACCGCCACAGGTCCACAGGAGATTTGATGGCGTACCTTACCGAAAAGTGGAGCCATTCCGTCCACTACCTCGGCGAAAGGAAAGTAGTCGCATTGGATATTTCAAACGCCTTCGACAGAGTTTGGTATCCAGCCTTTTCGTCAAAATTACATTGCCATGGAGTGGACAATTCCTTGATGCAATGGATAAGGGACTGCCTTTCTGACCGTTCAATTCAAGTGGTTTTTGACGATGTCAAATCTGTCTCCCATCAAATTAATGCAGGGGTTCCACAGGGTTCGGAACTCTCATCCACTCTTTACCCGATCTGTATAAATGATCTCTTGTAAATTACCCAAAACCCATTCACTCGTTTGCTGATAATAACACGTGGAGTTTCTTTTACTCGCATGAATATTCCCGACCAAACTCTTCGAATGTCATCACCAATCAGTAGTTTATGCTTGATACGTAGAATTCCGATCTCAACGAAATATATCAATCGGGATTATCTAACCGAGTAGAATTCAATGTCTTAAAAACTCAGTGCTGTCTCTTGTCGTGAAAGAAGAACCACGAAGTAAATATATTGTCGATGAATGGCAGTTGCATCGACGTAGCCATGGAACTATTAATCCTTGGCACTCGAATTAATTCGACTCTTAATAGGAAGGACCAGATATTTGAAGCTGCGAAAAGTGCAGCCAAATGTATATGGTTCCTTAAGAGATGCAAAAAATACCTCATGCCACCCAATCGGGCCACTATTTACAGGGCGTATCATCATCATCCCCACTACAACCAGGATCCGATCTTGGCCTTATTTAGCAAGTCTCTCCATCTGTATCCGGTCCTTATCCTGTTACGGTCAAAACCCTCGAATTAAACATGCATACCGTGCCAAGCCCCATTCAAATTGGGATCACATAATGTGAATTCCCTTAAATTCATTAAAACCCAAAACACAAAATTCCTTAGCGGCACCGCTAAAAAATAAAACCATCGAGTACAGACGTATTCTATGGCGGGACCATTTCCTTAAATCCCATTCAAGGAAACATTTCCTAAACGGAACAAGGGACGCTGACCATAAATACATTCGCTGGACAACAATACCATTAAGATACAAAAATATTTTTTCCACCGTTGTCCAGTAAAATATAATTACCAAGTCTGGACACCCCTGGAAATCCCAGGTAATGTTTAAGGGTTTCCAGATAGTTGCCGATCCAAGTTAAATTACCTAAGGATCAGACAAAGGATGCGCTGGCTCACAAAAGAGATCCTAATACAAAGGATCGTAAGTGAGATCAGCGCAAAAGGAAAGTACCACGTTGCCTCTTGGTTAACGTGGAAAAAGGTTTACCTGCGACCGAACGATTGGAAAAGCAGGGAGTTGTTGGTGAGATTGCGGTCACGACGGTCAGTGATCAATTTGTCGGGTGGAAAAATAAAATATCGAGTGTCAGTTTTTGGTGGTCGAAGAACAGTTTAAACACCCGGGGTAAAAAGGTAAAAAGTCGAACCGGGCGATTGTGACGTACTGTGAAAAAGAGATAGATTATTTTTTTTTTTATTATTTACTGGCCTGTGGGAACCCGGAAGTTCATGGCGTCACCGACTCGGCTCCGCCATTGTTCCCTATCCTGTGCGCTCTCCTTCCACGTTCGATCATCCGATCCGATCTCCTCGAGGTCCAATCTAATATTGTCCTCCCATCTCCGTCGCGGCCGTCCTGTCGGTCTCTTCCCCGTTAGTTTACCGTCAAAAATTCTATGCACGGTCCTATCATCGCCCATCCGCGCTACGTGTCCGGCCCATCTTAATCTTCGTGACTTAATTACTCTCACTATTGTAGGTTTGCGGTATAGCTCTTCCAATTGGTGGTTGTGGGGTTTCCTCCATTGTCCTGACTCCTCGTCATATTTACCGACAAATATACCCCTTAAAACTTTATTCTCGAATACGCGGAATTTGTTCTCTTCCCGTTTTGTGAGAGCCCATGTTTCGCATCCGTATAGAGCAATCGGCATGATTATGGTTCTATAGACACGGAGCTTTATATTACGTGATAGCAGTTTGGATTTTAATAGTTTACTGGTTGCATGCCAACTAGCGTTGCCGGAATGTAGTCTTTTGTTGATTTCCTTCGACGTTTCGTTTCTGGTCATCAGTATCGTTCCCAGATATTTAAATTCTTTGACATTTTCAAATATCTTGCCCCTGACGTTTATATGTGTTCTCGGAGGTCCACGTGCTCTCGTCGTAATCATGTATTTCGTTTTTTCTTCGTTTATTTCTAGGCCCACCTCTTCTGCTGCTTGCATGATGATTTCACAGTTTTAACTCATAGTTTCGAGATTATCGCCCAGAACGGCGATGTCATCCGCATACGCGAGCACTTGTGTGACCCGGTTCAGGGATGATCCGGCCGTGTTGTCGTCTTGTACCTTTCTGATAACATACTCGAGGACAAGCTTAAAAAGGCACGGTGAGAGGCCATCCCCTTGTTTTAGTCCGTCCCGGATTTCAAATGGTTCTGAGAGGTGGTTTTCTATTCTAACTCGCCCTTTGTTTTCGTTCGTGCAAATTTGAATGAGGGCGGCATATTTTTTCGGGATTCCCAAGTCAACTACAATATGGTGGAGTCTTTGTCTTGCGACTGAGTCGTAGGCTTTTTTGAAGTCCACGAACAGTTGGTGAACCGTCTCTCCGTATTCCCACTTCTTTTCTAGCAATTGCCTTATTGTGAACATCTGGTCGCTTGTTGACCGGTTCCGACGGAATCCGCATTGGTAGTCTCCCAATATTTCTTCTGCGTACGGTGTGATTCTTGCCAGAAAAAGAGATAGATAAAGAAGAAAACTAAAACATTAAGTGTATCAATATCTATACATGAAATTAACCCTTAGACTATGTTGGCAATTGAGCGGCCAACACGTAGTCTGATCTCTGCCGACCGAGGAATGTCGTCGGAGAAGATTTCTATATTTTTTGCCGACCGAGGAATGTCGTCGGAGAAGATTTCTAATGTTCAAAATGTGGTTTCTCCTGTCGTGCAGCGATTGTTGTGCTGAAACACCGCTAAAAGCAAAATGGTTGAAAGAGAAAAAGAATACCTCTTGAATGAGCAGCAATCCATGAAATAATCTTCCTGCAGAATACCTCAATAAAACGTGGTGGTTTTATACTCTTAACAATTGCATTTATTTAATTGATTAGGTCGATTATAACTTGATTATAATTGATGCAAATGTGTCGCTCGAAGAATTTACGAAGAAGAAGAAGTCATTGTAAGAAGTTGGAAGACAGCCAGCAATTTAGTTCTTTGTTGTCATGACAACTGTTTGCCAACTGTTGTTGAATGACTGCGATGGTTGTATTCAATTGCGAATTCGCTGGTTCCATCCAGTGCGAATCCGCAACAGACTATTATACCAAGTTAAAGGTGTATAAAGAAAACTATAACATTACGTGCATCGATTTATATACATGAAAGTAACTTTTAGACTGCAATATCAAGTTAAAAGTGTATAAAGAAAGCTATAACATTAAGCGCATCAATATATGTACCTAGAATTAACTCTTAGACTATTACACCAAGTTAAAAATGTTGGAATAAATCTTTATCTCGTATATGTAAAATGTATTATTAAGTGATCCAGAATCACTCATACCACCGAACCAGGACAACAGCGGTAGGAAAGTAGACTAGGTCTAACACGTGCTAGACTGTGACTACCCCTGTGGCGGTTCCACTAATGTCACTATTTACCTCTCCAATTACCCCAAAAACTTCCTGTCCTAAAGCTCCAAAAGCCCATTGTTTTTCGCTAAGGCAATTGCATTAGCACCTGCAAACATTTCTCCCCCAAGGGCATTGTCGCATGCATCAATGAATCTCATCATTTTCCTGAAAAAAAAAAACAATTCGGTTATCGTACCAGGTAACCGCAATAAATCATGGAAACAGTATCGGCGCCCCTGTCTGCCAACGTATTCTGCCACACACGTGCGCAGCAGATTTTCCTGGCCTATCTGCATTCACGGCAGCCTTTTGTCCAACCGACAAAGCATATCGCAACTCGGGTCTAGCAGCCAAGAACCGAATTCTCTAGTAGTGTAAATATTCACACAAGAATTCGAGCCTTTGCACCGGCATAGATGCTATACACAATCGCCATTGTGTAAGCATCTAATTTGCTTTAGGCACCAAGTTTTCCTAATGACATGCAACTATTTATTCAGCTGCAAGCACATCTAATGCCCTTTGTTCGAATTTCTTTTCTACGGTTCGTCTACCCATGAGTTCGCGGCACGGGCGAACAAAGTGATCTCCGCGTAGGTAACCGCCCCTCGCTAGGATTTATTTATCAGAGATCCGCTCCCATTGGTCACTATCCAAAGGAAAATTTCACTTTCTTTTCACCACACCACAAACTCACCCCGAACTGAGGGTTGAATCATTAGTCGATCTTGAACCAGGGTTGCGGACGGACGCAGGGAGTCGAGAAACAACCACCTGTCGAGTTCTACCCTCTAAGGAGTGCGCACAGAGAGTAGAGTCGGAGTTAGACGTTGGTGAAATAAGTGTACTTTCGAAACGAACTAAATAATGAATGTGAAGTTTTGCTTAAAAGAATGAATGAATGTGAAGTTGTGCTTAAAAGAAAATTAATATGATATAAACGCTAAACGCGTCCACTAATGTGCGGTTGTAGGAACATTGCTGAATGTGAAATTGTGCTTAAAAGAAAATTTATACAATATAAACGATAAACGCGTCCACTAATGTGCGGTTGCAGGAACATTGCTGAATGTGAAGTTGTGCTTAAAAGAAAATTAATATAATATAAACGATAAACGCGTACCACTAATGTGCGGCTGTAGGAACGTTGCTTGTATCGATTCTTTTCGGTTGCTTTTAGGTTAAGGATACCTGTTTAAAAATTTAATGAACCATATTCACCAACAATGAAAACATATTACAAACAACATCCCACCTATTGTGTTTTACTTTTTTCATTTTTCCCTTTTGTGAACGGTTTGCGGCGTTGCTCACTGTTGTCCAGTGAACTCTTTAGTGGAATTTTAGGGGACCCGTTCCCGTGCCGGCACAAGACTAAGATTAATATCCCACACCCCCATCTCAATTATATAGTTTAATTATGTGCAAAGATATATTGCAACAATCCGAGAATTGTTAAATTGTCCATAATAATTTGTTTTTCTGGGCAAGGTTATTAGCCTTGCGCCAACCTTTCTCGGTATGTCGCTGCATATATTGGGTTATTACTTGGCGGGTGCCAAAGTAGCTATCCAGGGGGGCCACGTGGAGACTGCAAGTCAACTTGGATTGAACAGGGGCAATGATCGCCCTAGCCTTCGCCGGGTTGAAAGCAGAGACTTTGCCCGGTATTTTTTTTTTTGGACTTTGTTAAATACTCCTTACTATCATATCCACTGAAACCAGTTGCATCCACTGAATTAAGGTTATAGTTAAGAGATTGATAGTTAAGAGTGATAGTAAACACACACAGAAAGGATGTAGGCAGGATGTGTTCCGCCCATGTTCTAACGATTAGCTTACGTCTAAGACGTCTGTGAGTTTTAGTGCAATATCTAAGTAATAAATATAATTAAATGAAATTCTGGTCGAAGTTGGACTTGTAAATTGTTATATTGGAAGTGGCATTGTTATTCTTCCATCTCTCACGAAGTTGTTCAATAACTTGCGGTTCTTTCCACGGCTTCAAATATGGGATCGCTCTAGTTAAAAATGTAGTTAATTAGAATACTAAAAATTGAAACTGCATTGATTTGGTACTGCAAATACTGTAAATAGACAATGAGTGAAGATTTCGCTTTTACAAAAGGATTCCATTTTGGAACCGTTGTATTTCATCATGTAAGATATCCTCTATTCATTTATCTCTTTAAGAAAGTGTTTATGATTTAAGATAGAGTCTTTTTCTTGTGATCTCTGTGTAAGTCATGCAGAATCTTCCGTGAAATGGACAATTACTTTAAAATACCTGACAGATTTGACTCGAAGCTACTGCTTGTTAACCAAACATCATTTACACCTTCGTCGTTAGCACTGACTCCATCCTCATTTTCATCATATTTCTAAATCATAAGGACCTCCTAGTGCTGGTTAATTCTCCCCGTTTGTAGTCTTATTTTCTTCCCATTTGCTGTCTCATGTTCTAATACATAATCCCAGATTTTTTTCTCTGACAACTCTCCGAACATGCTCGATACTAGGTCCTGATGTCATTACGGTTGTACGCTTCAGGGATTTTTCCATTTCCCAACAATGGCTTAATGGGTTTGTGCATCCTGGCGTATTGTCTCAACGATTGCGCATTTGGGGAAGGAGCACTAAAAGCTTTTGGCATTCCTGTAACATCGCTTACTGTGTTTACTTCCTGGTTCCATATGGATGGGTTAAGAACCAAAGTTAATCGCAACCTATTTCAACTATAGGGTATTTGAATCGATTTCGAAGCAATGTAAGCTCATTGGAATAGTCTTTCGTTTCATAAGGATCTCCAAGGAAAACATTAAAAGTTATCTTACGCTCCCCCATCGATGTATAGCCTGAAGCTAATGGGGTAGTGCATTTTGCGTGTACCTTCTTGTTCGATGTGTACTTTAAAATTTCGGGAAGTAAGTTGAAAAATACGCCTAGGGCGAATGAACAACTTCGGGATTAATATCGTATCTGATTATTCGAATTTCCGATTTGAATCTTCGTTAGAATAACTTGATTTATGAACTAAGCTTCCGCCTAAGGACATAAAATATTGTAGACTTTCAAGGAAATTCCCCCTGTGTCGAAGCAATTGAATTCCAAACTCAATATCCAAGGCAAATTAAATTACGTTAAGGCAACAAACGTAAGTGTTTTTTGGGTGGTCAATAAATGTGCCTGTTGGCATAACGGGAGCATATCGTTTTTTTAAGTACCATTAATAAAAATCTTTTCGTAGACAGGCAAAGAAGAGGGGTTTGACATTTTCAATTTTTTTTTTATTGTGGAGTACTTTACACTCAATAAATATTTAAAGATTCCAGGAGAATCTCCATTATGTAACTTCAAATCATAAAATCAACGTTCAACAAGATGGCTTTGCAATGTGCTAGGATCATTCGAAAGCGAAGCAAACTTAAATGCTTAGTGATATTAACACATAGATTTCTGCGGACGAAATTCAATGGAGGTCTGTACAACAACTTGATCAGAAAATTAAGTAAATGTCGGCATGCGGAACCGAATAATCGCTCTCCATCTTAAGCGAAAAGAAGGGTACATGATAATAATTCAAACAGACCAATATCATGATTAATAAAATATCATCTGGTTCCGGACCCCGATACATACGAATGGCCTGGTCTCGACAGCAATATTGTATTATTGTTTAAAAAAAAACTCTACCCACGGCTAAACAGCTAAGTGCGAACGAGGGGAACACACCTGTAAGCTGCTGTTACACTTGAACTTTTATATTAAATTTAATCTTGATTACTCTCGAAAGGTACCAAAAACACACACTTGCCATTTTGTCATTTAGTTCGCAAAAACACATAAAATGTCGCATTTGAACGTTATTAGTTAAAATACTTTTAAGACTCTACCATCTTGCTAAGATGACGGTTTATTCGCGACCCTATTTTTACTTTTTCCCGTACCGCACGACTTACGAGTTCATCTGTCTTGGGTGACGGTTTTAATCGATTCCGTTAATTTATCTATATCAAACGTTCAAGTGCGGCGGACTTAGTCACTGTGCCCGTCTATGACAACGATTGTGTACAGACTCCAAATAAAATGTCCAAACCGTACGACGTTCGCACACAGACGCCTTATTATCTCGATCGTACAGACCGAAGGATGCATCCCATTGTTTACACGCACAATAGATCTTTTTCCCTTACAACAGATGTATGTTTCGCAGTACATTTTTTATTTATCTAACATTGAAAATGTTTACGATCTGCGAGACCTGATTGTGTGGATGCGTGTGATACAATGCTTATAAACTTGTATTTACACAAGTGTTGATTTATGGTCAACGATGGCAAATATATTTTGTATATCTTATTGCTTTGTTACCATGGAATTGTTCTGTGTTTTGAGTAGCACCATATTTTATTTGTGCCGTCATAGATTTTTTTCCAGATGTGGTATTTGGATTCCATGATTCACCCGTGTATGCATTTTGTATTTAATGCACATTTACAGGTACTCTTTGTATTGGATATGTTGATTAGGATTTATTCACATATGGGGATTCACATGAAGGTGAATACTGTTGGTAGTGAGGGTGATCCCAAAAGGGAGGGATGGGCTTGGGTGTAACAACCCCCCTTACAAATCAAGTATTATTCTTAGAAGAGGAATAATACGCTCGAAAGGTCTTTAAAGTGGGTGCCGGAGCGTCAAGCGTTGCGGGTAAAAATGTTAGTGTCAGCGTGGGCGTTTACAAAAATTGTTTAAAAATTGTTGTGTTTTGTCCCATATTCTGTCATTACAAATCTTGATATCCTTGTATTTTATTTACAAGATTATTGTTTTTATATTTGCGTATATTTATGTGTTTGTTATATTTATTTTTAACGTATCTGTCTCTATGTATTTTATTTATATGTATTTGCCTTATATGGGCGTACAAATTATTTTTATTTTTGTGACGTATGTGCGTTTTGATATATATCTGCCATGTACAGGAGTATAAAATATTTTCATTTTTTTTTTCATTTATGTTTTCTTTTGTATTTATTACTTATTTATTTGTCTAACTTTTACTTAAACATGATGTGGTTTTTATTTATTTTATTTAATTAATGATACACATAATTGATTTTAAAAATAAGTATTTTGTTAACTACTGCCCAAAGGGCAAATTTTTATTACAATCATATAGGTTATTATCATAGAGTTTATTATGTTAGAAGCAATCATTACCGTTTATTGAATTATTTATTTTTTTTTGTTTTTGTTTGTAAAGTAAGTATTTTGTAAGTACTAACTAAAAAGGAGAAAATATATTTACAACAATAGTAATAATAACCTTAAGAATAATACAGGAATGTTAGTAATTATAATAAAACTAGCAATGATTCTTTTAAATTTCTTATAACTTTAAACAATGTGACCCATTGCAATTATGAAATAAACAAATTGGTGGTAAACACATAGAGTTATTTCACATAAAATGTTTGTAAGATTCAATTACATTTAACTGTATTTCAATTTCATTTATTTATTCACATATATATATATATATATATATATATATATATATCATCGGCACTACAACCGGGAACCGGTCTTGGCCTTATTTATTACGAAGTCCTGAGGTTTGTTAAATTTTCCATAATGATTGTTATTGTCCGGGCGAGGTCATTAGGCTTGCGCCAGAGGCTCCCCGACGGGGAATCGAACCACTGTCTCCCGCGTGACAGGCGGCTATACTAACCACTATACTATCGAGGTGCCATATATATATATATATATATATATATATATATATATATATATATATATATATATATATGTGCGGGTTCTCTATACCACATGGAGAACCAACCCACAATGCCAACCAATTTTGACCGATAACAACGCGTCACTCTAACCCAACCTGTAACCCATTTCCCAACACGCAAAAACACATCTCAATATGCAACAGCATCCGTCCCCAAACCCGCAATTGCATACATCCCCATACTTACCAAGAATCAATCTCCCAAGCTGTAATAAATACATATTCCAATTTACAAAAGAATATTAATCATCTCCCTCAATTACATCATCCCACATATAATTTTTCCGAAAAACCACTTCGGTTAACTTCTTATTTAAATTACATTCCTTGCTTGCAACCAACTAATTCTAATTTCCCCCGAAAATCATACTCCGTAATAAACGCATATTGAAATTTACAACGGAATACTCACCATCTCCACCAACTACACCGAGCCGCATATATTTCCCCGAAATTGCTTCGGTTAACTCCCTATCTAAATCATATCCCTCGCTTGCAACCAAGCAATTCCAATTTCTCCCGAAAACCATTTCGGTTCCCATTCCACCTATACCATGTAGAACCACACCAATTCCCTCTTACTGGCAAGCCCACAGCATGATGCGTCGCCTTTCCACGACACGACCATCACCACGATCAAAACCCGTGATCACACGGCTATGCCGCCGATACCAATTACCCGGAACACACAACCAACGAATCCAACTCAGCTTATATGGCGAGGATTCCCCGGAACTAATCCCCTATACAGGCACAGCAACTCTTTTCGAAGTTCCTAGTAAATGGCAGCGAGTCGATTCTAGCCATGACTCCACTGCCACGACGCGACGAACTTTTTCTAGCCAGTAATTAGTCAGTCGAGATCCAACCGCCACCAGGGCCACACAGCCGCCTGCAAGCATTTTGTTTTGTTTCTAATGTTTCCACTCGATCCACTCAGTCGGTGTTGATGTAGTGTATTTCGGGAGTTCGTTGTCAGGACGTGAGTGCGTTTTGGCCACCTTATGTTCGGCAATCCTCGTGTATCAAACAGCCTTTTGTAATATAGTGCGGCGCAACTCGGATCATTGTTAGGAGCATGCGGATTTACCCAACCATCAGACGCCGAGAGTCGTGAAATGTCTCGAGACGTTATTTTCGAAAGTCCTCATTCGTCGTTAATTGAAATCAATTTGCGAAATTTCGCTTTGGAAATCAAACCAAAATTAAGTGCTCTTGGAAACGTGGTTAAGTGAAATATAATCCTAAAACAATCTTAAATAAAAAGGGAAATTAATCGATAAATAAATATATAAGAGACAATCAAAAGAAGTTCGGTGTGATATATTTTCAAAAATATGTATAGACAATCCCTATTTATTCAAAAAATAATAATAAAGTGAAAAGGTTTGCAGCAGAACAGTTGCCGTGTTTCGTTTCCTCCCCTCGGATATTGGTGGTGAACGATAACAGACGGTGGGACCTCAGCGAACCAGTGTCATACGTTGGCACGCTTCGTACACCCAATCATCATCATCATCGACACTACAACCGGGATCCGGTCTTGGCCTTATTTAGCAAGTCCCGAGGCTTGTTAAATTTTCCATAATAATTTGTTTTTCCGGGCAAGGTTATATAGCCTTGTCAAATGGAATACACTAGTCTTAATTTTAATTTACACATTTAATTACAACCAACCTATGCACACGACTTCCGGCTTGGTTGACGGTATTTTTTTTTTCGACTCGCACATGGACACAACCAACTCTTGTGTACATCAGCCTTAGTTGACGGTTTTAATCGACTCCCCGTACATCCATCCGTCTTTTCTTAAGGTGGGTAAAAATCTCGCGACTCTAATTTTTTGTTTTAAGTCACCTCCATTCCGGACGATGGTTGGCGAGACACACTATTATCATATGTCCGATCAGGACAACGGTTGCGCATACAGGCTCCCTTTTATCTCTCCTTCGATCGTGCAGACCGAAGGATTGTTTACACGAACAAAAGTTGTTTTTCCCACACAACAGATGTATGCCTCACCGTACATTTTTTGTTTTATTTAACATTGAAGATGTTTATGATCTGCGAGACCTGCGTGCGATACCATTCTATGAACCTTGTATTTACACAAGTGTTCATTATGGTCAACGATGGCAAAGATATTTTGTATATTTTGTTGCTTCGTTACCATGGAATTGTTCTCTGTTTTGAGTAGCACCTTATTTTCTTTGTGCCGTCATAAATTTTTCCCAGATGTGGTATCTGGATTCATGATTCGCCCGTGTATGTATTTTGTTTAATGCACTTTTAGGTACTCATTGTATTGGATATTTTGATTAGGATTAATCAACATATGGGAATTCACATGAAGGTGAATACTGTTAAGGGTGGGGGTGACCCCACAAGGGCGAGTATTAGGGGATGGTGGGCGTTTAACACTGCTTCACAAGATACGATGCATGCAGGGTTACCAAAATCATGCTATTCCTCCTTCCATATAAGCACATCTGTATCCATATCCCATTCAACCAAAATGAATAGATATTCCTACTTAAATAAATTGAACTATATGTTCGTTTATCAGGCGTTAATTTAGATGAACTTATTTATGATCCTTTCAAAAATTGTTTAGCCAAATTCTTATTGACTTCTTAGAATTTTGCTTCATTCGAACCGCACGATAAATCTTGTCGGCTCTTCTAGGAGTTTTTATGGCTGTTTATACAACAAATTTCAATCAAAGCTTGTGTCACGGCTTGATGCATTTATGATGTCGTAAGGTAGTTAGCGGTCAACTATGTGGGCGCGCGAGATAAAATTATAATTGGAAAATAAATAAGTAAAAATTCCCCAAACATCCTGTTTTCCTAAATAACAATCAACTTCAACTTCGCTCTCCATTCTTCCCTCTGATTAGATTAGGTGTTCTTTAAAAAATAAATTAGGTGTCCCTTAAGAAATAAATTAAAGATAACTGATAGGGCGGAAATCACACAGCTATGATGAAAACAGTACAAAGTACGGACGCTGGGAGAAAATTTTACCAGGAGTACCTCATTCATCGGAACATGACTCCCCTACTATGGATTACTCTGAATCCAACAAATAAAACGACAATACGCGAAAATTATTAACACAACATTGCAGTGGTCAAGCATATACACCAAGCAGAAATTGTCATTAATGTGTCAATTAGAGTTAATGAAAACTGGCTATAATCTAAAACGAAAGTAGTACTAATAGCTAATCGAAAGTCTGGAATATCTACATTCGAAAGAACCCTGGTGAACGCCACCATTATTTTTCAGTAAGGTACGCCATCAGATATCCCGTTGACCTGTAGATCCGAAAGCCGCATTGGGAGTCATTAAAGGGTGTCGTTTGTTGACAGATATTGGAAGGTTAACGACCAATTTAAATTTATTTATTTCGTCTCATTTATATGTATACTAATCGTTTTGAAGCTTTTCTGTAAACACTGTTAACGGGGAGTGGTTTGAAGTTCCTAAGGGCAAAGAAACGTCTACTATGTACTTATTACGGTAAGAGGTGGGGGACTAGGGTTGGTGGATTGACTGTCTATGTCAATCCCCTGTTGACTCATTTACAAGTTGAGTTAAATTGTTTGAATAGGCGAAGGGTTGGACATACTGCCCAGAAGACAATGATTGCTTAGAATAGCGAAGTCATTAAAAATTATGCGCAGTGGAATCCTCCACGCGATTTCAGTGGATAAGATCCTATAAAGCTTGTTAGGCAGAACATCTAGTTTCCTAAAAAATGCGTTTATTTTCATATCCAGGTGTCTATACAGGACAGAATTATAATTGATATGCTTAGAATAGAGACTATATTGTGGTAGAACCTAATAACCAAGATCACTTCGTGTGTATGTGACTAATCCCCAATAAGGGAAGTGTTACCGAATCTTTAAGCTGATTCGCATCCTTTTGTCTAGAAAATCGATTTCCTAAATCCCACATACCAGTTCCCTATATGTAACCACCATCATTCTGCTGTTTCATAACAGCAAAGCATTGGCAGACGGCGCTGTTTCTACGTAACGAAACAGTATAGCCCATCTTCAAATTCCTTTGCACATTCCGCCGCTTCAATGGCAGAGTTGGTAAAGAGGCTGTGCCTTGCGTTTGATTGTGTAAACCTACGTTCAACTGACAACTCTCGCTATTGTGCAGTTCGGAGTGGTAGGTAAGGCCTCAAAGCCCAGCCGCCCGGTGAAATACCACCTCATTAAGCTATAGGCTTCGTGGAATAGTTGGGAGAAATCCTTGAGCATCTTTCGGAGCGTGGCTGATGGATCCGGCCGAGAAAAAATAGCAGCTCAGGGCGCTGACTCGGCATTATAGGTTCGCCTTTCCCGAGAGAAGTCAATTAAAAAAAAAAATTCCGATGTAGACATTTTTCCCAATTAAATGTCCACCTTTTCAGATGCAAAAAGTACAGGCTATTCACTGATGAATAGTTGCAACATCCAGTGAAAAATATGCATGAGTATACTTTTCAACCTTCTCCACTTCCCATTCTCGGAATGCACATCGTAATTCTGCAGTCCAGGAATTACTAAACCCTCTAAACGAGGACGCGCAGTCTATCCGTTGTTTTTCCTTTCGTTGCAAACGACGCCAAATCAACCCCCTAAGCCAAGGAGCTCTTCTTTACAATTTTCCCATTCTCTCTGGGTTAATTGGCCGCTGAATTGATTCGCGAGAGTTTATTCGCATTTAGTGGGCGTGGAAATGGGAAATTGAGCATGAGTGTGCGATCGGGAAAGGGCGAACGGTTTACCAGGTGTATGCATACGTTTTTTTCCGGTTTAGAGATGACGCCAGCGAAAAGTAAGCACCGTATTAATTTAACACAAACGTCATTTTGTTCGTCATTCGATTTAAATACAAACACACACAAGTTGAGTCCGCCCAACTAGCGTCTTTCAGTGATCATGTCAAGTTTTGTGCCTGAAAAAGAACATTTGCAGCACGCATTGCTTTTCTTATTTAATCAAAAGAAAAGAGCTCTAGAAAGAAACGACAGACGTTTACGAGCGATGAGGAAGATCAATAAACTCGGTAAATGGGTCCTACATAATTTAAATTAACGTCAAATGGATAATCGCAAAGTCACTTGTGAAATGCTGCTTCATCGCCACGAAATGATACCATTTTTGCATCGAATTGTGACGGGTGACGAAAAATGGATTTATTTTGAAAACCCGAAGCGGGAAAAATCGTGTCTTTCACCAAGCGAAGCCGGTCCTTCAATACCAAGGCCAAATCGCTTCGGCAAGAAGACCATGCTCTGTGCCTGCTGGTTCCAGAGCGGTATTGAGTACAGTGGTGCCTCGCATAACGAACGCCTCGCACAGCGAACGCTGCACACAACGAACTTCCTTTTCGTTCATTTCACGATTCATACAACGAACTTCGCTGCACACAACGAACTTCGCTTCACACAACGAAGTCGCCCACTTCACACGATCACTGCCGATTTATTGCATCCTTCCGCGCAGGCAGTCGTTAGTCACTGAGCAGTACGCTTAACTTACGCACGTGTCGCAGCAATCGTTCATCATTACGAATTAAATCGCACACGTATCACGGCAGTCGTCCTTTTAAGATAAACTCAACATTTTTTTTTATATGATGGGTTCTAAAAAAAGCAGGAAGGTGATTTCTCTTGAAATGAAACAGGAAATAATTAGAAGGAGTGAATGTGGGGTAAAACAGTGTGACCTCGTCAAAGAGTTTGGCCTCAACAAGACCACCATTTTCACCATTTTGACAAACAAGGATGCAATAAAATCAGCCAAAGTAGCCAAAGGAGTATCAAAACTATTTAATGAAAAACATAGATCTTCAATCCACGAGGAAATGGAAAGGCTATTAGCGATTTGGATTAAGGACAGGCAGGTGAAAGGTGACGTAACAACCCAAGATATTATCTGTCACAAGGCCAAGATAATTTATGAAGATCTAAAGAAAAACATCCCTGGAAGTAGCAGCAATCCAGATAATAAAGAAGATTTCAAAGCCAGCAGGGGGTGTTTTTTTAGATTTAAGAAAAGGTATGAAATCCACAGCGTTAATATGCATGGTGAGGCTTTCGGTGCTGATAAAAAAGAAGCAGAAAAGTTCTCTATTAATTTTCAAAAATTTATTATGGATGAAGGATACTGCCCACAACAAGTGTTCAATGCCGATGAAACGGGTCTTTTCTGGAAAAGAATGCCGAGCAGAACCGAGCAGAAGAAAAGAGAGAAACAAACGACTTTGGACAGGTTTTTCACTGCACCATCGGCCAAAAAGCGGAAAATGGATGAAGATGTGCAAGATTCGATTATTTCTTAAAATTAAAAAATGTGTGTTTTTTTCATTATGTTTTTAGATGTATCTAAATAAAAATAATAACAAAAAATTTATCTTTTTTTATGTCATCTTACCATATTTTATGCTACAGAACGAATTATTTTTTTTAACATGTATTGTTATGGGAAAACGCGTTTCACATAACGAACTTTTCGCATAACGAACTTGCTCCTGGAACGAATTAAGTTCGTTGTGTGAGGCACCACTGTATTATGAACTCTTGAAGCCCGGTGAAACCCTTAATACACAGCCCTATCGTCCACAAATGCTTAATTTAAACCACGCGTTAATGGAAAGGGGACAGGAATGGGGCAGGAGACATGGCAAAGTGATTTTGTTACACGACAACGCGCCGTCTCACACAGCAAACATGTGCTACAAGAAACAATCAGCAGACGTTTACGAGCAATGAGGAAAATCAATACCAGGTGTATGCATACGTTTTTTCCGGATTAACTAAGAGATGGTGCCAGCGAAAAGTACGCAGCACATAGCAAAACTGGAGAAAGACACTTTGAAAACGCTTGGATGGGACATTCTTCTGCACCCGCCGTACACCCCGGACTTGGCGGCATCCGACTACCACCTCTTCGCATCAATGTGCAGGCACTCGCAGAGCACCACTTCTACGATTTCGAGGAAGTTGGAAAATGGTTCGACGAATGGTTTTCCGCGAAAGACAACCAGTTTTTCGGTCATCATCATCATCGGCACTACAACCGGGAACCGGTCTTGGCCTTATTTAGCAAGTCCTGAGGCTTGTTAAATTTTTTCCATAATGATTTGTTTTTTTCGGGCAAGGTCATTAAGTCTTGCGCCAGAGGCTCCCCGACGGGATACTAACCACTATGCTATCGAGAAGCCTCCAAATTCCTCATACTATTCCATAAAACTGGTTCATTGGAAACCAACCTACAAATCTTGAAGGTTGTTGATGGACATTCTGTGTTCTTTATCCCTTACAATTTCAATGGCCGAATGATATAAAAGCTTCACGTATGCTTATTGGTTCAGTTTTGGGTTGGGATCTAATTGCTTCGGATGCTCTAATTAAATTATATTTTTATACACTTTTCATTTTCTTATGGCGTCCAAATGTTTTTATATCCAAACGTGTTTTATTTGTTAAAGGAATGACTGAATAAAAAGCGTCTTCCTGCGTCCGCACTCGGATTTGACATCCCCTCTTGGGTACGCATTAGAATTAATTCACCAAAAATAGTGCTCCCCTTATCTTTGACTTATATTCTGGTCATCCCTCTTTTCGGTATAACTGAAAACACAATGGTGACCACCGCGCATTTTTTGTTACCCCTCTAAGCCTGTGGGGGTAAAGGTTTGCACCGGGCGCGCTGTTCGCTTAACTCCCCAACTGTTCCGACGTCGAAAATTATTCTCCAAAAGGAATAAATGAAATGCACTGGGGTGTCATTTAATTGTTAATTAATGGTTCTTTATTTAACTTGTTCTATTTTTGTTTACACAGGTTTGAGGTAATGAATAATACAATAGTCAACTTTTATTCAAAACGCCTATGGCGAATTTGCTTATATTTATTTTTACAAAACGGATTTTAACGAACACAATAACAGGGAGGTTGTATTTCTCTAACTTTCTTTATAAACACTTCCAAGCGACGACCACCGAGCATATTTGCAGTCCGACTGAGTGGTAAAACTTTGTTACTCTCGCAGAGACGTACTTCTATTTTAGATGCGCGCGCCCCAGTTATTAAAAATGCGACTCAACTTATTACGTGACCGATCCCTTTGTAGATTGAACAGCGAGTTCTTTAAAGGGGGCGAAATTAAATTTGACTCCGAGCGGCGTGACCTGCCGCGGTAGTGGTTGAATAATGACTGACGGAAAAGGGGAAGAAGATGGGTAATTTATTTTTTGCACACAGGACAACCAATAGAGATCATACTTCTGCTCTCTCATCGCCACGCCCGTCGATGTGTGGTGAATATATCAGTAAATTGATAGAACAGAAACACAAAGTACTATGATCTCGGGGTGGGTTTGGTTGTGTGTGCATGAATCAATGCAACTTTGAGAGTAGCCCACTGACACAATTCGGTGAATGTGGTGACCTCAGCGTGCATTGACCTGTAGGGAGACAGAACTGTGAAGGAGAGGAAAATTAAGCTGGTGCTATTCAGCTGCGAAAAGAGAGCATTGATCCCCAGCGAATGGAGTGTCTGGAGAAAATGAATAGGACGCCGAATTGGCTAGGGAAATCTGATCATGGGAACTAAATTAAATGCTTTGATAATTTCCCCAGCGGTTGCATGATTATGCAAAAAAAAGTCGTGTTTTTGTTTGGACGCTGTTTCGTCGGAATCCTGATGAGTTTTTGCCTTGATACATATCTACCACATAGATACTATACTCCGAGCCAAACAAACAGTCAACATAAAGAGTTCAGTAGATAGAGAAATCAGTCAGCAAGATGGTAGCAGCGTTATTTTGGAACACACGCGAAATTATCTACATTGATTACATGAAAAAAAGAGAACTAATATCCTTGGAATATTGTGTGTTGTTATTGCACCGGTTGAGCGAAAAAAATAATCACGTTCTCATCTGAAAAGAACTATTTGAATGACCCGAATATTTCCATAATAAAAAGTTTGTCTTGTTGATAGTCGAAGAATAATTTATACTCCCATCCTCAGCATAAATTATCCTTGGTGGGATTTGTTTGGATACCGCGCATAGCATCAAATGTCATTATGAAAGATATCAGTCACTAACGATTAACAGTGTTGTTGTATGATGCGAATGTAAATGGATGGATCGCAATATAATCCTATTATTGGTTGTGTATTCGAAGATAGCACAATTTCTTAATATGTGCTAATCTTATTACTGTAATATGATGCTCTAAGTCAAATTTCAATATTTGTCGCACTTCGCTTCCTTATCTCTCTGTCGTTTCCCGGATCCCTTTCTGTCTTTTAAGTGCTGACATTAAACCCTCGCTGGCGCACCTTAAATATAGATTTAAATTCTTAACTTTCCTCTTTAGGCCGAATACTTTATAATATGTCCTTGTCGGTGATTGCTTCTATCTTGCGCCTTATTGTAATTTCTCTCATCAATCACGTCTACTTGTAATGAAGGATAATAAACTGGTGGCTGGTAAAAGGTAATCCTCTATGCAAGATAATATATTTTTTTCTAGACGTCTCTGTACAGAAGAAGTGGGTGGTGTAAGTTTTCCAATTTTAGGTTGTTTAAAGGCGCTGATGATCTATGACCTTCGGAAGTTTTGTGTATTAAATTTATTTGCAATATTTATTTAGGATAAAGGTGAGCGTTAAGCATCCACCTTTACAAGTATCTAATATTGTAGCACCTTGTACAGTGAGATGATATGAACTATCTGTCGATTGCCCTACCTATCCATCTTTTGTGGATGATTATAGAACGGCTTGTATGGAATTATGCTGTCGTCAACGATTAACAATCTCACTAAAATTGCCAGAGCTAGCGGTGACAAGTTAAACCCACGGGCAAGCCACAAAGGTGCCGCCATCAGACGCAAAGTATTGCTTGACATCAGATTGAATAGGTAGATTTCATCAGGAGACATAAGCGCTAAAGAAGGAAGTAATGAGAAACAACGGAGGAGTCTTCTTTTTTTAACACCTAATAACCACGCAAGTGATATCCTTTAATATGAAAGAACTGTCCTCCGAGCGCAATTTTTAGATTATAAACAAAAAGAAGCCGCTTGCGGCTAGAACTGGTGAGTAAGGCGGATGTTCAAGCAGTTCAAACCGTAATTCGTGGGTTTTCACCATGGCAACCGCTGACGTGTGAGACGGCGGGTTGTCTTGGTGAAACAGGATTTTCTTTTTCTGCAAATGCGACCGTTTACCCACAATTTCTGCCTTCAGTTAGTCAACTAATGATGCGTAGTATGTTGCTGTAATGGCTTTTTCTTTTTGAAGATAATCGATTAAGATAACTCCATGGCTATCCCAAAAAACAGTCGCCATCACTTTCCCAGCCCGAAAAACAGTTTTTACATTTTTTGGAGCCGATTCCCCCTTTGCAGTCCACTGTTTTGACTGTATTTTTGTTTCGGGTGTATAATTTGGTATTCAAGTTTCTTCGACAGTAATTAATCGGCACCAAAACTCGGATTTATTGCGCCTAAACTGTACCAACAGAGCGTTGCAAATGTTCATTCGACCACGTTTTTGGTCTAATGTGAGCGAACGCGGCACCCAACGCGCGGACATTTTCATAGCCTCTACTACCACTGTCACTTTAATTCGGCGGTCATCTAGCACCATTTTGGGAACTTTAGCGCTGTTATCGTCAGTTGTTGCAGTTTTTGGACGTCCCGAACGTTCATCGTCTCCCAAGCTCTCACGGCCACGTTTAAATTCAACTGCCCAAAATTCCATTGTGGTAAATTATGTTGCAGAGTCTCCGTACACCGAGTCCAACTCATCTTTGATTTGTGTAGGAGTATTGCTTTTCAAAAACAAAACTTTAATTACAGTTCGATAGTCAATTTTGTCCATTTTCACACCCACTCTCGACTCACTCAAACAACTGTCAAATAAAAACGACGCTGAAATGTCGGTGAGTTACTGCCAAAAGATGCACAACTACATTTGTGGGGGTTCTCTATACTTCATAAAGAACCAACCCACAATTTCAACCACCATTTCCGCCTTAATTCGACCGCTTTCAGCGCGTCATATCAACCCTTATCCCACTGTTCGGCAATTCACCTGCAAAACGTGTTTCTCAAAAGGACGCATAGCTGAACTCATTATCCTATGCAGATAATGCATAATTGAGTTAAGCTATCTTTTCGCCATACGGCAACCCCATTTCGCTAACCCACGAGATTTCCACCGGAAATCGCATCATATTGGTTAGCAACGGCATAGTCTGATCTAACGACGCGGTTGCATAATCATGCAATCGCTGGGGAAATTATTAAAGTATTTGATGTAGTTCCCATGATCAGATTTCCCTAGGCAAGTCGGCGTCCTACTCACTTTCCCCAGACACTACATTCGCTGGGGATCAATGATCACAGGTGAATAGCCACAGAACATGTTCCTCTCGTTCCCGTTTCTATCTTCCCCGGGTTCAATGCACTCTGAGATCACTACAGTCATCGCACTAGGGCAGTAGGTCATCCTCAGAGACTGCATTGATACAAGCGCACAAGCTAAGCCAACCCCGAAGTTATTGCGCTCTCTCTTTTGTTCTTTTCATCCTTCGCATGCCCAGTGACTGTCGAATGATGTGCAAGCATTATTCACCTCACTGAGACATGCAACTGAATAGATTCATGAGAGAGCGCGATGATGATTGGCTAATAGCCGTGCGAATGTAAAATCCATACTTTCATCCCTAATTGGGATGAGTCGTTACACATCCAGCATCGGTGACGGCCACGGCGCCGCGCGTGGTTAAATCATCCCTCGTCGCGTACACCCACGTTACTACAGTCAGCCGAGATCACAGGAAATTTCATCTTACGCGCAATGTTTATATTTGCCACAAAAAGTCGGTTTAATTATCCTCAAGAAAGCAGTTAAATTTTATCAGTTTATTTGTGCATGTGGAATCATTGAATGTTAAATAAAGAAAACATTAACCAACAAAAGACCACCAGTGCTTTTATTTCCTTTATCTTTACCTTTGGTGTTTGAGTTCTGGAGTTTCAACATTTTCGTTGGAACAACTTGATGGGGATTCCAGTGAAACATTCCTACTTGCAACCAACAAATTCACTAGCTTTTATTGACGAGGGCTGCTATCTTCACGTAGAGGTCGGAAACTTTTCAGGCCACTCATGTATATATATTAACCTAGCGCAATGCATTAATAAGCGACAAGTCTTCTGTGGGATCCGAAATAAATAAACGGATTGCCACATATGCGTCCGAGTGCAGTGCGATATTATCTGTGGGATTTGAAAAAAATCAAACGGAAACTTATTCACCCTAAGTAGATCTATCAAAAATTGATTTACATGCGCGACCATCACGCTAATGTTCCTGAATGTATTTCCTGTTTAAAGGAGGATGCAAAATGTTTATAAGTAGTTCATAAGATCATTGGATTTGGAAGCTGTAAGCACATTTTTTTGTGACGACCTTAATCAGTGCAGTTGGTATGACAACCAATGAATGTAGGATAATAAGCGTCAAACACGTTGAGGTCGGAAACTTTTCAGACCACCCACGTATATGTACTTCCCTTAGAATGATGTGATAAAAAAGAAGACTCCTTTTAACCCCATACTCCACCTTTTGGGAATCCAAATTTTCAAAATTGATCAAGTGTTTTCAAAGTTTTAACAATTCACTTCAATCGGTAGTACCAATGAGAGTTGTTTCAATTATAAAAGTGTTACAGACTACGGCTTCAACCCGTTCAATTTGTTGACCAATAAGAGTGTATCCCCAAAAACAAAAATGTCACAACGGCACCTTACGAGTACATTCATATAAAACCAGGCAAACAGAATTGTATGCGATGGACATATACAAATTAATCCGAAAGCATTAAAACGGAAGTTTCCGGCAGCTCGAACTCGGAGTACTCAAGTTTATAAGCGAATAATAAATATTTGAATGTAGGCTAAGAGGAGTTTTCATATTCAGATGGTATGGGCGCCCTTGGCGATTGTGGCAAATGGGATCCTTAGTCAACCTCAATAACAAACAATAAAATGGTCATTATTAATATTTATGAGTGTTAACAGCAATCCTCTAAAATATGCATTTATGTACGCACATGTAGATGTGGGTGGGTTAGCTTTGTGATCCCCAAACATCCTTTCCGCAATCTCATGACTGAAATGAAAAAACTATTTCACTTATATCGTCTACATATAAATGGAACATTAAAGGAAGACCGTGGCAAAAATGGAATTTTAAAATTGGGTATAGATTACTTACTTACTTACAACGACGAAACATGCAAACTTTCTGAAAATGCTTGAGGACATTCTTCCATGGTTGCACTTGAAAACCATGAGCCAGTCAAAGGGACGACTTCCGGGAATATACGAAGGACAAAAGCATGAAAATTAAATCGAAACATTTCTGGACGTGCTCTGTACGTAGTTTGCAATTATAAAAGAACTGGCTTAACGAAATATGAAAGGACATTCACTCTGGAGTCCTATGTCCGGAGAGAATATTTCTGTCCTACATTTAGTAACGAGTGCATCCAATCCACTTGCCATAGTCGAATCCGATTTTACTTTCTGTTGTAAATTCGTAAAATTCACAGGACATGAGGCAAAAAGACTTTTGTCATTACCCCAGTCAAAAGGATCCTTTTTCTGACTCAATATATCAAGTGTTCTTGTATATAATTGTCGATCCTTTTGCTGTGGTATTCTATTTTGTGGGTTTTTCGCTTCCATTACACTACCATAAAATAGTAGTCGTACCATTTTATAATAGCAGTGGAAAACAGTCGGAAACAGGGGGCATATCCTGTTGTGTATAGTTTTCCTAAAGCATTTGAGGAATACTAGAGGACAGTCCCAGAACATAGGAATGAATGGGTAATTATCTTCCCGACATTTATTTGTAGTTAACTAGGGCAAAGAGATGGTAACGATTGTCGAGTTGAATTGCAAATTACGATGACTTGGTATTTCTGGATAACGAAAGCGTTCTGCGAAATAAATGAAAATTTAAATAAACGCACCTGGCGGTGTTCTGGTTTCTCATGTATCATCTTGGTCCTTTCTTATGAACCTTATAAAGGGCGACTTAATGTGAACTAACGAACGAGAGACCTACGTTGAAGAGGAAAGCTTACACCGGTGGTGAACGAAGTGTGACGAGGCTTAATGAATATTAAATGAACAATTTAGAATTACTCGTATAACTGCAAAGGATGTAAATCTGACGTTGATTACATCTTAACTTTTGAATACATCATCTGAAAATGGTGCACAGCAGAGTGCTAATTAAATGTTGCTTCTAATAGAATATAAATTAAGAATTCCAGTAGGTGTGAGATGATGACTACTTCAGTTTTTTTAACACACTGAGGAACTAAAGCGTATTCAAAATAATACATTTCTTTTCAGAGATGCCTCTCGCTAAGGACATCAAACTAAACTCAAACTGTACTTTCTTCTATATTTTGGTAGGTTTGTTACATGCATTTATCTATCTGTTCTATAGTTGGCGATATGTTGACGTAATGCATCGTCAACATCTATAAAACATATGATAAAAAACACTTTGTAGTGCTCTGAAAAGCCCTACCATCTCCTTCCCCCACACCTACATCCAAATCCTAGCAGTAATACACTAAAACCTAAAATTCAATCAAAACCCGAAAAAACCCAAACTAGATCCAAAATTCGCAATAAACGAATCAAACATCCGTTTATCGCTTAACATTTGCTTCCACGGCATAATTAAATCCAAAATCTTAAATTAAAATCAAATTCCCAATAAACGAATCTAATATTCGTTTATTGTTCTATATTTGCCCCACAGCATCATCTAAATTCAAAAACCAGAGATACGTTATCTCAATTTGGTAAAATCCATCAAAGTGAACAAACAAAAACCCGAATTCATTTACATATCCACATCTGCACAATAGTTTCATAGGAATTCAGGAAACTGAATCCTTATCTTAAATAAACACTGAGCATCTCACTCAGGATTCCAAAATCGGGATTTTTGTAGGAAATTGTGTATTTTCGAGATACAAATTTCGATTTGTTTCTCTTTATAAGGGTGATGAATTTCAGATTCGAGGTTCTTGGCTATCGTCGAGTAGGAATCAGTGACTCTGCCCTCGCGCCAAATGACGACCGGTAGCTGCTCTTCCCTCGAGGTTTGAGGAAGCACGGTGGCAACCGCAACGGGTCCCCTCAGGAGCTTTTCTTAAAGAGATCCCTCGTCCTTTTCAGGACCAGACAAGCTCCCTGAGAGAAGGACCACTACACCTTTATTCCGTACCAAGATCATTAAAACTGCCTTGACCGCGAAAATAATGTTTGCACTTCGTCCAGTGTCCCAAAGTTACATTTCTTCACTCGTCACCAGTGGAGAAAAAACAAAGAAAACAAAAGAGAGCGGAGGGTGGGCCGATTTAAATACGACAAGGAAAAGTGTATCATTCATCGTGGCTTCCGTCTGACTTGCGACAACCAGAATCACCTACATCCATGAGAATGCTATGTTCGGTCTCGGGATATCTGAAAAAGAAAGCGTTGGGTTATTTACAGCTTGAATGGAAGGATGGTGCCAATGAAATTATACAGAGCCGGTCGGTCTTGAGTGCGGTAGTAAACACAGATTACGTCCTTGGCATCTGATAATTTGTGCTTTGATATTTGTGTTGTCTTGTACAGTTCGTGTGTGTGCCGGTGACCCTATTCAGGAATCCTCTATTACCAAGGTGAATGTTTTTTGGGAATGGTGCTTTCTTCAATTTTGTATCGAAGGAGGTATTGTGTGGTCACATTCGAACAAATCGAAGGATAGAAGGGTAAAGAACGACCATCCTCGAGTGCCACGCTGTGATTATTTGCAAAGGTCTCTCCGATGATGTTTTTTGATTGGTGTCATTACTGACAACAACACCATTGCGGATTATTGGGCCAGTGATACAAGAGTGTCACATGCCTTTGTAACGCTTTTATAAACGTACTGGTTCATCTGAATACCCTTCACTTTGTCTTCTAATTGTCGGATGTGACAGTTGTAGGGTTATATTTTTTGGTATATTACTTCTTACCTTCTTGGGGAGATTCGGTTATTTCCGCTGTCCAATAGTGAAAGACGGTTTTAATAATTTATTAGTTTTATTTTCTTATAATTCACTTGTGGCCGTTGCCTATGACCTCTGGATCCCAGGTCATCTCGAATCAAAATTGTGGCGAGAAGGCCGAATTTAGCGAGACCAGGACATATGTGTCCTTCATCTTGTCTCTGACTTCTGGTCATCTTGCGATAACCAGAATCACCCACATCCGTGACGATGTTGGGCTCGGTCTCGCGACATCTGAAAAGAGAAGAAAAAAGGCGGGGTATCCAAGGATAGTGTGGACAGTGTTAGTCCAAGTGTTCTCTAACTACTTTTATAGAGGGATGGTGGGAAAGAAATCATACAAGACCGGTGGGTCTTAGGTGCGGTAGTAAACGCAGATCACGTCTTTGTCGTCTGGTAATCTGCGCTTTGGTCGGTGTGTGTGTTTGTGTTTGTGCCGTCTTGTACTGTGCGTTCGTGTGTGTGGTTCGTTAATAATAGACCCTATGGGATGGGTCCAGGAATCCTCTATTATAGAGGGGAATGTTGTTGGGAAGGGTGCTTTCTTCAGTTTTGTACTGAAGAAGAAATTGTGGGGGTTTGATCCGAAGAGATCGAGAGAGAGAAGGGTCAAGAACGCAAGAGTCCCGTACAAGTAGGTTCTCGCTGTTCTGAATGTTTTCGAGGTACTTATATGCTAATTGAAGCAAGTACTCGTCGATAGGGGTAATGGAGGCGCCTTCGTATAGGTGAGAGTTGGGGTAGTGACGACCGTCAGGCCTTCTAGAATGATTGGTGCATCTTCTGAGGAGTTTCCTTTCGAAAACCCGAAGTCTTTCCATTTGAGCCGAAGATATGCAGGACCATATGGGAAAGGCGTACGATATTCCAGATCGGATTAGCTGCTTATAGCAGAGAAGCTTAACTTTGGTGTCAACTTTGTTCCCCCACTTCAAGATGTTGTGCAGTTGCTTAGACCGACCGAGGCCCCTTTGGAGAATGTGGGTCACATGTTTGATGAAATTCATTTTTGGGGTATAAGTGACCCCGAGATATTTCATCTTGTCCTGTGGTCTAATCGTAGTATCTCTCATTTTTATACGAATATTCTGTGAATATCGAGAAGTAGGTTGGGAGTGTTTACTACTCAGAATTATGGCTACTGCTTTGGATGGATTAAGTCGTATTTTCCATCGACTGTAATACTGATACAGTTCGTCCAAGTGACGGTTGAGTCGATTTGTTGCGAGGTTAGGGCCTTTGGTTGACGTGTACACCAGGACGTCATCCGCATAGCATATTTGGTTTACTCTCCCGTCCGCAGAGCGGGGAATATCGGAGGTGTAAATATTGAATAAGATGGGGCCTAGAATGGAGCCCTGTGGTACGCCTGCAGCGGCGTGAAAAGTTCGGGAAAGCTTTCCATTCATTCTAACTTGGAAGGTTCTGTTGCGAACGAACTGGTAGATGATGCTACATAGCGTTCTACTGAGGCCAGTATTCAGTTGTTTAAAAGCGAGACCTTCGATCCAAGTCGTATCAAAAGCTTTTTCAATGTCTAGGCTTACCGCAACGGTGGGTTCCTTATTAAAGAGCCGCACGCAGACGTGGTTTTGAAATAAATTGAGAGCCATAGTGGTGCTGTGCGCTCTTCGAAATCCGAATTGGAAATCAGGTATTAGGTGCCTGGCACTGACAAAGTTATTTAGCTTCTCGTATATGAATTTTTCATATATTTTGCTGATGCAAGTGAGAAGCGAGATAGGGCGAAAGCTTGAGGGGTGATACGTTGGTTTCCCGACTTTTGCTATTGGACAAATAATAGCGTGCCTCCAAGCTTGGGGAAAGTACCCCATGTTGTAAGCATGGTTCAACAGAATGGAGAGCTTTATAAAGAATAAGGCAGAAAGCCTTCGCAACGAGTGGTATGACATGTTGTCGATACCAGGTGACTTCTTAGGGTGTCGAGATTTAACCAGACTCTGTAGGGTATTTGGTGTGATGAAACCGTGACCATTATCACGTGTGTCATCGAAGTATGCACTGTTAGTTGGGTTAAAGACAACAATTGGCTCGTTGAAGTCGTCCAACTTACTGTGGACTTCTGAACTAACGATTGCATTGGTTTCAGGGTCGCCATCTTGGAGAGTGAGTTTGTGATTGTTTTCGAAGGTCTCTCCGATGATATTTGCTTTATTGGTGTCGTTATTGACAACAACACCATTGTGCATAATTGGCCCAGTGATGCGGGAAGTGCCACAGATCTTTTTAACATTTTTATAAACGTTCTGGTCCATCTGAATACCCTTCAGCTTGTCTTCCAATTGTCGGGTACGATTGTTTTGGATTCTCTGTTTTATCAGTGTACCAATATTGTGAGTAATGGATCGCAATAATGGCTCCCTTTGCGTAAAGCGGTGACGATATCTCATTCTGCAGAGCTTTTTACGCTCCGGGATGAGACGAAGAGTGATGTCGTCATGGGGAATCTATAGGTCTCTTCAAGTTTATACTTCGGGACATGAGTCTCCGAAGTTTCAACTAGAATCTCGTGAAGTCGTTTTGCAACGTTGTTTATCTCAACCGTCGTTAGGTTCCTGTCAGTGGGAAGAGAGAAGTGGTGGAGTTTATCGTTCAATGTAATATTGAAGTTGTCCCAATTTGTCCGCCCATAATCGGGTATGTATCTGATATGAGCCCGGGATGCTCGATAGCCGCGAATGAATGTGGTCACAGCATTGTGGTCAGATACACCCGCTGAAACTTGAGGAGGAGTGATTTGTGGAAGTAAGTCTTTGGACACAATAAATATGTCCAGAATTGAGTTACCTCGAGTACCAACCGTAGGTGCGACTATTTCGCAGTTGAGGGCATACATGTTTGCGGTGTACCATTGGTACAGTTTTGTGCCATTTGGGCAAGAGACAGAGTTGTTCCAGTGGGGATGTCTGGAGTTAAAATCGCCGCCTATGATGAAGGGTGTATGCCCCGAGGTCCTTATTAGTTTGCCGATATCTTCGGGATTAATGGGGCCATTATTGGTTTTATGCGAGTGGTATACGGAGTATATATTCACTCTACCATTACTAGCCAGATGCAGTTCAACTCCAGATACCTCTATGGACTCTAGGTGTGGGAGGTCAATAGCTTCATGGCGAAGTCCGCTTTTAACCAGTATACAAGTTGCACCTCCGTTGATGGTGGGACCGCCAGTGAGGGTTCGATCTCTTCGAATCATGGAGAAGTTTGGGAATATGGGACGGTGACATGGATGCAACCTAGTTTCGGTTACAAGTACCACATCCGCCCGGCTTTCCTTTATGAAGTCAGAGACTATCATACGCTTGGAATGCGAAACAAGGGAGTTGACATTTAAGAGGATAACTTTAATTTTGGAATCCATTGTGGAGGGTATGTCTTGCATATGCAGTGAAAAGGAGGGCCTCCCTCTCTGCCTCGGTTGATAGTTTCTCATATCGGGGTCGGATATTCTCAATTAAGCGGGAGAAACTAAGTAGTTTCTCGAGCATTGAAGATTGCCCCCTCGGAGGACTCATCTCGAATCCAAAATGCACTCCCCTTTTATATTCTGTGGCAACAGAGATTTGTTAAAAATATTATTTAAAAATTCCAAGAAGCCCAAACAAAATTTTGTATGCTTCTATTGGAATAGGATTCCCGGAAGTGTATACGAATTATTTGAATCAATTCTTGGAAGGGAAATCATGAAATACAATTAGAGTTAAGCATTTCATGATGTTAGGATTATTAGGAATTGAATCAATGTACGACAAATGGATTTTGGTTTAATTTTGTCGTGCATATGATTCAATTGGATTATGGGTGAGGTAATTAGGAATTTGAATCAATGTGCGGCAAACTAACTTGTCGCTCATATGATTCACTTGGATTGGGATTATAGGTAAGTGGGTGAGAGTAGTGATTTAGGATCACTACACAGTTTTGGATTCTCAGTTTTGTCAGTGTACCAATATTGTGAATGATGGATCGCAATCTTGGCTCCCCCTGTGTAAAGCGGTGACGATATCTCATTGATTGAAGGTATCGAGGAATTGAAGAGTCAACAACGACCATCTTCGAGTGTCAGCCTGTGATTATTTTCAAAGATCTCTCCGATGATGTTTTTCTGGTTGGTGTCATTATTGACAACAACACCGTTGCGGATGAATGGGCCAGTGATACAAGAGTGCCGCATATCTTTGCAACGCTTTTATAAACTTGTTCAGCTGAATAACGTTCACTTTGTCTTCTAATTGTCGGATGTGACAGTTTTGTCAGTGTACCAATGTTTGTGAATGATGGATGGTAATCTTGGCTCCCTCTGTGTAAAGCGCTGACGATATCTCATTCGGATGAGACGAAGAGTGAAGTCGTAATGGAGAATCTAATAAATCTTTTCCAGTGTATACTTCGGAACGTGAGTCTTTGGGGGATTTGAATGTTGTTGCCGAGGTGTCACCGAAATGTTCCGCCGAACACTGTTCACGAGGAGAGAAACAGCCTGGAACACGGGGACACTGCCACAAATAAAACGCTGAGAGTTATTTTCACTTTCTATTTTAATGTTAATGTTTTATTATCTTTCGTCACACATAAACTACAACGTATAAATTCGAATCACACAACAACCGACACACATTTCCTTTTGACGACACGGAAGGTTTACTATTACTTTTAATTGTTTCGCGTTGAGATAATCTAGCGCAAGTGCGAAGTTACGGATACCTCCTTGTCGAGTTCTCTAACTGTCTCTATCTTTAAAATCCCATTCGAACTTCTCATCCCCGCATCTGCAAAAAAAAATTTCCCATCCAATCTGCAAAGAAAATTTTCCCATCATCAATCCATCATTCTCCTTTCCGTCTTCCTTATCGGAATCTTGTTCCTTTGTTTGAACGATTGATCGTACCGCCGCTTAATTTCCGATCGTGGGGTTTGTTTGGGTTACCCATCTGGCTTAAGCTAACAATGTTCTTGTGCGCTTCAGATGGGTAATAAAGGAACCATGGGATTGGTATAGTTTCTTTATTAGCATTTCCAAATCATAAACATCTAGCGAGCGATCTACGTTAAGATATTTATGATTGCATGACTGTTGGTCGGCGGCGAATCGCTATCCTTTGTTTGCACAAGTGTGCCTTTTAGGTTTTGGGTCATGCTGGGAATTTAGGTGCTAATTTCTATTAGCTACTAGCGGAGATATTCGTTGTTCGGTTTGTTTACCGAAGAACGCGTTTAATGGGTGCAATGCATTGATGCCTTGAATGGGTGCGTTGGCTTGGATGCGTTGAATTTGATGCGTTGAATTGACTCGTCGAATTGGATGCGTTGAATTCAACATTTCAACATTGGAACGTTTAGTTCGATTGATTTCTGCTATTGAATTCAATGTTGGTGTATGAAATGTTACCTTCTGTTTCATGTGGGAGTAAGGACTTTTGGGACACGTGTCTGTGGGCACGTGTGATGGATAAAGGAGAGTATGTTCCTTGACGGAAAGGACATCTCAGCCTATAGTGGGTTGTGTGGTTCGTAGAACCGCCACAAGTCCCCAAAGCTTTAACCAGAATCTCATAAAGTCCAGTTACAGCATTGTTTATCTCAACCGTCGTTGGATTCCTGTCACTGGAAAGAGAGAGTTAGTGGAGTCTTTCCTTCAATGTGATATTGAAGTTGTCCCAATTTGTGCGCCCATAATCGGATATGTATCTGATATGACCCCAGAATGCTCGATAGCTGCGAGTGAACGTTGTCACAGAGTTGTGGTCAGAAATACCCACCGATACTTGGGTAGGAGTGATTTGAGGAAGTAACTCTTTCGACACAAAAAATATGTTCAGAATTGAGTCACCATGCGTGTCAAGGATAAGTGCGACTATTTCAGAGTTGACGGTATGAGAATATTCGGTGTGCCATAGATATAATTTATTTTTCCGTTTGGGCAAGAAAGATTTGTCTGGAGTAAAAATCATCGCCCATGACGAAAGGTGTATGTTCTGAAGTTAATCCTAGTTAAATTTACGATATCTTCTGGATTAACGGCGCTATTATTGGTTTTAAGTGAGTGATATACGGAGTATATATTCACTCTGCCTTTATTAGACAGATTCAATTCAACCCCAGATCCTTCTGTGGATTCGAAATGTGGGCGGTCAATAGTTCAGTGGCGAAGTGCGCTAATAACTACTATGCAAGTGCCTGTGGGGATTCGATCTCTTTGAATCATGGAGAAGTTTGGTAATACGGATGGCAACACGGACGCAACCTTCTTTTGGTTATCTTACATGATTAAACAATTAAGCCCCGCGAATCATTGAGTTGATTCGTGTCCTTTCCGAAAAAAAACACAATTTCGTAGATCCCGAATATAGGGTTTTCCAGTAGGGACTTGACAACATTTTTTCAGTAGTAAATTTTTATAATTTGCAAACGTTGTTCGTTCGTGTACTTAACCATGATGAAAATGTTGACTTTACTGAATAAATTGACAATGACAGTTCGATGATTAGTGAAAGGGTGCGTTCACAAATTAAATTCAAAGTTGTCAAGTCCCTATTGTATAACCCCATTGTATAACCCTAGGGTTTTCCAATACGGACTTGACAACTTATCTTTGGGTGGTACATTTTTATAATTTGCAGACGTTGTTCGTTCGTGTACTTAACCATGTGAAAGGGTGCGTTCACAAATTAAATTCAAAGTTGTCAAGTCCTTATTGAAAAACCTGATACAAAATTCCATCATCGCCCATCATGTAGTTTAACAACAGCAAGGCATTGGCGGACGACGTTGTTTCTATATAGCGAAACAGTTTTATCCGGCGAAAAGTATCCATGATTATACTTTTCAACTCTTTCAATTTCCCCCTCCTCGGAATGCACTTCGTGGTTCTGCATTCCAAGAATTACCAAGCCTCTAAACGAGGACAGATGTCTACCTTTTGGATTTGCGTTTCGCTGCAAGCGAAGCCAAATCCACCCATAGCCCCCTTTCACCTCCTTTCCTTATCCACTTCCTCTCCATCCGCTCGCACTGTGCTCTGACATTTAAGGGTACTTCAAAATCCCCTTTTATCCGCGCGTTAGTGTAAAAAAAAAACCCAAGCTGCTCTCCATTGCAATTTTCCCAATCTTTCTGGGTTCATTGACTGCTGAGTAAATTCGCGAAAGCTTATTCGCATTTATTGGGTGGGGAAATGGGAAATTGAGGATGAGTGTGCGATCGGGAATGGGCGATTAGTATAAAAGGGTGGAAATTAGCTCCCCTTCCCGGGGGCGGGGGGGGGCAATCACGTAACAATTCTAAGAACCAAGTCTGCCCGGTTATCTTTTATGAAATCGAGAACTATCAAACGCTTTGATAAGGAAACATGGTACTTGATATTTATAAGGATAACCTTAATTTTGGGATCCATTTCGAAGGATAAGTCCTAGATATACCGTGCAAAGGAGTGGATTCCTTTCAGCGTCGGTTGTCAGTTTTTAATATCGGGCTCGAATATTCTCAATGAGCTAGGAGAGACTGAATAACCCCTCAAGCATTGAGCATTGTCTCTTTGGGCGCTTTAGTACCGCCGTTTGGATTCGTGGATGGGTTGTTGGGACGTTTGTCATATTCTTTGTTTGCATCCCTTTAGGCTTGTCCGCGAATGTGTATCCGTTTTGAATAAAATTTGGTGTGCCCGTTTACCGAACACTTAATTTGCTATTTTTTTAGCTCCTGCCACCGTGGATCATTGAACTATCACTTTAAATTTGGAACGGTTTCTGTAGTTGGCCGATCGTCTTTTCTTGTCCCAGTTGTAGCAAGTTGGTAGAGTTTTTAATTCTGGACATTGTGCGGCCGTCATTTTGAGAAATAAAAATTGTTTTCATTTCTCTGAGGTAAGGATGATATCGATATCGTTGCTGATTAAGATTCATTGACCTTTTTTGTTTCATATCACCAGAAGGGTTGGAACCATGTACGGCAAGACATTCCTTTTGTTGGCAGGACATTCCTTTTTCTGGAGTCCCCTCCCGCACACATTTTACCAGCCGACAACTTTTCGAGTTTTGAATATTTTTTTATATTATTTATGTATTCTTAAAATATAAATAAGCGAATGATAAAAAAAAATGGAGAGCAAAAATATTCTTTTTTTTTTAATGAGCTCAAGAAAACGCCCGAAATTCGTGTCTTTAGACTACAATACCACCTTAAAACCTACTTGGATGTAGCCTTATTGCAACCGTTATTACCTAACCGATGTGTATGTATTCCATCTTTCCAACAAATTTTCCGTAATATCCGCCGATCAATTCACATTAAAGGATAACTTTAAACATAAATAAACGCATACAATAATTTTTTAGCCAAGACGAATGTGGAATGCTCTACATAATCATCTGTTTTGAAATTCGATGTGTTAAGTGTTCAAGACCAATGCACCGCCATTTGTTTTTTACCTTCTTCTTCCTCTTTCTTTCACACAGTACTTTAACATATACATCCTGTCAAATGTCTACCCGGAATTTCTCATGTGAACCACTGTGTGACATAAAGACGTCAAGTATAACTATCATTATCATCATCATCGGCACTACAACCGGGATCCGGTCTTGGCCTTATTTAACAAGTCTGAGGCTTGTTAAATTTTCCATAATAATTTGTTTTTCCAGGCAAGGTTATTAGCCTTGCGCCAACAAGTATAACCACTATCTGTCAATTAGTGTGTTTACAACTGCTGATTTTGTTGGTTTACCTCAAGTACGTTTTTTGGTTAATTTGGTTGAGCAAAGTGTTTGCTGCAATTTTTTTTCCCCAACGGAATTTCTTGTACGGAATCGTTGAATATGTTGAACCTATGGCGACTCAGTTCTACCTAAACACAACTGTATGAATGGTACAAAGCATTCAAAAGAGATAAAGACGTTAATGATTTGCCTGGCACGTGCGCTCCAAGAACGGCTGTGACTGCGGAAAACATCACTAAAGTGAAGAAATTACTGCTTGAAAATCGTAATTAGGGCTTGAGAGAGCTAGCACAAGAGCTGAACGTTTCACAGGAATCAGTTGGTGGGATTTTGATCCATATTGTGGAGATGAGACGAGTCACAGCAAGACTAATTACACAAGAGTTGAATTTTTTGCAAAAACAGTATCGAAAATCGGTTGCTGGAGACATACTTTCTCGAGTGGCCGAGTCTCTATATTCATGCAACGCATCATAAATGGTGACAAGACATAGGTCAATGACTGTGACATTCATACAAGTCAACAGTCATCTGAATGACGCTTCCAAAATGAGGCGAATCAAGACAAAATCGATCAAAAATAAAGGTCATTTTCTTCGGTTATCGTGGTGTGGTGCACTATGAATTCTTTCCTCAACGTCAAATAGTGAATAAGAAATACTACTTAGACGCTATGAAGCGTTTGCGAGAGTGTTCGTCAAAAGAGGTCGGATTTGTAGAAAGACTAATCTTAGATTTTGCACCACGATAATTAATGGACCATCTCACAAAGCTACCGTTGTTAGTGAGTTTTTGGGCAAAACCTTAACTAATCTGATCGAACGTGCACTGTATTCATAAGATACGACCTCATATGCCGTTTTCCTGTTTCCCAAACTTAAATTGCCACTTCGAGGATCACGTTTCGAGTCGATTGAACTATCATCATCATCGGCACTACAACCGGGAATCGGTCTTGGCCTTATTTAGCAAGTCTTGAGGCTTGTTAAATTTTCCATGATAATTTGTTTTTCCGGGCAAGGTCATTAGTCTTGCGCCAGAGGCTCCCCGACGGAGAAACGAACCCCGGTCTCCCGTGTGACAGGCGGGGATACTAACCAGTATACTATCGAGGAGCTCGATTGAACTATGATAAACGAAAAATCGAAAAAGGATGTAAAATCCATCCAGGCCGCGGTCTGTAAAGTGTGTATGGTTGCTCGCACTTGCTCTGACATTGAAGGGTACGTTATATTCCCTTTTTGGGGCGCATTAGTGTAAAAAAAATCCTTGACATAAGTGCATTATCTCGGAAGGGGTCTACTTTGAAGGTGATAAATAACATTTTGATGATTGATTCAAATTTTTTGTTTTATTGAGAAATTCCGACTAGGTATTAGACAAATCCTATTTTATCCAAATCCAAATCCTATCTTATATACGTGACTATGTGAAAAAAGCACGATGCGGACCCAGTAATTATTACTTACTTTGTACGAGGGATGTTATTCTACTAGCAGAAGGTTCACCTTCTTCCACCCATTGGGAACCAGAAGGTACTGCTGTTCAACAATTCACGACATATAAGTTACAATTAGAAAAGACTGTTTGAAACCTTTTCTGAAAAAACAGAACATATTTGTCCAACAGTAACTAACAGAATTGTTCAAATTTGTTGAAATTCACGAGACTCCAAATGCTCCAAATAACTTTTCACCCGGGAAACGAACAAAGAGTAAGCTTAAAATGAATTCCTTCCGACAAATGTATAGTCTGTGCAAAACATGAATCCCAAATTACATAGTTAGAATGATTGAAGCCTTTAGGTGGAATTCCTTTACTGTCATCGTATGCTATCTCGGTTTGTACATTTAAATCGATGTCACATTCCAACAGTGACATGACCTGAAGTAGAAGCGAAAAACCACGACGTTGGTTCTACACTAAGCTCCCGTACAACCCTGAATTTAATACACAAATTCTACACATGAATAGCAACCCTAAGTAAACCAGAACTCAAAATCCCCACCCACAGTAGTACGTCGTATAATCCTTCACCTTTCCTAATACGTCTCTCGTGGATTCTATGTCATGTTCAACAGAAAACAACACTTCACCCTGCACCCCCTTCCTCGGAGTCTGTTGGATTTGGTTTAACAATAATTCTTCCATCTAGAATTAATACACATGCACAAATGTACATAGTTCGCCATATTTCGGATTCAAGTTTTCGTATTGTTCCGAGTTATAATCCTATCCGCAAATATAGTTGAGTTCAAAACAAATACACTGAAGTATAAGAAAAACACAAAGAATTGGCAACATTAAGCCCAATAAAAAGTACACTGTCAATGTCCCATGGGGAACACACACTCTGGCATCCCCCCGTCCATTGTTAGACATTTCGCACATCCGCAAATCTCCTGTTTACAAATTTAAACTCCATCTGAATTATATGAGAACGAACCTTCTGGTACCAACAATGAAATGCGATTAATGTTTCATTAAGCGTCCCCCAATATGCGCAGGATGCATGAGTAAGTCAGTAAGGTCGGGGCTAAGCCAACATGACCTAGATAGCCAAAATTGAATTTTTGAAAGAGGACACAACTTGAGAATTGCCATTTAAATTCAACGCACTTCACTTTACCGTTGCCGGACAAGGGAAATGTCCTGGGTGTAAACTACAGCAGGGAGGTTATGAAGAGTAATCCTAGGATCTACACGATGTTCCAATTAGTAGTGTTGCAAACAAATTAGGATTAATTAGATTTTTATGGTAGTTGTGAATTTATATTGAAATTAATTATTAAAAACACAAGACCGTCAGGACAGTCTGGGTGGCAGGGTAGTCTGAATCCATACGAATACGTGGGTGGCGGGTATGATTATTATAATTAATATTAATGTTTTTTTTATGATAGAAGGTCCAACCTGCACTGATAGAGAAATTATTCTGTGAATACGGCTATCTAACACTTAATTTGCTTCATATTCCGCAAATTTTAGTGATTCCCTCTACATGGGAATTGCGTTATTTGCCGTCAGGGTTCAGGCCATGCTTTCTATTAAATGGTTTATCGTTGTTTCCTGTCTATTTCAATTCCTGAAGTTATCCTGAAAATGAAAACTCTTCGGTTCTACTCTCACATCACATACATATAAGTTTATAATAAATACAGAATATATGTTTTTGTGTTTTCAGTATTTGACGTTTAACCCTTTGCGATCACACGTCGGCATAATAACGTAACAGTCACACGGGATCCACCCGGCCCCGTGCAGAAAAACATGTCTTATTTTTATTCTATTTTATGTATTGACTCAAATATTGTTCCAAACTTTAATTTAACATTTCCTCTAGATAATCCAATTAGTTGGTTTTTTTTGTAGCATATATACTCAAAAATCGCTAAAAAAACAACTTACGAATTTTAACATTTTTTACAAAAAACATCGTAAAAATTTTAATTTTTACAATATTAAAAAAAATCCAGCAATGTTTTACTCGGGAAACAATACATTTTAAAGGAAAAATAGATATTTAATGAACTCTGTATATAAAAAGTATATTTTTTTGGAAGTCTGATGTTACGAATTTCGATCAGTCTCGTAAAATGGAAATGATATCTTGACTATTTTTGGCGCAAGTCTAATAACCTTGCCCGGAAAAACAAATTATTATGAAAAATTTAACAAGCCTCGGGACTTGCTATATAAGGCCAAGACCGGATCCCGGTTGTGGTGCCGACGATGATGATGATGATGATATTTACTACTTAATGGCGTATAGGAACTCGGAAATTCATGACCTCACTGAGGCGGTTGCGCCAATGCTCCCTATTCTGTGCACTCTTCTACGCTTGACCATCTAATCCGATTTCCTCAAAGTCAAACATTGACCTCCCATCTCCGTTGCGGCCGTCCTGCCTATCGTTGCGCATCACTCAACATGTCCGACCCATCGTAATCTTCACGACCTGATTACTCTCACTATTGTAGGTTTGCGGTATAATTCTTCCAATTCGCGGCTGTGGAGTTTCCTCCATTGGCCTGCATCTTCATCATATTTACCGTCAAAAATACTTCTTATAACTTTATTCTCAAATAAGCGGAATTTGTTTTCTTCCTGTTTTGTGAGAGCTCATGTTTCGCATGCGTATAGAACAATCTGCATGATTATCGGTCTATAAACACGGAGCTTTATATTACGTGTTAGCAGTTTTGATTTCAGCAGTTTACTGACTGCAAACCAACTAGCGTTTCCAGAATGCAGTCTTTTGTTAATCTCCTTCGACATTTTTGTCCTTCGTCAGTATTGTTTCCAGATATTTAAATTCTTTATTTTTTCAAATATCTTGCGCCTTTGTTTATATGTGCTCCCTGAGGTCCACCTGTATTCGCCGTAATCATATATATTGTTTTATCTTCATTATTTCTAGGCCCACCTCTTCTGTCGTTTGGATGATGATTCCACAGTTTGTACATACAGTTTCTAGATTATCGCCCAAAATGGCGATGTCATCCACATAAGCGAGCACTTATGTGACCCCGTTCAGGGATCATCCGGCCATGTTGCCGTCTTGTACCTTCCTGATGACATATTCGAGGACAAGGTTAAAGAGACATGGTGAGAGGCCATCGGCCTGTTTTAGTCCGTCCCGGATTTCAAATGGTTCTGAGAGGTGGTTTTCTATTCTAACTCGCCCTTTGTTTTCACTAATGCAAATTTGAATGAGGGCGGCATAATTTTTTGGGAATCCCAGCTCAACTACAATATGGTAGAGTCTTTGCCTTGCGACTGAGTCGTAGACTTTTTTAAAGTCAACGAACAGTTGGTGAATCGTCTCTCCGTATTCCCACTTCTTTTCCAGTAGTTGCCTTATTGTGAACATTTGGTCGCTCGTTGACCGGTTCCCGGTAGTCTCCCAATATGTCTTCTGCATATGGTGTGATTCTCGCCAGTATGACATTTGTTAATATTTTGTATGTGATTGGGAGCAATAATCATCATCATCATCATCGGCACTACAACCGGGAACCGGTCTTGGCCTTATTTAGCAAGTCCTGAGGCTAGTTAAATTTTCCATAATGATTTATTTTTTAAGCAATAATAATCCTCTGTAATTTTCGCAGTCAGATCTGTCGCCTTTCTTGAAAATAGGGACGACTATTGAGGTTTTCCGGAGTGACTTGATTATCCCATATTGTTTTCATCAGCTCGTGAATCTTTCAAGCGGTTGCCTCTCCTCCATACTTCATAACCTCTGCTGGTATGCAGTCGACTCCGGGAGTCTTGTTGTTTTTCAATCGACTTAGTGGGTCTACAACTTTGTTGAAAGCGGGCTCTGGGATATGAACTTCGACTCTATGTACGTCTGTTGCGTTTATTTGTGGTTGATGGGTGCGCACATTGAGCAGGTTTTCAAAGTACTGCTTCCATCTTGTCACGATATTGTTTGTTTCTGTCACCAGACAGCCGTTTGTGTCTCGGATTATTTCGGCTTTCCTTCGGTACCCATTTCTAATTGAATTTATGTCGCCATACATACCTCTGATATTCTTTGCTCGGGCATTTTCTAGGATTTTTTCGATCCTAGTCTTCTCCAATTCTCGTTTTTTGCGTTTGAAAAGTCTCATTGGCTCTTTCCGAGTTGTCGCGTATCTTTCTGTGTTGACATCATCATATCTTTCGAAGTGGATCACTCTGAGGCGTTTACGTTCTTCGATCTTCGCCCTGCACTCATCGTCAAACCAAGGTGTGGACTTAATTGTTTTCTTAAATTCGAATATCTTTTGGGCTGTTTGTTTGATTGTGTCTCTGATCGATGTCCATTTAGCGTCCACACTATTGGCTTCCTCTTCCTCACTGCCCCCGTTCTCTAGGATGCTAAATCTATTCGTTAGTTCGTCTTGATATTCAGCTCTTTTACGCAGGTCTTTTAGTTTATCAATGTCCAACTTTTTGCTCGTCTCCCGTGATTGCTCGTGTGGGTTTGCTGTGAGCCGATTCCTAATTTGGCCCATCACCAGAAGATGATCGCAGTCGCAATCTGCCCTATATGATCAAACGTCAAGGATATTCGACAGGTGTCTTTTGTCTATGAGGCCTATTTGGTTACGCGGTACGCCGTCGGGTGAGTTCCACGTGACTTTATGAATTTGCTTATGCTTGTACATTGCGCTTTTCACCACCAGATTTTTTGACGTTGCGAACGTGATAATTCTAATTCTTTACCTATAGTGTGTTGGAAGATATCTTCCTTTCCAATTTTCGCGTTGAGGTCCCCGAGGAGCATTTTAACGTCGAATGATGAGATCCCATCAAATATTTCCTCTAGGGTCTTGTAGAACGGATCCTTCATTTCGTCGTCGGTAGATTCTGTTGGGGCGTGTATGTTTATAAATACATAATTGGCCCTGTAATTTTAGCACCGACATCCGGTCAATAATAAATCTCACATCTTTTAAATAGGGCTTAATCTTCTTGCTTATGATGAAGCCGGTTCCGCGGTTATGTGTGTCGGTACCTCCACACGCCAGTGTGACCCCGTTGGTTTCGATTACTTGATGTGCGAGTCGGACTTCCTGAAGCGCGATGATGTACATTTTATATTGTTTCGCGTTCTCTACGACCATCTGTATCGCGCCTGGTTTATATAACGTTCGAACATTCCACCTGCCAACGCGTATATCCCACTTTTCCCGTTTTTGCATACCTGTTGTTTTCGGCGAGGCGGTGTGCTCTTGATGTTAACCACGGTTACAGCGCCATTGCTTAAAAGCTCTAGTTTTTGCCGCTGTAATCTACTCGCGTTTTTTATCAAACCAAGATTTATCGAATGAATTTCGAATTTTGCAGAACGCAAATCAACATCCCGAGAGGAATAATATCTGTGACCGACTCCGTGCAGACGTGAGCAGACTATGGTAAGCATGGGAAGAAATCCCGCAAATCGTCCCAGTTGGCAGTCATATACCTCCATACTTGGCGAAGCTGCTTAGGTCGGTTATTCGCTTGAAATGCAAGTGGTGGCGCCACCGAAACTAAGCAGTGATCTTAGTTTCCCAGTGGCGCAGTAACTTCCACGGTATAAATTCTCGGCTCGGGTGTTAAAAACAGATCCATGGTGCTCACATAATCACCTCGATTCCTCCAGAGTTGAGCCAAATTGCGGCTAACAGCGAACATCTTCACGAGCCTCCCAGCCTCGTCGATTCTGTTAGAATGCATCAGCCAGCCGGAATTATGTACATGGGTGGTTGGTCTGTATCCAGTCGACGGTACGTGAGTGATGTTCTAAAAGTGTCGCAGGTCGATCGTCATTCGTCGAGCTGTAAAGACAACAAAGGAATTTAACACAATTTCTCAGAACGACTTTCAACCACATGATGTCTATGTTATTGGATTCCAACACCTCCATTCTTTGGCAAGCCAAATCAAACCCCGTGAAAACGCAGACTTCACCCATTAAACGGAATCTCTGATGTAATTCGTACGTGAGGAACGAAGATATGTCGAAACAGTTGACGAATGGAACTTTTTTTTTACACTAACGCGCGCGCAGAAGGGGATTTTGAAGTACCCTTAAATGACAGAGGACAGTGCGAGCGAATGGAGAGGAAGTGGATAAGGAAAGGAGTTGTCGATGTATATTGGCCTTGAATGTCTGGACATCACAACGGCCTGGAAACACATGATCAGGCAGAACATTCCACATTCTTGTGGTTCGGCTAAAGAATGACTCTCTATGTTTATTTGTGCGCCTGAATTCCACTTTGAACCTGAACTGATGCGCATTCTCAGATTGACGGGTATCGCGGGAAAATGTCTGAAGGGGCGGAACACATTCAGCAAGTTCAGTTGAGCAACGACCGTGGTAATACCATAGAAAAGAGATAGGCATGATACATTGCGCCTGTGTTCTAACGTCGGAATTGATCGACTCACGGCTGAGTCCCCAATAAGTTTCACTGCTCGTTTTTGCATCCTGTCGAGCACGTGTAGTGCAGTTTTGAATGCGCTTGACCAAATATGGGCGTTGGGCTCCATTTTTGGACGAATATACGCCTTCAAAACTTGGTTTTAGTCAGGGCAAGGACGTCAGGTTTCGCTGTTTGCAAGATTGATGGACGACGTTTACATTCATATTAGTGACACCGATACCCTGGATATTACAAAATGCCATTATCAGTCGAACATCGACAGAGCCTCGAGAACGAGGCCGATTACGCGAAGAAGAAGTTCCTAATGTTCGGAAATTTATCAGAATATTTGCAAGACGTTCCCCTTGACATAGTCCCTCACGGATATCCGACTGGGAAACTAGTTTACTTTATCTCAGAAGGCACCATCATAACTTATCTCCGTGTCGGTTCGGGCTATCAGCTATACATCCGAAATATAGTCGAAGATTTTTCCCGACGTTATTGAGGAATGTAGATCGTGAAGGGGTGGTATCTCACTTGAGACCGACTACCACCTGAACCAACCTTTTCTCGAACCGGTTCATCTGCCGAGCTCCGAAAGATGGCCAGGGATTTCTCTCGACCATTTCACGGAGCCTATAGCTAGATGGGGTGGTATTTCACCCGGCGACAAGGCGTTGCGACTACACCTACCACTCGGCGTTTAGTCGCCTCTTACAAGCTGGCCTGGCTGTGAGTATATTCTAACGCCCTACTGACAGGGCAACCATTTCACGGAGCCTATAGTTTAAGGGAATGGTATTTCACTGGGGGCTGGATATTGGAACCTAACCTACCACTCACTGTTGCGCTAATTGTGCCGAACTGCCAAAATGGCTAAAGTCAGTTGAACCTAAGTATGTACAATAAAGCGTATAACATGATCTTGTTATCAACTTACCCATTAAGATGGCTTATTGCAATTTGATTGGGTGAAAGGTCGTTCAACTGATCGGAAGAATTGCTGTTCAGTTCCTCCATTGTTTATTATTGCTCGCATTTTGTAATCAATCGAGTTAACCAAATTATGTTTCTAACTTAAAGAAGAACATTTAAATATTGTTTCTGATGTAGTGTCTACTTCTCCCTCTATCTCATCTTGTCTTAAATAGATCACCTCTCTTTTATTTCTATACAAAAGCCGATAGTTTTCCTTCCTCTTCCGATTATTTCGCTCATTGTATTATCGAATTGTTTAGTTACATATGCTTCCAAAATAGAACCAAGGGTACCACCTATGTTAACAGCTTCCCGGACGCATATACCATATATAGCAACGACATCGGAATCCAGTACATCAGTTTCGACATTTTTGGTAGGGTCTTGGCATTAAATGCGATGTTTCTAATGGCTTCTTGCTGTCGGTGCCACTGGTCTTGATTTCATATTTTGTGAATGTATCGAGAGATTAACGTTGTGATAGGAGCCATCAATATTAAATTTGGCGTTTTAGAGAGGCAGTAGGTATCGTGGGCATTCCTAAGTTTCTCGAACATCTAACATATTTAAATGATATCTATCATTGATCACTTAATCACTTATGGTAACCTTAGTTGACGGTGTACTATTTAAAACAATTCGGTCTGCCGTTTAATCTTGGCAAACCGTGTTCCGAATGTAATAGTAATTGTACTAAGAGGGGTTTTTAGAGAACCTGACGAGTGTTGCCCTTGTTCATATTGATTAATGTATTATGTGCGACAAGTGTGCCTCCGTGATCGGTAAAAGACATTGGTGAAGATGGAAGATCATACAGGGTGAGCTGAAACATAAAGCATCTTACCTCGAATAAGCGACTTCCAACCGAGTAGAACTAAATCCCTTAGTCAGCCAATCGCAACCGAGAACTGTATAGCATGTTTGAAACTTCAGCGAAAAGTGAGCTACCTTCTTAACACAATGCATTGGATCCGTTCCTAAAAATAAGGGTCTGCACGGAACAATGATATTACAACCCAACAGTGAGAAGAAGAGCGCAGCTCAGATCCTAATGGTGTCAAATCTCAAGTCGTAATGGTATCTGGGAGCGAAGTCTGACGAGGACAAGGGGCAATAGGCTTCGCGCTGTTTCCTCCCAAACATTGACACATACAACGCACAGTCGCCACGATTTTCATACTTTGCTGACGTTCTCTAAATTTTGGTGGGAAAACTGTGAAAATGAGAGAAGAGAGAAAAACCTGCGACAGTTTTTCCTCAACAAGATGTCGGTGAGCAAAGTAAACAGAAGTTGATTTTTATTTTGCTTTTGTGGGTGGTGGTTTTATATCTTTTTTTTATTATTATTGTTTTATATTTTTAGCATCAAAAAGGGATTCTTATAGCAATCGTGATTGCACCCACTCCGTTCGACGTTTTTTTCTTTTTAGGGCACCTCAAAATTTGTGCGCATAAAAAAAACAACGCTTAACTGTATACAATAAAACAAAATTAATTTATTTTCTGTTCGGGTTCATTTCCCATGTGCTAAAATTCCTGACTTACATTACCTACTAGCCTAAATTCCAAATATGTTGGGGTGCATCATGAAATGTACTTGATCTGCTGCGGTCACCGAAAATTGTGACGTTACTAGCAGATACCCACACAACTAATAGTGAAGGACAACACAACCGAAGAACAGGTCGAAAAATCAAAGCAAATTCGTCAAAGCCGTGTACCATAGCAATATTATAGCATTTCGACATCAGTTGAGTATAGTTGAGTTTGGAGATCAAATTCCTACACGTCTCGTTTCTTGCCCATTTCATTTCTCTGTGTGTTTCATTCGCCTTCTTCACTATCCTTGCTAAACGCTACAACCCCGACGTGATCTGTTCGACACAACACATCCTCCCATACGCAAACAGAACTTTACTACTACAATCACACGACTTCTTCACAGAGCACCGACTCACTCGCCCGCTCTGACGCTCAGTCGTTCGCATTACAAAGTTGATCGTAGCAAAGCTACTGGGGAGGGAGTGGGGTGGCGTTTCTAACAGAGACGCACACACAATTAATAGTGAAGAACAACATAGCCGATAAACAAGTCGAAAAATCAAACCACATCCGTTAAAGCCGTATATCATAGCAATAATATAGCATTTCCACATCAGTTAAGTGTACTTGAGTTTAGAAATTGAATTCGTACGCGCGGTAGTGGCTAATGCGTTGAGCTTTGGTTCTTCTATCTTCTAGTGATTCCAACCGTGGTGGCGTCGGTTCTAATCACACGCTCTTCACTATAGTCGCATTTGCTATAGATTTATGAAGTCATCCGCTCTCCTTCCTTTTATGAATTCGTTAGACTTATGAACCATATAGTCATTTTGGCCACACTTTTGAAATTTTAAATAAGTTTAGCAAGTCCGAATTAGTCCAGTTATCCAGTATTAAAATAAACCAGTTACAACTTGACCCAATGCCAGATTGTTGTCGAGCAGTGTGCACTAACCACAATAACTTATCACGATTTGTAGTAAGTTATTAAAATTAATTCTATGAGTTTTAGCCCTACACTGGTTGTGTCATTACTTTTTGTCCTTTTATTTTGTAACCGGTCGCAACTTCCCAGAAGTAATCCATAACTTATCCTTCACGGCTGTGGCGGTTCCGCCAAACCCCACGGTTCACTTGCTTAAAAAAAAAACCATAACTGCCATCCAATCACATAATTTCGCTAATGCAATCGCATCTAGGATTATCTAAGGTATAATCTAAAAAGCTTCAGTAAAAGAATTCTTACATTTTCTTGCATATAATTCCTGTAAGAGTTCTTTCTTACGTTATCATAAATTCCTTGTAATAAAATTCATCGGTTCGCATATCATACGACCGCATATCAGGGAATGTTACCCTTGAGTTGACTAATCCCAGCCTCAATATGTGTACATAAAAACCCTCTATGCACAGATCGGCTGTCGACTCCTTTAGCCAGCTATAAATAGTCCAAGTATTCCCTTAATTTATTATTGGTTATTCATTAAAATTGTGCTATTGTCGTTATATAGATTTAAGATTATAGTTGTAAAGGAATTGCTATCCTAAATCTCTTAAGTACTTGTTGTAAAATATACCATAAATGTAATTATCTACCAAATAAAAATTGAATTCAATTGAATAGTCCAACATCAGCTGCATGTAATTAGCACCATCCACGTTGAGACTATTTCACTAACTCGCACCAGGTGCAAACAAAGAACGCTGTTCCTCCATAGGCTTCCTGGCGATACCATAAACAATCCATATCGTTTGTGGTATCCTAAACGCAATTTTCATTTAATGAGTGGCTGCTATTTATCCAGCTGACCTTCATTATCGAACGATGTATAGGTCGCTTTTCCCTTTGTATTGTAATTGCCCTGAATCCATCCCTCATGACCTCGACGCATAATCAAACACAAACCACTAGCATCCCACGAATTTCGATTTGTTTGTTTCAACGAACACACATCTCCTGGATGCACATTATGCCCCTTCTTGGTGTTTCAGATTCGTTATCATGGCTTCGACCCATGAAAAGAACCGACGTACACATATCCAAGTGTACCATGACGATCTCCTTTATGGGATCCGGTTATCACCACAGTGAAAGCGAATGCACCCAGAATTTCCTTAGCCAGCGAATTGAACCATGAGTCAAATTCCATCCGACGACCGCAATGATCACGCGATCTCCCGTTGTCCGCGCGCGGCGGAGAAGCGCAGATATACGGAGTCAGTGTTGAATAATAAAAATAGTTGTACTTGAATAGATTAAAGCCAATGTGTGTGCTCTTGATCTCGGTGAAGCTGTAACAATTATTATGTTTACAAAATGGTCTCTAACTAAATTGAATAATAATAAAAATATTTTTATATTTCCCTTTTGTTCTCCTAAATGTTGCCTTTCTTTTATCTTATTTAATATTTCGCGTATTAAATATTTGGTAAAGCCATTGAATCAAAACGGTTGCTGCAAAATTGTATACATAAAAAAAAAACAAATATTATAAATATTGTAAGCCCCTTCGGGGTATTTAGCAGTGCACAACCGTTTTATTAAGACGTTCAGCACTCTCAGCTCCACACAATTTCACGTGACTACACTCGACTCCTTTCGACTCTGCTCGACCCCCCTTAGGTCCCATAAACACACCACTCACACATTCGACTTATTTTCGACTCCATCGAACCCCGTTTTGTTCTCTTCGACATTTTTTTTTTCAACAATCACAACTCACACCTCCGACTTCGCTCGACCTTTTTTTTCGGTGTCCTTTAACTCCATTTGCCCATATACGGCTCAATTTTTACATCTCCCAAACCGGCTCCTTATTTAACATAATAATATATATATAATACAATAAAATACTACGCGTAGCATCATTCAATATGATGCCCGGTTTCACCCCATACTCGATCACCTTCGACTTATTTCTTTGCCTTTTTGGCCTCCTTATGACTTCATCAAACTCGCCTCAACCGAACCTTTTCTACTCTTCTCAATTTATATGCGCAACAATGCCCACCAACTAACTCCTTTCTAAATATTGGCGCACACGCCCGCCAAGGCCCACCGAGCGCAGTCTTCATGCGACTCCGCCTGCCTCTGCTCGACACCCTTTCTTCCATAACCTCGGCTCCTCATGTAACCACAGCTACTACGCGTAGCATCTCCACATCAGGACGCCAGGCGTCACCTCCTGACATAGAGTTCAGGACCTCCCTCCTTAGGTCCCTGGACGTCCTCCAAATGCCTCAGCTATACCGGTCGGCAAAGCAATCCGATACCACCGGACTGAGACAACATCCTGGAACGCTTCATCCAAGTATCCCAGGCATTAGGCCATCACGGCACAATTTAAGCCGCAACTAAAAGGCAATACACGCCTCACTACGCCGCCCCATATCCCAGGTGCATCACACTTCGGAGAGCTCTTCCATTTCCCTAGGCCGCCCTGGGGTTGGACACAATCAACCACCCACCAGGAGCCCCCTAAGTTAAGTCGCCCATCTAAAACCAAGCGCGACAGGCCGGCATCTCCTCACATCCTGCCGTTCGGTCGAGGTCGTAGCTGCCGTATATCGAGCACCATACTCGACACCGTATAAACGTATGGACGAAAACCATCGACTCTGGCCTCGGTTTTCCACAATCTTATCCACTGACACCTCGTAGCACGATGTCAGTGAGTCACAATAGGTCTCATCTCCTGGCACTTCGTTCTACGATGCCAGCGAGCCCCTATGGGATTTGACTTATTAGATAGGTACAACCTGTTGGCAGGTACCGCCAACAACAGGTTAACACCTCCAGCACCTTTATCTGCATCTTCCCACACACGCTACTTCGTCACTGCGCACGCGAGCAGATTACCGATAGGTTCCGACCTATGACGATAAACCTGTTGGTCCAAGCGACCCACAACAGGCTACTGGTCCACGCCGCGCACCCTTGCCCTTGGCGGCATCAATCGGTAACATCCACGTCCACCATATTTATCGACATAGGTCCAAACCATAACCAGGAACTTGTCATCACCACACTTCCCTTAACAATTCCAGCGCCTCCCGAAGTACGCAGAGCCACCTTGTTCTCCAGGCGTTCAGCCCTCCTCCCAGAACCGCACCACCCATTCGAGCATTCGTTCAGCCCTACCTCCTTTATATCGTGACTACGTCACTGTGGCGAGGGGGTGGCGGGGGGGGGGGGGTGCGGTGGCGGGCCGCCAAACCTCACAGTTCGCTTTCCTAAAACCCCCTATAACTTTCACCCAGTCTGCATAAGCGTTCGCTAATGCAATAGCTTTAGCATCTTAAATGCTTCACGCATTAAAGAGAACAAATTTGTAATCAAAAAGCCCATGGAAAAGAGAATTCTTACCTGCATGCATAACTTCGCATTTAAAATCCCCTATAAGCGTTCTCACCAAGCTTATCATAAATTCCCTGAAAGAAAATTCATCGGTTCGTAATACAACCGCACAATCAGGAAATATTACCCTTGAGTTGGGTTATCCCAGCTTCATCACGCGTCTCATAAATGACCAGGCAAACACATTGCCTGCCGACTTACACCCAAGGGACCAAAACAAATACACGCATCTCTTCGTCATCATCGGCACTACAACCGGGAACCGGTCTTGGCCTTATTTAGCAAGTCCTGAGGCCTGTTAAATTTTCCATAATGATTTATTTTGTCTGGGCAAGGTCATTAGTCTTGCGCCAGGGGCTCCCCGTCGGGGAATCGAACCCCGGTCTCCCGGGTGACAGGCGGGTATACTAACCACTATACTATCGAGGAGCCCACACGCATCTCTTGGCGCCAATTAAATCCGACAGCATAAGCAAATGCAAATAGGAGTTCAATACTTACCCCTACCAGTGATGCCATAAACACAATTTCCGGGTAATCTAGCCAAAATCCATTAACACCATTTCTTCGATGCGTCGCGTCTATTTATTTAGCCGCGACGCACATCTCAAACAAAGATCAAATTAGCATCCGACGAGTTTCGGTTCTGATTGCTTTACCGAACTCGCATCCCATGAATGCACATTTTCTCTTTCTTTGTTTAGATTCTTTCCCATGGCTTTGACCCATAAAAGAACCAATGTACACACATACATGTGTACTGTGGCGATCTTCTGTCTGAGATCTGTTTGCTTACCCCAAAGAGAGACTTTACGTCTCTCTTGGAACAGGAAATGGATTCTTAATTTAAGAGAGCCTGAATTTCTTTCGACAACAATTGAATATCGTTGAGTCGTTTTCCATCCGCTGACCACAATGGTCATGCCGACTTCCGCTCACCGGTGCGCACGGTAACGCGAATATAGCAGAGTCGCGAATTAAAGCACCCCGGAGACGTGGTTGTAGTGTCGAGTACGTTGGCCAAAAAGTGTCACAGCCACCGAATATTCCCATCGCGGTCCACTTCATATCAATTAACTTTGTCGTATTGTTAATCTGTAATGTGTAAATTTCCCCACTAAATAAATAAACATCAATTTCGGTAACACCAAATAACTGTGTATATTAATAAGAAACAAGCAATAAAATTAATTCAAAGTGGTGATCACCAACCAACACTAGTGTTTTATTTATCTGGGCCTACTTCCTGTGTTGGTGTTTCCTTTGCTTCGGCGGAATCGTGTAGTACGAGGATTGCCTTTTATATTTCGGGATTAGAGAACAAAAACAAATATTGATCATCGAAAATCACTTTATTGTTTTTCAAAATATTCCCCATGAAGATCTATACACTTTTGCATGCGTTTGAACCAATTGTCGAAGCACTTTTGCCACTCTGATTGAGGTATCTCTAACACATGCATTCTGAATGCAGCAACCGCTTCTTCAGGTGTCGAAAAACGTTTACCTCTCAATTTGTTTTTTACGTACGGGAATAAAAAGAAGTCATTCGGTGCCAAGTCAGGACTATACGGCGGATGACCCATCAAATCGATGTTTTGGGTGCTCAAAAATGCAGTTGTCGCAGCCGATGTGTGAGAGCTCGCATTGTCGTGGTGAAGAGTGATCCGTCTTCGGCGGTTGGTTTTCCTGATTTCTTGGAAGATACCTGGCAAACAAATGGTTATGTACCACTCAGAATTGACTGTCCTGCGTTGTTCTAGTGGTACGGTTGCGACATGTCCAGTTTTTCCGAAAAAAACAGGCGACCATTTGCTTGGAAGTGCTTCGTGCGCGAACAACTTTTGTTGGATTTGGCTTATCTTGAAACACCCAGACAGTCGACTGCTGTTTACTTTCGGGCTCATACGCGTAAATCCACGATTCATCACCTGTCACGATGTCATAGACATGTTTCGAAGCACCGCGACCGTATTTTTTGAGCATTTCTTTCGACCAATTGACACAAGCCTTTTTTGGGCGATTGACAAATTGTGTGGGATCCAACGCGAACAAATTTTTTTGACGGTCAAATGTTTATGCAATGTTGAATGTATGCTGGTCCCACTAACGCCTAAGGTTGTCTCAATCTCACGATATGTCACATGACGATCTTCCAATATCAGTTCGAGCACAGCATCAATGGTTTTCGGAACAACAACTGATTTTCGACGACCTTCACGAAATTCATCTTGGAGTGAACTACGACCACGATTGAATTCACCATACCATCGATAAACACTGGTCCTTGATGGAGCTTCATCGCCAAAAATTGAATTAAGTTCATCCATGCACTGTTGCTGAGTTAATCCACGCCGAAAGTTGTAAAAAATAATCGCACGAAAATGTTGACGATTTAATTCCATTTTTGGGCAGAGATGAATCTTTTAAGTTACTGTAAACAACACAAATAGCGCTCGTATGTCAAAACGTTCTGAATGCGTATAACCTCAAAAATGTCCAACTTTACGACAGAGCTGTCAATTGCCGGATTGCAACACTAGGGTTGCCAAATCCCGAAACATAAGAGGCAACCCTCGTACTCGTCGGAACAATTAAGTTATGATGGAGGTGGAAGTGAACGCAGTGTCCGTGTTAGGCACAATACTTCCTCCCCACATGGCAATAACACAATCACAAGACAGTGTGTGCATTTATAAACAGCAACCAAATATGTATTTTCTAAAAAAAGCGGTGTCACTCTTTAGGTTGACTACGTAATATTACATACATGCGTCCTTGAGCAGATATAACCGCAATCACGATTTGAGGAACTCTGTTAAAATGTTATTCTTCGTTTTGCTTAGTTGTATTGATTTTGTGTTTTGGGTTAGTGTTTGTTGGTATGGTGGTTTCATGTCAAATGGCTTGAAACATGTTCCCATCTACCTGCAGCTTTGAAGAAACGTTTCCGCACTCTATCTTTTTTACATATCCTTCCGTTCCTCATTACCTTGCCATATATTTGTTCCCCACTCTGTTAGTTTTCATATTATCGCCGGATTTCTCTACCCTGTATAGATACACTTTTGACTAAAGTGAATGTAAAGTTGATTACTCAACTATTTGACGAATACACTCCTTAATTGACCATTAATGTTCAATTGTTAAAATTCAATTAGAAAGTAAATTACTTTCACCCTCTGTTTGTTCCAACAGTGTAATTTACGAGTACCTTCATAACTATTAGAGCTTATGCGTCAGAAACGATAAAAAAGTATTTTTAACTTGTCTCTCTTTTTACCCAAATTACTTTCAACGCATAACGACATTCACTGCAATTAATTATTATCGCTGCCGATCAGTAGTGCATGTACAATCAGCGCGCTACAACACGAACCCCAAAAAAGTGTTCACACATTTATCACAAATCATTTCTTAATTTAGATGACACTTGTTTATATAAATAAATACCAGTGATTGATTATGTAATTTTATGTAAACATAGAAAGTGGTTGTACGCATCTTATTGTGTTTTATTTGTCTGTGTTTTTCCAGCAATTTCAAGAGAAGACGGAGACGATTCACACCATCACCATCACCAGTATCATAGAGGTGGTCATGGGCACAATCACGGTAGTAAAGTTCCCTATAATGGATACAATTCCGAGGAGTATCTGGACAGACTGGAGCCGAATGGAAACATCCCAGTAGATAAATCAAATTGTAGATATGGGGGTAAGTTTCGCATTATTTTGCTGGACAGTTTTTCCGACACTTCCCTTGTCCTAATTGTCATCCTTTTATTTTCACAACTTTTCCGTCTTTGTTGTGGTTGTTAATTTGTCCCTTTTGCGCCGGGAATTACTTGCAATCGGATATCATACAAATTACAAAGATGCGTCCACATTGTTCGTTTAATTTAGTCGGGGTATCCTTTTCTTACAAAGCAAAAAGTTTTTCTCCAACTCCGCTTAGAATGATAGTAAGATGCAGAGGACTTGGGGAGACCATTTGCAGGATATACGTGAAATGGTTTTGCTATTTGTAATCTAAGTTCTGCCCATGTCCTTGGCTGGTATCAGTGAAGAATATTTTGTGTATTTTCTTTTCCAATTAATTGGTTGTTTATTCCATGTGTTTCGGGCTTGTAAATGTTTTTAACAGAGATAACGTTGTCATACGGGTTGGCGGAAATTATCATTCTGACAGTAAGAAAATAAGATACAAAATAAAAGAGTTTTGGATGTAATAAACTTCGGGTTTCTACGATTTTCGGGCTCTGCTTATCAATCGGCAGTCGTTCCGGGCCTCTGAATTTATTAAATCACTGAAAAAAAAGAAGAAAAGAAACGCTTTTTTATGAGCATACCCCGTCCCCTTTCTGTCGTAGGCGACGTTTTAAACGCTTATTTATTCCATGATACGAATTTTAGAAATGTATCATAATTTATTGTTTTAGCCCTTAATTCTATATTAAGGTCATATCATCCCCTTCGGTTTACCTATCCTAACTGAACTGATTTACCCCTGTTAATATCCCATATTGTCTCCTGCGGCGTTGACTTAAGTCTGTCGCTGTCCACGTTTCTAACCAGACACCAACTATCTTTGCACTTAGCGAAACCCAGGTAATAACTAACACAGATATTTCCAATTTCAGTGTACCTGTTCATAACTTAATAACTTAGTACCTCTGTTCTTTCCACATCGTGGACTAGTCACATACCTATGAATTGATATTGTTTATCAGCTTTTGTCATAATATGGACTCTTCTCTAATCCAGAATTTAATTTCCCGTGGCTAAAACTTCACGTTCGGAGGCATATCATACATTACTGCTTTCTTTACAGAAGTTCAAACTTGGATAAAAACGCATCCTTTACGAATTTGATGCTGTATCGGATTCGATCGATAAGATCTTGACCCTATATCCACATACTAAAATCATTATTGCGGCTGATTTCAACGAGCAACTCTCAGTGGCTTCGCCAGTCCGGACACACAATACCTTAAGGTCAGTATATTCAGCTCTTTGCTGACTCGAGTAATTTAACTCAACTCGCCAATGAGCCAACAAAGGGTACCAGACACGAAACTTCATACATAAACTTGTGATAGATGAGCCTTCCGTGATGAGTCATGCTCATTTTCTAGTGACGCCATCTATTAAATAATCCTGGCACTTTTTAGCCTATGTAGTATATGTTCATTGCACCTGGACCTGTTTCAAATTTCCCACCCAAACAAATACACCATTGAAGTTTGTACGCCATTGGGCACTGCAGACCACTGTGCCGTATCAGCTACATTCGTTCTAACGAACAGCAACGTTAACGAGAAGATTCTCAAAAGAACAGTATGAATCAACGAGAAAGTCACCTGGGAAGATCTGAACGACTTTTTTGGGATAAAAAAAAATGGAGTCGGTTAACGTTGGCTCTGTAGCGGACACAATCTCGATACGACACGATTCTACTTTGACATGCGAACCTTTATTCCACACAGGGTAAACAGTATCAAATCCAAGATGTGGTTCGATTCCGGGTCCAGAGGAGCCATTAAGGCTAAAGAGTTGAACATCCGGTTGTATAAATCAAGCAATACTGAGGAAAGCCGGATAAGATTCAGGAGAGCTAGAAAGCACTGCAATGCGCACATTCAACCCGCAAAGTTCTTGTATGATCAGAGAGTGAGACAAAAAATACTACACTCTCCCATAGGTAGTAGAAGCTTCTGTGCATTCGTGAAAAACATCCAAAACTCAGTCTCTTCATCCATTCCTTCGCTTATAGTCGATGACAGACCAGTCGCGAGTGCAATAGAGCAGGCGAATCTACTGCACATTTTGCAGCCAACTCAACGCCGCCAGATACAACATCAGATTCGCCTCATCTTGACCATAAGCAGCACACCATAAGCCAAATTCACTTCCGAATGCGTACTGTTGCATACGCACTCAAAGAACTAAATGCAAACAAATCCGCTGGTCCAGATGGCATTCCCCCAATCCTCTTGAAGAGATGTTCCGCTTCACTCGCCAAACCACTGCGGAAACTTCTCCATTTGTCTTATTCTACTGGCTGTTTCCCAAATAGATGGAAGTCAGCGAACATTCAGCCAATTCCCCAAAAAGGGCGACAAATCGTCCTTCTCTTCTTATCGACCCATATCACTAACTGCTATTCTCTAGAAGGTAATCGAATCATTGGTTTACCGTCAATTTTTAATCTATATGGAATCAAATGAACTCCTCAATGACCGCCAATATGTCTTTGGTAGCAACCGATCGACAGGAGATTTGATGACATACCTTACCGAAAAGTAGAGCCATTCCATCCACTACCTCGGCGAAAGCAAGGTAGTCGCATTGAATATTTCAAAAGCCTTCGGCAGAGTTTCGGATCCAGTCCTTTTGTCAAAATTACATTCCTATAGCATGGACAATTCCCTGACGCGATGGTTAAGAGACTATCTTTCTGACCTTTCAATCCAAGTGATTTTTAACGGTGTCAAATTTCTCTCCCATCAAATTAATGCAGATGATACCCAAGGTTCTGTACTCCCACCCACTCTCTTCCTGATCTCTTGCCAATTACCCAAAACCCAATTCACTCGTTTGCTGATGATAACACGTTGAGTTTTCATACTCATATAAACATTCCCGACCAAACTCTTCGAATGTCAGTTTGGCGGTTGCACGAACCGCACAAACCACAATAGGCTGAAACACCTGACGTTCCACCAAGGAACATACTCACCTTAGCTTAAACCTCACGTGCCCACAAACACGTGCCCCCGTGGTCCACCCTTTCGCCTAGCCAAAGGTAACAGTCATACTGGTGTCAACAACCCCACGTATCCACAGATACGTGGGCCCCAAGTCTCGAACATTTCATAACAACCGCACGGCGTTGGAAGGACACGACCCAGTATAGAACTTGTGTATCGATCCATTAGCTGCATAAACACAAGTGGTTGGCACAGCTGCGCCAGATGTCAACAATCATCAAATCCCTGCTGGTAAGCAAATTGCCGTAAAACAATCCATTGGTTAAACCTTTGACCCTACCGAAATACACTTCGTCTAAACAGAAGCCATTGCAGAGGAACATCAATAAACCAGCTAACACTGTCCCCACAGGGAAAAATAAATACAATTATCGTAACCGACGATAATTACCACGATCCCAGAGATCGGCAAGAATAATAAACCACACACCGGAATATGCACAAAATCGATTCCGCAGAAGGTGTGAAAATGCTGGCGATCCTAGGAAGATCTTCGGCCACACAGGCAGCGGCATCCAAGTCTGTGTGTGTGGGCGCAACCGCACATCTATCCTGCGACCAAACAGGAAATCGATGGTGCGTCCTCTAGGGGAGAGATTTTCGATTAAGAGAGATTCTCGATTAAGAGAGATTCTCGATTAAAAGAGAATCGGCAAGAAGGGAAACAAAAAAAGGAAAGAGAACCATCGGGTGAGTCGTGACATCCCCTAAGACAAATTTTAATCAGTGCTTTTTCGGAAGGAAGATAATCGGGAGTGTGTCGCGCGATTGTCCGTTTTAACGAAGAAACGACCGTCTTAATCAAGTAATGCCAATAAAGAATAAAAATAAACAAATTGTTTTTTTCTTTTTGAGGACTTGTGTCGGTTGATATTAGAGTCGCGTGCAAAGTGTTCGGCGGAACACTTGTGGCGTCTCTAACAGATACACACACAATACACGCAAATAGTGAAGAACACCGAACGAAAATCGAATATGAAAATACATCACAGCCGTATACCGTACCGATAACAAAACAATTCGCATCAGTGGAATATACTTGTGTTTAAAAATTGAATTCTAAAATCGGCCAGTAGCCTGATGTGTTACGCTTCGGTTCAATTTTTGGTGATTCTCACTGTCATAGCGTCAGTTCGAATCACACGTTCTTCACTATCATTTCAAACGCTATACACTTCCCAAGGAATATACAAAGTGGAAATACACTATCCGCCAAACCATCACCAATCAGTAGGTTATGTTTGATATATAGAATTCCGACCTCATCAAGATACACCAATGAGTATCATTTAACCGAGTAGAATACAATGCTTTAACAACTCAGTGCTGTTGTGGCGGTTACGCCAAACCCCACTGCTTACTTGCCGTAAAAAACTCATAACATTCAGCCAATTTCCTAACTTCACTAATGCAATCGCATTAGTACCTGAAAATGCTTCAAACATCATATAGATTAAATCTATAATCTTAAAGTCCCTGTAAAGAAAACTTACCTTTTCGTGCATCTCTTCGCTTACAATTTTCCGTAAGATTTCTTGTTTACTTATCTGGAATTCCTAAGCAATTCGGCACCTTCGGTACCAGACAAATTCCTGTAAACAAAATGATTCGGTTTGCATACAACGTAACCGCCATAACAGGGACGATCAATATTGCGCCGTCTATTTTCCCAGCCGCGCCATGTGTACAACAATGTTCCCTACATACACATTGGCTGGCGACTTACACCCAAGGGACCAAAACAAATGCGCATTCCGCGTCTCTTGGCATCAATTAAATCCTACAGCATAAACAAATGCAAATAGGAATTCAATACCTACTCTTACTAGCGATGCCATAAACACCATTTCCCAGTAACCTAGCTAAAACCCATTAGCACATTTCCACATCGCATCGTCGTCTCTTTGTTTAGCCGCGACCCATATTTCCAACAAAGATCCCATTAGCATCCGACGAGTTCGGTTTTATTTGCTTTACCGAAATCGTATCCCATGAATGCACTTTATGCCCTTTCTTCGTTCTAGGTTCGTTCTCATCCATGAAAGAACCATGGACACATACCACCAAGCTCATGATTAGCGAGTGAGCTCTGCACGAGCAAGATATCGCTGAGTCGTTTTCCATCCACTGACCGCCATGGCCACTCCCGCTCTCCGTCACTGCGGAGACGCCCATATATATTTCCGAGTCGTGTTAGTGTTGCACCACAAGTCCTTACAATCAGTGTTCGAATTAGTTCTTATATTGCAAACAGTGCCACCGTAAAATGTTAGTATCCAATAAGTAAATGAAACGAAACAATAATCCATGGATTCAAACTAGTTACCCCAATAATAGCGTTCTTTTTCCTTTTAAACTAAAAATAAAACTAAAATTGTACTGTGTTGGTGTTTGGCTTTTCCATTTATGTCGGCGGAACAAAGGGGGAACCTCGGCGCGTGAACAATTTATGATGGAGGAGCAAGTGAACGGAGTGCCCGTGTATTGGCACAATACTTCCTCCCCACACTGTCTCTTGTCATCAAAGGCGAATCCTAAAGTAAATATATTGTCGATGAATGGCAGTTGCATCGACGAAACCCGTGAACTATCAATCCTCGGCACTCGAATTAATTCGACTCTTAATTGGACCGTCCGCATATTTGAAGCTGCTAAAAGTGCAGCCAAATGTATGGGGTTCTTTAAAAGATGTAAAAAATATTTTACTCCATCTAACCTGGTCACTATTTACAATGCGTACATTCGTCCCAAATGGAGTTCAACTCCCATATTTGGTCAGGCGCATCCAAAACTGCACAACACCTGCTCGATAGGGAGCAAAAACGAGCAGTGAAACTTATTGAGGACCCAGCCGTAACTCGTTTAGTTCCGTCGATAGAACATAGACGCAACGTAGGATGTCTATCTCTTTTCTATAGGTATTAGCAGGGACTGGCTCAACTGAAGTTGGTCAATGTGTTCCGCCTTCTCAGACATTTTCTCACGATACCCGTCAATTTGTGAATGCGCATCAATTCACATTGAAAGTCAATTTCAGGCGCACAAATAATATGGAGAGTCATTCTTTAGGCGATCACACGAATATGGAATGCTCTACCTGATCGTTGTAATGTCCAGGCATTCAAGACCAATATACATCGATACCTCCTTTCCTTACCCAGTTCCTCTCCATCCACGCGCAATCTGCGTTGACATTTAAGGTTACTTCAAAATGCCCTTTTGTGTGCGCGTTAGTGTAAAAAAATGGTGACTGCGTAATGTGACTAGCAGGGAGACTGTTAACTTGTCATTAGTTCAGGTTGGGATGTACTTCCATGTTACGACGTCTTTGTAGTGATATACCATAATTAAAAAATAGTAATCTAACGTAATAATATAATAGTATAATAAAATAGTGCTCCTCGATAGTATAATGGTTAGAATACCCGCCTGTCACACGAGAGACCGGGGTTCGATTCCCCGTCGGGGAGCCTCTGGCGCAAGACCGGAAAAAACAGATCATTATGGAAAATTTAATAAGCCTCAGGACTTGCTAAATAAGGCCAAGACCGGAACCCGGTTGTAGTGCTGATGATGATGATGATGATCATAATAAAATAGTAATACGAGGGTTGCCTCTTATGTTTCGGGATTTGGCAACCCTAGTGTTGCAATCCGGCAATTGACAGCTCTGTCGTAAAGTTGGACATTTTTGAGGTTATACGCACTCTGAACGTTTTGACATACGAGCGCTATTTGTGTTGTTTGCAGTAACTTAAAAGATTCATCTCGGCCCAAAAATGGAATTAAATCGTCAACATTTTCGTGCAATTATTTTTTACAACTTTCGGCGTGGATTAACTCAGCAACAGTGCATGGATGAACTTAATTCAATTTTTGGCGATGAAGCTCCATCAAGGACCAGTGTTTATCGATGGTATGGTGAATTCAATCGTGGTCGTAGTTCACTCCAAGATGAATTTCGTGAAGGTCGTCCAAAATCAGTTGTTGTTCCGAAAACCAGTGATGCTGTGCGCGAACTGATATTGGAAGATCGTCATGTGACCTATCGTGAGATTGAGACAACCTTAGGCGTTAGTGGGACCAGCATACATTCAATATTGCATAAACATTTGACTGTCAAAAAAATTTGTTCGCGTTGGATCCCACACAATTTGTCAATTGCCCAAAAAAAGGCTCGTGTCAATTGGTCAAAAGAAATGCTCAAAAAATACGGTCGCGGTGCTTCGAAACACGTCTATGACATCGTGACAGGTGATGAATCGTGGATTTACGCGTATGAGCCCGAAAGTAAACAGCAGTCGACTGTCTGGGTGTTTCAAGATAAGCCAAATCCAACAAAAGTTGTTCGCGCACGAAGCACTTCCAAGCAAATGGTCGCCTGTTTTTTAGGAAAAACTGGACATGTCGCAACCGTACCACTAGAACAACGCAGAACAGTCAATTCTGAGTGGTACACAACCATTTGTTTGCCAGTTATTTTCCAAGAAATCAGGAAAACCAACCGCCGAAGACGGATCACTCTTCATCACGACAATGCGAGCTCTCACACATCGGCTACGACAACTGCATTTTTGAGCACCCAAAACATCGATTTTATGGGTCATCCGCCGTATAGTCCTGACTTGGCACCGAATGACTTCCTTTTATTCCCGTACGTAAAAAACAAACTGAGAGGTCAACGTTTTTCGACACCTGAAGAAGCGGTTGCTGCATTCAGAATGCATGTGTTAGAGATACCTCAATCAGAGTGGCAAAAGTGCTTCGACAATTGGTTCAAACGCATGCAAAAGTGTATAGATCTTCATGGGGAATATTTTGAAAAACAATAAAGTGATTTTCGATGATCAATATTTGTTTTTGTTCTCTAATCCCGAAATACAAAAGGCAACCCTCGTATCCTCCTATTCTACAAAATCTTATCTCCGAGGGGTAAAATAAAACTTCTCCGTGCGACGAAATTTGTGTGGCATTATGTTAGAAATAATTTTGATATGTAGAGATACATCATAAGATAAATCAAATGTGAACGTGATAAAGAATTTGCACCAGTATATACATTACTAACACATTTTGTACCAACTAACTGAGAATTATAAACGAAGTAAAAATGTTTGCGCTTTATTCAGTTGACAATCGAGCAAATAAATAATGTTTTATGTAGTTTATAAATATTTTGTGCAGTAATTGTTTTGGATAGCATCATGTATTGAAGACGAGAATCCTTATGGCCATCGTCGTTACAATTCAAATTCGACTATAATAGATATTCAATGTGATTACTGATGAGAATGGAGAAACTAAACATAAAGAGGACGTGGTTAGCGGTTATATATAAAAAATATTAAAATGTTTGCCAGCATCTGCAGTTGGTGCGGAGGTTAGAATTAAAATTAACGGAAAATTGAGAACGAACGCCATAAAAAACGAATGCAGTTGTTGTATTCCAGAATACTACCCTTTATTAAATTTAACCCTGAATCTCCTTACACATCCTTAAAAACTTCCCTTAACATATATTACATTCTCACTTAATACATAACATTCATAAACATTCACAATATTGCCAGTTACAACACATTTAATAACCTGCACCTTTTTATATCATTCAAAACATAGTAACTTTGATTTTCGTCCAAATTTTATTCAATTTAAAAGTCACAGAGTCTTTGATAAATTTTGTTTCGTTCATGTTATAATTTCCAGTAAATTAGTGGAAATTAATTATTATCATCCGGACGTCAACACAGTATACAGAAACAAAATAGAGGATTGATGTTGCGGATTCGCCTTTAACCATCCGCAATTAAATTAAGTGTGGCACCACCTGAACTGAATCAGATATGTGGCATCACCGAAGCAATGTCAGCATCAGCTGACATTTATGAATTCTGTCACTTGACAACCTTTTGTTTATGTTTGTTCTCTCTTCTGTAGCTGCTCTTGCTGACAACGTGGAAATTAATTATTATCCTCGTCAATCACTTTAATCTGTTAATAAAAGTAAAATTTAGAACCATCAAACAAACCCAATTTATTTGTGGATTACTTAAGGAGAATTATTTCTGGTCTTTCTGGATTCAAACGTTCTGGAGGTATTCGTTTCCTTTTTCATATAATTAGCCATTAGTTTTCAGCCATCGGAACCACCGCCGATTAAATCCAAGGGAGTGAATCAGTATTGCCGACGCCATTGCTTTGGTCCATCATTCTTGACATTGAGTTGGTGACCAGTTCCGTGGGAATTATAGAACGAATAATTCCATCAGAGAGAACGTTGTTTCGCAACAGAAACCATCAGCAACATATTGCACGTCAGGAGACACCATCGTGTTCCTGACCGCGTGTATTCAACGCTTGTTGTATACAATTGACCTTAGTACCATTGTAACTTCTATTAATTAATTCGAATCAAAAGTTTAGAGGTCATTATTAAAAATAAAATAACCGCTGAACTCAGAGAGGGAACCTCTTTGCTTTCCATGTGCGGTGATAATGAATGTAAGTGTAGCTATGCCTAAAATACTCTATTTAATTGATGATTGCTAATATTTACACAAGTATAAAGGTTTACGCTTTTCCAACTGAAACTACTTTTCAAAGGCAATAAAAGCGCAGCCGTATTCCAAGTCAGACTAGATATGAGGCTGTTTCTTTTGCCTTCGTTCTAGCGCGCTTTGCGGCATTTAATGCATTCACGCATATTGAATGTTATTAGTATCCATGAAAGCATACATTTCATCTTCCATCTATTGACCATAAGGCGCACTTGCAAATCCCCTCCAAATAGCACATAATGTTTTGTCAAAGAACTATGGGATTAAATACCCCACGTACTTTAAAGTGCTAGCATGAAAACATATGCACTTTGTTGGAAAGTATCATTCCTTGCAGCACAAAAATTAATAAATCGTACTTAATGCATTACTTGGAGGGTGGAATTGAATACAAGAGTCGCCTCGTATCTAGGAAACACTAGTGCAGCGCAAGTGCAAGCCCAGATGCAACCAACGGGTAAATGCCCGCTAATGCGATCTAGGGCTTCTGGGCGAAAAACCTTGAACTGATGTTCTTCACACAAGAGCTTACATTTAATGCATACCGTGAACGTTGGTCGCAACAACTTGTAACGTCGCTGCAATTATATTCAATGATGATTTAATTGCTCAGAAAGGTTAAGGTGTTCATGCTTTAGATAAACTTCTCTCTTGTAAGAAAACAGCAGCGTAGTAATTTGTGTATAAAATTCGTTTATACGAGTATGAACATCTAAGTTCATTGTGTGGCAATATCTAGCGTTCTTCATTAGTTGTTGCTTACTCTGGAATCTAATGGAAAATTCTTTAAAATGTAAACTTCAGTTTCTAATTTGTTCTATTATATTATAGTTAACAAAACGAGACGTAACATTTATGTTTTTGATAACTGTCTTACTGAATAGGACTTTACAAAAAATACATTGCCGAGTATAATTTTACAGTGTTCATTCTAATGCTTTTGATTATGAAATATTTTTTTGTTTTTTGTTTTATATTCACATTTATTAAACAAATTAATTACATATTTTACTTAAGACTTTTTCTTGTGCCTTTCGGCGTACAATAACTGTTTTTATAACATATCATAATAATTGATGTTTTCTTTTTTAAATGTATTCTATTTTTTCTACATATATATATTTTTTTTTTTTTTTTTTTTTTTTTTTTTTTTTTTTTTTTTAATTACATATATACGGGGTTGACACGCAAAAATAAAAAATAAAGTAATGAAACAAAACGGACAAACAAACAAGGAATACAAATAAAAATTAAAATTAAATTAAAACCGAAAAGAGAGAAAAAAAAAGAAAAATAATTGGGAATTGCGGATAGCGGGAAGGAAAGCGGTGCGGCTGAGAGGCATACTATGTTTTGATTATGAAATATCCTTATTTTGACATAGCAATGCTAAAAATATATAAAAGAATATATTCTAACTCTAATTTTATGATCGATAACTTCACTGAGCGTATTTATTCAACAATAATAGCTAATAACAATTTCATCTAACTTGTGCCTTACTATATTTTTCCTATTTTCTCTTCTGCCTTGTCGTGCACTGCACCCTGTTATTTTTTTCACATTTTTAGATATTAATTTCTGTCTGCAAAAAAAAAAAAATGTTTTACAGAAAAATAAGGGGCACAGTTTATTGAAAATGGATTATTGTATAATCAATCAATCTTTTGTCTATACTAGCATATTCGTGACCTTACTGATGACGTGTACGTCATACTTCCTAAACGACCGTGAACTGCAATCAAAACAGTAAGTGCGGTTGCAATGCCCCTATGCATTGTGATTGGGTATTCTACACGATCCAAATAAGACACACGATTCTTAATTAGACGTTCGTGTGACAATTAATGTTGAATCCAAAATAAAGGATCCCTACAAACATGTCCATCCAATATACAGTTTATATAACGGATCGTGTTTGATAATGCGCACAGAGTGAGAAAAATATTCAGTAGTATCCTTATCCTTGTATATATACGAGGGTGGACGGCAAAGTTTCCGACCTAACAAAGATACAAGACATTTTTTGTTAAAAGTTATTTTTATTTTTCTACATAGTCTCCTTGTAACTCTACATACTTCTCCCATCTCTTTAACCCGTCGTACTCGGCGTTCTTCTCTGCAAAATAACTGTTCACAAAGGTGATTGCCTTCTCAGTTGACGAAAATCTCCGTTCTCCGAGCGCAATTTATAGATTAGGGAACACAAAGAAGGCGCAAGACTAATGACCTTGCCCGGAAAAAACAATTCATTGTGGAAAATTTAACAAGCCTCAGGACTTGCTAAATAAGGCCAAGACCGGTTCTCGGTTGTAATGCCGATGATGATGATGATGAACACAAAGAAGCCACCCGGGGCTAGATCTGGTCAAGCAGTTCAAACCGTAATTCGTGGATTTTCGCCATGGCAACCGCTGAGGTGTGAGACGGCGCGTTGTCTTGGTGAAACAGGATTTTCTTTTTCTGCAAATGTGGCAGTTTTTACTTAATTTCTGTCTTCAGTTGGTCAAGTAATGATGCGTAGTATGCTCCTGTAATGTTTTTTCCTTTTTGAAGATAATCGATTACGATAACTCCATGACTATCCCAAAAAACAGTCGCCATCAATTTGAGAATACCAGTAACACCTTTGGTCATGCGCTAAGACTCGCCCTCGAAGAGCTCGACGGAGGGAAAATAAGTGCTGGGGCCAAAATACCAGGCGCAGAAAAGAAAAACAGTGAAATCATCGTGCAAGTGGCAGAAGAGGTGGGCCTAGAAATAAATGAAGACAAAACAAAATATATGATTACGGCGAGAGCAGGTGGACCCCAGGGAACACATATAAACGTTAGAGGCAAGATATTTGAGAAAGTTAAAGAATTTAAATATCTGGGAACCATACTGACGGCCAGTAACAAAATGTCGAAGGAAATTAACAAAAGACTCTGGCAACGGTAGTTGACACGTAGTCAGTAAACTGCTGAAATCCAAACTGCTATCACGTAAGAAAATAAATCGGCCGGTAAATCAGGTCCTCAATAGTATACTGGTTAGTATACCCGCCTCTCACGCGGGAGACCGGGGTTCGATTCCCCGTCGGGGAGCCTCTGGCGCAAGACTAATGACCTTGCCCGGAAAAAACAAACCATTATGGAAAATTTAACAAGCCTCAGGACTTGCTAAATAAGGCCAAGACCGGTTCCAGGTTGTAGTGCCGATGATGATGATGATGATACTGACGGCCAGTAACAAAATGTCGAAGGAAATTAACAAAAGACTCTGACAACGGTAGTTGACACGTAGTCAGTAAAGTGCTGAAATCCAAACTGCTATCACGTAATAAAATAAATCGGCCGGTCAAGCGTGGAAGGAGAGTGCACAGGACAGGGAACGATGGCCGAGTCGATTCGGTGAGGTCATGAACTTCCGGGTTCCTACAGGCCAATGTATAGTATAGTAGTAATAGTATAGTACGTAAATTACGCCAATTTGTTGAATACCACAAGTTAAGCTGTTAAGTACGGCACAGAGTTGATTTAGCACGGTCAGCACGTACCCCCTACTGCCGCTATATTCTCTTAAATACATGTTGGATGTGAGCTATTTGGTCGCCTATTATTCAGTAATTGAAATTGGGCGTTAAATTTTTCGGGTGAATACCGAACTGTTTGCTCGGTTGACCGATTGTGTGGGCCATAAGTTGCTCTAAACCCACGAAATACTTCCCTCGTAGAGCACAGATTTTAGTTACACACTGAATAATATGTAGCCACTGTGTCGAGCGAAGTCTGTTCATGATGAAATGTTAGACAATACTAACCAAAAATCCCATTCAATTCTGACAGTTTGATCCGTCACTTAATTCCTGCGGTAAAGTGTTCGTTAAAATGAATTCCCCGCAACTTTGTTGCTAATAATCTCTTTTGGCTCCTCGATAGTATAGTGGCTAGTATACCCGCCTGTCACCCGGGAGATCGGGGTTCGATTCCCCATCGAGGAGCCTCTGGCGCAAGACTAATGACCTTGCCCGGAAAAAACAAATCATTATGGAAAATTTAACAAGCCTCAGGACTTGGTAAATAAGGCCAAGACCGGTTCCCGGTTGTAGTGCCGATGATGGTAATGAATCTCTTTTGACGCCTCAATATTACCCATTGAAAATAAGAGTAGAACTCGGTATGGGACTGGATTCATAAACCAGACGTTGAGTTTCCGAAACACTAAAATCCTATATGTCAGCTAGGAGGCTGTGATTCGTAAAAGGTAACGCAATACCCTTGGTTCATAAACTGCAAGCAATCTCGAAGAATTTATGTCTTGTCGTTATATTTTTTTCTAGAAAAGAATCCTATCTATAAATGATGAAATTAAATATCGCGACTTGCAACTAAATTAAAACGTATGGAACTGCCCGTATTGCGTTCTTTTGTCCACGATATATCCATTAGTGACATTGCGTTCATAGTTTACCTTACAATTTTTCGTTGCATCATTCTTCAGCCTAACAGCACGGATGGGATTCATTGACAACTCACGTTGTTCTACATCTCAGGAATCACTTCATCGACATGTCTGTTTCCCCCCTGTTTAGTGCAAGAAAGTACTTCACTCAGGAAGTAAAAAGACATGGTTGCAAATAATCTACAAATATAAATACTCCAGGTTACCAAGATAACACATTTAAGCGAGAAGCGACTTTCACGATGCAAGTTATGCTAGTACAATCGGCATACCTCCACATTTTATGATTAGTTTCTTCTAAAAATTCCACCGAGTCAGCGTATCTTCAAATTTTAGGAAAATATAAACACATACGAGGGTTGCCTCTTATGTTTCGGGATTTGGCAATCCTAGCGTTGCAATCCGGCAATTGACAGCTCTGTCGTAAAGTTGGACATTTTTGAGGTTATACGCACTCAGAACGTTTTGACATACGAGCGCTATTTGTGTTGTTTACAGTAACTTAAAAGATTCATCTCGGCCCAAAAATGGAATTAAGTCGTCAACATTTTCGTGCGATTATTTTTTACAACTTTCGGCGTGGATTAACTCAGCAACAGTGCATGGATGAACTTAATTCAATTTTTGGCGATGAAGCTCCATCAAGGACCAGTGTTTATCGATGGTATGGTGAATTCAATCGTGGTCGTAGTTCACTCCAAGATGAATTTCGTGAAGGTCGTCGAAAATCAGTTGTTGTTCAGAAAACCAGTGATGCTGTGCGCCAACTGATACTGGAAGATCGTCATGTGACCTATCGTGAGGTTGAGACAACCTTAGGCGTTAGTGGGACCAGCATACATTCAATATTGCATAAACATTTGACTGTCAAAAAAATGTGTTCGCGTTGGATCCCACACAATTTGTCAATCGCCCAAAAAAAGGCTCGTGTCAATTGGTCGAAAGAAATGCTCAAAAAATACGGTCGCGGTGCTTCGAGACACGTCTATGACATCGTGACGGGTGATGAATCGTGGATTTACGCGTATGAGCCCGAAAGTAAACAGCAGTCGACTGTCTGGGTGTTTCAAGATAAGCCAAATCCAACAAAAGTTGTTCGCGCACGAAGCACTTCCAAGCAAATGGTCGCCTGTTTTTTCGGAAAAACTGGACATGTCGCAACCGTACCACTAGAACAACGCAGAACAGTCAATTCTGAGTGGTACACAACCATTTGTTTGCCAGTTGTCTTCCAAGAAATCAGGAAAACCAACCGCCGAAGACGGATCACTCTTCACCACGACAATGCGAGCTCTCACACAACCATCTACGACAACTGCATTTTTGACCACCCAAAACATCGATTTGATGGGTTATCCGCCGTATAGTCCTGACTAGGCACCGAATGACTTCTTTTTATTCCCGTACGTAAAAAACAAACTGAGAGGTAAACGTTTTTCGACACCTGAAGAAGCGGTTGCTGCATTCAGAATGCATGTGTTGGAGATACCTCAATCAGAGTGGCAAAAGTGCTTCGACAATTGGTTCAAACGCATGCAAACGTGTATAGATCTTCATGGGGAATATTTTGAAAAACAATAAAGTGACTTCCGATAATCAATATTTGTTTTTGTTCTCTAATCCCGAAATATAAAAGGCAACCCGCGTATATACGATATTGTAAGTCTTCAAAGAAAAGACATTTTTCACTATATTCATGAGTAAATGTGAAAGTAATGCATAAGCCGGGAATTTAGTAGGTGATACGCTCACATAAAACCCAAACCACACGGTCTCCTTAACGAATTCAAAATGCTTCCCATAAAGTCAAATGCAGAACTAATTCCAAATGTCTGTCACGATGTCGCATCGGCACAAACACACCTGACATATAAACCATCTGCCGCAGAAAGTTTTCTGAATCAATTCCCGGGACTACTGGGTCATACAAGCGTTCCCAACTTTATCACCGCAGTCCTGAACTTTCGCAAACTCTGCTCCAACTCAAATTAAAACGAAGGATTAACATTTTGCTAAATGCCACTGAATACTGGTGTGTGTACTTGTCGTCTTTCTAGATACAGTCTAACTTGTGTGAAATGGGGTTTAATAGCAACAAGCATAATAACAAGTCGTGACCTAATTATTCCGCACATATATCTTCATGGCAAAGGGCAGTTGACTTAAATTTTCCAGAAAACGTCCAACCTTATTCACGCTCGTAAAACCCATTAGACAATAAAAATCTCATTAGGCTGTTTAAAAGTTGTCTGTCTTTTCAAATGGCCCGTATATTTCCCGACGACGTTGACCTTTGAAACTGTAAAGTTTCATTAGATATGCTTGGAGCCTTCGTCGGTTGCGATCGCGACTATAAGGATAACTCATTCAAAACATGATAAATGATTTTTGTCAGTAAAGAGCAACTGCTACAATAATAAGCACCGGTACAGTAATAAACCACAATAACCCTCTGCTCCGATTTCAGGACGCTACTCTATTTTAAAGGAGGTACCAAAGTTTTGAAATTAATTATAAATATAAACTGGAATTCAGTGGGGAGTACTAAGGGAACAATAGTTGTGCGTTTATTGTATCTCGAAAGGATACACAATGAGAAGAATGAAGGAGCAGGGAAAAAGGAAAGAAGAAGAGGGGAAGGAAAAAGTCTAAATGATCCATAGCGAAACAAGAGAATTCTGTCATAGTAAGTGGATGGATGGATGATAGCAACAACAGCAACGATTACAGGCCCCTTCTGTGCAAAAGGTGGCAGGAACCCTTTGTGGTATCCTTTTAAATGGCTGTTTTGTTGTCGTTTTCATATCATCCTAGCTGTCATCATCGCTTTTGTTGGTTGGCTTTGAGAGGTCCGTATGAGTGCTTTCTTAAAGTGTGCACGCGAAGGATGCGTATTTGTATCTACTCGAACGGATACGTAATACTGTTTATTATTAAAAATGACGTGTGATAGATCCTTCTCTTAATGAATGACATGCCCCACAGCAAATGCTATCATCAGATAATAGGACGAAGGGTTCCTTGTTTTGTATCCTGAGAATATGATACTTGTGCGGGTAAATAAGTATTGCATCCTTAATTTGTTCCGTTGTTAAATACGAAGACCACAAGAGGTAATCATATGCTTGTCTGTAATTCCACCCATTTTCATTATTCCCCGAATGTGTAACGTTATAGACGTCAAATTTAGCTAATTAATCGGCATTCAGTTTGGATCATAAGGTGACATATATTGTACGTAAGTGTACTCGTTACGAGGGATAAGTTTCACCTTGATGGTGTTACTTGTTATGAGGAGTCTGTCTATTGCAGTCTTCAGTGTTTATTACAATGTTTACTAAATTATGTGCGGCATGAACTAATGTTTTTAGTTAAAACGGGTGGGCCATACATTTTTGCACTTTTAAAACATGAATAGAAATAAAACTACAAATGTTAGTTTGTTGATCATTTATTTAACGTAATAAACGTTTATTGAATTTATTGTTTTTTAAATGACATCGTCGAGATGTGCCTCGTCTCGTTGTTGACACTCCTGCAATCGACTGCGCAAACTTTGGAAAACTCGCTAACACATGCTGCGAGGTTTCGCGGCTATCTTCTCCTGGATGTTTTCTTTTAATTGGGATATGGTCGTTGGTTTGTTAAGATACACTCGACTTTTCAAGTATCCCCACAAGAAAAAATCGCAAGGTGTGAGGTCCGGGCTTCTCGAAGGCCATGGGATATCACCTCTGCGAGAAATCAATTTGTGCGGAAACATTTCTTTGACTACCGGTAAAGTCACATTTGACGTATGGCATGTTGCTCCATCTTGTTGCATCCAAGTCCTGCTGTTCTATCCTTCAAATTCATGTTACTGTGGTATTAAAAACACTCACAACGTCTTCACGTATTCCACTGAGTTCACAGTCACGTTATTTCCTTGATTATTTTCAAAGAAATACGAACCGATTATGCCCTTTGCTGATATGGAAGCCCATACTCTCGTTTTAGGCGAATGAAGTGGCTTTTGGTGTTTAAGGTAAGGGTTTTTCTTGCTCCAATATCGACAATCGTGCTTATTTACGTGGCTATTGATGTGAAAATGGGCCTCGTCCGTAAACAATACATTCTCAAGGCTAGAGAATCGCTACAGCATAGTGTCAGCCAATAATCTACGTTGAATGTAATCGTTTGGTTTCATCTCCTGCACAATCTGAAGCTTATATGAGTGCAGTTTGAGGTCAAGATGCAAAATTCTTGGTATTGCCAAAGCCACCGAACGCTGACGCGTAGATGATTTTGGTTCATTCCTTAAGGAAATTTCAACCTCCCGAATGTTCTCATCGCTTCTTCTTGAACGTGGCCGCCCTGTTTGTTTAATATTCGTTGTCGATCCCATTTGCTCGAACTTCTTGACCCAAGCTTTGATTAAATTGGACACTCACTTACACGTATTCCGTATTCAATTCCAAATAGGCGTCGTACAGTAACGTTTTAACGTAACGTTTTTAACGTAACGTTTTTAACGTAACGTTTTTAAGGTAAAATTGTTTTACACAAAAAGCACGCTGTTGTCCCGTGAAGCACTCCACCGTGATTAAAATTGCATGAAGCGACGCACAGTTCTCCGCCACTCGTGCGCCCCTCACTTTTAACGTTTTAGGAAATCAAGTGTTGCCATTTGCAAAACTTTATGGTCCACCCGATAGTTCAACCATTCAATCGTTTTGTAAACTCATTTGAGCGCGTCAGTTTATGACTCAGATTACACGTTTTTTTTTTTAATTATCAAAAAATAACATATTCAAAATTGCTAATGGGCATTATCACGTTCAAAAAATGAATTTAATTATGCATGAATTATTAGTAAGATAAACAAATTTATGATTGCCTTTCCGAAATCTTTATTTTTCGTCTGAATGAATATTCTAAATACACAAATAGGACCCTCATTTACATCTTCCTGTCAAACGCGGCTCGTACACTTAGTAATGGGGAATCTTAACGAAAAAATACAACCTCCACACGGGTGTGCAACAGGTAAGAAGTGTTTGAGTGATATCGGGAAGGATATTTGCAGTGCGGGACATAATCCATCTGATTCTTACCTTTACGCGCTTATTGCCTTTCTTAACTATAATTCTTTTCAAATAATAATTTAATGACGCGTGGAAGTGGGATAATATTGATTACAGACAAGTTGTGAAATTGCATGGGGTTTCCATTTGCCACCTGTTATGCGTGAATAACACCTGTGATCTCTTCCACTTATCCATTGTTTATCTCAGTATTCATGCGACTCGACTCACATTGGGCTTTCACATGTAAGGGTATCCTGAAATCCATCCTATGGGCGCGAGTTAAGTTTCACTTCCGTGAATTTTACAAACATTATTCCTTTCCGACCTACGGCCGGAGATCGATAATTTATTCTCCAATTTTTCGGTAGAAGAAAATTGCCCAGGCTAGATTTACATGCTATTTATATTACGTTGTTATCAACCAAAGAGAGACTTATCATTATACTGCATCGTTATCACCAGATGTAGTTTTAAACATTACTATTACTATTACTATTTATTGGCCTGTAGGAACCCGGAAGTTCATGACCTCACCGACTCCACTCCACCATCGCTCCCTGTCCTGTGCACTCTCCTTCACATTACTATTAGTATTACTATTTATTGGCCTGTAGGAACCCGGAAGTTCATGACCTCACCAACTCGACTCCACCATCGTTCCCTGTCCTGTGCACCCTCCGTCCACGCTTGACCAGCCGATCCGATCTCCTCAAAGTCAAACCTAACATGTCCCCCCCATCTCCGTCGCGGCCGTCCTGCCGCTCTCGTTCCCGTTGGTCTACCGTCAAGAATTCTACGCACGGTCCTATCGTTGCGCATTCTCGCAACATGTCCGGCCCATCTTAATCTTTCCGACTCTCACGATTGTAGGTTTGCGGTATAGCTCTTCCAATTCGTGGTTGTGGAGTTTCCTCGTCATATTTACCTCCAAAGATAACCCTTAAAACTTTATTTCTTGTGAGAGCCCATGTTTCGCATCCGTATAGAGCAATCGGCATGATTATGGTTATATAGACACGGAGCTTTATGTTACGTAACAGCAGTTTGGATTTCAGCAGTTTACTGACTGCGTGCCAACTAGCGTTGCCGGAAGCAGTCTTTTGTTAATTTCCTTCAACATTTAGGTACTGGCCGCCAGTATTGTTCCCAGATATTTAAATTCTTTAACTTCTTTAAATATCTTGTGTTTCGGATTCATGATTATATGCTCGGGGAGAATCTATTACATCGCCTAGTACTCTCCCCGACAAATATTCACCACACATGCGAGCAACAAGATGACAGTGCAGAAACTGTCAATCAACATTGTTTACTGTTGTTGGTGGTTCGGCAATTTTACAGTCTTCGATTACATACGGTTTTTGTTGGTGCTTGAACGAAAATTTAACATACTGTTTTGGTGCTGATCCATTGAACTTTAATTGTAGTTGCACGCCACCATGTGGCCTTTTACTATTTAATAAACAAAGTTGTCTTAATCGAGAACTCTGTCGAACTTTTTCTTTATTCGGGCGTTGTCTGGTGTACAATAAATTCTTATCATTCGTGAACTTGTAAACCTGGTGAATTGACCAAGGGACAGTGATCATCTTCTGCATGGCGGCTTGAGATCAACAGGTATTGCTGTGCCCTTCATTTAATCCAAATTTAGTTTCAGGCAACGTAATCTACCGTCGCTATTCCCCGAACGACATTCCTCGCTCGGTGGAACATCAATAGGATCTCGGCTGACGACATTCCTCGTCAGGATCGAGATTCTCAAAACATCTTGCCTCTGGCGTTTGAAGTCAACGAACAGTTAGTGAACCGTCTCTCCGTATTCCCACTTCTTTTCCAGCAGTTGCCTTGATGTGGACAATTGGTCGCTCGTTGACCGGTTCCTACGGAATCCGCATTGGTAGTCTCCCAGTATTTCCTCTGCGTACGGTGTGATGCCCGCCAGTATGACATGTGTTAGTATTTTGTATGTAGTTGGGAGCAATGATATTCCTCTGTAGTTTTCACAGTCAGATCTGTCACCTTTTTTGAAGGGACGACTATTGAGGTTTTCCCTTCTTCCGGAATGACTTCCTTATCCCATATTGTTTTGATGAGTTGGTGGATCTTTCGAGCGGTTGCCTCTCCTCCATGCTTTTCAAGTTCTGCCGGCGCGCAGTCGACTCCGGGAGTCTTGTTGTTTTTCAATCGATTTATTGCGTCTACAACTTCGTTAAAAGAGGGCTCTGGGATCTGAGGCTCGACTGTATGTACGTCTGGTGCGTTTATTTGTGGTTGAAGTGTGCGCACATTGAGCAAGTTCTCAAAGTACTGCTTCCACCTTGTCACGATATTGTTTGTTTCTGTTACCACATAGCTGTTTGCGTCTCGAATTATTTTGGCTCTCCCTCGTTAGCCATTGAATTTAAGCCGGCATACATAGCTCTGATATTCTTTTCTCTGGCATTTTCTAGGATTTTTTCGATCGGAATCTTCTCCCCTTCGCGTCTTCACTCATTATCTCGTTCCGAGTTGTCGCGTATCTTTCTGCGTTGACTTCATCATATCTTTGTAAGTGGATCACTCTGATCCGTTTACGTTCTTTGATCTTCGCCCTGCACTCATCGTCAAACCAAGGTTTGGACTTAATTGTTTCCTTCAGTCGTAATAATTTTTGGGCAGTTTCTTTGGTTACGTCTCTGATCGATGCCAATCTAGTGTCCACATGATTGGTTTCCTCTTCCTCACTACTTTCATTCTCTAGGATGCTAAATCTATTCGTTAGCTCGTCTTGATATTCAGCCCTTTTGCGCAGGTCTTTTAGTTTATCAATGTTGAACTTTTGGCTCGTCTCCCGTGACTGCCCATGTGGGATTGCTGTGTGGCGACTCCTAATTATGCCCATCACTAGAAGATGATTGGAGTCCCGATCTGCTGCTCTATGTGATCTTACGTAAAGGATATTAGAGCGATTTTAAACATAGATCTGTGAAAAATTACGTGTCACTCGGATGATTAAGCGTGATAGGTTCGCGCTTCATTAAATAAAATACAACTCTTAGGTGGCATTTTTCACCTTTAACTAGAGCAAATTTCGTGACTTGAAGGGCAATTTGTACGCACTATCGGCTTTATGCCCAATCACAAATCAGTGCTTTCTTCACTAAGTGAAACCCAGAGAATTGCTTTTTAATTACCTTAAGGTATTCGCAAGACTATGGCGCAGGGCTAAAAAATAAATTGTTATGGAAAAGTTAACAAGCCTCGGGACTTGCTAAATAAGGCCAAGATCGGATTCTGGTTGTAGTGCCGTCACTGATGATGATCATGATGATGATCCGCAAGACTAATAACCTTGCCCGGAAAAATGAATTATTATGGAAAATTTAACAAATGTTACTTGGTAAATAAGGCCAAGACCGGATCCCGGTTGTAGTGCTGATGATGATGATTATCCTTAAATATTAACATACGGTGTGGGTGGAAGTACCAGAGAAGTCTAAAGAGACTAGATTTCGATATATAGGATGGTCCTCAAAAAGGATCATGGGAAGGACATGGTGTGAGCACTATTGACATGGCGTTAATAAATAAATACTTTTCACGAAACAAATGTTGCTATTCATAAAATAAGCAAAAGCTTGGAGACAATGTTAGTATAATACACAAACGTATTTTGGTATCGTTGACCATAAATGAACACTTGTAAACACAAGCTCCGGAGGGCCGTTTGATATATATCTTAAAGAAAGAAAGAAATTCTCATAATCAATCAGGAATCGCATGTAAATACTCGGCAAAAATCTAGGCTAAGCAAATAATGTGCACGTGTACTGCATGTAGTTTAAAGTATGTATAGATAATGTGTTGGCAATTGAGCGGCCAACACGTAGTTTGATCTCTGCCGACCGAGGAATGTCGTCGTGGAAGATTTCTATAATATCCGCCAACCGAGGAATGTCGTCGGGGAAGAGTTCTATCACGTTCAATGTGGTGTCTCCTGTCGTGCAGCGATTGTTGTGCTGAAACACCGATAGAAGCAAAACGGTTGTAAGAGGAAAAGAATACCTTAGCGAATGAGCAGCAATCCAGGAAATAATCTTCCTCCAGAATCCCTCAATAAAACGTGTTGGTTTTATTCTCTTAACAATTGACTTTATTTACTTGATTAGGTCGATTATAACTTGATTATAATTGATGCAAAACGTGTCGCTTGAAAAGTTAACGAAGAATGAGAAAGTTTGTTTTTCTCCCTTGACAACCAACATAATTGATTCTGTCAGCTAGTTGCTGACATTTGTTATTCTGTTGCCACGGGTAACATTCACTTGCGAATTCGCTGGTTGTGCCCAGTGCGAATCCGCAACAGATGAACGTCCACAAACAGTGTGCATTCGTTACACTGGACCATACATTAAAGTTTAAAAACAAAACTAGGTCGACGGGTACCTATAGGGTTGAAGATTAAGGGTCCAAATTTAACCGCGGTCGGCACGTCAAGTCGATCATATCAACGCTCTATGTGGCCAGCGTAGATGTGAATCATAAACCGGATGAATCAGGGAAGTATTACAATAAAACGTAACATTCAACCCCAGTTCACACATTCAACCATTCAAATAAAACCGAAGTTTTAAATGAGCCTTCAAAGACAAACAGTCGACAAAACTAGCTACTTTTAATTCGTAGTTTTAATATTTATTATAATTTATTCTATATTACCTTCCTTATAATTTATTTAATACACGGATGATATTAACACATCGCACACTCTATTCAACGAATTTACATCCATTTTATTGACGACGGGTAATGCATGACTCTAATGTTAATTTTCGCCTGATCGTGACGAAGTTTGAATCAGACTCTGTTTATGTTGTCCGTTGAGGACAATGGTTGCGTACAGACGCTGTTAGCTCTCCTGCGATCGTGCAGGCCGAAGGATACACACACATTGTTTGCCTTTCCAACACAATAGATGTATGTCTCACAGTACATTTTTTGTTTGTCTAGCATTAAAAATGTTAACTGAAGATTAATAAGTGTTGTTATTGACAGACAATATAGGTTTATAAATGTGGTGTTACAATCAAATGTAACATTCAATCTCACTACACATTAAACGGTTTACACACGCACTATATGTATGAGAAACACACATAGGTAATTGGCTTAATATACGCCCACTTTATTTATAAAAATGTGTACACACAATGCAGATAACTAAAACATATTTAATTTAATACACTGTTAAAATACATGAGTATCTTATGTAGGAGGAAGGCGAAACCACCATCGTGGAATTTTTTGTTGCGTCGACTGTACCTGAAGGATAGAAATGGGTGAAGGAGCCCAACATCGCTGCCTCGAACTAGTTGTAATGAAGAACTCGGTCTACTGAGTATGTGCTGGCCGGCAACTGATCGAGATCATATCGCCAAGTTCGATACTTGAAAAGGGTTAGTACTGACCCGCAACCCTTACAGGCACTCGGGAGCTTTCAAAGAGGACAATGAACCTGCCTCGAAAATCAATGTTTAACTCAGCCCTGTGACTAGGGCGTTAGAATATACTCACAGCTAGGCCGGCTTGTCGTAAGAGGCGACTAAAGGTCGAGTGGTAGCTGGGGCCCCAGCGCCCTGTGCGCCCGGTAAAATACCACCCCATCAAGCTTTAGGCTCCTTGAATTGGTCGGGAGAAATCCCTGGGCATCTTTCGGAGCTTGGCTGATGGACCGATTCGAGAAAAGGTTGGTTAGGTGGTAGTCGGTCCCAAGGTGAGATACCACCCCGTCACGCTGTACATTCTGCGATATCGCCGAGAGGAATCTTCGACGGTGTTTCGGATGTGTGGCTGATGGCCCGGACTGACGCGGGGATAAGTTATGATGGTACCTTCTGATATAAAGAATTCCGGAGGTAAACTAGTCTCCCATTCGGATCTCCGGGGGGACTATGTCAGGGGGAACATCATGCAGATATCACGATAAATAGTGGAACTTTAAGAGGTTCGTCATCGCATAACCGGGCTCGATCTCGAGGCTCTGCCCACGCTTAACTGGTGACGGCATTTTGTAACATCAGGGGCATCGGTTTCACCAATACCAATGTAAACGCCGTCCACCAATATTTGCACACAACGAAACCTGATATCCTTGCCCTAACTGAGGACCGGGTCGATTCGTCAACTGATTCGACATATCTTCGTCGCTTAGGATACGACTTATATTCGAGATTCCGTTTGAAGGGCGGAGTCTGGGTCTTCGCGCGGTCCAATCTGGCTTGCCAGAGGATGGAGGCGTTGGAACCCAATAATATGGACATCATATGGTTGAGGGTCGTGCTGAGTAATTCCATTAAATTTCTTTGTTGTCTTTACTGCTCCCCGAATGATGGTCGACCGGCGACATTTTTCGAACATCTTTCATGTACCGTCGACTGGATACAGATCAACCACCCAGCTTCTGTTTTCAAAAAATTGTTGTCCTTGGTGATTTTAATGTGCACAATTCCGGCTGGTTGTTACATTCTAACAGAACCGACGAGGCTGGGAGGCTGGCGGAGATTTTTGCTGTAACCCACAACTTGACTCAACTCGTGGGGGAGCCAACGCGAGTGCCGGATGCCCCAGGCGATTATGCGAACACCCTGGATCTGTTTTTGACATTCGAACTGAGTATCTATGCCGTAGAGGTTTCTGCGCCACTGGGAAACTCAGATCACTGCTTGGTATCTGTCGGGCAAGCACTTGCATATCAAGCGAATAACCGGCCTAGGCAGCTTCGCCATGTATGGAAGTATGGGACCGCTAACTGGGACGATTTGCGAGATTTCTTCGCATCCTTTCCATGGTCAGAGATGTGCTTCGGAAACTCCGACGATAACGCTTGCGCGGAGTCGGCATCAGAGATTATTCGTCTGAGGATGGAGATGTATATTCCACATTCCATCAAATGAAGTTTGTCTGATAAACCTTGGTTTGACAAAAAATGCGAGCTGATTACAGTGGCAAAAAATAGAGCTTTTAAGCAATGGCGCTCGAATCGCACCGATGTTAGCAGAACGAATTGTCTTAGAATCAGAAACGCGTACAACCAGGCGATTGATACCGCGAAGAAGGCTCACAACAACAGGGTGAACATTAAACTTGTGGCGTTTCTAACAGATACACACACAATACACAAGCAAATAGTGAAGAACACCGAACGAAAATCGAATAAGAAAATGCATCAGAGCCGTATACCATACCGATAATATAACAAAATCCCCATCAGTCGAATGTACTCGAGTTTAGAAATCGAATTCGCACACACGGCGGTGGCCTGATGCGCTTTGGTTCAATTTTTGGTGATTCTAACTGTCATACCGTCAGTTCGAATCACACGTTCTTCACTATCATCCCAAACGCTATAAACTCCTTCGGTGCCCAACTGGTTCGCGCTCCTTCTGCCCAATGGCAGAAGCTGTCAGTAGTAACTTCGCATCCTCCTCTTTTCCTCCGTTGGTGACAGACAGCGCGATGTTAGTCACAAATTCAAAGGATAAAGCTAATATGTTGGCGAATTTATTTTCCACGATTTCAAACCTCGATCCTGGCTTTTTGGAGCCACCTATGATCGCGCCGGTACGGTCTTACATGCTGGATGTGAGATTTCGTCCGCGTACGAATCAACGCATTCTACGTGAACTGGATTGTAGAAAAGCACCCGGCCCGGACGGAGTACCAACAATAGTCCATAAGAACTGCGCTCCAGAACTATCGCCGGTTCTTGGCAGACTCTTCCGCTTATTTTATGCACGGCGGACCTTTCCTGCCTGCTGGAAAATCGCTCGAGTTCAGCCAATCCCAAAGACGGGAAAAAAGTGTCTCCCACAAAATTACCGTTCGATAGCATTACTGTCTATTTTATGTAAGGTAATGGAAAAAGTCATCAATACTGTGTTAGTTAAGTATTTGGAGTACAATGGACTTCTGAATGATCGTCAATACGGATTCCGTGGCAGGCGGTCCACAGAAGACCTTTTGACGCTTATAACCGATATATGGACATCTGCGATTGAACGGCATGGTGAGTCAAGGGCGGTCGCATTAGATATCTCCAAGGCTTTTGACCGCGTCTGGCACGGGGCATTGCTGAGCAAACTTCGTTCATAAGCACTTTCCCGAAAGCTTTGCGACTGGAGCTTCCTCGAGAATCGATCGATCCAGCTTGTTGTGGGTGGCGAGTGTTCGGATCTGTATACTGTTAATTCAGGGGTGCCCTAGGGTTCTATTTGGGCTCCAACCGTGTTCTTGCTTCACATAAATGATTTGTTGGAGACAACGGATAACAAAGTGTTCGGTTTTGCGGATGATAGTACGCTTGTTTCCTCCTTTTCGAGTGTTCGACCGATTGGTGCATCTGCATCGCATCGGCTGAGATGTAGACAGATTGAGTCTCTGAATCAGGATCTAGATAGGGTCCTGCAGTAGGGAAGGGCCAATCTCGTCCACTTCAATGCAGCGAAGACACAATATACAACATTCACAAGTGGATCATCGGTTCCACAGCTGATGATGAATGGCCGGGCCCTCGAGGCTGGGGAAAGTTTGAAATTGCTCGGCGTCACGGTCTGTGGGAATGTATCATGGCATAAACACGTGTCGAGTATCGCCAAGTCAGCCTCAGGAAAATTGAGTTATCTTTTTAGAGCCAAGAAATATTTTACTCCGACTCAACTTCTTCTCCTATATAAATCTCAAATTAAACCCGCGCTCGAATATTGCTCTCATGATTGGAGCTCGGCTCCTAAACATACCCTCGACCTACTTGAGAGCATACAGAGACGAGCGATCCGCCTGATCGGGGACTCGGCGCTGACGTCGGGACTACAGTCGCTATCACATCGAAGGTGCGTAGCCGACCTTTGTCGATTTAACAGATATTATCACGGGTACTGTTCTTCGGAGATTCTTGGTATTGTTCCACGCAATTCGGCTTATATGCGCTCCAGAAGACAATCCGACGGATCGAACCCGTTTGTGGTTCATCTCCCGACGGCGCGAATATCTTTGCATCAGAACTCGTTTCTTTACAGAGCGGGGAGCTGTGGAACTCCCTTCCCACGCGAGTGTTCCCGGAGCGTTACAACCTCCAACTGTTCAAAAAGAACTGCAACAGCTATTTGATGGCATCTCGGGGCGCCCACTCGGCCCTATAGGTTCGCCTGTCCCAAGAGAAGTCTAAAAAAAAAAAACCTGTTTTCGTCAGCATTCGGTGGATCAAACAGTGAATAAACATTATTACGACTAGTTGAGCGGCAGGAGGCATTTGAGAGAGAAAGGAATCATCGATAAATACCAGAATTGTGGCGTTAAAGCAAGAGATTACCATATAAATCCATCCTAGTGAGCTACTTTCTGGCTAAAATGCGACCAATGTGATGAGCACGTACTATATTCTGCAGATATGGTATTTTTTCCTGTTTCCGAAACTCAAATTAGCTCGCGGGATCCGTTTTAAGTTGATTGAAGACATAACAGAAAATTCACAGAGAGAAAAGAAAACGACTCCGGAATATGCGTTCAAAAATAAACAATCCAGGCATTCATTATGTACGGATGACTGGATTGTTTTGTGCAAACATACCACCTCTTCAAATGGAGCCTATTTTAAAGAAGACAAAACGGATTTTTATGATAATTTCGTTTGTGTTGGGTTTATTGACGTGGTCTCGGTTATATTTTGAAAGAATGTCTATAGAGTACATGTCCTTACAGTATCAGATCATACAGCGCAAGTAAACCCACAACCATTAGCAGTTATGTTTCACTTATTAGCACAATTTTACATGTCAATTAACCCTTCCTATTTGGCAGTCTATTTAACTATTTTGCTTAGCCTTTGCTAGTGAGTCGTAATGGACAACTAGAAAAATTAATTAAACAATATTAAAACACGTGTATATATGTATTTGTGTAGCGCTGTCTTATAAAAATGATACATTTTTTTGTTTCATCTCAGTTACGCCTTTAAGACAAAATATTCAAATGTTACCCCTTAGTCCATATTTTATTAAAGCTCTGAGACACTGGGCTAACGTCCCTCCTGAAATCTTGGAACAAGTCGACTTTCTTAACAATTCAATACAATCTACTCTGGCAAAACGCTCCCCGTAGGTAATGTTGACTATGTATGCCTGATACTGGTCACGTCAGGACTATATCCGACCTGGTGTGCCACTGCTCGAGTTGTTTGGGTTAAGACAATATCAGAGTTTACCTGAGTTCCAACTTTTGGAATTGTATTAGTGTTGCTTTCCTCTAAGTGTTCATATCCGTTTCCTAATTCAGGACATACTTTATTTATAAAGTGTTTCTTGACTCCGTATGTGATATCCTTTTCTTATTTTTTTACCTTGCTCTTTTTTCTTCTACTCTGCTTTGCTCCCAGCCGTCGTTTCGTTGATGGCATTTGCTTTTCAATATGTAACCAGATCGGTACGTTAGCACGGCTTTATGCATTCAAATGCGGGTTCTCCGAGTGGCGCCCGAAAGTTAAGCAAAAAAAAAACTTTTTTTTACCATATTTTCAAAACTTCATCTAAAGTTTCCAAAATCTGTAAATCAACCCTGGCTCTGCAGACAGCGATGTGCAGAGTTGTTGAAATATTATAATTTTTAGTAACCGGATAGGATTGTAATGACTTTCATGAGGGGGCGAAATTTCAGCTTCTTCGTGCTTAGTCTATAAATCTCCCGAGATTAGAGGCTCAGTAAAAGTCAAAGTTTTCCTTAGTATATCAAGCGAAGAAAAAAATTCGTAATTTTGAGTAAAGAGGAAAGAATAAATACAATATAGGCGTATAATATATTTGTATATATGTAGACATTATCTCCGCGGAGTATAATAATTGTGTGCTCTTGAAAATTCATTAGAGCGCCGAATGAGAAAACTGTGAAATGTGAAAGTGGCTTGAGAAAGCGAAGGAACAACCGTCGACGAACGTTGAAGTATTTATTTTACGGTGGCTCGGAGCTACGAGGATAAGCTGTGGTAAAACTTCTGAAATGAACGACAAATAAGAGGAACTGAGTTCTGTTGACTTTGGGAAGATATTTTATATCAGCTTGGATCTGCAAATGCCCTAAACGGCGTTATGTTGACTCAGTTGACACTGGAGAATCTCATGCGCTGATTATTTCATCCTGAAAAGTGTTTGAAGATGCCTGCCTACAAAATTTTCCCTGCAAACAGATTATAATTTACTTAATATTTTTCTATTTCATTTATGTTAACACAGAGATGACTCCACAGGTAAACAGGTATATATACATTTTTTTGTTAGGGAAAGAATCGTATGCTTTTTAATAATTCATTTCTAAAGCTAATGACTAGGTTCGTATTAAATTTACTTCTGCCCTAAATTAAATAAATGAGACATAACTAGGTGAAAACTGTCATCCGATAACTCACTTATCTTTGGAAGGCCGCTTTTTATGGGTTTATTTTGTCTTTAACGTATATTAGCAGGAGGCTGAATATAAATTCAGGCTCCTCGATAGTATAGTGGTTAGTATACCCGCCTGTCACGCGGGAGACCGGGGTTCGATTCCCCGCCGGTGAGCCTCTGCCGCAAGACTAATGACCTTGCCCGGAAAAAACAAACCATTATGGAAAATTTAATAAGCCTCAGGACTTGATAAATAAAGCCAAGACCGGTTCCCGGTTGTAGTGCCGATGATGATGATGATGAATATAAATTCAAGTACAATATTTATGACGCTGTTATATTTTTGCTAGTTGCTTTCTCTGTTCGCTGGATGTTATACGGGAGTGTATAACTCTCCATCACATTCCTATGAAAATACTTTGTGTCACCAATATTAATATTGATGAATTTCTAAAATATATATACATCCCATCGCCGGAGTAGTTAACTGTGTTCTGTGCAGCTAGCTCAACACTGCTTAACAACATTTCATCTCAAACTTGATTTATTAATTTCTCACCAATTGCTCAAGACTTGTTTTAGTCCACGTGTTAAAAAAACCTCGCTTACCTGGACTAAGCCTCATTCAATTTACGATCACATAATGTGAATCCCCTTCGAATTGATTAATCAAAAAAACCCTGCCATACCAGCTAAGCTGATCAAACAAGAAGCGACAGCGTTACACCACACGTGGTGCATGTACGGGAGCAAGAGGAGATGCCGGAAGATTGGCATCGTGGAAAAATTTGCCCCATACATAAGAAGGGAGACACCACAGTGTGCAGCAACTATAGGGGTATTCCATTGCTGAGTACCGCCTATAAAATACTCTCATCTATCTTATAAGATCGGATAGCCCCATACGCTAAAGTCATCATTGGTAAATATCAGTGTGGCTTCATCCCAGACAAAACAGCCATTGATCAGAGATTCACCTTTAGAAGGCGATGGAAAAATGTCTGAAAAAAAATGGGTGGCGAGGCCGACTTTGGCGAGATAAGGACGGATGTGTCCTTCATCTTGTCCCTGGCTTCTGGTCATCTTGGTATAACCAGAATCGCCCACATCCGTGAGGATGTTGGGCTCTGTCTCGAGATATCTGAAAAAGAAAAAGGGGGGGAGGTATCTAAGGATAATGTGGACAGGGATAGTTCAGGTGTTCTCTAACTACTTGGATGGAGAGATGGTGGGAAAGACCGTTAGGTCTTGAGTGCGGTAGTGAACGCAGATTACGTCTTCGGTGTCTGATGATCTGCGCTTTGGTCGGTATGTGTGTATGTTTTGCTTTCTTGTACTGTGCGTGCGTGTGTGCATGTGGTATGTTAGCAGTATACCCTATGGGATGGGTTCAGGAATCCTCTTATAGAGGGGAATGCTGTTGCTTTCTTCAGTTTTGTACTGAAGAAGAAATTGTGGTGGTCTGATCCGAAGCGATCGGGAGAGAGAAGGGTCAAGAACGCAAGACTCCCGTACAAGTACATTCTCGCTGTTCGGAATGCTTTCGAGGTACTTGTATGCTAATTGTGGCAGGTACTCGTCGATAGGGGGGAAAATGTCTGAAATTTAAGTTTCCATTATATAATCTATTTATAGACTTTAAACCGCCTACGACAGCTTAGCCAGGTTAGAACTATATAATGCCCGAGAGAGTGCGGCATTCCAGACAAATGGATACGACTTTGTAGGTTGACCATGACCAACGTAACTAGTCTAGTAAAAATAGCGGGATTGCTGTCCAAACCAATAAACATCTTTAATGGACTCCGACAAGGACGATCTGGACTGCCTCCTCTTCAACATGGCGTCGGAGAAAGCAATCCGTGACTCTGGCGTTACAACAAGAGGGACTATTGTCACCAAGTCCAGCCAGATACTTGCCTACGCAGATGACATTGACATCATCGGTAAATCCGAATCGGATGTACAGGACTCCTTCACCCAAATCGAGCAGGCAGCACAAAAACTGGGATTCCATATTAATGAGGGAAAAACTAAGTACATGGTGGAAACTAATGCGAAGAGAAGTCCTAACGTTGGTCAATCTATCCGGGTAGTGGAACACGAATTTGAAGTAGTGCAATCCTCTAACTACTTTGGGTCAATAGTAGCAACCGATAATAATATGGAAGAAGAAATACGCGAACGACTGATCAAAGCCAACAAAGCCTACTATGGTCTATCAAGGCTCTTTAAATCCCGAAATTTATCCAGAACATCCAAGCTACTACTGTACAAGACCATGGTCTGACCAGTACTTATGTATGGATCCGAGACCTGGGTGCTCAATAAAAGGCACTCTAAACTCTTAGCCGCGTTCGAGAGGAAGGTCTTAAGGAGAATTGTTGGCTCCTTATGTGAGTGAGGGAGGACGATTCCGGAGTCGCTACAACCATATGTTGTACGCGGTCTACCTTGAAGCTAATATTGTAAAAAAAATCAAGCTCGGCAGACTCCGCTTGGCGGTCACCTAGCTCCAATGAGCGAAGAGGAGCCTGCCCGGAAAGACCTTTGTGGCAGAATGTATGGAAGGGGACAACGCGGCAGATGGATGGCGATGGATGAATAGACAAGGACGCTCAGAGCCTGGGAGTGCTAAACTGGATAACATCGGCCCGAAATCGGGACCGTTGGAGAGACTTGCTTCTGTATTCGCGATGGTTAGGTAGTTTTTTTTAGCAGCAGGTCAAGACTCCTTTCTTCTTCAATACGATGTTAAAGAAACCAGTGTTTGGCACTTTTAAAATCTCATATATATGTATGCAACCGTTAGGATAAAGGTTGCGTCCACCGAGAGGCGATATCGGTGAGTCTCGCGAACCACCGTCTTAATACGATTCAACTCAACTACGTCAGTAATCGCGTGCTTCAGTTTCGTTGATATTGAAGTAAAAGGGAAATCAAAGACCAAAACTACTCGAGGGAGTTCACCTTTTATTTGTTGAAGTGTTACTGGATAATCCTTTGTCGTATGCTCGTAAATGGCGGTTGTGCAGGCGTTGGTGGTTGGCGGTAGACGGACGGACGCGTGACGAGGCTGATTGACGACGTGCGCGCGCTGGAGGTTGATGTTCGACTGACTAAAAAACGTTAGTCACATTCAAGGTGACAGCTCGATAGCTTCCCTAGGTGATGACGCATTGTCAGCTGGCGGTTGACAGGCGTGGTTAGTATGGTGGTCGGGGAGTGTACTAGACGATGAATGTACTAGATTCTCCCCGCTGCATTTAGTTGCGAATCCGCAACATATATATAAAAGAAAACAATTACGTACGTTTTCATCTAGAACAGCGGCATTAAACTTCAAAATATTGCTTGTGTGAAATTCAGTTGTCAAAGTCCTCAATTTTCGTTCCCAAACTCATGAAATCGATTCTATTATTCAAAGGTTTGATCGTGTGTAAAAATGCGAACTGGATTTGTGATTAATTTGGTTCAAACTCCACTATCACTTATCCACCCTTGAATTTGTAAAACTTAATATTATGCCACTTAAGTATTGGCAATGCTCATTTCAGGGAGTTCCAAAGCATTCAACGGGATTCACTTGCACTGTGGTTTAGAAAAATGAACAGAAGCGTTCGATGCTTTTCTTATCATACTGTTGGTGCAATCGTCTGCACCCAGTGTCTTTTAAAACAGAATCGTGCAATTTACGCTCCCATCGTATTTCTTGCCTTAAGTTAATACATTTTTGGTTGTTGTAGTGTTGCGGATTCACAATTATATACAGCAGGGAGAATCTAGTACGTTTATCGTCTAGCACGCTCCCCAACAAACATATCCACCACACCTGTCAGCAACCAGCTGACAATGCGTCGTCGCCAGGGGACGCCAGCCAGCTGTCAATTAATTCCAATGTGACCAACGGTCAGTCTGTCTGCAACCAGCTTTCATCGCGCGCACACCTTCCCAGTCGTTGTTGCTGATCAACCATAAATTATCAAATAGACTAACTCAATCTCATGTAAAGCAATTCAACTGTTGTGCGTTATTACTGAATTGTAAACCAAGTCACATCCGACTTAAACAATAAGGAAATAAAGATACACCTCGAATTCAGTTTTGGTTTGCTTGTGCTTCCGTTTTGCTGCTTTTTCATCAGGTTCCTCTCGTCAAGGGAACAGTGGACAACTCCAAACATTCCCGTCACATGTACTGCACTCAAAAGAATGCCAGTGTTGATCGGAAAGGCATTTTATCCTCCACAGTGTTAAAGTCCATACGCTAATGTAACTCAATTTGAAGGTAGCTTTAAACAAAGTCAAATAAACAACCTTGCAATTAATTAGCAAACTTCGACGCTTGCTCCCCTCCTTCACAATTCATTTTCGAAATTGATTTATTTTTAAAGCTCGTAATCTTGTAAGCCGATTGTGATGACTTAATTCAGTGACGCTCCCCATTCGGCGCCCAGAAAAATCAATTATCCACTGTGGTCTTCTTTCAGCAAAGAAAACGCGAGTTCTAAGTATTACTAAAATTTTCATATTCGAAGGATGTCCCTCTATGTTTCTAAACAGGGTTCTACACTGTGCTTTACATCATCTTATGATACTACAAAATCATTGAATTTTCATTATTAGAATAGCTCTTTCGACAAATATTGAATAGGAGTCGACGTCCTTGTGCTAAAACATTCCCAAGATAACAAAAACCACCATATTTAGTGAATTGCACTAAGAAATGTTCCAATATTTGAATTTCTTTATCCTCAGGATAAACTTTTTTCTAATAAGCGCTTTCTCCTAGCACATTAATGTCAGCCGGCTGGGGTACACTGTTCAGGGCTTCCTATTCCCAATAAAAATGTCTTGCACAAGGATGAAATGTAAAGTCACACTAAAAGCAAATACATGTGCTCCCTAAGGATCATTTAAGGATGGCACTAAAATTCCCTGAAACCCCTTTTAGTGGCTCGCTATCCTGAACTTGACGCTTGAAGGGTAACAGCAGAGCACTCTGTGCACTGTTTCGTAGTGCGCCACATGCCACAACCGAATTTCAAAGCCGTTCGAAGTTTAACTAATTACAGTTATAGCTTGGCGGGCACCCCTTTGGGAAAAGGGCTCCACTTCCCCAATCTGAATCAATCAGTGAAATGGCATTTCTTTGAATTTGTAATACTTGAGAACAAGCTGTAAAAGTTGTGTCGTTTGTATTGTAGGGGGATGTAAAATCTAAGGTTCGGCTATTTTTCAAAGTGCTGTAAGAATTGACAGTTTATGGTCTTGCGGTAATCTTTATTGATGTTGGGGGAGCAGAAATACGACGGGTCGATGCTGGAGGGCAGCAATCTGGGGAACATTGTTCACGCAATCTGTTCGTGATGAATAGCGAAGTTTATTGGATTAGTTGGGCTTGGCAATGGATGTCATAAAGGCTTAACAAAGGAATATCAATTGTGTAAGATAAGAAAGTTATTGTGAAACGTTTGCAAAATTCAGTCAGACAATATTGGGACCAATAAGTTATTGTGATGGAAAAAAATGAAAGGCAATTTCAATAGGGAACAATTGCGAATTGTATTCGTAGTTATATACATTACATTATTCTTTGTGCAGTTAGTTACTAAGGGTAGATAAAGGTAGATGTACCATTTATGAATGTGGATAAAGATACATGTAATGTTTAGGAATATGGGCTCGGCCTTTGGGATGTAATCACATTGTGGAAGGAGTCTTCACCCGAGCCACCCCATCACTTCAAACATAGTTGCTTTTTAATTTTCATGTATAATAATCTCTGACCTTGTCTTCTGGTACTTTCTGTCTAAGCGATGTCAAATAAATACACATGCACACGCAAGGTGCTACATTGTATAATTAGTATTGAAATAAGTTGCGAGTTGAGAACAATATTCAATTAAACCTTCGACAATTAATCAATCTTTCCAGAATACATATTACTAAGCGAACAACAGGCGTTGAACGCAACTTCCACGAACAATGGATATTGTTGTGGGCAGAAAAATGTGAGTGTTCAACACGCTTTGAACACCTCAAAATGTTGGTGTTTGCAATCGAACTGTTTCCAAAGCAACGGCGTTCGCAACAATGATGCCTGAAACCAAATTAAATTATGAAACGGAGAAGTGAACTGAATATCGCGAATTTCAACTCCAATTCTCAAATGTAGCAGCAACTCTCCTTAAAGAATATTCCCAAACTGAAGAAACAACAATTTGGGGTTATTGCAATATTTAAACTAGGTTTTATTTATTTGATTGTTTGGAATTCTATGGATTGAATTAACATGCGAATTGGAGTCGCCAAACAGTTAACGAAGAAGCAGGAAAAAGGGTTGTTGTTTGACAACCAACGGAATTTATTTTAAATATGTCAGCTGATTTCTGACATTTGTTATGTTGGTGCTACGGGTAGCATTCAATTGCGAATTCGCTGATTGTGTCCAGTGAATCCGCAACACCATTTCTTGTAATGCTTTTATGCCGATCTTATATTCGGACAGGGCATCGGCTAGTTGCTGTGCAGCTCGAGCTCTGAATAGTGAGCCGACGTTCCATGAGAAAATTCTTTAATCATTTAGCATATTTCGTTTCCGTGGATGTCGTCGTGTATCCGGTCCATGTCCGAGGCTTGTTCAATTTTCCATACTAATGTTTTGCTGTTGTGGGGGTTGTTCCTCAGGAAGCGCGTTTTCTTGTCCTGAAAAGGACGTTTGATCTCTTTATTGATTGCTCCTGGAACAACACACTTCAGCAAGGGGTCGCTGCCGTGCTTCCTCTGACCCAGAGGGAAGAGCAGCGTCCTGATTGTTCGTCGGACGTAACCTAGGGGATAGCGTCCATATACTCCACAAACCTTAGTACCGGTTCATGTACCAATTCTTGGAGTCGTCCTGGTACACGAAAGAATTTTCCAACGTTGGTGACAACATACAATTTTCAAAATATTAAAAGAAGTTTAAGTTTTATTGTTGATTTAATATTTGAGTATTACTGCAGATGTAAAACTTGCATTGGAAAAATTACTGCTCGTTGGCAGGAGGATTTAGATACTGCGGCCTCGAAATCATTTTGCTATCCCTTTATAAAGGAAAACAATTCGAAAATTGTATCCCAAAGATACACATTTTCGTACAACAATCTCAATTTGTTGGGTATTTCGAGCGAGATGTTGTATTTACACAAGATAAGAATGAATTCTTACGAAACTATTACGCAGATGTGTGAATGTATCTGCGTTTGGTTTTTGTTTGTTTTCTTGAATGGAAAATTTTCAGATAGAGATAATGATCTCTGAATTTTCGGATTTGAACGATGCTGTGGGGCAAATTTGAAACGTAAACGAATATTAGATTCGTTTATTGTAACTTTTAATTTTAATTTGGATTCATTTTTCATTTTTACAACATTTTTTATTTTTCTTTTTATATTCTTAATTTCTAAATTAAAGGCTAGACAAAAAATGCTTAAATTCTAGCTTAATTATCTTATATAATAACTTACTGGTCCTTCGCAGACGCTCTAAGCTAAACATTGCTTAACATTTGTATAATTTGCCTTTCGGCGACAGAACTTTGTGGCAATACTTATAATTATTTGAGACAAAGAAAAATTTGAAAAACTTTGTCAATTTTTTTTTTGTTTTTTTTTCTTAAAATTTAACTTACTTAACTTACCTACTTTTTTTTTTTTTTTTTTTTTTTATGTAAAAGCACAACCTAACTTAACTTAAATCTTATACTACCCTAATTCTAGAAAAGCTAAGTCTATGTAAGCTAGCTGATGATAGTATGATTCTTTACCGACTGTGGTACCCAGGTCTTTATATGCCATTCAACCACCAGAACTGTTGACGCTGTCTAATACTATCGTCCCAGTCTCTGTGGGAGATAGCTCTACTGGAGCGCAGGAGCTCTTCTTCGGTGCGCGCTACTTCCCGGTCGTAGCACAATCGCCCGTCTACAGATGATCTACTTACATGATAGATCAGCGGAATTCCGGATCTATCCTGTATAAGCCCTTTCATATCCAAGTCAAGGAACGCCTCTGGTGGAACAAAGCCGTTGCGACGCACGCTCTCATAGTACAGAGTGTTTGGATAATAGGCCCCGAAAATTAGGTCATTGGACGAGCTTATTGCTCTCGCAATATGCCCTCTGATTAATTTAATCATAAAATTATCCACCCTATTTATGTACGCTTCATTATATAAAGTCTCATTTGAGTAATACTTTTTATAGTCCGATTCTGGTGTCCGATATAATCTGAGACAACTTCTGAGACACTTTCTTTCGAACACCCGAATCTTTTCCATCAAATTTGGACCTATGTTGAACCATACTGGGCAACCATATATGAGCATTGGCCTGATTAGCGTCATGTAGCATATGACTTTTACCTTGCTGTCAAGTTGGCTACTGTGAAATAGCCTCCTTGTCAAAGCGAAAGTTTTCCTCGCTTTGAGCAAAGCAGCCTCTACATGTCTGTTGAAATACAGATATTGGTCTAGCCAGATGCCCAGGTATTTAACTAAACTCTTGGTTTCCAGTTTATCTCCATGCGGCCCCACGATAACTAGCTTTCGCCAGTTTTTCCTTGTGTCGTACGTGGCTTTATATAATGGAGTTCTAAATAGGATGGCTTCACATTTCTGGAAGTTGATCTTAAGTTTCCAGTCATCGCAATAGCGCTGCACTTTGTTGAAGTCTCGCTGTATTAACTTATTTATGATCGCAACTTTCGGAGCTGTTCTGTAAATTATGAGATCGTCTGCGTACGCAATAGCCTGCGGAAGTACTTCTAATAAGTCGCTAATGTAAATGTTAAAAAGAATCGGAGAGAGTACCGCGCCCTGTAGCAAGCCATTCTTGATATTATACGTTTTATTAGAGGTCACATTACCACTTTTGACCACGAACCTCCTGTCCTTTAACATATCGTAAAGTACATATAGTAAAGGCTTATATATGCCATGTCTGACCAGTTTGTAATACAACCCTTCGATCCAGACGGTATCAAAGGCTTTCTCCAAGTCGATCAGACAGGCACCTGTGCATTGGTTCCTACATTTATTCCATTGTATGTCGGAGACCAGTTTAGCTGCGGCATGTGTGGTTTCATGACCCGCCTTAAAGCCAAACTGGTTATTTGGAATAATGCTGTTGTCTTCTACCCATTTTAGCAGAGCTTTGTTAATGGTTTTTTCAAATACTTTACTGATGCTTGGGAGTAAACTTATCGAACGCATGTTCATTGGGTTTGTGCAGTCTTTGCCCTTTTTTGCGATGGGCTGAATGATGGCCGTTTTCCAACGCGCGGGATAATATGCATTATTCAACGCGTTGTTAAACAGGACCGTGTATATATCTATTGCCATTGGGGGCAGGTTCTTGAGTACGATGTTAGGTACTCCATCTATTCCCACTGACTTTTTGCTTCTTAATGAGTCGAAGATACTCTGGATTCCTTCCCTTGTGATTAAAAGGCTATTAGCCCCACCATTGGCATTAATGTCAATTGACAGATTATCGTCACTGAATTCCGTAAAACCCGGATTCTCCGATTGCCAATGTGAAATTTCATTCCGGAGGTGCAGGTGATTCAGTCGAATTCTGTCCTCCAGGTCGTGATTTCGGTGAATGCTTTCATTCACCTTGTACATTTCCTGAAAGACAGCTCCCACAGCGTTCGCCTTCTCCAAAGGATCTTCGATCACGAAGAGCTCACTATTGAAGTTCTCTGTATCTATGCCAGTGTTGGTTAGCAGCTGCTTGTTTACCTCAGTACGTGGAATTTGGAGACACTGAATCTCATTTTGATTATTTCTCCTGAATATTTTATTTATTTGTGGGAACATATTCGGGTTATTAGTTTTTATAGCTCGAATTCTGTTGTTCCAATACAAATTTGTTGCTAATCTATAATTAGCTTTAAGTAATTGTTGGAGGTTTTTTAATTGAGATTTCAGTGATATTATCTCCTGGTCTTGTCTGTCTGTAAACTGTCTGTGTAATTGTTTAAGTTTCGATAGCAGTCTGCTCTTTTTCTTGTGGAGTGCGTTTATTGTTGCGTTTCTGTACATGTTAATGTGATCTGTAACTGTTGTTTTGGAAATTGTTTTGTCCATTGTTCGTTTTACGGTTTCGTCCATTTGTTGAATGTATTTGTCGATTTCGACATTAGTCAGGTTTCTGTTTACTGGCAGATTCAAGTCATTCGAACGCAGTTCTCTTGTTAATGATCTGGTGAACCGCGGCCATCGCATTGCCCCGTAGTTATAGGGTTGCGGGATCACGAATTCCTCCAGATCTGCGAGCTCGTTCGGAAGCTCTATTACTGCCGTGAATGCACAGTGGTCACTATCGTATTCAATTGTCCGTAAACAGTTTGTATTTCGTCTATTGGTGTTAAGTAATCTCAGTCGTGAGTCGATTAGCAAGATATCTAAGAACGATCTACCTCTAGGGAACGATGGATATTCGGTAGCTAGCAGGTCAGTTCTATATTCAATATGAAACCGATCTAACCAGCCAGTCAACTGATTTCCTCTGGCATTAGATATATGATTTCCCCAATTTCTATGCTTGGCGTTCATATCTCCCCCTAGGATAAAGTAATTTTTGCCCAGGTGCAATTGTAAGCATCGGAAGAGAGTCTCGAGCTCTGCTATAAATAGATTATGTTGGTGCTCCTCAGGTGCGTAGACCGCAATCGCATACAAACCCCGTCCTTGCTGAAGGGGTATGCGGACGATACAGGCTTCCAGCACCCGGAACCTGCGCACTTCTCCACTATATATAACTTTATGAGGGATCCCTTTTCTAATAAAAATTGCGACACCCCCCCCTTGAGAGGAATTAGGTCGGTCTCTTCGTATAATATCGTAGTTTTTATGACATATCTTGTGTCTCTGGTTTAACTTTGTTTCCCCCGCCCGAAGTACATCAGGCTGTTCAACTTGCAACAGGTTGAAAAGATTGGCTCTTTTCTCAGTTCTTATTAGTGAATTTACATTCACGACAAGAGCTTTTATTGATGTTGTGGTTAGAGGGTTTATATTGACTTTTTGTTTAGATTGGGCAGAGAGAGAGATCTTTTATTTCGTAATAATATTTTCAAAAAAAAGTCTGTGACCGCACATTTTACAATTCAGAGATTTGATAAGTTATATCTTACAACTGAAACATTATCTTGGATAAAGAAAAGAAAAATATGTATAATTAATAATTAAAAAAAATAAATCGAAGGAAAATACGAAAAAGAAAAACCTTCATTTAAAAAAAAAAAATAAATAAATAAAATAAAAAAATAATAAAAAAAATAAAACCAATAATAAATAATATAAAATGTAAATATTTACATGAAATTATGACAAATTAAGCAAGAAGCTGGGTTATGAGAGGATTTTCAGAACTTTCACAGCTGATGTTAAAGTTATATACTAGTTTACGAATTCTTTCAGAAATCAATTCAACATCCGCCCTTCCGTGGAGACTTAAGGTTGAATAGTGCCAAGGGAGGTCTAGCATCATTTTCAAAACTTTGTTTTGTGATACCTGTAACTTCTTTAAATGGCACCTTGCAGCGTTACCCCATACTGGACACCCATATAACAGTATAGCTTGGAAAATAACTTTATGAATAATAATCTTATTTTCATTTGTGAGTAAAGACTTGCGATTAATAAAAGGGTAAAGCATCTTAATAGCAATACTCATTTTATTAAGAGTACTTTGAATATGTTGTTTAAATGTGAGTCTTGTATCGAGGTGAACTCCGAGATACTTTACGGATTGCTCCCATGCAATCGTGGTACCATTTATTTGCAGCTGACTGCTGGGAAGATAGCAAGCTTTTCTCTTTCGGGTAAAAAAGATGGCTTGTGTCTTCCCAACATTTAGCTTGATTTTCCATTTCATATAATATTTTTCAAGTATCTCGATCGCATGCTTTAGATTTGTCTCAACGTTGAGAGAAAATTCATGCGACGCAAATACTGCAGTGTCGTCAGCGAAGATAGCTGATTCACACTGCGGTAGATTTGGAAAATCCGCAGTGTAGATATTGTACAAAGCTGGACCAAGTACTGAGCCTTGGGGGACGCCACAATCAAAAAATATCAATCTAGAAACATCACAATTGACATGAACCTGAAAACATCTATTGGATAAGAAACTCTGGACGACCTTACACAAATACAAAGGAAAGTCGAACTGTATCATTTTATATATTATCCCATTGTGCCATACGGAATCAAAAGCTTTTTCAATGTCTAACAATATCATGCTGGTTGATTGACCACGTGAACGATGGTCTAGAACATGGCTGCAAATTCGTTTAACCTGGTGCGAGGTGCTGTGAAAGCGTCGAAATCCAAATTGGATATCGGGGAAAATATCTTTATCTGAAACAACTTTTAAAATATGTTGTTTCAGGATTTTTTCAAAAACTTTACTTATGTTGCTAAGTAAACTAATTGGCCTGTAACTTTCAGGTTTATCTGGGGCTTTTCCAGCCTTAAGGATAGGTACAACCATTGCTTTTTTCCAACATTGAGGAAAGTATTGACATTTAAGGCATGCATTGATTATAAATGTTAAGTATTTAATTCCAATATGAGGCAATTGTTTTAGATAGGCATTCTTAACTTTGTCTAGTCCTCCTATTTTTCGTGTTTGCAAGCACTTGATTACATTTCTTACGTTTTCTTCTTCTACAAATGCATTTAGAGGAGTTAGTTCGTTTGTGGTGTCGAATCTTTCGATTCTGTTACCGACAAGTTCATTAGTTTCAAATTCACCCAAATGCTGAGAGACCAAGTGATTTTTTGAAAAACTTGTTCCAAATAGGTTTGCTTGTTCAAAACCTGTAAAAAAAGTAGTAGAAGAATCCTTCAGAAATGGTATTTTACGGTTTTTATTCTTGATTAACTTCACCACATTCCAGAACGGTTTAGCATTTTTATCCATAACGCTCAGTTTTTTGTTCCATTCTCTATTACGATGGATTTGTATCTGGTCAGTAATGCGCTCATTGAAATGGGAAACCATTGATCGAGAAAAGGGCTGACGGTAATTCTGCCAGTTTCTTCGATGAATGTTTCTCACTTTAATAAGCTCTAAGATATGGATTGGAAGTTTTTTAAAAATATCTTTTTTTACTCTTTTGGGAATACTTTCATCAACCGAAGAAATTATAGCTTGTGTAAAGTTTTGTACAATAAGGTCAACATCATCTTTACAAGACACTCTTTCAAGATTTGTAGTACTATTTTGAAGGCTCATTTTAATCTTTGATTTGAATGAATTCCAATTAGCATTCTTCATGTCCAGGAAATATTGAATCTTTCTTTCACCCAACCAAGAAAGGTTACAAAAAACAGGATTATGATCTGAACTGAGAGCACTTAACGAAACGGGTTCTGTTATAAGACCAGGGACATTTGACACAAACAAGTCAAGGACAGAGGGGATGCCACGAGAACCTGCGGGAAAATAAGTTGGACAAGGTGGATAAAAAATATTAATTGGTAGTGCCAATGGAAGGGCAGCCAATATATTGCCCCAAGCATTTGCTCTTACACACCCCCAATCTCTATGCCGGCAGTTAAAATCACCACCTAATAGAAATTCACCATTCATTGTGAATAACTTTTTTAAATCCTGCTTGAGCCATTTTCTTTTAATATCCGACGAAGATCCACCAGGGAAATAAACAGAATAGATTTTTACTGTCTTATGGTTTCTTAACTTAATCATTACACCTACATTCTCCACAAGCCTAGTTGGAATTACAGGTAAAAGCGAATGTTGAATTGACTTCCTGATAAGAATCGCCACTCCCCCACCCCTTTGGTCTACTCTATCAATACGATAGCAGTTAAAGTCAGATGATGGGAGTCTTATATCAAAATTAAGCCAAGTTTCTGTTACTAGAGCAACATCAACTTTATAGCTATTTAAAAAGTTTAAAAAGTCATGAAATTTATTACGTATGCCTTTAGCATTCCAAGTAATTATTTTTATATGTGTATCTGCCATTTTACTTAACATTATTAGTGTATAAAAACTTAGTGGCTAAATGCGCGATCACATTAAATTGTTCTATTTTCGTTTTACAAACTGATAAATTTGAGATCATTTCCATGCACAAGGAATTTAGTTCCTCGATTGTGAAGAGTGCTGAATTGTTGTTGGGTAAATTATTGTTATTGTTTGATGAAGAAGCGCCGCGTGAGTCATTTTCCCATGCATTAATTGTTGGTGGTAAACTTTGAATTTGCGGGCTTGAATTTGGAAAGCTTTTGCTCGGAGCATTGGTTAGTCCCAGTCGTCGCTGTGGCTGTGGAAGCGTAGGAAAATCACTCATAGAGGCAAACGAAATCGGTTTTTGGCAAGCTTGATGATTTGAAATTTGAGTTGATGCAGCGAAATGAGTTCTTGGATGGATCTTGGATCTTCCAGATGATCTTTCTTTTATTTCTAAGTATTTAGATCTACTGGTGCATGTGACGTCAGTAGCTTTATGATTGCCGTTGCAGTTGGCACATTTATTTACCGAAGCGTTATTACATTCGCTTGTTTTGTGTGAACCAGCGCAAGTAGCACAATATGTTTTTATGTGACAATTTCTCTCACCATGTCCAAACATTTGACAATTAAAGCATTGTGTCACCTTACCTTTGATTTTCCTTTGGAAGTTCCAGCTCACTTGGGTATGAAAAATTGAGCGATAATTTTTTTTAAGTTCACTTAATTTAATTGTTCCATTTTCAAAGTGAATGAGATAAAAAAAGTCAGTAAATTTATCATGTTTTTTTTCAATTTTTTTAACATCACAACATTTTAAGCCAAGCGAAATGAGTTCAGCTTTGAGTTCATTAGTTTTTATATCATCCAGTCCATACAAAATAACTTTGAAAGTTTTAGCACTTTTAATATCATGAGAAAAATATTGACAGTTATCCTCTTTTAGTTTTTCTAACACAATATTATATGATGCAATAGTTCCGAACATTATTTTTATACCAATTGTTAATTTTTTTATTGAATAACTGGATATTTTAAGCTTTTTCATGAGGCTATGCACATATTCTGGTGATTTTTGCAGCACTTTGATTGGTGGCACATACACTTTTCTGATTATTGGCGAATCAGTTTCGTCCATTTCAGAATTATCTGTATCTGGATGGCATTGTAGGGGAGTGAATTTATTACGGTAGGGGTTTTTACCAAGCCCACTTGTTGGATGCATAGTGGAACGAAGTTTTTTATCCGAGGACAAGCAATTGTCCCCGGTATCAGGCGATCTATCGCGTTTGGGAATGGTTGTAATGAGAACTCGCGACCGAGATGAACACGTCAAACGCAGTCGAAAGCTCCGGGTGAACTGTTTAGATTGGGCAAGTACGAATAGATCTCGTTTATTTGGTTTTGCAGCTGTGTCATCTGTCTCTGCAGATTAAGCAGAACCGTGATCACGTCTGCTTGCGATGTTGTTTCAGTCTGTGTGGGAGTATTTGTGGCTACCAATGTTGTAGCCTGGTTTGATGGTCTCCCACCCGACGCCACTTGTGCGTACGACCGCTGCGATGTTACGGGCATTGTTGTAGTACGAGCTGGCTCTGTGTTTTTTTGCCGGGTCACACTTCTTGCCATTATTTCTCGGAATTTAGGACATCCTCGATAATTAGAGGGGTGTCCCCCATTCCGGCACACTGCGCACTTTAGAAGGGCTTTGTCTTCTACCCTTTCTTTTCCCAGAGGGCATTCTTCTGCCTTATGGTCTTTTCCGCATTTTACGCAACGGTGCTGCATTTCACAGTTCGCCGCCGCGTGACCAAACCGTTGGCAGCGGACACATTGCAGGATGTCTCTGCCTTTTTTTAACTTGTCCCATGTGACACTTTGATGATCCAAGACTGTAATCTTTCTTAGACCACCAATTCTGCTGCTGGGCGTTAGTTGAACCAAAAAGAAGGGAAGCTTGCGGTTTTCCCTTCTTGCCTTGGTTGTGGTGGACGGTTTTACGGAGATAAACTCGAGATCGTCGTGCCTCAACTTTTGAAGCATCTCGAGCAGAGCCTCCGGGTCCACCTCAGGGTCGACACCCTTTAATAGCACCGTTACCCTCTTTGTTTGCCTCGGCGTGAACGAGTAGAATTCCGCGGTGGCCCTTTTTAAGACCTCTTTAATTTTATCGTGGTCTGCCACCGCATAGGTTTGAATGGCATGCCTGGTACCAGCCAGTCTTTTAACTACAAAATTGTTTCCTATAGCTAGCTTACAAAGACTTACCAATTCCTTACACTCAATATCTATAGTGTTGATTGGTGGCATCTTTATTTTTTGGTTGTTATTCTTGCTTTGCCGCTGTTGTGTTGCTTGCTGTGGTCGATTTTGTGTTGATTGTTGCTGTTGATGTTGATGTTGCTGTTGCTGTTGCTGTTGCTGTTGCTGTTGCTGTTGCTGTTGCTGTTGCTGTTGGCCGACTTTTGGCTTCGGCTTTTGTTGTTGTTCGGATTCTGTTTCTTTTTCGAGTGCCGCTATTTTTTTCTTTCGGCGTCTCTCTTCTAGGCGGGCTCTTGCCGTCGCAAGTTTCGCCTCCAATTCATTAATTTCCTCTTCTTCATCCTCAGACTCTGAGGATGCAAGAGAAGCGAACGAATTGTTTGCCCCATACATATTAAAATTGTAGGGGGAGGGGCGCCCTCTGTCCTCCTCCATTTGCTGACCTTTTCTCTCCATTGTTAATTTCGCGGTTTTACTTCGCGTCACAATGGAGATTTTCGGTGTACCTTTTCGTTTGTTTGTCACGTTTTTGTCTTCCTCCGTGCTCATGCTGGTTCTTTCCAGTTTGTTTTCATTAAAAAAAAACAAAGGCGACCGCAATACGAACCACGAAGTCGATTTCCTCCGCACGCCGACTCGAACTCGGCTATCGTCGGCTAAGAGTCAGTGAACTTGCACTCGCGCCAAATGATGCTTTGAAAACTCTGTGCGTAACTAGCAATATATTGTCTGTTTTAGTTTTCACTTTTACGACCGAGGTAATATATTTAAATTGTCTTACGTTGTTGTTGCACCTTACTGAAGTTATTTTGTAAGCACGTTTATTGTCACTTTTAACATTTTGTTTGTTTGTTGTTGTTGCACTTTGTTTTAGTTGTCACAACACGTCACGTCACTGTTTTTCTATTTCGTGGCTTCGTTCTTGTTTATGAATTGGATTACGAGTATAAATGAACTGATTTTTTTTTTTTAATTTGGATTTTGGGTTAATAATGCCGTGGGGGCAAATGTTAAACGATAAACGAATGTTTGATTCGTTTATTGCGAATTTAGGGTTATGATTGGGTTTTGATGGGTTTTTTTTTTGGTTTTAGCTTAAGACAGCTAGGATTTGGATGTAGGAATGAGGGAGAAAGGTAGTAGGGCTTTTTGGAGCACTACACCAATTTGTGTTTACTTGCAAACCCTCACCATCCTCGAATTGACCCGTGACCTTGGTATCTTATCTGATCATCATCATCATTGGCACTACAACCGGGATCCGGTCTTGGCCTTATTTTGCAAGTCTTTCCACCGGTATCCGGTTCTTATCCGAGACTTGTTAAATTGAACATAATAATTTGTTTTTCCGCCCAAGGTTCTTAGCCGTGCACCAACCTTTCTCAAGATGTCGCTCCATGCATTGGTTCACTACTTGGCGGGTGCCAGGTGTGTCATGTAGAGACTGCATGTCAACTTGGATTGAACAGGGACAAGGTTCGTTATGGCCTTCACTGGGTTGAAAGCAATCAGAGACTTTGCCCTGTATGTTCGCTCTCATCCCCCGTATTAGATATATTCCTTTTAATTATTAGCGGAATTTTACTTCAATTAGGTTGTTATTATCGAGAATCATCGACGTTCGCCCCACGCTGTTCATTTGCTCGCTCCTTTCCTTTGTTCGGTTGTAAACGTTATTTTCGCTATTTCCTTCTCTACCGTGATCGATCCATCATTTTTTCTCTGCCATACTTTTTGGGTTATTACCAATCAGCAGCAGTACTCTTGTATTACTCTCTTGATTTCGTCCCAGTATTTCTAATGTCTCATTTAAACGTAATCGATGTCTACCTCAGAAGTTGTGACACAAGATAATACCTCGGCTGGAGAGCGTGGAGAGTTATTTTCAAGCATTATAAGGAACACGACCGTCACCACCAGCTGCAACGTGCAACAATGACTTTTATCAGTTTTTCTTTTGTTATAAACTCCATAGATTTCCCGTTCTAGCTCTTCTTCGTCTGTATGGTATTCTTTTTTTTTTTTTTTCATTTTTTAAACATTTTTTTATTTTCTTTTTATATTCTTATTTTCTAAATTAAAGGCTAGACAAAAAATGCTTAAATTCTAGCTTAAATATCTTATATAATAACTTACTGGTCCTTCGCAGACGCTCTAAGCTAAACATTACTTAATATTTGTATAATTTGCCTTTCGGCGACAGAACTTTGTGGCATAACTTATAATTATTTGAAAGACAAAGAAAAATTTGAAAAACTTTGTAAATTTTTTTTTTTTTTTTTTTTTTTCTTAAAATTTAACTTACTTAACTTACCTAGTGTATGGTATTCTATTGGCAAAGGGATAACGGCACATACCTGCGATTGTATTTGGTTTCTCAGTGTGTTGATTTTATGAAAAATTTCTTTTCTTTCTTGTTGTTGGTACATATCTGCTTGTTGTTGGTATTCTACTGCTAGCTGTTCACACGTCATAATATTGCCGTTATTCGCATTACTTAGCAGGATGTTTTGTTGATTCTATGATGTTGTGTCCATTATTATTATTATGTGTTTTATACTAGTCACTTTTCACTATTGACAGAGAACTGCCGTACGCCTTTTTTTCTATTCACTTTTGTTTTTCTTTCTTTCGTTTTTTTTGTGTGTATTCGATGTGGTTTGGTCAGGAGCGCGATATAACACGTCTTTGCCTTTCGAACGTCAACTGAACACTATTTAAAAAAATGAGTAAAATCATTGTTAACCAACAAAAACGTCCGTTTTTTTTTTTTGCTTGATTTCAGAAGCATGTCTTTCTTAGATAAAGACTGAAATCGCCCTGACTACGGTCTTACAGTTAATTGATTTTATGAAACGACTTTACCTCCGCCACTACCAAACATCACTGAAAAATCTCTCTCAACATAGACCAATTCGATATCAGTGCCCTTTGAACATTATTTTCCTATGTAGGGTCTTATGCATAAATAAAAATTGAAAATTACTTGGGTTAGGGGTTAACCTTCTTACGTGAATGGAAAAAAACGAAAAAAACGGAACGGTCGTCTGTTGAACCTGTGCATACACAGTCAGTCGCAAGCCACATCAAGCTCAAAACTCGATTACGTGTAATTGCAGTCATCGAAAATAATTGTCGATGGTTACATCTCTATGTTGTCGGTAAAAGTCACTAGTTATCTTTTTTGTTTTTAGTTCTGTAAAGTATAACTGTGAAGTTTTATGACAAAGGTTTTTATTATTATTATTATTATTATTTGTTATTAACATCATCATCATCGGCACTACAACCGGGAAACGGTCTTGGCCTTATTTAGCAAGTCCTGAGGCTTGTTAAATTTTCCATAATGATTTGTTTTTTTTCCAGGCAAGGTCATTAGTCTTGCGACAGAGGCTCCCCGATGGGGAATCGAACCCCGGTCTCCCGCGTGACAGGCGGGTATACTTTGTTATATTTGTTATTAACAAGTAATTCAAAATTATTGTTCTTGTTATTGAACTTTTTCTGACTACTGTTGTGTGTTTACGTGCGCAATGCAAAATGTTTTAGATTTTACATATTAATTGACAGATTCAACTTCCACTCTTCCACTCTGAACTTTCTTTTATTTCTATATCAGATTTAATTGCACCCTTGTATCAAACTGAAGTTCATAACCAAATTCCACGTCACAAAAGCTTAGTGTCCTGACAGAACAGGTAAATATAGATTAACTGCCTTGACTGCCTCCAGACAAATGGGATAATTTTCCCCAAAGTGCGAGACCATACACGTATCATGCATTCCCCTCTGAAACTTGATCGGTTAATGAAATAGAGCCATTACATCTCTCTAGGCGCCCCCATCTATGTCGAAGACGGGAAGTAATTGCTCAAGATATATGAAACGTATACTTCGAAGTGATTACAACTCTGAATGTTAATGAGGCAAAACCAATTTATTCACTTCTAATTTCCTTCAAGTATCAATCTATTAGGGTCTATCAAAGTTACGAGATGACGTGATAAGATCGTGGATTTGGTCATGCTCATCCATCCACTCAATTGGACGTCTAGTCTAATGCTGATATTCAAGTTATAAATACATGTATGTTAACTGAATCAGGGATTATTTAGATGGTGTTTGAATTACATTCAATGCAGACGTATTTGTTGAATTACTGGTACAAAGGATGATTCTAATAGCTTTGATTTTTGGCGTAGTGGTGAAACCACCTTGTTACCCTTCTGATTGGTTTCTGGTCAATAAAGCACTGAACGTTGGGGAAGTTCGTTGCAGTGATTCCAGTTCTGTTCAATATTTGGGTTATGGTTCGATAGCCACAATTCAACAGGTAAACAATGTTGGTTAGGTTAATAGTTATTTCACTTGAAATCTGATGGCATTTTGGATCAGTTTTGGCATTGACAGAGAACTTTGAACGTTCTATTAATTTGTGAAGTTTACATAATGGATTTATTGGTGTATTAAATTGACTTCGGGACTAGATTATTTTTCTGGTTGTTCGTTTGGGTATAAAGATAAATCCCTGGCCGAAAAAGACAGCACTGCAAACTACCATAGATAACGTGGATACATAGTGTGGCATCTCTAACAGATACACACAATTCACAAGCAAAAATAGTGAAGGACACCGAACGAAAATCGAATAAGAAAATACATCACAACCGTATACCTAGCGATAACAAAAAATAATTCACATCAGTGGTGTATAGTCGAGTTGAAAAATCAAATTCTAAACACGGCCAGTAGCCTGATGGGTAACGCTTAGGTTCGATTTTTTTCGTGATTCAAACTGTCATAGCGTCAGTTCGAATCACACGATCTCCTCCACTATTATTTCAAACGCTACAATAGTATCATGAGTAGGTCTTTAGGTAGTCTGTAATTTGTAAAATTGTTCGACATCTAGTAAAGACCTGAATTCTGTAAAGTCACGTTCTTGTAGACGACGAGTTTTCGGCTCTGTGTCCTGTTAATTCCGGGGTACATCTAGGTACTATTTTGGATCCAACCTTGTTTTTGCTTGACACACACGATTTCTTGGAGTCAACGGATAACAAAGTGTTCAGTTTTGCGGATGATAGTACGCTTTTTTCCTCTTTTTCGAGTGATCGACCGATTTGTGCATCAACTTCGCACTAGCTCAGATGTGGCCAAACTTACTCTGTGGATAAGGTCCTGCAGTGGGGAAAGGCCAATCTCGCCGACTTCAATCCAACTAAGACACAATATACAACATCCACAAAGAAAAGTAGATCCATCAACTTCACAGCTGATGATGAATGGCCAGGGCCTCGAAACTAGGGAAAGCATGCATTTGTTCGGCCTCACAGTCTGTGCGAATGTATCATGGCATAAACGCGTGTCGAACATCGCCACATCCGCCTCTGGAAAACTGAATTATCTCTTTAGAGCCAAGAAGTATTTTATCCCTGCCCATCTTCTTCTTCTGTATAAATCCCAAATTAAACCCGCGCTTGAATATTGCTCTCATGTTTGGAGCTCTACTCCTAAGCATACTCTCGACCTACTTGAGACCATACAGAGACAAGCGATCGGCCTGATCGGGAACTCGGCGCTGACGTCGGGACTACAGTCGCTATCACATCGACGGCGCGTAGCTAACCTCTGTCTGTTTTACAGATATTATCACGGGTACTGATCTTCGGAGATTCATGGTATTGTTCCGCGCAATTCGGTTTATATGCGCTCCACGAGACAATCCGACGGATCGCAGCACTTTGCGGATTCGACGGCGCGAACATCCCTGTATCAGAATCCCTTCCGTTATAGAGTGGGAAAGTTGTGGAATTCCCTCCCGGTATTATGTATAGCAGCAACGCACCAAGATCAACAAACCGCCGGTCATCAAAAATATTTTTAATTTAATTTGAGCCAAACAAAAAAGTTACGTTCTCACCGTCAAAACGACAATGTGTGAACGGAAGCAAAACATAAGTTGATGACTGGGCTCGATTTTGTAGAATAATTCTAAGTTGAAGAATATGTAATTATATTAGCGGTGAGCGGTCTGTAAATGGTGTTTGAAGTAATAAAAGGCCTTTTTTGAAAATAAATAGGGTGTCGGTTTACACGTTTTTGTTGTGTTTACACAAACCCTGTATGCTGTATCAAAAATGTATAAGTCGCGAGTCTTTCCGGAACGTTACAACCTGAAACTGTTCAAAAAGGACAGCAACAGTTGTTTGGCGGCATCTGGGGGCTATTGAAATTCATTAAAATTTACCTTTGATCATTATTTAGTGAAACCTATTTTCCTGCTTCGCGTTTCTGTTTTGATCACAATTGATAAGGACCCTTGATAGTTGATAACTGTTATTTTTTATGATGCGCATGCACAAAAAAGGCTTTTTGGTAACCTTATATTATGTCCATGCGTAATGCGAGCGAAAGAAGATGCAGCCGACGGCGAAAGAAAGCGTCGATCAACAGTTGTTTGAATGCCTGACAAATATAACCAATTGAGTTTCGCTGTAGAGAAATTCGACTGAAGAACGACTGACTCTAGGCTTTCCCCATTTGTCCACCTTAATATGGGGAGGCTGAACGTGAGCGATGTTTATCGTAATACCTCTGGAAAACAAAATGAATATTATGTTCCGCCTGTGTTGTAATGATCGAATTAAATGAATAATGAGAACTGAGAAAAATGAGCTTTGATCTGGGGCGATTTAACCCCATTAAGTGCTACCTAAATTGACTCTATTTTATTGATAGGGAAATTCTTGCATCAGAGTGTAATTTCGATAAGAGGGCCCGAGATCATAATGAGCGCATATTCTGGCGGGTACAAAGGGGGATTTTGGAGTACCCTTAAATGTCAGAGCACAGTGCGATCGGAAGGAGAGAAAGTGAATAAATAAGGGAGGTATCGATGTACATTGGTCTTAAATATCTGGAAATTACAACGACGAGGAAACACATGATCAGGTAGACCATTCCAAATTCGTGTGCTTCGGCTAAAGAATGACTCTCTATGTTTATTTGTGCGACTGAATTCCACTTTCAAGGTGAACTGATGCGCATTCACAGATTGACGGGTATAGCGGGAAAATGTCTGAAGGCGCGGAACACATTCAGCAAGTTCAGTTGAGCAACAATCGTGGTAATACCTATACAAAAGAGATAGGTACAATACCCCACGCCTATGTTTTAATGAGGGAATTAAGCGATTTACGGCTGAGTTCCCAATAAGTTTCACTGCTCATTTTTGCATCCCATTGAGCATTACATAATTAACGAGCATTAATTATCACCCCCCCCCCCCCCCCTTTTTTTTAATCATAAAAATCGATTGCTAATTCGTGTCCTTATCCAAAGAAATATGAATCACGTTCCTGAAAGTTGTATATTTGCTCCATGCAATAGCCACATTTTAAAACCATCATCCCTTACAATACAAAATCCCACCCCAAAAACTTGATATTCTGTGGCCACAACTTTCCGCTGCATTTCGATGCAAAAACTTATCATTTTTCCATATCAAATATCAGGTGTTCAGATTCCGACACCAAATAGGAATTTTTCATAATATAAACGATTGCCTAAAATATCAAGTATACACAAAACCAACAACAACTCCCCTATCCGGAAATTTGCTACTTGAAGTTACCGTTGCTGACGAACCCTTTGTACAGTGTGGGGAAGTTTGCGAAATGCCCAACCCTTGCGAGGAATCGGTTGACGGTGAAGAGGGAGCAAATGCTATCGAAAAATAGGCTCACGAATTGGCGAGAGAAGTTAGTTGAAAAATAATTGTGAAGCGCTGCGGATCGGTCTAACAAAAAGAAAAAAGAAGTAAAAATTAAAAAAGAAAATAGTTTCAACAGTTTAATAAAACAAGAAGACCACAAAAAGAAAGCAGTGAAGTTATTAAAAAAGAAATTAAAAATAAATTAGTTTCAATAGTTTAATAAAACAAGAAGACTACAAAGGAAAATGAAGAGAAAATAGTTTCAATACTCTAATAAAACAAGGAGACCACGAAAAGAAAATAAAAATTCAAATAGTTTCAATAGTTTAATAAAACAAGAAGACTACAAAAAGAAAATAGTTTCAATAGTTTAATAAGACAGGAAGACTACAAAAAGAAAATAGTTTCAACAGTTTAATAAAACAAGAAGATTACAAAGACCAAATAAAAAGGAAAGAGAAAATTAAAAAAAAATAGTTTCAATAGTTTAATAAAACAAGAAGACCACAAAAAGAAAGCAGTGAAGTTATTAAAAAAGAAATTAAAAATAAATTAGTTTCAATAGTTTAATAAAACAAGAAGACTACAAAGGAAAATGAAGAGAAAATAGTTTCAATACTCTAATAAAACAAGGAGACCACGAAAAGAAAATAAAAATTCAAATAGTTTCAATAGTTTAATAAAACAAGAAGACTACAAAAAGAAAATAGTTTCAATAGTTTAATAAAACAAGAAGACTACAAAGAGAAAATAAAAAGAAAATAGTTTCAATAGTTTAATAAAACAAGAAGACTACAAAGGAAAATGAAGTGAAAATAGTTTCAATACTTTAATAAAACAAGGAGACCACGAAAAGAAAATAAAAATTCAAATAGTTTCAATAGTTTAATAAAACAAGAAGACTACAAAAAGAAAATAGTTTCAATAGTTTAATAAAACAAGAAGACTACAAAGAGAAAATAAAAAGAAAATAGTTTCAATAGTTTAATAAAACAAGAAGACTACAAAGAGAAAATAAAAAGAAAAGAGAAAATAAAAAAAAATGGTTTCAATAGTTTAATAAAACAGGAAGACTACAAAAAGAAAATAGTTTCAACAGTTTAATAAAACAAGAAGATTACAAAGAGAAAATAAAAAAAAATAGTTTCAATAGTTTAATAAAACAAGAAGATTACAAAGAGAAAATAAAAAAAATCGTTTCAATAGATTAACAAAGCAAGAAGACCACAAGAAGAAAATAAAAAGAAAATAGTTTTAATAGATTAATAAAACAAGAAAAAAATAAAAACAAGATAGTTTCAATAGTCTAATAAAACAAGGAGACCACGAAAATAAAATAAAAATTAAAATACTTTCAATAGTCTAATAAAACAAGAAGACTACAGAAAAAAAAAAAAAGAAAAGTGTTGCAATAACAGAAAATAATTTCAGTAGTTTAATAAAACAAGAAAACCACAAAAAGGAAGATTTCGTCCACCTGCAGCGGAAGCTACCGCCCACGACACCCGCTCCAATTCAAGCCCGGGGTAAGTACGTTTGCAATTGTTTGCAAAGAAAAATTGCAAAAACACTCGGCCGGGGAGGGAATTCCACAGCTTCCCTGCTCTGTAACGGAACGAGTTCTGATGGAGAGATGTTCGCCCCATCGGGAAATAATTACTTCGGTTCCCACAGACAACATTCCACTGCTCTCGGACGCGTGTGAAGAGATCCGTTTGTTTACTTCGGATCCCACAGAAGACTTGTCGCGCGAACTGATAGTACAATTGAGAATCTTGTGTATATTTAAAATACCCAAACGGATTGCACAATTGATCCGATGGTACGGATCATGAGACAGAAACCCATGCACTGACTCGTCAGCCGTTAGACCAGAACTAGCTTAGTATATCAAGGCTGTTGAACCTTCTTTCGCCAAATACTGCAACATCCACCTTTTTAGTGGAATGTGTCGTTAGATCTCAAGTGTCCAGTTGATGTGGGAACCATATTGCTGGGCAGCACTGAGGTAGTTGAATAATTCAAGGCTGAGGTATAATTTTGTTATTGTTGTAGAAAATTCCTTATGTTTGAATAACCCATTAGGTGTTATTGATTGCGGACATAAAAACAATTTCTCCATACACTTCAGTGTAAACAGGACAAGGCAAGTCTTATGTCGTAATAACGTTCAACTTTCCTATAAATATACTTCTCAATTGACGTATTGATCCATTCTTCATTTTCAATTCATCCTCCAAGCCGATAGACGGCGAAATATTCAGCTCTATCTTGTGATGCTTTGTCCTTATTTTTCCTGAACTGTAGTTCGCAATAAATGAAATCAAAGAGTAATTGTTCACGTTTCACTGAATCATATAAAATTTCCTCCAATCATCATCGATTCAGGGTTTCGTATCCTTGAGAAAGGAAAACGTATTGTTGCCTACGAATAGGCAGACATTACACCTGGTTTGTGTACATATTCGTGCTATTGTAATTCTTTCATCAAATATGTCGTTAATAGAATAGTTGAATTGAATGTCGGATCTTCAATTTGTTCCCATTTTACACGTTTTTTACGTATTGATCTTGACGAATTGTCGCAGTATTGTACACCTTTATAGGTCCTATGTTTGATACCAAATTGTTATTGATAACCTATCGATACGTTTTAAATTGAATAGTGTACTGACGTCCAATGGTTATGGTTCTGTGGTGTTTTTTAAAAATCCGTAATGGCAGTGTTATTATGAATGACTATAATGTGATGGGATATTGTATTAAGTATTAAAGCCTGTGGAAATAGAAACCAGGAAAAACCGGAGTTATAAATTTGAAAATCCCGGAAACATATAACGAAAGTTATCGCTGGTTGCCCAAGAGTTGACGCTCTTTAGAAAATTTGTCTGGATTTATCTGTGGTATTTTAGAGGTGATTTTGGTAAAACGGGAACATTCTAGGAAAGTTAAATATCGCAACAGGCTACCATTGAGAGTCAGTTTAAGTTGATGACGTTTTCGATATATTTGTGGAATTAATGTGTTTTACTTTCGGACCAGCCATCGTATATGAAAAAATTGATTGTTAATGAACTATACGAAATCGTTACTATTGGCGGTAAATGAAAGTAAACGTACCGCCGAAATCATCAGAGTTTTGCGCCGTTTTTTATGTATTTCTTGATTTAATGAGGCGTTGAGTGTTTGTTGGCCAGATGATGCACGTCGGCTATCGTTAAAAAGTTTCAGTTCGCCTTTATTAAAGTCCTCGAAGGTGAATTCAATTCCAATAGATGATGCTGGACCACCAGGAGAGATATCACGATTCAATGTGTTACATTTTGTTTTACAATTACATATATATTAAATATGTATATCTACATGTGTGACCTGAAAAGTTTCCGACCTCAACATGAAGATAGCAGCACTCATCAATAAAATTGTAGAATGTAGTTGTGCATCTTTTGAGAGTTACTCACCAAAATTTCAGCCATTTCGGACGTGTAGTTTTCATTTGACAGTCGTTTGAGTGAGTCGATGTGAGTGTTTTTGTGAATATGCACAACATTGAGTATCGACCTGTCATTAAGTTTTTGTTTTTGAAAGGTAATACTCCTACGCAAATCAAATGATGACTTGGACTCTGTGTATGCGGACTCTGCACCTTCATTTACCACAGTGAAATTTGGGCAGCTGAATTTAAACGTGGCCGTGAGAGCTTGGGACACGATGAACGTTCAAAAACTACAACAACTGACGATAACATCGCTAAAGTTCATCAAATGGTGCTAGAAGACCGCCGAATTAAAGTGAGAGAGATAGCAGAGGCTATGAAAATGTTGAAAGAACGTGTTTGTCACATATTAAATCAAGATTTAGCCACGAGAAAGCTGTCCGCGCGTTGGGTGCCGCGTTTGCTCACGTTAGACCAAAAACGTGATCGAATGAACATTTCCAAGGCTGTGTTGGCGCAGTTTAGGCGCAATAAATCCTAGTTTTGGTGCCGATTAATTACTGTCGATGAAACTTGGATACACCATTATACGTCCGAAACAAAAATGCAATCAAAGCAGTGGACTGCAAACGGGTAATGAGCTCCAAAAACGCAAAAACTGTTTTTCGTCTCGGAGTGATGGTGACTGTTTTTTGGGATAGTCATGGAGTTATCTTAACCGATTATCTTCAAAAAGGAAAAACCATTACAGGAGCATACTACGCATCATTATTTGACCAACTGAAGGCAGAAATTGTGGGAAAATGGGCACATTTGCACAAAAGAAAATCCCGTTTCACCAAGACAACGCGCCGTCTCATACCTCAGCGGCTGCCATGGCGAAAATCCACGAATTACAGTTTGAATTGCTTGACCATCCGGCTTACTCACCAGATCTAGCTCCAAGCGACTTCTTTTTTTTCCCTATCTAAAAATTGCGTTCGGAGAACAGAGATTTTCGTCAAATGAGGAGGCAATCACCGTCGTGAAGAATAATTTTGCAGAGAAAAACGCCGAATACTATTTGTATGGGTTAGAGAGATGGGAGCATCGCTGGGAGAAGTATGTAGAGTTACAAGCAGACTTTGTAGAAGAATAAAAATAAATTTTAAGAAAAATGCCTTGTATCTTTGTTAGGCCGGAAACTTTTCAACCCCCCATCGTATATTAATGTTGAGTGTACTCACGTGGCTTCTGTTTTTGTTCATGGTGCTGTTGAACTGGCTGGAGTTATTTTCCCTTGAAGTCGTGTGGATGGCACTTCCCTCGATTGATCCATTTTCCTCTTTTAATCGTTGGTATACACAACTTCACAACTTCAAAAATGCACACACACGAGACGAACAACTATCAACCACTTACGATCAAATCCTTTTTTCGACTACTGGCCCAGTCCTACCCAACAATAGGTACTATCTCCATGATCGCCCATTTCCGATCGCAGACTCGACCTTATTTTCCCATTTCCCCGCCCATTAAAGTGAAGAAACTCTTGCTAATTTACTCAATAATCAATGAACCCAGGGAGAATGAGAAAGGGGTTGATTTGGTTTCGCTTACAACGAAAGGCGAAACCAGAAGGGTGACTGCATGACCTCGTTTCATGCTTGGATTGCTCTCAGAGTGCCGAACCAAGAGTGCACTCGGAGAATGGGAAATGGGGGGGTTGAAAAGTATACTCATGCAAATTTTTCACCTGACATTGATTTTGTTCCCAAGCGAATGCCTGTACACCGCGGTATAAGAAAGAGGCGATCCCGCTTGGTTTCTTCTTTTGCATGGAAATGTGAAAAAGGTATTGTTGATAGACGAAACTGTTTCGCTATGTAGAAACAGCGTCGTCTACCCATGCTTTGGTGTTGCTAACCAGCATGAAAGTTTTGATTTCAGGTAGGGAAATGTTATGTGCAGGACTCAGGAAATGGCGTTTTTTAGGCCAAAAAAATAATGCGAATCAGTTAATGATTCGGGGCGATTTTAATTTTTTAACACTCGCAAAGTTGTAGGTAGAGACTGTGGAGATGAAGCTTATTTAGGAAGCATCTGTGTATAATGCGGTTACAAATGCCTTGGACATATGCATTCTGAATGGTTTTGCTCCACCGTATTTCTCAATTGCAGATACTCAGATGTCAGTCACAAAACTTAAGAGGTCTTCGCTGGGTCGTCTGCTATCAAATCTGTCTTGTCGATCACTTAGGAGTCTGTTGCTTTCTAAACTCGTTATTAATGACTTATTCTATCACCTGGGACATCCTGGACAATTAAGAAGAGCACCACAAAAAAAAATCGAAAAATAATTCATGGAAGCCCGTATTTCATACCGTTTAGCATAATATCACACTGCTAAATAATGGTCTAGAGTATTATATCGTCTGGTCTGATATGTTGAAGCTTCGATTCTAACTCTTGTGATTTAACCATTCAATAACCTAGCCAATAATCCTCTAATCCCCTGTGGCGTTTCTAACAGATAAACAATACACAAGCAAATAGTGAAGAACAACACCGAAGAAAATCGAATATGCAAAGCATCAGAGCCGTATACCATAGCAATAACAAAGGAATTCCACGTTAGTTGAGTATGCTTGAGAATAACGATCAAATTCCGCCACGTGGTATCTTCAGACATTTTTTTCAATTCGACAAATATTTCTGGGGTCATGCATCTATTCCATTCCAGAAAGTTCGGAAAGAGTCCTGAACTTATCGCCTATGTGAATGAAGCGAAATAAAGACTAAACGAGCCCTCATACTCCGCTGCCCACTGTTAAACCCATCAATGTTACTATTTTGTTGGCTTTTATTGATATCAAATAATGTACGTTCCTTGCAGAAAATAACCAGGTATTAATATATAAAATAAAATACATGATTACGGCGAGAGCAGGTGGACCTCAGGGAACACATATAAACGTCAGAGGCAAGATGTTTGAAAAAGTTAAAGAATTTAAATATCTGGGAACGATACTAACGGCCAGTAACGAAATGTCGAAGGAAATTAACAAAAGACTACACTCCGCCAACGCTAGTCGCCACGCAGTCAGCAAACTGCTGAAATCCAAACTGCTGTTACGTAACATAAAGCTCCGTGTCTATAGAACCATAATCATGCCGATTGTTCTATACGGATGCGAAACATGGGCTCTCACAAAACGGGAAGAAAACAAATTCCGCGTATTCGAGAATAAAGTTTTAAGGGGTATCTTTGGAGTTGAAACTACTTACTTACCATGTAATACAGTGGGTTTCCTGGTTAACTGGCTGACTTCGTGGTGTTGTGATTGGGAGTTGAAACTAGTTTTTTATTTCTTAAGTTATCAATTTATTTGTTTGTAGTTAAAAAACGGGAATATCCATCCCTTAATACATTCGTTTTACAATATTATTACTCTGTTTATTTAGAAACAAGAAGACCCGCTGTACAGTTTCGATGGCCGCAGCCTTCTTGTTTCTTACTTTACACTGCGCCGCAACTCATTTGCACACCTCTTTTTATACCCAATTATTGTTAAGTTAATGCAGATGATGCATATTCCTCACCTGGAACGTGTAACCTATTCGATATAATTTGCCCTGCTGAAACTGCAACGGCAATGAATTGAGCAATTACTTAATTGGTTTCATACGAAGAACCAATTATAGGACATTGCCCGCGTGTGCCAATCGTATCATACGATTAATTGTGCCTCACTGCTGTGTCCGCTACTTCGTCGAACTGTTACGGCCACAACCACCCATCCCATAAAACTTACCCCTTTGGAGCCAGTCTCCACCACTAGCGGCGATACACCCCAAAAACATCGCCAACATGTGACACTACCTAAACAAAAACATTAGCCCATACAACAAATGGTCCCACATAAATGGATAGCAAGCAAATCGAACTAAACGTTCAATTTGCTCACATAAAAAACTTGGAAATATAATAATCGAAAAAGAGGTTCGCCACAAAAATCCCCTAGGATCCAAATGTGCGGACCAGATGTCTTTCTCCAAACAGAATCATTGAGAATCAAACAATGCGCGCCAGCAATTTTATGATTATCTAGAAATATGGTTACCCAAAACCATTAACAAAATCAGCATCGTTTTCCGTTTTAACTAAACTAAGTTAAAACAAACAACTCGCGCCATAAAACGAACTACATGTACGTTTATCGCCGACCGACACAAAGGATCGTAAATGCTCTTCGGCAAGATCCTTTGTTGATTGTTCTTTTGTGTTTCCTCTTTCGATCCCAAATTTGGGAAAGACAAAGAACGGAAAATCCTTTATCTGCAGGGTAAGAAAAGTTTTCGTCCGATGAAAAAACCAAAATTGATGGAGTGGGTAAAAGATCTTGAAGTGAGTTGGTTGGTGTCGGGTGTTTTTGGAAAATACTGTTGGCTAGTAACAAGGCCAGTAATAATAACGTTTTAAAACAGTGTAGGTTAGTAATTAATATCGAAAAAATAAAGTACAGTAAAGAAAAATATGTGTTTGATTTTAAAGGGATTCCAACGTGTGTGTGGTGTTTAAAGTGCGTGACGAAAAGTTTCATTACAGAACTCAGCACTTTTCCGACGCTCAATTATTTTGTCGTCGGTGGCCGTTGACGACACTGCCCGAGATCGTATATCGTGTATCACACTTGTAAACATATGTATTTGAAATATGAGACCGTGTAGGTCCGTGGACAGGTGCCCGCTTGATTTTTGTAATACGAAGCAGAATGCAATGGCCTTGGGGAGTGGGTCAAGAGTATGACTGATATATGATAATTGGCTTTGGGCATGGATGGGTAATTATCGCAATGTATGCGATATGAATTAATTGCCCGTGGAGAAGGCTTTGCTTCTGAATGAATGCGAAATTTAATTCTATGCATTGTATTGCTTGTGGGAAAGGCGAGTATTGCATTGTATGCAGAATATTTTGAGGGTTGATCATATAAATGGAATCATAGGATGGTGGATCATGGGGTGCTGGAACCAAATTAATTATAATGATTGAGAACGGCTGTAAAGCGAGGTGTAACAGCGATAAATATGACGAGGAGGCAGGACAATGGAGGAAACTCCATTATCACGAACTGGAAGAGCTATACGGCAAACCTACAATAGTGAGAATAATTAAGTCGCGAATATTAAGATGGGGCGGACATGTACCGGGAATGGGCAAACATAGGACCGTGCGTAGAATTCTTGACATTAGACCAACGGGAAAGAGATCGGTAGGACGGCCGCGACGGAGATGGGAGGACAATGTTCGGTTTGACCTTGAGGAGATCGGATCGGGTGGTCAGGTGTGGAAGGAGAGTGCACATAACAGGGAACGATGGCAGAGTCGAGTCGGTGAGTTTATGAAATTCCGGGTTCCTACAGGCCAATAAATAATAATAAAATAATAATGATATTAATATATAAAAGACTAGCGGTCTAGTACCGGAGGCCCTAAAGACGTCCGAATGGATGAATTTCATCTCTGTTCGCTTTGATCACTGTCAGCTCCTTTTGATGTTTTCTTATACCATCTCGCAGTGAAACTTTGTTTCCTCAAAATCTTATGACATCATAAGGATATTAATAATACTTGTTGCCCATGAATATAATTAAACATTAAAAACGGGACACTCAATCGCCAACATTTGTATACCCTTTCTTGTTTATAATTAGGACGCGATCTCACATAAAGTACAATATTCAAACTTTTTAGTTTTTTGTGTTATGTTTTGACCAACCTCAGCATAAAGCGAAACAAATATCAATGTTGTGCGCAAAGATAGTTAACGAAAACAGAAACGCTGGAGATATGTTAAAAACAATCCTTTTCTTTTGCATACTGCGCTTTGCCCAATCTTTTCCAAGAATACAAATTATGTCGCTTATCCTCGACGACTGTTTAGCTCCAAGCGAATCGTCATCCGATAGCAGCTTGAGAGTTCTTTGTTAAATTGAAAGTTTTGACTTATTCAAGGTTTATATCCGACGCGTAAATCATATTTATCTCGAAGGACTCGCTTTATGAATTCCGGTGATGTCCTGTGTTATACATCCACAGAAAGTGTAGCATTTTTGTCCCAAAGCAACTTGGCAACAAACTCGAAGTAGGTATTTCGTTTCATCTTCGTGTGTTTATCCAGCAGAGGACAAGTATCCTGTTAACCCTGTAAACTCACTGGAACACAATTTATTGCACTTCAAGGTGTATTAACGTGATAAGGTATTCACCTCTCATGCCCGTTACGTGCCGTGGTTTCCTTAGCCACTGGCATTACACCATCCTTTACTGTCTCTATACATTTTGGTTGCCTTTTTATTTATCCTCGTCCAGCATTTTGGTCCTGTACCGCTGTACTTCGTTTATTGATTATTCTGTACTTGGGATCGTGGTGCTCCATTCAATTTTTCTCTCGCGAAAATTACATTCCGACGAAGTTCTTTATGCGCCATTATGTTCATCACGTGAACTGTTTCACTCTTTCGTCAGGCCGACTGTGATGTATTATCTAGTGCCATAAAAACGAAGCAATCACTTCTACAAAAGTACGCTACTGACGTCTAAAGGAATTATTAATGGTACGATGGCGTTTGATAAATAACGCAATAGACATATTTCTTCGCCAAGGATCTTAGGAGGTAGTAAAGCGCCCTGATTGTCCTGGGATTGCACGGACGTATTTCTTATATAATGCCTACGTTGGGCAGAAACCAAATCGATGAAGAAAGAAACTGTACTGCGCGATGGTAAACGGAAACATTAACGATGAGGAATCAGCTTTTCATAGAGCAAAAGCATATTTATGGAACCTCAGTGAGTTTGGTTAATTGATGTACTAAACCCCGGGATCTTCATTTATCATTTTTGGCCTTCTTTGCAAATATTTGCAAACATAGCTACAGCTACTATTTACTTGGCAAGTTAAAGGTGAGGTAGCACCATTAATTAAGAGAAGAGATTATATTTTATTGAAGACAACATGTACGGTATATTGCTTCTGGACATTATGATTTTTTTTTTGCTTCTCTCTACAAACTTACTTACTTGTGATGAATCAAGTTTGGAATATTTATGGTGTTTAGATACACGCAGAGTATAACTCAACTCGCCAACGAAATACCATGTGCGCCATTCCTTATCACAATCAAAATATTTTGATTTCACAAATTGAATTTATTCCACAGTTGCAGTTATTGGATTGTGAGATGAATTCTGGGTGAAATCAAAGGTAAACACACATCCGACTGATAAAATATCCGCGGGTGTTTAGTACAATCCGACAAAAATGTTCATCTAAATGTTGGGGCAATACCGGAAAGCTACCAAAGCGTTACACTGCACTAGTTTTGTCCCATGACTATTGCGCTCTTTAAACACCTCTAATCTCAAGTGAGTTTTTGGCAAAAGTTGTATTGCAGTTTGAAAATGACGTAATATTATTACGGATAGGTTGTGGGCCGAGTGGGATATCTGCTAAAGGATATAGGACCTTGTTTGATCTCTGCCGACCGAGGAATGTCGTCGGGGAAGCGTTATGTTAATAAAGAATGTTGTGGGCAGGGGTGATGCAATGGCGTCAGCAACACTGATGCCTGAAACTAATTGCTATTAAGATGAAGAAAGGGAACCGAATACCTTGAATTCCTGCAGAAATAAGTCTCTTCCAGATTTCCTCAATGAAATGTGTTGGTTTCTGTGTAATTAATTGTTACCTTTATTGCACCGATGTATGTGATTTAAATAGATAACCAAATGAATAAACTGTGTTGACTAAATGTTTTGCGAAGAAGAGTTTGTTTAGTTGTTTTTTCTTGACAACCAGAATTGAATATGTCAGCTAGTTGCTGACATTTGTTATTTGGTTGCTATGGTTGCGTTCACTTGCGAATTCGGAGGTTGCATCCAGTGAATCCGCAACATTCCACCCGCCTTCGCCAATCATTGGCGAATCTTCTGGCTCCAGTGGTCGTCCGGAGCTCGGTCGGGGGGTTCCTACTCCAGTGAAAGGATGCCGATTGCGCACTTCTGTTCGTCGCTGGAGGCCGTTATTGATCGTCACGGAATTGGCCACGCGATCTGGGTTGGAGTAGTAAAGTCGCAACACACGATCAGTGACCACGTACTGGTGATTGCTCTCACAACATCGAGACAAGTAGCGGTGACGGGTGCTGCGTCTATTGGCACCCGTTAGAAGTTAGAGGCTGGAACGATGCGGTCGTTTGCGGTTGAGGCCGCAGCGTTCAGTCGGATGCGGCGGCTGGGGCTCAGTCGATCCCTTGATACTGGAGAGCGCCGCCCGCCAAGCGGGGTATTGCGCGTTCCGTGGTATATGGTGGTAACTGAGTGTTGTTTTGGGCTGGGCTCCTCGATAGTATAGTGGTTAGTATACCCGCCTGTCACTTGGGAGACCGGGGTTCGATTCCCCGTCGGGGAGCCTCTGGCGCAAGACTAATGACCTTGCCCGGAAAAAAACAAATCATTATGGAAAATTTAATAAGCCTCAGGACTTGCTAAATAACGCCAAGACCGGTTCCCGGTTGTAGTGCGGATGATGATGATGATGAGTGTTGTCTTGAAGCCTGTGAGTGCTCAGGCTCAAGGCTCTTCAATTGCCCGTTGTCCATGCGTCGGTTCAGCGGGCGAGGAACATGTCTGATGAATGGTCCAGGAGGGGGTTCGGTAGTAGCTGGAGGCATGTACCGCGTGTGTCTTCGGTGTCGACGATGTCCCCTCTTTGTCCCATGCTGGGATCCCGCATCAGCAGTCGTATGGTCGACCAGTTCCTCTGAGTCGGAGTTGTAAAGTCGCAACCCTCGAGGACCGGTCATCTGATGTTGTGCCCCACAGCACGTGTGCATGATCGATTGTCGTGGGAGTTTCGGCGTTGGTCCGAGCATCGGGACATGGGCCGAGGTGATCTGTGCGTAGGCGCCACTCTGGTCGGCGGCCTGCTGGTGTATACTCACTGGACTGGTATGCGGTTCATTAATTGGACAGGCAGCGCTCCGTTCGGCGGCCTGGTTCTTCACTGGGAGTGTGTGCGGTTCCTTAACCGCTTGTTTGGTGGCGACTTCTTGCAGCTGCACTGAGGGCAACTCGCTAATGTGGAGTTGGTCGGCGCTGTTTATCGTAGTTGGGGAGACTGGGTCGAGCGCGAATTGGCCTCGACCCGTCTCGGTAGTTGTCTATTGCCTTGATCGGCGAAGTTTGCTATAATTGGTGAGACTGGGTCAGTAGGTTGATATCATCATTGCCTTGCTCGGCCGGTTTCTCTGCAGCAGGCTCTTCTCCTTGGCTGGGTGCATCGGATTTATCTTTCTGGTGTGGCGCGGGTGCACTGGCAGATGCTGGTGCCTTCTTGATGCCCTCCAGTTCTTTTTCTTCGGTCAAAGTGGGCAAAAACTCTTCTTCAGGTTCACCAGGTTTACATTTTGCCAAGTCAGCCTTAGGACATCTCGGATGCCGCATGCCAGGAGTGGAAGGAGTTCCCAGACACCAAGGTGGTTGCGCCATCAATGGCGGCAAACGACTGTTTTGTTGGTACACGGTGTCCGTCGCAGTCTTGTGAGCAGTTGGACGGTCGGCTGTGAGGGCATTCCTTGCCTCAACAAACTTTGCGACCTCGTCCAGATGGATTTTCTCCGCTTGACCGATGAATCTGTCCGCCAAGTAGCGGCGTCCGCTGGTCATCTCTTGAAGGGGCCAGGCGTTTTGTCTCCTCATGTGATATGGAGGTTGTACTGGCGTATGTCCACCGTGAATACCGTTGGTGGCCCTCTCTGCTCGAGGTCTGAAAAAGCACAGGACATCCGCTCCTGAGATGCGAACTGGGCGTTGATGAGCTGTTCCGCCAATGTAGACTTTGTCATTCTAGACTTCTCTGAGAGTGGGGCGCTCTCTAGGCGTTGACGTGATTATTCTCAAGAGCTTGACAACGGTGGGTCTTCGCGTGTGGACTCTGGTGTGTCCCGCGACTTTTGTATATGCTGCGAGCTGGCAGCAGTGGATTGGATCCACAGACTGGATCCGGCTCGAAGGGCCAAAAAGTTTGATCCCTGCCGACCGAGGAATGTCGTCGGTGAAGATCTCTGAAGTTCCGCCGACCGGGTAATGTCGTCGGGGAAGCGTTATGATAATAAAGAATGTTGTGGGCAGGGGTGATGACTCCTGACGTACGTTGAGGAGTTGTCCACCAACACCGGACGCAACTTCCACGAACAATAAAGAATGTTGTGGGCAGTGTTGATGATTCCTGACGTCGATCAGCTGTCCACCAACACGGGAAAATGCTTTGCCACAGCAATGGCGTCAGCAACACTGATGCCTGAAACTAATTGCTATTAAGATGAAGTAAGGGAACCGAATACCTTGAATTCCTGCAGAAATATGTCTCTTCCAGATTTCCTCAATGAAACGTGTTGGTTTCTGTGTAATTAATTGTTACCTTTATTGCACAGATGTATGTGATTTAAATAGATAACCAATTGAATGAACTGTGTTGACTAAATGTTTTACGAAGAAGTGTTTGTTTAGTTGTTTTTTCTTCACAACCAGAATTGAATGTGTCAGCTAGTTGCTGACATTTGTTATTTGGTTGCTATGGTTGCGTTCACTTGCGAATTCGCTGGTTGCATCCAGTGAATCCGCAACAACCTATAGCGGTCATTTTCGCTCATCAGGGCTTCAGTATCCATCTTACCTCGAGATGGGATATATGTTTTCGTATTGCAATAATTGCAATGCTTCAAGTCTTCCAGGGAAGCCTGTGTGGTTTGAGATCTAATTTCTTTGTTATGTCTGCCCTAATATATTTGATGTCTTTTATAATAAGAGTTTTGGAATAAAAGATATTTCTTTCGCCAAATAAGCATGATATTTCTCAATAGAGTTTCCTTTTAGCTCGCTACATCTAGCTCAGCGTTTTTCCAATTTTTTATTCCTTCCAAATAATAGGTTTCTACAACGCCCTCAAAATAGGCGTTAGTTTCTCTGATGACCTCTTCATTCGACCCAAATATCTTACCACCCAGACATTTCTTCAGGTTTGGAAACAGGAAACAGTTGCGGGAGGCTAAACCTGGAGAATATACTGGATGGGGTAGCCGTTCGTAGCCCAATTTATGGATTTTGCTTGATTATACTTAATCAGCACACGAAATTCACTTTTTCAATTCTCGTTAAAATTCATTAGGTTGTCTGATTTCAATGGCTGTCAAACACAAACTAGACGATGCAGCTTCCTCAAATGTTGACAGTAGTCTATTTGTAGATGGCAGTTTACCTTAAAAATTACTGCGTAGTGCAGTGTTGCATATAAAGTTACTGTGCGGTAAATTCCAGAAGTCACTGACTTAGCAAACTGCCACCGTACAAGCACAGACCAACAAATCTTTTTTCAGGTGAGGTGATACATAACGTCCATCGGTGAGATATCAACCACCCCATCATGCTGAAGGCTCTATGAAATGGTGGGAAAATCCTTCGCCAAATTTCCAACTTTGACCGATAGGCCGATTAAAAAAACCACTGTTGGAGCAAGCGGTAATCTGGTTTCCCGTCACAGTCACGAACAATGTTTGAATAAATTTTGAAGCCTGTTGGTGGTTCAGTTTAAGATTAGAAACATGGCACGGTGGTAGTTTGGGGGATTAGGTTTCGTCTTTTTATTCGAAGTCAAATTCAGACATTTATAAATCTATATTGTTTTGCCAATCATCATCATCGGCACTACAACCGGGATTCGGCCTTGACCTTATTTAGCAAGTCCCGAGGCTTGTTAAATTTCCCATAATAATTTGTTTTTCCGGGCAAGGTTATTTTGGCAATAACAACACTTAAAAATCTTCAATTCATTCACATCGACAAGCACGACTATAGCCCCAACGCAGCTCTATTTACAAACCAACAGTATCATACTGTTCCGCGAACAAAAACAAACACCGGCACCATCGCGATTTCTAGGATATATTAAACGATAGGTGTGGCTTTGTTATTGTTTTCTCACGTTCGCTAGCTACAATGGCTAAGAAGTCCAACTTTTATATATTTACTTACTGGAGCCGCCCCCGATCATTCTTGGATTCAGTGAATTCTTCTGTTGATTATTGTAATTATAAATTAACCAACACATCAAAAGGATGTGTTTTTAATAGATTTTGTTCCAGGAAAAATGTCCTGTCGGGAAGACTTTGTGGCGGTTTCACGAACCGCACAAATCACTACAGTTTGAGGCAGCGATTTTATGAAAATAATTCCACGTGCATCCTAAAACACAGCAGTCATAACCTTTCCAGCCGATTTTACCGTCTTTGCCTTCTTTGGAGCCCGCCCGCCTTTAAAAATCCACTGTTTTGACTGTTCTTTCGTCTCGGGAGAGTAGTGGTGTATCCATGTTTCATCTACAGTTACCAATCTGCACAGAGACTCATCTGAGTTGCGACGAATGCGCTTCAAAAGTTCTCAGCTGAGAGCAAATGCGGCATCCATCTCGCAGATTTTTTTTCATACCCAATTTTTCATGCAAAATTGAAACATGAAACAAATTGAAGATTGACGGATACCTAGTGAGGAATGATGCTTACTAAAAATAGACCATTACCGATGCTACGAGTGCCATCGTAGGCATTTCTAAGGACTTATTGACCCACCGTCGTGGTTTCCACCTAGTACAAGAAACATACACATGAGGAAGTACAAGGATGTGAGCCCACAATTAAATTTGTGTTTCACTTACTACCGTGTTCGTATCGTGGAAATTGTCAAACTTCAACTGTGGATCTGAATCTAAACAAGCAACGGTTTTCTAGAAGAATCATTAAAGCGTCATGCAAGTAGAATCTTGTATATTTCATACATGACAGATAAAATGTTTCCTTATTTTAAAAGGAATCCAGAAAGAATTCTAAATACTGTGAGTGTGCTGTATAAGTTGAATTTTTTGTTGTAGTTTTTGAGAGCTCAATTACTAAGTAAACATCCGCCATCACATAAAAAAGAACGGTGAAAAACAATGCACCTATGAAGGTTCCCATTTCTCCACAGTATAAAAACATTTCTCCTGTTCCATTAATCGAAAGTTCTCCAGGAAATCATAACCATACGTATAGTCTTTTACCTAGGGCATTCCCTTAAACTCCCTTGGATTCAACTCTAATTTCTTTCGGCACAATGTCTTTCATATACATATATATAATTATTATTATTTATTGGCCTGTAGGAACCCGGAAGTTCATGACCTCACCGACTCGGCTTCGCCATCGTTCCCTGTCCTGGGCACTCTCCTTCCACGCTTGACCATTCGATCCGATCTCCTCAAGGTCCAACCCAACATTGTCCTCCCATCTCCGTCGCGGCCGTCCTATCGGTCTCTTTCCCGTTGGTCTACCGTCAAGAATTCTATGCACGGTCCTATCGTTCCCCATTCGCGGCACGTGTCCGGCCCATCTTAATCTTCGCGACTTATACATATATATAAAGATACGAAGAAAAGTATATTCATACCACATTCATGATTGAATTAGAAAACTGCATCAATTGCAAAAGGGAAAGGAATCACACCATGTTGAGCTTAATTCATTACTTCATATCTTCACCATAACATCACCATTTCCTTTTGCAGTTCTTTTTGATGATCTCCTACAAGGATTCCTATAAGAGCTCTTTCTGTACGACTAAAAGACGCAACCCCACTTCGCAATAGCCATTTTTTTCCACTTGCTTTGAAGTACAGCTTCGGTTCCGTCCAGGAAATTTATTATGATAAAATCGAATTTGTTCGAGTGGAATAAATGAGTCCCTTTCTCTGGCTACATAGTAGTCCTTCGTTCCCCTCGTATAAAGGGGTCTTCTTTGAGACATCCACGCCCCCTTTTGTCTCATGCTATTTGCTTGAGCTGATGAGTTTATTTAGTCCGACAACCGTGTAAGCGTAAGTATAAGTAAAGCAATTCAGTCAAAGAAGACTTCTGATGGCAAATTGATTAATTTCCAGATGAAAGCATTTTATTGGGTGGTAAGATGGGTGAAAGACAATACAAAGGACATCCCACTTAAGCAGAGCAACACTTTAAATTGTTGATAAAATTTCTAGATGGATGTAATGAGCTGAGTGGCTTAATTGCGTCAAATCATTGTTAATTGTTGCCAACTGAAATGTAATTTACTCCATTGTTCTTTGGTTGATTAGTGATAGGGAAGAAATTCAATTAATACGTGTAATCAAGCCTTAGCAATATTAAAGGTAGATGGCATTTCAAACGAATTTTGTGCTTATTGAAATCTGCCAATGCATGTATTTTTCCTTTCATGATTATCACAGAGAAATATCAACTGAAGCCTGTAACACGAGGGTAGGTCAATAAGTCCTTAGAAACGCCTACGATGGCACTCGCAGCATCGCTAATGGTCTGTTTTTAGTAAGCAGCATTCCTCACCAGTTATCTGTCAATTTTCAATTTGTTTCATGTTTCAATTTTTCATGATAAATTTAGTATGAAAAAAAAATCTGCGAAATGGGTGCCGCACATGATCTCAGCTGAGAACTTTTGGAGCCCATGCGTCGCAATCCAGGTGAGTGTCTCCGCAGATAAGTAACTGTAGATGAAACATGGATACAGTAACACACTGTCGAGACGAAAGAATAGTCAAAACAGTAGATTGTTAAACACGAACGGGCTCCAAAGAAGGCAAAGACGTTGAAATCTGGTGGAAAGGTTATGGCTATGTGGGGGTTCTCTATTCTACATGGAGAATCAAGCCACAATTCCAACCACAATTTCCGCCTTATTTCGACCGCTTTCAGCGTGTCATACTAACCCCTATCCCACCGTTCGGTATTCACCTGAGAATCATTGATTTCCCAAGGGACGCATAGCTAAACTCATTATCCTATGTAGATATTGCATAATTGAGTTTAGCTAGTCTTTTGCCATACGGCAACTCCATCTTGCTAGCCCATGAGATTTCCATCGGAAATCACATCATGTCGGTTAGCAACAACAAGTCTAAACGAACGACGCCGTTGCATCATAGCAAAATCGCTGAGGTTATTTCAGCGTCTTAGAGTCTGGTTCTTACGCTGATTATATCCCAAGTATCAGCGGCGCCCTATTGACTTTCCTTCAATTCATCCATTCGCTTGGAATCAATGATCTCTTTTCGCAGGTGAATAGCACCAGCTACATTTTCCTCTCCTCCTGAATTTTGTTTCCATACGGTTCAATGCTCCCTGAGATCACCACAGCCGTAACACTAGGGCAGTAAGTCATGCTCAGTAGCTGCTTTTGATGCCAGCACACACAACCAAGCCACCTGGAGATCGCAGTACATCGTGTTTCTGTTCTCTCATTCTCCACGTTCGTCAATTATCAATTAACCGGTACTCACCATACTTTGACGGGCGTGACAATTAGAGAGCAGAATCGTGATCTCTTTTGGTTGTCCTGTGTGCAAAATGGAATACAGAATTTCACCCCTAATTAGAGTCAGTCGCTATCCATCCGCCAAGCCGTACACAGTCAGTGGAATATCAACTCACCGAGGAGTCAAGTCGAGATCCAACCGCCACCAGTGCCGCACCCCCGCCTAAAGGTATCTTGTTCGGTTTCGGGTATTTCCATTCCGTCCAGTCGGTCGGTGCCGCCGTCGTTCGTCAGTGCGTGACGTGCAATTTCGTACAAGTAATATAGGTTTTTCCAATAGGGGCCTGACAACTTTGAATTTAATTTGTGAACGCATCCTTTTACTAATTATCGAACTGTCACTGCCAATTTATTCAGTAAACTCAACATTTTCATCATCATGGTTAAGTACACGAACGAACAACGTCTGCAAATTATAAAAATTTACTACCGAAATTTGGAGTCGGTGACCGCAACTTTAAGAGCGTTAACTCCATTTTTCGGTGGTAATTCTCGCCTTAGTAGACAGGCAATAACAAGTTTATTGCAAAAATTTGAGTCTACATATTCGTTGCGTGATGTTGTCGTGCCAGTGAGACAACGGGTTGGTCGAAGTGTCGAAAATATCGCTGCCGTTCAGGCGTCCGTAGCAAACGATCCAAATCAGTCAATTTCACGGCGTTCTCAAGAATTGGGCATCGCCCAGAACACTTTATGGCGAATTTTGCGTAAGGACCTTGGTTTACACCCATGCAAGATCAAGCTGACTCAAGAATTGAAGCCGATGCACCATTTGAAGCGGCGCACGTTCTCCGATTGGACTCTGGAAAAGATACGTCAAGATGATGAATTTCATCGCAAAATCATCTTCAGTGACGAAGCTCCTTTTGGGCTCAATGGGTTCGTCAATAAGCAAAAGATGCGTTATTGGTCGGGTGGAAACCCGCATGTGCTTCATGAATCACCACTTCATCCACAAAAAAAAAACTGTTTGGTGTGGTTTGCATGCCGGCGTCGTCACTGGGCCATATTTTGTCGTCGACGATAATGATCGTCACGTTACTGTGAATGGCCATCGTTATCGCGCCATGATTACCGATTATTTTTATCCCGAATTGGAAGATATGGACTTGGGCGACATGTGGTTTCAACAGGGCGGTACCACAAGCCACACAGCACACGATACAATTGGTTTATTGAAGAGTAAGTTTGATGAGCGTGTTATCTCAAGAAATGGGCCAGTCGGTTGACCGCCTCGTTCGTGCGATTTAACGCCTCTAGACTAATTTCTTTGGGGCTACGTCAAGTCACCGGTCTATGCCAACAAGCTGACGACGTTGGAAGAGCTCAGAGCCAATATTGGACTCGAAATAGCGGCCGCTTCGGCCGAAATGTGTGGCCGAGTTATCGAAAATTGGGTCCAAAGAATCGATCGCTGCAAACGTGACCGCGGTGGCCATATGAACGAAGTCGAGTTCCATTCATAAATGTTTTGATTGTACTTCAAGCCGATAATAAAGTTTTTAAAATATCTCAAATGGTTTGCGTTTTATTTTAAAAAAAGTTATCAAGTCCCTATTGGAAAACCCGATATTTCGGGCAGCTACTGCGTGTACCTAGGACAATTGTATATATGTACAGGAATATGTGTGTAAAGAGCCAATATTGTTAACTGGATGTATTTAACTTATAGTGTACAAATTTCGCGCAAGTAATATTCCGGACTGCTATTGCGTCTATCTAGGACAATTGTATATTATATATGTACAGGAATATGTGTGCAGAGAACTGATATCGTTAACCAAATACTTGAGAAATCGAAGAAATAAAATACTGAGTTCAACAAACCCCGGGTGTTTCATTTGTGGTGCTTCCTCCTTGCGGATAACGGTTTTGCATCAGGTTTTCAAGTGCTCGCAATGTGCCCGAAGTGCGGTCCTCTAGTGGATGGCCTCCGGTGGATAACTTCGACGTATGACCCAATCAATCGAATTTTGGGTTAATTGCAAACAATCTAAACCGGCCTAGCGGCGACTCTTCCCTGGCTTGCCATTGCCCGCAACTACTCGCCGTTCCCCGGATTTCTGTCAGTGGGTGAGAGTGAACCCCGTGTCGTGCGCCGGGACACAAATACGAAACCCCCACAGCTACTGTATTTTGGGATGCAGTGTTATTATCTTCATTGACTATTTGGAAAAAGGCAGGCGATAACTGAAGAGTATCATGCGTCATTATTAGGTCAGCTAAATGAGAAAATAAAAAAAATCGGTCTCATTTTCTAAAGACTTATTGACCAGTTCTCGTAGCATACATCACATATTCAACTTTCACAACTAAACTTTCATTGAGTTTAAATCGTTACTTTCATCATTATATTAAACATACCCTTTAATTCAGTCTTTCTTAAGGCTACGAACTTCTTTAGGCTTAATATTAAAACAGTTGTGGAAAAAGTAATGTAAGTCGATGTCAACTCAGAGGATTCTCTTGAGTTTCGTATCTATCTCTGTATATAACCAGAACTAGAAACAGACCCATCGAAACCACTACACTGCATCTCGCTACGGGGTCTCCTAATATTCTTCCCCTAACCATTTACTCCCAGAATGTCAGTGGACTAGAGTCCAAAACTCATTCGATCTTTCAAAATACCCACTCCTTTCCCTTTGATATATACGCACTGGCCGAAAGTAACCTCACCCCCAGTATCAATAGCCTGGAACTGCCCCCCCCCCCCCCCCCCCCCCCTCCACCCATCCTTCACCGTTTTTCGGGAGGACGAGGTCCATCATTCTGATCCTGACGCCCCCTGCCGAGGCGTGCTGCTTGCCATCCAAAACGGACTTACATCTTCTCGTATCACCATCTCTTCTTCTCCTAACCTCGACTATGTCGCAATAGAAATTGAACATAGCTCAAAGTCCGTGCACATCATATGCTTTTACATACCGCCATCGCAAGCTATTTAGTCATACGAACTCGCTATTGCTGCAATCGACCGCATAACTGAGCTGAGTTCTTCCCAAGACGACATTGTAGTCCTTGTGCGATTTTAATCTCCCCAATCTCCAATGGACGCTGTCTGACGACTACTTGCACTACATCTCAAACGCCACTACTACTAAGGAATGTCTCTTTATAGACAGCCTCATAGACTCTAGCCTTTGCCAAGTAAGCAATATCCAAAACCATCTGGGCAGACAACTTGACCTTGTGTTCACGACAGACCCCTTTAATTCCTCAGTTGTCCCTAGTCCCACACCCTCTCAACTATTGATAACCACCACCCCCCGCTTCTCGTATCCTTATACCACGACTACTCAGCCCACAGCACACTTCCCGCCTATCAATTTTCTCTTAACTTCCGAAAAGCCAATTTCCGCATCATAAATGAGTACCTCAGCAATACCACACTCCGCGTAAATGATATAAGTGAAGAGGACGCTACAGTCTCACTCTACACAGAAATCCACAACGCCAGAGCCCTATATGTCCCATATTCCCGAGACAGGTTATCATTCTCATCGCCCCCATGGTATAACCACAAACTACGCACCCTTCGTAACAAAAGAAACAAGTGGTGGAACACTTTCCTAAACACGCGTTCTCCCCTTGACTACTCCAACTATCTAGGTTACATTTACCAATTCACCGAGCTTTACAGTTCTCTCTACCACAATCACCTTGCCAAAGCTCAACTCAACCTGACGACCCCAAATCTTTCTTCCACTTCATCAACCACAAACGGAAATCTGATGCCTATCCCACATCCCTTTTCTTCGACTCAACTACTACAACGGACTCCCAAACCATATCCAATCTTTTCGCGTCCTTCTTCAAACTATCCTTCACGGACGACTCGTTCGAGCCTAACCGCTCCCACTTTACAGGCATGTCTGAATTCTCCCTCGGCCCTCTCATCCCTCTACACATACAACAACACCAAGTCACAAAGAAACTTGAAGAACTGAAAGACGATTTCAGTTCCGCTCCAGACGGACTCCCTGCTATCCTCTAAAAAAAATGTTCCTCTTCTCTCTCTCTCTCTCTCCCTCTCGCGTCAATCTTCAACCTATCCCTTGCTCAAGGTCTATTCCCTGACTTTTGGAAATCCTTTTACATAACCCCCATACATAAAAAGGGGGGAAAAATGATATATCCAATTATGGTACCATTGCCAAGCTTTCGCACATTCCCAAACTGTTCGAAGGCCTTCTATATGAGGTGTTATGTTTTCGCTGGGCACCCATCATCTCTCCGAACCAGCACGGCTTCCTCTCAGGCAGGTCCATTATAATTGCCTTGGTGCCAAAATAATTGCCTAGAAATGAATATCGCGAAATGTCACACAGTCACCTTTTCTCGGAAGAGTTCCCCCAGTCACCCACGCTCCTATCTCTTACTGAACCAACCGATAACATCGGTTGAATTGATTCGCGATCTGGGCGTCCTATGCGACAAGGAGCTCAAATTTTCCGCACACATTGATTACATATATCCTCAAGGCCCACGCCGCCCTCGGGTTTGTCAAACGCTGGTCGAAGGAATCCCTTAACCCCTATGTCACCCGATCACTCTACACAACTTTTGGCCGGCCACTATTCGAATGCGGAAGTCAGGTCTGGTCCCCGTATCAAGTGACTCACATTCGCAGGATTGATGGTGTTCAACGTCGTTTCTTGCGCTTTGCCCTCCGCGGGCTAAACTGGGAAAATCCGCTGATTCTACCACCATACCCAAGCCGGCTCCCTCTAATCAATCTAAACACACTTGAAGAGCGCAGATTCCATGCCGACATCATCTTTGTCCATCGCCTTCTGTCTGGCTCAATCAATTGCCCAACCTTGCTCTCCACTTTAACATTGCACACAAATCGCCGTAACGTACGTAACCCTCGACTGTTTTACGTGCTCGCTCATCACACTTCTTACGGCGTTAACGAACCCATCTCGCGTATGCTACAACATGCCAATTCTTTCCCCACATCCTTCGATTTCAACATCTCCACTCCCGCTTTCAAACGACGTCTCAGAATAAACCCGTCCTAAATCCGGCCCCTCCCTTCAATAACCCCTCTATCCTGCAATCCTCTCCTCACCCTCCCTTAAACTAGTTCTTCCCTACACCTTTCCAACCCCACACCCCCCTGCTCGCTAACCCCCGCCCTACTATCAGTCGTACACATGCCCTCCGCTGTCGCACAAAGGCCGCGTTCACCACCCCCAAATACACTCGCTCTTCCCTGGCTTCCTACCTCCCCTATCGGGGTTTTCTTCTCCTTTTTTTCGATTGAATTATTGAATAACGTCTTAACCACTACTCTAGATTTTAAGATAGTCTGTAAGGGGTTTATGTTAAGTTAATTTTAAGCTTGCATTAAGCTAAATAAAAATGGGGGTTCCGCCTTCAATCAATCAATCAATCAATCGCTGACTGCTCAACCAGAGAAGAAAATTTTCATTGAATCAACATCAATTTCCTTCTACTTTGTGAATATTCTTCATTGTATATGGATCTTAGTTCTTTAATTAATTAGGAGTTTGAAGAAATCGTTAAATGTTGTCATTGCCGATGAAGTGACAATTCCGAATCTTCAACCTCATTTTCGCCACTAACAAACAATGTTTGCAAAGATGCGGAAATTACAGAACTTCCTGTATCCTCAACGGTACCAACATCAAATTTATTCACACATTTCTGAATCGATTGCTTAGCAGTAGAATTAAATGGACCATACTCAAGATGGAAATATCGATCTACACTACAAATCATTATTTTTTTAGATTAATGTACTAATTAAATTTTTACTACTTTACGGCTTCTAGATTCTTGAAAGATGTTCGAATTGCAGAGTTGATAACTTCGAAAACTTTATATGGATAGAAACCTCACAATTATCCAGGTTTCTGATCAATAGATATTTTATTCGGTGATTGATTGAAGTGGTAGCTTATGCTATATATGATATAAATGTTGGCGACTACATAGGTATTAGTGAATTATTAGTTATCTCCCGGCAGCTTGGCGAACATTTGGTTGTTTCGTAAACCAAATTAAGAGCAACCAATATTTCGTTTCGTATTTTGAATACTATGTGCGCCGTAAAAAAATTACTAAAAGCCTTATGGGATCATACCAACGAGCAAGCAAAACATCTATATCACGGGTTTACCTTCTCAACTGTTTTTGAATTAATTACCACGGTCCCTTCAATCGCCCTTTGCAATAAACAAGCAGGTACATTCTAGCACCCTGTCTCACAGGTGTTGTGGCTCAGTTTCCAATGTTAAATTGTACTTACCTATTGTCATGGTTTCATATTTTCAAGAGGGTGAGTACATGTTTTCCATTCATTAAATTGACTGTTTCATTTGACCTTATCTAATTTACCCACTTTACTTTTATGAAGCAATAAAAGTTTTTATCTGTTACTTAACGTTATCACAAACGAAAAGGCTATAATCACGGCAATTATCACTACACACATCGCAATGCACTGATAATCTGCTTAATCTTCAAGCGTATAATCTACAATTACGCGAAGAAGGAAAACCAAGTGGGCAAAAAAAAAATTCGGAATGCAAACGCAGGCTAAATCTGCCTTTCAGAATTTGTCTACTTTGCTTTAGATGATATATCTTCGGTGCATATAGAGTTTGCATTAAGCTAACGTTTTAAGTTTTGCATTCGAATTGCTTCTCATCGGAAGGCTCCAAATACCTTATTCATGATGTTGTGCAAACATTATATGAATGTGACAGTTATCTATTTATTCGTGCAGAGCCAGAGAATCCTAGTGTAATCCTTGTTCTCGTTTAGTATTCTTCAATCAACATTCATTGGCCTAAATTTATTGCAGCCGAAAAGCAGAACGTGCCTTCATTAACTCAAGAATGGAATCTGCCTCCCACTTGCAGATGGAATTCTAGTTCCCTTTTCTTTTTTGTATTTACTAGTTTCACTTTTCTCTGTCCTTGTTAGATTTTGCACAACAGCATTGGATTACGCGGCAATCACTTTCCAGGGTATTTGTCTGGCTTTTGTTTTTGTTTTTATATAGGAGTACACATCCTTGATTTGGAAGCTTATTACGTAGCTTTTGTTGCGTCGAAGCAATTCATTCCATGTTGGAGCTACATAAATTGTTCATGGGCCAAATACAAGACCCCATTTCAATTTCACTAATTGCCATGTCATTGTTATACAAAAATGTGGTTCATACATTCCTAGGAAATGAAGTGATCCTTAGGACGGATTAATTGCAGTGAAGCTGTGCCCGACTTTCAAATTTATTATTCGTGAATGTTGCCTCCCAAAACCTTCAAGTGCACCATCGTACAATAATTAATTAGGTATTGAAAAGGATAGAAAATTATACACATTCTACAATCTGTGATACAGAGTTTTTGTACACAGTTTTCGTTATATAAATTGTATGTTCAAGGATATATGCGGGGTTCGAAATACTTTTCTGAATAATTTCATGTCAAACTTAAAGTTCGATTCTGTATAAAAATTGCGCTAGTCCCTCTTGATCAGAGTCTATTGAATTTTAGGTTTTATTGTTTGCACATTCTATTCAGCTTCTACTGTATTATATTTGTTCAAATACTTTAAAATTTCGTGGAATGAAACATAATTTTTATATTGGAGTGAAACCTTATCCTTTCGACTTGGCGAATGTATTCCGTCAATCCCTTCAAACGAATAAACACAGACGACTGTTATTTAACGGAAATATACGAATGGGGGGCTCTGCTTTTACGTGTGATTCCCTGCCACTATCCAAACATACAAAGCCAACGTATATCGATACCTCCTTTCTATGTTATTTTCTTCTTCTTCCGTGTGTATAGTGATTTAATATTTAAAGTACAAATCATTTCATGTAAAAGAAAAAATATTTAAAGTCAAGAAAATGTGGTGAAAAGATTTTGGAAAAGACAATTTTATAGAGATTTTGTATAAAAACGTATAATTTTTGTAACATTTAGAATATTTGTTGGATGTACTCTCAAACTTGTTTCGAAATACAAAATGTGTACCAAAATAATAAAAATAAGTGCAAGTCGCATAACACAATACCGCCGCAATCTTACTACCGAAGTTAATTATTTAATTATTCGAGGATTTATGTGGTCTGTAGCGATCCCAAAAACATTGTTCTTTCCTAAAATCAAAAATCTGCTTCAATATTCAATGTCCACCTATATTTACTTATTTCATTTATCGCGGTTCACCATAATTCCTAAAATATATTTATTTCCCAACGCAGTTTCCTTTTACCTACCTGTTACCGGTAATGTTCTATAGATTCCGCATCTTAAGATATATATAGTCGGAACCGTTGAGCTCAACAGCAGACTCTGTCTCTTCGGCGGTCATCTTACCATGGACTCGGTTTTTTTTTTACGCTTAAATTCTTTAAAAGGGGGCTAAATTTAGCGAAGCAAATGCGTTAGAAAGGAGTTCGAAATTTGGCTTATTTACTTGTATTGTAATAAGGGATATGTGATTTGTCTTCAATAAGCTCTATTATCGTTGTAGGCAGATATGTACCGTTAGGACCATTGTAGGCAGATATGTACCGTTAGGACCATTGTAATATTCACCAAAAAGATAAAGAATTTGTTGTAAGTATTATAAAGTTCAATTTACCACAAACAGTCACAAGTTACCCCCGCATATATTTAAATACAAGTGTAAAACGTCGCCTCTAAAATATAGTGTTGTCTCCATTACACGAGCAGGGGTATATAATATTGTATTTGGCGTGTGTTAACATCTACCAACACTTGCGAAGAGTTAAGTGTGACATTTATCAATTTTACGATGAGTAAAAGAAGTATTTTTGTAGGTATAAAAACCCTCCTAAAACTGACAGTATAATTCCTCATTACCCTTTATTATCACAAAGTAAGAGGTCTTCACTCACAGACCCAATCCATTCTAAAAACTCCCATACCCTACTTGTCAACATTTTCATTTTAAGAAACGAACTTAATCCACAGCATTCATAGCCTGGAACTGTTTCCCCTACGTTCACCATCTTCCGTGATGACCTCCTCAACCATACTACTGACTTTTCCCTCAGCCGAGGAGTGCACATCCCTGTAACATCCTCGAGTCGTCACTTGTCGCTTTTCTGCCCTCCTTCAAGCTGGACTTTGTGACTGTCAAAAACTCTCTTCCTCGGAAATCAATCTTTGTCATGTGCTTCTATATCTTGCCATGCCAGCCTATTGATGTTTACGAGCTAGGTCTTAATGCTATCCACCATATCATCGGACTGAGTATTTGCGTGGACGCCATCATCATCTCCGGAGATTTTAACCTTCCACAACTCAATTCGGCTTTATGTGACGATCATTCACACTTCACCTCCCACTCCGCATCGACTAAGGAATTTCTCCCCATTGATCGACTAGATGATTCCTGTCTCTGTGAGATTAGCAGTGTTCGAAATCTTTTGGGTAGGCAGCTTGATCTAATCTTTACAACAGATCCTACCAATACATATGTATAGCGTTTGAAATAATAGTGAAGAAGATCGTGTGATTCGAACTGACGCTATGACAGCTCGAATCACGAACAAAATTTTACCTAAGCGTTACACACCAGGCCACTGACCGTGTTTAGAATTTGATTTCCAAACTCGACTATATTCCACTGGTGTGAATTATTTTTATTTATCGCTTGGTATACGGTTCTGATGTATTTTTCTTATTCGATTTTTCGTTCGGTGTTCTTCACTATTTTTGCTTGTGAATTGTGTGTGTATCTGTTAGAATCGCTACATATGTCTCACCCAGCGCCAATCATAAATGTAGATCCGATGGTTATCCCATAGCGCTTACCTTAAACTCTCATATCTCATTTGATTCTGTTTACACCGGGCTCTGATGGTGTCCCTGCAATCCTCCTCAAGAAATGCTCATCCATTCTCCCTGCTCCCCTCTCACTGATCTTGAATCTCTCACTCTCCCAAGGCATATTCCCCTACTTTTGGAAAACCTCCTTCATCATCCCCATCCACAAGAAAGGTCCCAAAAACGATATCGCGAACTACCGTCCCAACGCCAAACTGTCCCACTTACCCAAGATTCGCGAAAGCATTCTATACGAATCTCTTCGTTTTCGTTGCAAATATTTAATGTCATAAAAGCAACGTGGTTTTCTCAATGGGCGATCAACTACAACCAACCTCGTTGAGTTCACTTCCTTTACACTCTCAGCACTAGAGGACGGTTACGAGGTCGGTATGGTCTCGACCGACCTCAATAAGGCATTCGGCAAAATCTCTCATAATCTAATCCTCTTAAAATTATCCGCCCTCGGCTTCGAACGTGGATTGCTAAATTGGATGTCTTCCTATCTAAAGGGTAGACTTTATTCCGTTCGGTTTAGGTCCATGATATCCAACCCCTTCCTTGCCGTCTGGGGTCCCTCAAGGTAGCCACCTGGGACCTCTTCTGTTTATACTTGCCACTAATGACATCGATAAGGTCATTAAGAATTCCAGCTTGTCCCTATACGCTGATGATACCGAGTTATACAAGATCATCCAGTCACCTCGTGATTCTGCACGACTGTCATCAGACATTGACAACTTCTCTTTGTACTTAACATCGCCAAATGCCAATATATAACCTTTTCCCGTAAGCGTATTCACTCATCCACACGTTCCTATACGCTTCATTACCAACCCTTGACAATTCTCCAATGTATTCGAGATCTTGGGATCCTTTGCGACAGGGTGCACACATTGATGAGACGATTTAGAAAGCCAATTCTGCCTTCGGATTCGTGAAACGATGGCCTAAGGAATTCTCCGACCTTTACGTTCCTCGATCCCTTTAGCTTACCCTCGTCCGTCCACTTGTTGTATTCCAGAATACGACCCTTTATTAAATTTAACACTGAATCCCCTTACACATCCTTAAAAACTTCCCTTAACATATATTACATTCTCACTTAATACATACCATTCATAAACATTCACCATATTGCCAGTTAAGTAGAGAAAAAATTCATTTTTAAAATCAGTTTGAGATTGGAAGTTAGAGAGAACAGTTTGAGTCATCAGTTAGAGAGTAGAGGTAGTAAGTTGAGTTAGAGAAGTAAAATTGAGAGTTCGAGTTATTAAGAATAGAATAACCAGAAGGAAGAAAGTTATTAAGAATAGAATAAACAGAATAGAATAAAAATAAAGAAATATAAAAGGAAAGTAAAACCAATTATTTAATCCAGAAAGAAGACGTACAGAAGACGTCTTACCATCCTCAGGAAAAGAAAAGGTCCCCGCTCTTCCCTCATTCATATGCTAGCCACGTAGAATCGAAAGTATTCAACGTCGCTTCCTTCGGTACGCTCTCCGAGGGCTAGGGTGGGAAAACCCCTTAACCCTTCTCTCATACATTAACCGCCTCAAATTAATGAACCTCAGAACCATTGAGGAGCTCAGGGACGTGGCTGACATAATATTCATTCACCGGGTCTTTACCGGCTCAGTCGACTGCGCCTACCTCCTTAACTTAATTCCTTTGAACACAAACCGTCGAAATACGCGTAATCTCCGCCTTCTCTACATTCCCCTTCACTGGAGCTCTTATGGTCTCAACGAACCCCTTACGCGGATGCTGAGAATTGTCAACTCCGATTCCACCTTGTTTGACTTCGACCTCTCTACCCATACTCTCAAGCAACGCCAACCATTCTCACCACCAATCTGAAGCGGCGCTTTACTATAACCTGCCGAAGCTGCGAAAAGTGCGGCCAAATCAATGCGGCTCCTTAGGAGATGCAAAAAATACTTCACTCCATCCAACCTGGCCACTATTTACAAGGCGTATATTCGTCCCATAATGGAGTTCAACTCCCATATTTGGTCAGGCGCATCCAAAACTGCATTTCACGTGCTCGATAGGATGCAAAAGCGAGCAGTGAAACTTATTGGGGACCCAGCTGTGAGTCGATCAATTCCGTCGTTTAAACTTAGGCGCAACGTATCATGCCTATCTTTTTCCTTTAGGTATTATCATGGTCGTTGCTCAACTGAACTTGCTCAATGTGTTCCGCCTCCACAAACATTTTCCCGCGATGCCCATCAATCCGAGAATGCGCATCAATTCACGTTGAAAGTCAACTTCAAGCGCACAAATAAATATACAGAGTCATTCTTTAGCCGAACCACACGAATATGGAATGGTCTACCTGATCATGTGTTTCCTCGTCGTTGTAATGTCCAGGCATTTAAGACCAATGTACATCGATGCCTCCTTTCCTTGTCCACTTCCTCTCCTTCCGCTCGCACTGTGCTCTGACATTTATGGGTACTTCAATGTCCCCTTTTGTGAGCGAGTTTGGGTAAAAAAAAGATGTTGGTATCAAGAAAAATTGTTAAAATCGTTTAGTTGAGTTATTCCAAAATAAGTGGTAGGGTTTCTATGAAGAGACACATTGTGAAGTTGCCTTTAGAATGGCAACAACGGCGCCTACGTGATTCAAGTGATACAATCCGATCCATGTTAAATAAAAGCCTGTTCAAATAACGAATTTCTTTTCTCCTCAACAGCATAAAATGAACATATTTCTCTTCGCACTGGGCGTGTTTACTTGTGTTCTTCTTATGTTTCAACTATTATTGATAATTAATAATTCCTACAGAATTTGCCAAAAAAAAAAAAAAACTATGACTGATTAGACTCTCATTCTTCCCTTTCTCTCTTTCGCTCACTTGCTAATTAACTCTTCACTGTGTATTTAACCGTTATCATGTCAAGTTAACATAAATATGTAATGTAGTAATTACCGAACATGTCACTCTATCTTTCTCTTTATAAACAATTGTTTTTAATTTTTTAGTTCCAAGATTCTTGTGTAATACAATATTTTAAAAAAAAAGTGTTACTATGATCAACTGTTGCATATCACACATTTGCATTTTATTGTAATTACTAGGGAATAGTTTGTTGAAGGAATTTAACAATAAGTTGCACGTTGAGATTTCTCTAGTAGACACTTTTTGTGTTTAACATTAGCGATAGCCTTAGGTTTCCTTTTCATTTCATTTTTAATTTTTGCTTGTATAAAATTAAATTCTTATTTTTCTTTTTCTTTTATTTTTAGACCGGGATCCGGCAACTAATGATAAAAACCAACAAGGTTAGCTTTGTTAGCTTTAAATTCAATTTATTAATTATTCATTTTGAATTTAATTTGGATTATTATTAATTTGCTCTCTATCTAATTTTTTTATGGGAATCTGGGTTCTTCTTTTTAATTTTTTTACTCGACAAAAAACAAAAAAAAAAACCCAAAGCAAAACGGAATCCCAAAAATCGTCCGCACCATATTTCAGAGTATTACAGCTTAGAACTTAGCTAGTTGAGACATCCTCGCATACATTCCGCCGTGGTCTAATGCGTCGGTGATTTGGTTTTCATCTTTTCAAAGAATAGGTTCTAATTGCACTCTTCACTACTTCGCAGGACGCTATAAAAATTCCGTGTTGACCAATGCCGCACCCGTGGTTTTAGTGCAATTCTTTTCCGAATTAATCACAGGTCATCAATTACTGCATACGTTTCTCCAGGGACTAGAGGAGTCCCTCTATATGTACTGCGTACATCTCAATCTGGGTAGGTATTTTTTTCGTTCTGGGCCGTTGCTCACAAGAGTGTCGTGTCGTTCAGTGCAACATTTGTGGCATAAAGTGCAATTTCCCCTGGTATACAATAGCTGAATTCAAACCAACAATCCTACCACCAAGTGCAACCCAACTAATTACTGACAACGATAGCGCGGATTATGGCTTGTGTCGAATCGTCGAATAGTCGTCCATATACAAAACTAATTTACTTAGTTTGTGCCAGAATAAACTTCCTGTTCCAATCCAAAATTATACTTTTCATGGCTCAAACTTCATGTAAATCAATCGAATATCACGAGAGTTTCGTGTCGTTTAGTGCAACATTCGTGGCATAAAGTTCCATTTCTCTTCGCATAGCTCAATTCAAACCAACAATCCTAACACCAACTGCAACCTAACTTATAACTGACAACGACAGGGCGGATTATGATCTCCGTGGATATAATCCTCTTTCTTCCAAATCGTCGAATAGGGGTACATATAAAAAACGAATTTACCTAGTGTGTCCCAGAATAAATTTCCAATCCAAAATTATACTTCTCATGCCTCGAACTTTATGTAAATCCATCGAATTACTGTTGTTTGCTGTGTAGACGCCCAATTTAGGATAGAATTGATTTTTCTTTATAGATGTGGGAGTGTTTTTCTCGATTAAAGTCGTAAAAGCTAAAACCATCCACCTTGGTTGCCTTGGAAAAATGATGCTCTTTTTATCACTGCGGACAGAGAAGGAATTCTGATATGCCTTTAACCCCTTTAGTGCCAGACAGTCTTGCGGAGGAGATTTATATTCCGCATTTCATCAAACGGAATTCACCTGATAAACTCTTGGGTTGATAAATGCAGCAGATTACAGCGGCAAAAAATAGAGCTTTTAAACTAAGGCGCTCCAATGCCACCGAGGTTGACAGAACAAATTTTCTTAGAAAGGCCTGCAACCAGGCGAATGATACTGCGTAGAAGGCTCCTTGAGTGCCCAACTGGTTCGCGACCCTTCTGGTAAATGTCAAAGGCTGTCAGCAATGACTTCGCTTTTTACTCTTATCCTTCGGTACATACGAGCAGCAGGACAAAAGTTACGAATTTATTTTCTCCGAATTCAAACCTCGATGCCGGTCTTTTGGAGCCACCTGTGATCGCGCCGGTACGGTTTTCGATGCGGGATGTGAGATTCCGCCCACGTACTTGTGGGGGTTCTCTATATCACATGGACAACTAACCCACAATCCCAACCAATTTTGACCGCTAACAGCGCATCATCCTAACCCAACCTGTAATGCATTTCCAAGCATGCAAAAACACATCCCAATATGCAACAGCATCCTTCCCCAAACCTGCACTTGCATACACCCCTAACCTACCAAGAACCCATTTCCCAAGCTGTAATAAATGCACATCTAATTTACAACGAAACACTCATCATCTCCATCAACTACACGGAGCCGGATACATTTTCCCAAAATTGGTTCGGTTAATTCTCTATCTAAATTATACTCCTAATTTCCCCCGAAAATCATATTCTGTAATAAACGCATATTCAAATTTACAACCGAATGCTCACCATTCCCATCAACTACATCGACCCGCACACATTTTTCGAAAAACCGCTTCGGCTAATATCCCATCTAAAGTATATCTCTCGGTTGTAACCAAGCAACATTTAGTTCCTCCGAAAACCATTTCGGTTCCCATTCCACCTAAACCATGTAGAACGACACCAATTCCCTCTTACTGGCAAGCCATCAGCATGATGCGTCGCCTTTCCACGATACGACCATCGTAACGATCAAGACCCTTGACCATACTTGGCTATGCCGCCGAAACCAATTCCCCGGTACACACAGCCAAAGAATACAACTCTGCCTATACGGCGATGATTCTCCGGATCTAAATTCCTTATACAGGCATAGCAACCCTTTTCAAAGTTCCTAGTAAATGGCAGTGAGTTGATTTTAGCTATGATTCCACTGCCACGACGCGACGAACTTTTCCTCGCCAGTAATTAGTCAGTCGAGTCACAACCACCGCCGCGCGCACACGCAAGTAGTCGCTAATCATCCGCCAAACGGCGTCCAAGCAACGGAGTCGTGATTCGAACGCTACGGCGCGCGCGCTTGCTGCTGAAAATTAGTTGTGTTGGGTATTTTCGCCACCAAGTAATTTAGTAATTCATAAAGTCGCCTATTAAATTGTGCCCAAAAATAACTGAAGGAACAATAAAGCTGTAATGATGTGGTGCGTTTTGTCCGGAATCGGAGTGTCGAAAACCAAGGGAAACAAATATAAACATATGTATACAAACGACAGAGACCTATGTGAACTAAGTGATATCCAAATATTCAATCTTAAATCCCCTGTGCTAAATGTCCGAAGACAATACGCAGAACAAAACCCCCAAAAACGTGGTTCCGAGAGTTGGTTAAATAAAGAAGACGTTAACAGACAAAATAAAAAAACAGTGCGTTTTAATTACCCTCTCCTTTCTTTAGGGAACGATTTCTTCCCTCGTAATTTGCTGGTGGGTGATAGCGAACCTGTACCGTACATCGGCACCCATACCTTCATCCCCACATACTATTCAACACATTCTATGTGGACTGAACTGTAAGAACGCAACCGGCCCGGATGGAATCCCAGCAATAGTCCTTACGAACTGTTCTCCAGAACTGTCGCATGTTGTTGGCAGAATCCCTTATCTTATGCACGGAGGACATTTCATACCTGCTGAAAAATGTCTCCAGATAAGCCAATCCCAACGAGGGGAAAAAGCATCTACCACAAAATTACCGGCCGATAACATTACTGTCAATGTTACGAGTATCTAAGGTGATGGAAAAGGTCCTAAGTGCCGAGTTAATTAAATATTTAAAATGCAACGAACTTCTGAATGATCGTCAATACGGATTCCGTTTGACCCTTATAACCGATATATGGGCATCTGCAGTTGAAGGGCATGGCGAGTCGCATTGGATATCTCCAAGGGTTTTGACCGCGTCTGGTATGGGGCATTGCTGAGCAGCTTTCGTTCATACGGACTTTCTCAGCAGCTTTGCGACTAAAGATCGACCCCCGTTGTTGTGAACGGCGAGTCTTCAGATCTGTATCCTGCTAATTCCAGCATGAATGAAATATTGGAGTTGATGGGTAACAAAGTGTTCAATTTTGCAGATGATTGTACACTTGTTTCCTTTTTTGCGAGTGATCGGTCGGTTGATGCATCAACGTCACGCCAATTAGGGCTGTAGCTAAATTGATTCTCTGAATCGGGGCCTAGATAAGGTTCTGCAGTGGGAAAAGACTAATCTAGTCGACTTCAATGTAGCGAAGATACAGTATACAACATTCACAAAGAAAAGTGGATCGACAGTTCTACCTCTGATGATGAATGGCCAGGCCCTTGAACATAGGGAAAGCATGCATTTGCTCGGTGTCACGGTCTGTGGGAATGCATCGTGGTATAAACACGTGTCGTACATCGCCAGGTCCCCCTCATGCAAACTAAGCTATCTTTTTAGAGCAAAGAAATATTTGACTCCGGCCTAACTTTTTCTCCTGTATAAATCCCAAATTAGACCCGCGCTAGAATATTGCTCTCATGTTTGTAGCTCTCCTCTTGAGCATACGCTCAAATTACTTCAGAGTATACAGAGACGAGCGAGAGGGCTAATCGGGGACACGGCGCTGACGTCGGGACTACAGTCGCTATCACATCGAAGGCGCGTAGCTGAACTCTGTCTGTTTTACAGATATTATCACGGGTACTGTTCTTTGGAGATTCATGGTATTGTTCCGTGCATTTCCGTTCATTTGCGCTCCACGAGACAATCCTACGGACCGCACCAATTTGCGGTTCAACTCCTGATGGCACGAACATCTCTGCATCAAAACTCGTTCCGTTACAGAGCGGTGAAGCTGTGGAATCCCCTCCCCGCGCAAGTCTTTCCAGAGCGTGATAACCTGCAACTGTTATTTGGTGGTATCTCTGGGCGTCATGGTGGCGCTATATGATCGCCTCTCCCGAGAGAAGTGGAATATATATATATATATATATATACATATATATATTCCTATTCCGACGATTCCGGAGACGCTACAACCATGAGTTGTACGCGATCTGCCTTGAAGATAATATTGTAAGAAAAATCAAATTCGTTAGACTCCGGTGGACGGGACACCTAGCTCGAATGAGTGAAGAGGAAGGAGCCTGCCCGAAAAGTTCTTTGTGGCAGGATGTATGGAAGGAGACAGCGCGGCAGACCTTGTCTGCGATGGAGGGGTGGCGTGGACCAGAACGCACAGAGACTGGGAGTGCCAAACTGGATGACTTCGCCTCGAAATCGGGACAGGTGGAGAGATTTGTTAAATAAGGCCAAGACCGGAACCCGGTTGTAGTGCCGATGATGATGTTAATGATGATGTATATATATATATATATATATATATATATATATATATATATATATATATATATATATATATAAAAGCCGTCTGGCCTTGGCTGCCAAGTTTTTATTTTGAAGTAAACATGCAGTTTCACAATATTTATAACGTAATTATCATTTTGATAATAAGAAGTGGTGTTACATGTGTTTCTGAAAAAAAAAAAAAAACTATATAAAATGTTTGTTCATCCTTTTTAATAATTCTCATCTCAAATAGGTATAAACTTATTCGGTGACCAACTGGCAGGAAATGGCGAGACATAAAACATGCCTCGGCGCCGGCGCGCCCCTATTGCAGTTAACAGATTAATTATTTTCCTGTAGATACACCTGAAAATACATCCCGAATATAAAGCTTGACTTGACTTCAATTGAGGTGGTGAGAAACGTAGCGGTGTAATTCAAGTTATTAAAAACAGTGTTTCGTTTTATTTTTATTTATTAATTTCTACAGATCTGTTAAGAAAAAACTAGTTGTACCATCATTTGATATATTTTTGAAATATTCTTCAGTTTACTGTTAATAAAGGATTATCATCATCATCGGCACTACAACCGGGAACCGGTCTTGGCCTTATTTAGCAAGTCCTGAGGCTTGTTAAATTTTCCATAATGATTTATTTTTTTTCTGGGCAAGGTCATTAGTCTTGCGCCAGAGGCTCCCCGACGGGGAATCGAACCCCGGTCTCCCGGGTGACAGGCGGGTGATAAAGGATTATGGCATCCCAATAATGTGGAAAATCGAAATAACTACATTTTCAAGAAAATTTGACCTAGACGACTGTTTTTCACCACCGCGATTATGCCCAAAATTCTGACACTAGACATCTTATATCCTTTAAAACAAGCTTAACTACAGATATAGTGTCATTATATTTATTGACCTAGATGCGCTACTCCAAGCTAATATAATCTAAGATTTCATCAGTATACACTATCAGACAATAATCACATTTATCTGTGAGGATAAAGATGTCTTCATTAGTATTCATTTCATAGCCACTATGTAGTCTTTTGGTTCAAGTATACGTCTAACATAATAAGTAATACAGTCATGCCTCTTGATATGCAGGTTGTGTGTTCAGTAACATTGTAAAATATGATTACGTGTCTTCAAAACCATATAAAACCTCAACGCCTCTCTGAATTGTCGATTTAAATGATTTCGATGCTATTTCCGATTGTAATAATGAATTTGTCGTTCACCCGGAATCATTACTGTGCACTACATTCAATCACTTTGTTATTCTGAAATACATCATGTTCAACTTTTCGCTTGTCGTGATAAATTCTCAAACTCTTGTAATTATACCGGACATAGACAGTACCCTAAACAACTTCTGGCAGATGCGAACTGGTTTTCAGTTCTATAAATAGTGCGACAGCTTGTATCGGTCTTAGGATCTTCAGACCACTATTTTGTTTCATATAAATTTACACTTCACTAATCAAAAACAACCTAGATTCGTCTCTTTTTGCTTTACCCATTTTATCTATGCTTGATTATGTATCAGTTAAAATTATATTTTCCCGCAAACCAATTTATGTTATTTGTTTCTACATCTTGCCATCGAAACATACGAACTCGTTCTCAGCGCAATTGAGTTGAGTGATTGCCAGGATGAAATCATCGTTTTTGGCTATTTTAACTAGCCCCAGTTAAAATAGACATTATTCGACGATAATTCTTTCTATATTTCCTATTCCGCTTTTACTAAAGAATGTATCTTCATTAACCGGCTAGTTGACTCTAGCTTCTATCAAGTTAGCAACTGTGGGGGTTCTCTATACCACATGGAAAACCAACCCACAATGCCAACCAATCTTGACCGCTAACAGCGCATCACCTTACCCTAACCTGTAACCCAACTCCCCATGCAAAATCCGCAATAGTATACATTCCTTACTTCGCAATAACCACACTGCAAAACCCGCAACAGTATACAATTCAACAGAATATGTTCTAAATCATCCCCGCATTCATTTTCCCAAACTTGCTTCGGTCAATTCTATACTGAATTCATATTCCCTCCTTGCGACCAAGCAATCTCAATTTCCCCAGAAATTCATAAGCTGTAATAAAATGCATATTCCAACCTACAATGGAATACCAATCATCTCCCTCAATTACAACACCCCACATATATTTTCCCAAAATTACTTCGGTCAATTCTCTACTAAAGTTTTATTCTTTCATTGCGACCAAGCAATCTTGATTTCCCCAAAATTCATATGCTGTAATGAAACGCATACTCAAATCCATAACGGAACACTAACCATCACCACCAACTATACCGAGCTGCATACGTTTCCCCGAAATTACTTCGGTTAATATCTTATTTAAACGATATTCCTTGCTTGCACCCAAGCAATTCCAACTTCCCCCCAAAATTCATTCCCATACTTGCTCGCGTTCCCAAAGCCAATTTCCCGGTACACACAACCAACCAATCCAACTGAGCTAATACGGCGAGGATTCGCTGGAACTGAATTCCTATGCAAGCATAGCAATTCTACTCGAAATTCCTCGTAAGTGGCAGGGAGTCTAATTTTGCTATGACTTAACCGCCACGACGCGATGAATGGATTCTTTCCATTCATAAGTCGATCGAGATTCATCCACCGTTGCGTCCACAACACAAAAGTCGTAATACAACCACTGGCGAGCGCGCATCGCTCTTCAACTATCCGGAGTCGAAATTCCCCTCGAAGTTTATACATATTGTGGAACTATATTAATCAATTAAAGTAAATCAAAGTGCTGCCTAATTCTTACGTAGTACCAGAAGGCTTCTCGAAATTATACATATTGTGGAACCATCTTAATCAATTAGAGTAAATCAAAGTGCCGCCTAATTCTTACGTAGTACTAGGAGGATTCTCGAAGTTTAAACATATTGTGGAATTATATTGGACAGTGCCGTGTAGCTTCATTTTTGTATTAAAATCAAATCACTCTGGACCTTTTGTTGAAATCAAACAATACTGCATTTTGTATTAAAATCAAATGACACTGAACCCTTTTTTAAAATCAAATCATACTGACTTTTGTTTATTAAAATCAAATTACTCCGCATCCTTTCGTTGAAATCAAACGATACTGCATTTTGTTTATTAAAACCAAGCTATACTGAACCACTTGTTAAAATCAAATCATACTGACTTGTTTATTAAAATCAAATCATACCGAACCTGTTTGTAACAGCTAATTTCACCATTACAATAAATGAACAAACCTGACGAATAAGCATATCATCTTCAAGGCGGTAGACCCTGTGAAGTTAACAGAGTTGTGACGTTCGGTGGTTAACTACACCTCCACGCGAATCGGTGGAATATTAGTGAACACGCGCCCATGCTGGCGGCACTATGTAGTAACCCCACACAACGTTTTAAATTCCATGGGCAGGCAGCTAGACCATATCTTTACAACCGACCCCATTAGTTATTTAGGTTCACTCAGTCCCCTAGTCCTTTCAACCATCGATAACTACCCCCCCCCCCCCACCCCCCCACCCCCACCCCCCTCTACCTACAAATCGGAAACCTCTACTGACCCAGTTACTATCGCTAATTCTTTGCCACTCACTTCAAACAATCCTTCACAAAAGACCTTTGTCCCCGACTCTTCGTATTTCGACTATTTACCTCACTCCTCCCTCGGAACACTTTTACAGCATTCCATTGATCCGCACTCGATTGAAAACAAATTACTCCGAACGCCGACGGTATACCATACCTGTCATTGTCCTTAAAAAATTGCCCTCTAATCTTTCAGTTCCCCCTTCGAAAATTGTCTACGTATCTCTCTCTCAAGGGAAATTCTCCAACATTTGGAAAATCTCCTATATCACCCCTATACACAAAAAAGAGCCCTGTTTTTTTTTTGTGTTGTGGCGTGCTGCTCGTGGACTGTACTGTTTTAATGGAGTTAAACTCTGCATGCCATAAATGAAAACCGGGTAATATTTATAGTAAAATCCAAGTACCTTTATTCATTTGTTTTCCAATCAATTTAATTTGTTGTTTGTCGTAAAATTCAGTGAATATACTGAGTCCTACTCACTGTGTCTTGTGCTGGGGTTGTATTTAGCACGAGTGGTTGATGAGATGCCAAAATCCATGTTGGTTGGTGGCCAGGAACACTATTGCGATGAAATAACTTAACCCGTATGTAGATAGGTTGGCTGGTACACTGCCGCGATGAAGTGATTGCTGTGGAAGAACCAAACGGGCGACCACCAAGATCTGTCACCGACTTGTCTCAATTTCCTTGTACTTGATCTTTCATTAAATTATCAATAATCCCTTAACGCGCGCGTACTTCGGATGATACCAGATTTTCTTCACTTCACAACAGATTGAAATTAATTGATTTCGATGAACTTCCAAAATTCTCACGGCGCCTTTGCTACAACTCCGAACTTTTTCCGCTTTTTAGCTGTTCTCACGATTCACTTTTTCTTTGTTCGATCATAAACGTTATTTTCTTTTTCCTTCTCCACCGTAATCGATCCATCTTTTTGCCTCTCTCGTACCCTTCGTGTTATTACCGATCAGGGGTAGTGCGCTTCTACTGTCCTCTTGAATTGACCCCAGTATTTCTTGTGTCACAACTAAACGTAACCGATATCCACCTCAGAGGTTGTGACAAAGATAATACGTCGAGTGGAGAGTGCGGAGGGTTATTTCCAAGGATTATAAAGAGCACCCTCATCACCACTCGTTGCAACGTGCAACAGGCCCAAATGCGCTATCACGAACTATCGCCCTATTGCAATGCTTTCCCATATGGTCAAGCTCTATGAAGGCTTTCTGTGCGAAACGGTAGGGTTTCGAAAACTCTAAGTCTTTCCATTTGGGCCGAAGATATGGAGGACCATATGGGAAAGGCGTACGATATTCCAAATCGGATTAGCTGCTTATATCAAAGAACCTTAACTATGGTCTCAACTTTATTGCTTCAAAACGTTGTGCTGTTGCTTAGACCGACCAAAAACCCTTTAAAGAATGTGGGTCACATGTTTGATGAAATTCATTTTTGGGGTATAAATGACCCCAAGATATTTTATCCAGTCCTGTGGTCTATCGTAGTACTTCCTATTTGTATTCGAATATTCTGCGAATATCGAGAAATAGGTTGGAAGTGTTTACTACTCAGAATTAAAGCTACTGCCTTGGATGGGTGAAGTCGAATTTTCCATCGACTGTAATAGTAATACAGTTCGTCCAGGTGACGTTTGAATCGATTTGTTGGGAGTTTAGGTCTTTTGAATGACGTGTACACTAGGACGTCATCGGCATAGCATATCTGGTTTACTCTCCCGTTCACAGGTCGAGGAATATCTGAGGTGTAGATATTAAATAAGATGGGGCCTAGGATGGGGCTTTGAGGTACGCCTGCAGCGGAGAGTTCGGGAAAACTTTCCATTCACTCGGACTTGAAAAGTGCTGTTTCGTACGAAATGGTAGATGATACTACACAGCGTCCTACTATGACCAGTGTTCAATAATTTAAAGACGAGACCTTCCCTCCAAGTCGTATCAAAAGCCAGGCTCACCGCAATGGTGGGTTCCTTATTAAAGAAGCCCACGCAGACGTGATTTTGAAATACGTTGAGAGCCATAGTGCTGCTGTGCGCTCTTCTAAATCCAAATCGGAAATCAGGTATTAGATTCCTGGCACTGATAACCTTATTTAGCTTGTCGTATATGAATTTTTCATATATTTTGCTGATGCAAGTGGGGTGCGAGATGGAGCGAAAGCTTGAAGGGTGATACGTGGAAGAGTTTTCATCTTCTTTGTTTGGACCCCTTTTACCTTATCAGCGAATGTAAATCAATTTTGGATGAAACTTTGTGCCAGTTTTCCGAAGTTCGACTTGACCACTTGTTTAGCTCGAGTCTCCTTGGATCTGTGGACTATCTCTTTATATTTAGGGTAGTTCCTGTAACTGGCTCGTTATCCTTTCTTACCGCAATTGCAGAAAGTTGGCAACGTAATTTCATCCTGCACATTTGTTGTGGGATCATATCTTGTTGGCGGGAGTTTGCCGGATTTTCCACCACGGACGCAACGCCGGTCTATGTTGCAGTTGCGCGAGACATCCCCAAAACGTTAGCAAGGTCGGCATTGAGGTATTTCATTGTTATGAAATACTTCGAAAACAACTTGTTGATATAGGATTGGAAGCGACTTTGTCCGTATTATGGAATCTATGTCGGTTCATGGGCGGAGGTGAAGCTCCCATATGTTCTCCTTGCTATATTTTTGCGGTCTAATTTTTACAACATTTTGTGGGGGACCGAATTTTTTGACGTCAGTAAATTTGATTTGAGGAAATGTTGCCCCAACCGCAACTACGATGTTGTCCTTTTCCCAGGAGGCAGCAACTCGTTTTAAGAGGATGGTCCTCGACTTTTCGTCGGCCATGGTGAAGGCCGGGACTTGGTCTTCAGGGTATCGCTAACCTTAAAGAACGTCTGTCGATCGTAGGTTACGATTTTATTGCAGTTTGCACTCAAGGTCTTTGCCTTGAAATTGGACATTCCTTGTCGGTTCATATCACCGTTGAACTCCTTTAGGTTGGGGTCTCCTGCAAAGAGCCCAGGTTGGTGCTACTTTTTTAAAGCAGGTAGGTCGGCTTCGGCCGCTGTTTGTGTGTGTTTTCGATTTGGAGTGGTCTTTAGTTGTGGATGTCTTTGTTGGGGTGTACCGAGAGGTTTGGCACAGTTTCATTAGCCGAAGCCGGGGATATCATTGGCATACAGCCGGTGGCAACACGTTTACTGCAGGGACCTCCCTCGCAGTTCAGTGTTGGTTGGGGTGTTTTCCGCTTTTCCGCGCGGAGATAGGTGAGCGTGGAGCGAGAAGTGTTAGGAGTAGGCACACGGAAACCATTCTCGTCGGTAGAGACACCAAAGTCGCTGTCGAGGCTTGTCATTTCAGGTTCGATCTGTGAATGACGGGTTTCCAAGTTTGTGTTGGAGGGTGTCGGGGGTGAAGTACCTTTCAATGCTGCATTCTCCCTCTCGAGAGCAGCAACCCTGGCTACCGCGGTGGCGGGTCCGATTCTCAATCTTTCAAGAAGAGTCATCAAAACCTGATGGGGTTGATGCCCCAGGCCCTGAAGAGAAGAGAAGTCCATTTTGCGATTGATGAATGAACGAAAAGTGAGGGTCACGGGAAAACACAAAGAGCAAGAAACAGGCTGATAAGAAGCAGGAGAATAAAAATAAGTACGAATGCAGAAAACAGAGAAAAGAAGATAGGAACAAGAAACAAGAAAATAAAAGATAAACCCAATGAAACCTAAATGAAAATGAAAATTTCAGTACAAACCTGGAATATAAAAAGTTGCTAAGTAAATTAGAATAGAAATATTTGAGAAGGGGTGAAGAAAAATTGGTATCAATTTCATGGCTTTTAAAACACTAAATGCAATCTTGGAAGTTTAAATGAAAAGAAGACAAAATTAAATGAAATTGAAATTGCGAATGAGGTGAAAATTAAATGAAAAGAAAAGAGAAGTCGAATACAATTTAAATTATAATTATAATAAATAAGATACTTTAAATTTAGATTATAATAAATAAATAATAGATAAAATAAAACAAAATATTCGCTGTGTACGAAGGAGCTCAATCCTGTCTTTTTTGTGGTAACTGATGACGACTTTCTTTTCGCACAACGCACAGGTGTTTCCTTTAAAAATCACATGAAAACACTGATGAGCACACATTTTGTTTCTCCGTATTATTTATTTTCACATCTGTTCAATTGCGTATGACAGAGTTATCAATTCAAACTACTTTAGCTTACGTAAGCAACAACGTTTCAAACAACACTGCTCCAAAAAAAAAAAAAAAACAAAAAAAAAAAAAAAAAAAAAAATGGGTGGCGAGAGGGCCGACTTTAGCGAGACAAGGACAGATGTGTCCATCTTGTCTCTGACTTCTGGTCATCTTGCGATAACCAGAATCACCCACATCCGTGAGGATGTTGGGCTCTGTCTCGCGATATCTGAAAAGAAAAGAAAAAAGGGGGGATCCAGGGATAGTGTGGACAGTGTTAGTCCAGGTGTTCTCTAACTACTTGTATAGAGGGATGGTGGGAAAGAAATCGTACAACACCGGTTGGTCTTGGGTGCGGTAGTAAACGCAGATCACGTCTTTGGCGTCTGATAATCTGCGCTTTGGTCGGTGTGTATGTTTGAGTTTGTGCCGTCTTGTACTGTGCGTTCGTGTGTTTGGTTTGTTAATTGTAGACCCTATGGGATGGATCCAGGAATCCTCTATTATAGAGGGGAATGTTGTTGGGAAGGGTGCTTTCTTCAGTTTTGTACTGAAGAAGAAATTGTGGGGGTTTGATCCGAAGAGATCGAGAGAGAGAAGGGTCAAGAACGCAAGAGTCCCGTACAAGTAGGTTCTCGCTGTTCTGAATGTTTTCGAGGTACTTGTATGCTAATTGAAGCAAGTACTCGTCGATAGGGGTAATGGAGGCGCCTTCGTATAGGTGAGAGTTCGAGTGATGGCGACCATCAGGCCTTCTAGAATGATTGGTACATCTTCTGAGGAGTTTCCTTTCGAAAACCTGAAGTCTTTCCATTTGAGCCGAAGATATGCAGGACCATATGGGAAAGGCGTACGATATTCCAGATCGGATTAGCGGCTTATAGCAGAGAAGCTTAACTTTGGTGTCAACTTTGTTCCTCCACTTCGAGATGTTGTGCAGTTGCTTAGATCGACCGAGGCCCCTTTGGCGAATGTGGATCACATGTTTGATGAGACTCCACTGCTCCGCCGATGTGCCTGCCTTATATAGGCCCGTAGCCGTCGTCTTCGTTCGCTTATATCCTGGGTGCCGCTTTCTTCGGTGGCTTTCTGAAATCAGCGCGCCACTGACCATTGTTTTCCAGGAACTTGTGTACCGGCGTTCGTCTTGCCCTTCCTGGGTATTCGTGTTGACGTGATGCATTACCAACAATCTTCATCTATTCAAGACCAATTTGCATCGATTGATTCGCTTATCATTTGTCTTCTTCCTCCTGCTCAGTGGCTTGACACTTCAGGGTATCTTCACATCTGTGTATTAAACGAGTTGAAAATGACAGAAACAAAAATAAAACCTCAGATTCAATTCCAAAACTTTTAAATGTCACCTGGTAAATGTTACTTATTCTCTTAAAAAGAAAACTTGGGGAGTATCTAATGAGTTTCAATAATCATGTTCCCGTGTGTGTCGGGCGAAGTACGAGTATGTAATATGTACGTAAGATAAATAACACTCAACGTTTTCAAGTTTGCCAAATTTTTCAATACAGAAATTCTACCAAAAATTAGATTAACTTTAAAGATTCCCTGAAAACGTGATTTCATGCCGTTGTCAATGTCGGTTAAAAAGACCTTTTCTTAAAAAGTTGCCTCATTCCGACCAGATGCTAAAACGAGTCATCCGGATCACAGCAATCTTCATGAGAACACCTTGACACACATAATTTGAAAAAATATTGAAGAACAAAGATGAAATTGATGTAAGTATTCGAAAATTTCGAATTCTACACCATACTCCTACACCTGCAATATATTTGCATAGGTAGTCGTTCGCATCGTAAAATCCGTTTGGTAACCAGTTTCATATTTCCCACCATGTGCGTATCAAATATTCAAAAGTTCTGAATCTCAAATCTGATTTTCCCATTTCCTTCACTGAATTGGAAAAATTTACCAAAGGTGTGCCGGGAACTTTGTCAGCCGAAATTCTCAGGATTACGAAGCGATTGTGCAAAAAACAAGCATTATGTTAGAACAAAAGGGAGACAGAAGGCCGGAATGTCTTGCAAAGGGGCAGCCATTCACAACCTTGGTTCGCTTTAGCAACCGACTGCGGGTGGAATTAAAATTGGATTTCACCCCAAATGAAAAATTGAAAATCATATCCTTTAATAGAATGTACAGGACCTCTGTCGTTATGGAAACTACTTGAATCTATATACTCGAATAGTCAATAAAACTGCTGCCACTTGCCTAACAACTCGTGGCAGGAAAACCGATAGTGGAATACTTGAGGATGTTTTATAAATTTTTAAATTTCAATTGAAACTCTAGGATGGATGATGGACCGAACAGCACACTATACCACCCACTCCACAACGGCAAAGGGAAAGCGAAAATATAAAAAAATAAAATCATTTGCTTTTACAACTTTCTAAATTGGAAAGGATGATACGAAACTCATTTGAAAAAGTTGCATGAAAGTTTAATCCTCATAAAGATATCATTGGAATGCAACTTCTGATTGCAAGCTATATGTAATATGTGGGTGGACCCCTTTTCGAGGATTGTCGAAATAGACTAAGGAAACTGGCCCGCTCTTGGATGCTCAAACTCATCCGGTTCGGGGGTTAGTTACTTTGTTAAGTTGGGAAATAGGTTACATGGTAATTTTGTGAAGTTGATGGGAAATACAATCCGTGGCATGATTGGTCGTCCTTTGTTGCAAGTAGAATAATATTGTTATCCTGGGTGCATTAGAGATTCACGACGTCCGAAATGAATTTCAAGTTTAATATACTCCATTTCCTTTTCAGAAACTAATGTGCTAGTTGTGAATTAGTTAAAATATTGTTGTTTCGCGTGGTTTTGTGAAAACCACTCGGAGAATCCAACGTGATTCAATGGCGACCGTTCTGTATTGTCTGTCAATACGAACGAGACAAGATAGAATATTTACCTTGTTGAAAAGCTGTAATATTCGGAATATTGTCTACCATGGTAGTCATGGTCTTATTACAAGTCTATATTAGGTGATTCATTTGGAGGTATTTTTTCCAGTTAGGGATTGGATGACAGATCGAAGTGTCAATCGCTCATGGTATTTTTGTTCAGTTTTGTATGACATCTTATCACCATTTTATCATGGAAAGACATAACTCGGCTCAGCATCTATAATTTATTCAGCGTGTTACGAAAATCAGCGTTTTACGTACAGATTTGAGATTACAGCAACTCATGGTTCCTGTAATCGGCCTACTGAACGAATAATTCGGGATACCATCGAAAAATTTTAAACTGAGTTTCCATTTGATGATACGCGAACAAATAGACCACATACATCACGTAGTATATACACAATGACCATGACAAATTGATGCGATATTTTTTCCAACAGTTTGTCAAGTCATTTGGATCAACTTGATGTACGTTATATAATATAAGGATCTTATACCACTGTAGAGACCGGAAAACCGACCACTTACTTGATATTTTTTTGGATGGGAAAAAATGTATTATTAATAAAACGACGTTTACCACATATTTATATATATACTAAGGTACAGCTAAAAAAATGGTACACACGGCCATTCTAAAAAACGTGTTTTTAAAAAGTTGAAAAATATCTTGAAGAGTTTTGATCCTGCAAAAAACGAAAAACATTCTTCTCAAATTACATGAAAATGTCTACAGAATGCTGAACGGAATTTTGAAATTATTTATTTTTGAAAAAATGCCAAACTTTTGGACAAAAAAAACCCCAAAAAAAAAGTTTGTTTTCTAATAAATACTATAATTTTTAATATTTGGTAAAACCCGTACGGCATTCCTTGCGGAATCTAATCAATTTTTAGATAATCACGTTTAAAGTATTAAGTCATTACATATGGCGTAGAAGGGTGGGGTGAAAAGTTTTCGGCTTGGCCTACAGATGGCGCCAGCGGGTCTAATTTTTGATTTGTATTATATAGTACTGTTCTGGCGCAAGACTAATGACCTTGCCCACAAAAAATAAATCATTATGGAAAATGTAACAAGCCTCAGGACTTGCTAAATTAGGCCAAGACCGGTTCCCGGTTGTAGTGCCGATGATGATGATGATATAGTACTGTGGGGTAAAGGAAGTATTGCACCAGGACATGGGCACTCGGTTCACTTCTTCCCACTTTTGTCCGCCTAGAAGAAATGTTCGCCAGAGGATTCACAATAGGTCAACAGAGAAAGCAATGAATGAAAACGCACAGGTGTAAATGTTCTTTTTACTTTTTTATTGTTCTGTTGGTATATATCCACCTTAGTTGTCGATTTACATGTGGGAGTCTTAAACGCACTTATTTATTAATTATTGGCACAACAACCACTGATTAATTGACACATTTGGACATTCGTTAATAGTCCTTCTCTACGAATAACAATATTTTTGGTGAAGAACGCTCGACAATGTTTGTTAGTGGTGTTTGTATTTTAAGCACGTCTATCGACCGAGAAATTCAGCGCAACAAATACCTAACGTAAGACATTATATTTAACGGCAGGCGGACTCGCTAATCGAACTCCTCGCAGGAGACGTACTTGTTCCAGAATTTGGACACTAAATATCAATTGTACGGTGGCGGCTCCGACACACAACGACTTCGCTACATCCGATTGATAGCGCGATTCAAATCTGACTCCTCGATGTTCTTCGAGATCAACTTCCACCAGCTGCCATGAAGATGGATTTTTCATATATCCTTACAGGACAATGTACGATGCCCCTTTTTCTGAAAAACCGACAATGAACGATCTTGCACTTGTTCATGGTTTAGCCGATGCTACATAGGAACATTATCGTGTTTACTTAGGCGTTCACGATCATGCCGTTGTAGGCTATACTCTCTTCGGTGACGATAGGTCAACAGAAGATTTGGGGTGTGTTTGTTTTAGCCATATGGCTCTGGTGCTCCAGAAAGGAAGATATTTTGTTGGCATTAAGTATACAGAAATCTTGCAGACGGTGGCTAAGGTTCAGGCTGGATGTTATCTTATTTGGGTTAATATGCTGGTACATGGATATGGTGGTGAGGAATTTGCCACCCATGGAACCATGGACCAGCGTTGGTAAGCAAAACAAACACAGTGTGCTACTGTGTGTTTACTTTGATTTCCAGAAAGGCCATCATATAGCATGAACGTGGGCATGGTTGCCTAAAGAACGATGATATCCATGCCCAAACTCCATGATCGGTTGATAACCGATGAAAGGGAATTGGTCGCAAGTGCTGCGAACCTCAGGATATGGGTGCAATACCGACTGGAAGGGTAACTATCGGCTGCCGCTGTATCTGATGAGCATGGAGGCGGTGTTTGTTTACACTTGTCATGGTGTGAAGCGTCATTTTGATTCTACTCGAAATGTTACGTCTCATAGGTCGATGGATCGAGTGTGTGTTTACTTTAAATAACACTCGATCATTTGTGGGTAGCTAGCGATGGCTATGCTGTCTGTTGTCGATAGGGCGATCGGCCGATGGTCCAGCCGATAAGGCGAGGATGGACATGTCATGCACATGTGTGAGAAAGTGCTTCGGGTATTAATGTCGGTTACATGAAAAGGTAACCGAATTAGATTTCGGAAATATGATGCGTTGGATGCAAGCATGCCCCGGGGTGACAGTTTGATGCCACACTAAGATGGTAATCTTGTCGTGGGCTTATGTTTTCATGTGGAAGGTGATGCAGAGTAGCTTACGATGCTCATTTGCAAGTAAGTAGAAGGCAGGTAATTTATGGAAATGGGTGGTTCTTTGGAAGCGGGTTAAAGAACCCCCACAGTGCCATGTCTCATGAGCTTGTATATACATTTTCAGGTCGATTGCTTTGTTAGTATACATTTGAGAGGTCGGGCAGGAAACACTTCACCCCACCACCGTACGTCATAAGTCGTGACCATGTTCAATAAAATGGTCCAAATGAACTGATAAGATTTTTTCTATGGTATCAAACAATTTTTGTTACATTTTTGAATAGCTTATCCATAAATTAAGCTAATAAAAAAAATTGAGTTCAAAAAAAAATTACAGTGGCATAACCGCTTAAAATAATACAAAACTCAACTCGTGCAAGAATCGCAGCTCTATCGTTAAAGAGCAGCTCCAGGCATTCAAGAGTTGCTATTGCACCCAAACAAAATAACTGCAAGGAGTGCTGGAATCATTGGGTCATATTTCTTCAAAACATAACTTGTTCTTCGGAACATAACTGTGATTACCGCTCGTTATCACGCCACGATAATGAACTATTTGGTAGCTGAGATTGTAGCCCGAGATTTCGACGACAATAATTGCCAAACAGATTGTGAAACCATGACGTTATTGCCAGAAAAATTGGAGTGCAGTAAATTTTACGTTTCGCGTCGGTGAACTGGACGGGTAGATCATGTGATATCAAACTCAAGACTCATTGCTTTAGGACTACGTGAAGTCCTAATTCTCTTTGAATAAGTCGTCATTCGCAAATACCACCTGAATTACGAGAAATCGTCCTCGAAGATTGGAAGGTCAGAAAGAACCCTGTTAGGCGCTGTTACCACCAATATTTCAACCAAAAATCCTTCGTTCACAGTGAACTATCGATCGCTAACCCCCTGGCGTGTTGGTCTAATCTCTTTTTTCAGAAATCCCTTTTCTATTACCTTCTTTAATAATCTCAACTGAATCTATAAAATTTTAAAATTATAATTACTAATAGAAATTGCAACATGGCTACGCTCATTCCTCGATCGTTAACCTCTCTCAATTCCAATGGACGTTATCAGACGATCAATCCTTTTACATCTGATGCCCCATTAGTGCCAAGGAATGTGCTCTTATAGTTCACCTCACCCACTCATCGTCAGCAAAATCGCAAATCATATGGGCAGACATTCAGTTCTCAGACCCTCTCAGCAATTGACAATCACCGAGTTTCGTGTGTTGATAAAACATTGCTTTTTAATGCAAAAAACCGTTTATGTTCACCCGAACCGCCCGAAGACACGACAGCATGCCGGCAAGTTTTGACCTCTGTATTTTGTACACAAATCAATTGCAAAAGCGTTTAAAGGGCGAATTCGCTGAAATCGGCCTCAAATGAAGAAGAAAGAAAAAGTGATCTTTCACAAAGACAATGTACCATGTCACAAGTCCTTGAATTAATTACCAAACTATACGAATTGGGCTTCGAATTGTTTTCTCGTCCACCATATTCTCCATATCTGCCGTCCAGTGATTATTGGCTGTTTGCAGACCTCAAAAAAATGCTCAAGAGCAAAGGATTTGGCTCTGATGTTGAACGCATGCGCAAGGCGTAACATTCATCGACTACTTTGAAAAGAAAAACCATCAATAACTAATATTACATGACATTATTGATGCGTTGAAAGAACGTAATTGCCGAAAAATGGCTACAAATGACGAAGGGAAAGTGATCTTCCACCGAGACAATGCACCGTGTCACAAGTCGTTGAAAACGATGGCCAAATTACACGAATTGCACTTCGAATTCCTACCTCAATCACCGTATTCTCCAGATCTGGCCCCAATGATTACTAGCTGTTTGCAGAGCTAAAAAAAAAATGCTCCACGGCAAGAGATTTGGCTCTAATGATAAAGTCATCACTGCAACTGAGGGTTATTTTGAAGCTAAAGATAAATCATTCTACACTCATGGTGTAGAAAAGTTAGAATGCGTCGAAATGATTGCAACGCAGTTGAAGGAGATTATATTGATGAATATAGAAGAATTTTACGAAAAAAATTTGTTTTAGTAGTTAGTCTCAGGACTTATTGAATGATGTGTTAATTACAAACGCAAATCTGATACTTATCCCATTTCCCTGTCTAACAACTCGATTACTTCTCTTCATCTTCAGTTCATCTTTTAAACAATCTTTTTCAGATGATTATTTTGATTCTGACCCTTCCCACGTCAAAGACTTACCAGATTTCTCCCTCTACCCTTTCATTTCTCAACTTATTCAATAACACCAACTTGAAGAAAAATTAATCCGTCTTATAGATAAATTCAGCCCCGGGGTCTGAGGATCTCCCTGCTGCCTTAAAAAAAAGTTCCTCCATTCTCTCTCTCCGTCTCTCCCTCTCTTCCCCCCCCCCCCCCCCCCCCCCCCCCCCCCCCCCCCCCCTCTCACCGTGGTCTATAAGTTGTCCCCTTCACAACTTGAATTCGCGAACATTTGGAAATCCTTTTTGTCACCTCCATACATAAAAAAGTACCATCCCAGGTCCGAAGTGACGAGATGAATATATGTCACATGATTTAAATAGGTCATCAATAGTTGCTGCATAACAGTAATCTCAGCCAACTTGAAGAAAAAAAAAGTCACCAATTGGTCCATCTGCCAATTCACAACGACACCGGCAGGCGACGCAAAATCAACCTGTGAATAATTTGCTACCACTATATAGCCTTTTCCACATGAAATGAATTGAGTCATCTTATCCCCGATACAAGATACATACAAATTAAATATCAACAGTAATACTTCAGCATGACCACACCTCCATTGCTACGGTGTATAAAGCTGTCAAACAGCTGTGACCTTCGTCAAGCCATTTCATGTTTATGCAATCCGGTGCCACCTGCGTCCATTTACCAAATAATCCACGCACCCTCAGCGTGTCACGCCAGGAATCGACCTCTTGGAAATCACGCTCTCACCGTGTTTGTTTTTCCTCAGACAGGGTTTTTGATCTCCGTCGTCTCATCTTTATCTAAAATCCTGAATTTCATCACAATGTTTGAAGTTCAGTTAAAAAATGTAATTTGAGCTCTGGTCGGCGCATTTTTTCGTTTGTTTAGTTGTCAATTGTTCCTCGGTTCTTGATGGAAATTCGTTCGTTGAATTCGAAGCGAGAAGCTATGTCGTGCTCTGCGGAAAGTGATCCCAACAGTTAAGGGAGCCCCAAAGAAATCTCTTGGGCATTTGAATTATGGGGAAACAAATGGTGTTAGGAAGAAGTTATGTACGAGGGCAGGTCAATAAGTCTTTAGAAAATGAGGATGACTTTCTAGTAAACTTGCATAGCAAGCACGTGAAAATCAGAATTTGGGCATTTACGATTCAGGAATGGTTGATTCCCGCGCTCTCGCGGCCTTACGCATGGATTACATGTGTAATAGAACCATTATTAGAGTTCACTAATTTCGTGGCCGTCTTCAAAGAAAGTGGAGTAATTACCATCGATATACCGTCCACTTCAGCTTGATTGTCGTTAAACAGAAGTGTGGGGACGAAGAAGTATGATGCCGGACACGGGCACACGGTTCACTTCATTGCCCATCACTAAGCTAGAGTTCCGTCGATTGGTACGCCGAATACAACGAGAGGACAAAAGTACAAGCAGAAATTCCACAACACTCCGCTGATCGATTTGCGACAGGCTACCGTTCACTAGAAAAACATGGTGAATCTCGACCACGGACGTCCACAAGCAGTAAAAACACGCAAGGCTTAATAGTTCAAACTGTTTTTTTTTTTTTTATTTAATTGCAGTTGAGTACAAAACTAATGATACGCGGGCACTTAGTGTTTTCGATTCATCAAAAATGGTTTACACTTCCATTATTTCAATGTATATTAAAGTCGAACAACACTTAAAACATTCCAATTGATACTTTAAACTAATACCCACACGACTCCGGGTATGTATATGCGTATGTAATTGTTTACACTGGTGATATAATTAACAAGACGCAACACAACATTATACGACAGAACACGGATTCGAATTATTTATGTTACTCGCGCGATTACTCGACTCGAGAGTATTTATTTACGCTTCTCCGCTGACGGCGGAGAGCGGGAGTGCTGCGACCAGCGTGGTCAAAGGATGGAATAAGACTCAGCGATCGTCATCTCATGCAGAGATGATTTCGCTAAGGAAAAAAAAAGGAACAGAGAGAAAAACTTTTCTCTTAAGGGTGTGAATATATTCTTGCCAAGGATATGTTTTATCTCCCACAAGTGTAACGTAGAGTCTCTCTTGTGGGAACAAGAAAACCAGATCTCGTAATAAAGGTCATGGTGGTATGTGTGGGATCGTTCAGATCGATGCTATTCACACGTGCCCGACAGCAGTGGAACAACGAAACAGGCAGGCGGCAAAAACAAAAGGGAAACATGACCAAACGCGCCGTTGGTAATGCGGGTCATTGTTTACACGATGCCTCGTCGCTATTTTCGACATTGGGAGAAAAAGGTGCTAAAAGCAAATTAAATGTTTATGGCATCTCTGGCTGCAGTAGAAACCGGGTTCATGTTTGCATTAGGAAATGCTGGAGAATTTGGTTTCAGCGTCTATTGCGCTAATTATATGCAGCTGCTTGGGTTGTTTATTGATAAGACAAACAAAAAAAGGTTGCCAGGCAATATATATGAAAAGGTACATGACGCGGATGGGAAAATAGACGGCGCAATATTTATGGTCGCTGTCATGAAGTTTACAAATGTATGTAAATCTAATTATTTGTTTACCGGAATTCATCTAAGGAAATTTGACTGGCGACGTAGATGCCGAAATTGATTGGAAATTCCTGGTAAGCTAATAAAGAAATCTTAAGGAGCAATGGTAGGTGAATAGAATGCATGAAGGTAAGTTTTCTTTACAGGGACTTAAAGATCATAGATTTGATCTCTTAAATGCGTGCAGCATTTTTAGGTGCCGAATGCGAAAGCATTGGCGAGGACTTGAGCGTCTTGGGTGATGATTATGGGGGTTTTTAAGGAAGATAATCCGAGGGATTTGGCGGAACCGCCACAGAAGCGTTATGTTTCCCCTGCTAATTCTTTTTTCATAGAATCAACACAGCTTCCTCACTGATAGGTCTACCACATCTACCAATCTAGTGGAATTCTCATCCCACACTCTCCGAACGGAGAACAGAAATGAGGCTGATATTATTACAACCGATTTCAACAGGCTTCGATAAAGTTTCCCATAAATTCATACCCTTTAAATTATCTTCCTGGGTATCGAACCCCTACTGGTTAAGCGTATTTTTTCCCACGTAAATAATCCAATCTATCGAGTATGGTGTATACCTGTTCTTTATACTTCTTTTCTGCCCAGGGTATCTGTCTTGTTCCCCTCCTATTTATACTAACTATATATGATATAGTGGCGCAAAGCTAATAACCTTGCCCGGAAACACAAATTATTATGGAAAATTTAACAAGCCTCAGACTTGTTAAATGGTCAAGACCGGATCCCGGTTGTGGTGCCTATGATGATGATGATGATGATGATAATGATGATGATAATGATGATGATAATGATGATGATGATGATAACGATGATGCTGATGGTTATGATAATGATGATGATATATGATATAGACACCAGTATCAAGCATTCCTCTATCTTTCTCTACGCGAATGACACTAAGCTTTATAAAACGATCAGCTCTCCATTCGGTTCCTCACTTCTTCAAATAGAACTCAACAGCTTTTCGGTTTAATGTCAGAATAACTGCTTCGAACTAAACATCGTCAAATGCCACTCAATCACCTTCTCATGGAAGCTCACCCCGCCGCGTCTCTATAACCACTTAATCACCCAATAATTTCTGTACAAGTGATTCGCGCAGGCCATCTTATATGATAAGGAGCTAAATTTTCTTTTACATGTTGATGAGATAAACCTTAAAGTCAATTCTGCTATCGGTTTTTTTAAACGCTGGTCGAAAGAATTCTTTACCCCTTACTGTTAAAACGCCGCGGAGGGGTTGCTTCGCGTGACTACCAACCAATCTTCGGGTGGTTAAAATTCCACCAAACGACATACCACGTGTCCGCTAGCCTAATTAGCGGTTCACGTTGTTGCTTTTTCGTCGCATGTCTGTTTGTTGGGAATGCCCATCCATCTGGCGGAACAAGTGTTTTTACGAGGGTTGTCTCTTATGTTTCGGGATTTGGCAACCCTAGTGTTGCAATCCGGCAATTGACAGCTCTGTCGTAAAGTTGGACATTTTTGAGGTTATACGCACTCAGAACGTTTTGACATACGAGCGCTATTTGTGTTGTTTACAGTAACTTAAAATATTCATCTCGGCCCAAAAATGGAATTAAATCGTCAACATTTTCGTGCGATTGTTTTTTACAACTTTCGGCGTGGATTAACTCAGCAACAATGCACTTAATTCAATTTTTGGCGATGAAGCTCCATCAAGGACCAGTGTTTATCGATGGTATGGTGAATTCAATCGTGGTCGTAGTTCACTCCAAGATGAATTTCGTGAAGGTCGTCCAAAATCAGTTGTTGTTCCGAAAACCATTGATGCTGTGCGCGAACTGATATTGGAAGATCGTCATGTGACCTATCGCGAGATTGAGACAACCTGAGGCGTTAGTGGGACCAGCATACATTCAATATTGCATAAACATTTGACTGTCAAAAAAATGTGTTCGCGTTGGATCCCACACAATTTGTCAATCGCCCAAAAAAAGGCTCGTGTCAATTAGTCGAAAGAAATGCTCAAAAAATACGGTCGCGGTGCTTCGAAACACGTCTATGACATCGTGACAGGTGATGAATCGTGGATTTACGCGTATGAGCCCGAAAGTAAACAGCAGTCGACTGTCTGGGTGTTTCAAGATGAGCCAAATTCAACAAAAGTTGTTCGCGCACGAAGCACTTCCAAGCAAATGGTCGCCTGTTTTTTCGGAAAAACTGGACATGTCGCAACCGTACCACTAGAACAACGCAGAACAGTCAATTCTGAGTGGTACACAACCATTTGTTTGGCAGTTGTCTTCCAAGAAATCAGGAAAACCAACCGCCGAAGACGGATCACTCTTCACCACGACAATGCGAGCTCTCACACGTCGGCTGCGACAACTGCATTTTTGAGCACCCAAAAAATCGATTTGATGGGTCATCCGCCGTATAGTCCTGACTTGGCACCGAATGACTTCTTTTTATTCCCGTACGTAAAAAACAAACTGAGAGGTCAACGTTTTTCGACACCCGAAGAAGCGGTTGCTGCATTCAGAATGCATGTGTTGGAGATACCTCAATCAGAGTGGCAAAAGTGCTTCGACAATTGGTTCAAACGCATGCAAAAGTGTATAGATCTTCATGGGGAATATTTTGAAAAACAATAAAGTGATTTTCGATGATCAATATTTGTTTTTGTTCTCTAATCCCGAAATATAAAAGGCAACCCTCGTACCACATACATTTGCCGCTGCATGTCTTCAGTAAACATAAACAAACATTCCTACAGCATGGTCTCATCCACTTGATCTGGTACACGATGCTGTCAAACGTCTGCAACCCTCATCAAGGAGTTTCATATTGTAGTAACCTCGGCCACCTTCGACGGTTCGTTACTCAGACCACCCACCCTCAGCGTGTCATCTCAAGAACCGGTTTCTTGGGATTCAGGCGCTCAACGTATTTGAATATTTACATTCAGAGGCTCGGATCTCCGTCGTCGAATGTTTATATTAAATCGCAGAGTTCTCTTCGATGCCCTGTAGTTGCCCGCCCCTTTGACCGAGGGACGGATCCTCTTAAGGTGATGTTCTCATCTAGAGACCCAAAAATGACGTGTTTTTCTTGAATTCTTTTCTCAAAGTCGGAAGCAAATATTAATGTCAAATTGAATACACATACTTATTAAGTATATAGGTATACATAAAAATTATTTTTAGTGAAAAAAATTAAAAATTGTCAGTTTATAGATGGCGCAGTGTGATGATTCGAAAAAATGTACCCAATCGGCCTCCATCGTAGCGCTGTTTGCAATCGTCTGTAATCATACAACAAAAAGTTTTTTGAAGTTATATAATATTTGCCGAGTGGCGCAATTTTATGGAAGTTTAACAAAGCTCGAGCTCAATAAGGCCAAGAGCGGATCCCGGTTGTAGTGCCGATGATGATGATGAATATTTGCCGGAGTCTGGACCTATCTTTAACAAAAAAAAAAAAATCGAAAATAAACAAAATGGTGGACATGCAATTTAATGTATGTATTTTCGCTTTTTTTTTTTTGCTCTCTAACGATGAATAGAAATTTTGAAAAAATCATCTACATTAATGTTCAAACTCCAATAAATTTAATTTACTTTAAAATAAAAAATAAAAGACCAACCCATCGAGTAGTTCTTGAGATATCGTTGAGGCCAACGTGAAATACATGGATTCGAGAAACACTCGTTTAAAGTTTCAACATGCCGTACTAGGATGGGTTGAACAGTTTCCGATCTGACCTACAGATGGCACCAGCAGGTATAATTACTATATCAGGTTCTATACTGCTATGTCCCATTAGCTTGTATATACATTTTCAGGTCGATTGCTCTGTTAGCATACATTTGAGAGCCTACTGAACAAGACACATCGGAGTGAAAAATAAACGACCTCGCTTGACCTCTCGTTATCCTGCGGTTTTTTTTATAAAATTATTTCCGCAGAAACGATTTGGGGATTTAGTCTACACACTAGAAGCTATCAAAAAATGGAAAGAAAAAAATCGATTTTTGAAAAACTTGATGAGAACTCCCCTTAAAGGGTCACGGTGGTTCCCCATACATTTGTTTCTTTAACCACTACATCTGATTTGAAAATCAGTGATCAAATGGGATTCGATAAATCGAGTTGACTCCCTCTAGCGGTGCAAGTCATATATATATACTCTGTTTATATATATATTAACTCTGTTTCAATAAAAACACCAACTCAATATTTAGCGAAATAGAAAGAAAAATATCGGTTTGTTGGAAAATGTGTGAAAGTTTCACCATTTACTTTGAAAACGTATCTTTAATCAAAAGAAAAATAACGAATTCAAATGAAGAGATAAACGACAAACTACGAATAAAGTTAATATAATTTTCCCAGTAACTTTTTCCAGTTAATATAATTTTTCCAGTATAAACTAAAAGACCTGCGCAAAAGGGCTGGAAATCAAGAGGAACTAACGAATAGATTTAGCATCCTAGAGAATGCGAGTTATGGGGAAGAGGAAACCAATAATCTGGGTACTAAATGGGCATCGATGAGAGACACAATCAAACAAACAGCCCAAAAGGTATTGGGACTTAAGAAAACAATTAAGTCCAAGCCTTGATTTGATGATGTGTGCAGGCCAAAGATCGAACAACATAAACGCCTCAGAGTGATCCACTTAGAAGGATATGATGAAGTCAACGCAGAAAGATACGCGACAATTCGGAAAGAGACAACGAGACTTTTCAAATGCAAAAAACGCGAATGGGAGAAGACTCGGATCGAAAAAATCCTAGAAAATGCTAGAGGAAAGAACATCACAGGTATGTATGTCGGCTTAAATTCCATTAGAATGGCTACCGACGGAGAACCAAAATAATTCGAGACAGAAACGGCTGTCTGGTGACAGAAACAAAAAATATCGTGACAAGATGGAAGCAGTACTTTGAAGACCTGCTCAATGTGCGCACCCATCAACTACAAATAAACGCACCAGACGTACATACAGCCGAGCCTCAGATCCCAGAGCCCTTTTTCGACGAAGTTGTAGACGCAATAAACCGATTGAAAAACAACAAGGCTCCCGGAGTTGACTTCATACCGGCAGAGCTTGTAAAGCATGGAGGAGAGGCAACCACCCGAAAGATCTACCAACTCATCAAAACAATATGGGATAAGGAAGTCATGCCGGAAGAATGGAAAACCTCAATAGTCGTCCCCATTTTTAAAAAAGGCGACAGATCTTATAGCGTTTGCGCCGTGTGATTCGAACTGACGCTATGACAGTTAGAATCACCAAAAATTGAACCAATGCTTAACACATCAGGCTACTGGCCGCGTGTACGAATTCGATTTCTAAACTCAAGTACACTCAACTGATGTGGGATTGTTATATTATGGCTATGGTATACGGTGCATTTTCTTATTCGATTTTCGTTCGGTGTTCTTCACTATTTGCTTGTGTACTGTGTGTGTATCTGTTAAAAACGCCACAGTTCTCATACCATCATAGCCACAGAGTAACTTTGTTACGATCAGCTTCGTGTGCGAACGACCGAGCGAAGAGCGAGCGTACGAGAGAACGTCGGAGGAGGCGAGTGCGAAACTTCGCCTCCTACATTTTTTTTTGCCGACGTTTTTTAACTCGAGAACTCATTTAATGTGATGGATTTCATAATGCTGCCGGTTTAACAATCGTGAACTCTGTAAAACACATACCAAAGAGTAATAGAATTCGTATAATTCTCATAAATAGTTATGATTCAAAATGATCGTGTGTTCCAGCTGTGGATATAGAGAAACAAAAGAAATATTCTGGCTGAAACTAATTAGCCAGGGCACACTTATACAGGACTGCTTCTAGATTGGAGTGGGTAACCAGGTCAGATATGAATGGATCCACTGAGCCGTTAAGAAAACGGTGTCATCTGTTTCATTTACTAACTGACGTTCAATGGCATCCTTCGGCTGAGCCCACATCAAATCCCAATTATGAAGCCCCTATAGCTGGTTTCCATGGAGAATCCTCTATAGAGTTGGTAAAGTCAACAGTGTCATGGTACTTTCCGTTTAATTTGTTTTATTTTTTACCTTTTTCTCTCGTAAAGATGTTTTTATTATAATTCAGTGCACATTTTTCCCACATTTTCCTCGTGCGGGAGAGGTGAAAAGCAGGTCAAAGAATTGCTTTTCATTAGCAAACTCTTGAATACGGACAGACTCTCTAGAAGTCGTGCAGGAAGAAGGGGGTATGACATAAAATGAACTTTTTTTATAGGTAAAGTGTGGCTAAAGATTGTTTTTTACAAAATTCCTCATGACTTTTTATCCGAGTCCACGAGTTAAAATTGTTTCAAAAAGAGAGAGGACGAGACGAAGAAATTGCTGGACAGGCAGAAAATACCACTGCAGCTGTGAATTTCTAAGTGCCTTACTCATACTCAATACAAGCGTCGACTGGTGACTCTTAGTCGCCTTTCCAGTCAGTCACATTCACAATTTAGTGACAGCAATACTTGTTCGTGAACGATGATAGTTGGAAACTAGTTGTGAAGATTGTGCTGTGTCATCTACCGCTGGCCGAGGATTTTAAATTGTGAAACCAAAGTCCGATACGCTGTGGGGCAGGATTAAAGTAACTTCAATTTTTACATCGTTCCTGTTTTTTGTTGTCGTTGTTTATTTAGAATTCCTTGGGAGAGCATTTTTTTTATGAGGACGTATGAAACTTCAGGAGCAGTAGCTTTTGATTAAGTTTCTGATTTTTACGTTTCACTGCTATTTATGTATATTCCTTTTTATTTACTTTTATATTTTTATTTTTTGTTATCTGTACAGTTTATTCTTCCTACATTTTTCTAAAACGTCGTGTTCTTATAACGTTTGTATTCACAATCTTGTAAGTTTTCAAGGTTGTCTCTTTCTTTCTTATTCTTAAATAGTACTATAGTAACGTTTAGCAATGGTGATCAGAAACGTGATTCAAACCCTGGCTATGAAGAAAAAAAACTTAAAACCAAACCAGTAACATATAAGACATGGCCGCTTATGCACCAGGGCGTATTTTGTCTCTACTTAGGCTGCGAATTGCTATGTTAGATGGTGCTCCAATGACTTATTTGTTTTTATACTCTTTTATGTTGTGCTCTGCACTGCTGTTTCTATGTATCTATCGGGAACGCAATACATTTGCTACGTTTTATGAATTAGAAGGGAACGTGACTCGAATCCATCATAAATTGGTTGGAATCAAAGGACCGACGGACCAGGGCCGCTGCGCAAATATCTTAACTCGTTATACGAACCGCAAAGTTCTAGTATGCAGCGTGATTTGTCCGAATCCTCTGTAGCTCTTTATTCTTCAATATGGTTGCGTGTGCGTAATTCTTTGGAATCGCCACACATTCATTCAAATATTAACCCTTTGCACTCGAGAGGTGAGTCTCACTCACCACGCGGTTTGATGCCACAGCTCGAGCGGTGACTGTCGCTCACCACTTCGTTCGCTGCGGTAACTCGATCCGCGACGGTAACTGTTTACGTTTTGTTTCTTCGACGCGGGTTCCTACGCTCGTTTTGTATAATCTTATGAAGTGTAACAGAGATAAGACTTTCGTATCTGAAATTAGTACACAACTACGAAGCAGTCGGTATTTTCGGCCTTAGTTCGAACTTGACAGCCGAGGCAAAAACACTAAAAAAGTTTAAGTTTCTGATCCCCATTACCATGGAACGTAGTAGTGAAATAAGTTCGAGTGAAGATGAGTTTGATTTAGAGTTGCTAAACGAGGAAATTACAGCTATACACGGAGAGCTTGACGATAGAGAGAACAGAAGCAGTGATGATGATAGTGATGAAGTAAGAGGTGTAAGAAGTCGAAAGATTAGAGTAATAGACAGCGAAGGTGACAGTAATAGTGATACTGCAGAAGCCCCCCAATCCGACAGTTCAGAATGGGTTAGTTGCCCAGAATCAGAAGAAATACCCTCGAGAATACCGTTTATAGCCGGCAACATTCCTGTAGGACCGCACGTACTCGGAGACAAGAAAGAACCGTTGGATTTTTTCAAACTGTTTTTTACCGATGAACTCGTGCATGAAATAGTTACAGAAACAAATAATTACGCTAGAAGAAAGTTACAGAACAGGACGCTATCACAGTACTCGATATGGCGAAACTGGGAGAATGTGACTACCGAAGAAATGTGGGCATTTATTGGAGTCATAATAAATATGGGGACAATGCCGTTGGCGAATTTGCAAGAGTACTGGTCACGTAATGATGTCAGTTACATTCCTTTTTATTCAAACATATTCACTAGAGACAGATTCAGCCAGATTTTTTTGATGCTTCATCTAAAAACAATCCAAACAACAGATGCAGGTCGAAGAACACGTTTGCAGCTAGTAAGCTGCTTTCTTGATTATATCAATTCCAAACTTTTGAGGTACTTTACACCGGTTGAAGAAATTTGTGTGGATGAGTCCACTATCAAATTCAAAGGTCGGGTTTCATTTATAACATATAATCCGAAAAAACCGACTAAATGGGGTATTAGAGTCTACACAATGGCAGACTCAAATACTGGCTATATCTTCCTATTATGGAAGTCTTACCACGGAGAAATTGACCAGGCCCGACCTTCCGATATCAACAAGAATACCGCTGCACCTTTATACGATACTACTGGAAAAATTGCCTGGTAGCCAAGGACACCATATGTTTACAGATCGGTATTACACCAGCTATATATTGGCTGAAGAGTTGTTCAAATTGAAATGCCACTTGACAGGAACAACCTTAACGAATAGGAAGCATTTGCCAAACCAAATAAAAAAACCAAAATTTGGTACGAAATCAACATTAGCATTCCGCAAAAGAAATAACTTAGTTTTATCATGGAAAGACAAGAGGGTTGTCACGTGCTTGACGAATTGGAACAATGCAGGAATGAGTTCTGTGAGAAAAATGTTACGAGGCGGTGTTGAAGTTACCGTCAAGGAGCCTAATGTTGTAATAAATTATATAAAACATATGGGTGGTGTCGATCGTGCAGATCAATTGGCCGGAACGTACTGTTTCTTACGAAAATCATTGAAATGGTGGCATAAACTGTTTTTTTGGGGTCTGGAGATTTGCTCAGTAAATTCATATATACTCTATAAAATGACTAAACAACAGAGAGGGGAACAGCCGCTTAGTCACTTGCGGTATGCGAAAACTTTAGTTCAGCAATTGACGGCAGATTTTCGTCAGACACCTCCTCGATCTTCAACATCAACCTCCAGTTCCGAACACATCCGCTTAGATGGAAAGCTGCATATCATCCTAACAGGAGTTAGGAAGGATTGCAAAGTGTGTTCTAAAAGGACTGAACATGGCAAAAGATATCAAACTACATACTATTGTGATACTTGTCCCGAAAAGCCGGGCATACATCTCGGCAATTGCTTTCTAAAATACCATACAAAGCTTAAATTCAAGGACTAATGCTTCGTAAAACTGTAAAGATACATTAAACATTAAAATATAAAAGATTTGTGTGTTACTTCGTGTGTAATCAGTTTACGTCAGAGATAGTAAATGCACCAAAAAGCGCTACGAAACGTCTCGAGTTGCTGGTTCGGCTGCGCGAAAACGGCCTCGAGTGCAAAGGGTTAAATTTGCTTTTACGCATATTGTTTAAGAATAGTATACAAGCGTTCGTAGAATCGCTAATGGGCAGCTTTGAGTAAGCATCATTCCTCACTAGGTATCTGTCAACTTTCAATTTGTTTCATGTTTCAATTTCGCATGATAAATTGAGTTTATTATTTTTTTTTTTTTACACGAACGCGCACAAAAGGGCATTTTTGAGTACCCTTAAGTGTCAGGGCACAGTGCCAGCGGAAGGAGAGGAAGTGGATAAGGAAAGGAGTATCGATATACATTGGTCTTAAATGCCTGGACAGTACAATGACGAGGAACCACATGATCAGGTAGAGTATTCCACATTCGTGTGGTTCGGCTAAAGAATGACTCTCTATGTTTATTTGTACGCCTGAAGTCCACTTTCAACGTGAACTGATGCGCATTCTCAGATTGACGAGAATCGCGGGAAAATGTGTGAGGAGGCGGAACACATTCAGCAACTTCTGTTGAGCAACGACCGTGATAATGCCTATAGAAGAGAGATAGGCACGATACGTTGCGCCTATGCTCTAACGACGAAATTGATCGACTCACAGCTGGGTCCCCAATAAGTTTCACTGCTCGCTTTTGCACCCGGTCGAACACGTGTAGTGCAGTTTTAGATGCACCTGATCAAATATGGGAGTTGAAATCCATTTTTGGACGAATATACACCTTATAAATAGTGGCCAGGTTGGATGGAGTGAAGTAAGTTTTGCATCTGTTAAGGAACCCCATCGATTCGGCGCACTTTCCGCAACTTCAAAAATGTGGTCTCTCCAATTAAAAGTCGAATTAATACGAGCGTCGAGGATTGATAGTTCCTTGGCTTCGTCGATGCGCAATGCCGTTCATCGACAGTATATTTACTTTGGGGTTCGCCCTTGATGACAGGAGACAGCACTGAATTTTTAAGGAATTGAACTCTACCCGGTTAAATAATCCCCATTGATATATCTTGTTGAGATCGGAATTCAATGTATCAAGCATAACCAGCTGATTGGTATTGACGTTCGTAGAGTTTGGTCGGGAATGTTCGTATGAGTATGAGAAACTCAATGTGCTAACATCAGCAAACCAGTGAATTGGGTTGCGGGTAATGGACAAGAGATCATTTATAAAGATGAGGAAAAGTGTGGATGAGAGCACAGAACCTTGGGGAACACCTGCATTAATTTGATGGGAGGCAGATTTGACGCCATCAAGAACCACGTGAATTGAAGGGCCAGAAAGATAGTCTCTTATCCATTGGATCAGGGAATTGTCCACTCCATATGAATGTAATATTGATAAAAGGACTGGATGCCAAACTCTGTCGAAGGCCTTCGAGGTATCTAGTGCAACAACCTTACTTTTTTCGAAGTAGTGGATAGAATGGCTCCACTTTTCGATAAGGTACGCCATCAAATCTCCTGTGGACCTGTTCCTACGAAAGTCATATTGGCGGTCGTTGAGGAGGTCATTTTATTACAGATATTTCGAAAGTTGACGGTTGATAAGTGATTCCATTACCTTCGAGAGAATAGAAGTTAGTGCTATAGGTCGATAGGCAGAGAGGGACTGTGGCGGCTTCTGATAGTGCGTCAACACGGACGCTGGTTCAACAGAAACACCACCGATATTACGCTGGAAATTGTTCTTACCGGAAAAACCACACAAATGGCAAAACACACAGATGTAACCAGTAGCAATGAAACACACGGCTGTCTAATTGTATTTACTTGTTGAACTTTATTGAGTCTTGGAATTATTCTAGGGTATACAATTTCACTGTTCTGGAGTACTTTTGTCTCTGGACATCACAGGGTTCGACACATACACCGGGTAATGATATCAACGTTCTTACATTTGGATTCTTAACATTCAAATGTTCAATTTCTATGTTGTTATAACTCACACTCGACAATATTTACAAATGGGTATACAATTTAACTACGACACTCAACGACCTCGGCAAGTGTATCTCGTTCCGCGGGTCAAATCTTACTCCTGGTGACGCTGCGTCAATCGTATCGCCAGATGCACTGGGGCGGAGTCCCCGCCGCTGTAGTGCAAAGCAAATCCGATATCTCATCCCGGTGGCGGCCAATGAGAAATCGGCTCGGTTTGATTGGAAGTACTTCCATGTGATCGTGCAGATCTGGTTGGGTGTCCGTACACTGGAAGTGCGGAGAACGATAATGCATCGGAGGTTAGATGTGAGGGAGAGCGATCCATCCTGCAGCTGTTCAAATAAATGAACAAGTAACAGAGGCTGCAGGCATTGCTATCGTACACGATAGTGGCGATTGGCGGATGCAGAAATGGATTTCTGTGTATTGTGTAAACAGAAACGCTATTTCCGAGGTCAAGCGCCCAGATGCGTGTTTGTTTGCCTTAGCCAATGAAACATGGTAACGTTGGTTGTTTACACGTTCGGTTAAAATCATGCCATTGTAAGCAATAGAAGAAATTGCCGAAGGCAGGAATGGATTTTTCTATGACGTTAAGTCAACAGAAAATTTGTCCCCGATGGCAAGGGCTAGGGTGGAGATTGTTTGGATTAGAAAAACCGATCGTGGGACATGGCCGTTGATTTGATTGTTTGGACAACAATTATGGTCGTGTCCAACTCGATGGTCGGTTATCGGTGTAGGCGATCGATCATCGGAAATTTGGCTTGCAGATGTGCAAGCAAGCAAGTTGCCCGACTTGTCTTTTTGGACCAACGGATTGTTGGAAGAAGTAAACACAGGAGGATTGAAGTGTGTTTGATGAACATGTTGCCGACCAGAGGAACCGATCAGGTTCCTAAATGAGTCATGTAAGATGAACCGAAATGGTTTGGTTGATATGATTTCGTATGATGCCATGACAAGATGATGATCTTGCCGTGGATTTCTATTTCAGATAAGAAATGATTGACGGAGAGCTTTGTACTGCTCTTATGCAGGTAAGAGGCTATGATCGGTAATGGTATTGCAAGTTGGGAAAGGGGAGTTGGGTTAGGACGATGGGTGGTTTTTCGGGCAAGCCTTAAAGAACACCCGCAGGACGATTTGTCGCCCATTTTGGGAATTGGCTGAATGTTCGCTGACTTCCATCTATTTGGGAAACGGGCAGTAGAATAAAACAAGAGTTTCCGCAGTGGCTTAGAGAGTGAAGAGGAACTTCTCTTAAAGAGAAATGCCATCCGGACCAGCGGATTTGTTTACATCTAGTTCCTTGAGTGCGCGCACAACAGTACTCGTTCGGAAGTGAATCTAGCTCGGACCGTGCTGCTTATGCTCAAGTTGAGGCGGAAGTTGGGGTACAACTGATAGTATCAGGCAGCGTTGAGTTGGCTGCAAAACGTGCAGCAAGTAGTTTCGCTTTCTCTATTGCACTGGTGACTGGTTTGTCATCGACTATTAGCGAGGGAATGGATGAGGAGACTGAGTTTTGGATGTTCTTCACAAACGCCCAAAAGTTTCTACTACCTGTGGGAAAGTGTAGTATTTTTTGTCTCACTCTCTGGTCATGCAATAACTTTGGGCGTTGAATATATGCATTGCAGTAATTAATCCTCGACGCTCTCTTAAATATTTTCGGGTTTTCCTCAGTATTGTTTGATTTATACAACCGGATGCTCAACTCTTAATGGTTTCTCTGCACCTGGAATCGAACCACATATTTCTCTTCGGTGTCATACTCTTTATTCTGTGTGGAATAAAGGTTCGCATGGCAACCAGAATCGTGTCTGTCAATGTTTCCTCTATAGAGTCAACATCGTTATTGAGGAAAAGTAACGACCAATTTAACTTCTTAAAAAAGTCGTTCAGATCTTCCCAGTTGGCTTTCTCATAGAACCATACTGTTCTTTTGGAAGGTTTCTCGTTAGCATTGCTGTTAGTTAAAGGAAATTTAGCTGATACGACACAGCGGTCTGAAGTGCCCAAGGGCGAAGAAATTTCAGTTGTATGTTTGTTTGAGTGAGAGGTGAGAAACAGGTTCAGGGTGTTGGCGAAATGACCATCTATATCTGGTACCCGTGTTGGCTCATTGACGAGTTGAGTAAAATTATTTGACTCAGTAAAAAGCTGAACATACTGACCCTCAGGTGTAGTGCGTCCAGAGTGGCGAAGCCACTGAGAGTTATGGACATTAAAATCACCCGCAATAACGATTTCAGTGTGAGGGTATAGGGTCATGATCTTATCGATGGAATCAGATAGAGCATCAAATTTGTTAAAGGATGCGTTTCTATCAACATTTGGGCTTCTGTAAAGAATGCAGTAATGTATGATATGCTTACGAACGTGAGGTTTTAGCCACGAGAAATTAAATTCTGGATTGGAGCAGACGCCATTTTGTGGCAGAAGCTGATAAGCAATATCACTTCGTATGTATGTGGCTATACCACGATGTGGAAAGAACTAAGGAACTGGGTTATAAGCAAGTATAGTAAAATCAGAAATATCTGTATTAGTAATTACCTGAGTCTCGCTAAGTGCAAGGATAGTTGGTTTCTGGTTACCGACGTGGGCAGACACAGAGGAGAAATTGCATCTTAGGCCGCGAATGTTACACAGATTAACCGACTAGATCCGTGCCGAAATCCAGGTCATATCCCTTTCGTGACGAATATTAGGCCACTCAAAACGCGAACTGTTTTTAAGTGTTCATTTATTAGGGAGGTCAGAAGTAGGATCTGACTTTCAATAAAGGGGCAGAATCTTATATGAAGTTTTTGGCGGAGTTGAAAGTGTTTGGAGGGACGGTCTGTCCCAGCTGGAGGGTGAGAGTCCAATTGAAGGCGGTTGTTCAGAGCCTTTTCCGGATTTTTGTTTTTACGGCGAACAACGCAATGAGTTTTAGTTTAAAGTTTGCCCTTTATATTATTTGGTTTGACTTTATTGATTTTAAAACATTTGGGCGGAAGATATGCAGGACCATATGAGTAAGGCGTACGAAATTCCAGATCGGATTAGCTGCTTATAGCAGAGAAGCTTAACTTTAGTGTCAACTTTCTTGCTCCACTTCAAAGTGTTATGCAGGTGCTTAGATCCACGGATGCCCCTTTGAAGAATGTGGGTCACATGTTTGATGAAATTAATTTTTGGGGTATAGATGACCCCCAGATATTTCATCCTGTCCTGTGGTCTAATCGTAGTACCTCCTATTTGCATTCGAATATTCTGTGAATATCGAGAAGTAGGTTGGGAGTGTTTACTACTCAGAATTACAGGTACTGTTTTGGATGAATTGAGTCGAATTTCTCACCGACTGTAATAGCTGATCTCGAATCAAAAATGCGCCGCCCTTTTATACTCTCCATCTACAGAAATTTGATAAAAATTGTACATAATAATTCCAAGAAGCACAAGCAAGATTTTGTGTGGGCTTCAATTCGAATGGGAATTTGTTTGAACAAATTCCCGCAAGGTAAAATCATGAATTGCATTTAGAATTAGGCATTTCATGATGTTAGGCATAATGGGAATTGAATCAATGTGCGAGAAATAGATTTTTGGTTTAATTTGTCGTTCGTATGATTCACTTGTTGAAGCAGATCGGGATTGTAGATAATAATGGGGATTGTTTGGGAGTAGTGATTTAGGATCAATACAACGGTTGGCGAGCGCCTTTTTGTGATGTTGCTTCGTCTTCGCGTGGAGTAGATTTCTTAGCGCATTTGCGGTCATCATACGCTTTATAACTCATAATTCAGAACGTTTAAATAAATTATAAAGGCAAAATAACAACGTAGCTACGTTACACGTAACTCGAACTGCAGCGTACAGGTGATTGACGAAACACGTGCTCTTACAATAGTAAACACGTACTATATAGTCTACGTATACATATAATATATGTGTTATACACAGTATACCCGCCTGTCACGCGGTTGGACAAACAGATCGTGGTGATTGGAATTGCAGTTGTGTAAGCAAGCTGCTTGTCATTGCTTTTGTCGTTGGGCAAAAGGTTGGCTAGACATGTGCATGCAGGGAAATTGCTGTGCAAATGTGGGCTCCTCGATAGTATAGTGGTTAGTATACCCGCCTGTCACGCGGGAGACCGGGTTTCGACTCCCCGTAGGGGACCTCTGGCGCAAGAGTAATGACCTTGCCCGGAAAAAATAAATCATTATGAAAAATTTAACAAATCTCAGGACTTGCGAAATAAGGCCAAGACGGGTTCCCGGTTGTAGTGCCGATGATGATACAGCGACATCTATAACATCGTTTTGAAGTATATTTTCGACGGCTGATAAGTTATAGGCATAGATATGACCGCGCGATTCAAAAATGCAGCTTCTACAATATAGTCGAAATTTGCTTTTTTCCAATCTCAGAGTTGCTTTAAAAAATTGGTTTTGAGAACATTTTTGAGCTTTTTTCATGATTGGAATTTATTGATTATAATTATAGGTATGTTTCGGCGTAATTTAAGTCAATAAAAAAAATTAAGAAAAAAAATGCAAACAGATATACATCCCTTAACACAAATGTCTACAGATAAAACATGAGCATTTTCTTATATCTGATTTTAAAAATATCAGTTTTAAAATGTTGACATTGGTTTGGTGAGTGAGGTTTACATGCACTTAACTTTAACTAGATGCAATTATATCCACTTAAATATTTAGAGAAGGATTCAGGTGCAAGGGCCATCAACCAAATGTGAAAATGGTGAAATGTCTATTCAGTAAACAGGAATGATAAACGCATTGACATTTTTACCAAAAGGAGGAATACGTTTTTTTTTTTTATGGGACTATGCTATGTTTTATATAACGATAGGAAGCATATGTGACTAAGATTGGAAAAACCGCAGTACTCTCCACAATGGGTTTATTCTTCTAGAAATATTTCCTTTTTCTGGAAGATTAAACATCTTATCGGAGACAACCATGTTCCAATTATTGACCGTGCTTTTTGTGGTGCCAGAGAAAAAGGGTTATCCCATAATAGCGATAATTCCAATATTCCAGATCAACTACATTTTAGTACGAAGATCAGTGAACGAGGTAAATCAGTAATAGACAGATTCCTTTCCACCTAGTGGTGGATATGTGGCGGTTCCGCCAAACCCCACTGTTACTTACCCAAAGAACCCCCATAACTGCTACCCAACTTTCATAATTTCTTGCTAATGCAATCGCATTAGCACCTGTAAATGGTTTACGCATCAAGCTTATCAAATTTATTTTTTTAAAAGCTTTTAGAAAATAATTCTTACCTTCGTCCATTCATTCGAATCCAAAAATTCCCCATAAGAATTCTATCCAAATTTATCACAGATCCCAATCATACATACGCATTACCTAGGAATTCCTGTAAAGAATTTTTCCCACAAGGGCATTCATCCAGGCATCAATGCATCTCTGCATTAACGACCAAGAACCGAATTCTCGTTTAGTGTAAACACTCACACTAGAGTTCGACACTCGAGTCGCCTTAGATGCCATATACAATTGGCGTATATGTTATACAAACCCTCATTGTATAACCATCTAATTTGCTTCGAAATGACCTGCAGCTATTGATACAGCTGCAAGCAGTTTACCCCGAAATGCTCCGTTGTTTGAATCTCCAAACAATCATCGACTTCGCGCATAGCCGCCGGATTGAATTCAAAGCATAAACAATGCAAATATAGAATGCAAGCAAAGGATTCGTTTCGGCCACCGACCCAAGATACGATATACAATTCTCATTGTATAAAGTATTGTAATACATTAGCACCTCTTTCGAATGGCTATTCGCCTATTTACACAAGGGCATCACTCATCTAAGACTTTTATGATGCCCTGGTCCCATCTTTGCTTTTACCACTATTTCTTCGATGCATCTTCGTCTATTTATTTAGCCGCGATGCACATCCTAGACAACGATCTATACCGTCCCTTTGTCTTTTAATTTCCCTGGATCCGTTCCACATGACCTCGAGGCATGAGCAAACAAAGACCCAATTAGCATCCGATGAGATTTGGCTTGTTTGCCTAGCACACCGCATGGATGCACATATGCCCTTTCTTTGTTTTAGATTCGTTCTCATGGTTTCGTCCCATCAATGAACCATGTACACACATACATGTGTACCACTATGATCTTTATTAGGAGATCTGGTTTTCTATTCCACAGAGAGAGACTTTACGTCTCCCTTGTGGTAAGTAGAAGCATATCATTAGCGGGAAGAAGATATCCACCATCACCGAATCGAGGGTGAATCAAGAACCAGATTCTAACCCTCGATTGAGTCTTTTTACACGCGTCGACCACCACGGTCGTTCAGTCTCCCGCTCCCCGATGCGCACGGGGATGCGATTCTATGTCGAGTGGAGTACGCGCGGCTTTAATTTAAACGTTTTTTTTTTCCTAGCGCGTGTTTAATTAGGTAATTCTTTCTTGTGTCACCGGTTATTTTGTTGTCAAGTAGAGTACACTGTCGTGTATCTTACTACATCTGTTGTGAAATAAAAAAACAATAGTAATAGTAAAATAAAATAAAAATAAAAAACAATGGTACAAATAAATAAAGAATTAGTGTGTTTGATTTCCGGGCTACTGTTCCTGGGAGCACTTATCCTTCTCATTTGTGAACAACTGTGTGCATCCGAATTAGTGAAGAGAACAGTTTTTCTGGTGGACAATACGTGTTGGAACTTTGTGATGATTGGTGAGGACGAAGCATAACCTAGTGCCCGTGTTTGGTACAATACTTCGTTCCCCACAGATACGTAACGAGAAAAGAACCTTACATGATTTTTATTTATACTTACTTTATTCTCAGTCAGTAAACTACTGAAATCCAAACTGCTGTGATGTAATATATAGCTCCGTGTTTATAATCATGCCGATTGATCTATACGGAAACATGGGCTCCCACAAAACGGGAAGAAAACATTCCGCGTATTTGAGAATAAAGTTTTAAGGAGTACCTTTGGCGGTAAATATGATGAAGAGGCAGGGCAATGGAGGAAACTCCATAACCACGAATTGGAAGAGCTTTACAGCAAACCTTCAATGGGAGAGTATTCAAGGCGCGAGGATTAAGATGGGCCGGACTTGTGGCGGTAATGGGCAACGATAGGACCATGCGTAGAATTCTTGACGGAAGACCAAAGAGAAAGAAACCGGTGGGACGACTGCCACGGATATGGGAGGAAAATGTAAGGTCTGCCCTCGAGGATATCGGATCAGTTGGTCAAGCGTGGAAGGAAAGTGCACAGGACAGGGAACGATGGCACACTTGAGTCAGTCAGGTCATGAACTTCCGGGTTCCTATAGACCAATAAATAGTAGTATATATAGTATAGTATATAGTACTATTCTCAGTTTTTTTTCTTTTATTTATTCTCCTGGTTTTTAACATTTTTTTTCGTACAAAAAATAAATAAAACAAAATAAAATAAAAATTAATATAATAGGAAAAAAAATAATAATGAGAAAAACGTCAAAAAAATATATTAACTATAAAAACAGGAAAACAGAACGTTCTCTTGTTGATGTGATTGATTCGAAGAATCAATTGTTGACTGAGTGGACTACATCTTGGTGTATAAATTCGACGAGTGCCTCCTTGTTCTGTATTATGGACTGTATTCCAGTGCTAATTAGTCCGAATGAAATAACCGGAAAATAAAGGTTAAAAGTAAAGACTGTGTTTATAAAAAAGTTAAGTAATCTGAAAATGCCTCCCAGTGAAATTTGGGAGAGCTTGTGCATTGTTTCAGATGGCGATAATTTATTATTAAGTCAGTTGTTGTAACCTTGAATTAATTTCAAAAGATTTTAGCTTTTTCTTGGCCTTGATGGTATTGGTTTTTTTGCAGAAACCTTTAGGAAAATTCTAAAACCATTATTTCAATGCGGTTTACTATTGGATAATGATTTCTAATCCTGTTTATACACTTAGAGAATTTGACATTTTGGATACACGCTCTTTATCGTACACGTTGTCTTCGATTTCTTTACATTTGCATTATATATTGGACATTCTATATTTTCAGACTGGCGAGGAGGGGTGAACGACCATGATCGGGTTCAACGACAACTATCCGTATCTTCAGACAGTAAATTACTCGATGATGATATCAGGGAAGAGACACGAGTTATTATGAGACCAAAAAAACCTCCCAGACCTAAATCGGAGGTTTTCCTAAACAAACAAGACCCGCATCCGAGACGGAAACGGTTTAGTGCATTTGGCGTGAGTATAATATCTAACTCGTATTATTGTATTTTAAATTAAATCGTATTATTGTATTTTAAATTAAACACGCGATGCTGAATTGTAGCACACTCGTGTTTTTAAGTTGAAAAAAGTGTATGTATTATGGCTTCATTGATTAATTGACTGATTGACTAAGCTTTTAAGTTTAGTGTTTCAAACGTGTGAATAATACTAAGTACCAGTACGGTTGACAGCGCCGACAATTTATTCAATTAAATGAGATTTTTGGATATGTATTGCCAATGGTTGAAAATTACCAATTTATTGGGAAACAGCATTCTCAAAACACATGCTACTGAGGACAATTAGTAATAATGCAGTCTTTTATAAGAAATCATCATCATCATCGGCACTACAACCGGGATCCGGTCCTGGCCCCATTTAACAAGTATGAGGCTTGTTAAATTTTCCATAATAATTTGTTTTTCCGGGCAAGGTTATTAGCCGCCTTGCGCAATTTTATAAAAAATACGAACGCTCTAAATGTCGATGTGTATATTTGTTTGGTAAATTGATACAATTGTTGTGACATTTTTAAATATCGGCGGCGAAAATTTTTTCCAAACGCAAAACCTAACAAATCCAGTGTTATAAAATTATTGTCAGCTGTTTAAAATAATAATACTAATCCAACAAATAATTATGTGCATCCACAATCATGGTGTGCGTATTTATAAAAATACGCGTTAACAGGCTTGTCTTTGATTTGTACACTTCTCTCGGGGAAGGCGAACTTAATTATAGTTCAGTCGAATTTCTCTACAGCGAAACTCAACTGATTATGATTCAAAACACTGTGAATCGATGTTTTCTTTCCCCTGTGGTTCATTTTCTTCCGCTCGCATTACGTATGGATAAGGTTACCAAAAAGTCCTTTTTGTGCGTGGGCATTATAAAAAATAACAGCTATCAACTATCAATGGTAATGAATTTCCATAGCCCCGAGATGTCACCAAATAACTGTTGCAGTTATTGTTAAACAGTTGCAGGTTGTAACGCTCCGGAAACACTCACGCGAGCAGGGAATTCCAGAGCTTTCTCACTCTGTAACAGAACAAATTGTGATGCAGAGGTGTTCGCGCCCTCGGAAGATGAACTGCAAGGTGGTGCGATCCGTCGGATTGTCTCGTGGAGTGTATATAAATGGAATTGCGCGGAACAATCCACGAATCTCCGACGAGCTTTACCCGTGATAATATCTGTAAAACAGACAGAGGTCAGCTACGCGCCTTCGATGTGATAGCGACTGGAGTCCCGACGTCAGCGCCGCGTCCCCGATTAGGAGGATCGCTCGTCCCTGTATGCTCTCAAGTAAGTTGGCGGTGTGTTTAACAGCAGAGCTCCAAGAATGAGAGCGATATTCCAGCGCGAGTCTAATTTGGGATTTATATAGGAGAAAACGTTGGGCTGGAGTGAAATATTTCTTGGCTCTCAAAAAATAACTCAGTTTTCCAGAGGCGGACCTGGTGATGTTCGCCACGTTTTTATGCCATGATGCATTCCCACAGACCGTGGCGCCGAGCAATTTCATGCTTTCCTCAGATTCGAGGGATTGGCCATTTATTTACGGGAGAAGACGTTGACCCGGAGTCAAATATGATATTTTTTGTCTCTAACAAGATACCTCAACTTTATACCTGCCGACGAACGTGTTCCCACAGACCGTGACGCCGAGCAAATTTATCATTATCATTGGCACTACAGCCGGGAACCGGTCTTGGCTTTATTTAGCAAGTCCTGAGGCTTGTCAAATTTTCCATAATGAATTGTTTTTTTCGAGCAAGGTCATTAGTCTCAGGCAAGTTTATGCTTTCCCTAAATTCAAGTTCTTGGCCATTCATCGCCACCTTTGGAACCGATGATCCACTTTTCTTTGTGAATGTTGTATATTGCATATTCGTTGCATTGAAGTCGTCGAGATTGGTCTTTCCCCACTGCAAGACCTTATCCAGATCCCGATTCAGACAGTCGATCCGCCTAAATCTCAGCTGGTGCGACGTTGATGGCAGATCACTCGGAAAAGAGAAAACTAACTACTATCATTCACGAAACTGCACACTCTGCTTTCAGTTGACTCCATCAAAACATGTATGTGAAGCAAAAACAAGGTTGGAGCTAAAATAAAACCTTGAGGCACCCCCGAATTAACAGGATACAGATCCGAACACTCGCCGTCCACAACAACCCGGATCGATCGATTTTCGAGGAAGCTTTTCGTCCAGTCGCAAAGTTGCTGGAAAAGTCCGTACGAACGACGCTGCTCAGCAATGCCCCGTGTCGGACGCGGTAAAAAGTCTGGGATAGATCCAGTGCCACCGCCTTTCACTCACCATGCCCTTCAATCGTAGATGTCCACATATCGGTTATAAGCGTCAAACGGTCTCCCATAGACCGTTTGTCACCGGATCCGTGTTGACGATCATTCGGAAGTGCGTTACACTCCAAATACTTAATTACCTCGGCATTTATGATCTTTTCCATGACCTAAGATGACATACACAGTAATGCTACTGGTCGGTAATTTTGTGCTAGCCACTTTATCCCCTTCTTTAGGATGGGCTGAACTCGAGCCACCTTCGAGAAGATGGAAAATGCCTCTCGTGCATAAGAAAAGCGGAGGACCCGGCCAAGAACCGGCGACAGTTCTGGAGCACAGTTCTTAAGAACTACTGCTGGTATTCCGTCCAGGTCGGTTGCTTTCTTACAGTCTAGTCCACGTAGATTTCGTTGTATAATACGCGGACGAACCTCACATCTCCCATCGAAGACCGTACCCATCACAGGTGGTTCCAGAAGACCAGCATCGAGGTTTAAATTCGCGGAAAATAAATTCGGGAAAACATTAGCCTTATATTTTAAATTTGTGACTAGTGTCCCGCTGTCCGTCACTAACGGGTGAAAAGAGGACGAAGCAGTGTTAGTGCTGACAGCCTTTGCCGTTGACCAGAAGGGACGCGAACCAGTTGGGCAGTCAGATAAAATTAGTTTTATTGGTTGTTTATTGATCAGACTTAACGCCGTAAGCCTTCTTCGTGGTATCTATCGCCTAATTGCACGCGTTTCTGATTCTAACAAAATTCGTTCCGTTAACATCGGTGGGATTGGATCTGTGGGGGTAGAAGTATGGTGAGTCGGCCGGGGTGTTGTTCACTTCTATTCCCCAAACTAGTTGTCCACTCCACACTGTTCGCCGGGATGATCCAAGAAACACCGCAGTTCACAAAATAAAACACAGTTTATGATTAGAAATTTTATTGTTTTTCAATCTATACAATTAATGCCCGCGCAGGACATTTCTATATTAAATTTTTAGGCGTACTTGTTAATTCTGTTTTAAGTTAACTTGTTTGTAGATGCAGTTTATCGAATTAATTCATACGTATTAGATCGTGTTAAAATACCACACGACACTACATAATTATATTGCAAAACTCCGAACACTCGCGACTCCCTGGAGGGACGCACTCAGGGGTGTGGCCTCTCCCGTGTGGACGATGGAGTGGTTGAAAGACGACTCCTCGAGGGCTGAATTCCGACTTTGATTCAACCCTTAGTTCGCGATGAGTTTGGTGCGTGGCGAGAGAAAATTTCTCTCTCTGGTGAATAGGGAACCGGCTCTCTCGGGGTAGATCATAGTGGTGTGTGCGTGGTTGATCGTACAGATCACGTTGTTTATCCATGCGCTGTAGTGCAGGATAAACGAAATTGTACCAGGGACAAAGAACAAAGGGAAAACGAACCAAGGGCATCATAGGTAATGCAGCTGAGTAAATATTCTGTGCCTCATTAGAGCGGCATTGGGTGCTAATTGATTTTAAATACTTACAGAATATGAATTGTATATAGTATCTATTGCCGGCGGGAAGAACCGAATTCTTTGTTTGCATTTGTTTACGCTGAAGAATTCGGGTTGGGCGGCTATGGGCGAGATGCGGTGATTGTTTGTAAGTTGGACAAACGGATCGTGGTGATTGGAATTGCAGTTGTGTAAGCAAGCTGCTTGCCATTGCTTTTGTCGTTGGGCAAAAGGTTGGCTAGACATGTGCATGCAGGAAAATTGCTGTGCAAATGTGGGCTCCTCGATAGTATAGTGGTTAGTATACCCGCCTGTCACGCGGAAGACCGGGGTTCGATTCCCCGTCGGGGAGCCTCTGGCGCAAGACTAATGACCTTGTCCGGAAAAAACAATTCATTATGAAAAATTTAACAAACCTCAGGACTTGCTAAATAAGGCCAAGACCGGTTCCCGATTGTAGTGCCGTTGATGATGATGATCATGATGAAGCAAGCTGATTGCCATTGCTTTTGTCGTTGGGCAAAAGGTTCGCTAGAAATGTGCATGCAGGAAAATTGCTGTGCACATGTGAGTCAGGATTTGCCGGCGAGGAGAATCGATAAGATATATTACCTTAATGTTTCCCGTTGGATGTGAACCAAAATGCCCTTTGAGGAAACTCGATGTTGCTTGGTAATGATGATAGCCTTGGTGGTGGTAATGTGGTGTGCACATGTGCGGCAGAATTTTTTTACTGCTTTAAGGATGCATATGCCTGTAAAGAATTCTTTTCAGGGAATTGAGAAAATGCATTGGATACATGAATGGTAAGAATTCTTTGTAGGGAATTTTAGGTAATGCACTAAGTGCCTCCTCGAAGTCCTCGAAGGAGGAAATGTTTGCGGGCATGCAAATGGGGTTGGGTTGCAATATGGGTGGTTCTTCAGGCAAGGTATAAAAGAACCCCCGCTATAATCTGCTCGATTTTTTTCTCAAACCAAGGTTTATCAGATGAATTTCGCTTGAAGGAATGTGGAATGTAAATCTCCGTCCGGAGAAAAATAGTCTCTAAATGTTTGCGTTAACATTGGAGTCTCCAAAGCACACCTCAGCCCACGAAAAGGATACGAAGAAATCTCGCAAGTCGTCCCAGTTAGCAGCCCCAACACATAGCGAAGCTGCTTAGGTCGGTTATTCGCTAGAAATGCAAGTGGTTGCGCGACAGACACCAAGCAGTGATCTGAGTTTCCCAGTGGCACAGCAATCTCCACTTTTATACAGTGGCTCGGATGACAAAAACAAATCCAGCGTGTTCGCATAATTACATCCGGTATCCGGCACTCGCGTTGGTTCCTCCACGAGTTGAGTCAAATTGCGGCTAACAGCGAACAGCCCGCCAGCCTTCCAGCCTCGTCGGTTCTGCTAAAATATACCAACCAGCCGGAGTTATATACATTAAAATCGACAGGACTACAATTTCAGAATCCGGGTGGTTGATCTGTGTCCAGTCGGCGGTACGTGAAAGATGATCAGTGTGTCGCTGGTCGATCGTCATTAGGGGAGCGGAAAAGATAACAAAGAAATTTAACAAAATTCCCCAGTGAAGTTTGAGCGCAATCTGTAATTGAGTTTGGGTACAGTATTCGATTTTGTCAGTCCACCTCGAGCATTTCACTTCTCTAAATCTGTGTTCACCGATCTTGCCTGTGTGACCAATGTTAGCTCTGCGGGAGTTACGTTCTTAAAATTGCGTTATAATTAAACTCCTACTACAAAATATAACATACCCGTCTGCTGCAAAAAGGTCCAGACAGCACAAAACAGCTTTTATGGAATAGGGTGCAATAGGAAGTATGGCGGGGGATGGCGTAGACAAGGACGCCCAGAGCCTGGGAGTGCCAAACTGGATGACATCGGCTCGAAATCGGGACCGGTGGAGAGATTTGTTAAATAAGGCCAAGACCGGATCCCGGTTGTAGTGCCGATGATGATGATGATGCAATAGGAAGGCGAGTTTTTTCTCGGACATCCCAGGAGAAAAAGGAACTCAATAGTGAAGCCACCAAAGAAGGAATCTCGTGAGTCCGAATCCAAGAAAAAAAGGAGTCGTGCTGTTACTGAAGACTTGCTCCGCGGATTTTATTTTTCTTCTTTGGCTAGTATGAAGATATGCTATGCCCTGCGACTTTCGTTTGCCAGTTTTACTAAAAAATATAAGAAAACGTCAGGAGAAGGGAAAGGCAAATCAAATGAAACGCGGGACATAGAAAACAAATGCTTTCGAAAACAAATGCTTTTTTAACATACTGCAATCGCCAATCGCCTTCTATGGTCTTGATCGCCCTAACTATTGGAATATTCTTTCCGTTAGCACATCCTTTATGGGCGGAGGATTTTCAGCGACCCAAACACAAAAAAAAAAAAACATTTCGTAGAGATGATTTTTCCCAGAAAAATGGCGTTTTTACATTCTCGTGCGCGCCAGTTCTTTATAATGGAATTTTCCTACCCTTGAGCTCAAACTTTTATCTTGAAAATGATTCAAATTTCTTTCTGTTACGTGTTGTGGCTATCGAGATATTACAGCGTTACCGCTTCAGTAGCTGAATTGGTAAATAAGTTGTGTTATAGTTGATGGTGCAAACGGAGGCTCAACTGACCTCCCCGGGTATTGCGCGGATCAGCAAAATTAATATGTGGTAGGTTGCGCACCAAAGCTCAACAGCCCGGTGTAGTACCACCCCATTAGGCTATAAGCTTCGTGAAATGGTTGAGATAAATCCTTGACAATTTCTCAGTATTTAGCGGATAGACCAGAAAAAATGCCATCTTAGGATACCGACTCAGTGCCAGAAATCCTGCCATGTAGTTTAGGACCTATTTAAAATAATATGATAAAATAGGATTAGTGGGTCAAGTAATACATTTCATTACGATGACCAATGTCGAAACGTGGAGGGAAAGTGCCCAAGACAGAGAACAGGGGGCCTAGCCGAATTAGTGAGGTCATGAACTTTTTACTGCCACCCCCAAATACTTAGCCTCCGTTGTCGTCCCACGATAATGGGATTCTCTTGAAATAATTTTATATTTGCACTTTTCTGTGTAATTCCGATTCATTTTCAACTGCTCCGAAACGGTCACTTACAACTTTAAATGCGTTTTTCTCGAGCAACGATTTTTTTAAAAACAGTACAATACTAGTTATTGGCCTGTAGGAACCCGGAAGTTCATACCCTCTCCGAGTCGATTCCGCTATCGTTCCCTGTCCTGTGCACTCTCCTTCCACGCTTGACCACCTGATCCGATCTCCTCAAGGTCAAGCCTAACATTGTCCTCCCATCTACGTCGCGGCCGTCCTGTCGGTCTCTTTCCCGTTGGCCTACTTTAAATCAGTACACAGTATACTAGAACAATTTTCATTCAATCGATTTAAAATTCTTCTTGTGTGAGTAACTCCTGGTACAATAAACCCGGTAGATGTAGGTCTGATGAGTCGCCACTACCATAAGGAAAAAATTCATCAAGAAAACACTGACTCGACAAAAAGAAGACATCGACTAGTCATTGAGGTCATGAACTCTCGGGTTCTTACAGGCCAGTAGATAGCTATAATAATAAACCTACACTTTACTTGATAAAGCGCTTTGCCTACTATGATGATTCCATATTTTAATAAATACGTGGGACAACATCGTATTAATAAGCTATGTTAACCCTCAATGTGATATACTCGCGATATTTAAGTATTAATTATTATTATTATTATTTTAGGGAGATTCGCCATTTGGTAAATCGGATGCCTATATTAAGTTAGAACAACTCGGCGAAGGATCCTACGCAACAGTATACAAGGGTTTCAGCAAGTAAGTATTTTTCAACCTTTTGTTTACACTGCACATCTGTCTTACCGGGCCGATTTCATTTAGTGGATTTTTATTATATGTATTCGAATAACGACGGGACAGCATTTATTCATATACTGAACCCAAGTAAAGCTAAATTTGACGACTGTTTGGGATAAACAAGACCATGCGGTCTAACATTGATTTTATAATACGTATCCGAGCGATTGGACTACAACAACACATGGCGCGAAGGACTGCTTTGACGTCAAGTGTTTCCGAACAATCGGATTTTTCGAACTGACGATACCATAGAGACTTTGTTTAATTAGTCCTGCACAATGAACGTTATCTTTCATTATTCGATAATAGAATAGGGGAGTGAAAATGGCCAGTGTAAGTGTTACTGTAGAGTGACTCGCTAAGTTTATCTACAAGGTGACCCAACTGAAATGGTAGCTGTTCAAAACGCTTTAATATTTTCAGTTCTTAACAAATTGTATGGAAGTTAACAAAATAATCTGAAGAATTGCACAAAATTTAAGAATCTATTTCAAATTTTCAATATGGCTTGCTTTGGCAAGACTATGGCCATGGGTCTGTCGAAGGACGCATCGCACGCTGGCTGAATATTAGCCTACGATGTCTTGCTCCATTCACGAAAGATGGTCATTCTGAGCGCATCTACACCGGGGTACTTTTTAATCCTGACATTGGGCTGCCAAATGTCCCTTATCGGCAAATCAAATGGATTTGCCTGTGAAGCCTTGTTTTGCATCCATTTTTGGTAGATACTTCAGAACTTGTTGAAACGTCCACTATCTTGGCCCTTGGGTTCAGAAAATCTTCCAAAATTGCTTCGCGGTACACATTCGCATTCATCTTGGCGCTATGGTTCAAAGCCAGCAACGGAAAGCGACCATCGTGTTTGACTTCTGGCTATTCGAATGCCCACTTTCGAGGCTTTGCGTCAATGCTTTGTTATGATTAATTGTCATTGCGTAGACAATTCGTTGAAAATCACATTCTCTTTGCTACCATCGAAAACCATATAGTTCAATTGGGCCGCCAAACAAAAAGGATAATGCGTTTTCAAATTTTGTGTTTCACGTATGTTAATATGTGCACACGTCGAAACTCGGCTTTTTGTTTTGTCAAATTCAACCTTATTGGAAAAGATAATTTACAAAGATTGATTGATAATGCTTGAAGAGAAACTCTTAATTGTTCTGCAAGCTCTTCTTGAGTTTGACTTGGGTTTTTATCCAATAAAGCTTGAAGTCCTTCGTCGTCAATTTTTTTTTTCTTGCGCCTGGATGTGGAACGTCCTTAAGACTAAAATGTCCTCCACGAAATCATGCAAACTACTTGTTTACTGTTGAACGGCTCACAGAACGTTTACCCAAAGTCGAATTGATCAATTCCATAGCTTGAGAAGCTTTTTTTCATTTGAAAACAGAATAGAATGTAATGGCGTAAATGTTGCTTATCGATATCCATTTTTTATACAACTGATGAACACGTAATGATAGTTTGTAATTGACTAAAACTTATCAAAAATGGCGAGCGAATTGGATGCCTTCAATGCAACCAACTTCAGAGTCGATTTTCTATGTGCAGAGCTCTTATATATATTGTAGCGAGCTTAGGGCTCGACTTCTCCGTAGACTGTAGAACATTGTCCTGTGGCAGTTATCAAAGCGTATCTTCTATTTTTATTAAGGGCTATTTTGCCGACGACATTATAGATCTCGTTGCTCCAGTGTCGATTGCCACTGTTGCTGTCCTTGCATTAACAATCGTAGTTATAACCAAACTTTGGTTATCCCGTTGGAGTTGTGATACAGTTCCGATGCTGGGGCTGCACATTCCACCAAGCGACTTTCGCCCCGTAAAGTCTGCCCTTACAAGTTTCTCGAGCTATTGGCCTCAGGTTGGTCCGTTTATAGTCTCCTCTTATGATTAACGCATGAACAACAATTCTCAATTGATGTTTCATTCATTCGTCGACGTTTCCTACTGTTTCGGATTCATAACTATATGCTCGGGGAAAATCTAGTACATCGTCTAGTACTTCCCCCGTCAAATATTCACCACACTTGCCGGCAACACGATGACAGTGCAATCAATTTTCAACGAGACGAACGTGTTGTTTACGGTTTTAGGTTTTGGATCGGTTTTTTGGGTAACTGTTAATACATGAATACTGTTTTGGTGCTCAATTTAATTATGTACATTTTATAAGAACTTTTATCTATATTGTTAGTCGCACGCCACCATGTGGCTTTTTGGTGTTCAATACATGAAGTTGTCTCAATCGAGAACTCAGTCGAACATTATCTCTATTCATTTAAAGGCATTCGCCAGTCGCATCGGCTTTACTTCAAATTTAGTGAATGAATTTTTAACTTTCCTACTTAAACACAAATTCCAACAAATATATCAGCGCGGGAACTTCAACCAGATTGCATCGAAGATCCTGGACCGGATTTCTCGACCACAAAGGTATTGCTGTTCCATTTCAAACTCTAACCCATTTGGTTTTAGGCATCGTTGGGTCGGACGCCATTGCGTCAATCCTCTTTCGTCATCAACGTGCTCACCTTCGCAATTCCCCAACGACATTCCTCGTTCGGCGGAACATCTGCAACGATCTCGGCCGGCGACATTCCTCGTGCGGCATCGAGATTCATCGCACACTCACAGTCAACAGAGATGTGGCCGACTTTGCCACATGTCCAACACTTCATATCAGGTCTCGGGGTTCTCCGTTGTACATGCCCGATTCTTTGGCCGGGACATTCCTGGACTCTATATGTACTCCTGGTAGCCAGTTTAGCAGATTTATATGCCAATGCGAACGCCAGTATTTCATTAGTCGTCTACTTTCCTGCCAAACGAACGGCTTGTTGCAAGTCCCGATCTTGGAGTGCATTTATAAATGCATCCATTGCTACCTCGTTCAGAAATTCCTTAGTCATATTTGAATAAGACAAGTTTGCCAATCGCTCAAGGTCTGCCTGCAACTGTTGAAGATTTTCTACAGGTTTCTGCGTTCTGCTCCGCAGTGGCATGCGATAGACCTGCTGCATGTAGTTGTCTCCATACCTAGCTTCTAGGCCGTCTCTTACCGCTTGGAAATCTGTTTGCTTCTCTGCTGATATGGTTTGTAGCAATTCTGCAGCCGTCCCGCGGAGTGACAAGATTAGTGATGTTGACTTTTGCTCATCCGACCACTTATTATAATTGGCCGCGCCGTCAAACTGACGTATAAATACGGAGAAGGGTCCCGTTCCATCGAAGGTTTTTTTTTTTTTTTTTTTTTTTTATTAGACTTCTCTCGGGAAAGGCGAACCTATAGCGTCGAGTGGGCGCCCCGAGATGGCATCAAATAGCTGTTGCAGTTCTTTTTGAACAGTTGCAGGTTGTAACGCTCCGGGAACACTCGCGTGGGAAGGGAGTTCCACAGCCTCCCCGCTCTGTAACGCAACGAGTTCTGATACAGGGATGTTCGCGCCGTCGGGAGATGAACCACAAACGGGTGCGATCCGTCGGATTGTCTTGTGGAGCGCATATAAACCGAATTGCGTGGAACAATGCCAAGAATCTCCGAAGAACAGCACCCGTGATAATATCTGTAAAACAGACAGAGGTCGGCCACGCGCCTTCGATGTGATAGCGACTGTAGTCCCGACGTCGGCACCGAGTCCCCGATCAGGCGGATCGCTCGTCTTTGTACGCTCTCAAGTAGGTCGAGGGTATGCTTAGGAGCCGAGCTCCAAACATGAGAGCAATATTCGAGCGCGGGTCTAATTTGAGATTTATATAGGAGAAGAAGTTGGGCTGGAGTAAAGCATTTCTTGGCTCTAAAAAGATAACTCAGTTTTCCTGAGGCTGATCTGGCGATACCCGATACGTGTTTATACCATGATACATTCCCACAGACCGTGACGTCGAGCAATTTCAAACTTTCCCCAGCCTCGAGGGCCCGGCCACTCATCATCAGCTGTGGAACCGATGATCCAGTTTTCTTTGTGAATGTTGTATACTGGGTCTTCGTTGCGTTGAAGTCGACAAGATTGGCCTTTCCCCACTGCAGGACCTTATCTAGATCCTGATTCAGAGAGTCAATCTGTCTACATCTCAGCTGGTGCGACGTAGATGCTCCAATCGGCCGATCACTCGAAAAGGAGGAAACAAGCGTACTATCATCCGCAAAACTGAACACTTTGTTATCCGTTGTCTCCAACAAATCATTTATGTGAAGCAAGAACAAGGTTGGAGCCAAAATCGAACCCTGGGGCACCCCCGAATTAACAGGATACAGATCCGAACACTCACCGTCCACAACAACCCGGATCGATCGATTCTCGAGGAAGCTCCTCGTCCAGTCGCAAAGCTGTTGGGAAAGTCCATATGAACGAAGTTTGCTCAGCAATGCCCCGTGCCAGACGCGGTCAAAAGCCTTGGAGATATCTAATGCAACCGCCCTTGACTCACCATGCCGTTCAATCGCAGATGTCCATATATCGGTTATAAGTGTCAAAAGGTCTCCTCTGGACCGCCTGCCACGGAATCCGTATTGACGATCATTCAGAAGACCGTTGCACTCCAAGTACTTAACCAACTCTGTATTGATGACTTTTTCCATTACCTTAGATAAAATAGACAGTAATGCTATCGGACGGTAATTTTGTGGGAGACACTTTTTTCCCGTCTTTGGGATTGGCTGAACTCGAGCGATTTTCCAGCAGGCAGGAAAGGTCCTCCGTGCATAAGATAAGCGGAAGAGTCTGCCAAGAACCGGCGATAGTTCTGGAGCACAGTTCTTAAGTACTATTGCTGGTATTCCGTCCGGGCCGGTTGCCTTCCTACAATCCAGTTCACGTAGAATGCGTTGGATAGTGCGCGGACGAAATCTCACATCCCGCATGGAAGACTGTACCGGCGAGATCACAGGTGGGTCCAAAAGGCCGGGATCGAGGTTTGAGTTCGCGTAAAATAAATTCGCGAACACATTAGCTTTATCCTTTGGATTCGTGACCAACGTCCCCTGTCTGTCACCAACGGGGGGAAGAGGAGGAAGCAAAGTTACTGCTGACAGCCTTTGCCATTGACCAGAAGGAGCGCGAACCAGTTGGGCACCGAAGGAGCTTATTGATCACTCTGTCGTTGTGAGCCTTCTTCGCGGTATCAATCGCCTGGTTGCACGCGTTTCTGGTTCTAACAAAATTCGTTCTGTTAACATCGGTGGGATTGGAGCGCCATTGCTTAAAAGCTCTATTTTTTGCCGCCGTAATTAGCTCGCATTTTTTGTCAAACCAAGGTTTATCAGACGAACATCGTTTGATGAAATGCGGAATATACATCTCCATCCCCAGGAGAATAATCTCTGATACCGACTCCGCGCAAGCGTTAACATCGGAATTTCCGAAGCACACCTCCGACCATGGAAAGGATGCGAAGAAATCTCGCATATCGTCCCAGTTAGCGGCCCCATACTTCCATACATGGCGAAGCTGCCTAGGCCGGTTATTCGCTTGGTATGCAAGTGCTTGCGCGACAGATACCAAGCAGTGATCCGAGTTTCCTAGTGGCGCAGAAACCTCTACGGTATAAATACTCGGTTCGGATGTCAAAAACAGATCCAGGGTGTTCGCATAATCGCCTCGGGCATCCGGTACTCGCGTTGGCTCCCCCACGAGTTGAGTCAAGTTGTGGCTTACAGCAAACATCTCCGCCAGCCTCCCAGCCTCGTCGGTTCTGTTAGAATGTAACAACCAGCCGGAATTGTGCACATTAAAATCACCAAGGACAACAATTTCAGAAGCTGGGTGGTTGATCTGTATCCAGTCGACGGTATATGAAAGATGTTCGAAAAATGTCGCCGGTTGGCGGTTGTATCCTTGTATCTTTGTAGTCATGTTGATTGCTAGGCGAGGTCTTATTTCTCTCAACACACTCATGTCTCTTTTCGATTCGCGTTATTTCATCGGTGACTTTCTTAAATTCAGGTTCGTTTTTTAGATCCAGGTTTTCTACTTCGTTTCGAATTTTTGACTGAATTTCTTCCTCAAAGTGTTAAAAATTACATTTCATCCACGACGTTTGGGCATCCAGTTTCGCATTCAGATCTGCAGCTTGTGCGTCGGATTTTGGATTTTGGGCGTCCATTTTTGTCATCATCATCCTGGACATATCCGAAATGTCCAACTGTGGCGAACTCTTCTCCGTTACATTGGCACCATCTTGACTCACTGTTTCTTCTCCATCCGGACAGTCTGGTCCAATCGTAAAAACATATGTGTCGACATCAATACCCTCTTCCTCCATTGCTGCTTGCAGATGCTGTCGAAGAATTTGCTTTGTCCTCTGCTATCCAGATTCCGGTCCTGAAGTTCCTTCTTCAACTCAGGAACGCCAAGATCCTTCAAATGTCGATCTGAGACCGTCACAACACACTTTCACAGACTTATTTACTTCACTAATAATTAATCCCACTTCTGACACCAATTGTAGCGAGCGTAGGGTTCGCTGGATTAAATATTTTAATAAATAAGAGCCGTTAAATCGATTCTCTTTGCAAACACTTTATTAGTCTGTTAATAACAACCGTTTCTTGATACGTCGCTTCTTTTCTTATCGCTTCCTCGCTTTCTTACTTATCGCGTCTTTGACTGCTTACTTCTTACTTACTCCTTGATTTGCGTGCGACGTATTTATACCGTTTTTCCTCATTCTGATTCGGCGCCTCGTTTCCGTCCGTTCCATAGCCTCGAATTTTCGACTACTCATAGTCTCCAGTTTTCCAGTACTTTCTAGAATATTCTAGTACTTTGTTTTGGACTTTCTAGAGTATTCTAGTACTGATTGTCATATGCGTCACAATATTTTTGACTGATGCACAAAACCTACTGTCACTTAATGGGTAGTATTTCCGCTTCAACTAAAGGAAATCTCATCAGACTTTCACGGTTTGTTAAGGAAGGATCACATTACATAAATAAATCGGCAGCCGACTGCTGCTGTCAGCAGTTTCACTTGTAGAAAGAGATTCCGGTTTAATTTGGGACAGATGGGTGCATATTTTTTATTTTTTGTCAGTTATATCAAAATCTTAATATTCTTACAATTCTTGGTTCTCGTCAACAGTTTAACCCATCAGAGAGTTGCGTTGAAGGAGATCAGACTGCAAGAAGAAGAGGGCGCACCCTTCACAGCGATTCGTGAGGCCTCGCTACTAAAAGAACTGAAACACTCAAACATTGTTACATTACACGATATTATACATACAAGGGAAACTTTAACTTTCGTTTTTGAATATGTTGTGAGTATCATTTGATAATTTCATCAAAACCCCTTTTTACATTTAATATCCGATTTGATATCGTTTTTCTCTCTTTTATGGTTATTTCAGAATACGGATTTATCGCAATATATGGAGAAACATCCGGGCGGTCTGGATCACCGCAATGTACGACTGTTTCTGTTTCAGCTGCTGCGTGGTTTGTCATATTGCCATAAGCGTCGAGTGCTGCATCGTGATGTTAAACCACAGAATTTACTCATAAGTGATGCGGGCGAATTGAAGCTCGCCGACTTCGGTTTGGCAAGAGCTAAAAGTGTTCCAAGTCATACATATTCACATGAAGTTGTTACGCTATGGTACCGTCCTCCAGGTTAGTATTTAGATGTAGCACTTATCTTATATGATCGTTTTATGAAACACGAAACTGTGCATGTGGATGCATGTGTTCTGCTTTCATTTTATTAAAGGCAACCACAGGGAAGGAACAGGCAAACAGTTTTATTCAATTTGGCGTATTTTTATTGTCCAATTACTCGGACATGGTCCGAACGCTGTCACTTTTATTAATCCAATGGAATATTTTTACCCTGCTGCATCGATTCGTGTCATTCATGAGAAATGTTTTGTATGTTAATGAAGAAATTCCCTGAAATTCCACCAGACAAAAGAAAGCACAAGGGAGAGCAACACGTCCGTCTGTTGTGAGGGAACATAGTGATGTCTATGATTACCCTAGAGAAGCTACCAGCATCACCTTGCGAGAATTATTCGACATTTCATGTTGCTCTTTGTAGATTGTGTGATTTATCTCATCAATGTAGAGATGCCTCGCAAGCGATTTCATGTGTTGCCATCATTGTTTAATCAATCCGATTAGCAGACTGTGGAATTAATGGAAGTTCGAAGGCGTGAAAACATTACAATCTGCTGTAGAGTTTTTATTGGGGGTATTTCCACTTCACGTCGATGTGAAATAGGGGGTTCCGTGTAGGTAAGCAACACCTCACCGGCTTGACAGGATTGAAAAAAATACTTACGTCGGTTGAAATTGTGTTAATTTGTGACAGCCTTTGCTGCGTTCGTTTTCAAATCGTACATTTCTTTGGGATTAGCAGGAATAGTCAGTCGCACATACTGTTGTGCACTTGTAAAAATTACGAAATAGGCACTAATCAATTTTTTTTTGTAGAAAAATTGTTTTGAAACACGAAGTGTTTATGGTAAAGTTAATTCCTTCTTTTTCTAGTTGAAAAAGCCTATGTTGCAGTCTATAAGCCACAGCGTCCTCATTGGTTGACCTATGATCAAGGAAATAACCAAAGTATAGGAAGGCTATTCCATAAACACTGATACTACTGTCATAGTGTTATAACAATTCTTGGGAGGGCATCTTCGGACCCTAAAAAGGACGAGGATCTCCTTAGTAGGTCCCTCCCAGGTTGCACGATGCGGGCAAACACTATGCTTACCCTGGCCTGAGGGAAGAGTGATGATCGTTACTGGTTGCGCCGTCTTCCCATTTGCATCAAGAGCTTTAAAGAGACCAACACATTCATCATTTTGTTTGAACATCTGAAGATACCAATTTACTCGTATTTGAATATTAAAAGAGACCAATTTCTTTGAATATTAAGAGAGACTGGTCGCAATTTATCTATTGGATTCCATTGCTTCCTTGTCCAACCGAAAATTGATTGCCACTTTTAAATTAAATAGATTTATTGGTTTTTCTTCGGTAGGAAGGTGGAAATCTTCAACCGATCCAACGCCATGCCGTAGTTTTACCGACTTAAACCACCCCCCGCCAGGCACATATTCCCGTTGATCCCCGCCGAACTTTTTTTTAGATATTCCATCGCGGGTGGGAACGGATTTTACCTATTACTCCGCTCGTCGCGTCGCAACTGTTACATCATGTCACATAGAATAGCATTTGCTACGGACCATGCCTGTTTGGAGGGGGGATGGGAGCGAACATACAGGGCAAAGTTACTGATTGCTTTCAAGCCGGCGAAGGCCAGGACGATCCTTGTCCCTGTTCAATCCAACTTGGCATGCAGTCTTCACGTGGCACCCCTGGATAGCTACTTTGGCAGGCGTCAAGTAGTGAACCAATGCATGCAGCGACATCCTGAGAAAGTTGGCGCAGGGCTAATAATCATGCCCGTAAAAGCGAATTATTATGGACAAATTTAACAAGCCTCGGATATGGACCGGATACACGACGACGACCACGGAAACGAAAATGGCTAAACGATTTAAGAATTTTCTCATGGAACGTCCCCTCACTATACAGAGCTCGAGCTGTACAGCAGCTAGCCGACCCCCTGTCCGAATATAAGGCTGACATAACAGCATTACAAGAAATAAGATGGACGGGGTTGGTGTTTTTCAAAGAAAAGAGTATGACATTTATTACAGCTGTCACGCAAAACACCAACTGCTCGGGGTAGGCTTTCTAGTCAGCCAAAAACTGAAGCCTGCCATCATCGGCTTTAATGCAATAAATGAAAGGCTATGCACTCTTCGCGTGCGAGGCAAGTTTAAGAACATAAGCCTCATAAACGTTGACGGACCTACAGAGGAGTCCCCTGACGACGAAAAAGAAGAATTCTACGAGAACATCGAACGGGCCCTCAATGCCTGCCCAAGATACGATGTGAAAATCGTTCTTGGTGATTTGAATGCAAAAATAGGTCGGAAGCCGGCTTTCAGGTACTACGCAGGTTCCCATAGTGGGCATGAGAACACTAATAACAATGGACTACGAGTCATCGAACTGGCACCATCAAAAAGCTTGGTCGTTGCAAGTACCAGGTTTCCGCGTAAAGATATCCACAAAGCCACCTGGGTATCACCTGATGGAGCCACTCGCAGCCAAATTGACCACGTGTTGATAGATCGCCGCCACTCCTCGAGCCTGATGACGGCACGAACGTACCGAGGTGCCAACGTCGACTCGGATCACTACCTAGTTGGTACAGTTTTCCGAGCGCCGATTGTCTTACGGAGACTATTGCATCCGTGGATCAGGTTCGAATCAAGACGGCTGCCTTACGCAATGAGAATACCAGTAACACCTTTTGTCACGCGCTAAAACTCGCCCTCGAAGAGCTCAACGGAGGGAGAGTAAGTTCTGGGGCCAGAATGCCGGGCGTAGAAGAGAAATGGACACGCCTTAAGAATACTGTCATTAGTACCGCCAACTCCATCTTGGGCAGTAGTCGTGGAGATAGGAACGATTGGTTTGATGATGAGTGCAAGCTAGCGACTGTACGTAAGAATGCTGCATACCGGGCAATGCAGTAGTCTCATAGGACGCGGGTACGTGAGGACGAATACAAATAGCTCAGAAGATCTGAAAAAGACTTCACAGACAAAAGAAAAGTGACTGGGAAGAAACAGAGCGAGGTCCACACCAGGCGCGGACGTTCTACCAAATAATCCGCAGTATGACGCGGTATACACCATGCTGCGCTTACTGCAAGGATAAAGAGGGTACTCTCATCACTGATCCTGAAGGCATTCTGGAGCGATGGTAAGTGCACTTCAATGAATTGCTAAATGGTCAGCTCACAGAAGAATTAGAGGCTCCACCAATGCAAGATCAAGACCAAATGCTGGGGCCACTAAGCATTGAGGAAACATTAAAAGCCATAAGACAGCTCAAATCAAATAGAGCCCCCGGGAGCTGGTGGCATGCCAGCTGAGCTGATTAATCAAGGAGGGACAGCGTTACATCACGCAATTGACGAGATCGTGGTGCACGTATGGGAGCAAGAGAAGATGCCGGAAGATTGGCGTCGTGGTATAATTTGCCCCATACATAAGAAGGGGCAAATTATACCACGTGCGGCAACTATAGAGGTATAACAACCAAGTAGGGTGAGACTTGTATATCGCCCAACTCCTTTAGAATCCGATTCCAGTCACAGAGTTAAATACATTTTTAACGTCTGGCGTCGCTAGCGCGCAATATTTTTTTTCGTTTCTCGTAGCCGTCGTGCTCCAGCTATCGCATTGCGAGCGATGTCGCACACCACAAATAATGCCTTACTGGATGATCTACCTGTCCGGAACCTATACTGCCATTCAGAGAGCCCCGATGTTCCCTCAGTGATTTGTTCCATGCGAGTGGTGGGCACAACAACGATGGTAGGATGACGGCGCTTCTGGATTCTTGACTCCTTTTGGTATAAGCACAAGGCGACAAGTCATCGTTGAGGAAAGTGTGCTATTTAGGGGCAGGTCGTGAAGAGACTGCTGAAGACTTTCGGTTTTTTGTTAAAGCAGTCTTCAATACAACGTTAGGAATACCATCCAGTTCCGGGGTCCTACTTTTTTTAACAACCCTTGCAACCAAGAGTTTCTCTTCGGTGGTCGCGGGAGGTATTTCTCTTTTAGAGATGTGCCATTCCTTTTGCACTCTCAACACCTCATCGCACTGTGCGAAGAGGACAGCAACGATTGTGGCCATGTCACTTTTACTTTTCTGCATTTGATTACTGTCGTTGTGTAGTCTTTTCATGACTATCCTGTTGGGCGCCGCCCCATGCGTTGTTATTTAATTCATCCCTTAGGGAGCACAGCGCGTCATTATTACTCTTTCGGATCACTTTCCTCAACTCCTTCTGTTTACTGACGACTTCCGCATGTAACCATGGTAGGTGTTATTGGTCTCCTCACACATCGGATGCCAACTGAGGCTGAATACCGAAACCAAAAAATCATTGCCCTTTTGCTCTAAATCTCATCGAGATTTGGAAAATACATTACAAATTCCAAGAAGAGCCGACGAGACTTATCGTGCGCTTTGATTGGAATCGGGTTCTGAGAATTGAATGAAAATTTGGTTACACAAATGCCCGGAAGTGATGACCATGAAATGCCTTTGAAGGTACGCATTTCATAATGTGGGGATTTACGGGAATTTGTTGTTTAGGCATCATAAATGAACATCTGGTTCGATTTACCATGCATTCGGTTTTAACCCGCGATTTTGGGAATTGAATCCATGTGCGATGATTGATCATTTGGTTCAATTTATCGTTCATATGATTCGATATTAATTTTGTATTATTTATTATTATTATTATTTATTTTTTATTCGGCTTAATACAAGCTAATTACACTAAATATAATTCTTATAAACTAACTTATATAGTGTATGGGGATATTGATTGTGAATATGAAATGTGGATATGTTGGAGAGAAATGGTAGGGCTTTGCAGAGCACTATAATAGTGCCATTAGCGACATTATTTAAGGGGTTATATGTATCGAGATTACCGGAAAACGACACTTTTCTTAAGAACCGTTTTCTCCGTTATTTATTAAGCAATTAAAGAATTATTTGAAGGGCTTATTCCACATACAATTGGGTAAAAAAAATTGTATTTGTATGTTAAGCACAAAATGATTGAGTGGCCGATAATCAATTGTAAACTTTTTTTTTTTGATGGGTCAAACTCCTAAACATAGCCTCGACCTACTTGAGAGCATATGGAGACGCATAACGTCCTTCCAACAGCACCTGGAATAAATATTTTTTGTCATCATCTTTATGAGTTTTTCTAAGTACACATGATTATTTCAAAATATTCATTTTTCGCAAAATGTCACAGTTAAACAAAAAATTGAATTTCCGATAAAAAATCGACCTTCGATTGTTTATAACAAATTTAGTTGTAGTTAATCATTTAATTCGGCTGTAGATAGTTCATCTAAGAAGCTACAGTTAAGTCGATCGAATAAAACTTGAACGAGTATTGCACACCAACTTAAAAAACATGGTTTTGAGAAAATCGCGATTAAAGTTGTTGCTGAAATCAGCTTTAAAAAATAGAAAAAAAAAATTTCCCACATTAAATACCTTTTGGATATCAATTTTGGGATGTGTATATGTAATTTAAGCAAAAGAAAAAGAAATACAAATTTTCGATAGATATAAGCCTGTAGTGATCCTAAATCACTACTCCCATCCAATCCCCATTATTTCCTATAACCTTAACCTTATCCCAAAACGAACCATTGAGCGACGAATTAAACCAAAAGTTAATTTGTCACACATTGATCCGATTCCTAATTACCCCCCCTTACCAATAATCCAAATCATGTTTCCCCAATCATATGCATGACAAAATTAACCAAAAATCCGTTTGTCATACATTGATTCAATTCCTAATAACTCCGACATCATGAAATGCTTAACTCTAAATGTGTTTCATGATTTCTCCTTCCAGGAATTTGTTCAAATAAATTCCTAGTCACTTCCCAGAACCCTAATCCGATTGAAGCACACGAAACCTTGTTTGTGCTTCTTGGAATTTTTACACAAATTCAAATGACAAATTTCAATGACCAAAAGTATAAAAGGGCGGCACATTTCTATTTCGCGATGAGTAAGATTCCAGAAGGCCGAACCGATGGTCGAACCATCAGTAAATTCCATAACAGCTAGAAGTAATAAATAAAGTATTCGGAACAAACAAATCAAAAAGCGTTTAACTCTAGCTACCACTAATCTATAGCAAGCGAACGACAGCACATGGCGTCCTGCACGAACCTTCTACTGATCCAACCATTACACAGCTGTATTCCCGGTCAGGGGCAGTCAAGAACGTATGTTCCTGTGTTAATAAGACTGTGATCAACCCACGGTAAGTAAACTTCACCCCCTTACCAGACTCTTGGCGTCCTGCACGAAATTACACAGCCAAATCCACGGACCCGCGGCAATAGGTTTCTTTCTAAGGTAATTCACCATAGAGTGACATAAACAGACTTAAAAATATAACCTTAACAACCCCTTAATATCCACATGAAAGAGGGAAGACTATTAACATACCAGGTTCGGCGACGGCAGCTCAACCAGTCTCGTGTGTACAGCGCAATACAGTATGTGGGCAAAATTTCGCCTCTGAAGTCTTTGCCGCCACACTTACACTACAAAAACTTTATTGACATCAATCGCATATTCAAATAGCTACAGTACACGTTCAGTTGATATCTTTAGAGTGCCTGCTATTTCATTCAATTTCAATTTACGGTCATTCAAAATCATTTTGTGGATTTTTCTAATGTTTTCGTCGGTAACAACCTCTTTTGGGCGTCCACTGCCTTCACCGTCTTCGGTGCTCATTTCACCACGTCTAAACTTAGCATACCAATCCTTGATGGTTGATTTTCCTGGGGCGGCGTCTGGAAACTCGTCATCAAGCCAAGTTTTTGCTTCAACTGTATTTTTTCCCTTCAAAAAGCAATATTTTATCAACACGCGAAATTCCTTTTTATCCATTTTTTTCACAATAACAGAAGTTGCTTCACTCAAAATACTATAATTTACAAACTAATGATCCGACATCTGTCAAATTTATACACGCGTCTTTTGAAGGTTAGGGCTAACTAAAAATCATATGGATTTAATTCTAGTGCCGCCATCTATGTGTCAGGCCGGGGACTTTTCAATTGACATGTTACTTCTACAATCTGCTATCTCTCATACGATAACCATGAAAGTTTGAGCCAAATCCATGCAGTAGTTTATGAGTGCTTATCATATCAAATAAATAACTTTTGTTCTCAGTATAAGTATAAAATCTAAAAATTGAGTTCACTCGCTTATTCGATGATTTTGAGTCCTTTATTCATTCGAAGATGCTCGATCAAACAACAGGGTGGGCACTGCTGATTGAATTCAAACTCTGAAAAAGAAGACTTCGCTGGCTTGAAATCTCAATTTCGAAAAATCTCAATTTCTCTAACTAGGTGAAATATATTCCTCGAAGATACGGAGCTGCTTCTTCCTATAGAATAACAGTCAATCGAAATCCCTACGTTAACACATTGTCCATGAACGGCACTTGCCGTCATTAAACTGCAAGCGCTTGTAACTTGGAAATCTCTTGATTGGGACCACCACAAGTTCGAAACTGTGAAGAGGGCACTCAAATCTACGGGGTTTCTTAAGGCATGCATAATATAACTTAGCCCATCGAACCTGGCTACAATTTATGCGTTTAGCGTTTAGTGGGACTATCGCCACATTTATTGGCTTAGTCCCAGCAATATTAATATTTACAAACTAAAGTATGTTTAAATTTTTATAAGACATATATCATCCTAAACTGGAATTCAGTACTCATATTTGGTTACATACATCTAATATAGTGCTGTAGGAGCTCAATAAGAAACCAAAACAGGCAGTCAAATTCATTGAAGACCCGGGCGCAATGTTTTAATTCCGTCATTAGAACAAAGGCACAGTATACATTTTCTGTATCTATTCCGTATCTACGGCGATTCATGAGGGTAACTTATATGCCGGATGTTTGTATGGAGGATTTTTACATTGTTTCGAGATTAAATTTATTTGAAAAGTTCTTCGATATAATTACTTTTGCGTACAAGTGGACCAGCGAGTTTATGGAAACTTTCGCTATTAATTTTCCAGCGTATATAGAATCACGTCGCCTGAAAGTAATTTCAGATTCTGCGATTCTTTTAGTCAGATAGAGGGAAAGCCTTATAGAGAACTGGTCCTCAGTACATTGTCTGATCATGACAAAATGGCTACTAAACACGTTTCAAGGACAAATACGGAATTTTTAACTGATATAACACGAAAGGTAATGACAATGAGAGCTTACAAGGAAATCCTGAGAAGCAAACTTAATTAGCACAACTCTAATCTGACATTATCCATATTGGAAATCGGAAATACATGGTCATACTATCAAAGTGTACACATACAACAAATCAACAAGTACTCTTTGATAAGAACTAAAAGCGTTAACGGTTTATGCCACTGTAGAGACCCGAAAAGCGACCACTTCTTTCGTTTTTTGGTTTTTTGGGTGGGAACAAATTTATTATTAATAAAATGAAGTTTACCACATGTTTATATACGCATTAAGGTAAAAATTGGTAAAAAACAAATTGGCAGCATACGGCCGTTGTCCAAAAAACGTATTTGTAAAATATTGCATATAATCCAAAATATTGGACTAATATCTTGAAGAGTTTTGATGCTGCAAAAATAAAAAAAAAATCTTCTTAAACTACATGAAAATGTATAGAGAAACACGTATGCAATTTGGAAAATACAGTTTTTTGAAAATATGGCAAGCTCTGAAAAAAAGTCGATTTTTTCCGCAAATAATCTAATTTAAAATAATGTTGGAGGGGGAAGTAGAACTCGCACCCATGCCGGTGCTACGACTTCCACCCCACAGGATTGTCTATGATTGGTGAAAATCTCCTTGTTAAACTAATTGCTTTGAAAAAAAAGGCCGAACCGATCGTTATGGTTCCCTAGACACTCCGCGCCAGTTTTGATCTCTATTTGATGATCCTGATATTAGATATTGTTTATACTTTCCAGTTGCAAAACCCGCGACAACAAAAGAAATTAAGGGATTTCTCCATTCCAAGGGTGGTATAGAATATGCTCATATTTGCCACAATACTGCTGCTGCTGTAATATTGCCACATGATATCAATTATTATAATATTTATCTTCTGTGTTTGCCCACGTTTCTAACCAGAAACCAACTATCCATGCACTTAGCGAAACCCAGGTAATTACTAATACAGACATTTCCGATTTTACTCGGTTATAACCTAGTGCCTTTATTCTTTCCACATCGTGGTATAGCCACATACACATGAAATTATATTGCTTATCAGCTTCTGCCACAATATGAGCTCTGTTCCAACCCAGAATTTAATGTCTCTTGGCTAAAACTTCACCTTCGTAGGCATATCATAGATTACTGCTTTCTTTACAGAAGCCAAAACTTGGATAGAAACGCATCCTTTAACGAATTTGATGCTCTGTCTGATTCTATCAAACTTGACTCTATACCCGCACATTGAAATCATTATTGCGGGTGATTTTAATGTGCATAACTCCAGTGGCTTCCTCACTCTGGACACACAACACCTGAAGGTCAATATGCCCAGATTTTTGCTGATTCAAATAGTTTAACTCAACTTGTAGTTTAACAACACGGGTACCAGATATATATGGTCATTTCGCCAATACACTGAACCTGTTTCTCACCTCCCACCCAAACAAATACACAATTAAGTTTCTTCGCCCATGGACACTTCAGACCACAGTGTAGTGTCAGCTAAATTTGCTCTAACCAACAGTAACGTTAATGAGAAAGCTCGCAAAAGAACAGTATGGTTCTACGAGAAAGTTAACTGGGAAGGTCTGAACGACTTTGTTGGGAGGATAAATTGGTCGTTATTTTTCCTCAATAATGATGTTACTCTATAGCGGACACATTGACAGACACGATTCTACTTGGCATGCGGACCTTTATTCCACACAGAGTAAAGAGTATCAAACCCAAGAGAAATATGGGGTTCGATTCCGGGTGAGGAGAAGTCATTAAGGCTTAAGAGTTAAGCTTCCGGTTTTAAAAATCGAACAATACTGAGGAAAACCGAAAAAGATTTAAGAGAGCTCGAAATGACTGCAATGCGTATATTCAATCCGCCAAGTTCTTGCATGACCAGAGTGTGAGACAAAAAGTAGTACACTCTCACACAGGTAGTAGAAACTTCCATGACCAGAGAGTGAGACAAAAAATACTACACTCTCCCACAGGTAGTAGAAACTTCCATGACCGGAGAGTAGAAACTTGCATGACCAGAGACTGAGACAAATAATACTACACTCTCCCACGGTAGTAGAAACTTCCATGACCAGAGAGTGAGACAAAAAATACTACACTCTCCCACGGGTAGTAGAAACTTTTGGGCGATGAGTCTTCTCATCCATTCCTCCGCTAATAGTCGACGACAGACCACTTACCTGTGCCATAGAGAATGCGAATCTATTTGCTGCACATTTTGCAGTCAACTAAACGCTGCCTGATACCACATCCGTTCCGCCTCAACTTACGCATAAGCAACACAACAAAAGCCAGATTCACTTCCGAACGCGTACTGTTGCCCGCGCACTCAAAGAGCTAAACGCAATCGTGTCCGCTGATCCGGATGGCATTCCCCCAATCCTCTTGAAGAGATGTTCCTCTTCACTCGCTAAACCACTGCGGAAACTCTTCCATTTGTCTTATTCTACTGGCCGTTACCCAAATAGATGGAAGTCAGCGCACATTCAGTCAATTCCCAAAAAGGGCGGCAAGTCAATCATTTCTTCTTATCGACCCATAGCACTAACTTCTATTCTCTCGAAGGTAATGGAATCACTGATTAACCGTCAACGTTTGAAATATCTGGAATAAAATGACCTCCTCAATGACCTCCAATATGGCTTGCTTGTAGCAACAGGTCCACAGGAGATATGATGGCGTACCTTACCGAAAAGTGGACCCATTCCATCCACTATCTCGGTGAAAGTAAGGTAGTCGTATTGAATTCATTCAAAAGCCTTCGACAGAGTTTGGCATCCAGCCCTTTTGTCAAAATTGCATTCATATGGAGTGGACAATTCCCTGATCCAATGGATAAGAGACTATCTTTCTGGCCGTTCAATCCAAGTGGTTCTTGATGGTGTCAAATCTGTCTCCCATCAAATTAATGTAGGTGTTCCCCAGGGTTCCGTACTCTCACCCACTCTCTTCCTCATCTTTATAAATGATCTCTTGTCAATTACTCACAACCCAATTCACTCGTTTGCTGATGATAGCACGTTGAGTTTCTCATACTCATACGAACACTCCCGTCCAAACTCTTCGAACGTCACTACCAACCAGCAACTTATGCTTGATACATTGAATTCAGACCTCAATAAGATATATCAGTGGGGATTATCTAACCGAGTAGAATTCAATGCCCGCCAGTGCTGCCTCTTGCCGTCAAAGGTGAGCCCCAAAGCAAATATACTGTCTATGAACGGCACTTGCATCGACGAAGCCAAGGAATTATCAATCCTCGGCACTCGAATTAATTCGACTCTTAACTGGAATGACCACATATTTGAAGCAGCGAAAATTGCGGCCAAATGTATGGGGCTCCTGAAGAGATGCAAAAGATACTTCACTCCATCCAACCAGGACACTATTTACAAGACGTATATTCGTCCCAAAATGGAGTTCAACTCCCATATTTGATCAGGCGCATCTAAAACTGCACTACACGTGCCCGACAGGATGCAAAAAGAGCAGTGAAACTTATTGGGGACTCAACCGTAAGTCAATCAATTCCGTCGTTAGAACACAGGCGCAACGTATCATGCCTATCTCTTCTCTTTAGGTTATACCACGATCGTTGCTCAACTGAACTTGCTGAATGTGTTCCGCTCTTTCAGACATTTTCCCGCGATACCCATCAATCTGTGAATGCGCATCAGTTCACATTGAAAGTGGACTTCAGGCGTACAAATAAACATAGAGACTCATTCTTTAGCCGAACCACACGAATGTGGAACGTTCTACCTGATCATGTGATTCCTCGTCGCTGTGATGTGCAGGCATTTAAAACTAATATACCTCGACACCTCCTTCCCTTATCCGCTTCCTCACCATCCACTCGCACTGTGCTCTGACATTTAAGGGTACTACAAAATCCCCTGTTGTGCACGCGTTAATGTAAAAAAAAATCACATCTTATCTTGTTCTATGCACCCACTTCATTCGTAGAGATACGAACGTTGCTGGCCGTGTGGCCGAAAATACGCTGATGATTGTTACGGTTTTCACGCTTCTGCGTATGGTATCCTTTTGTGTAATTTAACCACACGTTGTTTATGGCCCCGGTGATTTCTTTGGCCGAAGTCGTTATCTTCGTCTGCGATAGCTTTACAAGGGTTGTATCCCCATGTCGGAACATTGTTGATTCATTTATTGTTTATCTTCTGTTTCCACGGTGGTCATTTCGATAAAGGAAAACCAAATTGCAGTTGGCTCAAGAGGAGGTCGGACGTGTTGTTTATTACTTGGCCGTATTCTTATCGCGTGGGATTTTTGATCTCTGTCGGCGTCGGGCCATTTGTCTTTACTCAGCTTATGGTTGCCAAACAAATTTGTTTCTCGCGTTGTGTCCTTCAATAACCGTGCAGGCATGAGAAATTGGTAGAGGCATGCGGCCCACGTGTCTGTGGATACGTGAGGCTAAGACACCAGTATGTATGGCTTCTTTAGTTGGGCGAAAAAGTATTTAATACCACTGTGATTTGTGCGGTTCGCAGGACCGCCACAATGCTATAACGTTCGACCGAGCGCACAAAAAAGGTGATGATTTTATTTTATAATAAAACAAAAGGTGGCGTTGATCAAATGTACATGATTTACACCGCGCAGCGACGAACCTACATGTGGCTACTATATTTTTAATCAACGCTCTTAATATCGCCTCTCTTGCTACGCATATTGCCTATTATGAAAGTAATAAGATAATATCTAAAAACCCGAAATAACGCAGACTTTTCTTTATACAGCTTACTGAGGATTTGATTACACTCGTGATCGAAGAGCGAGCCTTTAAACACCAAATCAAGCGCCACTATGACATACATCAAAGTTGGCGAGTAGGCATCTAAAAATGTATAATATTTAGTACACTTTATTTATTTATAGTTCAATCCCCATATCTAATTATTTTTGTATGCGGATAACCCGGTAACCGATTAGTCGGTATTTGTACTAATTTTTTCTTCCAAAATTTCATTAGTTAAATGTGATATAGGGTGGACTATAAATTTTTGCAAATGGCAACACTTGATTTTTTAAAAACCGTTAGAGGGAGCGGGGCGCGGGCGGTGGGTGGCGGGGAATTGTTTATTACGTTGTTGTCGGAATTGTTTATACGTTTATTACTCCCCACCACTGGCGCGCCCCTCCCTCTAACGGTTTTTAAGAAATCAAGTGTTGCCATTTGCAAAAATGTATGGCCCACCCTATATATATATATAATGTAAATACGAGGGTAGCCTTTTATATTTCGGGATTAGAGAACAAAAACAAATATTGATCATCGAAAATCACTTTATTGTTTTTCAAAATATTCCTTATGAAGATCTATACACTTTTGCATGCGTTTGAACCAATTGTCGAAGCACTTTTGCCACTCTGATTGAGGTATCTCCAACACATGCATTCTGAATGCAGCAACCGCTTCTTCAGGTGTCGAAAAACGTTGACCTCTCAGTTTATTTTTTACGTACGGGAATAAAAAGAAGTCATTCGGTGCCAAGTCAGGACTATACGGCGGATGACCCATCAAATCGATGTTTTGGGTGCTCAAAAATGCAGTTGTCGCAGCCGATGTGTGAGAGCTCGCATTGTCGTGGTGAAGAGTGATCCGTCTTCGGCGGTTGGTTTTCCTGATTTCTTGGAAGACAACTGGCAAACAAATGGTTGTGTACCACTCAGAATTGACTGTTCTGCGTTGTTCTAGTGGTACGGTTGCGACATGTCCAGTTTTTCCGAAAAAACAGGCGACCATTTGCTTGGAAGTGCTTCGTGCGCGAACAACTTTTGTTGGATTTGGCTCATCTTGAAACACCCAGACAGTCGACTGCTGTTTACTTTCGGGCTCATACGCGTAAATCCACGATTCATCACCTGTCACGATGTCATAGACGTGTTTCGAAGCACCGCGACCGTATTTTTTGAGCATTTCTTTCGACCAATTGACACGAGCCTTTTTTTGGGCGATTGACAAATTGTGTGGGATCCAACGCGAACAAATTTTGTTGGCAGTCAAATGTTTATGCAATATTGAATGTATGCTGGTCGCACTAACGCCTAAGGTTGTCCCAATCTCACGATAGGTCACATGACGATCTTCCAATATCAGTTCGCGCACAGCATCAATGGTTTTTGGAACAACAACTGATTTTGGACGACCTTCACGAAATTCATCTTGGAGTGAACTACGACCACGATTGAATTCACCATACCATCGATAAACACTGGTCCTTGATGGAGCTTCATCGCCAAAAATTGAATTAAGTTCATCCATGCACTGTTGCTGAGTTAATCCACGCCGAAAGTTGTAAAAAATAATCGCACGAAAATGTTGACGATTTAATTCCATTTTTGGGCCGAGATGAATCTTTTAAGTTACTGTAAACAACACAAATAGCGCTCGTATGTCAAAACGTTCTGAATGCGTATAACCTCAAAAATGTCCAACTTTACGACAGAGCTGTCAATTGCCGGATTGCAACACTAGGGTTGCCAAATCCCGAAACATAAGAGGCAACCCTCGTATAATTTATGCTGCGGAACAAAATGATGGTTTTGAGGTGACTAGCGTTGAGGTTAGGAGAGATACTAGATCGTTTAATAAATGTTTTATTTAATACTTAGAAGGAATCGCTAAATTCAAATCGCTGTTATTGTTATGATCTGCCATATTTCAAAAGTCCAACTTGTTTAAAAGAAATAGCAACCAAAGAAATTATAAAAAAAGATATCGGGTTAGTAAAATGCATAAGATAGCTGAGGGTACAAAAGGTATCTGTTAGCTATTGACAATGGACAAGTAGAAGCGCACTGAAGCGGTCAAATGCACAACAATTGGCCGGAAAGCTTGTGATATTAAAAGAGTGTTGTTATTCAGAAAACTTTACACTTGCTTCAAAAATAAAACTGTTTTTTAGATGCAGATGTTTTCAGGAAGTCATAATTATTTCAAATGTCTCCAATTTTTACTAGCTAATTTGAAGAAAGGAGGCACACAAAAAAACTCCCAACTTAATGTTTCCTCTACTTAAACACGTATTAAGGCACACAGCTATAATAAATTCCTCTCATACATTCACTCTCTTACACGGGCTTACATGTACCGCTATATTAGATAGATATAAAGATGTAAATCAAACATTTGAGTCTGTATTCGACATTTTGTGGGCATAGGTTCACCCCGGTTAAAGTCATTAGGGGTGACATCCACGTCCGTTGTGCGTATAACCTTTACCAAATGGTAAGATAGGATTGGCAACATATGTCAGGGTTGAAAACGAATTCTCTTAATTCCAGACTTAAATTTACAAACTAAATTAGTAACAAACAGCATAAATCATCAAAACAAGTTTGATGACCACTGCATTTTGTGGACACTTGCGGGATTTCGCTGTAAAAGTTTGAACTCTCTTTGAATTTCTACCGAAAGAATTTGATGGCCTGAAAAGTTTTCGACCTAAAGTCCAAATTAAATTAAAGTTTTCTTGGGTCCTGCCAGCATGAATACCATTTGATTCCACTTAGTTCCGAGTATCGTCTGATTAAAATTTATTAAGTTTCCCCATTTTTGCTGCACAACATCCCTTGATGTAGTCGGTTCTAAAAGCATCCCATCTTCCCAAGGGAATTTGGGAGGCAATCATCTATTATTCGAGAATTACAAAAAGTAACAAAAATGTATCCTTATCGGCAAACAGGACAAGGCGGAGGCACCATTACGAGTTGTATGTGTGCTAATGTACGATGTTTCATGCTGCTGTTGGCCATGGGAGATTGACCCGTAACGTGAATGGATTCCAGTCGTTATAATCCTATTAGATGGAAAATCCTGCAGTGTATATCCTCGAAAAATTTTTTGCTTCCTTTTGATGAGCTTTTTAAATCTCTTTGCGTTCTGTTTCGGCCGTTATATAGGTTTTACTTAACTACTCCATATATTTTCCATTATCTATCGAGAGGTTTTTCTATGGGAATATTTAAAACGTGGTCAGTATCAAGTAAAAGCTTTTGCATATCGCACCACATAAATTAATTAATTATTTACATTATTAGACGATAAATTATTATTTACATTGTTTTAGATGTCCTGCTTGGCAGCACCGAGTATTCAACATCTTTGGATATGTGGGGTGTTGGGTGTATATTTGTTGAAATGGTTACTGGGATGCCAACGTTTCCTGGTATTCGTGATACTTATGATCAACTTGATAAGATATTCAAATTACTTGGCACACCGACAGAGGAGACGTGGTCCAATGTAACGCACTTACCAGGATATAAACCGCATAAATTAGGTAAGCAAAAAAAAAAAATGTATATACATCTGCAGATGTACGTATAAAACTATGACTGAGCTACTACTGCATCAACTGTGCAGATGGATGGTTCTTTGGGTTTGTTTATTTCCTTTTCACTTGAAGGATTTCCGGTGATACCTCATTGCAGAGAACATTTCCTTTTGACTAATTAGATTCGGAACTTTATTCATCTCGCTCTTTTCCTACCATTGCAGGTTTTTACAGACCACGTAAATTAGGTCATAGTTTTCCTAGGTTGTACGATATAATTGAGGGAGAAACGATAGCCAATGCTTTCCTGCAATTGAATCCTGACGACAGGATAGGAGCCGAGGAAGCCTTACAACATCCCTACTTTGCACAATTGCCAAAAAAACTATACGAATTACCAGATGGTAAGTAAATAACTTATGTGGCGGGACTATGAAACGTTTTTTCCTTGTGAATAATTGCAGCTAGTGTAAGCATTTTAATGGAAGTTTTAAGTTGTTCCAATTGTCTTTTAAATTCCGCTCCTAACATTTTTTTTTCAATCACATATGAGGCGCCTTTTATATTTAATTTTAATAAAACATCAAAAGGTTTAGTCAATGAGGACGGAAAAACGACGGCGTACTGGATTTGTGAACCCTGGTGATTTTGTGAAATGTATCCTCGACTTATACAATAAGCTGGATCGATTTTTAACTTATACGGACTTCCGTTTCATTTCGTCGGAATATTTTACTTTGTCCTCATTGGTAGCTAAACTTTGATTAGCATGCGACGTTTCGGTGACACACGGACGTGCAAACCGTCTGAAGAATATATCATCATCATCATCATCGGCACTACAACCGGTAACCGGTCTTGGCCTTATTTAGCAAGTCCTGAGGCTTGTTAAATTTTCCATAATGATTTGTTTTTTCCGGGCAAGGTCATTAGTCTTGCGCCAGAGGCTCCCCGACGGGGAATCGAACCCCGGTCTCCAGTGTACCAGGCGGGTATACTAACCACTATACTATCGAGGAGCTCCTGAAGAACATATCACAAAAAGAATTCGAAAAATTAAAACGAATCATTAGAGGAGTATACCAGAGCAATCTACAGCGGCCATGCATTAATACTTTGGTGCAAACCCTTTCCAGTATTTTTAGGTTGGAATTACATTCTTTACTACATAAAAAGTGGTGTCCGCTTAGTGACAAACTTAGAAATTTGACAAGGAACTAATCTTCTCCTTACGCTGGGAAGCTGTCTAGCGTGCGGAGTATTCTTCTGACTTAGGTTCTTCTGAATACCACTTATTCAGATCGAAGTCGCATTTTTTGAAAGACCAGCAAAATTTGAAGATGTGCGGAAATGGCTTGATGGCTAGTTTGCTTAGAAATCACCAAGTTTCTATCGTGAATGTTGTAGTAGTTTATGTACCTGGGCGTCAGCACGGACGCGAATTCTGTATAAACACCACGGATTGTTCTCTGTAGATTGGCCGACCGCCGTTTTCCCGCACACAAAAGCTTGAAATAAAACGCACAGTCACCAGAAGGCAGTGAAATAAAACGCTGGCGTTTTTTTATGGTTCGAAATCACTTTTATTTAACACATGTTTATTTTTGGATAGAACTAAGTTAAAATGTTCACATGTATGGAGTTCGCTAATGATACACTATGGTTACTCTACATCCACGAACGACAAGTTCAGTTACTAACGCAACTGGCAATGTTCACAAATATGATCACGATACTTTAATGTTACACTCTACTTACACGAACGACAGGTTCAATTACTAACGCAACTGGCAATGTTCACAAATCTGATCACGATACTTTAATGTTACTCTCTGCACAAGAGACGAATGACAATCCACAGGGATAAAAGAAAAAGGACTCGATTCCATTAACGACGATGACTCTCGGGTCGGTGCGTGTGAACACTTTGCATCATAAAATCTGACTCCTGGTAAATTTGTCCTCAACATTCCAACGAGCTAATCCGATCGCTTCATTGGTGGTAACCCAAAGGCCATCGAACTGGAAACTCCCACAATGGAATTACTCCGGCAGCCGTACAGACTAGGAAGGCACGCCTACTCGCTGGAAGCAATGTCTATTGGAAATCTGGTGCCACACCAGGAAAATTCAAGTACACATCTGTGTAAATAAAAGGACGGGTATTGAGACTGGCATAAAATGCAGTCATAACATGTCAATTAAAAAGTCCCCGGCCTTCCATAGTAAAACACATTTTTTTGGCAAAATTCGTTTTTTTTTATTCAACGTAATTCCCTTCGAGGGTGATACACTGATTATAGCGACCCTCCAACTTTTCGATACCCTTTTTGTAGTACGATTTGTCCTTTGCTTCAAAATAGGCCTCAATTTCGGCGATCACCTCTTCATTCGACGAAAGTTTCCTCCCAGCGAGCATTCTTTTGAGATCTGAGAACAGGAAATAGTCGCTGGGGGCCAGATTTGGAGAATACGGTGGATGCGGAAGCAATTCGAAGCCCAATTCATGGATTTTTGCCATCGTTTTCACTGACTTGTGACACGGTGCATTGTCTTGGTGAAGCAGCACTTTCTTTTTCTTCAAATGCGGTCGTTTTTCGGCGATTTCGTCCTTCAAACGGCCCAATAACGCTGTGTAATAGTCGCTGTTCATGGTCCTTCCTTTTTCAAGATAGTCAATGAAAATTATTCCGCGCGCATCCCAAAATACAGACGCCATAACCTTGCCAGCCGACTTTTGCGTTTTTCCATGCTTTGGGGCGGGTTCATCGTGTGCAGTCCACTCGGATGACTGTCGATTGGACTTCGGAGTGAAATGATGGAGCCATGTTTCATCCATTGTCACATATCGACGCAAAAACTCGGGTTTATTACGCTTGATCATCTCCAAACACTGCTCCGAATCATCAACTCATCGTTGTTTTTGGTCAAAAGTGAGCTCGCGCGGCACCCACCCTGCACAGAGCTTTCTCATACCCAAATATTCGTGAATGATATGATGTACACGTTCAGTTGATATCTTTAGAATGCCTGCTATTTCATTCAATTTCAATTTACGGTCATTCAAAATCATTTTGTGGATTTTTCTAATGTTTTCGTCGGTAACAACCTCTTTTGGGCGTCCACTGCGTTCACCGTCTTCGGTGCTCATTTCACCACGTCTAAACTTAGCATACCAATCCTTGATGGTTGATTTTCCTGGGGCGGCATCTGGAAACTCGTCATCAAGCCAAGTTTTTGCTTCAACTGTATTTTTTCCCTTCAAAAAGCAATATTTTATCAACACGCGAAATTCCTTTTTATCCATTTTTTTCACAATAACAGAAGTTGCTTCACTCAAAATACTATAATTTACAAACTAATGATCCGACATCTGTCAAATTTATACACGCGTCTTTTGAAGGTTCTATCTATGTGTCAGACCGGGGACTTTTCAATTGACCTGTTAAATCATGAGAATGGCTTTCCCATGACGGTGATAAAATATCGATCGAAACACGAGGCTGCCTGAGAGCATGATTATTTCAGACGGTACTGGGTAAATGGTTAGTATACCCGCCTGTCACCCGGGAGACCGGGGTTCGATTCCCCGTCGGGGAGCCCCTGGCGCAAGACTAATGACCTTGCCCAGACAAAATAAATCATTATGGAAAATTTAACAAGCCTCAGGACTTGATAAATAAGGCCAAGACCGGTTCCCGGTTGTAGTGCCGATGATGATGATGAGTGGGTAAATATGGTGCCGATAGTGGCGAGAATGTTGTCCTCTGTTAATGTTTGGCAGACAGAAGTACGAATAAGGAAATAATGCGGCTACGGAATTGGCTCCTCTGTGATGTGAAATTCACAAAAGGTCGCTCGCCATAGGACCTAAGCCGAAAAGGTTTATTGTTTAGGTTTTATGATCCCGCTCGGTATTTCGTATTGCAGGGCTATTAGAAGTCTGCGTTGCAGATGTGCAAGCTAGCAAATAGCCCGGCATATATTTATGGACGCGGTGTTTGTATACCGTTTGTTCTGCTGAACAATAACATTTCATCAGTCGATGTATCGAATGAGTGTTATTTTGAATGGTGCCCGATCGGTTGTAGGTAGCGAACGATGGCTACACTGAATATCGTCGATAGGACGATCAGTCGATGGGTCTGCAGTTAAACGGTAAGAATGACATGCCGGGTGTAGAGGAAAAGCTCCTCGGCTATGATGGGATATTCATGTCGGTTATCTCTAGAGATAACCGAATTGTTTTCAGGGATTAGGTCGGGAATTAATGCCATGGCAAGGTTGTGTAATCTTGCCAGGGATTCGACTTACGGGTATGGAGTTTATAGATTTTAATGGGGCTAAAATGATGCGATGCTCTTCGGGCCCTGAAAAGCCCCACAAGGTATTCATCATAATCCCGATAAATGGCAAAAGACTATAGATAGCAATGGGGAATATTTCGATTATTAATGTTCTACTTGCACATCTATCACTCTTAAATATTATCCTTTAGATTTCCTCACATAATCTCAAAACATTTAGATCCGATTCCGTTTTTTTTTTTTGTTCTTTGCTTTACATTTAATTTTGAATGTTCCTAGATCTTGAAATTACATTACCTAATCCTGAGCTAAGCAGCTGCATGTCTTCGCTACTGAATTCAACTCCCGCTGTTGGCTCATTTCTTATTAATTTCGGTAAAATTCGACTGACACCGTATCTGTGTTATTCTAGTGGTTATTTGTATCCCATTGAGATCTCGCCACCATCAAATTTACGTTCTCTAATTTATTTAGTTGATTACTTTTTCACCACACTCCCCACGTCGTACAACCTTCCGAGTACATTCTCGCCGTATTATTTCCGTTATGTTATCAGTGAATTCACATCGCTATTATGAAAGCTAAAAGTACGTGGAGAACTATAAGAGAACTGTTTTATACCAATAAGCCAACCCACGGTGTGCACACAGTCATGGAGTATCAGGCAAGACCTGAAAGTATATCCTTCCAGATCAGATCTGCAAAACGTTGCACTTATGCAATGCCCCTTTATAGATTGTGTATGTTTACTCCCACTACTTCCTGGCAGCAATGAATTACGAAATAATCCGACCAAATAATAATTGTCTTGTTTATCTGAAATGGGTTGTGCATGGATGGGATAGTTTTGTGTGCATTTGAAAGGACATGGTTGTATGATAGGAGTATTGAAAGGATTCCACTCATTCGAGCATTGGAAACAACACAACAGGATGGTTGACTAACTTTTCGACTGTATAACTCAAGTGTACATCCACATCACTGTACTTAAACGTGACTACAGGCAGCTCCAAGTCTGGGAAAGCATTTGAGTTACTCCGTCAAATTTTAATTGTTTATTTCTCTCTGCTTGTTTTCGAAATAATTCTCTATTTATTTTTGGCACAAATTATGTTTTCAACTGGATGAAATTTATTTGCCATTGCGTTTGGTTTGTGGTTGGCGGTTGCCAAAGATTGACTAGAAAATCATGAATGGTGTACTATGAAAGCGGAAATGTTGTTTCTTTAAGCGCGTATTTAATTTAGGGTGTAAATTGCAATTTCGTCATTATTGACAAGTGGCTTTCGTGGTAAGCCCCCCAGTTGGGCGCCAGTAAGTGTGGACAACCTGCAGATGTTTATTTAATTAAAAATAATATAAGACATATCATAACTAAATATGTCCTGAATTTGAAAGTCAATTATATTGGTGGCTTTTATAACATCCCAAAAGGTGAGCTTGTTTTATCGCACAACTTGTTTGGTTTGTTGCTGTAAACTATTGATTAAATTTGCTGACTTAACTGAGCGTTGGGAATGGAAGAATAGCTTTTCAGTTTATAGTGTTCACATTCTCTGAGTAGTCATTGGATTTCATATTAAGTCAAACTCATGCGGTTTCGACTATAGAGAGTTTTCCTGGTTTCCTGTGAGGCAGGCATTATATGCAGCGTGTGACCGAAAAGGCTCGTGACTGATTTCCCGCGTAAATCAGTTACGTTTATGGGGACTGACAGTGGGAGATAGAAGTGAAAAAAAGGAACCAACGGCAGAGGGCTATGAGAGGCTGCAGTGAGCAGTTCGAGATTTCAGTGTGTGTGCGTTTGAGCCTGTCGTCGAGAACATAGAAAGTAAAAATGCAGCGATTTTTGGGCCAACGTTACTGGATCAATTCCTGATATTAAACTTAACAAAAGCGTAGCCACGCTACAGCCCCTACCTGACTCCCCGTGATTTTTTCCGCGCATCAAGAGACACCTAAAAAAGGGCGTTTTGACTCAATTCAAAGTGCAGAATTCCAGGGAGCCTTTGAAAATTAGAAAATAAAACAACGTTAACAATGGTGTGTAAGTGCACAAATGGCTTATTTTGGAAAAAGGTTGAGTTACCATACAAAAATGTGCTAATCCGATGTTCGGACACACGTTGTATAGTATTTTAATTAAGAATAACCCAAATCGCCTTTCAAATAAAACATATCATCATCATCGGCACTACAATCGGGAACCGGTTTTGGCCTTATTTAGCAAGTCCTGAGGCTTGTTAAATTTTCCACAATGATATGTTTTTTCCGGGCAAGGTCATTAGTCTCTATATTTTATAATTTGCAGTTTGTTGATTCGAAGTGTTTGACAGATATCTCAATGATGTCTTGCTCCAAATTTGAGGTTGAATATTCATATTTTTGTCGCCCGGAGGAAATTTTTTTATAAGATAGAAGGATTCTATTTATATTCCTACTATAGTTTGCTATTTACTGGCCTATAGGAATCCGGAAGTTCATCACCTTACTCACTTGGCTACGCCATCGTTCCCTGTCCTATGCACTTGCCCCTCACGGTACGTCCTATAATCCGATCTGGTCATAGTGGCGCCTTACACTGTCCTCCGATCTCCGTTGCGGCCTTTCTACCGGTTTCTTTTCCGTTGGTATGCCGTCGAGAATTCTACGTACAGTTCCGTCGTTGCCCATTCTCGCTTGATGCCTGGCCCATCTTAATTTCCACGGCCTGATTATTCTCAGTATTGTAGGTTTGGGGTGTAGCTCTGTGGGGGTAGAAGTATGTATGCCGACGTACGGCAAGTATTCACTTTACCCTCCAACACTTACGCGGTCAAAAATTATTCACCGAGGAAAAAAAAGGAAACGAAAACACTGTTTTATTTGTTGTTTTTTTTTTTATGTTCTTTATTTTAATTTAATTTGGTTTAGCTTATATTTATCATAAATTATCACTAGATTTAAATTGAAAAGCTTATATTTGTGCTTCCGCGTATTCGAGAATAAAGTACTAAGGGGTATCTTTGGTGGTAAATATGACGAGGAGGCAGGACAATGGAGGAAACTCCACGAATTGGAAGAGCTATATCGCAAACCTACAATAGTGAGAGTAATAAAGTCGCGAAGATTAAGATGGGCCGGACACGTGGCGCGAATGGGCAAAGATAGGACCGTGCATAGAATTTTGGACGCTAGACCAACGGGAAAGAGACCGGCCGGACGCCCGCGACGGAGATGGGAGGACAATGTTAGGTTTGACTTCGAGGAGGTCGGATCGAATGGTCAAGCGTAGAAGGAGAGCGCACAGGACGGAACGATGGCGGAGTCGAGTTGGTGAGGTCATGAACTTCCGGGTTCCTACAGGCCAATAAATAATAATAATATTTGTGCTTACACAGGAAAGGATCACTATTCAATGTAACTATTGAAAAAGTGCGCTTCGGCACATAATACACAAAGAACTAAAAGCTTTTTGAGGACTGCGGCGAGTATGTTGGACGGTGTTTAAGATTATTACCGATGCGTGTCTGGCCTCGATGGCAATTGAATTAAATAAACCCGAAATCCTGGTTAGCCTCGAGCGGCGGTGTGACTGGTTTAATAAACGTGTATTTAAATTTTTCTTTAGCGGCAGCGTGACTACAGTGTCAGTGGTTGAGATGCAACTGATTGGAATCAGGGTGGAAATTGGGATTTCTGCTTTTACACATCGATCCGCCAATGGTAATCATGCTCTCTGTGCATTCCTCAATTCCCCACGCTCATCGGGGTAGAAACGTACTTGTGTATTCGTTCGACGTCGATGGGCGTAGCAAGGATGGAGAAATCAAAAGGAAAGGACAATAACCCAGGGTTGATCTAACTTAGTGTGTGTGTATTAATTCCGCGTATGCAACTGGTCCAGTGACCTAGTGATGATTATGGTGATCTCATAGGTCATCGAACCATGGAAAAACAAAATTGCAGAGGAGAGGAAAATTTAGCTGGTGCTATTCACCTGCAAAAATAGATCATTGATCCCAAGCGAATGGATGATCTGACGAAAATCGATAGGATGCTACATCGGCTAGGGAAATGGTACCATGGGGAAAACTCTAAGGAATGTTGATAATTACCCAAGCCAATGGATGATGATGCAACCACGTCGTTTGATTCGACTTGGTTGTTGCTAGCCAATACGAATGGAATTTGCGGTGGAAATCTCATGGTTAGAGGAATAGTATTGCCGTATGGCGAAAATGTTAGCTAAACTAAATTATGGATTATCTGCATAGAATAATGAGTTTAGCTATGCGTCCTTGGGGAAAACATGTTATTTCAGGTGAATAGCATATAAGGGGAATGGATAGGTATGACGCGCTGAAAGCGGTCGAAACAAGGTACGGAATTGTGGGTTGGTTCTCCATGTAATATAGAGAAACCCCACAGCTCTTCTTCCAATTCACGGTTGTGGAATTTCCTCCATTGCCACGTATGTTCATCATATTTAACGCCAAGGATATTCCTTAAAACTTTTTTCTCGAGTATTTTCAATTTGTTGACATTCCGCCCTTGTCTCATGTCAACAATCATCATCATCATCGACACTACAACCGGGAACCGGTCTTGGCCTTATTTAGCAAGTCCTGAGGCTTGTTAAATTTTCCATAATGATTTATTTTTTCTGGGCAAGGTCATTAGTCTTGCGCCAGAGGCTCCCAGACGGGGAATCGAACCCCGGTTTCCCGGGTGACAGGCGGGTATACTAACCACTATACTATCGAGGAGCCCACACGTCAACAATAATCGGTGACAATAGTTTCGATGTTAGCAGTTCGCTGCTTGGATACCAACTGGCGTCTTTAATTTTTTTTTTTTACACTAACGCGCGCACAAAAGGGGATTTTGAAGTACCCTTAAATGTCAGACCACAGCGCGAACGGATGGAGAGGAAGTAGATAAGGAAAGGAGGTGTCGATGTATATTGGTCTTGAATGTCTGGACATCACAAGGGACAGGAAACACATGATCAGGCAGAACATTCCGCATTCGTGTGGTTCGGCTAAAGAATGACACTCTATGTTTATTTGTGCGCCTAAAGTCCACTTTCAATGTGAACTGATGCCCATTCATAGACTGACGTGTATCGCGGGAAAATGCGTTGCCGGAATGCAAGTCTTTTGTTGATTTCCTTTGACATACTGGCCGTCAGTGTTGTTCCCATATATATAAATTCTTTACCGTTCTCAAATATGTTTCCTTTGATGTTTATGTGTGCCCCTTGTCTTGTCTTCATTGATTTCTATTTCATTTCACTATTTTTAGTTACAATTTCTAGCTTATCGCCTAGAACGGTGGTGTTATCCGCATATGCGAGGACTTTCGTGACTCCAGTCAGCATACTCCGGCCACGTTGCCGTCTTATACCTTTCTGATGACATGCTCGAGCACAAGGTTAAAAGGACATGGTGAGAAGCTATCCTCACGTCGAGGATTTCAGAAAGATCTGAGAGACGGTTTTCCACCCTAGATCGTTCTTTATTTTCGTCCATGTAGATTTGAGTGAGTGCGGCATATTTTTCCAGGATTCCCAACTTAATGGCTGAATTGGTAAGGAGGTTGCGTCTTGTGTTTGATTGTGCCAACCTAGGTTCAACTGACAACTCTTGCTATTGTGCAGTTCGGCACAATTACTGAGTGGTGGGTAAAGCCCCAAAGCCCAGCCGCCCGATTGAATACCACCCCGTTAAGCTATAGGCTTCGTGAAACGGTTTGGTGGAGAAGTCCTTGAGAATCTTTCGGAGCTTGGCTGATGGACCCAGTCGAGAAAAAATGGTATCTGGAGGCGCTGACTCAACGCTCTAGGTTCGCCTTTCCTGGGAGAAATAAAAAAGAACAAAAAAAAAAATGCAATATGGTATAGTCTTCGCCCAACGGAATCATAGGCATTTTAAAGTTAATTAAAACTTAGTAAACCGTCTCTTCGTATTCCCACTTCTTTTTCAACAATTGCCTTACTGGGAATATTTGATCACTTGTTGACCGCCTTGTACGGAATCCACACTGGTAGTCTCCAAGTATTTCTTTTGCATATGGGATGATTCTCAACAATATCACATTTGTTAGTATTTTTTATGTGCTTGGGACCAGTGCTATTCCTTTGTAGTTCTCCCAGTCAGATCTGTGGCCCTTTTTTGAAAATAGAGATGACTAGTTCTCCATCCTTCTGTAGAGACTTCCATATTGTTCTGGTGGACTATTTGAGCGGTTGCTGCCTCTCCATGCTTTATAAGTTCCGCCGGTATGCTGTCGACTCTGGGAGCCTTGATGTTTTTCAGTCGATTTATTGCATCTACTAATTCGTTGGAGGAGGACTGGAATCTGTGGCTCGTCTGTATATACAGTGGTGTGAAAAATTATAGACGTAAACTAAAATGCCTTTAAAGAACAACAGTGTGTGTGTTTAACCTGAGTTCGGATTTATTTTTTAACTTGAAACGGCTTTGTACATACATACATACGTCTGGTACATTTATTTGTGGTTGATTGGTGTGCACATTAAGCAGGTTTTCAAAGTACTGCTTCCAACTTGTCACGATATTGTTTGTTTCTATGGCCAGACAACAATGTGCGTCCTGAATTAGTTTGACTTCCCCTTGGTACTCATTTCTAATCGAATTTATGCCCGCATACAATCCTCCGATCTTTTTTCGTCTCCAATTTTCTAGAATTCGTTCGATTCGATCCATTTTGTCTTGTTGTCTGTTTCCGATATGCGTTAGTATCATCACATCTTTCTAAGTGATTACCTTGCGTTTACGTTGCTCGATCTTCACCCGGGACTCATCGTCAAACCAAGGTTTGGACTTAATTGTTTTCTTAACTCCTAATACCTTTTAGACTGTTTGTTTGATCACGTTTCTGATTGATGCACTTTCGATCTTCACATTATCGTTTTCTACTTCCATTCTCTAGCATATTGAATCTATTCGTCAGTTCGCCATGATATTCAGTCCTGCGATGGTCTTGTGGTATCGAACTTTTTGCTAATCTTGCCCGACCGGAGGTTTGCTGCGATCCGATTCGGAATATTTTTGCCTACCGCTAGAAGATGGTCGCAGAATCTGCTCCTTTGTAGGATGTTACGTCAATGATGTTCGAATGGTGTCTTTTGTTTATCAGGACGCGTTATACCATTGGTTGACAACCACGTGACCTTATGAATTCTTTTGTGTTTGGACATCGTGCTTTTAACTACCAGATCTATTGACGCTGCGAACGTGATAATTGGAATTCCATTATCGTTTGAAACGTATTGCTTTTTTTACCTATACTTGATTGGAAGTTATCTTCCTTGCCAAGTTTCGCGTTGAGCTCCCCGAGTAAAATTTAAACATCGAATGACGAAATTTCGTCAAACGGTCTCATAGAAAGTGTTCCTTGTTACTTCGTCGGTAGGTTCTGTTGGGGCGTGTTCGTTTAGAAGTACATAATTGTGCCACTGGGCCTGTATTCTCAGCACTGACAGTCGGTATTAATGAACTTCACGTCTTTTTTATGGAACCTTTTATTATTACTTATGATGAAGCCCGACGATCTCCATTATATTTTGTTTCAGGTTTTCTATGACCGTTTGTATCGCGCCGGTTTTATATAACGTTGGGACATTCCACCTGCCGACACGTATACCCCCCTTTCTCCATTACTTCCTACGTCTTGTTTTTACCGAATTGGTGTTTTCTTGATGAATTCTTCTCTTAGTCGGTGTTTGTATCAGGCCTCTTCTGACCTGATTTTTGTTGCTGTTGAAGCACCTAACTTCTAAAGCTCTACTGTACACTAGGGTGCAACACCCTTAGTGTGATAATTTTGGGTCGATGTTCGGGCGCAACACCACTAAATATCTCAAAGGATATCAACAAAAAAGAAAGAACCTGGAAAGTAAGAACAAGATTAATTGAGAAAACGCCGGGGTAGTCGGCTGCATTCTAACTTCATTTTTCGCTTAGAATTCTATGTATACAAAAATATTTACACTAATACTCTTACATATAAATTCTTGGATACAGGATTACAGGATTCCTGTTTACTATGACATACATGAACTCGACTATAGGATTCCTATTTACTATTACATACATCGACTACAGGATTCCTTTTTACAACATAGCATTAATAAAACCAAGCCGAAGGACAATCGGCATTTTCAAAATACACACAAATTACTGGAATGCACAGAAACAAAAGAAAAAAGGAACGCAAGTTCCTGTACAAAGAAAACAGAAATATTAATGTTTATGGTGGTCCCTTTTGAGTTGTCGACAATTCAATTATCACCTTCTGCTGTTGAGAGTGTTTGCTGTTGTCAATGGGAATTTGCTGGTTGCGGACAAATGTAGATCCTGTTGGTGGGATCTGGTGAGGATAGCGGCATGATGATGAAATCTGTTTTATTGCCCAGTCATAAATTGTGGCCGGGATATGGTATTCAAACGCATGGAATCGGCATCATCTGGGTCAGCGTGCTAACATAATCATAAGGGTGGCTGGGCCGTGGCATGGAAATGAAATGAATGAACAGGACACCGGCTCCGTACAAATGGTGCCGCATGTTCTCATAAACAGTCGGCTCATCATACCTGAATGAGCCACATTTTTTGTGTGTTTATTGTTCTCATTCATTTTTGTTCCCAGGAGTCGTGTGGTTTTAAATAGTCCCCCATATCAGAGCTTCGTTTTGATTTGGTAAGGTCTTTTTACTGTTATAATTCGAGCCGATGACAGAGAGGTGCCGTTATAGAGCCGGTATACCCTTGGCTTCAAACCATCCAAAAGGCACGGTGACACATAACACCCTGGAAACAGGCGTTGCAGATATTTATATGCTACTCCACGGAAACCCGCCTGACATGGGTGACACTGCTGGAAGCGTATGCTCCGTCAGCATAGCCTGTGTGATTCATTGGAATCTAAGCCCTACACCACATCAAGGTTTCTACCACGCGGGGGAATAAGAAAATACGCATCGGTTAATTCTTAAAAATCACTTTAGGATTGCGAAAAATCATCGTTTTTTAACCCACCTATACAGGAGTGCACCTCTTGTATTATCATATGTTTCTGCGCCATTAGCGGCAATTCGAACAAATATCCGTCTCCACCTTATATGTTTGCTTCCTTTCGATTGCATTGTGCTTTGATATTTAATTGTATCCGTTTTATAAAAAGAGACATATTTGCCAATCGTTATGAGGCTTAATACTGGTCAAACCCTGTGACTTAAATGAGTTTGTAAAGCCGTGGAAATCACCAGCAAGCATAAGAGTACTATTTCCTTGTGTGGCAGATACAAGTTTAGTTCCAGGATAGATTAGCAATAATCATTAGAAATGTGATTTGATTTATAATATAATAACATATAATGCACAAATGTAGTATACACAGAAGGATCTGTTGCATGTGATTAAATGTAATCAGGAAGAGATTTGCAATAATTTTTAGGAATTGATATTACGTTATAATACGCAAACTATCTATATAAAAACAAAAATGATTAAATGTTTTTGAATGCTACATTGAAGGCCGATACAATCATCTCGGATATACAATTAATGGTCGCAATGTAATGAGCCGTAATTATGATGCATTGTAGTGTCTAGGTTTAACCTTCTCGTGCTCTTTCAAGTGTTGTGTGGATTAATAACCATTCACTGCCGCTTTTTTCTTTTATTTGAACAAACTGTAAGCTTTTATGACAAAGTTCTCGTAGTATACTCGTAAAGTTATTCTGTAGAGCGGACAAAGATTCCAATCAATTGCGTATTGATTAGTTACGCTAAATTTTGCACGGAGTTGCCCCTTGGCATTATGAGAAGTAGTCAAGCTGTTTTTTGATAGAAACATTTCCCTGATTGCGGCTCTACATTCATAGGCAACAGTCATATTCACACGGCACCGAATTGTGTTTGCTACAGGCAATTTTATCAGTACGATTTAATGTACGGTATGAAATGCAAAGGGTAGCTATTGTGTGATAATTTTTCTTGAAAGCCTTGGAAATCATTAGATTTAATCCCATTACCCGGCCGTCCGGTAAAATACTATCTCATTAAGCTAATCATTTTGTCAAAAAAGTACCGGGAATTGGTCATTTAAAAAGCCCTATTGTCCTATGCTGAGATGCAGTTTGGGCGCAATTTGTCATATAGTTTATTTACAGAAGTTTGAGGATCCCTTTATGGGTTATGCCACTATAATTTTTTCAAAAATACGTCTTTTTATTGGCTTAATTGGTGGATAAACTAATCACAAATGTAAAAAAAAAATTGTTTTATACCATAGACAAAACTTTTCAGTCAATTTGAACCATTTTATTGAGCATAGTCACGACGTATGAAATTGCGTGTTTCGCGTATTTTTTCTTTTTTTCAATGCATCGATAAACATGATACGCATACTTACAAGTGTTTGAAATATGGTGATAGGGGACACTCGTAATTATTTTGCTCAAAAATGTTGCTACAGTTCAGTGAAATTGCGCGATAAACAGTAGAGGTTTGTGTCGGTGTTTTCTTGCTGAATTCTTCCTGTATGGTAGCGTCGGCTCCTGATACATACGCCTGTGGGGGTTCTTAAAGCTCACCTGAAGAACCCGCCATATTCGCAGCCCATATTTGTACCTCAATCTCCCCGCATCAAAAGCATTTCCTTTCACAAGGGTGTTTTCCATGCATCAACGCATCGGAAAAATTTTCCTAAAAGAATCCCCAAGCATTTCTCCCATCTAGGGCATTCACGCATTTAATGCGTTATACCATTTTCCCTGAAAGAAATCGCTACGCCATTGCCGCATACATCAATGCATCTCAGCATTGTTCTGAAAAGAAAAACATTTCGGCTGCCGTACTAGGTAACCGCAATAAACTATGGAAACAATCATCGGTACCCCTGTCTGCCTACGTTTTCTGCCCCCCACACGTGCGCGGCAGATTTTCATAGTTTATCTGTACCCACGGCGACTTCTATCCAACCAATAAAGCACAGCGCAACTCGCGCCAAGCAGCCATGAGCCGAATTCTCTGTCAGTGTAAATATTCACAATGGAATCCGATCCTTGAGTCGCTACGGATGCCATATACAATCGACGTAGTTGTATACACAACCGTCATTGTGTAATCATTCCAATGGCTTCCTAATGGCTTGCAGCTATTGATTCAGCTGCAAGCAATCCTCACAGAAATGCTTATTTAATTCGAATTGCATTCCCACGGTTCGTCCACCCATGCGGTCGCGTCACGAGCAAACAAAGTGATCCGCGCGTAAGTAGACACACCCTCCTTAGGATTTTTGTACCGGAGATCTGTAGCGGTTCCGCCAAACCCTACGGTCTACTTACCTGAAAACCCCCGATAACTACTACCCAACTCCTTTAAATTTGCTAATGCAACAGTATTAGTACCTAAAAATGCTGCACGCATTTCTATGATCTTTAAGTCCCTGTAAAGAAAACTTACCTTCATGCATTCTCTTCGCATACCATTGCTCCTTAAGATTTCTTTATTAACTTACCAGGAATTTCCAATCAATTTCGGCATCTACGTCGCCAGTCAAATTCCCTCAGATGAATTCCTGTAAACAAAATAATTCGGATCGCATTCAATGTAACCGTCATGACAGGGACCATAAATATCGCGCCGTCTATTTTTTCAGCCGCGTCATATACCTTTTCATACACATGCCTGGCAACCTTTTTGGTTTGTCTTATCAATAAACAACCCAAGCAGCTGCATATAATTAGCGCAATAGACGCCGAAACCAAATTCTCCAGCATTTCCTAATGCAAATATGAACCCGGTTTCTACTGCAGCCAAAGATGCCATAAAAATCCAATTTGCTTTAGCACCTTTTTCTCCTAACGTCGAAAATAGCGACGAGGCATCGTGTAAACAATGACCCGCATTACCAACGGCGCATTTGGTCATTTTCCCCTATTGTCTTTGCCGCCTGCCTGTTTCGTCGTTCCACTACACGTGTGAATCGCATCTATCGGAACGATCCCACACATACCACCATGACCTTTATTACGAGATCTGGTTTTCTTGTTCCCACAAGAGAGACTCTACGTTACACTTGTGGGAGATAAAACATATCCTTGGCAAGGATATATTCACATCCTTTAGAGAAGAGTTTTTCTCTCTCTTCCTTTTTTCTTAGCGAAATCATCTCTGCTTGAGATGACGATCGCTGAGTCTTTTTACATCCGCGGACCAGAAGGGTCACGTTTCGCTCCCGCTCTCCGCCGGCAGCGGAGAAGCGTAAACACTTCCATACCCGAATATATCCGGAGTCGCGTATCAATAGTTTTCTCGTCCTAAGTGCCATATTTATCCGCTCTTCACCTCAAGTGTTATCTTTGTGTTCTTGTATGTTCGATTGTTTGGTGTGCGGATTTAACGTTGGTCGTCGAACTAATTTCAACAAAGGTGAACAATAAAATTTGAACAGTAAAATAAAATCATGTCAACTGGAAAACAGATTGTAACCCATCGTGCAATCGCAAGTGTACACTTCATGTTTAATAAATTTTAGTCACTTCGTTTAAAAACCAATAAATAGACCGATTAGTAATATTAAAACAGTGCATTTCATTTACCTTCCTTTCTGGTGTGTCTTGTGGCGGAGTTTTACTCCAGGGGTTGAGAACCATTGGTGAACCGATTTCTTCTAGTGAAGTGAGGACTCGGTTTGACGAAACCTTGATCGGACCGTGAAGTTTTATGGTGGAGGAGGAAGTGAACAGAGTGTCCGTGTTAGGCACATTACTTCCTCACCACAGATCTACTCCGACCAATAGGTCTCAAAAGGAAAATTTCATTTCATTCAAACGAGGGTTGAATCATTGAGTCTTATTCCACCCACTGACCGAGCCGGTCGGTTTTTCTCCCGCTTCCCGTAGCGCTGCGGGACGCGTACAACCCGGAATCGTGTTTTTCTTTTAATTATACGAGTGTCATTTTGTAATATTACCTTTGTAATAGATGGAATTATAGTGCGGAGAGTTTACATAGTTTGTGTATTGTGTACGTTCGAACGATGCAATGAGAATGCTTAAATTAAGATATTTGTAAGATTCCAAGTGACTTTTAATTCATGTTAATTTAATTAATTACAAAAATAACTATCAGTGAATAAAATAAAGAGAACATTTTGCCGACTGAAATAAACCAGTGCATTTTTATTGTTTTGATTCTCGTTACTTTCTTGGATATCCTTGGTGAACAGTTTGCTCCGGCGGAACAATAGCGATGATGGAGGAAGAAGGGAACCCTGTGCAGTACGCCTGCACACCATACTTCATCCCCACACGCCCACCGGGGTTTTTGTGCTTATAGTTTTCACTCATTTTTGTTTTTACGGGTCTTGGGGTTTCAAACAGACCGCCAGGTCACAGCTCCATTTCGATATGGTAAGGTATACTTACTGCTCTGATTTCACCTGGTGTCAGAGAGGCGCCGTTATACTACACTCGGTATATACCTGGCTGTAAATAGTGACGCGTAACACCTTCGAGTGTCTTAAAGGATATTGAGATTAATCAGCAGAGAGTCTGAATAAAAAGAGCCATACATCATTGGTAAACTGACACTGAAAAATTACTCATCGACCTACACGGTCGAATGTAAAGAAGATCCGACTTAAATTGTCAATCAAAGGGGTCATTCGTCGACATTAAATGGCCGGTTTAAAAGAAACGATGAATATAGAAGAATTAAAACTTGCTGTGCGGTATGTTTGGGGTGACAATAAATAAGAATGAAAACAATAATCTGTAAGAAATGCATCTGTAAATGTGATTTGTCAGAACATTTTTTAAATAATGTTCAACTGTCTGCAATGACCTTATAGATCACTAGCAATTCTTGGAGGTAATATATATTGATCGATTCTCTATGTGAATACATTATGGCAGTGTATGATATTCTTGTTAGTGCGAACCAACCAGACTCCCTATAAGATTATAGTAAATAAGGATTGTTCAAGAAAAAAATGCTCGTTATTTTTTTATCACGCCACGTATACATTTTAGAGCAGACGTTTTATAATATGTCTTACAGGATACTAAGCTTAATGAACCGCACTGATGATGGGCATTCAAAAATGAAATATCGCAGGACAAACAGCGATAACAATTGTTTACTCTTGCACTGAAGAAATTAAGGATTATCCGATTGCCATCAGGTGGCATACAGGGAAAAGATTAATGATTAACATATGTATTTAGCTTCATCATCATCATTGGTACTACAAACGGGATACGGTCTTGGCCTTATATAGCAAGTCTCGATGCTTGTTAAATTTTCCATAATAATTAATTTTTACGGGCAAGGTTATTAGCCTTGCGCCAAGCTGCAAACAGCTTAGATATGGAAAATATTTTCTTAACGGGGCATTGCTTACCTATATCGTTTTTATAGTCCTTTTAAAAAAATTAGAGTGAGGCTTTTTTAAAAAATAGGTCTAATGAAAACTAAAAAACAACGTATGTGGTTGAGTTACTTGTAAGTGAACATCTGAACATGCGTTTTTTTTTAAACTATTACTGGGACACTACAGCGTTTTGCGAAGTAGTATAGAAACTGTTCGGAACCCACGGTATGAAAAGGTTAGAGCCAAAGCATCTACACGTCCAACCCCGTCCGTGTGTAATCAAGGATTTTTCAACTTGCTTCTCCTTTGGATTACAGTAGGGATATCGATTGAAATTATTTCAAGTGTTGGACGTCCGCGTTCGATATTTCAACGAAATTAGTACTTATTCTGAAAAGGATTTCCTGAAATAAATTGCGAAAGGGATTACAGATCGGGAGACGAAGTGTGAGAGTAGAAGAGTTGGGGTTAAAGTCCAAGTAGGTGAGATAAGTGTAGACCCTCCGTGGCATTCATGATTAGTTCATTAGAAGTATAAGAGGGGTGGTGGGCAGGTATACAGAAGAGGTGAACATTCCATAAGTTGTAAGGGTTGGGGATGGAAGAGCGAGGCGTACGGAATCAACCAAACCTAAAAGAAGGCAGTAGCTGAAAATAATCCACATTTATTACACAATAAATTTACATATTTCACTTAAGACCGGGTTACATCCTATTCACAATCATTCTTCTAATATTGACTTACTCTGGCGCAAGGCTAATAACATTGCCTGTAAAAATAAATTATTATGGAAAATTTAACAAGCCTCGATACTTGCTAAATAAGGTCAAGACCGGATCCCGGTTGTAGTTCCGATGATGATGATGATGATATTGACTTACTTGCTCTTCACAAACACTCTAAATTGTACAATACGTATTTTTGTTTTTTCAGCATATAATAGCCTTATTTTAATTAACATATAATATATAAAGAAAATATATAATTAGTACATCAATATACAGAGGGTGTTCTCTACTTCCACTTTTTTTCGAACACACAAATTTTAGAATCGTTCCCAGCTCGGGCGTCGGGGGGCAAAACCCAAGAAGCGACGTTGAGTGCTCGAAATTCTGCGAATGTGGGTCGTACGATGAGGGGATCAGACTTGGCTAACATAATCAATCAGACTATCAGAGGACAAACGTGAAGTAAAGTGATCATGTAAAGGTTCGAAAATTCGTAAGACCATGGTTTTCATTAAGATTATGCCACACAATATGTAAGAGGGTTTTAGTTCCCTGTCTTATAAGGAGCCTAGGCAGCGAATCGATTAAGCAGAAGCTATCGGCTCATTAAGCAAGAAGTAGGGAGGCTGGGGAAAGGTTACGCTTCCGTGAAGCTCTATTTGATCGGCATTTGCTGATGTTAAGTTCGAGACAGTTCTTTTGATACCAAGCCGATAACCTGTCGGAATTTATATGTATGAAGCAAGAATCGAATAGAAAACTAGTAGTTATTTAAAGTTTAGTATCGTCAGCGCTAAAAGTGATATAAAATGGGACAGATCTGAATCTTACGCTAAAGAACCGATTATTCAGGTAATAAGAAATCTATTTAATCGGTACGAGTTCGACGCCAAGAGAAGATAATTGAAAGAGTATGAGGAGACATTTTCTCAAAGGCCTTACCGAAATCGAATGAAAAAAAGGGCACGTAGGACGCTTGGACCAGAGCAAGTACTAGGCAGTGCAATGTAGATGCTATACTCACTATACAACGCCTTTTTTCAGAGATAATAAGAAACACATTATAATGTATTCTATCTCATTCGCTCCCCGGGCTAAATTCTGTCCTTGTCTGTTTTTAGTGTCGCTTTTTCATTTTATCGAGTTTCAAATGACTAAAGAAGTTTCCACTTCAAAAAAAAAAACACTTTTTACAATATGCGGCGGAATGTTTAGAGAATAAGAGGGAAGATCAATAAGTCTTTATGAAAATGGGGGCGGGGGGGGGGGGGTATGCCGGACGTGGACACTGATTCACTATCTCCCCAGCGCTAATCACTTGTCCCTCGTAAGTTGTTCCGCTTCAGCAAACTGTTCGCAAAATATCCCGGGAGTAAATAAAGAGAAACGGGCTCCTCGATAGTATAGTGGTTAGTATACCTGCCTGTCACGCGGAAGACCGGGGTTCGATTCCCCGTCGGGGAGCCACTGGCGCAAGACTAATGACCTTGCCCGGAAAAAACAAATCATTATGGAAAATGTAACAAGCCTCAGAACTTGCTAAATAAGGCCAAGACCTGCTCCCGGTTGTAGTGCCGATGATAATGATGATGATGATGATGATGAAATAAAAAGAAACACTGCGTTGCTTTTTGTTTGATCGTTTCCTTTTTATTGGTTCACAAGTTCACAGATTATTTATTTTAAGTTTTGTAAAACAAATTTATTTTAATTATGTAGACTAACATAAAGATTGATTAACATTTTTGTGCCAGAACAACAGCAATTGCATTAACATTGCAAGTATCCAAATATAACACAAACACTTTGTAAAGCCATAAACCCTTCTTGATCGAAAGCAATTATTTCGCGTTGGAATAAACCACATCCAAGGTTAAGTCTTCTTAGGATGAATTTACCACAATATGGTAGAGTCTTTGCCTTGGGACTGAGTCGTAGGCTTTTTTGAAGGCAACTAACAGTTGGTGAACCGTCTCTCCGTATTCCCAGTTCTTTTCCAGCAGTTGCCTTATTGTGAACATCTGGTCGCTTGTTGACCGGTTCCAGCGGAATCCGCTGGGGCTCCCGAAAAAATATGCCGCCCTCATTCAAATTTGCATGAACGAAAACAAAGGGCGAGTTAGAATAGAAAACCACCTCTCAGAATCATTTGAAATCCGGGACGGACTAAAACAAGGGGATGCCCTCTCACCATGCCTTTTTAACCCTGTCCTCGAGTATGTTATCAGAAAGGTACAAGACGACAACACCGTCGGATCATCCCTGAACGGGGTCACACAAGTGCTCGCATATGCGGATGACATCGCCGTTCTGGGCGATAATCTAGAAACTGTAAGTAAAAACAGTGAAATCATCATGCAAGCGGCAGAAGAGGTGGGCCTAGAAATAAATGAAGGCAAAACAAAATACAGGATTACGGCGAGAGCAGGTGGACCTCAGGGAACACATATAAACGTCAGGGGCAAGATATTAGAAAATGTCAAAGAATTTAAATATCTGGGTACGATACTGACGACCAGAAACGAAAGGTCGAAGGAAATTAACAAAAGACTACACTCCTCGAAACTGCTATCACGTAATATAAAGCTCCGTATCTATAGAACCATAATCATCCCGATTGCTCTATACGGATGCGAAACATGGGCTCTCACAAAACGGGAAGAGAACAAATTCCGCGTATTCGAGAATAAAGTTTTAAGGGGTATATTTGTCGGTAAATATGACGAGGAGTCAGGACAATGGAGGAAACTCCACAACCACGAATTGGAAGAGCTATACCGCAAACCTACAATAGTGAGAGTAATTAAGTCGCGAAGATTAAGATGGGCCGGACACGTAGCACGAATGGGTGATGATAGGACCGTGCATAGAATCCTTGACGGTAAACTAACGGGGAAGAGACCGACAGGACGGCCGCGACGGAGATGGGAGGACAATGTTAGATTGGACCTCGAGGAGATCGGATCGGATGGTCGAACGTGGAAGGAGGGTGCACAGGACAGGGAACAATGGCGGAGCCGAGTCGGTGAGGTCATGAACTTCCGGGTTCCTACAGGCCAATAAATAATAAAAAAAAAAAAATAGGGTGAATTTACAAAATAAATAATTTAAAGCCAATTGAGTATTTACGCGATAACGACCTATATACGCACCGCCACGGTACAGAACACTCGACCTTTGCGCGCTCTCCGACGGATGATTATATGACTTCAGTGCATGTGCGCACTTTTGCGGTTGAGATTTAACTCTCAGGGCGACGCACTACGGGGGAAGGAAAAGGGAATGACGCGGACCCTGTAGTGGCTGGGCAATGACTGGTGGTAATGAAGGAGCGCTCGGTGGTGGTTGGGACCCGACTGAGTAAAGGGGGCAAGAATCCATCCATGGTGTCGTGACAGTGGGGTCCTAGCTAAGTAAAACTCACTGCCACTTACTAGGAACTTGAAAAGGGTTGCTATGCGTGCATGGAGAATTTGTTTCAGGGAATTCCTGCCGTACAGGCTGAGTTAGATTCCTCGGTTGCGGTGTATACTGAGAAATCGGTTTGGGAGGCATAACCAAGTATGGGCATGGGTTGTCGATTAGACAAAGGAGCATGAGTCTTGGTTGTTGCTATGGTTGTTTCGTGGAAATGCAACGCATCGTGCTGGTGACTTGCCAGTAAGAAGAATTGGTATTATTTCAGATGGTTTAGGTAGGATGGGAGCCGAAATAGTTTTCGGGGAAACTAATCCTGCTTGGTTGCAAGCGGGAAATATAGTATAGGTAGGAAATTAACCGAAATGGTTTTTGGGAAAATAAGTGCTGCTCGCTTGCGAGCGAGGGAAATGGTTTAAGTAGGAAGTGAGCCGGAATAGTTTTCGGGGAAAACTAAACGTGGCTTGGTGTAGATGAGGCAGATGATTTAAAATGTATTCTGTTGCAGGGATTCAGGGTATATTCTGTTGTATGTTTTACAAATGCATTCTATTACAGATTGAGAAATATATGCTATTGTAGATTGGGAAATGAATTCTTTGCAAGTGTGCGAATGTGTGCTATTGCAGATTTGGGTTATGGTGACGCGCTGTTAGCGGTCGGAGTTAGGTGGGAATTGTGGGTTGGTTCTCGGTGTGATATAGAGAACCCCCACAAGCCGGCCTAATAATGACGCATAATGCTGTCCAGTTATCATTCCTTTTGCAAATAGTCTATGAAGATGATACCATGTGCATCCCAAAACACAGTAGCCCTTACCTTTCCATCTGATTTCGCCGTCTTTGCCTTCTTTGGAGCGCCTTTGCCTATAACTATCCACCGTTATGACTATTCTTTCGTCTCGGCAGTGTAGTGGTGTATCCATGTTGAAAATTGACAGATACCTAGTGAGGAATAATGCTTATTAAAAACAGGCCATTCTGGCGTTCAGCGCCATCGTAGGCGTTTCTAAGGACTTACCTACATTCGTAGGAAAGTTTGTCAATAGGACGATAATTTGAGACATCTCATCCGGGTTCCTTTTTATGTATAGAGTCATCACAAAAAATTAGGCAATCCACCTTGGATAAGAGATAGATTGAAAATCATCGGCAGAGGGAGCATTTTTTTTTAGAAGTACATCGTCTCTGATTTTGTGGATATTGGTGCCTGGAGTAGATGTAGGGCGTGTTAGAAAATAAAACTTAGTACACACCTGGGAACTAGAGATTGACCTCAGAGAAGGCGGCGTGTGATTTGGTCGAATAGTTTCAGCAAGTCTACACTGGAAGACTTGTTAATTTACAAGTGCTAGGAATTATTAAATGTTTATATAAAATGAAAAGTTAAATGGTGTCAGGTCACGACTATCAACGTATCTGTGTTCTTTCATTCTGCAAGTAGAGGATTAAATAAGAACGCTGGCATTTATGCTCTGTTCGTATTTTTTTCTGATTGGAATTTTATAAATAACTTCCTCAATTGTGTCTTATTCTGGGCAGAAACCTCATCACAAATTAGAATCTTACTTCTGTGGTAATTATGAAGTTTATCAACTTGCAACTTTCTTTTTCATTGCTTCATTTTATGAGCCATGAAACACCAGCATGGTCACATGACATATCTTCTCAGGTATTTGTATACATCTGCCTCATGAGAGGATCTCTTATCGTGAATTAAAATAAGAGGGTCGGAATTAGAAATAGCTCCCACAATGGGTGGCATTTTCAAGAAGGATAATGTTCCTTACAAAGCATATTCCTTTGTCACCAGGTCAATTAGCATTAGTTGGTGTATTTTATTTTGTCATGTGAATCAACAACTGGGTTACGTTGGGATGGTTTCGTGTCCATGACGTTAATAAAATGTCCGATCAATAATTAATTAAAATAATTGCAGGCATATAAACGAGGTCTCTTTTAACAGACACACAAAGCGTAACTTGCTGTATCGTGCAGTCTGTCTCATTATTTTTTCACCTTAATTAAACAAAAACCGTTCGTTATAACACGGCCGATAAGCAGCACCTTGTTGTCCTGTTTAATATTCAGTCTTTCCATTAGTTGTATATATGTCACGGGGGTGTGGTGGGTGGAGGTATGACTATTCCGGTTAAGAAGGATCCTCTCAGAACGGCGGAACATACTATGCCGTTGTAGCGTGTGGTTTTTGTTGAGCATCAGTGCGCTGAAGTGTGTATCTCAATTAAATTGATACGTGTCGTTAGGGGGGATCCCGTTGAGTCCTTGCCCCTATTTCCTGTTGCATGGTAGCAGTTTTATTATTGTCCGCAGTTTGGATTGTATGATTTTAATTAAAGCGGCTTGAAATTAAATTGGCTTTATCTATACAATGGCAATACGTGTGATAAGTCGACATCTGAGGGAAGAATTAAATGATTGATCAATTGGAAATTAATTAAAAGAACAAGCGGAAGGCTCTCGGTGGAAGCAGTAAAAACGTTCATTCTCCATTAATTGTTCAAAAAATGGTAACGTTAAAGCGTGAAGTATGTGCTTTAATCTCATGAGTATTGAATACTCGTTTATTTAGATTTTGTTAATTGACTAAATTGCAAATTTATATATCGAACTTATTCTAGATTTACTATGAACAGAGAAATGTGCGGGTTTTCACAATTAGAGCTTTATTCATAGCGGAATAATGGTTCTGTAGAAGTTCTAAACATTAAAGTGCAACGTAATCGAAAGAAGAGGGAGAGGACAAGGAAAAGGAGTCTCGATGTGCATTGGTTTTGATTGCCTGGATGTTACAATGACAATGAAACTCGTGATCAAGTAAAGCGTCCCACATTTCTGTGGTTCGGCTAAAGATAATACATGAACTGAATGACGGGGATCGTAATAAATCGTGTGAAGATTTGGTATGCATTCACCAATTTCAATTGAGCAACAACCGTGAAAATATGTAGAAAGAAAGGATATAGGCGTGATAAGTTGGGCTTACGTCCTGATGGTGGTTTTGAATCATTTGATCCTGGGTCTGCATTTAGTTTCTGGGTTAGCTTTTACGCTCTATCCAACACGTTCGGTGGTCTTTTAGTTGCGTCTATTCAAATGTTGGAATTGAATTCCAGATGAGAAAAAATGTATCCGTATAAATTGCGGCCATCTTTGATGGAGTGAAATATTTCTTCTATTGCCTAAGAAAGTTTCTCCCGCTTTTCGAATATAAATTCGTTCCAACTAATGGTCGAATTAGCATGTGCGGTTTATTTATATTTGGATTCTTTTCTCCCATGGACTTTTAGAGGCTTTGAATTGCATCCATTGGTATATTTTGTTTATGCCGATAAATCGAGCCCACCAATAGGACACATGGAAGAACTTCCTTAGAGATAAGTTAAAGAAGAAATATATGTCTTCAAACGTATCGCGGGAATGTTTTCCAAGTCAATGGATTTGTTGTGGTCACTACGAGTTCCAAAGCAAATCTGACGCATGATGTGCAGCTTGCTCTCAAGTTGAGGCGAATGTGATATGGTATTTGGCAGCGTAGAATTGCCTTCTAAATATGCAGCAAGTAGATTATGTATTGTCTGTGTAGCTGGTATGTTATCAATTATAAGCGAAATCTTTCATCATCATCATCGGCACTACAACCGGGATCCGGTCTTGGCCTCATTTATCAAATCTCTCCACCGGTCCCGATTTCGAGCCGATGTCATCCAGTTTAGCACTCCCAGGCTCTGGGCGTCCTGGTCTACGCCATCCCTCCATCGCAGACAAGGTCTGCCGCGCTGTCTCCTTCCATACACCCTGCCACAAAGGACTTTCCGGGCAGGCTCCTCTTCGCTCATTCGAGCTACGTGTCCCGCCCACCGGAGTCTACCGAGCTTGATTTTTCTTACAATATGAGCTTCAAGGTAGATTGCGTACAACTCATGGTTGTAGCGTCTCCGGAATCGTCCTCCCTCACATACCGGGCCAACAATTCTCCTTAAGACCTTTCTCTCGAACGCGGCCAAGAGTTCAGAGTGCCTTTTATTAAGCACCCAGGTCTCGGATCCATACATGAGTACTGGTAAGACCATGGTCTTGTACAGTAGTAGCTTGGATCTTCTGGATAAATTTCGGGATTTAAAGAGCCTTGATAGACCATAGTAGGCTTTGTTGGATTTAATCAGCCGTTCGCGTATTTATTCTTCCATATTGTTATCGGCTGATACTATTGACCCAAGGTAGTTAAAGGATTGCACTACTTCAAATTCGTGCTCCACTACCCTGATAGTTTGACCAACGTTAGGTCTTCTCTTCGCAGCAGTTGCCACCATGTACTTAGTTTTTCCCTCATTAATGCGCAGTCCCAGTTTTTGTGCCGCCTGCTCGATCTGGGTGTAGGATTCCTGTACCGCCGATTCGGTTCTATCGATGATGTTGATGTCATCTGCGTAGGCAAGTATCTGGCTGGACTTGGTGACAATAGTCCCTCTTGTTGTAACGCCAGAGTCACGGATTGCTTTCTCCAACGCCAGGTTGAAGAGGAGGCAGGCCAGACCGTGCCCTTGTCGGAGTCCATTATAGATGTTTATTGGTTTGGACAGCAATCCCGCTACTTTTACTTGACTAGTTACGTTGGTCATGGTCAACCTACAAAGTCGTATCAATTTATTTGGAATGCCGAATTCTCTCATGGCACCTACTCTGTAGGTCGGCGAACTGGTATTGGGCTGATGTTCTTAAACTTGCCTCGCACGCGAAGAGTGCGCAGCCTTTCGTTTATTGCATTAAAGCCGATGATGACAGGCTTCAGCTTTTAGCTGACTAGAAAGCCTACCCCGAGCACATGGTGTTTTGTGTGACAGCTGTAATAAATGTCATACTCGTTTCTTTGAAAAACACCACTCCCTGTCCATCTTATTTCTTGTAATGCTGTTATGTCAGCCTTATATTCAGACAGGGCATCGGCTAGCTGCTGTGCAGATCGAGCTCTGTATAGTGAGCGTATGTTCCATGAAAAATTCCTTAAATCATTTAGCCATTTTCGTTTCCGTGCTCGTCGTCGTGTATCCGCTCCATATCCGAGGCTTGTTAAATTTGCCATAATAATTCATTTTTACGGGCAAGGTTATTAGTGTTGCGCCAACCTTTCTCAGGATGTCGCTGCAAGCATTGGTTCACTACTTGGCGGGTGTCAAAGTAGCTATCCAGGGGTGTCACGTGGAGACTGCATGTCAACTTGGATTGAACAGGGACAAGGATCGTCCTGCCCTTCGCCGGGTTGAAGGCAATCAGAGACTTTGCCCTGTATGTTCGCACCCATCCCCCCAGCGAAATCTTTAATTTTGTACTAAAAAGAGCAAATCTCTTTAAAACTTTTAATTTTGCTATCAACTTATATTGTGAAGAGCGGTGACCGGGTAGACGTCTGGGAATTCCAGAATTCTTGGAAAGCATGATCGTGAAATGTACTTGAAGACATTCCATGATCTTCGGACTTCTGAGAAACGAATCAATATAAATGAGCATCTGGTTCAGTTTATAGCGCATTTACTTAATTGATGATTATTTGGTTTGGAATTAGATTTTTAGTATAGGATATGGATTTTTTTTTACACAAACGCGCGCAAAGAGGGCATTTTGGGATACCCTTAAATGTCAGAGCACAGTGCGAGCGGAAGTAGAGGAAGTGGATAAGAAAAGGAGGTATCGACGTACATTGGTATTAAATGCCTGGACATTACAACGTCGAGGAAACACATGATCAGGTAGATCATTCCACATTCGTGTGGTTCGGCTAAAGAATGACTCTCTATGTTTATTTGTGCCCGTGAAGTTGACTTTCAATGTAAATCGATGCGCATTCACAGATTGATGGGTATTGCGGGAAAATGTCTAAGGACGCGGAACACATTGAGCAAGTTCACTTGAGCAACAACCGTGATAATACCTATAGAAAAGAGATAGGCATGATATGTTGCGCCTATGCTCTAACGACGGAATTGATCGACTCACAGCTGGGTCGCCAATAAGTTTCACTGCTCGCTTTTGCATCCCATCGAGCACGTTTAGTGCAGTTTTAGATGCGCCTGACCAAATATGGGAGTTGAACTCCGTTTTGGGACGAATATACGCCTTGTAAAAAGTGGCCAGGTAGGATGGAGCGCAGTATTTTGTGCATCTCTTAAGGAACTCCATGCATTTGGCTGCACTTTTCGCTCCAATTAAAAGTCGAATTAATACGAGTGCCGAGGATTGATAGTTCCTTGGCTTCGTCGATGAAAGTGCCGTTCATCGACAGTGTATTTACTTTAGAGTTCGCCCTTCACGACAGGAGATGACACTAAGTTTTTAAGACATTGAACTCTACCCGGTTAGATAATCCCCATCGATATATATTGTTGAGGTCTGAATTCAATGTATCAAGCATAACCTGCTGATTGGTATTGACGTTCGCAGAGTTTGGTCGGGAATGTTTATATGACTATGAGAAACTCAACGTACTATCATCAGTAAACGAGTGGATTGGGTAATGGGTAATGGACAAGAGATCATTTATAAAGATCAGGAAGAGAGTCAGTGAAAGTACAGAACCATGGAGAACACCTGCATTAATTTGATGGGAGATAGATTTGACACCGTCAAGAACCACTTGGATTGAAAGGCCAGAAAAACAGTTTCTTATCCATTGGATCAGAGAATTGTCCACCCCATATAAATGCAACTTTGATAAAAGGGTTGGATGTCAAACTCTGTGGAAGGCTTTCGAGATATCCAGTGCGACAACCATGCTTTTCCCGAAGTAGTGGATGGAATGCCTCCACTTTTCGGTAAGGTACGCAATCAGATCTCCTGTGGACCTGTTGCTACGAAAGTCATATTGGCGATCATTGAGGAGGTCATTTGATTCCAGATATTTCAAAAGTTAACAGTTAATGAGTGGTACCATTACCTTCGAGGGAATAGAAGTTAGTGCTATAGGTCGATAAGAAGAGCGACGATTTGTCGTCCTTTTTGGGAATTGGCTGAATGTTTGCTGATTCCCATCTATTTGGGAAACTGCCAGTAGAATAAGACAAATGGAAGAGTTTCCGCAGTGGTTTAGATAGTGAAGAGGAACATCTCTTCAAGAGAATTGGGGGAATTCAGGACCATCGGATTTGTTTGCGTTTAGCTCCATGAGTGTCCGGGCAACAGTACTTGTTCGGAAGCGAATCTGGCTCATGGTGTAGATTCGCTTTCGCTATTGCATTGGTGACTGGTATGTCATCGACTATTAGCGAAGGAATGAATGAAGAGACCGAGTTTTGGATGTTCTTCACAAATGCCCAGAAGTGTCTACTACCCGTGGGAGAGTGTGGTATTTTTTGTCTCACTCTCTGGCCATTCAAGTTTCTACTCTCTGGTCATGGAAGTTTCTACTACCCGAGGGAGAGTGTAGTATTTTTGGCCTCACTCTCTGGCCATACAAGAATTTGGGGCGTTGAATATACGCATTGCAGGCATTTCTAGCTCTCTTAAATATTTTACGGTTTTTCTTAGTATCATCGCTAAACAACCGGAAGCTCAACTCTTTAACTTTAATGGCTTCTCTGTGCCTGTAATCGAACCACATATTTCTCTTGGGTTTGATACTCTTTACTCTGTGTGAACAGGTTCGCAAGCCAAGCAGAATCATGTCTGTCAGTGTCTCCGCTATAGAGTCAACATCGTTATTGAGGAAAGATAACGACCAATTTAACTTCCCAAAAAAGCCGATCAGACCTTACCACTTGGCAGCATTTGGAGTGCAACGGACTTCTGAATGATCGTCAATACGGATTCCGTGGCAGGCGGTCCACGGGAGATCTTTTGACACTTATAACCGATATATGGACATTTGCGATTGAGCGGCATGGTGAGTCAAGGGCGGTCGCATTGGATATCTCCAAGGCTTTTGACCGCGTCTGGCACGGGGCATTGCTGAGCAAATTTCGTTCATATGGACTTTCCCAAGAGCTTTGCGACTGAACGAAGAGCTTCCTTGAAAATCGATCGATCCGGGTTGTTGTCGACGGCGAGTGTTCGGATCCATATCCTGTTAATTCGGGGGTGCCTCAAGGTTCAATTTTGGCTCCAACATTGTTTTTGCTTCACATAAATGATTTGTTGGAGACAACGGGTAACAAAGTGTTCAGTTTTGCGGATGATAGTACGCTTGTTTCCCCCTTTTTGAGTGTTCGGCCGATTGGTACTTCTGCGTCGCATCAGCTGAGATGTAGACAGATTGATTATCTGTATCGGGGTCTGGATAAAGTCCTGCAGTGGGGAATGGCCACTCTTGTCGACTTCAATGCAACGAAGACCCAGTATGCAACATTAACAAAGAAAACTGGATCATCGGTTCCACAGCCGATGATGAATGGCCGGCCCCTCGAATCTGGGGAAAGCTTGAAACTGCTCGGCATCACGGTAGGAATGTATCATGGCATAGGCACGTGTCGAGCATCGTCAGGTCAGCCTCAGGAAAGCTGAGCTATCTTTTTAGAGCCAAGAAATATTTTACTCCGGCCCAACTTCTCCTCCTATATAAATCCCAAATTAGACCCGGGCTCGAATATTGCTCTCTTGTTTGGAGCTCGGCTCCTAAACATACCCTCGACCTACTTGAGAGCATACAGAGACGAGCGATCCGGCTGATCGCGGACTCGGCGCTGACGTCAGGACTACAACCGCTATCACATCGAAGGCGCGTAGTCGTCCTCTGTCTGTTTTACAGATATTATCATGGGTACTGTTCTTCGGAGATTCGTGGTATTGTTCCACGCAATTCGGCTTATGTGCGATCCACAAGACTATCCGACGGATCACACCACTTTGCCGTTCTACTCCCGACGGCGCGAACATCAGTGGCGGTTCCGTCAAACCCCACGGTTCGCTTACCTGAAAAACTCCCATTACATCCACCCAACCTCATAGCTTCACTAATGCAATTGCATTAGCATCTTAAATGCTTCACACATTAAATAGATCAAATCTTTAACCCAAAAGTCCCTGTAAAAGAAAACATACCTTTCATGCATCTCTTCACATACAATTCCCCGTAAGATTTCTTTCTTAACTTATCAGGAATCCCAACCTAATTTGGCACCTTTGGTGCCAGGCAAATGCCACTAGACGAATTCCTAATAACACAGGATTTGGATTACATACTATGTAACCTTCACCGGAAACCATAAACATTGCGCTGTCTATTTTTCAGCTTCGCCATGTGTATGATAAATCTCTTACCGCACACATTGGCCGGCGACCTTTTTCTCCCAGCAGTGAAATCCCCAGCAGCTGGATTCAATTAGCGCAATCGACGCTGAAGCCGATTTCCCTAACTCGCACCAAGTACAAACAAAAGAACGCTGTTCCTCCATAGGCTTCCTGGCGATACCGTAAACAATCCATATCGTTTCTGGTATCCTAAATGCATTTTTCATTTAATGAGTGGCTGCTATTTACCCAGCTGACCCGCATTACCGAATGATGCATTAGGTCGCTTCTTCCTTTGCCCTTGCTGCCTGCCTGCTTCGCTGTTCCATTGCCTTCGCGCATGTGTAAACAACACAGATCTGAACGATCACACACACACCACCATGACCTTCATTATGAGATCTGGTTTTCTGTTCCACCAAGAGAGATTTTACGTTTCTCTTGTGTTAGGTAAAGCATTTCCCTAGTGGAGGGGAACACTTTCTTTTTTTTTTTTTGTTTTATATCCACATTTATTCAACAATTCAATTACATATTTCACTTAAGACTAAATGTTAACATCTATTTTACAAATAGCATTCTTGCATTAACTTATTGGCTCTTCGCAAGCACTCTAAATTACACATTATCATATTTCATATGCCTTTCGGCGTACAATAACTGTTTTTACATGTCACAATAATTGATATGTTTTCTGTTTTAAAGTTTATTCTATTTTTTCTACATCCTGTATTGTTTATAAATATATATATATATTTTTTTTAATTACGTATATAGGGGGTTGACAAGCAAAATAAAAATAAAACAAAACGGACAAACATAAACAAGGAATAAAGGAATACAGATAAAAATTAAAATAAAAAAATAAAAAAATAAAAAATTAAAATTAAATTAAAACCAAATTAAAAGATAAAATAAAAATAATTGGGAATTGTGGATAGGGGGAAGGAAAGCGGTGCGCCTGAGTGGCATACTATGTTTGGGGACGTGTAGTCCTTTCTTCATCACTGATCCACCACCAGTTGGGATGGGATCGATCTTTTATTGATTTATCTCTTTCACCGATCACCATACTAAAACGCAGGCGATCTGCAAAATTAGAGATATGGGGAACACTTTCTCTCTCAAGGAAAATGCACTCAAAAAATTCCCTTGTTAGCGAATCAGCTCCGCACGCGCTGATTATCGCTGAGTCTGATTCCATCCAACTTGGTCGTTGCCGCTCCCGCTCCTCGTCGCGCGCCGAGGACGCGAAAATACCTAGAGTCGTGTGTGTAGTAAAATAAAATTAATAAAAATCAAGTTAATGTCATAATAAGTTTAAGCGAAGTATCAAAACACTAACATATTTAATAATGGCTAAGAACAAAGTTAATAATGAAAGTGAAATAAACTAAATATTAATTAAGAACAACTTGTGTTTTAATTGCTATCTGGTGGACAGTGTTTTTCCTTTACTCCCGGTTGTGGACAAACGTGGCGGCGTGGCAAACTGCAAGAGTTATTTGGTAGCATCTCGGGGCGCCCACTCGGCGCTATAGGTTCGCCTCTCCCGAGAGAAGTCTAATATTTAGGTATTTACAGTTCGGTTTTTTATCAAAACATTTGCAAGATGTTCCTCCCTGACATAGTCCCACGAAATACGAGTTGGGCACTTGTTTACCTCCGCACTCCTTATCTCAGAAGGTCTCATCTGAACAGTCAGTCCATGCCATCAGCCAAACGTCCGGAACATAATATAATAATTTCTCTTGATGATATCGCCAAACGTATAGTGTGATGGGGTGTTGTCTTGTCTTGGGACTGACTTACCACCTAAATCAACTGTTTTACGGACCGGTCCATCGTCCAAGTACCCCAGATGACCAGGGGTTTCCCTTGATCCTTTCACGGAGCGTATAACTTGGCAAGTATTTTATTAAAAGGACAAATACGACCACTCATTTTGTAGCCAATTTTTAAACAATGATATCTACTGTTGCGTCTCCAGCGCCGTGCTTCCTCTTTCGAGGGAAGAGCGTGGGGGTTATAAGATCTTTTCTTATTTGAAATAATTATCGTTTCTATTTATTAAAATAGTTATAGTTTTTATTTATTTTTATATTTTATTTGAACTCAGCTATCTCAAGCTGAGCTCTCTTCTGAACTACTTTTACAATATAAATTTTCCTGTTTTTATAGAACATTTTGTTCCAACTAACTGTGTCGTATAAAATGAACAAAACAATCTAGAAGTCTCTGTGACTTAAAATTTTGAATAAACTTTGAACGAAAATCAAAGTGGCTATGTTTTGAAATGAAAAATGTGCTTGTTATGAAAAGGGGGATGTTTTTAAATGTGCTGTAAGTGACTGGATATAGAATATTGTGTCTGTTTATTTATGAATTGTATTAAATGAGAATGTAAGATATGTGAGGATGTAGTTTTAAAGGTTGTGTTAGAAAGGACATGAGATTAGTGTTAAAGCGAATAAGGGTAGTATTCTGGAATACAACACTACCTCACTCAAGTTTCCGACTTTGACTAAGTCAAACACTAGCATTTTATGCTTTACAGATTCCCTCTTTTTATCATCTAAAGATCGAATACTTTGCAGCTTACCACCTTATTGCTATAAAAGCCGTTCAGAATAAGTACACAATTAATTAATTTTGATTACATCAAACACAAAAACATATGTCACTTTGCATTTTGGTTTACGTGATTGTGGGGGAATGCAAAGTGTTCAGCAATGTCAAATAACTTTGTACTTCCTTTCCCCCGCGTTGTAATAATTGAGAATTGGGTAGTTTTGGGTTGATGACGATGTTAACGTGTGACGTGATTTTATTACCATTTTGTTTTAGAAATACGCTCGGAATGGCGGCTCGGCAGTGATGCGGTTTTCATTTATTGAACTTTCCATAAATAATAGTTTTCAACGCAAACACATACACATACTGAAATTATTTCATTTTCCTATTTACAGAAACATCCATTTTCACCGTTGAAGGTGTGCATTTGTATCCAGAGCCGAATCGACAAAGCAAATGAAAGTTAAAGGAAGTTCTGTCCTTAGACGGTATTCGTCACTACTGTTAGCAGCAGCCATATACATAAAATATGAAAATAAAATAAGAACATATAATAAAAATAAACATTTTTTTAAACAATAAATGTAAAGCACTGTTATTAACTGTTACCAGTTAAAACAACTAGGACATAAACCAATGTGAGTCGTACATATATAGCAGGATACAAAAAGGCAAGCAGGCGATCTTCCTTTCTTAGTTTTGCATAGCAAAGCTTTAGGCCTGCTGTCGTGGTGGAATTTATTTCTTTACAACTTCTAAAGGAATCTGAAATCGATCAACGCAAGAAGAGCATAGAAGAAATTTAATTGCACTTTCCTCGAACAGAGATATATAAATAAACAAATCTACACTTGCACTGACAAGGACTCTAAATGATAACGCTTAGTACCATAAAAGATAAAGATACACTTCTAATTCTATGTGAACTAAAATGACCAACTGGACCATTCATTTAGACAAAATGAAAAAAAAAACAAAATTATTATAAAAATGTTTTAAAGTCAATAACATAAAATAAACTAAAGTTTGATAAATAAATTAAAATAAAAGAAATACAGACAACCTTTTAAATGAAACAAAAACAAAAATGTAACATAGGATACTTTATTCGACTTGTACTATCCATCCAGTCGTTTATAAATCAATCATTCATTTTGTGATAGACACAAAAATAAAAATAATTGAACACAGGAAACAATTTCTATGACTGCAATGCAAATAATTTTTTAAATATTATGTTTATTTTGCTTTCGTGGTTCCTTTCGTTTAATACTAATTTTATGGACAAGAGCAATCAAATTCTCGACGATGTATTTCAAATAGTGAACTAGACCTCCACACAAGGATGCAACAGCGTGGCAATTTGAATTTATTAATTATAAATTTTAGTCGATTTAAGTTTAAATAACGTTGACGATGCAAAAAGTAACAATTCAAACAAAGACATTTGCAATTTTCGTTTCCTTTCTGGTTTTAATTTTGTTTTATCATCTAACAAATGGAATTTTGTAAAAAGGAATTTTGTCTAAATTATTAGTGATATTTATATGTTATAAGCGCCCATCACATATGGGTCTTATATTATATAAGCAAATAATAATATTGCTAATGCAAATTATGCAATTGTTGTCTAATATTTTTCTTACATTATTTGTATTATTATATATACATTTTTTTAACTTTTTTAATTAAGTTTTTCGAAAATGAGAATTAGTAAAAGTGAACACTAGGTTTATATAAATATATGCAAATACAAAATAAACAAATTTTATGAATTTCATTTGTTCTTCTTTTGTTGTTTTATTTTTACCTTTCTTTTAATTGATTTTTTTAATGCTCCAATTTTATTTTAGACTATTATAGGTTTTAGATTAGTAAATTAAAGGTTGTATTCAACGATGTTGTTTTTGTACACATTTGCCAAATTAATTTGTCTAAAGTAGCGTTTTTCTTGGATCTTTCGAAATTTGTTCATCATTGTTTCGTTTTAGGAGTTTTTTTTTCTTTTCTAGAATGAAAAAAATCGCATTTTCTTTAAGTGTTCCATACTACCTTAGTATTATTTCTCTCAAAGTTTTTGTAAGAAATTCGTACAGAAGTATGTTTAGGCATATATAGAGCGTCAGCTCGACACAGCAAAAAAAGCTTTAAATACGTTTTTTGGGAAACGACTTTTTTAATTCGTTTGAAATTTTTGTTATACTTGAACAATTGTAAAACCCGCAAAAAAGACACCATTCATTTGTTATCGAAAGAGAACGACACTTCATATTACGACCCCTTATTATTACTTTTTTTATATAGTAGTAGGCTGTCCCTAAAATGGGGCGTTTTGCTGACGTTTTCAAATAAAATATACAACACTTTTGTTACTGCAAAGCGGCGTCTCGGTAATATCACTAGAAAGGATCGCCTATCAATGAGTGGCCTGTATTATAGATTATTTTTATATTATTTATTATTATTTATTGGCCTGTAGGTACCCGGAAGTTCATGACCTTACCGAATCGACTCCGCCATCGTTCCCTTTCCCGTGCACTCTCCTTCCACGCTTGACCATTCCATCCGACCTCCTCTAGGTCAAACCTAACATTGTCCTCCCATCTCCGTCGCGGGTGTCCGGCCGGTCTCTTTCCCGTTGGTCTACCGTCAAGAATTCTACACACGGTCCTTTCGTTGCCCATTCGCGCCACGTGCCCGGCCCATCTTAAACTTCGCGACTTGATTACTCTCGCTATTGTAGGTTTGCGATATATCTCTTCCAATTCGTGGTTATGGAGTTTCCACCATTGTCCTGCCTCCTCGTCATATTTACCTCCAAAGATACCCCTCAAAACTTTATTCTCGAATGCGCGGAATTTGTTTTCTTCCCGTTTTGTGAGAGCCCATTTTTCACATCCATATAGAACAATCGGCATGATTATGGTTCTATAGACACGGAGCTTTAAGTTACGAGATAGCAGTTTGGATTTCAGCAGTTTACTGACTGCGTGCCAACTAGCGTTGCCGGAATGCAGTCTTTTGTTAATTTCCTTCGACCTTTGGTTACTGGCCATCAGTATTGTTCCCAGATATTTAAACTCTTTAACTTTTTCAAATATCTTGCCCCTGACATTTATGTGTGTTCCCTGTGGTCCACCTGCTCTCGCCGTAATCATATATTTTGTTTTGTCTTCATTTATTTCTAGGCCCACCTCTTCTGCCGATTGCATGATGATTTCACTGTTTTTACTTACAGTTTCTAGATTATCGCCCAGAACGGCGATGTCATCCGCATATGCGAGCACTTGTGTTCCCCCGTTCAGGGATGATCTGGCCATGTTGACGTCTTGTACCTTTCTGATGACATACTCGAGCACAAGGTTAAAAAGACACGGTGATAGGTCATCTCCCTGTTTTAGTCTGTCCCGGATGTCAAATGGTTTTGAAAGGTGGTTTTTTATTCTAACTCGCCCTTTGTTGTCGTTCATGCAAATTTGAATGAGGGCGGCATATTTTTGCGGGACTCCCAGCTCAACTACAATATGGTAGAGTCTTTGCCTTGCGACTGAGTCGTAGGCTTTTTTGAAGGCAACGAACAGTTGGTGAACCGTCTCTCCGTATTCCCAATTCTTTTCCAGCAGTTGTCTTACTGTGAACATTTGGTCGCTTGTTGACTGCTTCTTACGGAATCCACATTGGTAGTCTCCCAGTATCTCTTCTGCGTACGGTGTGATTCTCGCCAGAATGACATTTGTTAATATTTTGTATGCGGTTGGGAGCAACGATATTCCTCTGTAATTTTCGCAGTCAGATCTGTCGCCTTTTTTTGAAAATGGGAACGGCTATTGATGTTTTCCATTCTTCCGGAGTGACTTCCTTATCCCATATTGTTTGGATGAGCTGGTGGATCTTTCGAGCGGTTGCCCCTCCTCCATGCTTCACCAGCTCTGTCGGTATGCAGTCGACTCCGGGAGCTTTGTTGTTTTTCAATCGATTTATTGCGTCTACAACTTCGTTGAGAGAGCGCTCTGGGATCTGAGGCTCGACTGTATATACGCTAGGTGCGTTTATTTGTGGTTGATGGGTGCGTATATTGAGCAGGTTTTCAAAGTACTGCTTCCATCTTCTGACTGTATTATAGATAGGTATTTATTTGTTTAATTATTATTTAGATCGAGAGAACTCTAATCTGTTACACGATCTCTTTATATGTGCACCTCCAGGCCGGACTCTGCTATGGATGACGGGCATTGTAGTCTTGTCCGATGCCTGTGGACTTCATCCTGTTGAGGGGACGCTTTCATTTCAAGCCAAAACCACAATCCGGCGGGTCGGTGTTCGCAGTACTCCAAATGTTGTCCTCACATCCCCGATCCTGATTCTTTCATCTGGTCCCGGATACACGGTTTGGAGCTTCCCCCGAAGCCAAGTGTTTCGTGGTAGTGACGCATCCCCAATCAGGACTATGTCTCCGACCTGTGGGTCCGCAGAGCGTCATCCGGAAATCGTCTTCGGCATCAAAGTAGGTAGATATTCCTTGATCCACCTATTCCAAAAATGATCCGCCAACCGCTGGGCAGTCCTCCAGTTCGCCTTTCCCACGAGCTCGCAGTCATTGAATTTGCCAGGCGATGATGCATGTAGTTCCAGTCACGGCATTGACATTGGTTTAGTTGGTGCTACTCGTGCTTTACCAGTTATCAGAGTAACACTCACTCTTCCATCGTTGTCTATAGTTCTCCAATAAACTGCCGCTGCATACGCCCCTACGCTGGCGTTGCCGTAGCTGTGAAATTCACCCACCTTCCTGCTCCATGATAAGCATCGAGGAATCTTTAATTCTATGAGGAGGGATACCTCTTGCAAATAATTCGTCTAAGCCACCGCTTGTTCTTCTCGGATCTTGTCATCCCATCCAGTGCCGGCGCGAAGTGTCGAAAGTGGACCGCACTAGTAACATCTCTCTTGATAGGAGTTCTTGTTCCGCTAAGTATGTCCGGATGACTGTTCCGAAACCCAACACTGAATGCCAATGTGTCTTCCTTTGTTAACCACCTGAGTCCAAGGATTTTCTCCTCTTTTGTTAAATCCAGGATCCCCCCCCCCCCCCCCCCCCCAACTCGCTGAAACTTCTTGAGGTATCTCTGATACTACCCTGCCTCTTAGGTGGAAACCTGCCCTTTCATGGATTTTATGTATGGCGTTCGTCACTTCCTCTACTGTCCCGAAACTCTGTAAATAGTCATCCATATAATGGTTCTCGTGCACAGCCCGCACTGCGGCTGGATGATGTTCCCTGAATTACTCAGCGTTTTTGTTCATCACGTAAATAGCTGTTGATGGTGATGACGTAACCCGAAATACCACTGAAGTCATGCGATATTCTTCTGGCTTTCCCTTGCTGCTACGACCGCGCCACAGGAACCTTATACTGTCACGATCCGCCTCTCGCATTTGGATTCGAAGAAATATCTCTTTGATATCTGCCACAACGCAACCGGGTTTTCCCTGAAAATAGGGCGTCCCGGTAATAGGGCTTTTCCCAGTGAATCTTGCAGCTTCGTCGAAAACTATACGCGGCTTCTTCTTAGTGGGGTGTATCACGGCGAAGTGGGGAAGATAGAAAGTTCTTCCCGGAACGGTATTTGAAGGAGTCAAATCTGTGTATCCGTTATCCAACAAGTTCTTTATTTGTTCCGTGTATATCCTTCTCAGTTCTTCATCCTTGTCAAGTTTCTTTTCCGTACTCACAAGTCGTCGGTAACCTTGATCGTAATTGTTAGGCAGAACTTTGTCTTCACCCTTCCACAGCAGCCCAGTTTCGAATCTACCACATGGCAATCGTCGTTTTTTCCAGTACCCCCCACGCCCTTCTGTCAGCGTCATTGATTGAATGGCACGGCTGCACTCCGATGGCCTCGATTTCGAAATGATGACGGACTAATGCTTCTGTCTCGTCATCTACCACCCTGCTATGGTTCACATATTTCACGGGTACATTGTATCTACCTTCGCACTCGTGAAGCACCCATCCTACACTGGTGAGTGAGGCGACTGGTTCGGCGATTCTGCGCTTCCTCAGCTTCCTGGTAACTATAAGTTCGCAATTATCTTGGCCAAGGAGTGAAGCGGGTTCTTCTTTTCTGTAGGTCAGTTATTGTCAATTTCTTGCAAGTGTTTGCATTTTCTTACCGCGTCCTTTCTCACATTTTGCTTGGCCAGCTTCAAGTCGTTGATAGTTCTCGCTTCAATCGATATCTTTTCCCTCGCTGAACTCCCTTGATCTTCAACTGGATCCTCTGCGACTAGCCTTTCCCGATACCTTGTCCATCGACGGTCTCTAAAACGAAGGGTTCGGGCTTGCTTTTTACCCCAATCTTCTCGGCGAAGGATGCATCGAGCAATGAAACGGTCGATCTTTCATCAAGGAGAGCTAACACCTTTGCTGATCCCTTTGGCCCGTACAGGCACACTTGCACCATCTTTAAATAGACCCTTCCAGTACCCAAGGTATAGACGGAACTAACTATTTCTTCTCTTGCCTCAGTTCTCGGTTCGTCGTTTGGATGAGCCGCGCTACGACGCATCTTTGTTGTTGAAGCACTGTGAAGAATCGTGTAATGCCAATGCCACTTTGCACATCTTTTGCAAGGCGGCGCTCTGCAAGTTAACCTCTGATGTTGGTGTCGAAGACACTTGAAGCAGAGTCGTGCGTCTTTTGCCATTTTCCACCTTTCACCTAAGTCCACTCCTTTAAACTTGGGACATTCAAGAATCCCATGTCCCTCCTCAGACACGGGACACATCAGTCTGCCATCCTCCAAAACCGAACAACGTGGACAGCTCCTCTTGACGAACCTCGTCTCACCTCAGGCAATGGATGCGCCTGAGAGTTCTACTTCGGTTCCCAAGACACTTCCGGTGGCGCGAAATCACCACACATTTCCGCTCCCGCCTCCAAGAAACCGCTGAAAAGCGAGAGCTCAGGCTGTTCTTCCCGTCTGTGGCTATGATGGTACGAGAACTGTGGCGTTTCTAACAGATACACACACAATACACAAGCAAACAGTGAAGAACACGGAACGAAAATCGAATAAGAAAATGTATCAGAGCCGTATACCATAGCGATAACCTAACAATTCCGCATCAGTTGAGTGTACTTGAGTTTAGAAATCGAATTCGTACACGCGGCAGTGGCCTGATGTGTTGAGCATTGGTTACATTTTTAGTGATGCTAACTGTTATAGCGTCAGTTCGAATCACACTTCTTCATTATCGTAGCTAGCGCTATCATCATCATCGGCACTACAACCGGGAACCGGTCTTGGCCTTATTTAGCAAGTCCTGAGGCTTGTTAAATTTTCCATAATGATTTATTTTGTCTGGGCAAGGTCATTAGTCTTGCGCCAGAGGCTCCTCGAATCGTACCCCAGTCTCCCGCGTGACAGGTTAGCGCTATACCTCCCCATTAAGCTATAGGCTTCGTGAAATGGGTTGGAGAAATCCTTGAGCATCTTTCGGAGCTTGGCTAATGGAACTCGGTTTAGAAACTGTAGCATCGCAGGTAGCTGACTCAGCGCTATAGGTTCGCCTTTCCTGGAAGAAGTAAAATAAGATATAAAAAAAAATAAAGATGTAAAATTTTTATGTCGATTGAATGAAACTTGTTTGAGTTAGTCTTTTACAAAGTCATGTTTTAAGGGGGTATTCCGGTGTAGAGGGACAAATTTGAATGTTTTTTAGAATTGTGCTAAAAAAACGAAAAATATTTTTACCATCGACAAAAATGTCGAAAATTTCCAAAATTCCAGGGTGATGATTTTTTAAAAATAGCAATTTTTTGTGGTTTTTTTAAAAGCTTGTTAGGGACTATAGAGCATTATATCAAGAAGATGTGTACTGAAAGTCAATCGGTTCATTAGAACTTGAGATATCGTGTCAATAGACTTGAAAAAAGTGGTTTCGAGAAAAACGCGTTTAAAAATTGCAGGAAATAGTAGCTTCAAGTGACATATTAATGCATTATACTTACACTTTGTTAGTGGGCAATTCCTGGTCCATACAAAACGGGCCTTCTTCTTTTTCAAAAAGCAAATTCTCCATTTCGAAGTCATTTTTCCGAGGCAAGGGTTTGTATGGAGGGACCTCGGCCGCGCAGGCGGTTGGGAAGTATGTTCCGTCGATTGTTAGATTTGTTCCGGCAGGACCGGGTCTAGTTGCGGCGTCACTAAAGCAGCCGCAAATTCACCAATTATTTGAATTTTAAAATTTCTTTTGGACATCATATTCTAAAAACTATAAACGATAAGGAAGTATAAAAAAAATCGAAGTTTATAACATCTTTTCAATCAAACTAGTCAATACCAGAAATAAATTTTTTTTTAAAATTCTACTCTAGTGTTACCCCTAAATGGAATAATGGATGGAACACCTAATTTGGAACCAAGTATGTTCCCCATTGTTGTTTCTATCTTCTTGGTGTTTTATGACCGAAATAATCAGTTAATATAGTTGTCCAGATTGACAGCTTCACACAATGTCAATTGCCGTTTGATTGTTTGCGCGAGTTATGCTTCCGAGAGTGTTCCCTCTTCTCCCGCACTGGATCACTCACAATAAAAAAGGAAACAAGTCAATAATGGTTAACTTCTTTATTTATTTCACTAATCTTTCTACAACCTTTTATTTTTGTCTTCATTTATTAACTCTATTTTTTACAACTTATCTTTTTTTTATTTTATTTAGTCTTACACTTTATCTTAATTCGTTATTGTTGTATACAAGTATCTGGACACTTCTTTTCGTTCGTCTATTGTATTTAAATATAGCTCTTTCAAGGTTCTTGACTTTAAAATATATTTATTTACTGTCTTATTTTTTTTACACTCATTCACTTTTGATGATTGCTTTTACAATAAACTTAGATTATCTTTTCTTAATTGCTTACCATCATTAATTATGGCTCATCGAGTTCCTTGACAATTTCATAGGTTTATTGCTCGCCTTACATTTAGTATATTGTCTAATTTTGTCTATCACTTAACAAGCATACATTTATGGTTTATTTTATGTTAATACATGGTTCACTTTTGATCAACACTCTATAATTATTATACATTTCATTCAAATTGTTTATAGTTATTAATTATATTTCAACCAGATTTGTAACAACTCCTTACATTTATGGTTAGATTTACATATATATGTATTGTCCACTTCTGATCATCACTATTTTTAATGATCTCTACACCTCCTTTTTATCACTTAGCAAAAAGAAACCCGTTACTTCAACCCAAACTCTTTTTAATAGCTTCTCGCACTAACGACACTAAACACTTGCTCATCGATCAATTTCCGACGAGACTCCTCTTTGACAACCAAAAAATCACTTGCTTTCAACTTTACTCGATACCTTCGGGGTCAACACCTCCCGATTACGACAATGCATTTACCATTTCAATCGACCCAATTTCCGATTTTTTACTTTAATTCGCAATTGCTTTGTACTGCTGTGTTAGCCTTCATTGACTTGTACCATAGTTCAGCATTCGCAATTGCGAATTGACCTAATTAATTTTTTACGCTTTGCGGCTCGTGTCGGAATATGCAGATAATTGCTTTTGCATTATCCGGTAATCGTTTCAGCCTATGCAATCAATTATGATTCGTTAATTGGTTTGGAAAATGAAATTAATCGTTTTTATTCGATTTGTCAATTGCTTTGAAATATGGGCTTAATTGCACTATCGGTGGCGTTTTTCTGTTTGAGTTTGTCAATGATCTCTTGTATGTCATCTTTGGCTATGACGTCATCGACGCGTATCCCAAAAATTCGTAGACTGAGGTTATAAATTATTTTCCTTCATTTATTCATCTACTGCAACTTGATCTCCTCCAAAGTATTCCACTTTTTAAGTGATAAACATACTCAAGCGTAGTTGTTATATCTGGAAACAATGCTCTCTATTGAACTGTGGCACTTCCGTCATTTCAGGCCTATCGTTAATTCGCTAAATGGTTCGTGGAATAGTTTCGTCCATAAAAGTTGGGCGCGTCCTATTCATTTTTGTGGAGGGAGAAAAAAGACGCTTAGTGCCAAATTCGAAGAATAGATAGGATGCTCTATGGTAACGATGGTTTTCTCCAAAAGAACCCTATTCATAATCACGTGATTCCTTTAAGAGGGTATCCTGGTGTAGCTGCTTAAAAAAAAACGATTTATTTTTGTTGTCTTAATCGATAGCATTGCTTTTATAGAACATGCTCTCAAAGCCCCAAGTATGAATTTGTATTTTAGCGGGTCCAAATGAGCTCGAAATGTACGCATGCCCGAGCACACTGTACAGTGTTCGGAAACTTTAAATACATTTTTCGCAAAACCATTTTTTTTAAACGTGAGTGCAAGATAAATTCATATCATGTTTTTCTTTAAATGAAAAATTAGTTAATTTACCATTTGATGAATGTATTCTTAAAAGTTACAATTTTGTTTATAAAAAGTTATAGACAAAAATAAGTTGAAGTTTTCCCAAAAAATTGTTTTACTTTATTTTTCATTTAGGTTTTTTTATAATTTTTTTTTAATACCCTAAATACTCATCAATTGAGTATACTCAAAAAGTAAACAAAACCCCCCTTTTTTACGGATCATCCACCGAGATTCTACAGTAATCATCATAATCGGCACTACAATCGAGATCCTTGGCCTTATTTAACAAATCTCTCCACCGGTCCCGATATCGAGTCGATGTCATCCAGTTGGCACTCCCAGACGTAGGCACCTCGGTACGTTCGTACCGTCATCATACTGTGGATTATTTGGTAGAACTTCTACGCCTGGTGAGGACCCCGCTCTCTACTCTTCTCTATTTCACAGACAAGGTTTTGCACTTTTCTTTTGTCTGTGAAGCCTTTGCTCAGATCTTCTGAGCTATTTGTATTTCTTCGCGCGTACCCGCGTACCCGCGTCCTATGAGACTGCTGCATTGCCCGGTATGCAGCATTCTTACGTTCAGTCTTAAGTTTGCACTCATCATCAAACCAGTCGTTCCGATCTCTACGACTACTGCTAAAGATGGAGTTGCCAGTACTAACGATAGTATTCTTAAGGCGTGTCCATTTCTCTTCTATACCCGGCATTCTGGCCCCAAGACTTACTCTCCCCCTTTCGAGCTCTTCGAGGGCAAGTCCTAGCGGATGACCAAAGGTGTTACTGGTATTCTCATTGCGTAAGGCAGCCGTGTTGATTCGAACCTGATCCGCGGATGCAATACGTCTCCGTAAGGCAATCCGCGCTCGCAAAATTGTACCAACAAGGTAGTGATCCGAGTCGACGTTGGCAACTCGGTACGTTCGTACCGTCATCAGGCCCGAGGAGTGGCGGCGATCTGTCAACACGTGGTCAATCTGGTTACGAGTGGCTCGATCAGGCGATACTCAGGTGGCTTTGTGGATATCTTTACGCGGAAACCTGGTACTCACAACGACCAAGTTTTTTGATGCTGCTAGTTCGATGCATTGTCATTACTGTTCTCATGCAAACTAAGGGAACCTGCGTAGTGCCGCATTCAAATCACCAAGAACGATTTTCATATCGTAACTTGGGCAGGCATTGAGGGCCCATTGACGTTCTTGTAGTATTCTTCCTTTTCGTCATCAGGGGACTCCTCTGTAGGTCGGCGAACGGGCATTAGGCTGATGTTCTTAAACTTGCCTCGCACGCGAAGAGTGCGCAGCCTTTCGTTTATTGCATTAAAGCCGATGATGCAGGTTTTTTGCATGACGGCTGTAATAAATGTCATAGTCGTTTCTTTGAATAACACCGCTTCTCGTCCATCTTATTTCTTGCAATGCTGTTGTGTCAGCCTTATATTCGGACAGGGCATCGGCTAGAGATCTTTATAGTGACCGGACGTTCTATGAGAAAATTCTTAAATCGTTTAGCCATTTTCATTTCCGAGGTCGTCGTCGTGTATCCGGTACATAACCAAGGCTTGTTAAATTTTCAATAATAATTTATTTTTACGAGCAAGGTTATTAGTGTTGCGCCAACCTTTCTCAGGATGTCGCTGCGTTCATTGGTTCACTACTTGGCGGGTGCCAAAGTAGCTATCCGGGGGTGTCACGTGGAGACTACATGCCAACTTGGATTGAACAGGGACAAGGATCGTCCTGGCCTTGGCCGGGTTGAAGGCAATCAGAGACTTTGCCCTGTATGTTCGCTCCTATCCCACCCGAAGCCCTACAATACACAATAAAAAATAATTTAAACACTTCTATGTATGCACAATAAATGCTCAAATTTGCAAAAAAATATATTAAATAGCTTTCTAAAAAAAAAAATCGACAAAATAAACAAAATTGTTTGGCCTTCTACTTCAGGATACACCCTTAAACCGGTTTGCTACCGCCGCTTGATCTCATCAAAAACGCTTAAAAAATATTGAGGCGAATATATCAAATTTTTGCAAAACTGCATATTTTGTTACGCGTTGACTCCAGTAAATTATGTATGTGAACAAAAACAATGTTGGAGCCAAAATAGAATCTTGGGGCACCACGGAATTAACAGGATACAGATCCGAAAACTCGTCTGCCAAAACAGCCCGAAGCGAAGCTGCCTGGAAAGTCCGTATGAACGAAGCTTGCTCAGCAACGCCCCATGCCAGACGCAGTAAAAAGCCTTGGAGATATCCAATACGATTACACTTGATGCACCATGTTTTTCAATTGCAGATGGTTATGTATCAGTTACAAGTGTCAAACGATCTCCCGTGGACCCACTGCCACGGAATCCGTATTAACGATCATTCAGAAATTCGTTGTATTCCAAATATTTAATTAACTCGGCATTGAGGACCTTTCACCTTAGATAACAGAGACACTAATGCTATTGGCCTGTCATTTGGTAGGAGGCACTTTTGGCATTGAGTCAGTCAATTTTCCAGCAGGTACGAAATGTCTTCCGTGCATAAGATAACCGAAAGGGTCTGCCGAGACCCAGCGACTGTTCTGAAGCACAGTTCTTAAGAACGACTGTTGGTATTCCGCCCGGGCCGGTTGCCTTCTTACAGTCCAGTCCACTAAGCATGCGTTAAATAGTACTTGGGCGGAACCTCACATCTCACAACCGGCGCGATCACAAGCGGCTCCAAAAGATCGGTTTGAATTCGTGAGCACATTAGTTTTGGTTTTATCTTTTGACTAGCGTCCCGCTGCGCGTCACCAACGGAGGAAAAGAGGATGAAGCGAAGTTACTGATGATAGCCTTTGCCATTGAGCAGAATATTAGTAAATGTATAGGTCGGTTCGTTTCCGTGCTTCTCGATCAGCGAGGAAGAGAAGCGATCGATGGATCCTGAGTGGAGTCCTGGTCCTTCGAATTTGGGTTGGGCCTTGTAAGTCCCTCGATGCGGTCGGTATGAACTTTTTTTTTACACTACCGCGCGCACAAAAGGGGATTTTGAAGTACCCTTAAATGTCAGAGCACAGTGCGAGCGGATGGAGAGGAAGTGGATAAGGAAAGGAGGCGTCGATGTATATTGGTCTTGAATGTCTGGACATCACAGCGGCCAGGACACACATGATCGGGCAGAACATTCCACATTCGTGTGGTTCGGCTAAAGAATGACTCTCTATGTTTATTTGTGTTTAGTGTTTATTCCTAATTTTAGGAACATTTAAAATGTTAAACTATCATTTCGAAGTGTCCAAAACGTATGGAGTCACCAAGGAACTCTCACAGCCGTAGCCGTAGAAAAAACAGACTGATTCTTTTTTGAGGTTTAATACACTTTATTTTGGAGTCTTTATACCACTCGCGCTACGTACCTACTACTTTCTAATCTACTTTTCTTCTTCCTTGAAGTTTCGGACATCACCCCTTATCGCAGATCCTCTTTGAGGTTATTTGTTATCCATTAGCTTTAAATGGACTCAGAGTCCATGGGAAATGGGTGAGAATATGGATGGGAATTTGGGTCTATTTGTGCATTTCATAAAACATCTGGTTACAATGCGTATGCATTGTGATGTTTAGATTGCCGGAATTGTGTATCAGCGGATCAAATGGACATGGATTTGTTTGGACACGTGTTTGATTGTACATACAATGCATGTGAAAATATGCATTGTGATGTTCGGATTTTTGGAAATGAATTCTATGTTCGACAATTGAACGTTTTGGTTCAATTTGCTAGACATTGAATTTAACGTAGATTTGGGGATATGAATATATGATATTGAATGAGAATGCGATTTGTACCCATTATGGATGTAGGGGAAAAGCAAATGTGGAAGGAAAATGGTAGGGCTTCGTGGAGCACTACAAATGCGTGTACATATACATTTTAAATTTTCACTTCGTATCAAGCCATTTGTAATGCAATATGGCAGATTCCCCATGTAAGGTAATTGATGGGAGTAACGCCAATCAGTTGTTCATTGCATTCGCCATGCAATATGTATGTTATAATATTTATCTTTATTGTCTGGTCATGTAATGTATGGCAAGTAATATTTTGTCTGAAGATATATTTGACTAAAAGCCCTATTTCCCTAATTGTGCTGTTTAAAGCGCAGCTCGCTGAAAGTTCATGGCAAAGTTGCCGCAGTTATTGAATCAAAAACGGATTAGGTATATGATTGCTTTATTCTTCAAAATGCTGGGGTATTTCTACTCCCAATCAATCACTGAATTATTTACAAATTTCTTAATTCACTCATGCAAATTTCGCTTAACAGACTATTTCATTCTTAATTGATAATTCACTCAATATAATTCTGCTTACTGTGCTACTTTATTTCCTATCACCAGCTTGGCGCAGAGTGAAAGAACAATGACACGATTTGACCAATTAATTTGTGAATCATTTGCTAGCAGCAAGCTCGCAAGCGGGTGTCATATGATTCTTTCAAATCGTAACTGGAGCAATTCGTTTCTTTTACTCAATGAAAAGAATCGACCTCGAATCATTGTCGGCAACGAATGCTGGTTACGTGAAACTTGCTAATTGTGACAAGGGCAATTGATTTATTTGATATGATTCTTCATGGTCATTTCGTGGGTATGATGTTACACTACACATTAACACACCACATTTTAAATGCTTCCAGTTCCGTTTTAGAGTAGTATTTCTATAGGAGCCAATTACATCCATCCTTTTTAAGGGTCTCCAGTCTAGGTTAGTACGTCCACCTCCTACTGGTGTTCGAAAGAATCTCTTAACATAAGAAATACGAAAAAAAGTAAGATGCATAACATTTGAAACGTACCGATAAAATAGTTAATAGTTAGTTGTTGCAAAAATATGATATGCGCTGTAGGTGAGATTTTTTTTTTTAATAGAAAAAACTTTGAGATCAATTTTAGTATTTTTGTTTTTACTTTTAGTTATAATTTATTATACTTTATGTTGGGCATTTTGTTCACTTTTTTTTTTTTTGTTTTTCTTTTGAATACAACAATAGACAATAGTATACTACAAACTAGTGTCAACTTGTGGTGATTCACTTTAAACATTTTTCCAAAGTATTTATCATTTCTTGTTTTGGCAAAAAAAAAAAAAACGGGCGCGGATATAAAATGTATATTTCTTTTTTGTAATATAATAATATGATATATAATTGAGAATTTGTAATATTAAATATATAATAGATCTAGATTGAAAAATTGGCAAATAGAATGATCTTATAATTACAAAAACCAAAAAAAAAAAAAAAAAGGAAAGCAACAATACGAAATATATCGATAGATTTAAGCACTTGATACCTAAATACTTTTTTTTAACACAGTGAGAGGAATTTTTGGGTAGACTAATATTAAATAATATCTTAATAAACATTTTTAAATGTACTTTTACATTTGAAACACTTAAGCGCTCTGTGATGTGAACTAAAACAAAAAGGAAAACGAACAAAAAACAAACAAAACACCAATAAGTCTTTACCAGAATCATGTAGGCTAGCAATAAGCCTGCTATATGCAACACGCTCACTTTTAGGATAAGATTTCTTCAATTTTACATTATTTAACAAGATGCAATGATTGCCTCTAATTGTTTCAATTACTTTTTCGTGTTTGCTTTTTTGATCAACAATGCATCCGTCTTTTCTTGTGCTTTATCAACATACTAACAGCTCCTTCCTAAAATTAGGAATAAACGCTAAACTGAAAGTTTAAGTTTACAAAAAAGTTTAGTATACAAGATTTCAATTTACTGTCATCACATTTTGATTGCACCAAAAACCAAACACATATAGTGTATGAATCAAATTAAGATAAATTAATAAAATAAAATGAAAATTAACTTAGCGGGATAGTTCTACTGCATACATCGAAATCTTCTGTAAAATGTACAGTTATCATTTCATATTTATTATTTTGCTGTAGGTTTTGTTATTAAATTCTTGAAAAGTCAATAACTGATAACCAATTCGTATGTAGTAACAATTTTAGAATTGATAAGATATAGATCAAAATAGAGTTAGAAATAAAGTCTATTTCGATATATATAGATATATATATATATATAGATATAATAAGTATATACATATATATATATATATATATAGTTATATATATATATAGATATATATATATATATAGATATAATAAGTATATATATATATATATATATAGTTATTTATATATATACATATACTTATATATATATATATATATATATATACTTATATATATATATATATATATATATACTTATTTAGGGAAAAATTAACCAATTTAAAAAAAGAAATGTTTTAAACCACATTGATATTAAAATATAAGAAAATAGAAAACACCAATTGATGTCACGTGTTATATATAAATAAAGTTTTAAGTAAGCTTAAGAAATATAAAATAATATAATAAAATATAAATCTAGGAATGCAAAAGTAATAAAAATAGAGCAACAGTTTCATCGTCAGTTTTCTCCTACTATGTTTTATAAAAACAAAAATAACAACACAAAAAAAAAACCAAACTAGTAAAGTAAATCGATCAAAATCAATTAACGAATTAAGATGAAGTTGAGAGTTATAGAATTTCCGCCAACAAATTGTAGGGAAAATTTTTTAAAACCAATAAGAGGCCAACTCTATATGAAGTAATGTTTTTTAAATTAAAAAAAAAAAAGTCTTTTTTTATAGAACTCACCGTAGATAAACTGAATATAAAAACTTAAAAGTTTATAATATTAAACAAGTTTCTTAATAATGGTTAAGAATATAGGGAAGACGGCAATTTAGAAAATCAACCTAATAAATTTAAATGGTAATTGTTAAACATGACGAAAGCACTTATTATAAACGAGATGAATATGAAACATAAATGTTAAAATATCTGTATGTGGGGACAGTAATGATGATTGCATTAAACATCACATTCTGGAAATGTCTGAGGTAGCACATTATAAACTCTTTATAAGTCTAGGCAAATGGACGAATGTAGTAGACAGTCCGCTGTAGTATGGTGTTAGCCTATTGTAAATTAACGATGAACCCACTAATCTCAGTGAAATGGCGAATTGTGCGAGGTCAGGCCCATTGTTCACCTATGATGTGCGCAACAAGCACTGTAACAAGTGACCGAGAACTTTGTTGAAGCGAGCATCGGTACCCTGGCAGTGTACATTTTTAAATTTTAGTACATAACAGGTAGTTCGTGGGGTAACATAGTAAAACACTTTTTTTTTTGTAAAATTCGACTTTATTATTCAACATAGTTGCCTTCGAGAGCGATACAACGATTATAGCGATCATGAAATTGTTCGATACCATTTTTATCACTTTCAACGATTACTTCTTCATTAGTGCTGAATGTACTTCCAGCGAGCATTCTTTTGAGATCTGCAAACAGAAAAAGGTCACTGGGGGAAAGACCCGGAGAATACGACGGCTGGTGAAGCAATTCGTCGCGTAATTCACCCATTTTTGCCATCTTTTTGTGAGCTCGCGCGGCACCCACGTTCCACTCAGCATTCGCATGTCCAAATATTCATGCACGATATGTCCAACAAGCTCTGTTTATATCTTCAGAGTCTTAGCTATCTCGATCAACTTCACTTTACGGTCATTGATAATTACTTTGGCTCCTCGATAGTATAGCGGTTAGTATACCCGCCTGTCACACGGGAGACCGGGGTTCGATTCCCACCGGTGAGCCTCCGGCGCAAGACTAATGACCTTGCCCGGAAAAACAAATCATTATGGAAAAATTAACAAGCCTCAGGACTTGCTAAATAAGGCCAAGACCGGTTCCCGATTGTAGTGCCGTTGATGATGATGATGATGATAATTACTTTGTGAACTTTTTTTTATGATTTTGCCCGTTACAGCCTGTTTCGGGCGCCCACTGCATGTATCGTCGTCTGTTGTCATTTTGTGGGGGTTCTCTATACCACATGGAGAACCAACCCACAATGCCAACCATCCTTGACCGCTAACAGCGCGTCACCTCAACCCAATTCCCCATTCAAAACCCGCAATACACACATTCGCAACCATGCAAAAGCTGCAAGCGCATCCATCCCGAACTTGCAAGAATCAATCCGCGATGAAAGGTATTTCCCAAAACTTCCAACAGAATACAATTCAATAGAATACATTCTAAATCATCCCCGCATACATTTTCCCAAAATTGCTTCGGTCAATTCTTTACTTAAGTCATATTCCCTCCTTGCGACCAAGCAATCTTAATTTCCCCGGAAATTCATATGCTGCAATAAAACGCATATTCAAACCTACAACGGAATATTAATCATCATCACCAACTACACGGAGGCTCATACATTTCCCCGCAATTACTTCGGTTAATTCTCTATCTAAATTATATCCCTCGCTTGCACCCAAGCAATTCCAATTTTCCCCGAAAACGTATGCCCATACTTGCCCGTGTTCCCAAAACCGATTTCTCGGTACACACAGCAACCGAGGAATCTAGCCCAGCCAGTACGGCAGGAATTCCCAGAAACAAACTCCTTGTGCAGACATAGTAACCCTTCTTCGTCTTCCTAGTAAGTGGCAATGAGCTTACTTCGCCATGACTCAACTACCACGACACCCTGAAAAGATTCTCGCCTTTCATCATCATTAGTCGCTTCGCAACCACCGCCGCAGGCACACGCACCCAGCGTCGTCCCGCCGCCACCGCGGTCGGCAGCGCCGCGTGGTGCCTCCCCATTTAGTTAGCGTAATACCCACGGTCCAATATTGCAAAGGGTGATTGCATTTAAACGAAACTAAGGAGAAATAGAAGAGAAAACACCCACCAAGATTACACTTACGGCTCTGAATACGACGTGTTATGAAGCCGTTACAATTTAAACGGGTTGGTATAATTATATATAATCGTAAATGGTTTTAATACATAAATGTAATCGCAATATACAAGCTATGCTATGAAGACATCACAATTTGAATGGATATATATGTGTATATTATCATTTACGTGAAGTACATGGTAATTACTTTCGGCGGAACCTTGCTCATGACGGGGGTTGGGAAGGACCATGTTGGGATTTGAATCGTATCTCGTCTGCCGTCTGTTGAATGTCCGCCGCCGTGCTTCCTCTTTCGAGGGAAGAGCGTGGACCTTTTCTTTTTAATCTATTAATATTAATTAAAACTCAGGATTCTTCTTTTACTCTTCTTTGAGTTTTCTTTGTTGTTTTTCTTATTTTTATTTAATCTTGGTTTTTAATTCCACAATTGGCAAAGAATACAAAAGTTCGATTGCTTACCAGAATGTTCTAATTCTTATTTTCTCCAAATTACGAATTTAATAATTTTAATTCTTTATTTCTATTCTAATAACTGCTTCTCTATTAATCTATTCCTTTTTTCTCTGTATCTTTTTCTATGAACTGTATATTCTTTTCTGAACTTCTTTTTTTGTCTGAACTGAACTGTTCGAACTGAATTTTTTCTATTTCTATTTCCTCTCTGTGACTTTTTACATTGAATCAAATTTGGACGAAAATCCAAGTTACTATGTTTTGAATAAATAAAAAGGTGCAGGTTATTAAGTGTGCTGTAACTGGTAATATTGTGAATGTTTATGAATGGTATGTATTAAGTGAGAATGTAATATATGTTAAGTGAAGTTTTTAAGGATGTGTTAGGAGATTCAGTGTTAAATTTAATAAAGGGTAGTATTCTGGAATACAACATGTCAATATTGTACGCGTAAGTATCAGTTAAGCCCCCGAATTAAATAAAAGTACAATCAGTACGAGAGTGGGCGTTGTATTGTGTTGCCATTACCCCTTGGGGGCCGCGTTCTTGTATTCAACGTTATTCTTGATGGGGGCCGGCGCACCCCTCTCCTAGAACCCGCACAATTTCACCCCGTTTAAATTTAGCAAACCACTGCTCAACGATTGCTTTTCCTGGTGCAGAGTCCGAATAATATTTATCAAGCCAAGCTTTGGCTTCAACAGTATTTTTTGTATGATGAAGCTGTGGAAACTCTAACAGATACACACAATTCACAAGCAAAAATAGTGAAGAACACGAACGAAAAAATCGAATAAGAAAAATACATCAGAACCGTATACCAAGCGATATCAAAAATGATTCACATCAGTGGAGTATAGTCGAGTTTGGAAATCAAATTCTAAACACGGTCAGTAGCCTGATGTGTAACGCTTAGGTAATATTTTTTTCGTGATTCAAGCTGTCATAGCGTCAGTTCGAATCACACGATCTTCTTCACTATTATTTCAAACGCTATAAAGCAATGCTCCATTAATTAACACATGAAATTCTTTTATATCAATTTATTTTTCATAACAAAAGTTGCTTTATTCACAATGCTACCATATATCTCACGACCAATTGTCCGACAACTGTCAAATTTATGCACGTATCGTTTGAAGGTTAGTCATCATCAGCATCATTAGCGCCACTACAACCGGGAGCCGGTATTGGCCTTATTTAGCAAGTCTCTCCACCGGTATCCGGTCCATATCCGAGACTTGTTAAATTGTCCATAATAATTTGTTTTTACAGGCAAGGTTATTAGCCTTGCGGCATTGAACGTTAGTCCTAACTAAAAATCATATGAATTTAATTTTAGCAACACCACCTACGTGTCAGCCTACGAACACTTCAGCCGACCTGATACATATTGTTTTGCTGCAAAAGTATCGATAACTCTCGATTTAAACTGCTCGTGTTAGCTCGTGAACATTTTTTTGTCCAGCTCGGTAGAACTATCCTTAATTGTAATGGAAAGTTTGAGTGGTATCTGCCAACCAGTGTATTTTCAACAACTGGTAAGGTCAGTGGATCTCAATAGTACGTACCGATTTTAACAATCAGTGAAATTATTAAACAAATAATTTGCTTATTGTTTTCTTTTCATGTCCTACTTATAGACCGACGTGTGATCACCAGTCATGGTGCGTTCTATGGACGTAGGATACCACGTACAGTGATCTAGGATGTTCACAGAGACGTGCTTATGACTGTGTTTTTGAAGAAAATTATGATTTATCTCCCACGCTATATTTCATTTCTATAAAATACCTGTTTACTCAGAACTCATCTGGTGGCCACTTACTCGTTTCGTGAACTTATGAAGAAAACATTTCGAGTTGAGTGGTATATACACCGCTGTTAAATGGAAGTCGCATAATCGACCCAACGAGTTTTCAACTCTTAGCTTTCGAATTACGTTCACTCTTAACTGAAAATACCACGTTTGACGACGATTTTTGTAGACATTCTAGAAATACGTTATCTCATCGAATTTGGTCGGAATTTACTAGAAATCCCTATATTTGGGAGGTGTATCTAAGACCGCACCGTCGCAAGGCTAATAATATTGCCCGTAAAAATAAATTATTATGGAACATTTAACATGCCTCGAGACTTGCTAAATAAGGCCAAGACCGGATCCCGGTTGTAGTGCCGATGATGATGATGATGATAATGATGATGATAATGATGATAATGATGATGATGATGATCATGATGATGATGTAAGACAGCACTGAAAGTCAATGTAATCCAGAGAGTAGCCAAGAATAAAGATTAAACTGAAGTTGACTTGAACGCAAGTTTTTCAAACTCATTATTGGAACATATACGCAGCGTATTCTACATATCTCTATTGTATGGAATTATCACGCCCGTTCAATGATTTCCAGCATTTCAAATATTTGGTGAAGATTTCCGTGAATCGAGAAATTGCTTCTACTCTAGATGTGCAGATAAACGCACATACACACTATTGAACTGAATCGTTTGTGCGGGAAATGCTCTACCTGCTTATTCATATCCTCGTTATTATTATAACGAATATATTTTAGATATGTTTACCAGAAAAACTTAACACCGCATCAACCGACCTCAAATAAGTCTAGCCCAACCCTAAAAAATTCCCCATGCAGTTTTTTTTAAACACAACTCATAAGTGTTACACCTATACGAAAAAGTGAGAACCTACTAAACCATAACCATAAATAAATCGTTTGCCATTTGATTGGCATCGACCTGTAATCCATAAAAAACCTCTCTGTTATGCTAAAACATCAAACCGAGTTGACAGTGAACAACTAAGGAAATCATCGAGTCAAGTTTTTTGAGTAATTGAGAATTAATACTTAATCGCCTTTTCTCACAAGCTGGCTCAACTGAAAGTAGATTGTTATATTGTAACGTCTTCTCACCCCGGGCAGACAACGACCAAATCAAAATCACAAATCATTCAAGAGCCTCTTGAAGAGTTTAATCAGTTCAAATGTCTTGAACTAATCAATATTGGAACGTTTTATTTAACACAAATGACGAAACAACTCAGAAAAATAATACCTTCAGCAATAGATGTTGCGCTAATCGCCTAGAAACTCCTGTGCGATAACTACTACCTCGTCGAAGTGGGCTATACTCCATGACTATCGTGTCTACGAAATATTGAATCCAAACATTGACGCGTATATTCCACCCTTCTTCCCTATAATCCACCCCCAAAAATCAGCAACAATAATAATCAGTTCTCAAAATCTTCAGTCGTTCTTCTATAAAGTGGAATATACCCCCGGGCTCCACTTCCACTACAACATCATCTTTCCCCACCCCGAAGGTAAAGCATGAACGATAAATCCACAGAGGGCGTACAAAGAGTTATTGGGATTTTTTAAGGATTTTGTTTGAGGATATAGAGTTGTTAGTCTGGACCTTAGTATGAACTGATATCAATTCCAAAGTCCTATGTATCCCGGTTTAGCCGTTATAAAATGCTGTCTTTAGTCAACATTGGGCAATAGTGGAAAAATTAAGACGTGTCCATTTCTCTTCTACGCCCGGCATTCTGGTCCCAAGACTTACTCTCCCTCCTTCGAGCTCTTCGAGGGCGAGTCCTAGCGGATGACCAAAGGTGTTACTGGTATTCTCGTTGTGTAAGGCAGCCGTGTTGATTCGAGCCTGATCCGCGGATGCAATACGTCTCCGTAAGGCAATGCCCGCTCGGAAAATTGTACCAACAAGGTAGTGATCCGAGTCGACGTTGGCAACTCGGTACGTTCGTACCATCATCAGGCTCGAGGAGTGGCGGCGATCAATTTGGTTGCGAGTGGCTCCATCAAGTGTTATCCAGGTGGCTTTGTGGATGTCTTTACGCGGAAACCTGGTACTCGCAACAACCAAGTTCTTTGATGCTGCCAGTTCGATGACTCGTAGTCCATTGTCATTAGTGTTCTCATGCAAACTATGGGAAACTACGTAGTACCTGAAAACCGGCTCCCGACCTACTTTCGCATTCAAATCACCAAAAACGATTTTCACATCGTATCTTGGGCAGGCATTGAGGGTCCGTTTGACGTTCTCGTAGAATTCTTCTTTTTCGTCGTCAGGTTACTCATCTGCAGGTCCGTGAACGTTTATGAAGCTTATGTTCTTAAACTTGTCCCGCACGCGAGGAGTGCATAGCCTTTCGTTTATTGCATTAAATCCGATAATGGCAGGCTTCAGTTTTTAGCTGACTAGAAAGCCTACCCCGAGCACTTGGTGTTTTGTGTGACAGCTGTTATAAATGTCATACTCGTTTCTGTGAATAACACCATTCCCCGTCCATCTTAGTTCTTGCAATGCTGTTATGTCAGCCTTAAATTCGGACGGGGCATTGGCTAGCTGCTGTGCAGCTCGAGCTCTGTATAGTGAGCCGACGTTCCATGAGAAAATTCTCAAATCGTATAGCCATTTTCGTTTCCGTGCTCGTCGTCGTGTATCGGATCCATATCCGAGGGTTGTTAAATTTTCCATAATAATTTGTTTTTACGGGCAAGGTTATTAGTGTTGCGCTAACGTTTTTCAGGATGTCGCTGCATGCATTGGTTCACTACCTGGCGGGTGCCAAAGTAGCAATCCAGGGGTGTCACGTGGAGACTGCATGTCAACATGGATTGAGCAGGGACAAGGATCGCCCTGGCCTTCGCCGGGTTGAAAGCATTCAGTGACTTTGAGCTGTGTCCCCCCCCCCTCCCCCCGCGGCGCCAATTTTCTTATCTAAGTTTGTTTTGTACACGTAAATTATTTTATATATTTTTTTAAATTATTTGTACACACTTTTGGCATAAAAAAAAATTTACCTGTGAACTCAACACAGATCAGCTAGAAAGTGAACACTGGCAATACTTATAGTAAAATATTTGCCAACAAGCTTGCACAACCTATCGTGTTACTCTGGAAAAAAAAGGCCTTAGAAAAAAAATTAAAATTACGGGACTTAGAAGCTCAAACATATAATCTTACCTATAGGCAACATCGGGCATAAAAGGATTAATGGGTATGCTGGAAAATAGGTTGTGTATACAAAGGTCAAAGTGACGATTCTTCCAATTGTTGCAGTTCGGCACAATTACTGAGTGGTAAGTTGGGTCGCAACCACCAGTCGGCCGATGAAATACCATTCCATTAAGCTAAAGGTTACGTCAAATGGGTGGAGAGGTGTATAAGCCCACTTATCTGCAATTTGTACAATTTTATATACAAACATAAATTCATCTGAGTAAATCTAATGTGATGCCTTTTTTTTTTATCAAATATTTATTCATATAAAGTCTTTCCAAATGACATGCCAGAGGTCACCGTATGTTCAAGAAAATCTCGGATCATTACAGTTGTGCCCCATACGATTAAATAACGGGTTTTCCAATAGGGACTTGACAACTTTGAATTTAATTTGTGCACCCTTTCACTAATCATCGAACTGTCACTGTCAATTTATTCAGTGAACTCAACATTTTCATCATGGTAAAGTACACGAACGAACAATGTCTGCAAATTATAAAAATTTACTACAGCAAAAAAGTTGTCAAGTCCCTATAGGTAAATCCTATATATATCAGAAATTATAAGCGATCGCAGAAAAGGAAACTACCTCTATAAATTTCAGCTCAAAGATTAGCGTATCGTAGAACCTTAAAAATTATAATAAATTGTATGAATATTCCCTTGTAGAGATAAACTATCCTAACGGAGAATTTACCTAAAATTATACCACAAAACCACTAAAAATAAATGTATTAAACCTTTTATGTAGGTTTTTAAAAAATAAACAAATGGTATCAATTAAAACACCAACTAAAATATAAACCTAGGAACAACTTCTTCCACTAATTTTGAAAATTTAATGAAAGCATTTTTAATGTCCCAACGCACAAATTTTCAACCCAAACTTAAATAATTATTTTTACTCTATAAGTTGCATATTATTTTCAGGGCGCGATTTTATTAAACTTTTTTTTCAGTTTTAGTTTTCAATACAAACGAAACATAACGAAATATATATGTAATTCGTATACATACATATATCTAGAGAGAAAAAAAAAAACAGTTCGCACATCCCATCCCAAAAATTCGTCCATAGTTTTAAGAAATAATTTTTTAAAAAGTATATGAAAAAATGAAGCAACTCAAACAAATATATTTACAACAAAATGGGAATTTTTTTTCTGCTTTTTCTATTGCATATTATGTGTGAGTTTTAATTTAATAAAAGAAGCAAAACACATTAAATGTCGGTATAAAATTGTATATAAGCATACAATAGGAAATTAGGATGGGTAACATTTATATCCCCTTACAGGAGGTAAGAAAATTACAAAAGAAAGGGATAAAAAAATTAAACATGAATGATAGAGTTAAAATTCACCTGAGAATGGTGGTGAACTTGTTTGTTCTTTTTTTTTCATAGTGTGAAATATTTTGTTTTTATTTAATTTTGTTGGAAATTTCTAGATGGATTAAAAATTGTTACTAAAAGTAAGAAAAAAAAAAGGGAACTGTATTTGACAATGACACCCAAAAAAACAAAAACTATTGAGTTTAATTTTGTTTCCCTTCAAGAGAAGAAACTAAAAACAAAAAAGTAGAACAATAGTAAAGCAAAACAAATAAATTTGTTTAACTAAGAAATTAATAAAAACAAAACAAAAAGGTAAAAACAATAAGGAACAGAAAACCAATGAATAATTATCGTTCAAATTATTATTGTAAATAATATTTTTAGTAAAGTTTATATATACATGTATTTAATGTGCGGTAAGGACTATTACTATTATTAAAAAGATACAAAATGTTATTGTTTTAGTATTTAAATCGTAACATTTAAGCTAAGTTACTTGTATGATACGTTTAGTTATTTAAAATGATATATTTTAAGAAGGAAAACATTGATTTAACGATTGAATATTTAAATTATATTATATAATTAAACAAGGACGAAAACACAATGGGTTTTAATAAAGTTAATAATTTGTGTAAGGTAATGGTTACTACCAAATACTGATAAGGAAACGATGATTATTATTAAAATTTTGAGAATAAAAAGAAAATGATTCAAATGATAAATTGTTGGATTTTCATTTTGTATTTATTTAACTCGTGTGAACAAATTCATAAATAGATGAAAGAAAGTTAAAGAAATAGTATCTACTTGGTGCGTTTTAAGCCTAAACTATTTTATTGCATTTATTTACTATCTATTTAAAAAGAATGAGTGGCTGGAGGCCGATTTAAAGGAGGGAAGGACAAATGTTCTCTTCATCTTGTCTCTGGCTTTTGGTCATCTTGCGATAACCAGAATCACCCAGATCCGTGGGGATGTTAGGCTCGGATTCAAGATGTCCGAAAAAGAAGAGGGTGGTATCTAAGGATAGTGTGTTCAGGGTTAGTTCAAATGTTCTTTCGCTACTTGGTCGGAGGGAAATCATATTTATTATTTATTTCTTATATGTCGCATTCTAAGCAGCTATAGGTTTACGCCGTTATATATTCTTTCAAAATGATAATTCTACGAACTTACTCCGGCCGTTCCTAACAGTAGTCTACAACATTTATAAGTCGCCTACGAATGGGTATTATAATCGAACAAATTCAATCTATACTCAGGTCAACATCATATCGGACATTCTTGGAATTTAATACATTACATTTATTAATTTAAATATAATGTAAATTCTAAATATATATCTTTTGTGAATAGCCATGTGAACCATACGCTTCACAATGTTTTCAACTGAAGTGCAAAGAACGGGCTGTAGAGTAAAACGAATAAATTATCTTCTGAAGAGAATATCTCGAAGGGATTTGCACCTCTTTTATGGTAAGTTAATTTGAAATTGATAATCAAAATGTGAACTCACATTCATATCGCAAAAACAAAATGTAACTTTAGCGAAAAGAAATTAATTAATTTCTAATATTATATTATATATTAAACAAAAATAAAACGGAAATAATTTGTCGTTTTCTATTTTTGCATTTGCATGGCGATAGAGGGAATTTCGATTCTTCATTTACCCCAAAAGTCGACGTTTCTCTTATATGTTGGCTCATAACAATTAAACTACAATACTGAACAATGTCAGAAGCTATTGTTGGTAATTGGATATCTTGTTTTGTCCGTCCACTGCTTGAATATGCTAGCCAGGTATGATCTTTTAGCGGTTTTTGTCTTCGCACTTAGGATATTCTTGGGGAAGAGTTCCGCCGAACACTGTTCACACAAACGAGAAGAATAGAACGGAACACGGAGAATACTGCCACAAATAAAACACTGGACTTTGCTTTATCTTTTTGTAGTTTATTTAGGTTTGTTCTTCTTTTACACTGATTTATTTCGTTTCTTTATTAATTTCGAACTCGCTTTATTAGTAATTGTTTCATGAGAACTCGCGCTGACACACTTTGGACTACTTTCTTCGATTTTACAATACTCCGATACCTCCACCGCGAATGTTAACTCTGCCCTCGTTAGCGGATTTTCTTTAACTCTCCGATTCTCAATGACTGTCTGCCTCGCGGATCACCTCCCTGTTCGGTTTCTCTAACTGTACTAACTCATTTCCCTATCCATTTCCAATTCTCTTCCCCTCATCTGAAAAGGAAATTTTCCATCGTAATAATTCTCATCCCCCTATCTATAAAAAAAATTTCCCATCTCGATTCTCATTTACAACTTCTTATCGGAAGGATCTTGTTTCGAAGGATCAAGCGTACCGCCACTTTCTTCTCGATCCTTTCATGGGATTTGTTTACGTTACCCATCTGGCTTAAGACAACAAGAGTTTTCGTACGCTTCAGATGGGTAACAAAAGAACCGTGGAATTTGGATGTCGGTTTCTAGATCGTATTTCCTAGTCATAAAGCATCTGGCGTGAGATAAGCGTTAAGAGGTTTATGGTTGCAAAAATTGTGTGTCGGCGGCGAATCGATATGCCCTTTGTTTGCACACATGCGCTTCTTGGTTTTGGAATCTTGCAAAGAATTTAGGGTGCTAATTGCTATTAGCTATATGAGGAGATATGCATTATTCTGATTGCTTTTAGAAAAATGCGTTTAATTGGATGAATTGAGAAAATGGGGGAATCGCATTGAATTGAATTGAATGGATGCATTGAATTCAATATTAGGAAATTTTGAAGGTTTAGCTCGATTGGTTTTGACCATTGAATTCAATGTTGGGTATATGGAATGTTACCTTATGTTTCAGGCGGAAAGAAGAACTTTTGAGGAACGTGTCTGTGGGCACGTGTAATGGATATAGGGAGTATGTTCTTGCTGGAACGACGATATCTCAACCTATAGTGGATTGTGTGGTTCGTAGAATCATATCATATCATCATCAATCAATAGTATATCTACAATTAATGATCAAAAGCCCCGGTAAGTTCACATACGATTAATATTATAACAGCAATCAATGCGCTAAATACATATACGATTAATATATCAAAAAATAAAAACATCCGATTAATATTATAACAGCAATCAAAGTGTAACCGTCAACAGGTAGCTAATCCTTACGCCAAAAGCCCCGCCGTAAGTTCACATACGATTAATAATATAACAGCAATCAATGCGCTTTCAAAAAAGATTTACTTTCAAAGTGTAACCGTCAACTGCTATACAGCTAAATTCATATATGACTAATATAACAAAAAATAAAAACATACGATTAATATTATAACAACAATCAATGTGCTTTCAACATGTTAGCTCGTCCATGCGCCAAAAGCCCCCGCCACAAGTTCAACCAATACAAAAAAACGCTCTCAAGGGGAGCTTTCAAGACTACGTCACAGCGAGTGACGTCAGTGAGTTAGAAACCTCCTAAACCCACTACTTATATTATTAAAAGTAAGCGCTAAATATAAGCATTGGTTATATACACACATTTTCTTACGTTAAACATCACTTATTTTATTATGACCCTGTAGAGTTTATCGGTTGTTTGTGTCGGCAAGGACAGGAATTCACCGATATTCCACCGATGGTACTTTCGAACGAATAAAAGTCAAATCTCCATTCAAAGTTCATATAAGTTTTATTACTATACATTGAATTTTTTGTCAAATTTTTATTCACATTTGTGCACATATGTCTGAATTTTGTTACATTACTTTAAAACTGGTCACAAGAAAATATCATATCAATAAAAGAAGAGAGTTGAAACAACTTATTTTTTTCGTTTCTTACTATTTCTTCACTGTTTCTATCCATCACCTTAATTCAATAAAATGCTATTTGGGAAATTCAACATACGAACTTTTCTTAGGAATACCGAATTTTGCAACTAAAATTAACTTTCCACTCGCGAATTTATCGACGCACATCTACTCTCAGCTGACCAGATTAAGATTTCCTGGTGACGTCCCTTTGCTCTGGTGACTAAAATCTGACTGGGTATTGGATGTCTCTTTACAGACATCCAACGAAAACGAACCTAAAGGATTCGCCGCCAATGGCGAAGGTCCAAACAAAAGGAAAAGGGAAAAACTCATGTAGCGGATCGAATCCGCTGCTACATGTTTGGGCAAGATAAACTGCCGCCATACGCAAGGGATAGATTCTTTGATTGACGTGAGTCAATAAAACCCTTGCCGAAGGCAGGACCGTTGTTAGATCGTCTAAAATAAACAAATTTCGGTCGTATGATTCGGTGCATGTTATCCTAGGGATATGTTAATCCCGTTGAAGGTACTGTCAGGCGAAAGTATCCGTGGAGTGTTTACTTTGTGTAAACTAAAATTGGTGGCCATGACCGATGCTGGCGATCGTTCCAAGAAACGGCAACGGATCATAAATTCGGTCATGCTGAGATCCAAGCAAATATACGCGCCTGAAAGGCCAATGTTTAATTTGATCTTCTCTACTTTAGCAAAGATAGATCGTAGAGATGCCGTTGGAAATCTGGCTTGCAGATGTGCAAGCAACCCGAAATAATGCTAGGTCAATGAATGGGTACCAAAATAACACACGGAAAGATCAGCGTGTGTTGGTGGATATGTGCCATCTATTGTTCGGTCGCGGAAGCTCGGTTGATGAATTGATATCGTGGCAAGATGATAATCTTGCCATGAATTGTGCTTTCAGGAATGACCGTGGGGAAGAGGTTTGGAAAAGCCCCCAAAAAAGGTAAGCTGCCTAATATATATTTATGTCGGTTATCCTTGGGGATAACTGAATTAATTCCAGTGGATTGGTTGGCGGTTAATGCCGTAGCATGGCTGTATAATCTTGCTGAAGATTCGACTTCAAGGTAAGTCGCATTGCTGGAAATGGTGGGGATCAAGCAATGCATGGCTCTTCGGGCCCTGAAAAGCCCCACAACCCCAAGCATAGGGACTTCTACGATCATCGCAAATATATCTTTTTGTATCGTTATAGCTTAATGTTAACTTATTTATGGATCGCATATAAATATTATGCAACTTACTTCTAAATATTAACATGGGTTTATACAACAATTTTCGTTTTAATAAGCAATTCCTGAAATCTCTTATATCTAAACTATTGGTTACAAACTTTTTTACACCCTTGGTTTTTTTCGTCACTTCATTGGTGTCTAAGGCAAAAGAGTACATTTTGATTCTTAACCCAATAAATTCAGTCATTTTTCTGTAATTATTCTCATCTTTAATTTGAGTAGCACTCATCTCTGATGTAAATATAGATGTGCTATGGAAATTGGGAGTGCCAATCAGCTTTCTGGCGCTGAATGAATTTCGCTGAACATCCCAGTGGGTTACAATCTTCACATCTCGTTCTAGATTTCCCATAGTTTTCCCATAAACTCTATTGTTCATTAATTTGAAAAAGTCTTTTTCAAACTTAGTTTTTGCCTTTTTCCTGTATTCGTTTATATATTTTTGTAGCCACCCAGATTGAGTAAAAGACAACACTCTATGAACTTTAGTGAGAGTCAATCCATGTTTCAAACATTGCTGCAAAATCCTCAGATGAATTATGTACTTTGTTTTTGAATGTAGATTGGTGACCAGCTTAGGAATTTTGCATCCCGGCGTTGTCATATTTTCAGGGCAAAAGGGAAGTTCATTGTGGTGATGGTGAAGATCTGTTGGATAGGTCAAATCTATTTCCAACACATAGCCGATTTTATCGTTTTCCTTGCGATTTAAAATATATTCGGCGGTGAAGATTTGGGGATCATTCCATTGAAAATTTCCATCTGGAAGATGTTGAGACATTGCCTAACCGTACAGGTTATTTGCATCTAAATACATAAGAAATGTATTTGCTTTGTTTTCATCAAATTTATCCACATATTTATTATTCGCGACGGCATGTCGATGACTACACTGACATAAACCGCCTCGGATGCCATTCTTGAAGAAATTGTACATCTCAACGTCTGTTAAAAGTTCTAGATTAATTTCAGTTGTTTTCAGCATGGCATCCCAAGATAACCCGGGGGATGTATAGTAACGACACGGATCTAACTCATATGTATCTTGACAAATCTTACGAAAATTCTCAAATACATCCACCAACAATAAAACATCGCTCTGCAGATATAAACGCCTGTACTCTTTTAAAGATTTACAATCGAAATGCTTCGCATAATCGTAATTTTCAACTAAGCAATCTTCGCCTGTTAGCTTATTATAGAATTCAGAAATTGGCGGAAGAGAACATTCATCTAAGCGAGCCCAGGAATGAAGATAATCATAAGGAAAAGCACCTTTCGTCATCATTAATTTGACAGAGTCATCATTTTTGTAAAATCCCTTATTAATGATGAAATCATCTTCAGATAAATTTCTCGTTAGCGAGTCTATGCTAGTTTGCAGAAATCGAAACGAATCTGAAAACCTAATTTCGAATGAATTATGTTCGTCTAAATACACGCGTTTGGAAAACGATATATAATTTTCCTTATTTAGCGGAATTACATTTATATCCCCCTTAATACAAGTCAGACTTTTCACAAATAGATGTGAATCATAACCCGACAAATTATGGAAAAAGACGTAAAAATGTTGGAACGCGAAAATCTAAATTGCATTGTGAATGTGCCGGTGCTCTATAGACACCAGTGAAATGACAATGATCCCTTACTCTTATATCTAATTCACTAAAACTACCTTTACATATGCTGCATATTGGTGATGTGTTTTGGTGATGGTTCTCGCTCTCCGTTAATAGAATCATTGGTTTTGTTTGTCCAATGATTTCCGAGTGAAGATGTGTCAGATCCTTGGCTAGCATCTTCACAAATTCCCCAGGCGAGTTTTCTCCTACAAAAGAAAGAAAATGTTTATTTTTAGTTTTGATTTTTTCTTATTAAAAATGTTTTTTCTCACCAACAAATGTACGGTGCTTGCTCAAATTATCATCAAAGTAGCATTTGATGTAATATGAAGAGGCGCATGGTATATGTTGTTGTACGTCTGTTGTTGATGGAGTGTCAGGATTCGGCGCGCAATGAGTCACAGGACACAGAATCGACTCGAAGTCTGCATACACCACAAATGGAACTTTTAATTTTCGGTTAAGTTTTATAAATTTAAGTATTTTATTTTATTCTCGGGTATAATTGTGATTAGTTTACGGCATTCACTCTTGTGTTTTCGCAGTCGGGAAACGGTGGCGAATCGCAGCAAGCAGCCGTTACATAGATGCATTCGATGTTCATGTTTGGTTATCTGACTTTTCAACAAACGCGAGATGTTTTTGAAGTACACATAATGCGTTTTATCATCATTACGATTTTCGCAATAAAGCAAGTTAATATGCTTTGTCTTTTCTTCGTGCGTATGATAGTAGGGTCCAATTATCTTACATTCCCCCCTATCATTAATCTCATACGCTGACGGTTGGGTTATTAGCTTCGAAAATGCTTGTATCCTTGACCGCTAGGGGGAAATTGCATATTTTTAAACAGAGTATTTCACCATTGAATTCGATCGTTTCGTCTGCTATGTTGGCAATTTTATAATGTGATGGTTTTTTAGCTTGGTTTCTATCATTAGTGAAAGCTGATATAACGGCCCATTTAAAACAATATTCATCATTGTTTTGAACATTGATACAAGCGCGTTTGTTTGATATTTGCTTGGGTAAATTAAAATATGAAGAAGCTCGAAGCGGGTCGTATTTATTAATGTTGATCTCAATTCTTTGAAATGATACGAATGACCATCCGCTATCTTTTTCTTGAAATTCTTCTAATTTTACCTTGATATAGTAGATTGCAGTGTTCAAATATTCCTTTATATCTTCCTCGTTCTTAATCGTATACAGGTTCCTCAAACAATGCTGGGCATGGCGAAGAGTAAAACATAAATAAAACACAGATTTTTTTTTCTGGGTCTCCAGATGAGAAGCTCCTCCTTAAGCCGATGATAACATTAATCGCTGAGCATTAATTCACGTAATGCAGTTTATCCTCCGCCCCCATAACCCCAGACCCGTCCCTCTGTCTCACGTGGAGCGAATTCGACCTGACTGTTAATCAATCTCCTGAATGTTGGCTGCAGATAAGGTAAAAAAACATCACTCAAAAAAAAAGACACATTAAAAATGTCTCTCCAAATCCCCCCAACTACTTCTGACTCCGTACTCTAAGAATTATTTTTTTAACTAGATGTGGGAAATAAAATTTATGCGATTCTCACTCATCTGCCTCGATGATACGCAAAATCCACGGAATATTACACACAACAGTTGAGCAAATAAATCAAAAAAATAAATAATTTTATGAAGCATCCACACACTACGAACAGCGGGATTATTCATACTCGATACTTCAACACTCTCTAAACACTACACGCCAACTAGCACCGCGTTGATGTATACGATATACATTTGGACCAAAACTGTTTTTTCAGCATTTCAAAAAAAAAAAAAGATTAATAATTAATATAAGATAACTTACCGTTTGACGATTTTTCTTTTTGTACGGGAATAAAAAGAAGTCATTCGGTGCCAAGTCAGGACTATACGGCGGATGACCCCTCAAATCGATGTTTTGGGTGCTCAAAAATGCAGTTGTCGCAGCCGATGTGTGAGAGCTCGCATTGTCGCGGTGAAGAGTGATCCGTCTTCGGCGGCTGGTTTTCCTGATTTCTTGGAAGACAACTGGCAAACAAATGGTTGTGTACCACTCAGAATTGACTGTTCTGCGTTGTTCTAGTGGTACGGTTGCGACATGTCCAGTTTTTCCGAAAAAACAGGCGACCATTTGCTTGGAAGTGCTTCGTGCGCGAACAACTTTTGTTGGATTTGGCTCATCTTGAAACACCCAGACAGTCGACTGCTGTTTACTTTCGGGCTCATACGCGTAAATCCACGATTCATCACCTGTCACGATGCCATAGACGTGTTTCGAAGCACCGCGACCGTATTTTTTGAGCATTTCTTTCGACCAATTGACACGAGCCTTTTTTTGGGCGATTGACAAATTGTGTGGGATCCAACGCGAACAAATTTTTTTGACAGTCAAATGTTTATGCAATATTGAATGTATGCTGGTCCCACTAACGCCTAAGGTTGTCTCAATCTCACGATAGGTCACATGACGATCTTCCAATATCAGTTCGCGCACAGCATCAATGGTTTTCGGAACAACAACTGATTTTGGACGACCTTCACGAAATTCATCTTGGAGTGAACTACGACCACGATTGAATTCACCATACCATCGATAAACACTGGTCCTTGATGGAGCTTCATCGCCAAAAATTGAATTAAGTTAATCCATGCACTGTTGCTGAGTTAATCCACGCCGAAAGTTGTAAAAAATAATCGCACGAAAATGTTGACGATTTAATTACATGTTTGGCCCGAGATGAATCTTTTAAGTTACTGTAAACAACACAAATAGCGCTTGTATGTCAAAACGTTCTGAGTGCGTATAACCTCCAAAATGTCCAACTTTACGACAGAGCTGTCAATTGCCGGATTGCAACACTAGGGTTGCCAAATCCCGAAACATAAGAGGCAACCCTCGTATATATTAGGTGTACAACTTTACTTCCGCCGTTTTGCAATAGATGGCTGTAGCGGTAAGTGGTAGTTGAAATAAATAGATCATAGATGTCATACAATAAGCTTAGGTATTTGTAAACATAACGCCATCGAAATATTAGTCGATTTGTGTCTGCATCATAAAGTTATTCTCGATTAAACATGTCAGCTTACGAGCCAAATTCTCGTCATTTGCGGGAGGTTTTAATTTTCTGCTTTAATATGAAGAAATCTGCGGCTGAGGCACATCGAATGCTCTCAAATACCTATGCCTATTAGTGAAAGAACGTGCCGAGGGTGGTTTCAACGCTTCAAGAATGGCGATTTTATCGTCGAAGTCCAGCATGGCGGTGGAAGAGAGAAGGTTTTCGAAGATGCAGAATTGGAGGCATTACTTGATCAAGACTCGTGTCCAGCGCAACAAGAATTGGCAGGATAATTGGGAGTGGCGCAACAAGCCATTTCAAAACGCCTGAAAGTCATGGGAATGATTCAGGAAGAAGGAAATTGGGTGCGGTACGAGTTGAAGCCGAGAGATGTTGAACGGCGTTTGTGTGTTTGTGAACAGCTGCTTGCAAGGCAAAGACGGAAGGGATTTCTGCATCGCATTGTGACTGGGGACGAAAAATGGGTTCATTACGATAATCCCAAGCGCAGAAAATCATGGGGATACCCCGGCCAAGCTTCCACGTCGACGGCCAAACCGAATATCCACGGTTCCAAGGTCATGCTCTGTATTTGGTGGGACCGGCTCGCCGTAGTGTATTATGAGTTGTTAAAACCGACTGATACAATCACAGGCGATCGTTATCGAACGCAATTAATGCGTTTGAGCCGAGCATTGAAAGACAAACGGCCGCAATACAACGAGAGACATGATAAAGTGATTTTACAGCATGACAATGCTCGACACAATGTTGCGAAAGAGGTCAAGACATACTTGGAAACTTTGAAATGGGAAGTCCTACCCCACCCGCCGTATTCTCCAGACGTTGCTCCCTCGGACTATCACTTGTTTCGATCAATGGCACACGGCCTGGCTGACCAGCACTTCTGTTCTTATGAAGAAGTAAAAAATTGGATCGATTCGTGGATCGGTTCAAAAGATGACCAGTTTTTTCAACGCGGGATTCGTATGCTGCCCGAAAGATGGGAGAAAGTAGAATCCAAGGATAATGTGGACAGTGTTAGTCCAGGTGTTCTCTAACTACTTTTATAGAGGGATGGTGGGAAAGAAATCATACAAGACCGGTGGGTCTTGGGTGCGGTAGTAAACGCAGATCACGTCTTTGGCGTCTGATAATCTGCGCTTTGGTCGGTGTGTATGTTTGAGTTTGTGCCGTCTTGTACTGTGCGTTCGTGTGTTTGGTTTGTTAATTGTAGACCCTATGGGATGGGTCCAGGAATCCTCTATTATAGAGGGGAATGTTGTTGGGAAGGGTACTTTCTTCAGTTTTGTACTGAAGAAGAAATTGTGGGGGTTTGATCCGAAGAGATCGAGAGAGAGAAGGGTCAAGAACGCAAGAGTCCCGTACAAGTAGGTTCTTGCTGTTCTGAATGTTTTCGAGGTACTTATATGCTAATTGAAGCAAGTACTCGTCGATAGGGGTAATGGGGGCGCCTTCGTATAGGTGAGAGTTGGGGTAATGACGATCGTCAGACCTTCTAGTGTGATTGGTATATCTTCTGAGGAGTTTCCTTTCGAAAACCCGAAGTCTTTCCATTTCAGCCGAAGATATGCAGGACCATATGGGAAAGGCGTACGATATTCCAGATTGGATTAGCTGCTTATAGCAGAGAAGCTTAACTTTGGTGTCAACTTTGTTCCTCCACTTCAAGATGTTGTGCAGTTGCTTAGACCGACCGAGGCCCCTTTGGAGAATGTGGGTCACATGTTTGATGAAATTCATTTTTGGGGTATAAGTGACCCCAAGATATTTCATCTTGTCCTGTGGTCTAATCGTAGTATCTCCCATTTTTATTCGAATATTCTGTGAATATTCAGAAGTAGGTTGGGAGTGTTTACTACTCAGAATTATGGCTACTGCTTTGGATGGATTAAGTCGGATTTTCCATCGACTGTAATACTGATACAGTTCGTCCAAGGGACGGTTGAGTCGATTTGTTGCGAGGTTAGGGCCTTTGGTTGACGTGTACACCAAATGAAAGCAAAGCAAAAAAAAAAAAAATTTGTGGCGAGAAGGCCGAATTTGGCGAGACAGGACATATGTGTCCTTCATCTTGTCTCTGACTTCTGGTCATCTTGCGGTAACCAGAATCACCCACATCCGTGAGGATGTTGGGCTCGGTCTCGCGGCATCTGAAAAGAGAAGAAAAAAAGGGGGTATCCAAGGATAGTGTGGACAGTGTTAGTCCAAGTGCTCTCTAACTACTTTTATAGAGGGATGGTGGGAAAGAAATCATACAAGACCGGTGGGTCTTGGGTGCGGTAGTAAACGCAGATCACGTCTTTGGCGTCTGATAATCTGCGCTTTGGTCGGTGTGTATGTTTGAGTTTGTGTCGTCTTGTACTGTGCGTTCGTGTGTTTGGTTTGTTAATAGTAGACCCTATGGGATGGGTCCAGGAATCCTCTATTATAGAGGGTAATGTTGTTGGGAAGGGTACTTTCTTCAGTTTTGTACTGAAGAAGAAATTGTGGGGGTTTGATCCGAAGAGATCGAGAGAGAGAAGGGTCAAGAACGCAAGAGCCCCGTACAAGTAGGTTCTCCCTGTTCTGAATGTTTTTGAGGTACTTATATGCTAATTGAAGCAAGTACTCGTCGATAGGGGTAATGGAGGCGCCTTCGTATAGGTGAGAGTTGGGGTAATGACGGTCGTCAGGCCTTCTAGAATGATTGGTGCATCTTCTGAGGAGTTTCCTTTCGAAAACCCGAAATCTTTCCAATGAAAGCAAAGCAAGGGGACACAACCCTTTTATATTATTACTCTGCTATACAACGCCAACTCACACATTCACTCATTCATTCATTAATACAATTACAAATTGAGTTATTTTGATGACGTTACAGTTACACAATATGATGAAATCCTCACATTCACTCATTCATTCATTATTACAATTAAAAATTGAGTTATTTTGACGACGTTACAGTTACACAATATGATGAAATTCTCACATTCACTCATCCATTCATTAATACAATTAAAAATTGAGTTATTTTGACGACGCTACAGTTACACAATATGATGAAATTTTCACATTCACTCATTCATTCATTAATACAATTAAAAATTGAGTTATTTTGACGACGTTACAGTTACACAATATGATGAAATTCTCACATTCACTCATTCATTCATTAATACAATTAAAAATTGAGTTATTTTGACGACGTTACAGTTACACAATATGATGAAATTTTCACATTCACTCATTCATTCATTAATACAATTAAAAATTGAGTTATTTTGACGACGTTACAGTTACACAATATGATGAAATTTTCACATTCACTCATTCATTCATTAATCCAATTAAAAATTGAGTTATTTTGACGACGTTACAGTTACACAATATGATGAAATTCTCACATTCACTCATTCGTTCATTAATACAATTAAAAATTGAGTTATTTTGATGACGTTACAGTTACACAATATGATGAAATTCTCACATTCACTCATTCATTCATTAATACAATTAAAAATTGAGTTATTTTGACGACGTTACAGTTACACAATATGATGAAATTCTCACATTCACTCATTCATTCATTAATACAATTAAAAATTGAGTTATTTTGACGACGTTACAGTTACACAATATGATGAAATTCTCACATTCACTCATTCGTTCATTAATACAATTAAAAATTGAGTTATTTTGACGACGTTACAGTTACACAATATGATGAAATTCTCACATTCACTCATTCATTCATTAATCCAATTAAAAATTGAGTTTATTTGACGATGTTGCAGCTACATATTATGATGAAAGTCTCTGAAAATCTCACATCCATTCATTAATACGCGCACACACACAATTAATATAATCACAAGATTTCGAAAATGTAAGCTCGAGAGAAAAGTCATAATCATCATAGTATACAATAGAAAATAGCAAAATCCCAACAACCAAAAGTTGTACCCCTAAAAGTATATATACTGCTCTAAAATAAAACACAATTCAAAGCTCCCACAAGAGAGATTTCGGCACACCTACCAGTATACTCTAACCATAAAACAAATCCCACAGCTCGCAAGAGAGCTTTCAAGATAGCATCGTTCGCTGTGACGTCAGTGCCGCAGAAATGCCAAAAAAGTGCACCAGAAACGCAATAAACGCACTACTCACTTCATTCATGGTTGAAATTAAAGAAAATTAAATCTAAATGCGAACAAACCTGAACTTTTAAGAAATGATTGTTACGGAACTAAAATATTGCAAAATTAAGATAGATATTTTCTTCATTTTATGTCTGCCATTTTTGTAATCAAACATTCATACTATATTAACGACATTTTTTGAATTGTATTTCCTACATCACTTCCAATGACTTCAGGACTCCAGCCAATTTGGTCTGAGCCTCCCCCTGCGGCCGCTCTATCTATGTAAATATATATTCAGAACAAATTTTCAATTTCGTCACTTTCTGTTTGAATGTATCTATACATGTAACAAAGGTTTTGTGAACGAAAATAAATCTTTGATGAAAATACACTTGAAAAAGCAAAACATCGGTTGGACATAACTAAATATAACAGAAATGTCCTGGAAAAATATAGAGAGTAGCAATGTCAGGTGAAGAAATCCTTGGTCGCTTCGAATAAGAAATTCTGAATGCTTTGTTTGTTAGAGCATAACCTTTAGAACAACGTGCAAAACTTTATATATATATATATATATATATATATATATATATATATATATATATATATATATATATATATATATATATATATAATAAATTGAATGGCGACGTCCGTCAAGGAGGTGCGTTAGAGTAAAGTAGCCGAAAACATAGTAAAGTCGTCGATAGACATTAACGCTAAAGTTTGAAGATCTTTGAACTACAATCCAGAGCGATGTTGAGACAGAGGGAAACCTCGCCCACAATTGACACAGAGTGTAACTTTAGCCTTACTTGGTATATGCAACTGGAAGTATTTATCCAAACACCAGATGAAAGTTGAGGTTCAAGATTGAAGAGGTGCCATCTGTCGAAGGTGATTGTACACTCCGCCCACCCCTCCATTTATTACCTCAACAAATAATATCTTTGTCTATATTAAATATTCCAGGACTAAAGCTATAGAGTTAAGTGTCAATCAGGTTATTCACAAAATTTCACAAAAATTTGGTCGTTCGAATGTCCCATATTATAATCGGCGGAACGTAGTCTATTTAAAATGCAGGTAAATAGACATTCTTAACCACGAAAACATTACTCTTATTCAGAATTTGTTTTTATCTATTCTGTTACCTATTAATATTTTTGAAGGTTTTTGGTGGAGTATATTTCGAATAGTGATGATCGGGTTGCAAAGCACGTCAGCTCTTCTATTTTGGATAAGAAAGAGTGTATTAAACGAAATGTTCTTATTCACAAGAACACCAATTTTTAAAGAAAACTCTTGCTCTATATTCTTTTCAACGAGCTATAAGAACCATGCGGGTAGCCGAAGTAGACAAAACCAGTATAAATTGGAATCCGTTGCAGTCAATCAAGATTAGTAAATATGTAATCCATTGTAATAAGCCAATGCCGCAACCGAAAAGAAAAATAACACAATTATCCGAATTTTCGTAAACTTGAATAGTATTTTTAGGCCTATGACGATCAGATGACGTGTCAACAAAAGACAACCATCGTTTGTGCTCGTCCCCCCTTATCGGAGGAAATACAAGAGGCACATGTTGTCATAGACGAAGAAACGTATAAATAACAAGGGTTCAGGAAACAATTTAATCATTCAATGAGAAAATATTGTAGAACGATCTCATCCAGTTGCGATACCAAAAAATCATAAATTCAACTCTATATGGCATAAATTGAAAATGTTGTTAGCAATTTCTATAAACATTTATTGGGAGGAATGTGAGCTCTTGAAATCTTGGTGCCTGTTTGATACTCTAGATATTCAAAATATTCCGACAGTGAAATCATTGATTTGTTCTTAGACCGATGACTTCATTTCACAACAGTTTCGCAAACTGCTGGGCTTGGTTATAAGAAAACTTTTACTGGACTTCAGATTACAATTTATCTTTCAGCATTCGATTGAGGGCGTACATCTGTTACTAGTATGGAGAATCTCGCAGTTGTGAGTGGAGGATTGGAGGCCAACTTCACTGTTTGATCAGTCATCAGATTCTTAGCTGAATTTTTTTAAAGTATTAACGATGTAAACACTGTATGATGGATAACAATGCGAATGATAACATGTGGTGATTTTTCCATTCTTCATCTTTTTCTTATTTCTCATTTTTGTCGCCAGAAGATGTGCTTGCTTCAACAATGGACATATAGCTAGCCGTAGATAATGTGGCCAATTATGATTAACTGACGGATCAATAGCTGAGCTAACAGAATATCTATTTAGGTCGACTGATCGTGGAAAAATTCAATATGGTACAATGGACGTACAATCAGGGGGTTCTAGAGGGATGAAAAATTGTTTGGGTTAAAATTAGCTTTTAAATAGCCATTAACTTTGTGTTATAACAATCGGAAATCGAAAGATATTCTTTCAACAAAACGAAAGACGAGTGGTCGGATTGATCGATTGGGTTTAATAGTATGTCTTCTTGAGGTAAGTCATTTAATTTATGCTTTGAGGCAATCGTACTTGCCCTGATCTATAGATGAAAAATGAAAATAATTAAAATTCACATTATAGGATCGTTTTTGAAACTTTCCATAACATAGGCCACCGTGTAGTTGTCAAAGTCTTCAAATTTTACTTAGGCGATTCTCATTTTCACTATTTAGTGAACACCGATCACTAATTGCAGATGGTGGTTTTTTGCACACACTACCATCGATTTTCTATAAGGAAATTGCTGCACAGAACCGAGGGAAAAATTAGAGGAAATGTATGCAGGCTAATAAACCGTTCAAGAAGATGGTTATGCACTTCAGTTAAGTGAACAAATCGTTTTCTCACCATTAAGATGGGAGAAAACAGAGAGTCATGCAAGTTTTATACAAGAACATCTCCCAGCCAGTTGGTTAATAATCAGCATAATTTAATATTCATTATAAGCTCAGGAATTTCCTGAGGCGATGACAACTGTTTAGCAAAATAGTTAATAGCAAAGTTATTAAACGTGAGGTAAACTCATGCCTGTGTTGATCCGATTATCTGATAAGAAGACAAACGTGCAAAAGGAGGTGTTAGCCTCTTAAATAATCGCCCGAAGCTGAAGATGAATACAAAATGAATGCGTTTGCTTAACAACATACATATACATCGGATGTTCAATTTTGACCTCGGATGCCTTCTTCAACCTTTGCAAACTCTAGGATATTGATTGCATTTGATCAAGAATATTCCCACAGGTGAATTTGTAGAGATAAATTCTTATTAAGTCAAAAACGTTTGTTGGTGAAATAACCAAGGAAAAAGAACCACAGCATCATGAAATACTATTGCAAAAATATAAAGTATGAGGAGCGCATGACATGTGACAGTATTATGGTCATAACGTAAAATGAGGCCCTACTGTAAAGCACTGTAGCGGTTCCGCCAAACCCTACGGTCTACTTAACTGAAAAACCCCCATAACTACTACCCTACTCCCTTAAGCTTGCTAATGCAACAGTATTAGTACTTGTAAATGCTTCACGCATCAAATAAATAAAATTTATTTACCTAAAGGTCCATGTAAAGAATCCTTACCTTTTCTTGCATTTTATTTCGCATACAATTCCTGTAAACAAATTCCATTCAATGTAACGGTCATGACAGGGACCATAAATATTGCGCCGTCTATTTTCCCAGCCGCGTCATGTACCTTTCCATACACATTGCCTGGCAACCTTTTTTGTTTTTCTTATCAATAAACAACCCGAGCAGCTGCATATAATTAGCGCAATAGACGCTGAAACCAAATTCTCCAGCTTTTCCTAATGCAAACATGAACCCGGTTTCTACTGCAGCCAGATATGCCATAAACATCCAATTTGCTTTTAGCACCTTTTTACCCCAACTTCGAAAATTGCGACGAGGCATCGCGTAAACAATGACCCACATTACCAACGGCGCATTTGTTCATTTTTCCCTTTTGTCTTTGCCGCCTGCCTGTTTTGTTGTTCCACTGCTGTCGAGCACGTGTGAATAGCATCAATCTGAACGATCCCACACATACCACCATGACCTTTACGAGGGTTCCCTTTTATATTTCGGGATTAGAGAACAAAAACAAATATTGATCATCGAAAATCACTTTATTGTTTTTCAAAATATTCCCCATGAAGATCTATACACTTTTGCATGCGTTTGAACAAATTGTCGAAGCAATTTTGCCACTCTGATTGAGGTATCTCCAACACATGCATTCTGAATGCAGCAACCGCTTCTTCAGGTGTCGAAAAACGTTGACCTCTCAGTTTGTTTTTTACGTACGGGAATAAAAAGAAGTCATTCGGTGCCAGGTCAGGACTATACGGCGGATGACCCATCAAATCGATGTTTTGGGTGCTCAAAAATGCAGTTGTCGCAGCCGATGTGCGAGAGCTCGCATTGTCGTGGTGAAGAGTGATCTGTCTTCGGCGGTTGGTTTTTCTGATTTCTTGGAAGACAGCTGGCAAACAAATGGTTGTGCACCACTCAGAATTGACTGTTCTGCGTTGTTCTAGTGGTACGTTGCGACATGTCCTGTTTTTCCGAAAAAACAGGCGACCATTTGCTTGGAAGGGCTTCGTGCGCGAACAACTTTTGTTGGATTTGGCTCATCTTGAAACACCCAGACAGCCGACTGCTGTTTACTTTCGGGCTCATACGCGTAAATCCACGATGCATCACCTGTCACGATGTCATAGACGTGTTTCGAAGCACCGCGACCGTATTTTTTGAGCATTTCTTTCGACCAATTGACACGAGCCTTTTTTTGGGCGATTGACAAATTGTGTGGGATCCAACGCGAACAAATTTTTTTGACAGTCAAATGTTTATGCAATATTGAATGTATGCTGGTCCCACTAACGCCTAAGGTTGTCTCAATCTCACGATAGGTCACATGATGATCTTCCAATATCAGTTCGCGCACAGCATCAATGGTTTTCGGAACAACAACTGATTTTGGACGACCTTCACGAAATTCATCTTGGAGTGAACTACGACCACGATTGAATTCACCATACCATCGATAAACACTGGTCCTTGATGGAGCTTCATCGCCAAAAATTGAATTAAGTTCATCCATGCACTGTTGCTGAGTTAATCCACGCCGAAAGTTGTAAAAAATAATCGCACGAAAATGTTGACGATTTAATTCCATTTTTGGGCCGAGATGAATCTTTTAAGTTACTGTAAACAACACAAATAGCGCTCGTATGTCAAAACGTTCTGAGTGCGTATAACCTCAAAAATGTCCAACTTTACGACAGAGCTGTCAATTGCCGGATTGCAACACTAGGGTTACCAAATCCCGAAACATAAGAGGCAATCCTCGTATTACAAGATCTGGTTTCCTATACCACCAAGAGAGACTTTGTGTTTCTCTGGTGGTAGGTAAAAACGATATCCTTATTGGAGAGGATATCGGGGAGTCGCAATTCAACCTTGAGAGCGGTCGGGTCACTCGCCATCCACCGTACCGACGCCGGTACGGTGGGTTCTCTAGAAGTCTTTTCTTCCTCCGCTCCCCGGTGTAGTGTGTACGTTCGAACGTTTCAATGAGGGATATTAAGAAGCGCGAATTTATATCGCAAACAAAATTGTACAATTAGTTTAAGTACTTTGAACAACTTCAATTCGTATTTTGACAATTGTGTTAGTCTGAGTGTAAATTAATAAAGAAAACATTATCATTAAAAGGTTTCCAGTGTGTTTCAAATAATTTCCTCTGTGTGTGACCTTTTTTCTCGGCGAAGAATTTTGCGCCGAAATTATCGGTGGCCTTTAAAGAACTTATGATGGAGGAGGAAGATAATCAGCCCCGTGCGCCGGTGCCCAACGTTTACTCCCCACAGCACCTCGTTGAGATCCATCAGACACTGAAAGGATAAAACATGCCCTAAAGAAAATTGAAGAACAACAATAAATAAAGAAACCATCATATCGACAAGGTACTAAAACTTTACCACTGTCAAAAAGTCGAAATTTACACACAAATTTAAAATATCTCAATTAAAGATATTGCTGTACGTTGTCTCTCGATATAAACTTTTCGGTTTCGTTAGTACAATCCTCTTTAAAATTAAGTAAGATAAGTTTGGAACCAAATCCATTCTCTCTGATACTTGATTTACATATCTCCACCTCTACTCGAGCATAATGAGCCCTGCATAAAAGAAATTCACCCAAACTCCCAAGAAACTAAGTCACACGTCAGTGGACTCCATGTCATGGCCATTTATTTTTAAAGAGGTATTTTTCATTTCTCAGTAAATAGCTAAACAATCTACACTTCAGCTGTGCTAATCAATTCAACGATTTCAAAACACACAAATCTTAGCGAATATGTGACTAATTGCTAACAATCCATAGTACCTATTTCCCGATTATCGAAGGTTATGGAATCGATGATTAATCATAAACTTTCAAAATATATGAAAACACATGGTGACCACAAACTTCGTGTTCTTAACGATACATGCAATTGACACAACACTACGCTTCATTATATTGACAGGTGTGGGGTGAATCATTCACCGTCAATTTTTGAATTACCTGAAAACATGGTCTTCTTAGTGACCACAAATATAGGTTTCGCAGTAGCATATCAACAGAAAGGTTATAGCATATCTTATGAAAGTCAATATATGGTATTACTTCGGTGAAAGCAAGGCTGTTGGACTTTAATTTTTGAAATTCCAGTTCTACTAACTTGCCGATGTTTTGTAGGTGTACCTTATTGCGCGGTTCACACGAGATTGTTCGTGCTATGTTCATCAAGCATAATATGTTTAGAGCAAATTCTTTTTGTATCTGTTGCGGCTGCAACTAGGGGTGACAAGAATCAATTTTTTATAAATATGTATGGGCTGCCCGAAAAGTGTCCACCCATAATCCATCCGTTTATCTACAGTCGATCGACGCACGTGGAAAACCAACGGTATTCCGGTTTCGTCCTGAATTAGGCCAATCATATCAAGGTTAAGATGTGCCTCTGGTGGAAAAAATCCATTGCGACGATCTCTCTCATACGAGGGTGGGCTGAAAAGTTTCCGGCCTCAATGTGAAGATAGCAGCACTCGTCAATAAAAGCTAGTGAATATAGTTGTGCATCTTTTGACACTTACCCACCAAAATTTCAGCCATTTCCGATTCGTAGTTTTTATTTACAGTCATTTGAGTGAGACGATGTGAGTGTTTTTGTGAAAATGCACAAAACTGAGTATCGAACCGTCATTAAATTTTTTTTTTAAAGGCAATAGGCTTACGCAAATCAAAGATGAGTCGGACTCTGTGTATGGGGACTCGGTACCATCATTTACTACAGTGAAATTTTGGGCAGCTGAATATAAACCTGGTCGTGGGAGCTTGGGCGACGATGAACATTCGTGACGTCCAAAAACTGCAACAACTGACGATAACATCGCTAAAGTTCACCAAATGGTGCTAGGCAACCGCCGAATTAAAGTGAGAGAAATAGCAGAGGATATGAATATGCCCAAAGAACGTGTATGTCACATATTAAATCAAGATTTAGACATGAGAAAACTGTCCGCGCGTTGAGTACCGCGTTTGCTCGCGTTAGACCAAAAACGTATTCGAATGAACATTTCCAACGCTTTATTGGTGCAGTTTAGGCGCAATAAATCTGAGTTTGGGCGCCGATTAATTATTGTCGTTGAAACTTGGATACCTTATTATACGCCCGAAACAAAAATACAGTCAAAACAGTGGACTGCAAAGGGGGAATCGCTTCCACAAAAAGCAAAAAGTGTCTGATGGCGACTGTTTTTTGGGATAGTCATGGAGTTATCTTAATCGATTGATTATCTTCAAAAAGGAAAAATCATTACAGGAGTATACTACGCATCATTACTTGACCAACCGAAGCCAGAAATTGCGGAAAAACGGCCACATTTGCAGAAAAAGAAATTCCTGTTTCACCAAGACAACGCGCTGTCTCACACCTCAGCCGATGCCTTGGCGAAAATGCACGAATTACGGTTTGAACTGCTTGACCATCGGCCTTATTCACCAGATCTAGCCCCGAGCGGCTTCTTTTTGTTCCCTAATCTATAAATTGCGCTTGGAGAACAGAGAGTTTCGTGAAATGAGGAGGCAATCACCTTCGTGAACAGTTATTTTGCAGAGAATAACGCCGAGTACTACTATTTGGACGGGTTAGAGAGATGGGAGCATCACCGAGAGAAGTGTGTAGGGTTACAAGGAGACTGTCTAGAAAAATAAAAATTAATTTTAAGAAAAAATATCTTGTATCTTTGTTAGGTCACAAACTTTTCAGCCCACCCTCGCATTCTTGCATAACACTCAGCGAAATACTGTTCCATTTAATGCTGATGAATTCAAGTTCACTTACTCAACATTGCACATTTTGGTCTTTCCAGCCGGATATAATATCATCAGTTCAGCACGCATTAGGAGCACTGCAATAGGGTTCTTCGAAGCAGATCGCAGATTACAGTGGCGCTGTAAGTCAGTCGCTTTCTTACGTCTATATATACTACTTGTTAAGGCTCGCTTATCAGGGAACAGAGGGCACGGAGAAGATAAGGAGTCTAGTCATCTTGAACGCCGCATACTTCTTGTGAGCAAATATATTGTTACCTTGTGTATATTCTTATTAATGTATTTCTTGGTTCTCGAGTAGTAAGAGTCAGGCGTTAACTCCTCCTTGCTTAAATTACGACGTCCACATCGGCCTTCCTCTACTTTGTAATTCTAACAACTTTTCTTCGTAAATTGTTTGCAACGTAAGACTAATTTTATTTTTCCTAATATCATTATATCTTTTACAAATTGTGTTTATTACGATTATGATTACAATGAATGTGAATAGGACTGCGGTGATTATGATTCCCCATGACCCAGGATTGTATAGGTATAAAAAATTTTTTTACCGTCTCGATATTTGAGAACGCATTCTTGGAATCTGAATGTATAATGTTATCTTTCTCGATCTCTATTTAGTTTTCATGTACAGTCAATTCTTGTATATGTGCATTCGTATTTATATATCTATGATTACATTACCGATAAACTTGATTAGTTTTATACCTTCTAATACTTGATCATTGACCCTATGTGTGCGGGATATTACCACGGTTTTATCAGCTAATTGTATCAGTTGCTCCTCGATAGTATAGTGGTTAGTACACCCGCCTGTCACCCGGGAGACCGGGGTTCGATTCCCAGTCGGGGAGCCCCTGGCGCAAGACTAATGACCTTGCCCAGAAAAAATAAATCATTATGGAAAATTTAACAAGCCTCAGGACTTGCTAAATAAGGCCAAGACCGGTTCCCGGTTGTAGTGCCGATGATGATGATGTATCAGTTGTACATTTTTTTCATATGTCAAATCACATTTTGCTGAACCTTTTGTTAATATATTTTTAGTATAATCATCGATTAAAATTCTTCTACAGATCGGGTATGTTAATATATCATTACATTTATCTACTCCATATAACATACCATTTGGCGCAAGACTAATGAGCTTGCCCGAAAAAAAAAACAAATCATTATGGAAAAATTTAACAAGCCTCAGGACTTACTAAATAAGGCCAAGGCCGGTTCCCGGTTGTAGTGCCGGTGATGATGATGATGATAACATGCCATTATAATTTATCGTTTGTTGCACTGTGGCATTTCTAACAGATACACACACAATATGCAAGCAAATAGTGAAGCAAAATTCGAACAAGCAAAACATCAGAGCTGTATACGATAGCGATGGCATAACAATTCCCTAACAGTTGAGTGTACTTGAGTTCAGAAATCAAATTTGCACACGCGTCAGTAGCCTGATGATTCAATGCTTCGCTTTTCACCAATTTCATCGTATGTTCAATTCATTATCTTCACTATCCTTGTTTAAAGGTATAATTGGTGATCCCGACATGATCTCTACACACCCAATTTAGCGGATTTTTTTATTTATCTGCTTTTTTTACAATATGGCGATAGACTTTTATTTATTATTTATATTTAAAAAAAGATTGGCGGCGACATACTCTTAATTTTTTGATTTCGCGGACCGTTCGCGGTGTATGCTTTCGCTTCACTAATTTTAACACTTTTCTTCAAGGGATGGAAACTCACCCGGTTGTTCTTCCTTTCTCTTCAATTTTGCTTTCCCTTGGTTGCCTCCCCCTTCCAAGGGATTTTTCCTTTCCAGGCGTACGCACCCTCTCTTATACTACGATTTTGTTCGTAGCGATACTGTGTGGAGCCTATTGGGCTGGAGATATGCCGTGGATCGCCCGGATTTTCACACACCTGCAGTATCCCTCTGTGTACTCTACCGCATGTGGTTTATGGCACTGGGGATTTCCTTGGCCTAGGAAGTCATTACCTTAGGCTGTGATATTTACAAGGTTGTTTTCTCCTTGTAGGAACAGTGTCGGTTTGTTTACTGTTTACCTTCTGTTCCCACAATATTCCTCTCGATAAGGAAAAACCAAATTGCGGTTGGCTCAAGAGAAGATCGTAAATTTGTTTATTTCTTGTCCATACTTTTTATCGCATGGAATTTTAATGGCTGTCGGCTAATGGGTCGTCAAACAATTTCGTTCCTGAGTGTCCTTCGATAACCGTGTAGGCATGGGAAGTCGGTCGAGGGATTGGCTACTGTATCATTTGTGCTAGTCCATGTTATGTATCCAGGGCTAGACTCTTGTACCTCTCACTTTTTTTTTTAATACACTTTTTTTTGGAAGAGGTGAACATATAGCACCGACACAGTACCCCAGAATGCCACCATCTAACTGTTGCAGCTCTTTTCGAATAGTTGCAGGTTGTAATGCTCTGAAAACACTCCCGCGGAGAGGGAATTCCACAGCTTCCCCGCTCTGTAATGGAACGAGTACTAATGCAGGGACGTTCAACCATCGGGAAATGAACCGAAAATTAGTGCGACCCGTCGGATTGTCTTGAAGAGCACATATAAACCGAATTGCGCGGAACAATACCACGAATCTCCGAAGAGCAGTACCCGTGATAATATCTGTAAAACAGACAGAGGTCGGCTACGCGCATCCGATGTGATAGCGACTGTAGTCAGGATGTCAGCGCCGTGTACCCGATCAGGTGGATCGCTCGTCTCTGTATGCTCTCAAGTACCTTGAGGGTATGTTTAGGAGCAGAACTCCAAACATGAGAGCAATATTCTAGTCGGGGTCTAATTTGGGATTTATACAGGAGAAGATTTTTGTTGGAAATGAGACTTTATTTGTAAGAATGATATTTGTAAAACAGAAGTTGACATTTGGTCTCAAGTTAAATCTTGAATTAAATTGCGTTGACGACAGGTTCAGCGCCGAAAGGAGAGAGAGAGAAAGTCATCGGTGCCACTGTTTATATATGCACTGCTTGTTGACCTAAGCGCCACCTATCCGGCGCCAGAACTACTAAGGTTGTTACCAGAGCACTCTGTAAGCGTTCCCTTTCCCACACTCCTTCTCGCTTCAGAATGTTCCGGGCTATGCAGTCCGAGTCTTCCTGCAACTTCCCCGAACCGGTCCCCGGCCAACGGCTTCGTTGAGAAACTCTTGTTTGTACTGATGGGGATGTTTGGAATTGTTCGCCTGCGGAATCGCCTTCCCTTCGCCCTTCTTGACCTCTCAAGTCTATTGTCTCTCCATCCGAGTCTTGGCCTCCTTCCCCAGAGTCGGTTTCTCCTTCTGGTTCCCCACCGTCTGGCATCTCGTATGTGACGTATCGCTCTGGTAGCTTCTTGTTCTTCTTCTCTTCATGGCAGCTCTTCTTTCGCTCAATTGGGTTCTCGATGATCTTGACTGATCTGCTAATCCAGGTCTCGTTTGTTGACGGGTCCAGAACTCGATATCGTGTAGTGTTGCCATGGTACCCCACCAGAACTCCTTCTCGTGCCTTGACATCCCACTTTCTTCGTTTTTCTTTTGGGAAGAAAGTCTTGCAATTCCTTGGGGGCGTACTCCTTTACGTTGTCCGACCTGATTGCCACTGGTTTTCTGCCGTATCTGTTTCCAATTGCTGCAACATAATCTTTAATTGCATCGGTTACCTCGGTTTTTGATTTCATTAGCCTGACGACTGTGAAACGAGAAAAATCGTCGACGAGGGTCAGGAAATATCTGTTTCCGCTCGGTGTCTGTGCCTGTATCAGCCCGCACAGATCCGAATGGATCAGCATCCGTGGTTTCCTTTCTCTCCTCTGTTCCTGTGGGAATTTCTTCTGATTCACACTTGCAGGGAGAGATGCGTATTCGGGTTATCTGTCCAGAGCCAGCCATTTGTCTGATAGCTGCTAAGTCTCGATGTCCTAATCGCCGATGCCAATCGTGGATGCACGCTGCTTCTCTGGTCAGGTGTGCCTGCTCCTTTACTCCTTCCAATTTCAGCTTGTACAAACCGCCGTCGTTGTCTGCTTCAGCTACTACTTCCTTTCCTTGAAGGACCTGGCATCCGTTGTCCTTGAATACTATTTCGTATCCTTTATCGATGATTCTCCGAACTGAAATTAAACTGTCATCGAGTTTGGGAATATACAGGACATCTGTCAGCCTTACTTTCTGGACTTGACCGTCTTTCACGATGCATGGCAGGTAGCCATCTCCTATCCCAGTTGTCATTATTTTTTATCCATCCGCCAAATAAATTGGTTTGTTCAAATCCTGGATGCCGTCGAAAAAGGCTGAATTGTTTGTCATGTGGCTCGTTGCTCCCGAGTCCACAAGCCAGCCATCTTGTCCGCCATCTTGTCCGCCGCCTTGGATCCTCGTGTCATCTCTCGCTTGGAAGAGAAACTGCTTCTGATTGCCGTCAGCCCTCGGCGTCTTTGGCTTTTCTATTCCTGCCCTGGCTTGTTCCTTCATTGCTTTGTACCATTTGCAATCCCGTTTCACATGTCCTGGTTTCTGGCAATGGTAGCATGTACGAGTTTCCTGTTTGTCCTTCCTTTCTGTCTGGAAGTTTGAACCTTTGTCGAGATGTCACTTCTTTAGGTCATGTTTACCTGGACCTGCTGATTTGAGAGCCACTTCTGAACCTCCGCTGCTCGAGCCTTGAGATTCTGTCCTTCTCTGATATTCGTCCATAATCTTCCCTGTCACGTACTCGATTGTGAGATCCTTCTCGTCACGGCGCTCGAGCGCAGTGACTAGTCCTGAGTATGACTCCAGAAGACTCACCAGTAAAATAGCCACGACTTCCTCATCCTCGAGTGGCTTGCCTGATCCTTGGAGCAGTGCAATCACTGTCATGATGGCATCCACGTGGTCACTCATTGGTCCGCCTTTGTACTGTATTCCGTACAGTTTCCTTCTCAAATATAGCCTGATTCCGTACGTTGAACGTTCATACTTCTTTGTTAGCGCTTGCCAGGCTTTGTGCGCTTCTTCCGTATGGTGGATGTGCACTAACTGATTATCTTCGACACTTAGAGTTATATATGCCATGGCTTTGTTGTTTTTCTTTTTCCACTCGGTGTCTTTCGGCGTGGGTGCCGGCTCACTCACCGCTTCCCATAACTCATCTCGAGCCAGTACTGCTTTAAGTTTTGTCTTCCAGGGTATGTAATTTCCTCCGTTTAACAACGGAATATTTGTCTTCATTCCGTCCTGCATCGTACCGATTACTTGGCGTCACTTTTGGGTCTTCACGTATTGTCGCCACGTGTTCCGTCGACGCGTGCTTTAACCTCACTATTTATTCCAGCGTTAGACTGGGCCCATCACCTGTTGGAAATGGGACTTTATTTGTAAGAATGATATTTGTAAAACAGAAGTTGACATTTGGTCTTAAGTTAAATCTTGAATTAAATTGCGTTGAGGGCAGGTTCAGCGGCGAAAGGAGAGAGAGAGAAAGTTATCGGTGCCACTGTTTATATATGTCCTGCTTGTTGACCTAAGTGCCACCTATCCGGCGCTAGAACTACTAAGGTTGTAAGCGTTCCCTTTCCAACAATTTTGAACCAGAGTAAAATATTTCTTGGCTTTGAAGAGATAGCATAGTTTTCCAGAGGCGGATCTCGGGATTTTCGACACGTATTTACCACGATACATTCCCACAGACCGCGACGCCGAGCAATTTCAAGCTCTCCCCAGATTCAAGGGCCTGGCCATTCATCATCACCTGGCGAACCGATGCTCCAATTTTTCTTGTGAATGTTGTATACTGTGTCTTAGTTGCATTGAAGTCGGCGAGATTGGCCTTATCCAGATCACCATTCAAAGAGTCGATCTGGCTGCATCTCATCTGGCGCGACGTTAATGCACTAATCGGTTGATTACTCGAAAAGGAGGAAACAAGCGTACTATCGTCCGCGGAACTGAACACCCTGTTATCTGTTAACTCCAACAAATCATTTATGTGAAGAAAAAACAAGGTTGGAGTCAAAATAGAACCTTGAGGCACCCCGGAATTAACAGGATACAAATCCGAACACTCCCCGTCTCAACCCGGATCGATCGATCTTCGAAGAAGCTCTTCGCCCAGTCACAAAGCTGTTGGGAAAGTCCATATGAAAGAAGTTTGCTCAACATTACCCGGTGCCAGAAGCGGTCAAAAGCCTTGGAGATATCCAATGCGACCGCTCAATCGCAGATGTCTATATATCAGTTATAAGCGTTAAAAGGTCTCCCGTGGACCGCCTGCCACGAAATCCGTATTGACGATCATTCAGAAGTCCGTTTCACTCCAAATACCTAATTAAATCGGCATTGGTGACCTTTTCCGTCACCTTAGATAACATAGACAGTAATGCTCTCGGTCGGTAATTTTGGGGGAGACACTTTTTCCCCTTTTTGGGATTATGCCAAAAACCGATTACATTTCTGGAGCACGGGTTTAGGGACTATTGCTGGTATCCCGTCCGGGCCGGTTCCCCCTTACTGTCCACTCCACGTAGAATGCGTTGAATAGTGCGGGAGCAGAACCTTACATCCCACATCGAAGACTGTACCGGCGCGATCACAGATGGACAAAAGACTACATTAATTCTCGAACACATTAGCTCTACGTTTTGATTTTGTGACAAACGTCCCGCTGTCCGTCATTAACGGAGGAGAAGAGGTGGAAGCGAACTTACTGCTGACAGCCCTTGCCATTGACCATAAGGGACGCGAACCAGTCGGGCACTCAAGGAGTTTATTAGTCACTCTATCGTTATAAGCCTTTTTCGCGGTATCAATTATCTGGTTCACGCTTGTCTGATTCTAACAAAATTTGTTCTGTTGACCTCGATGGGATTAGAGCGCCATTGTTTAAAAGCTCAATTTTTTACCGCTGTAATCTGCTCGCATTTTTTATCAAACCAAGGCTTATCAGACGAATTTCTTTTAATGGAATGCGGAAAGTAGATCTCCATCCTGAGAAGAATAATCTCCGTGACCCACGCTGCGCATGCATTAACATCGGAGTCTCCATAGCACACATCCGACCAAGAAAAGGATGCGAAGAATTCTCAAAACTCATCCCAGTTGGCAGCCCTATACCTCAATACGTGGCGAAGCTACGTAGGTTGGTTATTCGCTTGAAATGCAAGTGGTTGTGCGACAGATACCAAGCCGTGATATGAGTTTCCCAGTGACGCGGCAATCTCCACGGTATAAATGCTGCGCTCGGATATCAAAAGCAGATCCAGGGTGTTCGCATAATCACCATGGGTATCTGGGACTCGCGTAGATTTGTGGCGGTTCCGCCAAATCCCACGGTACGCTTTCCTTAAAAACCCCCATAACACCCATCTTCCCATATAATTTCGCCAATGCAATCGCATTAGGCTCCTGAAAATGCTACACGCATTAATTGGAGCAAAGCTATAGTCGTAAAGCTTCTGCAAGAGAATTCTCACCTTTTCAAGCATTCCTTCGCTTACAAATCCCCTGTAAGAGCTCTTACTTTCCTTATCATAAATTATCCTGAAAAGAAAAACCCCGGTTCACATATCATGTAACCATTCCAGCCAGAGATAATTATCATGGCGTCGCCTATTCCCACCTTCATTCATGTATACGATAAATTTCTTTATGTATACATTGGCTGGCGACGTTTTTCTCCCAGCAATAAAAGTCACTGACTCGCACAATGTGCAACCCAAAGCAAATACGCATTCCACGTCCCTTGGCATCAATTGAAATCCAAGCATAAACAATGCAAATAGGTATTCAATACGTACCCTTACTAGCGATGCCATAAACACCATTTCCCAGTAATCTAGCTAAAACTAATTAGCACATTTCCACATCCCATCGTGGTCTCTTTGTTTAGCTGCTACGCACATGCATCCGACGATTTCGGTTTTATTTGCTTTACCGAAATCGTATCCTAGGAATACACTTTATGTCTTTCTTTGTTCTAGGCACACATAGCACCATGATCACGATGAGCGAGTGAGCTCTGAACGAGCAAGATATCGTTTAGTCGTAATTCAACCAGCAAGGCGGTCGGGTCGTCTGCCATCCACCGTACCGGCGCCGGTACGGTGGGATATCTATGAGTCGTTTTTCCTCCGCGGTCGTGAGCTTGAAGTTTGTGAAATCTCGAATAAAACAAAATTATAGTGTACACTGAGTGGAAATTTCCAAAACGCATGACATATATGTTTGTAAAATGTTAACAAGACATAATTAGAATACAATACAGTTAAAATACATCCAATACAATAAAAGAACATTAACTTTTCCTCCAGTGTTTTTGTGTGGCGTAGGTTTTGTTTTGTTTCGTTCTTTCGGTTCGGTGATTTGCGCGGCGAACAATTCATGATGGAGGAGGAAGTAGAATCAAGTACCCATGCTGGCACATTACTTCCCCGCCACAGGTTCCTCCACGAGTTGAGTCAAATTGCGGCTAACTGCGAAGATTTTCACCAGCCTCCCAGCCTCGTCGGTTCTGTTGGAATGTACCAACTAGCCGGAATTGTGCACATTAAAATCGCCAAGGACGACAATTTCAGAAACCGGATAGTTGATCTGTATCCAGTCGACGGTATGCGAAAGATGTTCGAATAATGTCGCTGGTCGATCGTCAACAAATATATTTAACATAATTCCTCAGCATGAACCTCCACCACATCATAGTCATGTTATTGGGTTCCAACGCCCCTATCCTTTGGTAAGCCAGATTGGACTGCGTGAAGACGGAGAATGCGCCATTAAAACGGAATCTCGAATGGAATGAGCAACGAAGATATGGCGAATCAGTTGACGAATCGACCTGGACCTCAGTTAGGGCAAGGACATCAAGTTTCGCTGTTTTGGCGGACGGCGTTTACATTCGTATTGGAGAAACCGATGCCCCTGATGTTACAAAATGCTGTTATCAGTCGAACGTCGCCAGAGTTTCGAGAACGAACCTGATTACGCGATGATGTATTTCGTAAAGTTCGGTTATTTAGCAGAACATTTGCGTGATGTTCCCCCTGACATAATCATATATGATATATCATTCCTCCTATATGCAAATCCCTCGGAATACGTTAGAATGTTAATCAATGGTAACTCAATCTTTTTCTGATTATTTAATTCTTTTAGTTCTTGTAGGTTTAAATCCCTGGGACAATATGTTCCTAATTTCGTAGCAGAAAATGTTTCTAATAATGTTCCCAAGATGTGTCTAGTTTTTATAAGAATAAAATCTGTATGTTGGTTTTAGGAGTTCTAATCTCAGTACCTCCTGATTATTATTTGCGATTAATGGATTCAACGTGGTCTGCATTTTTATTAGATCATGGCCAGGCATTCCCAGCATCCATGTGAGTGCTGTTCCCATAAACTCTAAAGACCTTCTATTTCGATGATAATGATGCTCCTCAGGTTGCGTATAAAGGTTCTTTATCTGATGACTTAGTCATTTCTGTTTTTGCGAAGAGTTTTGTTGTTTGTTTTTGTTAATTCATAAAATGGGGTCATTATTGTTGGAGACGGAGCAGCACTCGATGGCAACACTGGTGCAGGCACCACTGAAATGCTGTCATGACAAACAAATGTCAGCAAACAGCTGACATTTCAATTATATTTAAATGAGCTGTCACTCTTCGTAAATCCTTCTTCAAGAGTCAGTTCGGAATCAATTCAATCAAAGTAAATTAAAGTTAATCAGTACAAATAAAGGAGGATTTAGTCAATAATACTAAACGAGTTTCATTGAAGAGTCGACCAAGACGTTCTGCTGGAGTTCAAGCAAGGTATTCGGTCCACTTTCCACTAAATAAGCCATTGTTTTCAGGAATCAGTGTTTTGATGCCAGGAGCTTCTTATTCAGCAGCGGACAATATATCCCACCACCAGAAGCAGTTGTTGGTGGAACTTGCAAGGCGCAGTCTGCCGTTCGCAGCAATATACGTATTGGACGAGCGAGTGCCAAACAATTATTTTAGTGAAATTTAAGGGATGTATTCATATTGCAGTGTCTTCATAGATGTTGGCATCGGTTATTCTTGTTGACACATATTTTTTGTTATCTAGTGGGATTATTGATATGTCAGTGTGAAATATTTGTATTAGTACAATATTAACACGAATGCGATCTTTATGTTTCCAAGCTCCATTGTTAGTGATAACTATAGTTCTTTAATCTTGTTTGACTATAAATTTTGGGTATTGTCTGCTTTCGTCTATTTTTTATTGTATATATTGTTTCACCTGGTCCGTATTATTTGTTATTGCATTTTTTATTCTGATGTTTCACTTGCTTGGTTTGTGCGGCTTTTAATTTATCACATCAGTATCCGTTAGACTGAAGAATAGTTCGATTGGTTTACACTCTGCGGTCGAATGAATAATGTTATTATATTGAAAAACGGCGTGAGAGATTTCTTCCGATACGGTACTTCCTCTCTTGAATGCCAAAGTTCTACTGATTTGTAGTATTGTAGAGGATGGACGTTCGATATTTGAGTTTGTTATCGAGTGTTCGATTGGTGTCAGGATGTGAGTCACTCCCTTTTGTTTAAGCATGTGTCCCGCACTGTCCTGTATAACAAATCAGAACAACAAAAAAATCATAATTAAAATCATTCGCGGTCACACTGCAAGAGCAATGGGCAGTGAAAACGATTCCATATCGTTTCTATACCCATATCTATAACATGTATTTGGAGAGTACGCTCGAGAATGGGTTTATTCCCCCAGAAGCGTTCCCTTTCTTGGGTAAAAAAGGCCTTATCGAAGACAAATATGGAGTCCCTATTATTTACCACGCTTCTCGTGGTTCTAGGGATAACCGTATTCTCCATAGTAGTGAAATCCCGAACGCCCCAGATTGCCTACGTTTCTGTGTTGTGATCAATGAAAGAGATAAATCCATAAAAGATAGAACCCAACCCAATTGGTGGTGGCTCAATAATGAAGAAGGGACTGAACGTCTCCAAATATAGAACGTATATCAGATGCAGCGCTCCATCGTATGCTCCATAATTCCTAACTACCTATACTCCAAAATTCCTATCTACCTGTACTCCATAATTCCTATCTACCTATACTCCATAATCCCCATCTACCTATACTCCGCAATCCCTATCTACCTATACTCCATAATCCCAAACTACCTATACTCCATATCCCTATCTACCTATACTCCATAATCCCAAACTACCTCTACTCCATATCCCTAACTACCTATACTCCATAATTCCTAACTACCTATACTCCATAATCCCTAACTACTTATACGCCCTACCACTTATGTACCAGCCAAACACCGTAATTATGTCATACGTTAACTCCATCATTATTCTATATCAAATACGGTAATTGTACATCGTATAACAGGTATACCTATCTACCTATACTCCATTATCCCTATCTGCCTATACTCCATAATCCCTATCTGCGTATACTCAATATTTCCTAATTACCTATACTTCATAATTCCTAACTACCTATACTCCATATCCCTATCTACCTATACTCCGTAATCTCTAACTATCTATACTCTATATTTGCTAAGTACCTATACTCCATAATCCCTAACGACCTCTACTCCATATCCCTATCCACCAATTAGAACCTAAAATGAATGTGAAGCGAGAACCTGCGCAGATGTTTTCGAAAAAGTAAGCGTAAGCGAAATGACGCGGGTTTGCTCACTCTTTGTATGCGGTGGTTATAAACAAATGACGTTGACTTTAAATTGACTTTTTTTGTTGTTGCGTAATATAAGGAAAATATTTATTGAGACGTATTTCTAAAAATAAACAAATAAAGCCACTAGAACGGAAGACAGACGAAGAAGTCACTTCTTAGTTCTTCCAAGGTCAAGGTCAAGGTCCAGGGTCAAAGGTCAAAGGCCAAGGGTCTAGGGTCAATGTCCAAGGTCAAGGGTCAAAGGTCCAAGCTCAACGGTTTAGGGTTTAGGGTCAAGGGTCTAGGGTCAAGGGTCTATGGTTTAGGGTCTAGGGTCATGGTTAAGGTCAAGGGTCAAGGTCAAGGTTCAAGATCAAGGTCAAAGGTCAAGGTCAAGGTCAACCGGGGGATTCCCCAGGATGACGTCATAGGGAATCCCCTATGGCGTCACGGATAATCCTCGGGATGACGTCACTGGACCAGAAACCCCTAATATATACTACTGAGTTTTCTCCCACTGGCGTTTTTTGCGTTTGAAATGTCTCGTTGATTGATATGATTGCATATGCTTTAAGAATTTCTGGAAATTGAATAAATGCGTAAATTGAACGTTTGCTTCAATTTGTTCAACATTAGATTCAATTTTGATTTGGGGATATGGATGGAGTTATGGAAGAAGATGCAAAATGTAGGGGGGGGGGGGGGTGGTAGGGCTTCGTGGAGCACTACAAAGAGACTGTAGTGTAACAACATAGCCACGAAATGATCATGAAGTATAATATCAAGTGTATCAATTTGACCTTGTCACAATTAACAAGTGTCACGTAACCAACATTGGTTGCCGACAACAATTCAAGGTCGATTCTTTTCATTGAGCAAAAGAAACGAATCGCTCCGGTTACGATTTGCAAGAATCAAATGACAATCGTTTGCGAGCTTACTGCAGGTGAATGATTCATAAATTAATTGGGTCAAATCGTGTCATTGTTCTTACACTATGCACCAAGCTGGTAATAGAGAATAGAATAGCGTAATAAGCATTTTGTATTTTTGAGTGAATTATGAATTAAGTGTAATAGCTGATGAAGCATAATTTGTATGAGTAGATTAAGAAATTTATGGATAATTGAGTGATTGATTGGGAGTATAAATACCCCAACAATTTCGATAATAAAGCAATCAAAAACCAACTGCGTCTTTGATTCACTAACTGCGGTGCTTACGCCATGAACTTTTAGCGAGCTGCGCTTTAAACAGCAAACAATAGGGAAGTAGATTTTTAGACGAATTTTTCCTGCGATCGAATTAATATATGTCGACGCTGCAATAACGCTAAACTGCGATCCAACTTCACCACAAGACTATGTTAGTTACAAGTACATTCTTAACGGCCAACGAAATATTACTCCATCCAAATGCTGCTGAAATCTGATCCAATTACCCTCTTTCAAGTGCTAATGGTACGTATTCGCCTATAGTGACTGTAGTGTCATTATCTCCACGCAATTCGGTTTATATGCGCTCCACAAGACAATCCGACGGATCGCACCCGTTTGTGGTTCATCTCCCGACAGCGCGAACATCCCTGTATCAGAACTCGTTCCGTTACAGAGCGGGGAAGCTGTGGAACTCCCTTCCCACGCGAGTGTTCCCGGAGCGTTACAACCTGCAACTGTTCAAGGGGAACTGCAACAGTTATTTGATGGCATCTCGGGGCGCCCACTCGACGCTATAGGTTCGCCTCTCCCGAGAGAAGTCTAATAAAAAAAAAAAAAAAAAACAAGAACACTCCTCCTAATTCTGCCACTCGTTGAAATCTCAGCAACAATTATTTTAAAAGTGTAAAATGTCGACTCAAAATTTAGGGGCACTTAAACGAATATCGGTGAAAATGTATACTAGGGAAATGGACTGCATTTTTTTTTTACTTTACCCTTATGTCAATGACCAACTTTACCGACAGTAACCATTTCGTCGCAATTTCACGATTGCTCGGCCTAGTAGACGAATTTCGGTCCCATGTCTTAGGTCATCTCCATTCAAACGTTTCTGAATGATAATTACGAAATTTCAATGAAAAAACAATTTTTTTTTACTTTCAAATTGACATTTTAAAAAATCGAAATGGGTACCCGGGTACCCGGTCATTGACATAAGGGTTAATGAATCGTTAAGAGACATAATATGAAATGTCCTAACAGAAATAAAATATTATGAACCTGGTGTAAGGTTTGATTTTGTCCGTAACGATAAATACATTTTTTTTTTTTGAATATTTTGATGTATCAACAATTTGCAATTTTTTTATTCGGCATTTTGTTCATTTTTACCGAAAACATCGCCAACCAGCAAAGAGCCGCGAAAGAAGGTAAAAATTGTTCGAGATTCCTGATTCCTGATTGAATACCTAACTCACCGTCTCGACTGTCAAAAATAAACCAAACATTAAAAGCAGCTACAAACCTCTTTTTAATGAACTCAGAAGAATTTTTATTAGTGGAATTACATAATAAACTACTCCTTAGATCTGAAAGATAAATCGATTTAAAACCAACTATAACAAGAAAGCTTTATTCCCAAGAACCAAGCTAAAACCATTAATAAATAGTCAAACAAAATAGAGATTAAAATCAAGAAACGTAATGTGTACTACTGTTTGTTTTAAAGTGTCTATCATTCCTCTTTAATAGAGGATTTATAAATACAATAGCAAATCTTGATTCATGTTGTATGTTTACCATTTTTAAAAATTTATCATCTGACTGGCTTGGTTCTCTTGTTCCACTCTTATATATGCTGGGCACGAATTATTGACCCCGGTATAAGTAAGCACCTTGGCGCAAGGCTAATAACCTTGCCCGGAAAAACAAATTATTATGGAAAATTTAACACGCCTTAGACTTGTTAAATAAGGTCAAGACCGGATCCCGGTTGTAGTGCCGATGATGATGATGATACGTCAGCACGCCACTTTATTCATATTCAACCAATGTAAGAAATATATCTTCTCGATTAAAATGCTAACCACAAAAAAAGGTAACCAGCAATTGTTAGAAGGAACAAAGGAATATACTAGGTGGTAAATTTACTTAACATACTATTGCAGTATTAAACCGGCTCAAATCATGAGTTAATAAGTTTCAAACTGGAGCAAATATGTCGATATTGACATAGGGAACATTACCTAATGACAATAATTGCAACACCGAGTGTTAGACGTACTTGCATCAACTAAGAACCTACTAACATGCAAACTCCTAATCAACCTGTGCTGGCTTTCGATAACTACCATAGAGGGCATCTTTTTCACAAGTTCCACTCGATCATCACCTAACCTAAAGGCAGTCGTCTTACAAACTTGAAAAGCTAACTTTACATAGTATTTGTTGCTATTGTTAATTTTTTTTTCGTTAGTCAAATACCCTTTAGATATGCCCTCACAGAAGACCGACACATGAATTTCGTAGTGATGTTCATCTTCAAGTATTTTTTTTAACCCGGTCTTCATCCATGGGCTACAAGTTATTCAGCGAATATATCTCCACATCGGTGATCCATTCATTCTCGCGCGAATATTTACTGACGGAAAACTTTAGCGATCTTCGGAAGTCAGTACGCTGATGTGAAGCGACGTGAACGCACGTAGTGAAACAGTTCCTTTAATTAACGTCTTCGAAGTGATTCAATATACGGCGTTTCGCTTTTAAATTGAAATTTTCAATCGGGAACAACATGCCTACCTCATTAACACTACTGCTATTGATAGCAGGATTAAGTGTTTGTTGTGCTAGCGAGAATCCTCCAGTACGTCGCCGAGACGTAACACAGCGATCCAATCGGGTGGGTTGCAAATACCGGGCTAGATTGTTGCTCTTAAAAATTAATGTTTATCTTATGCAAATGAAATTTGCAAATTTTTAGTGCCAAAAATGAAGTTGTGTTATTTTGATTTTTTTTAGTCCGCGTATTATCAGCAACAGCCTCATCACGATTTTGTATCACAAATGTATGATCGGTTTTCGACAGTCGTCAATATGAATCAGGAGCAACGAAACAAGCTTGAGGCTATAGAAAGCAAGTGAGTTCAATTAGAAAAAAAAAACTCTTTAAACATATTTTTGGATACATTTTTAACGTGGTGCCGGTTTATCTCAAGGCTAAGGTCAATAGCATTTCGAGAGTGTGAGACGTGAGAGATACTTTAACGATATTGGTCTGTGTTGATTAAACATTCGACGAGGAGCGATGGACCAAAATACGTAAAAAACGAACTGTGGTATATAACTTCAATTATTCATATGGTGAATTGCGTATAACATATGCTATATTGACCGTCTCTCCACGGGTAGGTAGTTTTAGTATCTCGTTTGCGGCGCTGAGCTTTTGAAATGGCCAGTACCCATGAAGACCCATGTGGTTGTGATTTAATTGCCGAGACGCGTGTTGTTGATTGAAGGATGGCGGTCTCAATGGCTTATATTTTATAAAAATAATGTAATAGTGCAAATTAAAATTGATTTATGTATGGTATAGCTGGAAGTGAGATTGTGATATATCCAAAACAATAGGAAATTTAATAAATGCAGTTGCGATAAAACAACCTCTGAATTATAAAAAAAGATTATTAAAAGAAAAGTATACACTTGTCAGTTGTTCGAAAATCCAGCAATGACACTTAATGAGCTCTTGGGAGTGAATCCCTTAACTTCACTTTATTTAATGTTGATTAAAACGTTTCTGGAATTTCTTTAGAAAATAAAAAATACAAGTTGGTTCTGTAGCGGTTCCGCCAAACCCTACGGCCTACTTACCTGAAAAAACCCCCATAACTACTATCCAACTCCCTTAAGTTTGCTAATGCAACAGTATTAGTACCTGTAAATGCTTCACGCATTATATAGATCACCATCTGTAATCTTAAAATCCCTATAAAAAAAACTTGCCTTCTCATGCATCCCTTCGCATACAATTTTCCGTAAGATTTCTTTCTGTGCTTATCTGGTATTCTAAACCAATTCGGTACCAGACAAATTCCTGTAAACAAGATGATTCGGATTGCATTCAATGTAACCGTCATGACAAGGACCATAAATATTGCGTCGTCTATTTTCCCAGCCGCGTCATGTACCTTTTCATACACATTGCCTGGCAACCTTTTTTGTTGGTCTTATCAATAAACAATCCAAGCAGCTGCATATAATTAGTGCAATAGACGCTGAAACCAAATTCTCCAGCATTTCCTAATGCAAACATGAACCCGGTTTCTACTGCAGCCAGAGATGCCATAAACATCCAATTTGCTTTTAGCACCTTTCTCCGAACGTCGATAATAGCGACGAAGCATCGCGTAAACAATGACCCGCATTACCAACGGCGCATTTGGTCATTTCCTTCCTTTTGTCTTTGCCGCCTGCCTGTTTCGTTGTTCCACTGCTGTCAAGCACGTGTGAATAGCATCGATCTGAACGATCACCACACATACTACCATGACCTTTATTACAAGATCTGGTTTCCTATACCACCAAGAGAGACTTTACGTGTCTCTGGTGTTAGGTAAAAACGATATCCTTATTGGAGACGATATCGGTGGAGTCGTAATTCAATCTTCAGAGCGGTCGGGTCGCTCGTCATCCACCGTACCGGCGCCGGTACGGCGGGTTAAAACGTTTGTGCCGCAGTTCGTGTGTGTAATGTTTAAGAATTTATTAAAATCTTTCAGCACTAATAATAAGTATAAGTAAGGATCATTCACAATAAAAAAATGTTTAAGCATAAATAGCATCGCCTGAGTGTTTTTGTTTCTGTGTTGTGTCCGCTCGGTCGCGAAGGTCAACCATCGTTTTCTTCCCCCTTGCGTTGTGAGCAGTGTTCGCGCGAACAATTTATGATGGAGGAGGAAGTGAACCTAGTGTCCGTGTAAGGCACATTACTTCCTTCCCACAGTTCTTGTAAGTTGGTAATGTCCCCTTCAAAGAAGTCGATGAGGAGGACTGCAAAGCACTTACGCCAGAGCTTGATTCAATTCTCGAAATAATTTGTATACTATATGTTTAGTATTATCATCAGAGGTGTTTTCAATTTTTTTATTGGCTTTTGTGATTTGAAAATTTGTTTTTGTTTTCCAAGAGCCATATTTGCTTAAGAACTCGTACTGCTGAGGTGGTTTAGAGTTCAATTCTCTATTATTTTGATGATGTAATTATTACATCAATTGTACCTAAAGATTTCTCGTCAAGCAATTGTCTAATGATAATTTTGAAAAGATAACTCAGTTCCTTTGAGGTGGATGTAGCGATATTCCATACATGTAGATATCACATTACATTCCCCTGGCATCAGACAAATCCATGCTTATATTAGATTTGGCTATCAGTCATTCATCATAAAATGGAACACTTACAACACGTTTTTCCATTTAAACGTCATATTGCATTGCAATCAATCAGATTGACTTTTCGCCATTGTAAGAGTTTATCCAGATCCAATCGGTTTGGTTGCATCTTATCTGCGAGGTTAATGCGTTTACCGGCCGATCGTTTCAAGAAATTATTGTAGCGTAGGCGGACAATTGTGGTGATTATTTACAATTACAGTCACTGATACACTTCTGTTTCGAAATTGTTACAATCGGATTCCAATTGTGCAATCCGTCGTGAGCGTCTTAAGTAAATACACCTAATTGCATTTATAAGTCTGCGGAGTCAGTTTTCCATGGAGTCGGATGTAAACGAACACAGATCCTCATACATGTCCGACTATATATATTGAGTAGTCTTTTTTTTATTACACTTCTCTCTGGAGAGGTGAACCTATAGGGCCGAGGTGCCACCAAATGACTGTTGCAGTCCTTTTTGAACAGTCGCAGGTCGTAACGCTCTGGAAACACTCCCGAGGAGAGGGAATTCCACAGCTTTCTCGCTCTGTGACGGACCGAGTTCTGATGGAGAGATATGGGCACCCTCGGGAGATGAACCACAAATTGATGCGATCTGTCGGATTGTCTTGTGGAGCGCATATAAACCGAATTGCGGGAAACAATACCACGAATCTTCGAAGAACCCGTGACAATATCTGTAAAACAGACAAACGCCAGCTATGCACTTTCGATGTGATAGCGACTGTAATTCCAACGTCGGCACCGAGTTCCCGATTAAGCGGATCGCTCGTCTCTATATGCTTTCAAGAAGGTCGGGATATGTTTAGGAGCAGAGCTCCAAACATGAGAAAAATATTCAAGCGTGAGTATAATTTGGGAGTAAAACAAGAGAAAAAGTTGGGTGGGGGTAAAATATTTTTTGACTTTAAAAAGATGACTCTGTTTCCCAGAGGCGGCCCCGACGATGTACGACACGTGTTTATGCCAAGATACAATCCTATAGACGGTGACACAGACCAATCTTTTGCTTTTCCCAGATTCGACGGCCTGGCCATTCAACATAAGCTATGAGACCGATGATCCACTTTTCTCTGTTTTTTTTTTAATTTAATTTTTTTTTCTTCTTTTTTTTTCTGGTTTTGGTAGGAAGGTGGAAGTCTTCAAGAGATACCTCTGGACCGATCCAGAGACAACTCCGGTTTTTTACCGACTAAAACAACCTCCCGCCAGGCTCATATTCCCGTTGATCCCCGCCGAACTTTCTTATAGATATTCCATCGCGGAGCGGGACGGAGTTACTCCGCTCGTCGCGTCGCAACTGCTGCCTCATGTCACATATAATATTATTTGTTACGGACCATGCTTGTGTGGAACTCAGCATGTATTCTATTACTCCTGTCGGAGTAACTGTCCGTCTGATATACCTCTCCAAAATCGTTTGTGCGGTCTTAAATCTCACGCACTCTGTGAGTAGGTGTTCCGCATTTTCTATTTTGCCTTCGCAATACAAGTAGTATGGGTGATTCACATGCTTATACTTGTGCAAGTATTGCCGGAAGTATCCATGCCCTGATATTAGCTCGCCATGTTTTCTTTTCACCCAGGTTTCTACATCAGGTATCATGGTGTGGGTCCATCTTCCTTTGGTGAAAGACTCCCACCTTCGTCGCCGTTCTCTTAGGCTTGAGAGCTCTACTTGTGACCGCATTCTCCGACGATTCTTTTGAGAAAAATTATGCAATGCAGCGTTTTCTTTAGCTGCAATGTCAGGTGGTGTCCTCCCGGTCAAAATATATATTGCATCTTCGGATACCGTTCGGAATGCACACCATACTCTTAGTGATGCCAGCCTATGAGCGGAGTTCACTCCCCTCATGTATGACTTATACTGTACGGCTCCTGCCCATATGTGCGCTGCATACATTATAATGGAGGTGTTGACACTGGTTATGAGTTTCCTTATGTGGGGCCGGGGTCGTCCAACATTGGGTAGCAGTCTTGCCAAAACTTCGCATACTCTTGCCGTTTTTTCACTCGTTTTCCTCAGGTGTTCCTTGAAGGTCAACCTGTTGTCGAGTATAACGCCAAGATGTTTAATATAGGGATCTGATTGTTTGTCCTTCTATTTCCAAAACAAGGTGTTCAACTTTGTTGTGGCTGCTTATTAAAACTGCCTCCGTCTTATGTCCATCTGGTTTCAGTCCGGCCATATCTAGCCAGCATGTAATGCTCTGGATTGCTTGGGAGCAAATATTCTTCAGGTCATCTAGATGTTTAGCTACGGTCACAATTGCCAAATCATCTGTGTACCCAATGATTCTAACCCCTTCTGGTACACTGAGTCTGAGCACAGCATCATAGTTCCAGGCGAGTGGCAATTACTCGCTCAAGCAGTTTTCCTGTTGTGTCCAACATGCACAACGGGCGATAAGACGACAGCGCTTCTGGATTCTGGATTTTGATATAGGCACAAGCCGCTGTTGTTTCCATCGTTTAGGAAATTGTCCTGTTTGGAAGCAGGTTGTGCAGAGACTGCTGAAGACTTCCGGCTTTTTTGTTAAAGCAGTCTTCCTACAGCGTTAGGGATACCACCCAATCCCGGGGTCTTGTTTTTTTGACAACCCTTCCAGCCAAGAGCACCTCTTCTGGTGAGGTATCTCTCCTTCAGTAATACTCCACTTCTCTTGGGCTCTCAACACCTGATCACACTGCGGGAAGAGGACAGCAGCGATTCTGGCCATGTAAGTTTTACTTTTTTACATTTGACTACTCTTGTTCTGTAGTCCTTTCATGACTATTTTGTAGGCGCTGCCCCATGGGTTGTTATTTAATTTATCCCTTAAGGAACAAAACGCGTCATTTTTTTTTATTTTTTTTGATTACATTTCTTAACTCTTTCCGTTTGATGACGAATTCCGCATGCAACTGTGGGTAGGTGTTACGATTTCTTGCTCTTTCTTGCAAGCGTCGTAACCTGTTGCACTCCGATGGCACATGGGCGTTTTCTGAGTTCTACCAATAGACCGGTTTGATAGCCCCTGCTGGAAGTCTTTGTCGTGGCATAGAAGCATCACATGCGGTAGTTAGCCACTTAATGGCTTTTCCAGCCTGCCTGTTCGCATCGGCCGCTGCGCCAAACTGTTCGATTTGGTCTTCCAGTATCTAATCGAGTAGTTTCCGTTCAGAGAGTCGATCTGTCGGCATCTCAACTGGTCCGAAGTTAATGCACTAATTGGCCGATCATTCGAAAAAGACTAAACAGGCGTACTATCATCCACAAAACTGAACACTTTGTTATCCGTTGACTCCAACAAGTCATTTATGTGAAGCAAAAACAAGGTTGAAGCCAAAATAGAACCCGTTGGCGCCCCGGAATTGACAGGAAAATAATCCGAACACTCGCCGTCTAGAACAATCTGGATCGATCGATTTTCGAGGAAGCTCTTCATCCAGTCGCAAAGCCGCGGGGAAAGTCCGTATGAACGAAGCTTGCTCAGCAATGCCCCATGCCAGACGCGGTGAAAAGCCTTGGAGATATCCAAGGACCACCCTCCACTCACCATGCCCCTAAATCACAGATGTCCATATATTGGTTATAAGGGCTAAAATGTCTCCCGTGGACCGCCGGTCACTGAATCCGTAGTGACGATCATAGAGAAGTCCATTTCACTCCAAATACTTAATTAACTCGGCACTGATGACCTTTTCCATCACCTTAGATAATGTAGACAGTAATGCTATTGGGTGGTAGTTTTATAGGAGACACTTTTCTCCCTTTTTCTGGATCGGCGGAACTCGAACCACATTCTAGTAGATAGGAAAGGTCTTCCGTGCATAAGATAAGCGAAAGAGCCTGGCAGACACTGGCGACAGTTCTGGAACACAGTTCTTAAGGACTGCTATGGCGTTTCTAACAGATGCGCACGTACCCAAAGCAATAACATAGCAATTCTACATCAGTTGAGTATACTAGAGTTTAGAAATTGAATTCGTACACGCGCTAGTGGCTTGATGTGTTGAGAATTGGTTCAAATTTTAGTGATCCTAACCGTCATAGCCCCGGTTCAAATCACATGTTCTACACTATCGTCGTAAACGCTATACTACTGCTGGTATTACGTCTAGGCCGGTTGCCTTCCTACAGTGCATTCCATGTAGAATGCATTGAATAGTACGTGGGCAGAACCCCATATCCCGCATCAAAGACCGTACCGCCGCGATCACATGTGGCTCCAAAAGACCGGGATCGAGGTTTAAATTCGCGAAAAATAAATTCTCGAGCACAAAAGCTTTATCTTTTGAATCTGTGACTAAAGTCCCGCGATCGTAAGTAACGGGGAAAAAAAGGAGAAAGCGAGGTCATTGCTGACATCCTTTGCCATTGACCAGAAAGGACGCGAACCAATTGGGCGCTCTTGGAGTTTATTGGTCACTGTGTCGTTGCAAGCCTTTTTCGCGGTATTAATCGCCTGTTTGCACCCTTTACTGGTTCTAGCAAAATTGTGTCTGTTAACATCGGTGGAATTGGAGCGCCATTGTTTAAGGGTAGAAGCCCCTGTAAACGACGTGTTTTTTAATAATTTTTTACAAAAAAACTGAAAGCATTTACTGCAATTTATGAAATTCCTCCAAAGTCCGATAAGTTAAAGAATATCTGTGTAAATTTCAAATTAATCGGTTCAAAATTTAGTGAGTTACGCTGTAGGGCACAAAAAAAAAAAACTTATTTTGGGAAAAACGCCATTTGAGTTTTTGTTTTTGAAGTGTTTTGAGTGAAACCGCCAATGCAACGTTCGAATATGTGGTCTCGTGATAAGTTCTCGTATATCAGATGAATATTCTTTTGAATTTCTGCATGTAGAAGGGCTGGATGTTCCCCAGATTTTCAAAAAAGAAATTAGCAAACGGTTTTGGCTTAGAAATTAAATGGTAGAGACCGTAAAGAGCGTTCGTTCGCTTACATGCTATCGGTTTTTTTGGGTATCACTTTGGGGACTTTCTAGAGACATTAAAGACTTTCTGTTGAACCCTAAACTTTAAGAACATATTCTTCAGATGCTAAATTCATTTTTAAAGCAAACAAAATGCAAAAAAAAAAACATTTTTTTACAGAGACCTCCTCCCTTAAAAGCTTTGCTTTTTGCCGCTGTAATCTGCTCGCATTTTTTATCAAACCAAGGTTTATCGCTTGAATATCGTTTGATGGAATGCGGAATGTAGAACTCAGTCCCGAGTAGATTAATCTCTGTGATCGACTCCGCGTAGGCGTTAACATCGGAGTCTCCAAAGCACATCTCCGACCACGGAGAGGATGCGAAGAAATCTCGCAAATCATCCCAGTTGGCAGCTCCATACCTCCATACATGGCGAAGCTGCTTAGGTGTGTTTTTCGCTTGAATTGCAACTGGTTGCGCCACCGATACCAAGCAGTGATCTGAGTTTCCCAGTGACGTAAAAACCTCGAGGGTATAAGTGCTCGGCTCAGATGTCAAAAACTGATCGAGGATGGATGTTCGCATAAGCCAATGTGGGGCTAACTCTGAACACCTCCGCCTGGCTCCCAGCTTCGTCGGTTCTGTTTGAATATACCAACCAGCCAACCTGTTCCTCACCTTCCATCCTAATAAATAGGCAATTGACATTTTTCGACTTTTGGCAATTCAGAGAACTGTGTCGTGTCAGCTAAATTTGCTCTAATTAACAGCGACGTTAACGAGAAAACTCCCAAAGAACAGCATGGTTCTACTAGAAAGCGAACTGGGAAGGTCTGAACGACTTTTTTGGGAGGTTAAATTGGTCGTTATTTTTCGTTAATAACAATATTGACCATATAGCGGGCACATTGACAGACACGATTCTACTTGGCATGCAAACCTCTATTCCACACATGGTAAACAGTATCAAACCCAAGAGAAATATGTGGTTCGATTTCGGGTGCAGATGAATCATTGAGGCTAAAGACTTGAGCTTCCGGTAGTATAAATCAAACAATACTGAGGAAAACCGGAAAAGATTCAGGAGAGCTGGAAATGACTGCAATGCGCATATTCAACATGCAAAATTCTTGCATGACCAGTGAGTGAGACAAAAAATACTACACTCTCCCACAGGTAGCAGAAACTTCTGGGCATTCGTGAAAAACATCCAAAACTCGGTCTCCACATCCATTCCTTTGCTAATAGTCGATGACAGACCATTCGCTAGTGCAATAAAGAAAGCGAATCTACTTGCTGCATATTTTGCATCCAACTAAATGCTGCATGATAACTCACCAGTTCCATCTCAATTTGAATATAAGCTGCACATCATGAGCCAGATTCGCTTCCGAACGTGATTTGTTGCCCGGGCAGTCAAGGAACTAAACGCACACACAAATCCGCTGGTCCTGATGGCATTCGCTCAATTCTCTTGAAGAGATGTTCCTCTTCACTCTCTAAACCACTGCAGAAACTCTTTCATTTGTCTTATTCTACTCGTCGTTTCCCAAATAGATGGCAGTCAGCGAACATTCAGCCAATTCCTAAAGAGGGCGACAAATCATCCCCTTCTTCTTATCGACCCATAGCACTAACTTCTATACTCTCGAAAGTAATGGAATCACTGATTAACCGTCAACTTTCGAAATATCTGGAATCAAATGACCTCCTCAATGACCGCCAATATCGCTTTTGTAGCAACAGCTCCACAGAAGATTTGATGGAGTATCTTACCGAAAAGTGAAGTCATTCCATCCACTACTTCGGTGAAAGTAAGGTAGTCGCATTGGATACTTCAAAGGATTTCGACAGAGTTGATCATCCAGCCCTTTTGTCAAGACTGCATTCCTAAGATGTGTACAATTCCCTGTTCCAATCGATACGAGACTATCTTTCTGGCCGTTCCATCCTAGTGGTTTCTAATAGAGTCGACTCATCAATTTCGCCTCCCATCAATTTCATGCAGGCGTTCCACGATCTAACTCTTCAAACGTCATTACCAATCAGCAGGTTATGCTTAGTACAGTAAATTTCGACTTCAATGAGATATATCAATATTATCCAACCGAGTAGAGTCCAATGCCTTAAAAACTCAGTGCCGTCTCCTGTCGTCAAGGGCGAACCCCAAAGTAAATACACTGTCGAAAAACGGCACTTGCATCGACGAAGCTAAGGAACTATCAATCCTCTGCACTCGAATGAACTCAACTCTTAATTGGAGCGATCATATATTTGTAGCTGCGAAAAGTCCGGCCAAATGTCTGGAGTTCCTTAAGAGATGCAAAAGATACTTCACTCCATCCGACCTGACCACTATTTACAAGGCGTACATTCGTCCCGAAATGTAGTTCACCTCAGACAGTTCGTCACACCCACCCAAAATTGTGCTACACATGCTCGATGGAATGCAAAAACGCTCAGTGAAACTTATTGCGCACCCAGCCGTAAGTCGATCAATTCCGTCGTTAGAACATAGGCGTAACGTATCATACCTATCTCTTTTCTATTGGTATCATTCATTTCATTTCATTTGTAAACATTTTTTTATTTTCTTTCTATATTCTTAGTTTCTAAATTAAAGGCTAGGCAAAAAATGCTTAAATTCTAGCTTAAATATCTTATATAATAACTTACTGGTCCTTCGCAGACGCTCTAAGCTAAACATTACTTAATATTTGTATAATTTGCCTTTCGGTGACAGAACTTTGTGGCAATACTTATAATTATTTGAAAGACAAAGAAACATTTAAAAAACTTTGTCAATTTTTTTTGTTTTTTTTTCTTAAAATTTAACTTACTTAACTTACCTATTCTTTTTTTTTTTTTAATTTTATGTAAAATCACTTAGCTTAACTTAACTTAAATCTTATACTACCCTAATTCTAGAAAAGCTAAGTCTATGTAAGCTAGCTGATGATAGTGTGATTCTATACCGACTTTGGTATCCAGGTCTTTATATGCAATTCAACCACCAGAACTGTTGACGCTGTCTAATGCTATCGTCCCGGTCTCTGTGGGAGATAGCCCTACTGAAGCGCAGGAGCTCTTCTTCGGTGCGCGTTACTTCCCAGTCGTAGCACAATCGCCCGTCTACAGATGATCTACTTACATGATAGATCAGCGGAATTCCGGATCTATCCTGTATAAGCCCTTTCATATCCAAGTCAAGGAACGCCTCTGGTGGAACAAAGCCGTTGCGACGCACGCTCTCATAGTACAAGGTGTTTGGATAATAGGCCCCGAAAATTAGGTCATTGGACGAGCTTATTGCTCTCGCAATGTGTCCTCTGATTAATTTAATCATAAAATTATCCACCCTATTTATGTACGCTTCATTATATAAAGTCTCATTGAGTAATACTTTTTATAGTCCGCTTCCGGTGTCCGATATAATCTGAGACAACTTCTGAGACACTTTCTTTCGAACACCCGAATCTTTTCCATCAAATTTGGACCTATGTTGAACCATACTGGGCAACCATATATGAGCATTGGCCTGATTAGCGTCATGTAGCATATGACTTTTACCTTGCTGTCAAGTTGGCTACTGTGAAATAGCCTCCTTGTCATAGCAACAGTTTTCCTCGCTTTGAGCAAAGCAGCCTCTACATGTCTGTTGAAATACAGATATTGGTCTAGCCAGATGCCAAGGTATTTAACTAAACTCTTGGTTTCCAGTTTATCTCCGTGCGGTCCCACGATAACTAGCTTTCGCCAGTTTTTCCTTGTGTCGTTCGTGGCTTTATATAATGGAGTTCTAAATAGGATGGCTTCACATTTCTGGAAGTTGATCTTAAGTTTCCAGTCATTGCAATAGCGCTGCACTTTGTTGAAGTCTCGCTGTATTAAACTATTTATGATCGCAACTTTCGGAGTTGTTCTGTAAATTATGAGATCGTCTGCGTACGCAATAGCCTGCGGAAGTGGTTCTAATAAGTCGCTAATGTAAATATTAAAAAGAATCGGAGAGAGTACCGCGCCCTGTTGCAAGCCATTCTTGATATTATACGTTTTATTAGAGGTCACATTTCCACTTTTGACCACGAACCTCCTGTCCTTTAACATATCGTAAAGTACATATAGTAAAGGCTTATGTATGCCATGTCTGACCAGTTTGTAATACAACCCTTTGATCCAGACGGTATCAAAGGCTTTCTCCAAGTCGATCAGACAGGCACCTGTGCATTGGTTCCTACATTTATTCCATTGTATGTCGGAGACCAGTTTAGCTGCGGCATGTGTTGTTTCATGACCCGCCTAAAAGCCAAACTGGTTATTTGGAATAATGTTGTTCTCGTCTACCCATTTTACCAGAGCTTTGTTAATGGTTTTTTCAAATACTTTACTGATGCTTGGGAGTAAACTTATCGAACGCATGTTCATTGGGTTTGTGCAGTCTTTGCCCTTTTGCGATGGGCTGAATGATAGCCGTTTTCTATTGGTATTATCACGGCCGTTGCTCAACTGAATTTGCTGAATATTTTCCGCCTCTTCAGACATTTTTCCCGCGATAATCTTAATCTGTGAATGCGCATCAGTTCACTTTGAAAGTCAACCTCAGGCACACAAATAAACATAGAGAGTCATTCTTTAGCCGAGCCACACGAATGTGGAATGTTCTACCTGATCATGGTGTTGTAATGTCCAGGCATTTAAGGCCAATGTTCATCGATATCTCTGGTCCTTATCCACTTCCTCACTGTGCTCTGACATTTAAGAGTACTACAGAATCCCTATTTGTGCGCGCGTTAGTGTAAAAACAAAAAACAACAGCAACACGCAAATGCCGTCATTTAAGGATCGTAGGGAAAGCATTATTCCCTTTTATCTTGGATATGCAATGAATGTACTGCGAAGCATACATTTATGTGTGTGCGCTGATTGATCGACAATCAAAGGGTAGGTAAAAATGTATAACGCATCCCTTGATCTGCACGATCGAAAAAGAAGAGTGGTTTAAATTTCGTTGACGGACGTTAAGAGTTTAAAATCAATATTGTAGCGAGCTTAGGGTTCGCTGGATTAATTATTTCTAATAAATACGAGCCGTTAAATCGAATTTGAATTAATGTAACACTTTATTAGTCCGTTAATAACAACCGTTACTTTTACCGTACACTTAACGATTTCTTGACTTATCGCTTCCGTACTTATCGCGTCTGTTACTGCTTACTTCTTACTCATGATCTGTGTGCGACGTATTTATACCGTTTCCTCATTCTGATTCGGCGTTTCGTTTTCGCCCGTTCCATACCCCTGAATGTTCTACTGTTCATAGTCTCCAGTTTTCCAGTACTTTCTAGAATATTTTAGTACTTTGTTTCGGACTTTCTCGAAGGTTCTAGTACTGATTGCCATATGCGTCACAATATTTAAAGAGTATCTACTTAACCATTATTCAGCACGAACGTTAAAAGTCGATCATCAGGCTTGTTGTTTTCAAAATAATAATAGAGAGGGTCGTTTTCCAACCCTCGTTCTCGTCGGATACAAGCTGTATTTTGAAAATAAAATAAGAGACGGTTGTTGATGTGTTAAGTGTGTGCGCAGTGTAATCGGATGTGTGCACATTATTTAAAGCAGCTTTATAAAGCGTAATAAAGATTTCCTTAAAATAAAACTAGAGCATTTTATTTGTTAATACTGTGTGGTTTGCTAGGTGGACACACAAGGTGTGTGTTACGTACTAGTGTAACAACACTGACAACGACGTCTCAGTGCTCACTCGAACTTTCTGAGTGGCTGATGCTGTAGATCTTTGGCGCAAGGCTAATAACCTTACCCGGATAAACAAATTATTATGGAAAATTTAAGAAGCCTCGGGACTTGCTAAATAAGGCCAAGACCGGATCCCAGTTGTAGTCCCGATGATGATGATGATGATGCCGTAGATCAAAACAGGCATCCCTTTTCGCGAGTTTGCAGATATGCATCTTATTTACTGAGAAGTTCACTACAATGCGAGGGTCGGTGCAAGGCTTTTTGTGCAAAGGTTTCCTAATCGGAAACACTCGATACGTGTGGTTTTTACCAGAATTCACAACGGTCACGTGGAATGTAAAATAGTTAGGCCGGAATGGTGGCAACGAACGGTCCCGAGTTGTTAATGAAGTCGATGTCCGCGAGAGCTATATGATGGCATACAGGAATATCTTAAACAACATTACATGTAGATCTCAACAGATATCGTTATCATTCTTATAACATTCAGCTGGTTGAAGATCTTCTGTCAAGCGATTACGCAGAAAGATTACGTTTCTGTTGTGCAAAACCACATAGGCACCAAGACGAGCCTGGCGGCTTTAACAAACTTGTTTGGTCTGATGAGATGACTTGTTTGGTTGTATGAAAGACGGTTGCATAAACCTGCACAACCTTCACGGATGGTGCTTGGAGAACTCAAAAAAATCAATCACAATATCAATTTAAAATGGACAAATTGTAGGCCCAATTGGGCTGTCTTCTACTTTGAATTCGCAAAGTTGTTTGGAATTTTTGTATAGGTGTACAACTTTGCTTCCGCCGTTTTTTCCGAAATTCGAGGCTTTAATGTAAAAAAGCTGGTTATACATTTATGATTCAAAGTATTGTCCATCGCTGGCCACTACTTTCGGGCAGCATACGAATCCATTTCTTCATATAAAAGCAGAAAATTATAACCTCCCGCAAATGACGAGAATTTGGCTCGTAAGCTGACATGTTTAATCGAGGATAACTTTCTGACGCAGACACAAATCGACTAATATTTCGATGGCGTTATGTTTACAAATACCTAAGCTTATTGTATGAGATCTATGATCTATTTATTTCAACTACCACTTGCCGCTACAGCCATCTATTGCAAAACGGCGGAAACCAGTTACTGTTATTGCTACGAGTACAATAGAAGATGTTCCTCTGGAGCTGAGATGCAAACATGCTTATACAACATGATAGATGTCCTGCGCACTATGGTATGGAGGTGCGAGCTCATCAAAATGAGGTTTATTGCAATAGATGAAATGGGCGATTAGGGCCAATTTTATGGCCTCCTAAAACCCATTGGATTTTCTTTTACTGTGGTTATTATAAAGATAGTGTGGCGTTTCTAACAGATACACACACAATACACAAGCAAATAGTGAAGAGCACCGAACCAAAATCGAATAAGAAAATGTATCAGCGCCGTATACCATAGCGATAACATCACAATTCCACATCAGTTGAGAGTCCTTGAGTTTAAAACTCGAACTCGTACACGCGGCCAGTAGCCTGATGTGTTAAGCATTGGTTCAATTTTACTGTTATAGCGTCAGACTTGAAATTACATTTTTGGGTAGATGTCGAGCATATATTAGATCTAGGGAAAAATATTTTGAGAATATATTATAAGATTCTCTTCAAATATAAGATATAATAAGAAATAGTTTGAAATAAAAATTGTTGTTTGCAGAAATATGTGAATTCCCTATCAAGTTTTGCAATATGGTATATTTATAAAACAAATTTGACGCTCTTAAATCAAAATAGGATGATCTAAGTGTAGTACTTTTCTGAGTATTCATAAATTCCTGTTGCAATTTTATTTGTTGCACAATTATAATATGTTATGTAATGTCAAATGTTAATTTAGGTAGTCACAGCTCCCTTGGTTCGTTGAGGTGACGATGGTTTTACTCCGTTGTGGTGGCGATGGTCCGCCTTTCTTATGTCGTTGGCCCACAATCACAGATTTTTTTCACCGCACACACAAAATGAATAGGTCTTTTTTGTTTTTGTTTTATTTGATATTTATTTAATTCAATAAAATTATTATTAAATAATCCAATTTAATAATTCAAAATAATAACACTGTTTTTCGTTTTCATTTTTTTATCAATTATCAATGGTAATTATGTAACATTCGTGATGTTTTTAAATTAATTTGCATTCACAGTGCAATAATTTTTGTGTTCACCACAATAGCTCAAAATTGAGCGATGAAGATTTGCTAAAGTCAAGTTTGAGAAATATTGTTTTGTTCTTCAAACAAATTTTAGGTAAAGTCGAAATACCTATTTTCTTTTCGATGAGACAATTATTCAAGAATTTTTAGCAAAAAAAAAAAAAAAAACTATATGACCGTAGATGTCAAAACATGAGCAGGCTATTCAATTTTCTACGATAGGTTGTAGGTATTTTAAAATTCGTATATAGCCCAAATAACTAAAAAATTGTGCGACTGGAAGTAGGTGCTCTTGTTTGCCTTTTAAAAGAAATAGACATGCAGCAGTTCTCTGTATTGTCGTTATAAGTTACTAAATATTTGATAAGTAGGATAGATATGAAATGAAGAACACGTATCAGATAATATATATATATAAATAGTACTAAACAAATACATAACAATTTGGCACACCTTGGTTTGTGATGCTTGGGAATACTAAAAACATGGATAACGTCTAAATTTTACTATCACGCTGTAACTAAGTTACCCACCATTAAAAGAGTAATAACAGAACCTCTTGTTCATTTATTATTGCAACATGTAACTTAATTTTCAATTTGAAGAATAATCATAATACCTTCCGCATGGGTTCTGACATTTTTAATTGCGTTATTGAATTCATGTAGAGCTCCGACTAGGAAGTGTTTGACGCAATCACTATTCTCATTTTATTGGCCTATAATGCGGAAAATGTAAAATGATTTATTACAAAAGAGTAAGCGTGGAAATTAATATATAAATAGAAACAGGTATCATGCCGGATTATCTGTATTACCCTAATTCACTTGTGAATTGTGGGATACCAGTCTTTTCTTTATGGGCTTAATGTTCACGTCAAAAATTATATCACATGTAGTGTTACATTGAATCCCTGTTGTGTGGGCTCATGAACCTTCTGCACATCAGTTATTGTTGCTATGTTGAGTTCAATTAAAAATTTTCTAGGTTTCAAAGAAGGTAAGTCTTTGCCCTTTAACTTTAAAAAAAAAAAACAAGTAATAATAATATAATGACATATTGATCTGTTTCTTGATATCATAATCTAGAAGGTTTAAATTTTGACTCAATTCCTAAGTGATTTCTTCGGGAAGGAATCCTACGATAGTTCATATAATACAACCTGCGACGAAACTGAGAACAATCTTTTTTAAGTTGATTTTTGCGGCTATCTGCAGGTTACATTGTTTATAGAACTGAATCTTAACATTGTTTACAGAAATTCAACTTAGATCGCTGCATTTTCTTGAACCTTGTACTAAATGATTAATCGTTAGGTATGAAGTTGGCCAGAAGTTGACATTTAAATATGGCGCAGTGATGAGAAAATAAGAAATATTATTCACTTTGAGAGCAGATGCTATTAGTTGATTTTGCTTAATTGCTGTTTGGCGGAATTATTGTTCTTTAACTCGTGTCGTTAATCCTTGAAGTTTTTTTTTATCAATTAGTTAAGACGGAAGTTTTCGATGCACTTTAAGCGTACGGTAAACCAGTTCGAGCGATTATGTTCAACAATATTGGGCGAAGAAACTCTACTTCGTTTTTATTAGTCTAATACCAAAATCGTCAGGGATACTGTACTTAGAGTTATCACTTGATTTAATGTAGCGTGATTGTTTTGAAGCAAAGGGTAAGATAATTGAATGTTTTGCGTTTTAAGATTAAGCTTTGAACACAGGTTGCGATTTGATAGGTGATTTATGACGTTGCTATTTCGATATATAAAATAATATCTCACGGAAGAAAAATCCATTAACATTGTTGTGTCTTCTTTTCATTTGTCTGTTTTACTTTACTAAGTCTTATTATTATTCCAAATCAGGTGTCCGAATAAAATTGGAATATGGGTCAATTGTTTTTTTTTTTCAGTAACGAAGCAGAAACCGAATACGTTTCACAGTCTAAATTGTGATCAATAATTCATGAATATCTTCAGGCAATTTTCCTTGAAAATTCGAAGATACACGTCATGAAATATGACTTGAGACGACCTATTAAGATTAACGCACTTTGTTATTTCTCATTTTATTTTAGATCTTGATCGGTAGTATGACACTGACATACACAAAGAAAAGTCGCGTTACATGAAACATACGAACGATACATAGATCATTCACAATATTGATACTTTTATAGACTAATGTATCAATACTTGTAGCACTCGATAATGGGAAGACGTACTGAAGGGTGTTCTTTTGAATAACCGATTTCACAAAAACGTCAGAAATAAATGCGGCATTGGTCATGTCGCCGGTTCAATGGCATTCTAGAAATGCCATTGTCTATATACATATTAACAAAGATAGTAACAACGAAGACAGATTTGAAAAAAAATTCATCAGCTCACTTTTGAGGACGGTGCCGGATAATAATAACGTAATTAATACAAAGGTACACAACTGTCTGCATATTTTCAATGAATTAAGTGATGTCTTCACCGCATATTTCGATAACACGTCTTTTGACTATTCCAAATATATTGGTTGACACTGCGTAGCTCTGGGGCATACAAGAATAAATTTGGTGCGATACAAATTTAAGGCCCTTTCGCAGTTTTTGAGCTGTTCAGCCAAAAAAGTAGTTTCTCAGGTATGACGCTAGATGCCGATATCTCTCGAATGCGTTTGAGATATCCAGTACGAAAACCCCACTCTGACCAAAACAGTGCACAGAGTGATACTGCTTTCCGGTTAGGGAGGCAATCAGATCTCCTGCAGACTCCTTGCTACGGAAACCACATTGGTTATAACCAAGAAGATCAACTGAGTTTACATATGTCGCCAGTTGAAAGTTGATTAATGATAGATAGTTGATTAATGATAAGATGGATGGAACATCTTTTGTAGCAGTTAAATAAGTAAAGAAGAATGACTCTCCAAAGGCATAGGATGAATATCATCGCAACCGAGTGAACTTGGAAACATTCAATTCTGCAGAGTTCGAAACAATTTTAGTTCGTTCTTATAAATGGGAAGGTTTAAGAGTGAATGCAGATAAACCCTCCAAATAGCGCTAATGACCGGAGTGTTGTCAGCTATGAGGAAGGGGGCAGATGACAAGAGAAGTTCAATCACATGTCGGTTTTTGATTTAATGTTCCTCGCACTGTCTAGAATATGATAAAATCAAATATTTTATTATGTTGTGGTGAATTTACGCAGTTTCAACCCCACAGCTTCCAAAAATCAGCAGCCACATATACTCCCGTAAAGGGGCAATACCACGAATGATTGACTACGACAGCGATCATTGTGCATTCGCTCTGGTGATAAAGCCTCCCAACGATCCCTTGGAACTTGATGAATGTGTGGCCCCGCAACCATTCAAATACGGAGGAATGCGATACCCGCGCTTCACGAGGGCCCTAACAAGTTAAAGTGATATACTACATGTCCATAATCAGACCAACGATCACCTTTGGAAGCCCAGTGTGGTTCAATGTAGGAGAAGAGTCGGGTTTTCGAAAGGCAATGCTTCAGAACTTAGTTTGTGCCGGACTCCGTAATCCGACTACAAAAAAAAAAAAAAAAATCAATCCCAATGAAGCTATATGTAATGGAGCCAACATTAACATGACAAACAAGTTTCATTCAATCGACATACAAATTTTACATCTTTATTTTTTTTATATCTTGTTTTACTTCTTCCAGGAAAGGCGAACCTATAGCGCTGAGTCAGCGGCCTGCGATGCTACAGTTTCTAAACCGAGTTCCATTAGCCAAGCTCCGAAAGATGCTCAAGGATTTCTCCAACCCATTGCACGAAGCCTATAGCTTAATGGGGAGGTATAGCGCTAACCTGTCACCCGGGAGACTGGGGTACGATTCCCCGTCGAGGAGCCTCTGGCACAAGACTAATGACCTTGCCCAGAAAAAACCAATCATTATGGGAAATTTAACAAGCCTCAGGACTTGCTAAATAAGGCCAAGACCGGTTTCCGGTTGTAGTGCCGATGATGATGATAGCGCTAGCTACGATAATGAAGAAGTGTGATTCGAACTGACGCTATGACGGTTAGAATCACTAAAAATTGAACCAATGCTTAACACATCAGGCCACTCCCGTGTCTACAAATTCGATTTCTAAACTCAAGTACATTCAACTGATGTGGAATTGTCGTGTTATTGCTTGGCATACGGCTGATGCATTTTCTTATTCGATTTTCGTTCGGTGTTCTACACTATTTGCCTGTATATTGTGTATGTATCTGTTAGAAACGCCACAAGTTCGTCCAACAATTTAGTTGTTGGTGCCAATTACCCAAATATGACGTATTACATGGGAGTGCTGAAAAGTTTTCGACCTACCAAACATACAAGACATTTTTTCTTAAAATCTATTTTTATTTTTCTACATAGTCTCTTTGTAATTCTACACACTTCTCCCAGCGATGCTCCAATCTCTCTAACCCATCCAAATAGTACTCGGCGCTTTTCTCTGCAAAATAACTGTTCACGAAGGTGATTGCCTTCTCATGTGACGAAAATCTCTGTCCGAGAGTAATTTTTAGATTAGGGAACAAAAAGAAATCGCTTGGGGCTAGATCTGGTGAGTAAGGCGGATGGTCAAGCAATTCAAATCGTAATTCGTGGATTTTCGCCATCGCAACCGCTGAGGTGTGAGACGGCGCGTTGTCTGGGTGAAACCGGATTTTCTTTTTCTGCAAATGTGGCCGTTTTGCCACAATTTCGGCCTTCAGTTGGTCAAGTAATGATGCGTAGTATGCTCCTGTAATGGTTGTTCCTTTTTGGAGATAATCGATTAAGGTAACTCCATGACTATCCCCAAAAAACTGTCGCTATCACTTTGCCACCTGGAAAAACTGTTTTTGCTTTTTTTTGGAGCCGATTCCCCCTTTGCAGTCGACTGTTTTTGACTGTATTTTTGTTTCGGGCGTACAATGGTGTATCCCAGTTTCATTGACAGTAATTAATTGGCGTCAAAACTCGGATTTATTGCGCCTAAACTGCATCAAAAGAGCGTTGGAACTGTTCATTCGAACACGTTTTTCGTCTAACGTGAGCAAACGCGGCACCCAACGCGCGGACAGTTTTCTCATGCCTAAATCTTGATTTAATATATGCTACAAACACGTTCTTTGGACATTTTCATGGCCTCTGCTATCTCTCTCACTTTAATTCGGCGGTCGTCTAGCACCATTTGGTAAACTTTAGCGATGTTATCATCAGTTGTTGCTGTTTTGGAACGTTCCGACCGTTCATCGTCTCCCAAGCTCTCACGACCACGTTTAATTTCAGCTGCCCAAAATATCACTGTGGTATATGAATGTGCAGAGTCCCCATACAGAGAGTCCAACTCATCTTTGACTTGCGTAGGCGTGTTGCCTCTCAAAAACAAAAATAATGACAGCTCGAAACTCAATTTTGTCTATTTTCACAAAAAACACTCAGATCGTTTCACTCAAACGACTGCCAAATAAAAATGACGCATCCTAAATGGCTGAAATGTTGGTGAGTAACTGTCAAAAGATGCACAACTACATTCACTAGCTTTTATTGACAAGTGCAGCTATCCTCACGTTGAGGTCGGAAACTTTTCAGCTCTCCCTCGTATATGGTATAAAAATATTCCCTTTATTAAACTTTTCATGACTGACATTGTTTTATTCCTTTGCTCATCCTATCAAGATTGCCCTGCTCTGATTGAATGTGAATTAGAGGCATAAACAAAATTCAGGTTGACTCCATTGTCTCGATGTAACTGTGAACTATAAATTTATCTTAAATTCACCTCCGTGATTTCCATTCCACACGCATGTAAATATATATATATAAAGGGTTTTCCAATAGGGACTAGACACATTTTTTCCGGTACCATGATGAAAATATTGAGTTTACTGAATAAATTGACAGTTACAGTTTGATAATTAGTGAGAGGGTCACAAATTAAATTCAAAGTTGTCAAGTCCCTATTAGAGAACCCGATATATATATGTTATATATAAATTTATATAAATTTATATATATTAACAATGATTTAGCATTTAGGTAAGTCTACTTGAGTAGTATTCATATTTTTCAATCTTAGTTACTCTACACTAGTACTATTAAGAACACCATTGCAATAAGGAAGTGTCAGACATGTCTTATTGACTTGAAACAATACCCGCGGCCGATTTATTAACACATAATCTTACTCGAACGCAGATGATTATATTAAGACCGCACAGCCGTCTCCGGACCTCCTTCTTATTATGGCTTCATCTTTTTGTAGTTAACTTTGTCTACACGCATTCTGTAGAATCCTCTCAATGCTTGTGTAACATAACAAGCACCAGTCTAACATCCTTACAGATCTCTGACTTCCCTAGGCTGGCTGGAGTTAATAGTGTTATTTCTTATATAAAAAATATTAATTCGTTCCTTATGTCAGTCGACTCTACATCTAGTATTCTTACAACTGATTGGGTTAAGTTTGATGATCCGTAGTTTTTTCATTCCTCATGAAACCTCGCTTGGCATCTCGCTGATTATAAGTTGTTAGTCGTGGGACGCAGTGATAAGTTTAATCGCTGTGGTGATAGTTGTGAGTTATACTTCAGCGATATGGGACTGTTGTCTTTTAGCTCTTATTTGTGTCGTGACTTGGGCGAGTCATACTTCAGAGGGTATGTGAATGTTATTGATAGGTGAGTCATACAGGAATGTTATTATGACTTCAATGTTCGTGTGGCGGTTCCGCCAAACCCCACTGTCTATTTACCGTAAAACAACCATAACATTCAGCCAATTTCTTAACTTCACTAATGCAATCGCATTAGTACCTGAAAATGCTTCACGCATTATATACATCAGCTCCTCAATAGTATACTGGTTAGTATACCCGCCTGTCACGCGGGAGACCGGGGTTCGATTCCCCGTCGGGGAGCCTCTGGCGCAAGACTAATGACCTTGCCCGGAAAAAACAAATCATTATGGAAAATTTAACAAGCCTCAGGATTTGCTAAATAAGGCCAAGACCGGTTCCAGGTTGTAGTGCCGATGATGATGATTATATAGATCAAATCTATAATCTTAAAGGCCTTGTAAAGAAAACTTACCTTTTCGTGCATCTCTTCGCATACAATTTTCCGTAAGATTTCTTTCTTTGCTTATCTGGAATTCCGAACCAATTCGGCACCTTCGGTACCAGACAATTCCTGTAAACAAAATGATTGGATTTGCATACAATGTAACCGTCATGACAGGGACCATAAATATTGCGCCGTCTATTTTCCCAGCCGCGCCATGTGTACAACAACGTTCCCTACATACACATTGGCTGGCGACTTACACCCTAGGGACCAAAGCAAATACGCATTCCGCGTCTCTTGCATCAATTAAATCCTACAACATATTCAAATGCAAATAGGAATTCAATACCTACCCTTACTAGCGATGCCATAAACACAATTTCCCTGTAACCTAGATAAAACCCATTAGCACATTTCCACATCGCATCGTCGTCTCTTTGCTTAGCCACGACGCACATTTCCAAGAAAGATCGTATCCCATGAATGCACTTTATGCCCTTTCTTTATTCTAGGTTCGTTCTCATCCATGAAAGAACCATGCACACATACCACCATGATCACGATTAGCGAGTGAGCTCTGCACGAGCAAGATTTCGCTGAGTCGTATTGCATCCATTGACCGAGACGGTCACATCGCCGCCTACCGTACCGTCCGTCGGTACGGTGCGTACATACAGAGTCGAGTATGAGTCGAATGTTTACTTCACCAGTCCCTCTTAATTGTCTTTTTCGCGAACGCGTCTATTTGAGTGTTTGCAATCGCCGTGTCGAATATTATATTCGCTGCAGTCTTCGAAGATTGTGTTTTCTTTATTGACTTCATAATGTAACTTTCACGCAGTGCTACCGTAAAATGTTAGTATCCAATAAGAAAATAAATTAACAATAAAAGAACCCTTAATAATAGAAGAAAAGTGTGTTTCATATTTTTACTTGTCCTGTGTTGGTGTCCTTTTGTGTCGGCGGAACAACGGGTGAACCTTGGCGCGTGAACAATTTATGATGGAGGAGGAAGTGAACGGAGTGCCCGCGTATTGGCACAATACTTCCTTCCCACAGTCACAAATCAGAAGATAGAGGCAATGACAAATCACATCCTCCTTTTTCATTTTGCATTTTTTGGAAATAAGATACATATAATATTTAGTAACATAAGTAAGGTTTGAGATTTTTTATTATATATAAATTTTAAATATTCTTTTTAAATCTTATCTTCTGACTCTTTAGAAGTAGTTTACAGTCTGCGTATTTTTGTAACAAATGGTGCTAGTCCGGTTTTGTCACTATTGGAGTCATTCACACATATGTGTGTCAAATGTCGTTTAACATCTTAAGCTTCCTTCTTAACAAAAGATTGAGCTATTTGGTTGAGTTTTGAAAATTTTACAAGCTGAACATGAAAGACCAAACGGTGCACTTTCAACATAATTTATCGTTTTACTCCCGAAAATGAACGCGCGTCAAGCTTGTGAAAAATTGCGAGAAGTTTACGATGTCGATGCTCTACAAGAACGTCAGTACCAAAACTGATTCAAGAAATTCCGTGCTGCTTATTTTGATAACGACAAAATAGAGGTATTGATCAAGTCAAACTTACGTTACACGACGCAAGAGATCGAATAAACATTGACGATCCGTCGAAAAAGGCTTTACTTCCGCTTAAAGAAGCTTGGGTATGTTAGCAAGCTCGATATTGGTATTCCTACTAAACTCAAAGGAAAGTTCATTTGACGACACATATAATCATCTGCGATATGATGGTGAAACGTGAAGAAAATGATTCTTTTTGAAAAGAATGATAATTGATAATAAGAAATGGATTGTTTACAACGTCGGGAGCTTACTTATAAAGAAGTGGTGTTCCATTACGACAATGCGAGACCACATACATCTGTGTCATCCTGTCAAATTTAATTGGAACTTGGATAGGATGTGTTGTCCCACTCGGCATAATCGCCCGACCTTGCGCCGCCAGACTGCCACTTGTTTCGCTGCCTTCAAAACTCCTTGCGCGGAATACCATCATATCGTGATGAGGCTGTAAATCAGCACCTTGTTCTGTTTTTTGACAATCAAGTAAGAGTTTTCTATGAATGGAGAGCTATGAAGTTCATCGAAAAATAGCAAAACTTCCTTAAACAAAACGTGAAATATATCTTAGATTGATCTCTGTTTTTTATATAAATAAATGATTTTGGAAAATATACAAAAAGAATATACAATAACTTTTTACTCATCCCGATATTTATAAGTGTCGGCGTACAATATTTAATTATTTGGAAACCATAATTAAATGTAAATTGGAGATTAAATATCGCCGTCTAAATATCTAAATGAATTTGACTCTTTAGTATTAGGTAGTATAATTTTTTTTAATTATGTATTTTATTTAATTTATGTTATGAATATAATCTCTATCTAAATGAATTTGACTCTTTAGTATTAGGTAGTATAATTTTTTTTAATTATGTATTTTATTTAATTTATATTATGTTCTTACAAATGTTTTTTTATTTTAAATTTTTCGCAAAAAAGGAAAAAAAATAAATAAAACATACTTAATTATAATCGCCCCTATTTTTCTCCGCAAAAATATATGGTCATAAAGGAATTTAGACTAAAAAACAAAGCAGAATGTCTAGTATGGATTTCGGCTTAAATTAAAAGAAACAGAAAATCGTTGATCCAAATTTTAAAACAATTATTTAGTAGCAAGACTTCTTAATTCCAGATCGAGGCTTTTTCAAGTACATTCTTAAACAGGTCTTTTCATATACATAACAGGAATAATAACATCAATCGTTCTTTCTTACTAGTTTTAAAACACTTATCTTACGTAAGAAATTTATATTATAGAATATGGACATAAGAAAAAGGTAAGTCTTATATTCCCTTGTTCTAAAAAATCGGCTGTATACTTCTTTTTTTAATGGGATCAATGTTTTATGGAAGCTGAAGATACATATTTATTGAACCATTTCTGGTTGTCGTCGGTCAGGTAGTAGTCATTTTCGAAATGGCATAAAGTAATTTATTCAACTTGTTTTGGCTTGACGCCTGTTTATTTGTTTTTTCCATGTACAGATTATCGAGTCGTGACTATACGAAATTTCTTAATAACCTGTGATTGGATTGTAGTGATGAGGGTGGACAAGAGGTTCGAGACAAGTACACAATACCCCGGTAGGTAACCCAGTCTTACTTCGGTAAGAGTGTGAATTGTGACTTGATTAACTGAAGCTGACCGCATAGGAGAAAGACAACTTTGTCTTATTTCACCACTTTCAGCAAGTGGCAATGATCTTGAATTGTATTTTTTTTTTTGAGTAAAGCAATATATTGCAATACGTGTTGGTAGATTGGGGTTTTGTCGTAACGCCGGGTATACGATTTTTGGCTTTGCCGTACAACTGCATGTTTCGATTATTTAACATGGTTTACTCTATTTCGGACTTTGGCCGGAATATTCGCATAGTTAAAAATATTTGGAGGTTGCAGCGACTATGTGGTGTACATTTTAATCAAATAATATCAAGAGCATGGAGTAAGGAATGTTCATGCATTTCATCAGCGTTACTGATTTTCATTAGTCACGGTTTTGGTTGGATAGCAATAATAACATAAGATTTTGTAACGGCTTATTGGCTGACTTGAAGATTTTTATTTAAAATAAGATTGAAATGCAGTGGAACTAGATTGGCATTATAAATCAACGCCTACGCAGTTTAATATTTAAAGCATTGTTTCTATTCTATTACATTTACTGGTCTGTAAGAACTCTAAAGTTCATAACCTCACTAACTCGACTACATCATCGTTCCTTGTTTCACGCATTTTCCCTCCACTCTTCGAGATCTGATTCGATTTTCTCAAGGTCACGTCTCCCATCTAGTATAAGTTGTTAATTCAGGAAAGTCCCCAACGTATCGGAATTAAGTTTAGTTTGAGTAATTTATTACTGGTTTACAGAAAAACCAGCCAAGTTTATTTTCTGGTGATTCTGTTATCTTTTTTGATTTGAATTCGTAGAAAATACTTGGTATTTCAGTTGGGTGTCCGCTGTAGGGTTAAATACTAAAGAATAAGTATTAACGAGTTACGAGTAATCAACGAGTTACGAGTAATCAACGAGTTACGAGTAATCAACGAGTTACGAGACAGACAAGAGACCATTTTTGTTGGTATTTTTGTTTTATTTTAATATCTAAAAAAGGACAAAGAAGTTGAAGGAGGCTGATTTGAAAGGCATACAACATTACTTACTTTGTTGCTTATTGTGATCAACACGCGAGATTGGCTATCGAGTAAGTAGCAGTGCATTTGCGTGCTTCTGATGTTAATGCTACTGGTCTTCAGTTTCGCAAAGGATTCACCGCCCATAGTTCTCTCTCCTTATAGGCAATAAATGCACTGGTTTTATTACATAAAACGCCTTCATTAGCTAAGGACAACAGTCTTTGTGAACCGTCATGCAATTTCTGCTATGATATGTATGTTCGAGGATATATGACAGCTTATAACTATCACGCATTCAATATCATCTGAGCCAATGTGTTGTCCGGAACGCCACCTTTTTATATTGTAGTATATTGTTATGCCTGCTGAGAGGTAAACGTAATAAATTGAAATTTACACAAAGGCACTCGTCGGGCCAGTATCTGAGTCGGGTCCTCGACTACTGGCGTTTCCTTCGGAGATCTGAGAAAGTTATCCAACGGTGGCCAATATTTGACTTCCTGTCAAATTGATATTGTAGTGGAGCTGGGAATCCCGAAAAAATATGCCGCCCTCATTCAAATTTGCATGAACGAAAACAAAGGGCGAGTTAGAATAAAAAACCGCCTTTCAGAACCATTTAAAATCCGGGACGGACTAAAATGGGGCGATGGCCTCTCACCATGTCTTTTTAACCTTGTGCTCGAGTATGTTGTGGGATAGCACGTTTGTGTGCCGACTTTGGCACTGGTTAACTCCTACTCCACGGATTGCTCCACCGAATTTGATGCAATAAAACACTGGTTACACTGTTGGAATTTTGTCATTTATTGTAACTACTGGTCGGTGTTTTTTGCATTGTATTATACATTAATTCAATTTTTAATGGCAGCGACACAGGACACACGCTTCACAATTGAAAGAGTCTTGACTTGTGTATACTTAACTTTTAAATTTCGAATATCAAACAGTTAATTACTTATACATTGTTTGTTGCTTGTCTTTTATTTTTTGGTATTATTTATTTATTAATTTTTACTAAACTATAGAACACGTAAACACACTCGACGTCACTCGCGCAGGCGAACTCCACCGTATCTCGAACTCGTCTTAGGGCGCACTCCAGGAGACTCGACCCCTTTAAAACTATTTGATCGACTAAACCACTTTTTTGCGCGGATCACCTTGTTGGCTCGTGATGCGAGTTCATGGGTGGTCGAACCGTGGGAATAAAAATTCATTAAAAAGCATCTTTGGGATTAGGATGCATTTGGGATAATTACACAATGATGGTTGTAAATGCAGGCAGACAGGGGTTCTGCTGATTGTTTTCATAATCCACTTCGGTTATCTAGTATGGCAACCGAAATGTTTTCCTTTTAGAACAATGCTGAGATGCATTGATGTATGCGGTACTGGCGTACCGAATTTCTTCTAGGGAAATTTATATAACGCGTTAATTGCGTGACTGTCCTTGATGGGCAGATGCTTGATGTTGGATGCTATTTGCATAACCGAAAGGTAATGAAATTGGTGGGAGAATGCTTGGGGAAGTTATTGCGCTTGCATGGTAAAAATGATGAAATTAGTGGAGCTTTAGGAAGGAAGATTTGGAGGTAGGTTGAAAAAGGTAGCAGTGGTGTTAGTAGAAACGCCACAATGTCATCAGAAAGGTACAAGACGACAACATGGCCGGATCATCCCTGAACGGGGTCACACAAGTGCTCGCATATGCGGATGAAATCGCCGTTCTGGGCGATAATCTAGAAACTGTAAGTAAAAACAGTGACATCATCATGTTGTATTCTTGTAGGGGTTTGGTTTCAGGAAGCGTGTCTCCTGGTCCTTAAAAGAACAAGGCGGTCTCTTAAAATTTGACCGCTCCTGAAAACTTGTCCCACAAAAGGGGTCGTTGCCGTGCTTCCTCTGATCCAGAGGGAAGAGCAACGTCCTTAATGGGGCCTCAGGCCTTGTCTCCGCTGGTTTTCCGTGGGGGCCAGGTGATACTTCAATCCTGTAAATTGTATCTTTTCTTGAAGATCCCACGGCGGTGCTTACCCGGTGTGAGGTAACAAAATGAAAACAAGGTTTTGTTTCGTTTCCTTAACCATAAGCGTTTTTATTCAAGTTTTTACTTTGGGATTTCTTCCTACTGGTATTACTCCCGTGGGGAGGAAGTATTGTGCCTAACACGGACACTCGCTTCACTTCCTCCTCCATCATAATTCCGCCGAAAACAGTTCACCGGACACAACGACAGGACAAAAGTTAAACACACTAATTTATTGTCACTAAGGTTCCGCGGGAAAGAAAGTCAAACGCACTGCCCACCAAAAGAAACAAAACAAGTACATCGTCTCAGCATACCGTCCATCAGAGGTAAAACCAAATGAAAACACTTGCGGCTTGTCGTCCGTAATTTATAACTTTTATTTTATCGGTAATTAAAGCACGCACGGTGCGGACTTAGTTTTAATTAATTTTAATATGGATTAAGCACTGCGACACGACTCTTAGATACCACACCGTGCCGGCGCCGGTACGGTGGATGGCGGTGACCCGGCCGCCTTGAAGGTTGGAAAACGACTCAACCGATATCCTCTCCAATAAGGATATCGTTTTTACCTAACACCAGAGACACGTAAAGTCTCTCTTGGTGGTATAGGAAACCAGACCTTGTGATAAAGGTCATGGTAGTATGTGTGGTGATCGTTCAGATCGATGCTATTCACACTTGCTTGACAGAGTGGAACAACGAAACAAGCAGGCGGCAAAGACAAAAGGGAAAAATGACCAAATGCGCCGTTGGTAATGCGGGTCATTGTTTACACGATGCCTCGTCGCTATTATCGACGTTGGGAGAAAAAGGTGCTAAAAGCAAATTGGATGTTTATGGCATCTCTGGCTGCAGTAGAAACCGGGTTCATATTTGCATTAGGAAATGCTAGAGAATTTGGTTTCGGCGTCTATTGCGCTAATTATATGCAGCTGCTTGGGTTGTTTATTGATAAGACCAACAAAAAAGGTTAAAGGGCAATGTGTATGAAAAGGTACATGACGCGGCTGGGAAAATAGACGGCGCAATATATATGGTCCCTGTCATGACGGTTACATTGAATGCAATCCGAATTATTTTGTTCACAGGAATTCATCTAAGGAAATTTGACTGGCGACGTAGGTGCCGAAATTGATTGGAAATTCCTGGTAAGCTAATAAAGAAATCTTAAGGAGCAGTGGTATGCGAAGAGAATGCATGAAGGTAAGTTTTCTTTACAGGGACTTAAAGATCATAGATTTGATCTCTTAAATGCGTGCAGCATTTACAGGTACTAATACTGTTGCATTACCAAACTTAAGGGAGTAGGGTAGTAGTTTTGGGGGTTTTTCAGGTAAGTAGACCGTAGGGTTTGGCGGAACCGCTACACTCCTCATATACGGCCCTTTCTCCTGGGGTACTTCCTTTCAGGACAATTATTACGGTTTAACTGCGGCCCGGAGATCACTTCACTATTCCTTTATAAAGGAAAAAATATTGAGATTTGTATCTCAAAAGTGTACAATTTCGTACAAAAATCCCGATTTTGTTATGCTGAGCGAGATGCTCAGTGTTTACTTTAGATAAGAATTCAATTTCTTGAATTCTTATGAAAATATTGCGCAGATGTGGGAATGTATCTGCTTTTGGTTTTTGTTTGTTTTCCTGAATGGAAAATTTTCAGATAGAGATAATGATCTCTGAATTTTGGATTTGGGTGATGCTGTGGAGCAAATGTAGAACAATAAACGAATATTAGATTCGTTTATAGCGAATTTGATTTTAATTCAAGATTTTGGATTTAATTATGCCGTGGGGGCAAATGTTATGCGATAAACGAATGTTTGATTCGTTTATTGCGAATTTTGGATAATTTTAAAACGGAGGAAGTTAGAGTCGCCAATACAGATCGAATTTTGTGTAATTTAGATTCAAGCTTGCAAAACATATGATCATTCAAGGACCTTAGTTTGACCTTTTGGCTATTGAAAAAATCATTGTAAATATAACACACCGAATTTTGTGTAATTTAGATTCAAGCTTGCAAAACATATGATCATTCAAGGACCTTAGTTTGACCTTTTGGTTCCTCCCTAATTTGCTTCCTCCGTTTTAAACTTATATAATAACAGACGATTTTAACTTTACAATACACACAATTTTGGATAATGTTTGGGTTATTGTGGGTTTTGATAAGATTATACATTTTAGCGTATTATTGCTAGGATTTGGATGTAGAAATGGGGGAAAAGGGTAGTAGGGCTTTTTGGAGCACTATAATCATGCAAGCGGCAGAAGAGGTGGGCCAGTGGCGTCTCTAACAGATACACACGCAATTCACAAGCAAATTAGGGAAGAACACCGAACGAAAATCGACTAAGAAAATACATTAGAGCCGTATACCATAGCGATAACGTAACAATTCACATCAGTGGAGTATAGACGAGTTTAAAAATCAAATTCTAAAAATCGGCCAGTAGCCTGATGTGTTACGCTTCGGTTCAATTTTTGGTGATTCTAACTGTCATAGCGTCAGTTCGAATCACACGTTCTTCACTATCATTCCAACGCTATAGGCCTAGAAATAAATGAAGACAAAACAAAATACACGATCACGGCGAAAGCAGGTGGACCTCAGGGGACACATATAAACGTCAGAGGCAAGATATTTGAAAAAGTTAAAGAATTTAAATATCTGGGAACGTTACTGACGGCCAGTAACGAAATGTCGAAGGAAATTAACAAAAGACTGCATTCCGGTAACGCTAGTTGGCACGCAGTAAGTAATCTGCTGAAATCCAAACTGCTGTCACGTAACATGAACCTCCGTGTCTATGAAACCATAATCACGCCGATTGCTCTATAGGAATGCGACACAAGGGCTCTCACAAAACGGGAAGAAAACAAATTCCGCGTATTCGAGAATATAGGTTTAAGGAGTATCTTTGGAGGTAAATATGACGAGGAGGCAGGACAATGGAGGAAACTCCACAACCACGAATTGGAAGAGCTCTACCGCAAACCTACAATAGTGAGCGTAATCAGGTGACGATAATTAAGAAGGGCTGCGAATGGGTAACGATAGGGCCGTGCGTAGAATTTTTGACGGTTGACCAACGGGAAAGAGACCGGTAGGACGGCCGCGACAGAGATGGGAGGAAAATGTTAGGTTTCACCTTGAGGAGATCGGATCGGGTGGTCAAACGTGGAAGGAGAGTGCAGGCCAATAATTAGTAATAGTAGTAATTCCAATCAAAAAGTTTGTGGATTATCCCAAAAACCTTCAATTCAATCGCTATGGACTAGGGACGCGTTTAACAGAGTTTTATATACAACAGCATCTCCGCCAAAATACTACTGTTCCGCCAACAAGCGGGAAACTATTAAAGAAGGAAAGGGATCAGATCGGCTGTTAAGTGAGTATAACTAGCCGTGGAGATTCGAACAGCAGCCACATGAGTACACCCACTTAAACAGATAAATTATTGTGCAAACAATTTAGTTACATATGCCATTCAGTCCTGGAGTTTTTGGCATTTTGATGTTGCCAGCAACTCTTTCAATTTCCTCTGAAGTTACTGGACTTCGTCACTAGAGAATAAGCTGGTCGCAATAACGTTCGTCAGTTCAGAGCTTTTGATATGCCTTGAGACGAGACATGATCCATTTGTATGTACCACGCTAGACGTTGTTTTCGACTTTCTGTGTTAATTTTTTGAAAGTCGAAGTCCTATTTCTTTTTATAGCCTTTTCCATTTGGCTTCTAATTTCCTTAACCCTTATGTCAATGACCGGGTACCCGGGTACCCATTTCGATTTTTTAAAATGTCAATTTGAAAGTAAAAAAAAATGTTTTTTCATTGAAATTTCGTAATTATCATTCAGAAACGTTTGAATGGAGATGATCTAAGACATGGGACCGAAATTCGTCTACTAGGCCGAGCAAGTGTGAAATTGCGACGAAATGATTACTGTCGGTAAAGTTGGTCATTGACATAAGGGTTAATTGGTTATGAAGCAATTGGTATTTGGGCCGTTTTCTGTAGTGCTCTGCTGTCCGACGCATTTTGGGGCATACACTTCCTTTTCCCGTCAGTATGGTTTTGGCTATTTCTTGTGACTTTCTTGAAATAGCTGCGTCGCATATAGCAGTCGGACTTTACTCTATATACGTTGTTTGCTGTTCGGCTGGACCTTGTGTTATTTCCAAATTCTACCTCGTGACGTCCAACACGGCTTCATCAAACATTGTATCGCTCGCGCTGCGCATTTGTACTTATGTGGGTCCGATTATGTCTTGTTATGGCTTGGAAAATTATTGCGAAGTGGTCGCTATTTGGACACACTCCACTTGAGTATCCCTAACAAAGAGATACTATCGAAGGAGAAGTTAATATCAACGCGCTTCGTTCATTATAAAACACGCATTTATAACTTTTATTTAGCAGGACCACGCCTAGTAGGACGTTTCTCATTCGCCTATTTACCTCACCACTCGTAAGTCCATTTATAGAAATCTCCAGTTACGACAACTTGGTGCTTTTCTCTTGTCACTCGTACCTAGTCGTTCATTAAGTACTCGAATTCGCCTTTTTTAGACCCATGGCGCTACGATTACTTTTTTATTATTGCTCAAACAAATCGTATATTCTCCCAACTACCTGCTTTTTGTATAGCATCTTGTCTCCATCGATCTACATTAGGGAGATTTTTATTAGGGTGGTTCACAAGTAAAATTTCGACATAGAATGCATCTAATGACTTTTGAGCCAAATACATTAACTGTTAAGGTTTATTTGGATGTACTTAGGCAGTTTTAATTTTTTTTCATTCCTGTACCGCTCTTGTCCATGCAGGACATTTGGGACAACCCAGATAGTACTGTGCTCGTTGCAGTTTTTGACGCCATACGTGCATATTACGTATTTTGATGGCTCTGAACATATTTTTGCCAGATGTCCTTTCTTATCACACCTCAGGAAGGTTCCCAATCGGTAATTTTCATTTTTGCACTTTCAACATCGTGTTCAACTTATCTGCGTCATCATCCATCCCATCAATAATACGTCACATTTTCGACACGCGGCAGTGGCCTGATGCGTTGAGCTTGGGTTCTATCTTTTAGTGATTCTAACGTCGGTTCGAATCACATGTTCTTCACTATCGTCGTAAACGCTATAAGGTCCTTATCGACTAATTACTATTCTTGTTTAGTATTTCATTTTCATTTTTAAAACATTTTTTATTTTTCTTTTTATATTCTTAATTTCTAAATTAAAGGCTAGACAAAAAATGCTTAAATTCTAGCTTAATTATCTTATATAATAACTTACTGGTCCTTCGCAGACGCTCTAAGCTAAACATTACTTAACATTTGTATAATTTGCCTTTCGGCGACAGAACTTTGTGGCAGTACTGATAATTAGTTGAAATACAAAGAAAAATTTGAAAAACTTTGTCAATTTTTTTGTTTTTTTTTCTTAAAATATAACTTACTTAACTTACCCAATTTTTTTTTTTTTTTTTTTTTTTTTTTTTTTTTTTTTATGTAAAATCACTTAGCTTAACTTAACTTAAATCTTATACTACCCTAATTCTAGAAAAGCTAAGTCTATGTAAGCTAGCTGATGATAGTGTGATTCTATACCGACTTTGGTATCCAGGTCTTTATATGCCATTCAACCACCAGAACTGTTGACGCTGTCTAATACTATCGTCCCGGTCTCTGTGGGAGATAGCCCTACTGAAGCGCAGGAGCTCTTCTTCGGTGCGCGTTATTTCCCGGTCGTAGCACAATCGCCCGTCTACAGATGATCTACTTACATGATAGATCAGCGGAATTCCGGATCTATCCTGTATAAGCCCTTTCATGTCCAAGTCAAGGAACGCCTCTGGTGGAACAAAACCGTTGCGACGCACGCTCTCATAGTACAAGGTGTTTGGATAATAGGCCCCGAAAATTAGGTCATTGGACGAGCTTATTGCTCTCGCAATATGTCCTCTGATTAATTTAATCATAAAATTATCCACCCTATTTATGCAGGCTTCATTATATAAAGTCTCATTTGAGTAGTACTTTTTGTATTCCGATTCCGGTGTTCGATATAATCTGAGACAGGTTCTCAGACACTTCCTTTCGAACACCCGAATCTTTTCCATCAAATTTGGACCTATGTTAAACCATACTGGACAGCCATATATGAGCATTGGCCTGATTAGCGTCATGTAGCATATGACTTTTACCCTGCTGTCAAGTTGGCTACTGTGAAATAGCCTCCTTGTCATAGCAAACGTTTTTCTAGCCTAGACCAGAGCAGCCTCTACATGTCTGTTGAAATACAGATATTGGTCTAGCCAGATGCCCAGGTATTTAACTAAACTCTTAGTTTCCAGTTTATCTCCATGCGGTCCCACGATAACTAGCTTTCGCCAGTTTTTCCTTGTGTCGTTCGTGGCTTTATATAATGGGGTTCGAAATAGGATGGCTTCACATTTCTGGAAGTTGATCTTAAGTTTCCAGTCATTGCAATAGCGCTGCACTTTGTTGAAGTCTCGCTGTATTAACCTATTTATAATCGCAACTTTCGGAGCTGTTCTGTAAATTATGAGATCGTCTACGTATCCAATAGCCTGCGGAAGTGCATCTAATAAGTCGCTAATGTAAATGTTAAAAGGAATCGGAGAGAGTACCGCACCCTGTTGCAAGCCATTCTTGATATTATACGTTTTATTAGAGGTCACATTACCATTTTTGACCACGAACTTCCTGTCCTTTAACATATCGTAAAGTACATATAGTAACATAAAGCCTTATGTATGCCATGTCTGACCAGTTTGTAATATAACCCTTCGATCCAGACGGTATCAAAGGCTTTTTCCAAGTCGATCAGACAGGCACCTGTGCATTGGTTCTTGCATTTATTCCATTGTATGTCGGAGACCAGTTTACCTGCGGCATGTGTGGTTTCATGACCCGCCTTAAAGCCAAACTGGTTATTTGGAATAATGTTGTTGTCGTCTACCCATTTTACCAGAGCTTTGTTAATGGCCTTTTCAAATACTTTACTGATGCTTGGGAGTAAACTTATCGAACGCATGTTCATTGGGTTTGTACAGTCTTTGCCCTTTTTTGGGATGGGCTGCATGATGACCGTTTTCCAACGGATGGGAAAGTATGCATTATCCAACGCGTTGTTAAACAGGACCGTATATATATCTATTGCCATTGGGTTCTTGAGTACGATGTTAAGTACTCCATCTATTCCCACTGACTTTTTGCTTTTTAATGAGTCGAAGATACTCTGGATTCCTTCCCTTGTGATTAAAAGGCTATTAGCCCCACCACTGGCATTAATGTCAATTTACAGATTATCGCCACTGAATTCGGTAAAACCCGTATTCTCCGATTGCCAATGTGAAATTTCATTTTGGAGGTGCAGGTGATTCAGTAGAATTCTGTCCTCCAGGTCGTGATTTCGACGAATGCTTTCATTCACCTTGTACATTTCCTGAAAGACAGCTCCCACAGCGTTCACGTTTTCCGAAGGATCTTCGATCACGAAGAGCTCACTATTGAGGATAGCGTTCTCTGTATCTATGCGAGTGTTGGTTGGCAGCTGCTAGTTTACCTCAGTACGTGGAATTTGGAGACACTAAATCTCGTTTTCATTATTTCTCCCGAATATTTTAATTATTTGTGGGAACATGTTCGGGTTATTAGTTTTTATAGCCCGAATTCTGTTGTTCCAATACATATTTGTTGCTAATCTATAATAAGCTTTAAGTAATTGTTGGAGGTTTTTTAATCGGGATTTCAGTGATATTATCTCCTGGTCTTGTCTGTCTGTAAACTGTCTGTGTAATTGTTTTAGTTTCGATAGCAGTCTGCTCCTTTTCTTGTGGAGTGCGTTTATTGTTGTGTTTCTGTACATCTTTATGTGATCTGTAACTGTTGTTTTGTCCATTGTTCGTTTTACGGTTTCGTCCATTTGTTGGATGTATTTGTCGATTTCGTCATTTGTCAGGTTTCTGTTTACTGGCAGATTAAAGTCATTTGAACGAAGTTCTCTTGTTAATGATTTGGTGAACCGCGGCCATCGCATTGCCACGTAGTTATAGGGTTGCGGGATCACGAATTTGTGGCGGATCTCCCCACATTATCCAAATGTCTTTGAGTTATGTGTCACCAGGACACGGGTTCGCTACACTTTGACGCCCTACACTCAATAATCACTGGCGCAACAGGACAACTAGTGGTTGATCCTCCTACGTCAACCCTCCGAACACACAACTGCAATCTGACTCCCAAATAAAACGTCGACTTGGTTCCTTAGTGATTCTAATTAGTGTTTATTCCAGATTAAGATATTCAAGACTTATGTCACTAGTGGTTCATTGAACACTTGTTAGAAGAATTATAAAAATGTAAATTATTCCGTTCAAATTGATAGACACTTAGATAGAATATTAGATATTTACAGTGTTTCTGGATGATAATTCAATCCTTGCTTAAGATGTACTTATCCACTATAATTCATTGAACACTTGTTAGAAGAATTATGAAAATGTAAATTATTCCGTTCAAATGGAAAGACACTTATTAGACAGAATATTAGATATTTACAGTGTTTCTGGATGATAATTCAATCCTTGCTTACGCTGTATATCCACATTAGTATGAGTATTGTACAAAAACTAAACAAACGTCACATTTTTAGAGAAAAATACTACCGCGTATAAATAAAGAGGTTGTAATATGATAATAATATGTTTAGTGAATTGAACGACCTTTGGTTTTTTTAAATTTGTCAAGTATAATACATTTCGGGAAGGGTACCACACCAGTCAAAAAAACGATTTCTAAAAAAACACATTTGAAATTTGTATACTAAGGACAGCTAGTGTGCGTTGCACTTCGATTTGAATAAAGATCGATTTAGATTCATATAAGCGTGACTCTATGAATATATTTGAAACTGTTTTGTTTTTATGAATTCCTTTATAAGATTTTGAGAAAGTTATTCTATTATGTTAAGCAACGATTTAAAGCAACGATTTTTCAATTTAAATATGTGGCCGGCATCCCAATAATCTAACTGCGTATTCATGGACAGAGCACAAGGTTTTTAAGGTGTAAAATTAGATTTCACCGGCACGGTAATACATAGTGTAATCTAATAACTTCATGCAATTTAGATGAAACAGGCTGTTGGAACAATAATTTCGCGAATTTCTACTCGACCAAGGAGAACTCTGATCCCTTTGTTTTTCAAATAACTTAATGAGTATCCAAGGAAAATGTGTTTATTTATGTTAAACTAATTGATGTACTTTCGGTGTGAATTTGATTTCTTAAACTAATTAGTTTTCAGCTGATTAAGTTTATGGCAAACGACGAGAGATAATGTTGCAACAATTAATCGGAGAAGTCTTTGCATGTTATTATTAAGCTTGTGGAATATGAAAAACCGAAAATACTCTCTTCGTTCCACAAAATGTCAAACTACTCACAAAGTCGTATTTAACTTAAGGGTGTACAATGGCCCAATACTCATCGTTGTGTCTGTGTACCCAGCAGATTACTGGAATACCATGGTACTCCGACTCTCCTTTCAATTCATCGCTTTGTTATATATTATATCGGATACGGTTATCTGACTAAAGCTCGACATTGCTTACGGTGGTTCTCTTCGTTTGGTTTGGGTTCATCTGCGGTTTGAAATTTTCCTTTACGTAAGACCCTGGGTTGTTTGAACTTTTTATTACGCATTTGATAACACGAAATGCTAAATATGTTACTTCATATTGAGTAGGCTGCTTGATTTTTGTCATAGTGGCCACCATCCGGATTACCGGAATGTTTTTTTTTTTTGTTAAACCTCTACTACAATAATATATTTAAATGTACTAAAGCTTGAAGAATTGGTTTTTTATTTTTTTTTCTAATTTATAACCTTGATTCCTTACTTATTAATGACTGCATTGTCTTAGTAAGACAACCTGTCTTAGTAAAGGCAGCAACGGCTGTGCGATTTTGATTACCAAGCATTACACCTATAATCTTGCACATCGGATGGAGCTGATTGGTATTATTGCTACAAGCATTGGATTTAAAGACACCCGCTCGTTGCCTTGTATAGGTTCGTGGCTCTCATGTCATTGGGGAAAAGAAGCAAGACCCTGCTTCTACTTTCAGATTTGGTGTATGCGGCAGATGACACCACTGACGATATTTGCTGTACTCACGGCGTTTTGCTTAAGTTGTATTGAGGTTGCACCATCGTCTTTTGTACACGAAAGTTGTATGTTTGGCATTTAATGGGGCAGCAGAGACGTTTCCATTTACCTTTTTTGCAGGAAGCTCTGCTTAAAAGGATGACCTTCGTTCAAATTGATGTATGGGCTGACATTCAGATATTCACTGAAATCGAAATGTTATAAATTAGCTGTGCATCTTGCTGGGGGTGTGGGGAATACTATACAGTGCGGTTTTCAAGGCGTATCTAATAATAAGTAAGTGGTCTCAAGCTAAAACAGATGTTTCTCTGCCTTTGGAAAAACGTTGGAAATAATTCACAAAAAGTGAAAAAAAACATAAAACAAGACAGATGCTTATTTACATCTTTATAAGAAATACAACAACAGAAAAAAATAAGACCAAATAAATGATTTTCTATGCTTAAAATTCTTGAGAAATTATCAAGAAACTGTAATATAAAATTAGGCTGATTTTGATTTTTTTTTAATTTTAAATTTTTATTTGACTTTGAGTGTACATATTGGTTCTGGCGCAAGAGTAATGACCTTGCCCGGAGAAAACAAATCATTACGAAAAATTTAACAAGCCTCAGGACTTGCTAAATAAGGCCAAGACCGGTTCCGGTTGTAGTGCCGATGATGATGATGTACATATTGGTTATTGTCTCAACCATGTTTCTCCAAAATTTCGTACGTATCTTTGAATAAACAGAGAAGAGAAGGCTTATAAAGTACAAATTTAAGCCATTAAAAAGAAGCATACTACCCTCGACGACATTACTCTTTAGTAGGCAACCTTACTGTAGATAGCAAGCGATTCGCGTCGGTCAATGCAACAAACCTACCTTGTCACTTTTGGTTGGCTGTTATTCCTAGCTGTTGAGAATATCACAATCCAACAATAAGCAACAATTCTGTCCGGTGTGACCAGATCACTACATTGATATTTTGGATAATCTTTTATCCGCATAATGAAATAGATCTTTCTTTAAAGATATGAAATGCAAATGTCGTGCTTAATTTTTCAGCATAAACAATTTCACCTCGTTTCGAGAATAATGTTTCAACCGGAACGCGATTCTGACTGTTTAATCGCCTCTCCTCAATTTAAATTATCGTTGCTGGACGAAGTTTGTTCACTAAGTGATGTAGTTTTCTATGACCCGAAAAATGATTATATGAAGAACCTGAGAAGTTTCAAGAGATTTGTTGTTCATTTGGCGAAGCATCGGCTATTGGTCGTACCATTATAAGTACTCGTCTGACAGATTAAGAACGAACTCTGAAGAATTTGATGGTTTGTTTTATAATGAGCGTACCGTTATCCGTTCGTCTGAAGTTAACTTTTACCCGTTTGACGGGTGTTGGGAGTTTGATTTTTCATTGTGTGCAAATTAAGACTATGACGGAAAAAACTTTCAAAAAGTTCGAACTTGCCTTAGAAGGAAAAAGCGAAGGAAGCCATAACAGGTTTGACTAATGAAATATATTCAGTTAAATGCGGTGGATAGCAGTCTATATATCCGGGATCAAAACGAGTGTTGGTTTCGAGTGACAATTCCCCTTGCACTGATTTAAACACCTTTACTATTCGGCACTTTATATTTTCATTAACTCTTAAGATCATCTCAAAATTTTATATGCCAGCGGCAGTTTGCATAAATTTGTGGGCAACTCCCAAAATCAATCTTATTAAACTCATTAACATAAGTTCGATTTAAATGAGCTCTTCACTGCAGTATGGGTGACGCTGAATTAAAATTCAATTGCGTACGGCTACAGAGTGTGTCTAGTCCGTTCTTTCATATAATATGACTTCCTAATTGCTTTAATTAACCATCTGAGAGCACACAACGGGGACCCAATTAATGAATGTTAAATTAAAAGGATAGCGATGTAGTACAAAAGAATGCCGCAGTAATTATTACATGGAAATGCACAGTATTGTGGTGGATTTTTGTTGTCTGAGTGGTATAAATTTTTAATCAATTGTGCAAACGTAGCTGAGCTTGTATAAGGGTTGTAGCAATATCCTCGAAACTTCCCTTCTTTGCTGAATGGCTATCATTAAATATATTTTGTGCACCTTTGTGTTTCAAAAATGCCAACAAAATTTGCCTATTGTTATATTTGTGAACTAAATATGTTTTTCGTTTTAATAATTTGGGTGCCATTACCGTTTAACATTTAAAAGCATTAGAATATCTTTTTTTGGAAATGAGTTATATTCGTCACCAGAAACACCCTCATTGTTTTACACTTCTTAATTAAAAAGTAAATACGACATCCACCTCTCCGACAACTTAATCTTGCCAAGTTGTTTGCGTACAATAGTCCTACTAATGTGGATATACTACGAGGGTTGCCTCTTATGTTTCGGGATTTGGCAACCCTAGCGTTGCAATCCGGCAATTGACAGCTCTGTCGTAAAGTTGGACATTTTTGAGGTTATACGCACTCAGAACGTTTTGACATACGAGCGCTATTTGTGTTGTTTACAGTAACTTAAAAGATTCATCTCGGCCCAAAAATGGAATTAAATCGTCAACATTTTCGTCCGATTATTTTTTACAACTTTCGGCGTGGATTAACTCAGCAACAGTGCATGGATGAACTTAATTCAATTTTTGGCGATGAAGCTCCATCAAGGACCAGTGTTTATCGATGGTATGGTGAATTCAATCGTGGTCGTAGTTCACTCCAAGATGAATTTCGTGAAGGTCGTCCAAAATCAGTTGTTGTTCCAAAAACCATTGATGCTGTGCGCGAACTGATATTGGAAGATCGTCATGTGACCTATCGTGAGATTGAGACAACCTTAGGCGTTAGTGGGACCAGCATGCATTCAATATTGCATAAACATTTGACTGTCAAAAAAATCTGTTCGCGTTGGATCCCACACAATTTGTCAATCGCCCAAAAAAAGGCTCGTGTCAATAGGTCGAAAGAAATGCTCAAAAAATACGGTCGCGGTGCTTCGAAACATGTCTATGACATCGTGACAGGTGATGAATCGTGGATTTACGCGTATGAGCCCGAAAGTAAACAGTAGTCGACTGTCTGGGTGTTTCAAGATGAGCCAAATCCAACAAAAGTTGTTCGCGCACGAAGCACTTCCAAGCAAATGGTCGCCTGTTTTTTCGGAAAAACAGGACATGTCGCAACCGTACCACTAGAACAACGCAGAACAGTCAATTCTGAGTGGTACACAACCATTTGTTTGCCAGTTGTCTTCCAAGAAATCAGGAAAACCAACCGCCGAAGGCGGATCACTCTTCACCACGACAATGCGAGCTCTCACACATCGGCTGCGACAACTGCATTTTTGAGCACCCAAAACATCGATCATCCGCCGTATAGTCCTGACTTGGCACCGAATGACTTCTTTTTATTCCCGTACGTTAAAAACAAACTGAGAGGTCAACGTTTTTCGACACCTGAAGAAGCGGTTGCTGCATTCAGAATGCATGTGTTGGAGATACCTCAATCAGAGTGGCAAAAGTGCTCCGACAATTGGTTCAAACGCATGCAAAAGTGTATAGATCTTCATGGGGAATATTTTGAAAAACAATAAAGTGATTTTCGATGATCAATATTTGTTTTTGTTCTCTAATCCCGAAATATAAAAGGCAACCCTCGTAAACAAGAATAGTAATTAGTCGATAAGGACCTTATAGCGCTTGCGACGATAGTGGAGAGCACGTGATTCGAAACCGACGCTATCACGGTTAGAATCACTAAAAGATAGAACCAAAGCTTAACGCATCAGGCCACTGCCGCGTTTACGAATTCGATTTCTAAACTCAAGTACACTCAACTGATGCGGAATTGTTATGTTCTCGCTATTAAATAGTATTTGAGATGCTTTTAAATGCATCTTTAGGGAACATAATTTGATTAACAGTTTGGCGTTCCGTTGTCTTCAATAGTCCATAATAATATTTGCAATTTTGTGGCCCTTTGAGTCGATCTAACTGGTTGGAGAACGAGAAACTGAATATATTTACGTCTTCGACTTACCAATTTCTCGAAGCTTGGGTGTTGAAGATTTACTTATATGTTGGTTGTGCTAAAGACACACTTTGAATTCAGTTACAAAACCACCGTTGAAGAGATTGAAATATATCCAAAGGTCAGGATTATGATGATGCTGTTGATCTCGATAAATCGCTGTTTATATATTCTGTATCATTACTGCTGTTGCTGTTGCTTCCCGAATTGTTTTGACTATAGATGCATTTTTTTAAATGTTCTTAATTGTTTTTTTGCACTATATTCGTCAGGTTGCGTGGTTTTTTGGGGCCACCAATGTGGGGGTGAATAGTTTGATGCCAACGTATGGTATGGCTACACTCCCACCGAATCAAGACTGCGAAACGTTGACCAAAAACTGCTAAATGAAACACTGCATGCCGCCGAGGGAAGATTAAAAGCAGGAACAAACGATCGGCAAACAAGGAATAAGTAAAATGAGAAACAGTTTTCGTAGCAAATGGTTCTTTTATTCAACTGGGTTTTATTCTGGTCTATGTATCTATAGTGCGCAATTTTATGCAATCGCGAAATTGGACTTATATTTACAAAGACACTTGACTCCTTAATTAAATTGTACCTTACTTTAGTCTATTTTAATATCAGTTTATCCGGTAGTTGAAGTTGTGCAATTTGTTAGCAATCGTGAAATTAGACGTAAATTTACAAAGACACTTGACATTGTGACGTTTTATAAAGGACGTTTTTCCTGGTCACAGAAATTTTAGTTTAAATATAATTAATTACCTGTCGTTTCAAGGACACTATCTCGGCAACGGTTCCCGATCAGGTCACAAAACTGCTAGATAGCTGCCCAATTAAGTCGCTGTGATTCAGTTGTCTCAACGGCTATTTGATCATCAGAATAAGACGCTTTGGTATTTTCCATACGATTGGTAAGATTTCGCCATTGAGTTTTTACTCGACACACGGTATTTTCTTCACTTCCTCAAGGGGGTATCCTGGTGTAGAGGGCCAAAGTCGAATGTTCCGCTGATCATCTTCTACGTTCCTCCACGTATGGGGATTATAAATATAGGTCACCCAAGAAGTCCGCTCCGGAAAGTTTCGGTTCGGCAAACGGTTCTCCCATGGGCCGTTATATAGCTCCTCCGCTTAGCGATTTGTTGCTGGGACACGATTTATCGGCTTAAGGTTTCAACTTTAGTGATCATATAATTAAAACACTATTCGGTGTTATCCAGAGCACAATTATCATTTTATTTTTAACTTGGTTGATTTTACAATTAACGTATGGGTATTTTACATGGACTCGTTTTGCTCGCCCTTTTCGTTCTGTATCTGGTTGACTGTACACCGAACTTTTAAACAATTCAAAATATGTAACCAACAAAGAACAACGATCACAGATTCGTTTCTTTACTCTTTAAAAACTACCGAAAAAGCTTTTTGTTTTTCGCTGCGGCACTACTTTCTTCCTTGACCCTTCAATTCCTTTCTTTTTTCAACTGTTCGGAAATCTACTGTCTCTTCGAACTGTTTACTTTTTCACCGTATTCTTGACGAAAACAAGACAAACGGTATCCAAAAATTTCTTGCCGCCTCTCTCCCTCGCTCTCCCTCAACGTCCACTCCGAAAACAGAATTCGAACTCGCCCACGATCCACGCTCGTATCGGGGCGTGTTCGAACACTCACTTGTGGATCGCGCAATTCTTCCACCACCTTACCATCAAAATACATTAAAACAAATTATATTAAATACAATTAATTGATGGGGTGGCGGAAACCGCACGTAACAACTCCATGATTCCTTAATTAGATTGTACTTTACTTTAGTCTATTTAATATCAGTTTATCCGGTAGTTGAAGTTGTGCAATTTTTGCAATCGTGAAACACAACTCTTATAAACAATCAACACGACTAATATGTCAACTGCTCGCCTCGGACTCTATTATTTTAAAACAGTAAAAAGGGAACCGAAGGGCACAACCATAGGACTCGACTCCTCCAGGGATGAAAAATGGCTCTCGTCGCGTAGGCTGTCAAAACTCGACTCTTTGAGTGCACCACCGGGTACACGTGGCGTGGTTACTAGGCGACTTCTGTGACGTGTGCACGCTTTGGTGGTTGTAATACGACTTACTGAATGAATGCAAGAATCCATTCGGGGTGTCGTGGCAGTGGAGTCGTCGCTAAGTAAACTCACTGCCACTTACTAGGAATGTGAAGAAGAGAACGGTTGCTATGCGTACATAGGGAATTTGATTCAGGGAATTTCTGCCGTACAGCCTGAATTAGATTCCTCTGTTGTTGTGTATATGGATAAATCGGTTTCGGGGACATAACCAGGTATGGGCATGGGTTGTCGGTTAGACAAAGGAACATGGGTCTTGATCGTTACGATGGTTGTTTAGTGGAAATTTAACGCATCGTGCTGGTGACTTACCATTAAGGAGAATTGGTATTATTTCAAATGGTTTAGGTAGGATGGGGGCTGAAATGGTTTTCGGGGAAACTAAATGCTGCTTGGTTACAAGCGAGACATATGGTTTAAGTAGAATGGGAACTGAAATGGTTTTTTGGGAAAAATAAATGCTGCTTGGTTGCAAGCGAGAAAAATAGTTTAAGTAGGAAGTGAGCCGGAATGGTTTTCGGGAAAATCTAAATGCGGTTTGGTGTAGATGAGGCAGATGATTTAAAATGTATTCTGTTGCAGGTTTTAAAAATGCATTCTATTACAGATTGAGAAATACATGCTATTGCAGATGAAATGAAATGAATTCTTTGCAACTTTGGGAATGTATGCTATTGCAGATTTGGGAATGGATGCTGTTGCAGATTGGGAAGTGTATTCTTTGCAAGTTTTGAATGGGGGAGTTGGGTTAAAATAACGCGCTGTTAGCGGTCAAAATTGGTTGGAATTGTGGGTTGGTTCTCCATGTAATATAGAGAACTCCCACAGTAACGGATCTGATGCTGTTTGCTTATTTGAATTTCTTTTCAGCGTTCTTCACTACTTGCTTTTATATTGTGTGTGTATCTGTAAGAAACGCCACAACCTACATACTAAAAAATAGGAGCCAGCGATTAGAACGCCCTCTTTTATGAAACCGCTGACTTATCAAACAGCAACCGTATATCTGAAAGATTTCAGATATGAGGCTTTATTTCACTGACGTTTTATTTTTCAATTGATGGTCTAGCATTTCATCTGGCTCTCTGATTGAATTGTTAATCTCTCTTGAGCATACAACCACAACTTAATGGGCCAACTAGCCTTCTTTCGGTATCTTAGGAAATATGGTAACACTTTTACTTAGCTGCGTTTACAAATTGCTGACCTCTCTGAAAATGCAAGATTTTGTTATATACGATCATTTAGCCTTACATTAGCTTTTCCGCTCCATATTTTTTTGTAACATTGGTTTACCATGTATAGATATGTTTTTTGCTCAAATGAAAACCTATTATGTTTATACATAATTTGAATTTAATAATTTAATACTTCCGTCCAGCACGTCAAAATATGATTGACAATGATGTCTGCGAATTATGTCGTTAACCGTGAGCCGGTACTACTTGATTGTCATATCATTGAATATGAATCCGCTGGACATATAAATAATTAAGAGCTTCAAGACCTCCAATTAATACAGTTAGATGAACATAAAAATGATTTACAAATTAAACTGAATCCACTGCTAGATTCATTCAGAATTCAAAGGCGCGCCATCAATAATATTTCAAATGGCCTCCACTTCTGAATGGAAACTAGAACAAAATATTCACACATAAATTCGATATGAGATGGGTCCATGATCTTGTATTTTGATGTTAAGTAATTGCTTCGTCTAGAGTTAACGAGTGCCATCCAAGATTTATGGAACTTGAGACTTAGTACCTTGACTTTGGGAGCTCCTCTGAGAATCTGTGGTTTTGTGATACGACAATTAATGAGGATGTATTCATATTTCAGAGGTAGGCTGTAATTTACTTTTTAGACAACAAACATCTTTAGGTGTGGTATTAGGATCAAATAAAAAAGGGGCGCGTCGGGTATAATGGTACTGCTTACAATGATAAAACATAAAAATAGGTAATCTCTTTAACATTTTTATTTGTGAAATGTTGAGTTGAATTATCTCTGTAAAAGTGGAGATCCTGCGGTTATCTAGGACAAGCAACACCGCTTTTGTATTAAACAAATTTTATAATTGGAAACATTCACTACTCCGTCTGATGTCGTATCCAATGTTTGCTTCCCTGCGTACAATTCAACGGGGTTTCGTTTTCTTGAATTTGTTCCACATAATTAAATGTTAATAACACAGGCTAGTCAATCTTGACCTAAGTTGCTTCACGGCATGCGTTAGTTATCTTTTCGTGGTAAAACAGCTCTCAGTGGCGTGGGTGATTGACGCAATTGCGTAGTGAACACTTAGTTCTTCAACCGTCATAAGATGGCAGAGCCGTTAATTGAATCTAATTATCATATGATCCACTAGGAAGAATATTGGTTTTAGTGTGTTAGATATTATTGTATTGTTCTTTACTCGTAGCAAATTTTTAGTTTATAAATATTTGGAAGTACTGGATAATGATTTTCCTGTACTGATTCTCCCAAATATGTGCGTTTTTGATTTTAGATAAAGCTATTATAAGTTATGTTGACCACAGTTAATACATGTTTTCCAAATTGGTGCGATCCGTCGAATAGCCTCGTAGAGCGCATATAAACCGAATTGCGCGGATCAACACCACACATCTCCGAGGAACAGTAACCACGATAATATCTGTAGTACAGACAGGGGTCAGCTATGCGCCTTTGATGTGATAGCGACTGTAGTCCCGACGTCAGCACCGTTTCCCAAAACCAGGGGGATCGCTCATCTCTGTATGCTCTCAAGTAGGTCGAGTGTATATTTAGGAGCAGAGCTCCAAACATGAGAGTGTGGCAGTTCCGCCAAAGCCCACGGTTCGCTTACCTAAAAAACCCCCATAACTTCCACCCAATCTCATAACTTCACTAATGCAATCGCATTAGCATCTTAAATGCTTCACGCATTAAATAGATCAAATCTTTAACCCAAAAATCCCTGTAAAAGAAAACTTACCCTTCGCATACAATTCCCCGCAAGATTTCTTGCTCAACTTATCAGGAATTCCAAACCAATTTGGCACCATCGATGCCAGGCAGATTCCCCTAGACGAATTCCTAATAACAAAGGATTTGGGATTACATACTATGTAACCTTCACCAGGGACCATAAACATTGCGCTGTCTATTTTTCAGCTTCGCCATGTGTATGATAAACCTCTTAACATACACATTGGCCGGCGATCTTTTCTCCCAGCAATAAAATACCAGGAGCTGCATTCAATTAACGCGATCGACGCTGAAGCCAATTTCTCTAACTCGCACCCTGTGCAAACAATAGAACGCTGTTCCTCCGTAGGCTTCCTGGCGATACCATAAATAATTCATATCGTTCGTGGTGTCCGAAAGGCATTTTTCATTTAATGAGTGGCTGCTATTTATCCAGCTGACCCTAATTACCGAACGATGCTTATGTCGTTTTTCCCTTTGTCTTGCAATTGCCCTGAATCCATTCCTTATGAGCTCGATGCATAATCAAACACAAACCCATTAGCATCCCACGAGATTCGATTTGTTTGTTTCAACGAACACACATCTCGTGGATGCACATTATGCCCCTTCTTGGTGTTTCAGATTCGTTATCATGGCTTCGACCCATGAAAAGAACCGACGTACATATATACATGTGTACCACGACGACCTCCTCCGTGAGATCCGGTTATCACCACCGTAAAAGTGAATGCATCCAAATTTCCCTTGGACAACGAATGAAGAGGAAAATAAATCCTTGAGTCTAATTCTATCCGTCGACCGCCATGGTCGTTGCCGCTCCCGCTCCCCGTCGCGCGCCGAGGACGCGAATATACCCCCAAGCCGTGGCTAGTGTTTTGTTAAATACCGTAATGTAACTTAAAGTCGACTAAACGTACTGTAAATCGCGAATGTAAAACAAACTCGAGGAAAAATAAATTAAAATCGGCTGATCAATAAATCAAAACAAATGTTTTATTTTCCTCTTCTTGGTGTTGGATAGTTGCAGAACTACGGAATACATTGAAACGCTATCCTGGTATCCGAGGTGCACTTACTTCCGGTGTTGGTGTTTCCTTTGCTTCGGAGGAATCGTTTAGTGCTTTGCTTCGGCGGAATCGTTTAATGAAGAAAAAGTTAGGCCGGAGTAAAATATTTCTTGGCTCTCTCTCTTTCTCTTGGCGATGTTCGACAAGTGCTTACATTACGATACATTCCCACAGACCGTGGCGAAGAGGAAATGCATGCTTTCCCCAGATTCACGCGCCTGGCCATTCATCATCAGCTGTGGAACCGATGATACGCTTTTCTTTGTGAATATAGCATATTGTATCTTCGTTGCATTGAAGTCGACGAGACTGGCCTTTCCCCACTGCAGGACCTTATCTGTATCTCGATTCTGAGCGTCGTAGCCTGATACATTTCAGTAGATGCGACGTTGATGCACTAATCGTCTGATCACTCGAAAAAGAGGGAAGAAGCGTATTGTCATCCCCAAAACTGAACACTCTGTTACCCGTTAACTCCAACAAATCATTTATGTGAAACAAAAACAACGTTGGAGCCAAAATAGAAACTTGATGCACCCCGGAATTCACAGGATACAGATACGAACACGCGTCGTCTACAACAACCCGGATGGATCGATTTTCGAGGAAGCTCTTCGTCCAGTCCCAAAGCTGCTGGGAAACTCGGTATGAACGAATGCAATGCTCCTAGTCAGACGTGGTAAAAAGCCTTGGAGATATCTAATGGGACCGCTCTTGAGACACTGTGCCTCTCAGTCGCAGATGTCCATATATCTGTTATAGGGGTCAAAATGTCTCCCGTGGACCGCCTGTCACCTAATCCGTATTGACGATCATTCAGAAGTCCGTTACACTCCAAATACTTAATTACCTCGGCATTGATGACCTTTTCCATCACCTTAGATAATATAGACAGTAACGCTACCTGACGGTAATTTTGTGGGAGACACTTTGTGGGGATGGATGGTCTGGGCGTCGGCATGGACGCTGATTCTACCATCCACCCACTACTTCCTCTAAATGTTCCACCGATTATTACGCCGAACAAAAGAACGAAACGCCGCCACGTTTGTTCACAGCCAGGAGTAAAGAAAAAAAATAAACACACTTGGTAGCCACTAGATGTAAATAATTGAAACTCACTTTTCATTTATTATTAAAGGTTCTTTTATTGGTTGACGAGTTGGAAGAGTTATTTTATTTTCGGTTACTGATCGCGGATTTAATATAAGGTCTATTGGGTGCACATAACTTTTTATTTCTGTTCTTCAATAATATAAAATAATCTATCAACACGACACTCGACGGGATATATTCGATTCGCGTCCCCGTGCGCACGGGCGAGCGGGAGCGGCACCACCTGCGTGGTCGGGTGATGTAATTGGACTCCATCAAGGGTTGGAATCTGGCTCTTCATTCCCCCTCGATTCGGTGGTGGTGAATATCCTCTTGCTAAGGATATGTTGTTGACATAAAGTCTCTCTTTGTGGAGCAGAAAACCAGATCTCGTAATGAAGATCATGGTGGTATGTGTGTGATGGTTCAGATCTGTGTTGTTTACTCATGCGCGGTGGTAATGGCAAAACAAAGCAGGCAGGCGGCAAGGCCAAAGGGATCGAGAAGATCGTTGCCTATGAAGTGCATCGCGTCTAAATAAATAGACGACGATGCATCGCAGAAATGTGGTTTTTACCAGAGACGTTTTAGAGATGAGACGAGGGCATCATAAAAGTCTTAGATGAGTGATGCCCTTGTGTAAATATACGAATAGATGTTGGGAACGCTGCTAATGGTTGCGATACTTTATACAATGAAAATTGTATATCGTATCTTGGGCCGGTGGCCGAAACGAATTTGCTTGCATTTGTATATGCTGGATAATTCGTTTGGTGGCTAAGCACGAGGTTGTGATTGTTTGTTCGTTAGAAAACAAATCATGGGTGAATCTATTGCAGCTGGGTAAATAGCCGTGTTGCTATTATGCTGGTGATGCTAAGGCAATTTAGGTATACGATGGGTGGTCGTGTACCGTATCTTGCTGAACGAAAAGGGATCGAATTTTTATGCATGTTTACATGTGAAGGAATTCGGTTTATGACACTAGTGGAGACGTGGAATTGCCAGGGACATGCGGTGTGCACGTGGTTGGCGGAATTGCTTAGCATACCAGAGTGCAGGATGGTTTAGGGATTCATGATTAGTTAGGAAAGAATTCTTATAGGGAATTTGTATACGAAGAGATGCATGAAAGGTAAGGATTCTTTTAGAGGGACTTTTAGATTATAACTTTGATCTATTTGATGCGTGAAGCATTTACAGGTGCTTAATGCGATTGCATTAGCAAAAACTTATGCAGATTGGGTTGTAGGGATGGGGGTTCTTCAGGTAAGTAGGCAGTGGTGTTTGGCGAAACCGCCCCAACATCTGGGATTGGCTTTATTCGAGCCACCTTCCAATAGCTAGGAAATGCCCTCCGTGCATAAGATAAGAGGCAGAACCTCCCAAGAACCGACGGCAGTTCTGGAGCAAAGTTCTTAAGAACTAATTCTGAAATTCCGCCCGGGCCGGTTACCTTCCTACACTTCAGTCCGTGTAGAATGCGTTGAATAGTACCCGTAGGAAACTTCACACCCCACACCGATGACCGTACCGGTGCGATCACAGATGGTTCCAAAATACCGCCATCGAGGTTTGAATTCGCGGAAAATAAATTCGCGAACAATTTAGTTTTATCTCTTGAATTTATGAGTAGTGTCCTGCTGCCCATGACTAATGGGAAAAATGAGCAGTAAGCTAAGTTATTGCTGACAGCCCTTGCCATTTATCACAAGGGGGGTGAGCCAGTTGGGGACTCAAGGAGTTTATTGGTCACTCTGTCGTCGTAGGCCTTCTGCACGGTATTAATGGTGTGTTCCACATGTTTCTGATTCTAACAAAATTCATTCTGTTAACATCGGTGTGATCGGATTGCCATTGTTTAAAAGCCCAATTTTTTACCGCTGTAATCTGCTCGCATTTGTTATCAAACCAAGGCTTATCAGATTAATTACGTTTGATGGAATCCGGAATGTAAATCTCCATCCCGAGAAGAGTAATCTCGGCGACCGACTCCACGCATCTGAGTGACCAAAGCAAACCTCCGACCACGGGAAAGATGCGAAGAAATCTCGAAAATCGTCCCAGTGTGCTGCTAACTACCTTCATACATAGCGAAGCTTCTTAGATCAGTTATTCGTTTGAAATGCAAGCTGCTGCGGGACCAATACCAGTGGTGCAGCTACTTCCACGGTACAAATGCTTGCGTCGGATGTCAAAAACAACTCCATAATCACCTCGGATATCCGGCACTCGCGTAGCTTTCTTCGGAAGTTGAGTCAAATTGCGGCTAACAGCGAACATCTCCACCAGCCTCCCAGGCTCGTCGGTTCTGTTAGAATGTACCAACCACCCCAGTTCACCCGGAGCTTTCGACTGCGTTTGACGTGTTCATCTCGGTCGCGAGTTCTCATTACAACCATTCCCAAACGCGATAGATCGCCTGATACCGGGGACAATTGCTTGTCCTCGGATAAAAAACTTCGTTCCACTATGCATCCAACAAGTGGGCTTGGTAAAAACCCCTACCGTAATAAATTCACTCCCCTACAATGCCATCCAGATACAGATAATTCTGAAATGGACGAAACTGATTCGCCAATAATCAGAAAAGTGTATGTGCCACCAATCAAAGAGCTGCAAAAATCACCAGAATATGTGCATAGCCTCATGAAAAAGCTTAAAATATCCAGTTATTCAATAAAAAAATTAACAATTGGTATAAAAATAATGTTCGGAACTATTGAATCATTTAATATTGTGTTAGAAAAACTAAAAGAGGATAACTGTCAATATTTTTCTCATGATATTAAAAGTGCTAAAACTTTCAAAGTTATTTTGTATGGACTGGATGATATAAAAACTAATGAACTCAAAGCTGAACTCATTTCGCTTGGCTTAAAATGTTCTGATGTTAAAAAAATTGAAAAAAAACATGATAAATTTACTGACTTTTTTTATCTCATTCACTTTGAAAATGGAACAATTAAATTAATTGAACTTAAAAAAAATTATCGCTCAATTTTTCATACCCAAGTGAGCTGGAACTTCCAAAGGAAAATCAAAGGTAAGGTAACACAATGCTTTAATTGTCAAATGTTTGGACATGGTGAGAGAAATTGTCATATAAAAACATATTGTGCTACTTGCGCTGGTTCACACAAAACAAGCGAATGTAATAACGCTTCGGTAAATAAATGTGCCAACTGCAACGGCAATCATAAAGCTACTGACGTCACATGCACCAGTAGATCTAAATACTTAGAAATAAAAGAAAGATCATCTGGAAGATCCAAGATCCATCCAAGAACTCATTTCGCTGCATCAACTCAAATTTCTAATCATCAAGCTTGCCAAAAACCGATTTCGTTTGCCTCTATGAGTGATTTTCCTACGCTTCCACAGCCACAGCGACGACTGGGACTGACCAATGCTCCGAGCAAAAGCTTTCCAAATTCAAGCCCGCAAATTCAAAGTTTACCACCAACAATTAATGCATGGGAAAATGACTCACGCGGCGCTTCTTCATCAAACAATAACAATAATTTACCCAACAACAATTCAGCACTCTTCACAATCGAGGAACTAAATTCCTTGTGCATGGAAATGATCTCAAATTTATCAGTTTGTAAAACGAAAATAGAACAATTTAATGTGATCGCGCATTTAGCCACTAAGTTTTTATACACTAATAATGTTAAGTAAAATGGCAGATACACATATAAAAATAATGACTTGGAATGCTAAAGGCATACGTAATAAATTTCATGACTTTTTAAACTTTTTAAATAGCTATAAAGTTGATGTTGCTCTAGTAACAGAAACTTGGCTTAATTTTGATATAAGACTCCCATCATCTGACTTTAACTGCTATCGCATTGATAGAGTAGACCAAAGGGGTGGGGGAGTGGCGATTCTTATCAGGAAGTCAATTCAACATTCGCTTTTACCTGTAATTCCAACTAGGCTTGTGGAGAATGTAGGTGTAATGATTAAGTTAAGAAACCATAAGACAGTAAAAATCTATTCTGTTTATTTCCCTGGTGGATCTTCGTCGGATATTAAAAGAAAATGGCTCAAGCAGGATTTAAAAAAGTTATTCACAATGAATGGTGAATTTCTATTAGGTGGTGATTTTAACTGCCGGCATAGAGATTGGGGATGTGTAAGAGCAAATGCTTGGGGCAATATATTGGCTGCCCTTCCATTGGCACTACCAATTAATATTTTTTATCCACCTTGTCCAACTTATTTTCCCGCAGGTTCTCGTGGCATCCCCTCTGTCCTTGACTTGTTTGTGTCAAATGTCCCCGGTCTTATAACAGAACCCGTTTCGTTAAGTGCTCTCAGTTCAGATCATAATCGTGTTTTTTGTAACCTTTCTTGGTTGGGTGAAAGAAAGATTCAATATTTCCTGGACATGAAGAATGCTAATTGGAATTCATTCAAATCAAAGATTAAAATGAGCCTTCAAAATAGTACTACAAATCTTGAAAGAGTGTCTTGTAAAGATGATGTTGACCTTATTGTACAAAACTTTACACAAGCTATAATTTCTTCGGTTGATGAAAGTATTCCCAAAAGAGTAAAAAAGATATTTTTAAAAAACTTCCAATCCATATCTTAGAGCTTATTAAAGTGAGAAACATTCATCGAAGAAACTGGCAGAATTACCGTCAGCCCTTTTCTCGATCAATGGTTTCCCATTTTAATGAGCGCATTACTGACCAGATACAAATCCATCGTAATAGAGAATGGAACAAAAAACTGAGCGTTATGGATAAAAATGCTAAACCGTTCTGGAATGTAGTGAAGTTAATCAAGAATAAAAACCGTAAAATACCATTTCTGAAGGATTCTTCTACTACTTTTTTTACAGGTTTTGAACAAGCAAACCTATTTGGAACAAGTTTTTCAAAAAATCACTTGGTCTCTCAGCATTTGGGTGAATTTGAATTTAATGAACTTGTCGGTAACAGAATCGAAAGATTCGACACCACAAACGAATTAACTCTTCTAAATGCATTTGTAGAAGAAGAAAACGTAAGAAATGTAATCAAGTGCTTGCAAACACGAAAAATGGGAGGACTAGACAAAGTTAAGAATGCCTATCTAAAACAATTGCCTCATATTGGAATTAAATACTTAACATTTATAATCAATGCATGCCTTAAATGTCAATACTTTCCTCAATGTTGGAAAAAAGCAATGGTTGTACCTATCCTTAAGGCTGGAAAAGCCCCAGATAAACCTGAAAGTTACAGGCCAATTAGTTTACTTAGCAACATAAGTAAAGTTTTTGAAAAAATCCTGAAACAACATATTTTAAAAGTTGTTTCAGATAAAGATATTTTCCCCGATATCCAATTTGGATTTCGACGCTTTCACAGCACCTCGCACCAGGTTAAACGAATTTGCAGCCATGTTCTAGACCATCGTTCACGTGGTCAATCAACGGGCATGATATTGTTAGACATTGAAAAAGCTTTTGATTCCGTATGGCACAATGGGATAATATATAAAATGATACAGTTCGACTTTCCTTTGTATTTGTGTAAGGTCGTCCAGAGTTTCTTATCCAATAGATGTTTTCAGGTTCATGTCAATTGTGATGTTTCTAGATTGATATTTTTTGATTGTGGCGTCCCCCAAGGCTCAGTACTTGGTCCAGCTTTGTACAATATCTACACTTCGGATTTTCCAAATCTACCGCAGTGTGAATCAGCTATCTTCGCTGACGACACTGCAGTATTTGCGTCGCATGAATTTTCTCTCAACGTTGAGACAAATCTAAAGCATGCGATCGAGATACTTGAAAAATATTATATGAAATGGAAAATCAAGCTAAATGTCGGGAAGACACAAGCCATCTTTTTTACACGAAAGAGAAAAGCTTGCTATCTTCCCAGCAGTCAGCTGCAAATAAATGGTACCACGATTGCATGGGAGCAATCCGTAAAGTATCTCGGAGTTCATCTCGATACAAGACTCACATTTAAACAACATATTCAAAGTACTCTTAATAAAATGAGTATTGCTATTAAGATGCTTTACCCTTTTATTAATCGCAAGTCTTTACTCACAAATGAAAATAAGATTATTATTCATAAAGTTATTTTCCAAGCTATACTGTTATATGGGTGTCCAGTATGGGGTAACGCTGCAAGGTGCCATTTAAAGAAGTTACAGGTATCACAAAACAAAGTTTTGAAAATGATGCTAGACCTCCCTTGGCACTATTCAACCTTAAGTCTCCACGGAAGGGCGGATGTTGAATTGATTTCTGAAAGACTTCGTAAACTAGTATATAACTTTAACATCAGCTGTGAAAGTTCTGAAAATCCTCTCATAACCCAGCTTCTTGCTTAATTTGTCATAATTTCATGTAAATATTTACATTTTATATTATTTATTATTGGTTTTATTTTCTTTTATTATTATTTTTTTTTTTTTTTTTTTTTTTTTTTTTTTTTAAATGAAGGTTTTTCTTTTTCGTATTTTCCTTCGATTTATTCTTTTAATTATTAATTATACATATTTTTCTTTTCTTTATCCAAGATAATGTTTCAGTTGTAAGATATAACTTATCAAATCTCTGAATTGTAAAATGTGCGGTCACAGACTTTTTTTTTGAAAATATTATTACGAAATAAAAGATCTCTCTCTCTGTACCAACCACCCGGAGTTGTGTACATTAAATTCGCCGAGGGCGACAACTTCAGAGGCGGGTGATTGAACAGTAACCAGTCGACGGTACGTGAAAGATGTTCGAAAAGAGTCACTGGTCGATTGTCATTCCGGGAGCGGTAAAGAGAACAAAGAAATTTAACAGAATTCCTCAGCACGACCTTCACCTACATGATGTGAAAGTTATTGGGTTCTAACGCCTCTATCCGTTGCCAAGGCAAATTGGACTGCTTGAAGGCGCAGACTCTACCCTTAAAACGGAATCTCGAATGTAAATCGTATCCAGAGCAACGAAGATATGTCGAATCAGTTGACGAATCGACCTGGGTCGCAGTTAGGGCAAGGATATCAGGTTTCGCTGTTTGCAAATATTGGTGGACGGCGTTTACATTCGTATTGGAGAAACCGATGCCCCTGATGTTACAAAATACTGTTATCAGTCGAACGTCGAACGATTTTTCTTAAAGTTCGGTTATAATATTTGCATGATGCTGCCCCTGACATAGTTCCCGCGAAGACCCGAGTGGAACTAGTTTACTTCTGGAATCCTTTATCTCAGAACGCACCATAATAACTTATCTCCGTATCAGTCCGGGCCATCGACAATATATCCGAAATATAGTCGAAAATTTCTCCCGACGATATCGCGGAATGTACAGCGTTATGGAGTGGTATACCACCTAAACCAATCTTTTCTCGAACTGGTCCACCAGCCACGTTCCGAAAGATGACCAGCAATTTCTCCCGACCATTTCACGGGGCCTACAGCTAGAGGGGGTAGTATTTCACCGCGGACAGGGCGTTTGGAGGTCACCTATCACTCGCCTCTTACGGCAAGCCTGCCTAGCTGTGAGTATATACTAACTCCCTACTCACGAGACTGAACGGCGACGCATGTCCTCATTCCTTATTTTTATCAGCATATTATTCGGAAGCGGAACGTTGAATTCCCAAATATGGGATAGAACATTGAAGAATCACTAAGTTTAATAAAAACAGAAAAATATTTTAAATAATTACAGTTTCACAGCTGTTATTGTCATTGTTATAGACTCGACTCACATTAGAAGAGTTTCTTTTTTGTCTTGTTTATTAACTATTGGAAAGTGTCTTGAAATGTAATTATCTTACTTGTAAATATCGTACTCGTAGGGAGCTCCCAGTACAACTCCTGTTCTTCGCTGGCGAGCTGCTTACGTGAACTGCTGCAGATGCCGTCAGAGGCTGATTGATTGTCTCGACGCAGCAACTTCGCGTTCCTTCGTCTTTTCTCAAGTATCGATTTCAATGTCTGGTTGTGTATCATTTGTCTAATACGAGGAAGAGTTTTGCTCGTTAAATATTCGCATCTGTTTTGTGTGTATTGCATTGGGAAGTGGACCGCATTTTCTACTCATTTTTTGAATCCGTATCCATAGAACGGGACTTGTTGCAGCACAGCTTTCCAGTTAGTAAACGTAGTTGCCTAGGACTCCTAGTGCGCCAAATGTCTGTTTTCGCTATAATACAAGGAGCAAAAGAAAGCAGTAATTACGAGTACACTAAAAATGTTGTATACTTTATTTCGTTCTTCGGTACCACTAAAATATTTCTCTTTACATTGCTTGAATTAACCTTTTGCCTCCGGAATGAATACATCAGTTTTTCTTTGTGTTGTGTTACTTAGGAACCATATTCTCTCAATATTCTATGTATAATTTGATGGACGTGACTAAAACACGTTTAATTACATACGTTAGGCGTGTAGAACCTCGTAATTCACAAATGCATGAAAAAAGAACTACTCCGTTGAAGGTTGTTTTTGACCACCTTAACTCCAGTTATCAATTGACAGTATTCCTTTTTTAGGTCAGATCAGATTGGGTACCTTGAACAGATTCAGGAGCGTAAGCAGCGAATATATATATATGCCTTTGACTTTTTAGCGGAATGTCTATGATGCATGCCTCTAGCACCTGGAATTTGTGTACTTCCGTGCTGTAAATCAATTTATGGTGAAGACCTTTCTTAAATAAGATAGCGACCCCACCCCCTCGAGTAGAGTGTGGTCGATCTCGTCTAATTATGTTATAATTTTTGTAGCCCATTTTGTGCCTTTGGTTTAGCTTAGTTTCGCTAGCCAAGAGCACATCTGGGCATTCGGCTTGGAGCAGATTGCCTAAATTATCCCTCCTTTCGATGTGGATTAGTGAATTTACATTCACAGCTAAAATTTTTAGGTTAAGTTCAGACGGAGGGTTGAAGATTTTGATGTGGAGAGTTATTTGAGAATAGGGTTGAATAGAGAGTAGCTATTCGTGCTCGTTGTTCAGTCAGTGTTCTTTGAAATTCGGCAAATTGTCCTTGCATGGTTAATAACATTGTTATTATTTCTGAATGTGCCTCTGGTGCAGGCATTTTCCCATTACTATATGTATGTTCCATGGATGCTGGTTGCATAGGAGCACCGGCCATTTGTGCATATGACACACAAGGAGCCACGAAATTGTTGTAAGAACGAGTTTTCATTTTTTTCTCTTCTTCAACTTGTTTCTTTTTGGATTCCAATTTTAATTTCATTTGTTGAAATTTAGGACATCCTCTAAAATTAGCAGTGTGACCTGTATTTTTACAGAGGACACAGGACAGTGTTTTCCTATCTGGAAGCTGTTCCTTGCCCAAGGGGCATTCACCAATGATATGGTCAGAGAGGCACTTTACGCACCTGAATTGTATGCGGCAGTTTTGATGCCGCGTGCCCGAAGCGTTGACAACGCATACACTGCAATACGCGATCGATTTTTCTAATTTTTTCCCAACTTATTGTTTGGTGGTTGAGCTGTTTGATGTATCGGTGTGCATCAACTTTACTGTTGGGACTCAGTGATACAATAAAGAAAGCCAATTTGCAATTGCGTTTTCTGGAGTTGGTGGTAGAGAAGGGTTTCACACCTGTAAATTTTAAATTGTCGGTTTCGACATTTTTTAATTCCTCTAATACCTCCTCAGGGGAAAAACATGGATCAACGCCTTTTAGGAGCATGGAGATTATTTTCTCCGATTTCGGGGTGTACGTGTAGTACTCGCTTTTTGTCCTACCCAAAGCAGTCATTACTTTGCGATAACCTTCAATATCATCGCACATTAATTTTATTTTAGAATTATTAATTTTTTTTGTTTTGAAATTTTTGCAAGTTGACTCACCTAATTTTATAACGTCCTTTGTTTCCATGGACGTAAGTATTATAGGCGGCGTCTTTTCCTTTTTGTTGGTTACGATGTGCTGGTTTGTTTGCTGCTTCTGCATCTCCTTTGTTTGCTGCCTTTTGTTTGCTTCCTGATGTTGTTCCTGATTTTTCCGTTGTGCTGTTGTATTTTCTTGGATTTGTTGTTGCTGCACCAGGTCTTTTAATTTGAGGATTGCTTCTCTTTGTTTATTGAGTTCCTCTTTTTTTGTGTCAATATCCGCAAGGAGTTTTTCTAATTCCGCCGGATCTGTTGCAGTACCTGTGATATTGTTTTCTTCCTCAGCAGGTAATTCGATTTCACTTGGGTCAAGGTCAACCAATTCGTTGAATTGGTTACCTGCGCCTGTGTATTCGTTTTTCTTTCCTTTTGCATTTTTTTCGCCGTCTGAATTTGGCTTGTGCCGCTTTGTTATAATACTCGGCTGTCGCTCGAGTCGGCTCCGTGTCATCGGTTTCAGGTCTGCCTGGCCCCTTTTCATGAAAGGCGACGAGCTCTTTAGCACTTTGTTTGTTTCCATAATTTTTTATTTTTTATTTTTTTTTATTTTTTAAACAACCGCTCTCAGTGGCGCCCACACTGTGTAATCCACACTTGTTCACTTACACTCGCGCGACGAATTTATTTATTTATTTATTTTTTTTTTCTTTCTTTTCTTTTGCTTTCTCCTGTTGTCGGGTATACGTCTTATCACTTTGACGTGTTGGTAACGACTGATCTTTAACTCATTTCACGAGCCAAATTCCTGGCAGCAGATCCAACACAATCATCAAAATCCGTTCGAGCAAACAATGACATCATGCCCAAACATGACTGGCCAAACCAACTTTCATGTGCTTCGGAGTCCAGGTACAAAGAGAGAGAGCGAACATGTTTTCAGATTACCTTTTTCTCTTACCTTTTGCTCTTTTCCCCCTTTATTAAAAAATCACATACGATCATGAAGCCAGTATCAATCATACCCTCGTGAATATTGCAACGATCACTCCCGACCGATATTCACCTTTGTACTTTTGGATCTACGTAAAATTAAAATTAACTGTTATTGTTTCAAAAAAATCCGTTCGCCTTTTATTTATCACTCCCGACACTTTGCGCTCTTCTCCCGATTTGGGAAAGCACGGCCCGGAGTATAACATGATAAAGTAACTGACTATGAAGAGTCCACCAGATGAAGGAACTGACGATGAAGAGTCCACAGGATGAAGTAACTGACTATCAAGAGTCTACAGGATGATGTAACTGACTATGAAGGGTCCACAGGATGAAATAACTGACTATGAAGAGTGCACAGGATGAAGTAACTAAGAGTCCACACACATTAAAAGATCAGATCACGGCTAACTAGAACGCAGATCAATAAGTGCTTAAAAAATGAGGGTGATTTTCTTTTATTTTCTATTTAAGCTAACCTAATAATAATAATACTGTCCAGTTATTGTGTGTCCCTTTTCCAAATATTCAATGAAGATAATACCACTTGCATCGCAAAACACAGCAGCATTAACCTTTCCAGCTGATTTCGCCATATTTGCTTTCTTTGGAGGCCGTTCACCTTTAACAATCCACTGTTTGGATTGTTCTTTCGTTTCGGGAGTGTGGTAGTGTATCCACGTTTCGTCTACAGTTACTAAACTGCGCAGAAACTCATATGGGTTGCGACGCATGTATTCCAAAAGTTCTCGGCTGAGAGCAAATGCGGCACCCATCTCGTAGATATTGTTTTCATGCCAATTTATCATGCAAAATTAAAACATGAAACAAATTGAAAATTGACAAATACCTAATAGGGAATAATGCTTACTAAAAGCAGACCATTAGCGATACTACGAGCACCATCGTAGGGGTTTCAAATGACTTATTTCGTACTTTTTTGTATAAATTTCTGATAAATCTGACACTACGTCGCCTCTATTCAATCACAAATTTAATGAAGTGCATAATAAAAATCCTCTGGCGCAAGACTAATGACCTTGCCCAGAAAAAATTAATCATTATGGAAAATTTAACAAGCCCTAGGACTTGCTAAATAAGGCCAAGACCGGTCCCCGGTTGTAGTGCCGATGATGATGATGATAATAAAAATCTCTTCGTATAAACAGTTATCTATCGATTTTCATCAACATCATCATCATCGGCACTACAACCGGGATCCGGTCTTGGCCTTATTTAGCAAGTCCGGAGGCTTTTTAAATTTTCCATAATGATTTATTTTTTCTGGGCAAGGTCATTAGTCTTGCGCCAGGGGCTCCCCGACGGGGAATCGAACCCCGGTCTCCCTGGTGACAAGCGGGTATACTAACCACTATCTATCGATTTTAATTCTTACAATTCCTCGATTATGAATGATTTAGTTAACGATGAACACGATACCGCGACTTCCTTGTTTCTTCACCTATGAAATGATACCACTAAAATGTCGACCCCTATTTGGCCTCAACTTCGGTTCGTCATCCTTTCGGTGGAAAAGAAGTGACTGTACTCGTTCTCTTTCTTATTCGCATTTTAATCCCAATAGGTCGTAAGCTGTCACAAAGCTACAGAAGTAGTGTCGTTCAAAGAGAAAAACTTGAAAGTTCAAGTAGCGCAAAACAGCGTTGCCATACATTTGTTTTAAGTTTAAGTTTAAGTTACTACGTATACCTATCAAAATGTTGCTTTAATTCAAACATTCAATAAAATCTGACTGAATTGAAATTTGAGCCTTGAAAAGTGTAAATTCCGGATTGAAACAAAATCACACTGTTGTGGATGCAGTTTAGGAACGTGTACATATTACGAGTATATACCTATTTTACCATGGTTGTCATTACACCTCTGTGCTTTTTAGAACCATATTTGCATATTTTAAGGCACTCGGTCCAATATTTGCCGATTTCATCATAACGATAGCCTATAGATGACTTCATTACTTATTCCTATTATGCACTTCATCAAATTTGCAATGTAACCACCGAACTATCTACGCACTTAGAATGTCGCGACACGACTGCCCACGCTGCTGTTTCTATACTTATGTGGTTCAGCAATAAACTTAATAATTATTTCTGTAAAATTGTGGCAATTTGCTGAACCCATATAAGGGAATTTTGATTCCATATAGATTCCAAGGTTATTTATTTAAAGAAAATTTATTTTTTGGTAATCAAAATGACACTGCTTCAGGTTTAAGATATCTTACATTTTTCACCTATGTGCCTTTCAGCGAATGAAACATATTGGGGAATATTACCGTGTGTGGTATTTAGTTGAATCATACGTTATATCACTAGTGATACAATTGGTAAGGTTTTGAAATTTGCACGTAATTAAATAGAGACTTAAGTGACTAATTTTTGCCACTTGTAATAAGCTTACCGTTGAGTCTTCTAGAGTTATTAATGTGGGAAGTTTAGTAGTAAATGCTGCTCAGAAAGATTCAGGCTTGTGTATCTGCAATATTTTTGGGTTAATTTCTTTCTTGAATTGAGGTATTCTATTTCCAGCTGTTGTTTATGAAGTGATTTTCAACTAAACCGCCTCTACATACGGAAAACACACTTGAGAGATATACTGCATCGAAATTGTCGTGCATTTAGATTTACTACTTCAAAGATAGTAGGTGTAACGACGGCTTACTTTTCTTAGGAGATTGTTGCGTGACTTGACTGTTAAACACTTATTAAATTCTGGATTTACGCAACAACTCTCATTGGAATGAAGTTAAATCCTATTATTTTGAATTGATCATAATTCCTACGCAGAGACGAGAAGCAAGTAAATAAGAAGCTTCCGCATTAATTGAATCCCCGTATAACATTCGAGGGGAGAAAACCAGTTTTTTAATGACTATTAAAGATGGGTTTTGGTTATGCTGGTTTGTTTGAAACTTGGACAAAAATACAACGTACAGGGGTCATTGAAACTCCCGCCGCATTAATTGTAGATTTGCGGAGATTACGAGTTGTTATTTACAAAAACATCTGACGTTTTTGCTAACGACATGAAATTTTGTATAGACTAATGGATAAAAAAGCGAAAGTTTACTTCAAAATTCCTTCGATCTAAACGAGTTTATTAATCACATAACGCAATTAATTACATATACTTTTTGGAATATCTGTTGTACGGCCCCTTGAGCTTGTTTGACCTTCGAATTACGCGTTCTTGGGGATTTTTTTGACGTTGACGTTTATCGAAAGGTAGTTACCAGTCGACGTGCGAATTGGTATTATTTAATTGGTTAATCTGAATAAGTATATTATAGAACTAGTAAATGCGGTGGATACCCTATATATTGTAAGCTTGATTAGGTTATATGATAGGTTGATCCATTTAAGTCAAACTATAGTAGTGTAGGTTTCCAATTGTAGTTTCAATGGGAGTGTGCCTGTTCATCTATTTTCAAACAGGTTTAGTATCGTATGCTTATGGATTTGTGATTTTTATTACTTTCTGTGGGGGTTTATTTATCAATGACTAATATATAGTTCGGATACTAACAGGGATGCGCATTTGTACATAATCAATTTTGCAGTATGAGTAAAGAGGAAAGAAATAGACATTTTTCAATAGCTGTTGTTCAGTGATTATACGATTATATATATCCAGCTTCTTTTGCATAAACTATAGATTCAACTCCATGTTTGCATAAAGATCCAGATTCTCGCTTATATTAAGGTGTAGGTTCTCATTAAGATATTAAAATCCAGTTTATTTCTTATTATTATTATTTGAGTAATACATTAGGTTTTTAAAATAGAATAATTAGCTGGTGACAAAGTTGGCTGCCTAAGGTTTAGTGGGCTTGAATTCTTGTCGGTTAGATAATTCACACTTGTATACCTTGTTGAATTTGGATTTTAATGAGTTGAGTATAACCTGCTGTTTGATAATGAAGTTAGAAGCAATTGTTGAGTACACTCGACTGAGTAAAATACATTGACATTGTGTTCTCATCATCAAACGAGGAAACTGTATTCCTCTTAGTAATACAAACCCCCGAAGAAAGCCATCGTTAAATCGATGAGACGCAGATTTGTCCTCATCCTGGACTATTTGGATTATCTGGCCAGAAAACTTGTGAGGGTTCTCTATGCCACATGGAGAACCCACCCACAATACTAACCAATCTTGACCGCTAACAGGCTATCTATCCAAAATCGCCGACGCGATTATGGAAAACTCTGGCCCGCGTGTTATCTTTCTTTCCCAAGTCGAGTCGATGGGGAGCCAGTGCGGGGGAGGGGAGGCATATGTGCCAGCGTATGGCACTAGTTCACTACCACCCCACTAAAGAGTTCGTCGCAAACGTCGTCCGAAATTCGAGCACCAAGGGGGAAATGAAAACATTTGTTTTGTTCGTTGATGTTTCTTTTAATATGTTCTTTTATTCGTCGGTGTTTTTGTTCCACGAGGGGGATGTACAACTCGGTGGACAATAGGGAAATACTATTAGGAAAATTTTTGGGCTCCTCGATAGTATAGTGGTTAGTATACCCGCCTGTCACCCGGGAGACCGGGGTTCGATTCCCCGTCGGGGAGCCCCTGGCGCAAGACTAATGACCTTGCCCAGAAAAAAATAAATCATTATGGAAAATTTAACAAGCCTCAGGACTTGCCAAATAAGGCCAAGACCGGTTCCCGGTTGTAGTGCCGATGATGATGATGATGATTAGGAAAATTTAACATTGAGTTGTGGAAATAAAAAAAAGGTTAACATGTGTTCTGGTGTCCATCCACTTTATTGCTGAAAGTCTAAGGTCCCTTTTGGGATCAACACTGAAATGCACGCAATGTACCAAAAGTTTACACTTAAAATAATTCTTATGTAAGGACTCGCACTTAAAGTTAAGATGTTAAAAACATACCAAATAATATTTCTCCGAAACAACTCAATACATATACTAGAGCGTCTAAGACCGTAGGCACTTTCTGACCCCATCCGTAAACATAACTTAATTTTTTTTATTATCAAAGAAAATATTTTTGTTTCATAATTATTAGTATATATAAGAGAACAGCCTATAAATATATAAGACATTGTATGTCATTTAAGCAGATAACCGCCTAGAAAACAACCAGCCCAGCCCATTTTCGTTAGATAATTAAGTTTACCACCGACTTTTGTATTTTATTCCTCGAACCGCCGCCTCCGCACAAAGGAAAATTGTATTAAACAATATCATAAAATGTATATTTCTCTGCTAGATTATACGAGCACATACCGCCTATATGTTTAAAATAAGAAAATTAACGCGGCAACCAGAGATACACCCGGACCGAAAGCAATTTTCTTCATTTTCCCCAAAGAATATAAAAACGCTTTATTTTACGCGTATACAACTTTGACCGCCTTCAAATAATCATGTTATAAACCATTGTATGCCCCTTCCGGGAACAACCCGCGCACAACACCGCATTAACACATCGCGCGCGACTCGCCCTCGACCCCCCTCCACGCCATCAGCTCAATCTTACTGCACCAACCCGACTCCCACCGCCTCCGCCCAACTCCACGCGACTCCTTTTCACCTCCTCTCGACTTCACTTGACTCTGCCCGCCTCTTTTCGACTCCAAGCACCCCCTTCGACATCGCTCGACACCGACCAACCCTTTTCGACACAGTTCGACTCACTTCGATCCTTCGATCCCTTCCTGCCCCGTAGCGGAATACTGGCACATGATGCCCCCACTCAACCCTCTCGGCTTCATCCATCTTTCACAACCTCGGCTCCTCACTGAACCACAGCTACTGCGCGTAGCCCGACTCCCAGGCCGGCTCCTTACTATCCACCCGCTACTCCGCGTAGCAAACAATAGTCAGGACGCCCGCATCTACCAAGCTTACTCCCACGCAAGGATCCTTCTTCCTAGAAACTCCCGACGTCCCCCAAGCCACCACGGTCCAACCCAAGCGGCAACCCAAAGGCAAACACGCCCCACTACGCAGCCTCACACACCAGGTGCACCACAATACACTTCGGAGCGCGCACCATCATCCTAGGGCGCTCTGCGGTTGGACACAACCAACCATCCACCAGGAGGCCTCTCACTAGTCGGCTACCTCCATCGAAGCGCGACCGGCCGGCACCGCGTCATAAGTTGTCGTTCGGCCGAGGACGCAGCAACCATATATCGAGCTCCGCCGTCGACACTGGTGCCGATATACCGGTCCCCTCCTCGGTCGGTAAGCCGCGCAACTGCGTGCCCGCCCCCTCTCAGTCCCAGCAGCAAACAATTCGCCATACTAACGTATGAACGAAAGACACCGATTCCGGACTCGGGTCTACCTTCCATTCCGCACACGGCAACCCGTCGCAGCGGATGCGAATAATCCTGTGATAAGTCGCCTCCATCCCGCACGCGCCACCTTGCCACCGCGGATGCGAGCAGATTTCCGATAGGTTCCGACCTACTCGGACGATAAACCTGTTGGTACAAGCAACGCACACCCCTTGTCCCTGCGGCATCAACGCGGTAACAACCTAGTCCACTCCCAATTATCGACCCAGCCCCCACCACGACCCAGGGACTCGTCACCAGGACAGTTCCAATACCCCACCACTGCGCCTTCCGAAGCAAGAAGGGCCACCCTGACCTTAGGCACCTACACCTCTCCCCTTCACACTCCGAACCACTCCTCCCGCCATACCTTTATTTCGTGACTACGTCACTGGGTGGAGGGGGGGGGGGGTGCCATGGGGGTTGCCTATACTACATGGAGAACAAACCCACAATGCCAACCAATCTTGGCCGCTAACAGCGCGTCACCCTAACCTAAGCAACTCCCCATTCTAAACCTGCAATACGCACATCCGCAACCATGCAAAATCTGCAAGCGAAACAAACTCCCTATACAGGCATAGCAACTCTTTCCGAAGTTCCTAGTAAATGGCAGCGAGTCGATTTTAGCTATGACTCAACCGCCACTACACGATGAATGAATTCTTGCCCCTTTTACAGTCAGTCGTCATTCAACTACCAACGCGCGCACATCAGGTCGAAGTTCAGCCCCCCGTAACGTGCGCTCGGGGGCGCGCGAAGCCCCGAGTGTGCAACCCAGCTCGCCGTGTCTTTGCCGGGGCCCTGATTTCTAAACGAAAGTCATCTAGTCGTATGTCGGGTCGGCTATCTCTAAGTTTGGAGACGTTTAGCCGTGCGTCTTAAGGTTCAGCGAGTCTGCGGTTATCATTAAGTGTAAAGGTAGCGTACAACACGAACAATAAGCGGGGTCGCGGAACGCGGGCAACTAAACTCCTCGTAAATAAAACTAAGTGAACAATTAAAGCAACTCGTAGACCAACTACACCTGTGTGTTTTATTCCCGCGGTTTCGCTTCCTCGCCGTGCAGTAGCGTCCTGGGCGTTTGCCCCCCTCCATTCTCTTCGTTGTGGACAGGTACGGTGGCAGAGCGATGGGGACCGCAGCGAACCCGGTGCCGTACGCCGGCACCACAACTCCTGCATCCACAAACTAATCTTTTACTCTTTAAATTTGTATGTAGTTAATTCAATAGGACGTATTCGAAGCTACAAACATGTTTAGGATTTCTTAAGAGAAGCAATAAATGGTCGTAAATTGTGTAAAAGGGCTACATTCGTCCTAAACTGAAATTCAATTATTAGAGCACATCAAAAACACCACTGCATATGCTTGATGGCACTTAAAATCGAATACCCAACCCGAAATTGCAGCGAATGCATCTTTTTCATTAAAAGCCAGGCATAATGTAACTGGTTTATTTACTTTTTTATAGGTAGTGCCAAGTCCACTTACTGAATGCCTTACACCTATGATATTTGTTAATCACTGCTTGTCTACCTGTTATCGTTACCTGTTTATGCCGCAATATTTCGATTGGATATGAAATGGAGCTGCTTTACACTGACGGGCACTTTAACGGTTAAAAAGGAATTTAAAACTTCTAAACATATAGAATTGTTCTTCAGACGAACCACTCGAGGGTTGTGGGTACTGAAGTGCTTTCTCACCATCACATTTTTCATGTATTTACGATCAATGCACATCGATACTCCCTCTCCGGATGACCGCCTTTCTCTTTGTAAAAGAAAAAAATAACGAAGGGACTATATTTGTTTAATAATGTCGACACAATATAATAACTAGGTTTGGACCACTACACTAGATTAAATTTGAAGTTTTGCCTGTTAGGCATTGGTTGTAGTATGTCTCTTAACATTCTTCGCCTTTTAAGGTAGTCGAGGAGTGTTAATAAAGAAACTGTTGAGAAGACTTGATTATTCTTCCAGACTTGGTTGTGACAACTGTTGAGGAGGGCAAGGCATGTCTCCAGTTAATTCGTAGTTTTTGCTATATTAGACAATCCAGTATTTGAACGATCATCAACTATTAAACGATGAAGTTCACGTCGTTGACTGCTTAATAGATTGGTCCACAGTGTCGATCGGTAGGGTGTCTACGTCAACTTTTGTTGGTTTAATGTTTGTGAGGTTGCGGCAGTGAAGTCAATCGACTAGATACCATCATTGGTTTGAATTTTCTATCGTTGTTGGTTCTGGTGATTATCTTTCTTTGTTGACCTAGTAAGCTGGCCTTCGTTATAAATCCAGAATGATGTATAAATTCAGTGGAGAAAAATATTGGGCGAATCTAATTTTTCTCCTGGTGTTTGTAAAATTGTGGAGATTAAGCTTGTTGATGTTATGTACTATTTACTTACACGTTATTACTCCTCCCACTAGTTTATTTTTTATTTCAAACTTTGATGAATAAATATTTATTGTTACCATGAGTTATCGGCTCTAATGTGGTCGGATGTTTATTCTTCCTACTTAAAAACGAATTCGGCCCTGGCCCTGGTGGACTTCCCACTGTCCTGTTACAACAATTTTCCTCTTCTCTTTCTCCCCCGCTCTCAAAGATATTCAATCTGTTTTCCCTAGTATTTGGAAATCCTCCACATAAAAAGCGACCCAAAAACGATATTAGTAATTACCGTCCCATCGCCAAACTGTCTCATATCCCAAAACTGTTCGAATGTGTGCTTTACAACGCGTTAATTTTTCGATGTAAATCCATCATCTCACCCAACCAGCATGGTTTCCTTTCGGATCGACCACCACTAATCTAGTTGAGTTCTCATCCAACACTCTCCGTGCCTTAGAGAATGGCAGCGAAATCGATAATCACAATCGATTTCGGCAAGCCCTTTGACAAAATCTCCCATAATCTCATCCTTTTTAAGCTATCCTCCCTTGGGTTCGAACCCATATTGCTAAGTGGATATCTTCCTATCTTAAAGCTCGAATCTACCGCGTCAGATACAGATTCTCCCTTTCCAACCCTTTTCTTCTCACGTCAGTGGTTCCTCAGGGCAGTCATTTGGGAAGCCTCCTATTTATCCTTACCATTAATGACATTGACTCCAATATCAAGTACTCAGCCATCTCTCTCTACGCGGACGACACTCAACTCTAGAAAACGATCCGCTGTCCTCTCGACTCCTCACATCTGCAATTGTATCTCAACAGCTTCTCAACTTGGTGCTATAAACACTGCCTCGAACTCAACGTTGTCAAATGTCATTCTATTACCCTCTCTCGTAAACGCCCCTCTACCCCACGACGTTCCTATTTCACATTCAACCAACAGATATTATCTATACCTTCGATTCGGGACCTTACTATCTTATGTAATAGGGATGCTTAAGTTCATCCCACATATTGATAATAATGTCATCATTAAGGCTAACTCAGCCCTTGGATTTGTGAAACGCTGCTCGAAAAAATTCTATAATCCCTACGTTTCCCGATCACTCTGCATGGCCTTTGTCCGCCCCCTTTTAGAATACGCCAGTCAGGTCTGATCTTCTCACTACTCGTCCCATATTCGCAGGATCGAAACGTGCAACGTCGGTTTTTTGTGTTTTGTGCTCCGTGGATTGAACTGGGAAAATCCTCGGACTCTTCTTCCTACACAAGCCGTCTCCATCTAATCAACCTCAATCAACTGCCCAAGCATGCTCTCCTCCATCACACTCCACAGTAACCCCCGTGGCCCTGTGAGTAGGGCGTTAGAATATACTCACAGCTAGGCCGGCCTGTCGTAAGAGGCGACTAAAGGCCGAGTGGTAGCCGGGGTCCCAACGCCCTGTGCGCCCGGTGAAATACCACCCCATCAAGCTATAGGCTCCGTGAAATGGTCGGGAGAAATCCCTGGCGATCTTTCGGAGCTTGGCTGATGGACCGGTTCGAGAAAAGGTTGGTTTAGGTGGTAGTCGGTCCCAGGGTGAGATACCACTCCGTCACGCTGTACATTCCGCGATATCGCCGAGAGAAATCTTCGACGGTGTTTCGGATGTGTGGCTGATGGCCCGGACTGACATGGGGATAAGTCATGATGGTACCTTCTGATATAAAGAATTCGGGAGGTAAACTAGTTTCCCATTCGGATCTCCGGGGGGGACTATGTCAGGGGGAACATCATGCAGATATCATGATAAATAACGGAACTTTGAGAGGTTCGTCATCGTATAACCGGGCTCGCTCTCGAGACTCTGCACACGCTCGACTGGTGACGGCATTTTGTAACATCAGGGGCATCGGTTTCACCAATTCGAATGTAAACGCCTTCCACCAATATTTGCAAACAGCGAAACCTGATATCCTTGCCCTAACTGAGACCCAGGTGGATTCGTCAACTGATTCGACAAATTTTCGTTGCTCAGGCTACGACTTACATTCGAGATTCCGTTTTAAGGGCGGAGTCTGCGTCTTCGCGCGGTCCAATCTGGCTTGCCAGAGGATGGAGGCGTTGGAACCCAATAATATGGACATCCTATGGTTGAGGGTCGTACTGAGGAATTCCGTTAAATTTCTTTGTTGTCTTTACCGCTACCCGAAAGACGATCGACCGGCGACATTTTTCGAACAGCTTTCACATACTGTTGACTGGATACAGATCAACCACCCAGCTTCTGAAATTGTTGTCCTTGGTGATTTTAATCTGCACAATTCCGGCTGGTTGTTAGATTCTAACAGAACCGACGAGGCTGGGAGGAGATGTTTGCTGTAAGCCACAACTTGACTCAACTCGTGGGGGAGCCAACGCGAGTGCCTGATTCCCGAGGCGATTATGCGAACACCCTGGATCTGTTTTTGACATCCGAACCGAGTATTTATGCCGTAGAGGTTTCTGCGCCACTGGGAAACTCAGATCACTGCTTGGTATCTGTCGGGCAAGCACTTGCATATCAAGCGAATAACCGGCCTAGGCAGCTTTGCCATGTATGGAAGTATGGGGCCGCTAACTAGGACGATTTGCGAGATTTCTTCGCATCCTTTCCATGGTCCGAAGTGTGCTTCCGAAACTCTGATGTTAACGCTTGCGCGGAGTCGGTATCAGAGATTATTCTTCTCGGGATGGAGATGTATATTCCATATTCCATCAAACGAAGTTCGTCTGATGAACCTTGGTTTGACAAAAAATGCGAGCAGATTACAGTGGCAAAAAATAGAGCTTTTAAGCAATGGCGCTCCAATCCGAACGATGCTAACAGAATGAATTTTGTTAGAACCAGAAACGCGTGCAACCAGGCGATTGATACCGCGAAGAAGGCTCACAACGACAGGGTGATCAATAAGCTCCTTCGGTGCCCAACTGGTTCGCGCTCCTTCTGGTCAATGGCAAAAGCTGTCAGCAGCAACTTTGCATCCTCCTCCTTCCCTCCGTTGGTGACAGACAGCGGGACGTTAGTCACGAATCCAAACGATAAAGCTAATGTGTTCGCGAATTTATTTTCCGCGAATTCAAACCTCGATCCCGGCCTTTTGGAGCCACCTGTGATCTCGCCGGTACAGTCTTCCATGCGGGATGTGAGATTTCGTCCACGCACTATTCAACGCATTCTACGTGAACTGGACTGTAGGAAGGCAACCGGCCCGGACGGAATACCACCAATAGTCCTTAAGAACTGCGCTGCAGAACTATCGCCGGTTCTTGGCAGACTCTTCCGCTTATCTTATGCACGGAGGACTTTCCTGCCTGCTGGAAAATCGCTCGAGTTCAGCCAATCCCAAAGTGTCTCCCACAAAATTACCGTCGGATAACATTACTGTCTATTTTATCTAAGGTGATGGAAAAAGTCATCAATACAGAGTTAGTTAAATATTTGGAGTGCAACGGACTTCTGAATGACCGTCAATACGGATTCCGAGGCAGGCGGTCCACAGGAGACCTTTTGACACTTATAACCGATATATGGACATCTGCGATTGAGCGGCATGGTGAGTCAAGGGCAGTCTCCAAGGCTTTTAACCGCGTCTGGCACAGGGCATTGATGAGCAAATTTCGTTCATATGGACTTTCCCAACAGTTTTGCGACTGAACGAGGAGCTTCCTCGAGAATCGATCGATCCGGGTTGTTGTGGACGGCGAGCGTTCGGACCTGTATCCTGTTAATTCGGGGGTGCCCCAAGGTTCTATTTTGGCTCCAATCTTGTTCTTGCTTCACATACATGATTTGTTGGAGACAACGGATAACAAAGTGTTCAGTTTTGCGGATGATAGTACGCTTGTTTCCTCCTTTTCGAGTGTTCGGCCGATTGGTGCATGTGCGTCGCATCAGCTGAGGTGTAGACAGATTGACTCTCTAAATCAGGATCTAGATAGGATCCTGCAGTGGGGAAGCGCCAATCTCGTCGACTTTAATGCAGCGAAGACACAATATACAACATTCACAAAGAAAAGTGGATCATCGGTTCCACAGCTGATGATGAATGGCCGGGCCCTCGTGGTTGGGGAAAGCTTGAAATTGCTCGGCGTGGCTGTCTGTGGGAATGTGTCGTGGCATAAACACGTGTCGAGTATCGCCAGATCAGCCTCAGGAAAACTGAGTTATCTTTTTAGAGCCAAAAAATATTTTACTCCGGCCCAACTTCTTCTCCTATATAAATCCCAAATTAGGCCCGCGCTTGACTATTGCTCTCATGTTTGGAGCTCGGCTCCTAAACATACCCTCGACCTACTTGAGAGCATACAGAGATGAGCGATCCGCCTGATCGGGGACTCGGCGTTGACGTCGGGACTACAGTCGCTGTCGCATCGTAGGCGCGTAGCCGACCTCTGTCTGTTTTGCAGATATTACCACGGCTACTGTTCTTCGGAGATTCGTGGTATTGTTCCACGCAATTCAGTGTATGTGCGCCCCACAAGACAATTCGACGGATCGCACCCGTTTGTGGTTCATCTCCCGACGGCGTGAACATCCCTGCATCAGAACTCGTTCCTCTACAGAGCGGGGAAGCAGTGGAACTCCCTTCCCACGCGAGTGTTCCCGGAGCATTACAACCTGCAACTGTTCAAAGAGAACTGCAACAGTTATTTGATGGTATCTCGGGGCGCCCACTCGGCGCTATAGGTTCGCCTCTCCCGAGAGAAATCTAATAAAAAAAATAAAAAAAAATCTCTGAGACCCTCCTCTCGAGGGGGGGTCTTTGGTTTGTATTTAAAATATATCCTTCGAACATATACCTTGTCATATTTATTGAATTTTAAGTACGTGAAGTTTTATAAAATGATCTTGGAAGTAAAAATTGATGTCCCGAAAATTATTAAAGGAGGACTACGTGAACGGGGTTCCATGTTACGCTAACACGACGGGGGGGGGGGGGGGGGGGGGGGGGGGGGGGGGTCCCAAAGGTTCACCATAGGTTATTCCACGGAAAGGCGTATATATAAAAAAATAAGAAGATTGCGGGCAAGATGGGAGCCAATGTAAAAGTATACATGGGTCCATACAGAATTAGGAAATAGTATAGATGGACGACTGAACGTGCACTTTTAAGTATTGAATAATTAATATTTTCTTCTTCAAATTTCTTCTAGGATTTGGAAGTGCAATGAGGTTGTTTAAAGGGGTCCAAATCCAAATCGGGTGAAATGCAATCCAAAAAAAAACCGAGTAAAGAAAAGAAGTGAAGGAAACAATATTTAAATATAACATCACAAAATCTAATTTCTATTGAACTGGCATTATCTGTGAACTTTGCATCAGATTGTATTTAAAACGAGATCTGCATTGAAGAAGTGATAAAATAATTGGGTCTACATATACATACTCATGCGAGTGATACACTTATGATGTTATTGGTTTGATGAACATAATAAAGCACAGTGAGTTATCGGCATATCGGTATTATATTAAACTACTTTCTACCAGGCAGGTGTCGCCTCTCAAATCTATAATCAGATGAATACATTGCATATTTGCAATTTTAATGTAGTTGGTATTTCAGATTGTCTCATTTTAACTTGAAAATATCCGCTAAATTTAAGAAACTAGTATTAGGTTAATGCATCCCGAATTGATTCAGTAACAGTCATAAATAGCCACAACCGTTCTAGAAACCTTTCTTTTATGAATTTTGCACTAGAGAGTGCCAAATCGATGTCAAACATTGATTAACTAAGTCAAAGTGTTTTCGCGAAAGACCTACAAAAAGTAAAAAGAGATCTAATGAGATAGATGTTTTTAACATTCTCTTTCAGATGGCATTAACATGGAAGTATTTATTTGATGTTTCACTAAAAAGGACGGTAACATAACCTTGAAAACTTACACGGGATGATCCTTTTTTAAGTCTTTTAAACAACAATTTCATACAAGCCGTTACTTAACTACAACATTACACGAAATATAATTTTATATATTCTATTATGAATCGCTAACACTTTTTTTAATGTGATTATTTTAATATTAATTCAATACTGATATATTTCCATTTTGAAAGTGCACTTTCTAAAGATTTATTGATCAAGACTTTGGCACACTTCCCTTAAGGTTAAGATTAAGATAAGCTTAGAACTAGGTTAAAAAAAGAACAACATTATAATTGTTAACTCAGTTTTCCTGGCGGTGTTCGACACGCGTTTATGCCACGATCATTCCCATAGATCGTGACGCCGAGCAAATGCATACCTTGCCTTGATTCGAGGGCCTGGCCGTCCATCATCACATATGTTGATCCACTTTTCTTTGTGAATGTTGTATACTGAGCCTTCATTGCATTGAAGTCGGCGAGATTGGACTTTCCCCACTGCAGGACCTTATCCAGATCTCGATTCAGAGAGTCGATCTGGCTACATCTCATCTGGTGCGACGATAATGCACCAATGAGCTGGTTGGTCGAGAAAAAGAAAACAAGCGTACTATTATCCGCTAAATTGAACACTGTTATCCGTTCACTCTAGCAACTCATTTGTGTGCAGCAAAAACGGGGTTGGAGGCAAAATATAAGCTTAAGGCACCCCAGAATTAACAGGACATACGAGGGTGGGCTGAAAAGTTTCCGACCTAACAAAGATATAAGACATTTTTTCTTATTCTGGTCTAGACGCACGAATTTAACGCAATTTTTGAAGTGCTATAAAAAAAACAAGCAATCAATATTTTTAGTATTCATTTTTTTATAGGATGTTTATTAATATTTCAAGAATACAGTAAAAAAAATGGAAAGTAAAAAATTCAAAATTCAAAAAGTTAGCAGCTGATGAAGTGGGGGATCTCAAAAAGTTGGCACGCGACCATACCCACGATTCAACCCTCCTAGCAATCTGAAAAAAAAAAGATTATTAATTTACAGAAATGCCTCTATCGTTGGAACAAAAAAAAGTTGAAAAAAAAAATATTTTTGTACTTTTTTTTAGTTTTTCGATTTTTAAAAAAATAGTTAACATTGAAATTTGGGGACGAGGATAGTTCATGCAATAGAAAAGCCTATAAAGAAGACATATACTAAATTTGAAGTAAATCGGTTCAGTAGAACTTGAAAAATCGTGGGTATTGTTTTAAAAAAGACAGTTTCGAGAAAAACGCGTTTAAAGTTTCACGTAAAGTTTCTCGCGGTCTAAGTCATGAAATGGTATTTTAGGCTTACGTTTATTCAATCGGCCATTCCTGCTGCATACTTTGGACCTTCCTCGACTTCGAAATAAGCATCTTTCGCGCTTCTCTCTTCCAACCGAGCAGTTTTGGCCTCCTTTGATGCGTTAGACGCTCGTATCTCTGAGCAGTCAATCCGGGCATTGTCTCGTTTTCCAGCAAATAAATAATCGTAGCGCGTCAGCAAAATAGCCATACCTCCGAAAATAATTTGAATTTTCTAAAATCCTCTTAAAGACATATTCTTAGAGGGTTAAGCTTTGAAAATATGAAAAAAAATGATTTTTTTCAAATTTCTACACCAGAATACCCCCTTAAAATTAATTTTTATTTTCTTACATAGTCTCCTTGTAACTTTACGCACTTCTTCCAGAGATGCTCCCATCTCTCTAGCCCATCCAAATAGTACTCAGCGTTTTTCTCTGCAAAATAACTGTTCACGGAGGTGATTGTCTACTCATTTGACGAAAATCTCTGTCCTCCTAGCGCAATTTTTAGATTAGGGAACAAAAAGAAGTCGCTTGGGGCTAGATCTGGTGAGTAAGGCGGATGGTCAAGGAGTTCAAACCGTAATTCGTGGATTTTCGCCATGGCTGACGTGTGAGACGGCGTATTGTGTTGGTGAAACAGGATTTTCTTTTTCTGCAAATGTGCCCCTTTTTCCGCAATTTCTGCCTTCAGTTGATCAAGTAATGATGCGTAGTATGCTCCTGTAGTGGTTTTTCCTTTTTGGAGATAATCGATTAATATAACTCCATGACTATCCCAAAAACCAGTCGCGATCACTTTCCCAGGCGAAAAAAAAAAACAATGTTTGTTTGTTTTTGGAGTCGAATCCTCCTTTGCGTCCACTGTTTTGACGGTATTTTTGTTTCGGGCGTATACTGGTGTATTCCAGTTTCATCGAAAGTAATTAATGGGCACCAAAACTCGGATTTATTGCGCCCAAACTGCGCCAATAGAGCGTTGGAAATGTTCATTCGAACACGTTTTTGGTCTAACGTGAGCAAACGCGCGGACAGTCTTCTCGTGCCAAAATCTTTATTTAATATGTGACAAACACGTTCTTTGGACATTTTCATAGCCTCTGCTATTTTTCTCACTTTAATTCGGCGATCGTCTAGTACTATTTGGTGAACTTTAGCGATGTTATCGTTAGTTGTTGCAGTTTTTGGAAGTCCCGAACGTTCATCGTCTCCCAAGCTCTCACGTCCACGTTTAAATTCAGCTGCCCAAAATTTCACAGTGGTAAATGATGGTGCAGAGTCCCCATACACAGAGTCCAACTCACCTTTGATTTGCGTAGGCGTATTGCCTTTTGCTGCGGATTCGCACTGGACACCACCAGCGAATTCGCAACTGAATGTTACCCGTGGCAACCGAATGACAAAATGTCAGCAACGAGCTGAAATAATCAATTGTTTTGGTTGTCAAGCAACCAATAACAAATCTTTCTTCTTCGTTAACTACTGAGCGAGACAGGTCGCAAAAATTGTAATCAAAAAACATCCTATTAATCTGAATAAATAAAGTTAAAAATTAAACATGGTAAAACGGACCATGAATTGTAATTTCATTCGAGAGGAATATTTATTGGATTGCGGCAGTCAATCAGCTTACAGGTATTCGTTTCTCTTTTCCATGACATTTAAGCTTGTTTCAGAACGACACATTTCAACATTACCCAACGTCAGGAGACACCATCGTGTTCCTGCCGCTACTATCCAGCCCACACCAAGTTAACAACTTTCTGTGTGTGGAAGGTGTGTTCAACGCTTGTGGGACACACAATTTGGTCCTTCGAGCCGGATCCAGTCTGTGGATCCTATCCACTGCTGCCCGTTCGCAGTGGAACTAAAGAGCTGTCCCGAAGTACAGCTAAATTGACGCCGTTAGGCTTACGGCATAACAACGAGTATGCCGCGATTGACGGCGGTCGCCAGTTCAGAGCGCAACGTGAGCTGCCCACATGGGAGCCATAATACTGCCGTCAGATTAGTGGCGCAGTAACCAACTACAGCTACAAGATACCGGTACCCAATTCGCAGCCCCAAGGTCCAGCCTAAGGACCTCTAGCCGCCAGATTAGTGGTGCATGAACCACCAGCCCCAGCGCAGCTTCATTACAACACCACCGCGACCAAGTTCGCGGCGCAATCACCGGATCCATATAAAAATCAACCGACCAGTTTGCGGCACAGCCTCCCGGAACCCACAAGTAAGACGTTTTTCAATTCGATTAAATTACCGCCAGTGAATTTGTGGCAAACAGACGCTGATTCCAGCAGCTACCACTACATCGCGCCCAGTTCGCGACACAATGACTGCCAGATCTGTGGATCAGCTACCACCAGTTCGATGTGGAGCCCGGGATCCAGATCTGTATCGGCTACCGCTGCCAAGTTCGCGGCATACTAAAGGGCCCAGCTCAAGGGCCGACCAACGTCAAGGTCGCGGGACACCAAGTCCAGACGCAAAGACCCCCAGTTGTCAACAACTAGAGAGCGCCTCAATGTCAGAGAAGTCTATAATGACAAAGCCTACATTGGCGGAGCGGCTCATCAGCGCCCAGTTCGCCTCTCAGGAGCGGGTGTCCTGTGCTTTCATCAACCTCGAGCAGAGAGGGCGACATTAGAGAGCGACACGAAGTGATAGAACGCCTGGCCACCCCAGAGATGACCAGCGGCCACCGCTACTTCGTGGACCTATTCATAGATCAAGCCGAAAAGATCTATCTGGAAGAGGTCACAAAATTTGTTGAGGTAAGGAGCGCCCTCACAGCCCAACGTCCGACCGCATACAAGACTGATACGGACACCTTGTATCCACCCAACAGTCAGTTGCTGCCATTGATGTCACAACCACCACATGGGATTTGCAAATTGCCATCACAGATGATGCAACCGGAGAAAACGTCCCCTACGGAAAACAAAGGTGTGACGACAGATACCGAAAAGTCAGCCAAGGCAGGTGCTGCCAAACGCAACACCCACTGCTGACACTGCAATCCAAAAGAATGCTGCGTTCAGCACGAAGGCACCAGCCACTGCCAGTGCACCAGCCCCTGACCAGAAAGACAAATTCGATGCAGCCCAAGAAGGAATGAAGCCTGCTGCAGAGACACCCGCCAAGCAAGGCGAGGATACCAAATCAACGAGACTGCTCGAGGCTCAATTCGCGCTCGACCCAGTCTCCCCCATTAAGGCAAACGACGCCGACCAAGGCAATGATGCCCAACTCCCGAGACTGCTCCAGGTGGTCCTCAGTCCGACAGCTTATAGACGAGAACCGCACACACTCTCCGTGAGTATGGACCTGCAGGCCGCCGACCAGAGTGCCGCCTGCCCACAAATCAAATCAGCTCATGTCCCGATGTTCGGACCAACGCAGAAACACATGGCCGTTCCTCGTGGGTTGCGAATTTACAACTCCAACCCAGAGGAACTGGTCCACCCTGAACCAAGGCATTTCATGAAGACACCATCAACTGTCCAAGAAACAGTAACCAGCAATCTCACCAGTGACCGTGACAAATCACAGAGTCCGGTTAATTGCATCAACAACATCAATTGCAACAGCAACGACTACAGCAGCAGAAACATTTAGCAGGAACTGGCCTAGGAGCAGGCCAAACGCATTCGTCATTCACCAACGTATGGGTGATGTCGATCGCGCCGGCCGGCAATTCCCCGCTAGGCGGGCGGCGGCCCCCGGCATCCAGAGATCCCCCGCATCCCCACCAACCCACACCTCTCTGGGTAATTCAGCAGAGGCGGTACCTCTCTCAGCCCAGAACGCACTGGGTCCGCACCTGTCATTGGACCCGCGGACGGTGGCATGGAAGAAGCCCCACCAGACTCAACGTTGCGGCCTCACAGGCCAAAGGCCGCATCCCATCGGCAGATACCTTCCAGAGACGGAGCACTCGCCGGCACCAATCCAGGGCGGACGGCTCTTTCCCGAACCCCGCCTCACCAGACGTCCCCGGGAACCAACGGGTTCGCCAATGATTGGCGAAGGCGGGCGGAATGTTGCGGATTCGCACTGGACACAACCAGCGAATTCGCAACTGAATGTTACCCGTGGCAACCGAATGACAAAATGTCAGCAACGAGCTGAAATAATCAATTGTTTTGGTTGTCAAGCAACCAAAAACAAATCTTTCTTCTTCGTTAACTGCTCAGCGACAGGTCGCAAAAATTGGAATCAAAAAACATCCTATTAATCTGAATAAATAAAGTTAAAAATTAAACACGGTAAAACGGACCATGAATTGTAATTTCATTCGAGAGGAATATTTATAGGATTCCGGCAGTCAATCAGCTTACAGGTATTCGTTTCTCTTTTCCATGACATTTTAGCTTGTTTCAGAACGACATATTTCAACATTACCCAACGTCAGGAGACACCATCGTGTTCCTGCCGCCACTATCCAGTCGCAAAGCTGCTGGGAAAGTCCGTAAAAACGAAGTTTGCTCGGGAATGCTCCGTGCCAGACGCGGTCAAATGCCTTGCAGATATCCAATGCGGCCGCCCTTGACTCACCATGCCCCTCAATCGCAGATGTCCATATATCGGCCATAAAGGTCAAAATGTCTCCCATGGAGCACCTACCTCGGAAGCCGTATTGACGATCATTTAGAAGTCCGTAGCGCTCCATATATTTAATTAAGTCGGCATTGCTGACCTTTTCCATCATCTTAGACAACATAGACAGTAATGCTATCGGCCGGTAATTTCGTGGGAGACACGTTTTCCCTTCTTTGTGATTAGCTAAACTCGAGTCACCTTCGAATAAGTAGGAAATGCCTTCCGTGCATAAGATAAGAGGAAGAGCTTGCCAAAAACCGCCATAGTTCTGGAGCCCAGTTCTTAAGGACTATTGCTGGTATTCCGCTCGGGCCAGTTACCTTCCTACAGGCCAGGCCAGGTAGAATGCCGTGAATAGTACGCGGGCAGAACCTCACATCCCGCATCGAAGACCGCATCGCGGTGATCACAGATAGCTCCAAAATACCGACATCCAGGTCTGAATTCGCGGAAGATAAATACGCGAACACATTAGCTTTATCTTTTGAATTCGTAATAAGTGTCCCGTTGCCCGTCACTAATGGGCGAAAAGAGGAGGAAGCCAAGTTACTGCTGACAGCCCTTGGCACTGACCAGAAAGGACGCGAACCAATTGGGCACTCAAGAAGCTTGTGGCGTTTGTAACAGATACACACACAATACACAAGCAAATAAGGAAGAACACCGAACGAAAATCGAATAAGAAAATGCATCAGAGCTGTATACCATAGCGATAGCATAACAAATCCACATCAGTTGAGTGCACTTGAGTTTAGAAATCGAATTCATACACACGGCGGTGGCCTGATGGGTTGCGCTTTGGTTCAATTTTTGGTGATTCTAACTATCATAGAGTTGACGTCCGGCGCCGTGCTTCGTCGGAATGAGGGAAGAGCGGGGACCTTTTATTATTTCTTTATTTAATATTATATTTTAGAATATGGATTATTCTAATTTAAACTCTTTTTATTTAAGTAGTTTAGTCACGATGAGAAATGTTTATTTATATTTATTTCTTTTTGTTTATTTGTTGTCTTCTTAATCTTATCTTAATCAATCCCAACTACTTCTCTCTCACTGTATATTACACAAACTCAAAACTCCAACAAAACTCAAAGTGAAACTACTTGAACTGCTTCTCAACTCGAACTGCTTTTACAATTGAATTTTTTCTCTACTTATAGAACATTGTGTTCTAATTTACTGTAAATTATAATATGAACAAAACAAATTTTCTCAAAGTATTCCTTTAGTTTCTGTGACTTTTAAATTGAATAAAATTTGAAGGAAAATCAAAGTGCTCTGTTTTGAAATAAAAAGGGGCAAGTTATGAAAAGGGGCATGTTATTAAATGTGCTGTAACTGGCAATATTGTGAATGTTTATGAATGGTATGTATTAAGTGAGAATGTAATATAAGTTAAGGGAAGTTTTTAAGGATGTGTAAGGAGATTCAGTGTTAAATTTAATAAAGGGTAGTATTCTGGAATACAACAATAGCGTCAGTTCGAATCACACGTTCTTCACTATCATCCCAAACGCTATAAGCTTATTGTCACTCTGTCGTTGTAGGCCTTTTTCGCGGTATCAATGGCCTGGTTGTACGCGTTTCTGATTCTAACAAAATTTGTTCTGTTGACCTCGGTGGGATTGGAGCGCCATTGTTTAATAGCTCTATTTTTGACCCCTGTAATCAGGTCGCATTTTTTATCAAACCCAGGTTTATCAAATGAACTTCGCTTGATGGAATGTGGAATGTAGATCTCCATCCCCAGAAAAATAATCTCTGTAACCGACTCCGCGCGTGCGTTAACACCGGAGTCTCCGAAGCACACCCCTGACCATGGAAAGGATGCGAAGAAATCTCGCAAATCGTCCTAGTTGTCAGCTACCTATCTCCATATTTGGCGAAGTTCCTTAGGTCGGTTATTCCCTTGAAATCCAAGTGCTTGTGCAACTGATACCAAGCAGTGATCTGAGTTTCCCAGTGGCGCAGCAACCTCCATGATATAAGTGCTCGGTTTGGATGTCAAAAACAGATCCAGGGTGTTCGCATAATCACCTCGGGCATCCGGCACTCGGGTGGGTTCTTCCACGAGTTGAGTCAAGTTGTGGCTAACAACGAACATTTCCGCCAGCCTCCTAGCCTCGTCGGTTCTGTTAAAATGTGCCAACCAGCCGGACTGTTGTACATTAAAATCGCCAAGGACGACAAGCCGGATTGTTGATCCGTATGCAGTCGACGGTACATGAAAGATGTTCGAAAAATGTCGCTGGTCGACCGCCATTCGGAGAGCGGTAAAAGCAACAAAGAATGTCTATGTTATTGGGTTTCAACGCCTCCATCCTTTGGCAAGCCAAATCGGTCTGCGTTAAGACGCAGGCTCCACCCTTTAAACGGAATCTCGAATGCAAATCGTTTCCTGAGCAACGAAGATACGTCGAATCAGTTGACGAATTGACCTGTGCCTCGGTTAGGGCAAGGATATCAGGTTTCGCCGTTTGCAAATATTGGTGGACGGCGTTTACATTCGTATTGGAGAAACTGATGCCCCTGATGTTACAAAATGCTGTTGTCAGTCGAACGTCGACAAGGCGTCGAGAACGAGTTCGATTACGCGGGCTTTCTTAAAGTTCGGTTATTTATCAAAATATCTGCATGATGTTCCTTCTGACATTGTCCCCTCCGGACAAACGAATGAGGAACGGTGTTTACATTCGTATTGGTGAAACCTATGCCCTTGATGTTACAAAATGGCGTTACTAGTTGAACGTTGGCATCGATTACGCTATGACGAGTTGTTTACAGTTTAGTTATTTATCAAAGTACTTGCATGATGTTCCCCCTGACGTAGTACTCCCGGAGATCGGAATGCGAAACCAATTTACCGCCGAAATTCTTTGTTCCAGACGGTACCATCATGACTTATCTCCGTGTCAGTCCGGGCCATCAGCCATACATCCGAAACATAGTCGAAGATTTCTCCCGACCATGTGACAGAATGTACAACGGGACGGTATCTCACCTTGGGACCCAGTATCACCTAAACCAACCTTTTCTTGAACCGGTCCATCAGCCAAGCTTCGAAAGATGGCCAGGGATTCCTCCCGACCATTTAACGGAGCCTATATCTTGATGGGGTCGTATTTCACCGGGCGACAGGGCGTTGGGAACCCACCTACCTCTCGGCCTTTAGTCGCCTCTTACGACAAGCCGGCCTAGCTATGAGTATATTCTAACGCCCTACTCACACAATAATTTAGAAGAAAAGAATAAGCGAAAAAAAAATATATATATAAAATCAAGTTAAAATGTATGATCTCTGCCGACCGAGGAATGTCGCCGGAGAAGATCTTTGAGGTTCCGCCATCCGAGGAATGTCGTCGGGGAAAATGTCTATACTTTCCGCCGACCGAGGAATGTCATCGGGGAAGCGTTGTGTTCTGAAACACTGAGAAAAGTGAAATGGTTGTAAGGAAAAGAATACCTTCTAAAATGAGCAGCAATCCAGTAAAGAAACATCCTCCAGACTACTTAAATAAAACTGCGTGTGTTTTTTATCTTAACAATAGAATTTATTTGCGGGATTAGTTCGATTATAATGGATTATAATCGATGCGAACCGTGTCGCTTGAAAAGGATTTACGAAGAATGAGTTTGGTTTTATCGTTTCCTTGACAACCAAACAAATAACATGTTAGCTACTTGCTGACAGTTGTTATTTGGTTGCGATGGCTGCGTTTAATTGCGAATTCACTGGTTGCATTCAGCGAATCCGCAACAAAGTTTATTATAATACAAAATATTAATCAAAAAAATACATTAAGTGTATTTAAAAAAAGCGAAATTTACTTATCCGATCTAAAAGATTAATGCGAAAAGATAAAAGGAAAAGGGAAATTTCAACAACTGTTGTAAAATGTTTACTGCAAACGTATGTTTTCTTTGTACCTCGGATTGAGCTTTGGGGATGTTTCCAAAATTTACTAAAAGAACACTTTATGCTTTTTTGAATGGCGTCATTTCTTTTTCAATTTGCCATCGAATATATATACAAAAGTTCGTTGAAATCCTTCTTTTCTCTTGCAAAGCGTTTCTGAGAATTATTCTTGTTGAACCCTAAAAAACGGTGGCCGTGCTCTTTCCGAACGATGCAAAATAACCCCCCTTTTTCTTTTATGGGGCTTCATCTAAAAATAAAAAGTGATTCACAGATTGATAGTGATTTTTTTGCGCTATGGTTTTCCTTTATTCGGCCGGAAAGTAATAACGCCGATTGGCTAAAATATATTCCTAAGGTTAAACATTGCATGTACTATTTATTGCTCTGAAATTGTAGCAAATTGATTTTATTAAAGAAGGTTTTTGACTTAAGGCGTCTATAATCTCATTCGTATTATTGCTCACATGAATTATGGTTTTAATGAACAGCAACTTGGTGTGACAACTTTATTGGCTGTTTGATTGCAATGTGACTTTCTGTTTATAATTACCGATTGAAAGTTGTGTTTCCCTCATAAGAAATCGTATATAACGATACTGCTATTTTAATATACGCCTCTCATTCATTTTATCAAGGACTTCCACGTTTGACGATTTCTTGAATGTATTGCTCATCGCTTTACTTAGTACCTAGAGCTCGTATGAGAAGCTTTTACGCTGAAACTTGTAAGTAAGTACAACATTTACATGCTGGTTGTCGATGATTGCTAAGTAATATCAATTCATCCAATTATCGTTGTCAGGCAACTGTAATGGGTCCTAGAATAAATCTGGGCAGAAAAGAAAATTGTTTTCCACGTAGAGTCAGACGGATTTCAATAATTTGTGACCATTTAGTTGCTTTATAAAAAGTTTAAAAAATGAATTTTAATATCATTATTTTGCGAATGTTATGTTAAATATTAAATCATTTTAAAACCGGTCTCAAAAGCACCAGCTTTGGGTAAGAATATAATTCTCATTTACTGAGTGTTCTCGATTTCCTGCCTTCTTCTCCTTGAATCTATAGCCACTAACTTGAGTACTAACATTTGTGGAGCCAAACTTTCAGTTTTTTCAAGACGAACAAATTTCCTGCTAATTCTCAATTAAATTTAACGGCTTCACTGCTTATTATTTTGTGAACTAGTTAGAATTCGCAGTTAAAAGGCCTTGAACATAGTCTCCACCGAGGACGATGTTTTTGACTTTCCAATGTTCGCCCAAACATGTTAAGTGAGTTTGATATTCCATTCGGAATTAGAATTCTCAACATCTGACATTTTAAATCATTTTCAATACTAGCTAGTTGCCCAAGAGAGCGTCACCTGTTTTTGCGTACCACCGTCCCCTACTGTTTCAGGCAGCCTTGAAGTAATTAATTCTTATTCATCACCAGAACACATTATCGAAACTATAATAGATGAATGCAGTAGTGTTATGCACATTCCTGGGTCAACACCTAAAACAAAACCATTGTACGCCGCCACAATTTTAATTGAATGCCGATTACATTAACCTCGTGTGGCACTTCACTTAAAGCCCATTAGTCATTACTGTGTTAAACAATATCACGTTTTAGTCCGACGCAATTAGAATTTCAATAATCATACAAGAAATAGTTTTTCAAATACGTTGACTCACAATTTTACTGTCAATCAGACAAATACCTGAATGACGCAAAGTCGGCGCTACGCCAACCCGAGTTCTCAATTCATTACAAATGCAGGAATCCCTGACCAAGGCCAGAAACATGAGAGGTTGACAATGGTGTCACTCTACTTGAAAGATGCCGACCAATATTAGTTTATAATTTGTATCTGGCAACATCGTTTAATGTTAATCTAACTATTGTGTTTTCTGTGTCCTTGCAGGTTACATCAATTAGACGCAACAACGAACGCGCGGTTTGAAACGGTCCTTCAACATCAGTTGGATGCATCCAAGCAGATAGATGACCTTGAAAAAGTAGCACTGAATGTACAGAATACTGTGGGAGGGATAAGGAACGAGTTGGATATGGTAAGATACAACCTGGACCATAGCAGCGGTAAGATAATTTACAATCATATGCTGAACCGTGCCTTTTAAAATCTGGTATCTCTAGACGACGCCACTCCATCACCAGCCCGTTCATCAGCTTCCAGCGCAAATGACACTGATTTATTTGTAAGATTGGATGCACTAGCCACATTTTTGTTGTCGACACGGGCGGCGGTGGATCGTATAGAAGGAACCTTGGCAGGCTATGGTGAAAGTCTTACGAAGCTTATTCAGCTTCAAAGGTAATTATTTGGGGAGCACAGTGTACGATTTATTGTCGAGTGACTGTATGCTTCTGGGATAATTTACAGCATTGTATAAAATATAACAGATAAAAGGATGCATCTCTGGTGCTTAGTAGGGTAAACATAATTGAAAACAATTATTCTCGTTACACAAAGTTCAATTCTTTTCTTAATTTTACATTAGAGGTACTTCTTATAGCTCGCTAATTGTGTAAATCTAGATCGATATTGATATCTGCAATTTTGAGTAGCTGTACGACAGTAAAAACTTAAAAGACATTTAATAATTTATCTCCCATGTTTGAAAAGCGCTACAGATATTCAATATGCAAAGCAGTGCGAACTAATTTTTCATTTATTAAAATGTGTAAATTCATTCATTTAAAATTTTAATAATTTGCATGATAACATATTCGATTTATTACCACCTTCAGTGACCACGAAAGTGTTTCTTCATATAGTCACGCTTCTGTAGCCCTATGAGTAGGGCGTTAGAATACACAGCTAGGTCGGATTTTTAAGAAAACCGACCAGAGGCTGAATGGTATGTGGAGTCCTAATGCCCTGCCGCCTGCTGTAATACTACCCCTTTAAACTATAGGTGAAATGATATATAGAAATCCTTGACCATCTAAGCCCTGTGAGTAGGGCGTTAGAATATACTCTCAGCTAGGCCGGCTTGTCGTAAGAGGCGACTAAAGGCCGAGTGGTAGCCGGGGTCCCAATGCCCTGTGCGCCCGGTGAAATATCACCCCATCAAGCTTTAGGCTCCGTGAAATGGTCGGGAGAAATTCCTGCCCATCTTTCGGAGCTTGGCTGATGGACTGGCTCGAGAATAGGTTGGTTAGGTGGTAGTCGGTCCCAAGGTGAGATATCACCCCGTCAGCTGTGCATTTCGCGATATCGCCGAGAGAAATCTTCGACGGTGCGGATGGCCTGGACTGACACGGAGATAAGTCATGATGGTGCCTTCTGATATAAAGAATTCCGGAGGTAAACTAGTCTCCCATTCGGTTCTCCGGGAGGGGACTATGTCAGGGAGAACATCATGCAGATATCATGATAAATAACGGAACTTTAAGAGGTTCGTCATCGCATAACCGGGCTCGCTCTAATTAATGTTGTTTTTGCTTGTTTGAATAAAAAAAAAACAAAATTTTTCTTTCGTTAGCCTATGGCCGTTTTATTTCTATCCTTACATTACTCGTACCAAGAAACTACTTACTTGTCTCGGTTCTTACATTTCTATTTATATCAATTTGTCTGCTTATGCCTTTAATCTTATCAGTATACTTGGTTCTGGTAATAACATGGGTGAGTCACATGAGTTATTTATCTAAAGAGGTTATATAGTGTTATCTAGCATGATGACTCATGTTAACAGTGGCATTAGCTACTGAGGGTACATTGTGTTATATATCTTGATGACTCATGCCAATAGTAGCGTTAACTCTCTCGAGGCTCTGACCACGCTCGACTGGTGACGGCATTTTGTAACATCAGGGGCATCGGTTTCACCAATGTAAACGCCGTCCACCAATATTTGCAAACGACGAAACCAAGTATCCTTGCCCTAACTGAGACCCACGTCGATTCGTCAACTGATTCGACATATCTTCGTTGCTCAGGATACGAATTACATTCGAGATTCCGTTTTAAGGGCGGCGTCTGCGTCTTCGCGCAGCCCGATCTGGCTTGCCAGAGGATGGAGGCGTCGGAACCCAATAATATGGACATCCTATGGTTGAGGGTCGTGCTGACGAATTCCGTTTAATTTCTTTGTTGTCTTTACCGTTCCCCGAATGACGATCGACCGGCGACATTTTTCGAACACCTTTCGCATACCGTCGACTGGATACAGATCAACCACCCAGCTTCTGAAATTGTTGTCCTTGGTGATTTTAATGTGCACAATTCCGGCTGGTTGTTACATTCTAACAGAACCGACGAGGCTGGGAGGCTGGCGGAGATGCTTGCTGTAAGCCATAACTTGACTGAACTCGTGGAGGAGCCGACGCGAGTGCTGGATGCCCAAGGCGATTATGCGAACACCCTGGATATGTTTTTGACATCCGAACCGAGTATTTATACCGTAGAGGTTTCTGCGCCACTGGCAAACTCAGATCACTGCTTGGTATCTGTCGCGCAAGCACTTGCATATCAAGCGAATAACCGGCCTATGCAGCTTCGTCATGTATGGAAGTATGGGGCTGCTAACTGGGACGATTTGCGAGGTTTCTTCAGATCCTTTCCACGGTCAGAGGTGTGCATCGGAGACTCCGATGTTAACGCACGCGCGGAGTCGGTATCAGAAATTATTCTTCTCGGGATGGAGATGTATATATTCCACATTCCATCAAACGAAGTTCGTCTGCTAAACCTTGGTTTGATAAACAATGCGAGCAGATTACAGTGGCAAAAAATAGAGCTTTTAAGCAATGGCGCTCCAATCCCACCGATGTTTACAGAACGAATTTTGTTATAATCAGAACCGCGTGCAACCAGGCGATTGATACCGCGAAGAAAGCTCACAACGTCAGAGTGATCAATAAGCTCGTTCGGTGCCCGACTGGTTCGCGTTCCTTCTGGTCAATGGCAAGAGCTGTCAGCAGCAACTTCGAATCCTCCTCCTTCCCTCCGTTGGTGACAGACAGGGGGACGTTAGTCACGAATTCAAAGGATAAAGCTAAAGTGTTCGCGAATTTATTTTCCACCTATTCAAACCTCGAACCCGGCTTTTTGTAGCCACCTGTGATCGCGCCGGTACGGTCTTCCATGAGGGATGTGAGATTTCGTCCGCGCACTATTCAACGCATTCTACGTGAACTGGATTGTAGGAAGGCAACCGGCCCGGACGGAATACCTGCAATAGTCCTTAAGAACTGTGCTCCAAAACTATCGCCGGTTCTTGGCAGACTCTTCCGCTTATCTTATGCACGGAGGGCCTTTCGTGCCTACTGGAAAATCGCTCGAGTTCAGCCAATTCCAAAGACGGAAAAAAAGTGTCTCCCACAAAATTACCGTCCGATAGCATTACTGTCTATTTTATCTAAGGTGATGGAAAAAGTCATCAATACAGAGTTAGTAAAATATTTGGAGTGCAACGGACTTCTGAATGACCGTCATTACGGATTCCGAGGCACGCGGTCCACGGGAGATCTTTTGACACTTATAACCGATATATGGACATTTGCGTTTGAGCAGCATGGTGAGTCAAGGGCAGTCGCATTGGATATCTCCAAGGCTTTCAACCGCGTCTGGCACGGGGCGTTGCTGAGCGAACTTCGTTCATATAGGCTTTCCCAACAGTTTTGCGACTGGACGAGGAGCTTTCTCGATAATCGATCGATCCGGGTTGTTGTGGACGGCGACTGTTCGGATCTGTATTCTGTTAATTCGGGGGTGCCCCAGGGTTATATTTTGGCCCCAACCTTGTTCTTGCTTCACATAAATGATTTGTTGGAGACAACGGATAACAAAGTGTTCAGTTTTGCGGATGATAGTACGCTTGTTTCCTCCTTTTCGAGTGTACGGCTGATTGGTGCTTCTGCGTCGCATCAGCTGAGATGTAGACAGATTGACTCTCTGAATCAGGATCTAGATAGGGACTACAGTCGCTATCACATCGAAGGCGCATAGCCGACCTCTGTCTGTTTTACAGATATTATCACGGGTATTGTTCTTCGGAGATTTGTGGTATTGTTCCACGCAATTCGGCTTATATGCGCTCTACAAGACAATTCGACGGATCGCACCCGTTTGTGGTTCATCTCCCAACGGCGCGAACATTCCTGCATCAGAACTCGTTCCGTTACAGAGCGGGGAAGCTGTGGAACTGCCTTCCCACGCAAGTGTTCCCGGAGCGTTACAACCTACAGCTGTTTAAAAAAAATCAGCAACAGTTATTTGGTGGCATCTCGGGGCGCCCACTCGGCGCTATAGGTTTGCCTCTCCCGAGAGAAGTCTAATAAAAAAAAAAATCTTCCGGAGACAGGTTGATGGACCTGTAGCGATTCTAACAGATACACAGACAATTCACAAGCAAAAATAGTGAAGAACACCGAACGAAAAATCGAATAAGAAAAATACATCAGAACCGTATACCAAGCGATAAAATAAAAATAATTCATACCAGTGGAATATAGTCGAGTGTGGAAATCAAATTCTAAACACGGTCAGTAGCCTGGTGTGTAGGCTTAGGTAAAATTTTTTTCGTGATTCGAGCTGTCATAGCGTCAGTTCGAATCACACGATCTTCTTCACTATTATTTCAAACGCTATAGACCTTTTGAAAAAAAAAGTTGGGAACAGATGGTTAATCGGTTTCAAGATGAGATATCACCCGGTCACGGTGTACGTTTAACGATATGTTCGCTAGAAATCTGTAACTCTATTGTGGACTATTGGCCTGGACTGAACCTAGGAAAACAACATGATAGTATCACTTGAGATGCAAAATTCCCTAGGTAAACTAGTCGCCAATTCCGATCTCCGGGGAGAGAGGACTATCTCACAGGGAATAATATATTTGATAATAAGTCAAATTATAAACAACTCGTCTTCGCGGAATTGCGTCCGGTTGTAATGTTACGGACCTACCTCGTGTCCAGGTCCTCCCCTAAAACCCACTAATCCCCCTTCGCAAGTTTCCCCCCTCTACCTGTAAAAGGGAAAAAGTGGCTAATTTGCATAAACTACTTTGTGCAAATTCTACTTGGTAGAAAAATAGAGGCGCAGAAGCCTCTACGGTATAAATACTCGGTTCGGATGTCAAAAACAGATCCAGGGTGTTCGCATCATCGCCTCGGGCATTCGACACTTGCGTTGGTTCCTCCACGAGTTGAGTCAAGTTGTGGCTAACGACAAACATCTCCGCCAGCCTCCCAGTCTCGTCGGTTCTGTTAGAATGTAACAACCAGCCGGAATTGCGCATATTAAAATCGATGGTATGTGAAAGATGTCCGAAAAATGTCACCGGTCGATCGTCATTCGGGGAGCGGTAAAGACAACAAAGAAATTTAACAGAATTCCTCAGTACGACCCTCAACCATATGATGTCCATATTATTGGGTTCCAACGCCTCCATCCTCTGGGAAGCCAGATCGGGCCGCGCGAAGACTCAGACTCCGCCCTTAAAACGTATCATGAGCAACAAAGATATGTCGAATCAGTTGACGAATCGAACTGGGTCTCAGTTTTCGTTTTTTGCAAATATTGGTGGACGGCGTTTACATTCGTATTGGTGAAATCGATGCCCCTGATGTTACAAAATGCCGTCACCAGTCGAGCGTGTGCAGAGTCTCGAGAGCGAGCCCGGTTAGGCGATGACGTACTTCTTAAAGTACGGTTATTTATCATGATATCTGCATGATGTTCCCCCTGAAATAGTCCCCCTGGAGAGCCGAATGGGAGACACCCGAACCACCGTCGAAGATTTCTCTCGGCGATTTCGCGGTATATACAGCGTGACGGGGTGATATCTCACCTTGGGACCGACTACCACCTAAACCAACCTTTTCTCGAACCGGTCCATCAGCCAAGCTCCGAAAGACTGCTAGGGATTTCTCCCGACCATTTCACGGAGCCTAAAGCTTGATGGGGTTATTGCATTTGAAATGATAGTGAAGAACGTGTGATTCGAAATGACGCTATCACAGTTAGAATCACCAAAAATTGAACCTAAGCGTAACACATCAGGCTACTGGCCGATTTTAGAATTCGATTTTTATACTCAACTATACTGCACTGATGTGAATTGTTATGTTATCGCTATGGTATACGGCTCTGATGTATTTTCTTATTCGATTTTCGTTCGGTGTTTTTCACTATTTTGCTTGTTATTGTGTGTGTATCTGTTAGAGACGCCACAGGGTGGTATTTCACCGGGCGACAGGGCGTTGGGATCTCGGCTACCACTCGGCCTTTGGTCGCCTCTTTCGGCAAGCCGGCCTAGCTGTGAGTATATTCTAACGCCCTTATCACAGGGCTTAATGGGTTTGTAACATTTAAATTCTACCAGAATTATATTTAAAACGATTACGATTATACGAAAATTATTCTTTTCATTATTTTTTCTAATCACACACAAACATCTTGCTGATATTTAAAATGCTGCTTGCGAAATGAAGAGGTACACAAAAACGGTTGTCCACTTTCCCGAATAGACAAGTCCATGCTGCATCGTCGTTCGGTGTCCACTCATCACACACACCTCCGCTTCCAATACCCTACAACGTTGAGGCACCAAGTTGCTCTCAAGCTGCTTTACTAGAAACCGGCATTCAAAAAATCCAGGTTACTCCCTATGGCGAACCATTTTATGCCCTTTGTGAACCAATATCAGAGGGCGGCTGGACAGTAATTCAAAATCGTTTCGATGGCTCCATAAATTTCCACCGAGACTGGGAAGAGTACAAAAACGGCTTCGGCAACCTGGGTGGAGAGTTTTTCATTGGACTTGAGAAATTACATGCCATGACTTCGACGACGCTCCACGAAATCATCTTCGTATTAGTTGACTTTGAAAACGCAACACGTACCGCTAAATATGGAGCTTTCGCTATTGGTGGAGAAAAGGAATCATATGCTTTGCACATTCTTGGGGACTACACCGGAGATGCCGGCGACTCTTTCAGCTATCAGGCGGGAAATAAATTCTCTACGCTCGATGTAGACAATGATGGATGGGTAGAAGGCAATTGCGCCCAGGCACATACCGGAGCTTGGTGGTATGCGGCTTGCGAGATGAGGTGAGTAAAATACTGGATGGATATTTAGTTGAACACAACGGTCAATTTATGAGATTAATTTTTTCCACAGTAATTTAAATGGACAGTACTTAAACGGAGAACTCGAACCGGAACACCAGTTCCAGGGAATGTACTGGGATAAATTTCATGGGTCACTGTATTCGTTGAAATCAGTCCAGATTAAAATTCGTCCTATCGAGAACAGAGATGCTGACTAGAGATCAATCGATTGTGGAAGCCAACAAGGACGATCAGGGTTTTCGATGTTCCGAATATTCGAAGTGCATTTATAAAATTTGTCATGAATTATTTTTATTTTTAATTTTATCTTTATTTTTATTTATATGTAACTTAAAAGAAAATCCCATAATTTTATTCTTGTAAATTATGCCATAACGTAAAGAGATAATAAACTGAAAAATACATATGTTCTTCACTAAATCTTATCATCATCATCATCATCGGCACTACAACCGGGATCCGGTCTTGGTCTTATTTAGCTAGTCTCTCCACCGGTATCCGGTCCATATCCGAGGGTTGTTAAATTGTCCATAATAATTTGTTTTTCCGGGTAAGGTTATTAGCCTTGCGCTAACCTTTTTCTCGATGAAATCTTATCATCAAATGTATAAAGTCGGTGGTGCCCTGGTTTGTCTATTTAATCGGCACGCGTTAAGGATCGATGTATAGCTGTTATACCAACATTCAAAACTGTTTTGTTCAATTTAAACGGACTTTATTCAATCCAAACTTTATTCATAGTTGCAATAATCCAGCATGCATCGCAATCGTGGTCCGTGCCAAGTTTGTTAAATTCACGAATGAGTTTCGCATTGACCGTTATGAACATCGGTAGTGTAAGCTATAACATGCCTGCGAAATCTGGCCACATGTCCGCCTGCGCACTTACCCAGGCACTAACCAGTACTAAGAGAACGCAAAGTCTTCTCCAATAAGGCCGCTTACGACAACATAGCTAGGGTAGACCTATATAATGCCATGAGAGAGTTCGGCATTCCAAACAAATTGATACGAGTTTGTAGGTTGACCATGTCCAAAGTAACTAGTCAAGTAAAAATAGCGGGATTGCTGTCCAAACCAATAAACATCTTTAATGGACTCCGACAAGGGGACGGACTGGCCTGCCTCCTCTTCAACCTGGCGTTGGAGAAAGCAATCCGTGACTCTGGCGTTACAACAAGGGGGACTGATGTTACCAAGTACAGCTAGATACTTGCCTACGCAGATGACATCGACATCATCGATAGAACCAGATCGGCTGTACAGGACTCCTTCATCCAGATCGAGCAGGTGACACAAAAACTGGGACTGCACATTAATGAGGAAAAAACTAGGTACATGGTGGCAGCTTCTGCGAAGAGAAGACCTAACGTTGGTCAAACTATCAGGGTAGTGGAGCACGAATTTGAAGAAGTGCAATCCTTTAACTACCTTGGGTCAATAGTATCAGCCGATAACAAAATGGAAGAAGAAATACGCGAACAGCTGATCAACTCCAACAAAGCCTACTATGGTCTATAAAGACTCTTTAAATCTCAAAATTTATCCAGAACACCCAAGCTACTAATTTACAAGACCATGGTCTTACCAGTACTCATGTATGGATTCGAGACCTGGGTGCTCAATAAAAGGCGCTCTGAACTCTTATCCGCGTTCGAGAGGAAGGCTTTAATGAGAATTGTTAGCCCCATATGTGAGGGAGGACGATTCCGGAGACACTACAACCATGAGTTGTACACAATCTACCTTGAACCTAATGTTGTAAGAAAAATCAAGCTCGGTAGACTCGGGAATGAGCAAAGTGGAGCCTGCCCGGAAAGTCCTTTGTGGCAGGATGTATGGAAGGAGACAGCGCGACAGACCTTCTCTGCGACGGAGAGATGGCGTAGACCAGGACGCCCAGAGCCTGAGACTGCCAAACCGGAGGACATCGGCTCGAAATCGGGACTGGTGGAGAGATTTGTTAAATAAGGCCAAGACCGGATCCCGGTTGTAGTGCCGATGATGATGATGATGGCCCTATGTCCACTTATTAATGATATTAACATCATAATGAATCGCCTCACTCTGCATGTGGCAAGATCACAAAACCATGGCGAATCCTGGGCATTGTGTACATACGTGCACCATTATGTGTAGCCTTTTCCCCAAAAACCATAACCATGGGTACAATCGGTTCAATGTTGATGGATCAAAGATAAGGATCATGGAAATATGTTTAAATACTGGGCAGCGGCACTGATTCTGTGTATATAAACAAAGAGCAAACACTTTGGAAATTGAAATCATCTTCGATGAAGGAAAACCATTGTGAGTTTAGTTTTGAGGTAGGAAGCTCGTGCCAACAATACAGAAATTATAACATTTAAAACGAATATAAATGTTTTTATATACTTGGTCGGATAGCGACTTTAACTCGCGACAAGTCTTACTGTGGGGTTTCGACAATTTAAAAGTGGTGATTTCAATGTGAAAGACAGTGAGCGCTCTGGTAGACCACAAAAATCTGAAGACGAGTAATTCCAGGAGTTATTGGATGATGACCCAATGCAAACTCGACGGCAATTCGCAGAAGTATTACATGTGTCACAAGAAACAATCAGCAGACGCTTACGAGCAATGGCGAAGATCAATACCAGGTGTATGCATACGTTTTTTTCCGTTTTAACTAAGAGATGGTGCCAGCGAAAAGTACGCAGCACACAGCAAAACTAGTGAAAGACAATTTGAAATCACTTCGATAAGAGACATCCTTCTGCACCCGCTGTACTCCCAAGACTTGGCGCGATCTAACTATCACCTATTCGCATGGGGCACGCGCTCGCAGAACAGCACCTCAGCGATTTCGAAGAAGTTGTAAAATGGCCCGACGAATGATTTGCCACGAAAGACAATCAGTTTTTCTGGCATGCTATTCATAAATTACCTGAAAGATGGGCGAAATGTGTAGAAGTCGATGGCAGATATTTTGAATAAAATTAGGTATTATCTACCAACCGGAATTAGGTATTATCTACCAACCGGAAAAAAACGTATACATACACCTAGTAATATAAAATAAAGCAACGTTCTCACGGTTTGTACGGTTGTGTTTCGCACACTGGTTGGTTTGATGGTGGTGATGGAGATACTCACAGCTTTGCTCCCTTGAGGTGGCGATGTATTTCTCTTCCTTCCTGTCAGATTTAAGTGGTAGTCTAAGATCATCTTCCGTTTTTGAGTCCAAGTAAAGGACAATGCGTTACCTAAGAAATCTGTCGCTGTTGGTTAACTTTTTTGTTTTAATCTGAAGAAAACGTCCTTAATTTGTTTTTTCTTTTATTTACATCATATAGTTCACATCACTTTAATTGTGTACATATTTTCACTATTGGTCTGTCTATATTTTTTAATTGAATCTCTAAGTCTCAAATATGTGTTCAATGTTCTGTTTATTAAACGATTAAAGGTAATAAAAATTGGTCTTGAAACACTACAGACACCCGCACTCAAGTGTTATATAAACACCCCCGACTCAGAACTTTTTTACGACGACTTGAATAATTTGACCAAAACCCAAACGGAACGCGTCATTCGCGTCCTTTTATATGGGGTACCAAATGTATCCCCACTTTTCCGTTTACCGGTTCATTGAATGTGTCTTCGGCATCTCGCCGGCTAGAGCCCCCTTCAAAGAATTTTCAGTTGGAGAAAAACTAACGGAGGGGAACGGAAAATTTGCCGAGAAGGGTCATTGTGTATAAATATGTGAGTGTGTTTATTCAGCATTTGGCCCTCTTACAGACAATTTTGTAATTCCTTGGTTTAAGAATTACAACGTGCTGCGAGATGGGAGGAGAAGGGGGTTGAAAAATATGCACATGCGTATTTTCCACGAAATTTGTGGCTATTATAACTGAATAATCCCTACATTTCGTGTACAACGGATTTATTTTTTATCTGAAGACTGTTCGGGGATCCAATGTTTACTAAGTATAATTGCGAATCCGCAACAAAGACTTTTTGGGATGGGATTGAGAAGGAAAAATGTGTGTTGGATGAAAAAATGTTTGTGATGTAGGGAATGTTGTTTAGCGTGGGAATTGTTGTTTTCTGTGTATGAAATGTGGGTTTTTAGGGAATTAAGTGCCCGAATTCGCTTAATTATTCAGGGGGGCTTTAATTATATATGGCGCAAGACTAATGACCTTGCCCGGAAAAAACAAATCATTATGGAAAATTTAACAAGCCTCGGGACTTGCTAAATAAGGCCAAGACCAGTTCCCGGTTGTAGTGCCGATGATGATGATGATGTTTAATTATATAACAATTGTGTTAGTAACAATGCTATCCATCATTAAGGTGTAGTGATAGACTTATCATTATATTGAAATAATGGGTGTTCGTTTGGGTCATGAATTACGACTCGGATCTCGTATTGGTTGCTATCGTACTCGATTGTGCGAAAACAATTTTTAGTAGTTAGATCCGTATGTAATAATTGTAGTCGCTTGTCTACCATAGTTAAGGGGTTTGTATTTAATCCGTAACAATTTCTATGATAATTATGAGGATTCTCGTCTCCAATAAGTAATGCTATCCATGTCAAACACCATGAAAATATGATTCATATGTGCTGTCAGAAGAGTGAATACTTATTCATGTCATTTGATACAAAATGTGTTCTACAGTGGTGGTAAATCTTTATCAGCTTCATATTAATGGGATCCCATCAGAGGTCAAAATTATCTCCGGGTTAAAAAAAAAAAGAAGTATTTCGTCAGACGGAGAAAATTGCTTTATACGTTGTATTTGAGGACTGCAGACATTCTCTTGCTCCACCACAGCATCTTGGTCTCATGTGTTTTTTTTTTACATCCTCTCATTCCCATTTCCTTTTTAAATAATTTTGAGACAAACATTACAATTCCTAAACAAAATTTTTGAGTCAGGTTAATTAATAGGGGTTGTAATGGAACTAGGCTCGGTGTTCTATTTTGTTCTTATATACAGCATCAGTTTCAATTGGTCTTTGTTCAATTAAACTAAAACTAAACTAAACAGTTACTTTTTAAATGCTTGAAAATGTTCCCATTTGATTTGACAGTTACTTTTTAAAATTGAACCTCCGCGCCAACTGCAGATTCATGCAAATATTTAAGTTTCTATTAGCTCTAATATGTTAGGAATTCCACAACCAGTGGTCATTTTTATAAACTGAACTACGATGTTATTTAAATGCTCGGTGGCATATCGATTTTTGACAAATCATAGCGATTGAACATAAAAAATGGTGAGAAATTAAGCATCCACGCATCCACGCATCACACCATGGCGACATCTACATATATGGACTATTCTGTAAATAGTTCTGAAGATTAGATTTGTTGATTTAAAAAAAGGAAAAAGAAAAAGAGATAAAAAGAGAAAGAGAAAAGAACTGGTTGCCATGAGGTACAACGCAGGTAGCTAGAAAATGATTTTTTAGGTAGGAGGAAATCCACTTAAGGGGTTATCATCATCATCATCGGCACTACAACCGGGAACCGGTCTTGGCCTTATTTGGCCTGCACAGAACACAGTTACCTACTCCGACGATGGGATGTATATATATTTTAGAAATTCATCAATATTAATATTGGTGACACAAAGTATTTTCATAGGAATGTGATGGAGAGTTATACACTCCCGTATAACATCCAGCGAACAGAGAAAGGAACTAGCAAAAATATAACAGCGTCATAAATATTGTACTTGAATTTATATTCATCATCATCATCATCGGCACTACAATCGGGAACCGGTCTTGGCTTTATTTATCAAGTCCTGAGGCTTGTTAAATTTTCCATAATGATTTATTTTTTCTGGGCAAGGTCATTAGTCTTGCGCCAGGGGCTCCCCGACGGGGAATCGAACCCCGGTCTCCCGGGTGACAGGCGGGTATACTAACCACTATACTATCGAGGAGCCCACTTAAGGGGTTATGCTACTGTAGAAACCCGAAAACGAACACTTCTTTGGTATTTTTTTGGGTGGAAAAACAAGTTATTATTATTTATTATTTATTGCCCTGTAGAAACCCGGAAGTTCATAACCTCACCGACTGTCTCGTGCAGTGTCCTTCCACGCCCGACCATTTGAACCGATCTCCTCAAGGTCAAACCAAACATTGTCCTCCCATCTCCGCCGCGGCGCTCCTACCAGTCTCTTTCCCGTTGGTCTGTGGGGGTAGAAGTAGTTGTTGCCAGCGTATGGCACGGATTCACTAATCCCCCTAACACTTGTCTACAGAAAAATTGTTCACCAAGAGAAGAATGAATATAAACGCACTGTAGTAGTATAATGTTAATGTTTTCTTTATTCAATATTTTCGCTTAACTTAGAATTTATCTATTTGCGGTATCGACTTTAATTACTCGGTTGAAAAAAAGATTTTATATTTGTAAACTGTCTACTTGAAATAAAAGGCGACGCGTTTCTCTTTATCGATTGACTCACGAGGAACAAAGATTGGTTTGAACGGCGGCGTGACTGCATACGCTGAAGGTTGGATAGCGACTAACTCGAATCAGGGGTGAAATTCGTATTTCATTCCACACACAGGGCAACCAAAAGAGACCACTCCCCTGCTCTCTCAACCTCACGCCCGGCGAAGTGTGGCAAACTTTTGTTAATAGGGTAATTGCCGGACATGGAGAATGAGAGAACAGAAACATGGTGTGCTGTGATCTCGGGGTAGCTTTGGTTGTGTGTGTTGGTATCAAATGCAGCTACTGACATGACCTACTGACCCAGCGGTACGGCTATGGTGTAGTCAGAGCGCATTGAACCACGTAAAGACAGAGGAGAGGAAAGTTTAGGTGTGGAATTCACCTGCAAAAAGAGACCATTGATTCCAAGCGAATGGATGATCTGATGAAAAGCCGAAGTGACGCCAAATTGGCTAGGGTAATTTATCATGACAACTAATTAGATATTTTGATAAATTCCCCAGCGGTTTCGCTATGATGCGACGGCGTCATTTCCTGCGACTTGTTGTTGCTACCCGAAATGACTTTGAAATTTCCGGTGGAAATCTCATGGGTTAATGCAATAGTGTTGCCGTAGGGCAAGAAAACACTGAATGCAATTGTGCATTAACCGAATAGATTAATGACTTCCGGCCAGTCTTCTTTTATGGATTTATCTATTGCAGGCGAAATAGCCGACGGTAGGAATTGGGATTGGGTTGACGCGCTGTTAGCGGTCGAAATAAAGCGGACATTGGGGTTGGAATTGTGGGTTGGTTCTCCATGTAATATAGAGAAACCCCACAGGTCTACCGTCAAGAATTCTACGCACGGTCGTATCGTTGCCCATTCGTTACTGGCCGTCAGTATGGTTCCCAGATATTTAAATTCTTTAACTTTTTCAAATATCTTGCCCCTGACGTTTATATGTGTTCTCTGAGGTCCACCTGCTCTCGCCGTAATCATATATTTTGTTTTGTCTTCATTTATTTCTAGGCCAACCTCTTCTGCCGTTTGCATGATGATTTCACAGTTCTTACATACATTTTCTAGATTATCGCCGAGAACGGCGATGTCAGCCGCATATGCGAGCACTTGTGTGACCCCGTTCAGGAATGATCCAGTCATGTTGTCAGGAATGATCCGGTCATGTTGTCGTCTTCTACCTTTCACAAGGTTAAAAAGACACTGTGATAGACCATCTCCCTGTTTTAGTGCGTCCCGGATTTCAAATGGTCCTGAGAGGTGGTTTTCTATTCTAATTCGCCCTTTGTTTTCGTTCATGCAAATTTGAATGAGTGCGGTATATTTTTTGGGATTACCAGCTCAACTACAATATGGTAGAGTCTTTGCCTTGCAACTGAGTCGTAGGCTTTTTTGAAGTCAACGAATAGTTGGTGAACCGTCTCTCCGTATTCCCATTTCTTTTCCAGCAGTTGCCTTGTGGGGTTAAAGTTGGTTGCCAACGTATGGCACGGTTTCACTTACATCTCCAACTGTTCCGACGTAAATTGTTCACCGAGGAGAATCAGTTAAATAAAATGCACTGTTGTTGTTGTGGACAAACGTGGCGAAGTTTCGTTCTTTTACTCGGCGAACAATTTCCCGGAGGAACATTAAAAAATAATGTTGGAGGAGGAAGTAGAACTCGCACCCATGCCGGTGCCACGACTACCTCCCCACAGATTTTTCGAACGGTTGCCTCTCCTCCATGCTTCACAAGCTCTGCCGGTATGCAGTCGACTCGGGGAGCTTTGTTGTTGTTCAATCGCTTTATTGCGTCTACAACTTCGTTGAAAGAGGGTTCTGGGATCTGAGGCTCGGCTGTATGTACGTCTGGTGCGTTTATTTGTGGTGGGTGGGTGCGTACATTGAGCAGGTTTTCAAAGTACTGCTTCTATCTTGTCACGATATTCTTTGTTTCTGTGACCAGACAGCCGTTTGCGTCTCGAATTAATTTGGTTCTCCCTCAGTAGCCATTTCTAATTGAGTTTATGCCGGCATACCTCTGATGTTCTTTGCTTTGGCATTTTCTAGGATTGTTTCGATCCAAGTCTTCTCCCATTCGCGTTTTTTTGCGTTTGAAAAGTCTCACTGTCTCTTTCCGAATTGTGGCGTATCGTTCTGCGTTGACTTCATCATATCTTTCTAAGTGGATCACTCTGAGGCGTTTACGTTGTTCGATCTTGGCCCTGCACTCATCGTCAAACCAAGGTTTGGACTTAATTGTTTTCTTAAACCCTAATACCGTTTGGGCTGTTTGTTTGATTGTGTCTCTGATCGATGTCCATTTAGTGTCCCCACTATGAGCTCCCTCTTCCCCAATGCTCCCATTCTCTAGAATGTTAAATCTATTCGTTAGTTCGTCTTGATATTCAGCCCTTTTGGGGAAGTCTTTCAGTCTATCAATGTCGAACTTTTTGCTCAACTCCCGTGACTGCCCATGTGGGATTGCTGTGAGGCGACTCCTGATTTTGCCCATCACTAGAAGATAATCTGAGTCGCAATCTGCTCCTCTATATGATCTTACGTCAATGAAGTTCGACTGGTGTCTTTTGTCTATGAGGAAGTGGTCTATTTGGTTACGCGTTACGCCGTCGGGTGAAATCCATGTGGCTTTATGAATTTGCTTGTGCTTGAACATCGTTCTTTTCACTACCAGGTTTTTTGAAGCTGCGAACGTGATAATTCGAATTCCATTATCATTTGAAACGTCGTGTAAACTTTCCTTACCTATAGTTGGTTGGAAGATATCTTCCTTTCCAATTTTCGCATTGAGGTCCCCGAAGATGATTTTAACATCGAATGATGAGATCCCATCAAATATTTCCTCTAGGGTCTCGAAGAACGTGTCCTTCGTTTCTTCGTCCGTAGATTCTGTTGGGGCGTGTACGTTTATAAACACATAATTGCACCACGGGGTCTGTATTTCTAGCACCGGCATTCGGTCATTAATATATTTCACATCTTTTACGTGGGGCGTAATCTTCTTACTTATGATGAAGCTGGTTCCGAGATTATGTGTATCGGTACCTCCACACGCCAGTGTAAACCCGTTGGTTTCGATTACGTGATGCGGGAGTCGGACTTCCTGACGCGAGACGATCCCCATTTTATATTGTTTCGCCTTTTCTACGACCGTCTGTATCGCGCCTGGTTTATATAACGTTCGAAGATTCCACGTGCCGACGCGTATATCCGGCTTTTTTCGTTTTTCCCTACGTCTTCATTTTGCCGAGTCGGTGTTTTCTTGATGATTTGTTCCGTTCTTTTTTGTGAGATGTATTATTAATAAAACGTTCATAAGGTAGAATTTAAAAAAAAAAGTGGCGTAACAAAGCCGTTGTCACAAAACGTGTTTTTATAAAGTTGCTCCGGATTAAAAGCCGAGGTTGGGCAATTTAAGAAGTATACATTTTCAGGATATTTTGTCGAAGACCCCATTGAAATCAGTCGTGACAACGTCCACTTTCTTTCCATTCTTTAAGGCTAAGAAGGTTAGGGATATGAAGTCGGTGAGGTTAGTGGTTGTAGACGTAAGTCGTGTTGTCAAATTTAAATGAGTGATTAAGAGTCACGCTTTATACAGAATACTTTCGAAAAGCTTATTTTTACGGGGAAGTTTGGCAATAGAAAATTAGTTCCCGACATCACAATTGAGCCATTTTTTATGTATGGATTTTGAAATATTATAGAATTTTCCTTGCGATACAGATAAATGGAAGTTTTTCAAAAGAAGAAAAGAGAGTTGAATGAATGGGGAAACATTTTATGGAATTTAGCGGGGACACCTTCTGCGTCAGGACCAACATCTCCTATAAGGTCAATTTATTTTTTTATTCTTCTTGGTGAGATTCAATAAAATGAGAAAGAAATGGAGCAAGGAGGAAATTACCAGGTGTACCGGTCTGAAGTGAGCGTCAAGATACAAATGTATCGATAGGAAACGTTTGTTGTGAACGAGCACATATATTTTTTTATTTGGTTGCTATGACATCTGTTAAACATATTTAGTATGCATCAAAGTCATTGTACAAACAACATCTTTTTTTTTTGATCCTGTTAAAAATGTCGAATTTTGTACCAGAAAATGATTATTTGTGGAAAGCATTAATTTTTTGTTTTCATTTGAAGAAAAGTGCTGCAGAGTCGCCTCGAATGCTTGTCAAGGCTTATGGTGATTATGCTCTATCGGGAGCAACATGCAAAAGATGGTTTAAGAGGTTCAGAGATAATTATTTTGATGTGCGAAATGAAGAACGTGGAAGACTGTGGGGATATAAGTTGATGAATGTGCCGACGTACGGCACGGATTTCTTATATTCCCAACGATCTTGCTCCGATGAGGATAGTCCACCCAGGAAGACAGGAACAATAGCAAACACACTGAGGTTGATTGATTGTAAAAATGTTTTTGTTTTATTTGATTTTGTTGTGCCATCGCGGCTGAGTTTTTAATTAACATTTTGATAAGTAGAACGTTCTTGGGCACTCGAGGTGCGTCAGCCTGTTACACGAACAACAGCTAAAGACACATTTTTATCGCAATATAAATACAATTTAAATCACTATAACTTTACACTTCTTCTGTTTCGTTAGAAGGTCTCCGATTTCCGACTGTTCATTTAGTTATATTAGGGAATCTTCGCGGACGAGCGTGTGCATAAGCATGCACACGCGGCGATGGTTAGCGTAACGACCTCCTCCTGTGAATCTTCTTAATCGACTGCTTTGAAGAGGGAAGAAATTGGATACAACCAAAAGATAACATACTTCTGCTCTCTCATTGCCACGTCCTTCGATGTGTGGTAGGTTACATCGGTAATCTGATGATCGAAGAGAGCGGGACAATAAGAGAACAGAAACACGATGTACGATTATCCTAGGGGTGGATTTGGTTGCATGTGCATGAATCAATGTAGTTCTGAGCGGAACCCGTTGACCTGATTCGGTAGTATGGTGAGTTCAGTGTACATTGATCCATACGAAGACAGAACTGAGAAAGAGAGGGGAATTGAGCTGATGATATTCACCTGCAAAAAGAGAACATTGATCCCCAGCGAATGAAGTGTCTGGAGAAAAACCGAAGTAACGCTAGGGAAATATTATCACGTGATTCAATCGAATGTGCTGATAAATTTCCCAAGCGGATCCGCAATGATACGACAACTTTGTCCGGCTGGATCTGGTTGTCGCTAATCTACATGGACACGAGTTGCCGTATGGCAAAAAAGGTAAGCTAAACTCATTTATGCATTGTCTGCGTGGTACAATGAGTTTAGCTATGTGTCCTTGGTGGAAACATGCTTTGCAGGTGAACAGGTAAGTAGGGGGGAATGGGGTTGATTTGACGCGCTGAAAGGCGGTCGAAATTAGGTAGGAAATGTTCGTTGGAATTGTGGGTTGTTTCTCATGTAGAATAGAGAAACCCCCCACAAGACCACCAAAAAAGTTTGAAGATGCCGAATTGCAAGCAATATTGGATCAAGATGACACTTTAAGTCAAAAACAAATGGCACAAATGTTAAACGTTGCACAACAAACATGTTTAAAAGCTATGGGAAAGATCCAAAAGTGTGGAAACTGAGTGCCACATGAATTGAATGACAGGCAGATGGAAAAGCGAAACACCACATGTGAAACGTTGCTTCTACGACACGAAAGGAAGTCATTATTGCATCGAATTGTGACTGGTAATGAAAAATGGATTTATTTTAAAAATCCTAAACGCAAAAAATAACGGGTACATCCAGGAGAAGCGTCAATATCGGCTGCAAAGCCTGATCGGTTCCGAAAAAAGACAATGCTCTGTGTTTGGTTGGACCAGAAGGGGGTGGTGTCATGAACTCTAAAATCTGGCGAAACTATTGATGCGCAACGCTACCGACAACAAATGATCAATTTGAACCATGTATTGATCGAAAAACGACCAGAATGGGCTAAAAGACACGAAAAGGTAATTTTGTTGCATAATAATGCTCCAAGCCTTACAGTAAAACCCGTCAACGAAACAAGCGCTCTCGGCTAGGAAGTGTCACCCCCCCCCCCCCCGCGGTATAGTGGCGGTCTTAATAACGCCACCGCTCGTTTTTCCTGGGTACAACACCCAACTCCCCCTGGGGCATTCCAGAGAGCATATAAATCGGAGAGCATTTACTTACCTTTCTATGGTTAGTACCGAAAGAGCTGAAATTCAGAAACCTATAATCTCGCCGACGTTGAAAACATCAACAGCAATGGACATTCGCCACAAGAGCATAGTTGTGCCACACGCACCATGTTCCTAAAAGGCAAAACGGTTGCAAAAACAGCAATCAACATTGCCCAAACCGTGTCAAAGAGATGGCTCCTAATGCGTCTACCACATACCACAGGAGATATATGGGGTCTAGTGTCTGTCTTGGCTATGTGCAAGCAAGTGTACTAGTTCTCCAAGGTCCCCACGTTGTCAGTCTCTACTGTGTAAATCTCAATTAAATCAAACACTGAAATCTCTTACCAGGACCAAATTCATTTTTATTGCAGGTAATTCATTGAGTAGGTGTGATGTAACTTAATCTAAACGCACTAGGCTTACTTATTTACTGTACTATATACAAGGTAACTATTTGCGTCGACCGTGATTATTTCAAAACGTAACTTAATGCGTCGACCGCTGTTATTTCAATGTTTACAATATTATACACAAGGTAACTATTTGCGTCGACCGTGATTATTTCAAAACGTAACTTAATGCGTCGACCGCTGTTATTTCAATGTTTACAATATTATACACAAGGTAACTATTTGCGTCGGCCATGATCATTTCAAAACGTAACTTAATGCGTCGACCGCTGTTATTTCAATAGGATATAAACCGGCGCTTTGTGTCAACCTAAGGGATGCGAACAACCACCACTGGTGAGACAATTCAGACTGCCTCGAAAACTTTTCCTAGTTTATCGACGCGATTGTACACGACACACTTGATCATCGCCTCATGACCAAATATGGTAAGAAATCCCTTTTGCGTTTAAGTTCAACGCAAAAGGAGTTGGAGTGTACACACGATGGTTGCCTTGCTGCTCATCGTGTGCGTCCGCGAGTATGCAGACATAGCAAGGGTCCCTCTACACATTCGCAACAGGTGCGAGCATATCCACGAAAGAAAAGGGTTGAAATGTTTATATTGATGATACTGCGGGGCACAGCATCTGCGCCATTCCGCAGCGGTTATCCACAGACAGCTAACAGCTTCGACCAGGAATCCCTGCCGAAACTGCTGCGACAGGGCGGTATTGGTGTATGGAGGAACGTTGGATGTTCACATCATTATACATCCTAGTCAGCATCTCGTTGATGCTGCATTTGTTTGGTTTCGAGGTGTCCCCTTGCTAGAGTATGCCAATGCCGATCGATACGATCGACCGGTGGCTTTGTGTACATGCCCTACCGTGAACATGCGTGGGAAATTTTCCTCTTCTCGTGTGCCTGGTTGAGCTCAGTGATTACGTTGGTTACATAATGTTGTACCGAGCTGGCCATTAGGGACATGCTGTGCTGGGGCCCGCGCCTCGCTTGGTCGGGTAATCGGCGACCGGCTCGACTAGGCAATGTTGTTTTGCGGGTAGTGCGACCAAATTGCTTTTACGGCAATGTCATTTGTTGCTGATGGTGTTTCAAGTCAGCGTGAATCAATGCTCCATGGTTTTCTTTCACTTTCGCCGGTACAGCACAGAAGGTAAGTACACGCTGCTGTATTCTAGGACACTATTACCCTTTTCACCTGTAAGGTAAGTAGTGGCGTTCAATGGAACTGCCACGATACTTGTTTTTTAATTTAGTTTGTATGCCCTAGATGGGGATTTTTTACCTCATATGATGGGAAGATGGGTGGTGGCGTTCAGGAGAACCGCCACAGGTATTGCATCCTTTTCGTGGTCGTCTATACCCACAACGATTGACTACCCGATCGACAAGCGAGTTTGTTGGCACCAGCGAAATCCCCCTGAAATACTGCTCGGTACAACATCATGTGGCCGACATAAGTCCCTGACGTTGGCCATGCGCATAAGACGAAAGGATTTTTCGCACACACGCGCATGGCGATTCATACCAGGGGACGCCGGCAACGCGCGCCCGATCAGCGTGAATGTTCCACACAGTGATGGTCGAATGAACATATCCTTTTATGGAAATGTAATGTACACGATCGACAATAATGCTTTACGCACGTGTTAATCGTGTAAGCACTCCAACCCCTTTTCAGGTTGACTCGCCCCAGCTGCGAATGTGTTTAATTTTGTTTAACTTCAAGTCTATAGTTCGCATGCTGGGCGACGCGAGCGGCAGGTTGGATCACCAGTGTGCCTCGTACTTAAGATAAACATTCCAACCCTTCGTTGGGATGCCGATGCCAGTTGAAAGTCGTGCTCATGGTGTTGCCCTAGGGGATTGGATGATCCACGGTGTGTTTACTGTGGACATGCACACACACTGTGAGCACCCGAGGCAAGCTTTATTTATGTTTCGCGCTTCTGTATGCCGATGCTGGGGTTGATCGCACCATATATGGTCATCGAAGCGACGCTTGAGATTTTTGGGTTCTGGCGCTTCGATGGCAGAAAAAAGGTGGAAGGATAAAATGGCAATGATCGCCTAATAGGGGAAGGAAAAGAGGTAACTTTCAGGGATCTTCGAAGAATAGGATCTTCCAGAATTTAGTCTGGAATTGCAGTTGATTAAGACCGATGAAGAGCCGCTAGCGTCTAGTTACATATGGTGTGTTTCATTATTTAGTATTATGTACCGAATCTACATTACAAAATAGAATGTGAACTTTTAATTTAAATTACTTAACATTGTGTACCGAATCTACATTGCAAAATCAGATGTGAACATTTAGTCTAATAAGTTAATATAGTAAATAAAGCGAGGACAAATATAAAACAGTCCTTGTTTTAATTCAGTGAGTCAGGAGACGGAAAAGAATGGTGGACAAACGTGGTGAACCTGTGCCCCCGTGGCACCTAGCATTCTGCCAATACCGCGTAACCTCCACAGTATTCACCAGTCTTGGCTCCTTCCGACTACCATTTGTTTTCATCAATAGGACACGCATTGGCTGAGCAGCAAATCAATTACTACGAAGAGGTCGAAAATTGGGTTTCCGAATGGTTTGCCTTAAAAGACGACCGGTTTTATTGGCGTGGTATCCACAAATTGCCAAAAAGGTGGTCGAAATGTGTAGAAAGCAATGGCCATTACTTCGAATAAATTGTTTTTTACTTTTTAAAAGTTGTTTTACTGACTAAGAAACGCTCACTTCATACCGGTACAGATGGTAGGTAATTACTTCAAGTGAGGAAAATTGGGTTCAATGTCGTGGCCCGCGATGGATCGTTTGAAAAAAAAGGCAAACAAATTAATAATAGTGTGTTGAATGTATTCGTATTATTGGAACGATAGATGGGAAGTCTAAAGATTTTCCTTTGTATTTAAAAAAATAATTTTTTCGGTGCATTTACTAATTTTGTATTTTGATCAAGTAGTTTTGATAAAGGGAGTTGGAGATACGTTAATATAAGGATTGAATGGCATTTTCGTGGATATCACACGCGATCTTGAAAAATATGTGTTAATCTCGTTAATTTAAGATTCCACATTACTTTGAGAAAAAAAAATTAAATTTTTACTGAGACTAGAAGTCCTTTCCTCACGGAATCTTTTCTAAGGCTCACTTTATTTCTTCTTTTTACTTAAAATTTAATATTTTTATATAGAACAAAAAGTACCTCAGGTGGTTACCAAATGTCTACCTGTGTATATGTTAATAGGTAATTAAGGGAAATATAATTACACTATAACGACATGTAGCGTATGCGTGCCGGGTTTTGTTAATTGGTGTAAAAGACGAGATACATTTATTATATTATGTTTATAGGTGCTGATAATGAGTCAGGCGTTAACTCGTGTTGATGTCCGTCGCCGTGCTTCCTCTTTCGACGGAAGAGCGTGGACCTTTTCTTTAATAGAGGATGGTAAGACGTCTTCTGTCTGTCTTCTTTTTCGAATAAATAATAATTCGTTTTTCTTCTTCTTTGTAAATTTCTTTATTTCTTCTTTCGGTTTATTCTATTCTTATTCTATTTACAGCTCTGTTTTAAACTCTCTAATTTCAAACCTTTTAATCTATTTCACAAAACTGTGAACTCAAACTCTTTCTTCTCGACTCTCAAAACTAAACTGGATCTGAACTGATTCTAACTCAAACTGATTTTTTCTATTCGATTTTCTCTGTGACTTTTAACATGAATAAAATTTGGACGAAAATCAAAGTTACTATGTTTTGAATGAATAAAAAGGTGCAGGTTATTAAATGTGCTGTAACTGGCAATATTGTGAATGTTTATGAATGGTATGTATTAAGTGAGAATGTAATATATGTTAAGTGAAGTTTTTAAGGATGTGTAAGGAGATTCAGTGTTAAATTTAATAAAGGGTAGTATTCTGGAATACAACATCCCACCCTTCTTCGAGAAAGAAAATTATCCTTGAAGAGAATAATTTTCTAGTAACTATAGGTTAGATTAAGATTAATTAAAGGCTTGGATTTTCGTTCAATTACAATGGTTTTCAGAATTAATCAAAGGTTACAATATTTAAATTTCAAAAAGTTCTTAACACTATTGTCTATTTACATTGTATATTAACTAAATTTAAATATTTCTCCTTGGAACCTTTTCTTTTCTTATCCAAAAATTATTATTACTTATTATATTAATTATATAATATTAATATTATGTTTCAAAATTCTCATTTCCGTTCGAATACATATATTAATTCTAAAATTTCCATTATACATATTAACTCTAAAATTTTCTTTCTTTCGTCCCCCTCATTAACTTTTTTTTTTTTTCTTCATTTCCGTCATTTCCTACAATTGTTAGATTATTTCATATATATTGAATAATAAAACAAAGGCCATTTGTTATGTGTTTATCTTTTCCTTAAATTTATCGACAATTTTCCAAAACCTTTTTGGGCCTATTACTATGATGATTGAATAAAGATGATTATTACCAAAAATCTTCTTGAAAAATGATCTTAAATAATTTAAATGACGGTGTAACTTTTTATTTTTTTGTATTTTGTATTCGAATAAATTTTTATAGTTGAAAAAAAAAATTTGTAATGTATTTATATAGTTATTCTTTACAATACCTATTTTAGTTAAATTATTATTTTCATTTTTTATTATTTCGTGTATGAGTAAGGGTTTGTGTTTGTTTTCGTTGTTTAAAATATTTATTGTTTTAGGCTTAGTGTTGTCAGTGTCCATAGCTTTAACCGCTGTCGGAACGTCTACCTTTTCAGTCTTACTCACTGCTGCTGGATCGTTTAGTTTCTCAGTCTCATTTACTGATTCGTATAGTTCTTCAGACTTATTAGCTGTCAGACCATCTTGGTTCCCAGTCCTATTTGCTGTTTGAACTATTTCTTCAGTTATATCTGCTGTAGAAACATTTAATCCGTCAGTCTTTGCCCCAATCTCTCTGCGATCGTCGAAGTGTGTAGACGCGTCCTACCACTGCTTTTGAAAAACAAAAGAGAAAAGAAAAATTAAAAGAAAACACGTGTGCGCGTGCAGACATAAATGTGTGACCGTCATTAGGAACGGTCTGTGGCCGAACAATAGTGTATCGTGTATAATATTAAGTGGAAAATTTTGTGAAATTTTTGCGCGACATTTTAAAATTTAAGTAAAATTGGTAAACCAAAACATAAAATCAGCGACCGCATCCGGAGTTTGCGTTCGCAGATGCTGGTCAGCGGCCCCAGTACTGCCGAGCTACCTAAAAAACGAAAGAAAAAAACTGCTCACAGTCCTCTGAACGCACCGAAGAAAGTAGCTACAATGGCTACTCAACTAACAACGGAATACCACAAAAAATACGATGACGCGATGGAAACAATAAGGATACTAACAGCCCAAATGGAACAACTACAAGAAAAAATTCGCTCTCTTCAAGCGCAAACCAAAACCAATGTCGACGTCCCCATGAAGGAAGTTCCTCCCCAACCCATCTCATTAACATTGAACAATAACCCATCATCATCGAATATCTCGCCACCGCCCCAAGATACCCACAAACCAGAAGACCACTGGCAAACAGTTGGACAGAAATCTGCAAATAAGGTGAGACCACCCCCAATCTATATTAAAAATCCTAATAGTACCAAAGAAGTCATCAAGACGCTTGAGAATGCCCTTGGACACAGAAATTTTACCACTGACTCAAAAGGATCTTCGATCTCTATCAAGACGATGACTCTAACGGATCACGACATGGCAATAAGAAAACTCTCAGAGAACAAACACGAGTTCTTCACATTCCAGCATGCCCAGATAAAACCAAAAACATTCATCATAAGGCACATTGATCCAGCATGGACTACCGAGGAACTTACACTCGAAATCTTGAGGATATGCCCGTCAATGAAAATCCACAGATTGGACTACTTTCAAACCCCACACATGAGGGAGAATAATATTAGGAGCTTGCGAATCATACAGATCCCACCGAACGGTGATGTCACCCAACTTAAACAAATAAAATATTTGTTCACACACAAAATCACGATCGAGGAGCCACATAAACAGAGCATTCTCCATTGCAAAAGGTGTCAAGGATCAGGACACCTAGCAGTTGCGTGCCACCTAAGTGCACGATGCGGAAAATGTGCCGAACAGCATATACCAGGAGAGTGCAAAGTGAACCCGCCTGGCACAGAACCATCAATAATTCAGCAAACAAACGCCGATGGATCAACATCCACGAAAAAAATTACCATAACTTGCTGTAACTGCGGAGGCCCACATCCAGCTAGTTTTTCACAATGCCCCGAAAAGCTACGGATTCTGGAGAGACGTTCGTTACACACGGTAACTAATACGGCCAAACCAGCTGCAACGAAACCCTTATCACCACAACCATCCCATCTCAGGGGGTCAGGAACATCATATGCAGAAATTACGAAAAGTTCCCGTAGCTGCCCGAAATCTCAACAACCCAACCCCAACGTTCTCAACCTGGATATCTTGGGATACATCAGGAGTCTGGAGACACTACTACCAACCTTAAAACACAGTTCCGAATTGGAAAAAAAAGGTCAGATCTTAAATTTAATAACTTCCCACATCCTCTCCCTTAACGTATAACTTAACCCTTATCTGCCTCAACTCAGAGTCCATTTATTCCCACACCCGTAGACAACACCTCCGACTGTTTGTTGAAAAGTTCTCCCCAGATATTCTTCTGCTTTCAGAAACTTGGCTGAAATCCACTTCTCGAGTCTACATACCTAATTACACATTTGTGTCCAACCCACGAACCTCTGGCCCTCATGGAGGTACGGGAATCCTAATACACAAAAAATTCCAATTTGCTGAGATTAGATTTGCTAATATAACTAGTGTCGAATACACGGCTGTTAAACTTTTCTGCCGAAATAATAAAGTACTGGTCTTGTCCTCCATATACATTCACCCTTCTCGTGAACCAAACTTCCCTAGTGCAGACATCTCACAAATAATCCAACAGTCTCTGCCAGCACCTTTCATAATAGGAGGAGACTGGAACGCACGACATACTGCATTTAATGACATCAAATGCAACAAATACGGCTGTCAACTCCTTGATCTCCTCCGACTTCATCCATATGTCTACGCAGACTGCCCGTTGCAACCTACTCGAATTTGCAGCTCAACCAAATCAACAATCGATTTCTTCCTAAAGTCTACAGATAGCTATTCATCTAATCCTCCCACAGTGTCCTTCACATTCCCTTCGGATCATGGCTCTGTCCACACCTCGGTTCAAATCCCCTCGCTTGAACCACTCTACACTCTGAATCCTATTCCAAATTTCACCAAAACAAACTGGAAAAAAGTCAATAAGGATATTGCTGCTAGCTTTTCAAAATTTTCTTTACCGGAATCTTCTAACCTGCCCCCTACACAAATTGACCAAGCAGCGGCCCAAATAGAGCAAATACTGGGAAATGCTCTCTTCAGCCATACTCCCACTATCGTTCCTCATAATCACTTAGGAAAACCCCTACCCAACCTACTCACAAAATTATTACGTATAAAAAAACAACTCCGACGAAAATTGCACACTAGCTACTCACCTTTTATTAAACAACAGATCCAGCTATTGACCTCCCTGATAAATGGACAACTAAAAGTTTTCACTAATCAGACCTACACATCCACCTTAAACAGTATCAAACCAAATCGCGATCTATTTAAAAACATAAACAGACTAACGGGTCGCAAACTCAAGCCTCGAACAGATTATCTTATTCACCCAACTAATAATAACATCGTCCAGTCGGACACTGATATAGCAAACTGTCTCGCTGAACATTTCTGCAAAGTCCATAAGCAAAACGATACCCTCCCAGTAACAAATTTCCACGATACCGTGAACGATTACATTCCACGCTCACTGGAGCCATCCCTCACACCATTTATTACTGAATTCACCGAAAGCAATAAAGCATCACACCCCGTAGGAATCGACACATTCCTAAGCCTTGAAGAACTATCCGAAGTCATTACTTCACGTAACAATAAAAAATCGACTGGCTTAGATGGAATCCCTAACCTCCTATTCAAAAGACTCCACCCAGGCAACTTGCTCCCGATTCTCGTTCTTCTCAACCACATAATAAACGCTTCACATTTCCCTAAAAGTTGGAAAACAGCAGTGATCGTCCCTATTAGCAAATCTGGGCCCTCCAAGTACCCGGATAACTTCCGTCCGATATCGCAGCTAAACTCGCTTAGCAAGATTCTTGAATGTAAAATCTACAAAAATCTTCTCTCATTTGCCAGGGATAACTCCCTCATTCCGAACTCTCAATTTGGCTTCCGCTCACAACACTCCACTTGTCATGCTCTCTTAAAACTGACACATGATGTGACGACCCACCTCCAAAACCAATCCCCAACGGTATGTGTCTCCCTAGACATAGCTAAAGCATTCGACTGTGTCTGGATCGCAGGACTGTTATACAAACTTCATTCAATGTATGGATTAAACAAATCACTCCACAAAACTGCTCGCTTCTTACCTCTCTGATAGAAAGTTCATGGTGAAAATAAACTCAACTCTCTCGACACCTTATAGCATAACCGCAGGAGTTCCTCAAGGATCCATCCTCGGCCCACTACTATACCTTCTTTATACATCAGACGCACCGCAGCCACTGTTACCCAATACAACAATGCTCAACTATGCCGACGACACTTTAATTTATTCAAGCAACAAGCTTGTCAAGGAGGCAAGAAACTGTATTAACAGATATCTCCCAATCCTGTCAGCCTACTTTACCAAGTGGAGAATTCAACTAAATCCAACCAAAACTCAGCTCATAGTTTTTAAAGGCAGAAACGCGAGTTGTACAAACAACACTATTCGCTGCCATAATAAAATCAGAATTAAAATAAATAACAATATAATTAAACCCTCCAAAACCTTAAAGTATCTAGGTATAACCTTTACCAACAATCTGTCATTCTCCGCCCACATTAAAAATACGATTCGTAAAGCCACAACCCAACTGAACCTCTGCAGAAAAGTCATGTACAAACCGAATGGTCTCTCTCCCAAAGTCAAATCACTTATCTACAAACAAATAATCAGACCCACTCTCACATATGCATGCCCGATATGGTACCATATCACACCCGCCCAAATGGAGAAGCTACGCATTTTCGAAAGGAAATGCTTCAGACTTATCACTGGCCTCAACCGACATCCTAACTCCCACAAATATTACAACAGTAGTTCGCTCTACCATGCCGCTAATATTGAACGTATAGATCGACGCTTCCTCGAGCTGTCCATCAAATTTATCGAAAATCTTCCCAATAATCCCAATCCGATAATAAATGCGCTCACATCGACTCCGTCAGACAACCGAACTGCCTACCCGAACCGTCTCCACACCAGAACCCTCTTCACCTCTGGCAGGTTGGTCAACAACTCCAATGAGATCGTATACCACAATACTGAACTCTCACCTCACCAGTTTAAATATTGTAATATACAACCCTTCTCTAATATCTTGCGTTTCAACGACCAATCGGAAGGTGTTCCCCCAACCCATATCCCCGACTCATAGTACCCACCCTAACCCAAATTCCACCCATCAACCACTATACCTCCCGCCCCACCCTATTCTAACTTATTGTAATAATAATAGATTTAATAATTAGATAAGCTAGGCTAAGCTAAGTTAAGTTAAGTTAAGCAAATTAGTTATAGGTTAAGTAAATAATTATATCCTGGTTTTCTGACCTTTTCCAGGAATCCCCACCTACTCCTATCTTGTCCACCCATGAAATATATAACTTTATAATAATGTTTGAAAAATGTACTAGCAAGTATGTGTAAACGATTAAAGCTAAGATAATTATAAGTTATCTGTATTACTTATTGTAACAAATCATTTATGGTCAATAAATACAGAAATGTAAAAAAAAAAAAAAAAGTCAGTCTTTGCTGCTGAAAAGATTTCTTCATCAGTGTTAGCTGCAGAACTGACTTGGGTTTTGATTTTAATGCCAACTTTTAGATCTTCAGTCTTTAACACTGCTGAATGTTCAGTCTTTGTTGCTGAAGTGCCGGGGTTGTCTATAGGGATAGCCGAAATATAAGGGATTTCAGTCTTTATTACTGCTGAGTTCTCAGTCTTGGTTGCTGAAGTGTCTGGGTAATCAATTGGGATAGCTGAAATATTAAAGATATCAGTCTTTAATACTGCTGAAAATTTCGAATTTTCAGTCTTAGTTGCTGAATTATTTTTCAGAATTGCAGTCTGAATCGGAGTCATTATATTAGGGTTTAGTTTAACTTCTTTTATATTTGTATTCATATGGTTAGGATAATCATAAGCTGGCTCAAGGTAAATTTGGGTAGGAGCTTCATTAAATTTGTCGTTATCTATTTCCAAAGATCTAATGCTGTAAATAGAAAAATTTTGTTTGTCTTCCATAATTTTTGGTTGGCGTCAGGCCTCGTTTTCCGACTCTTGCACCCGAGAAAAGTGAACATTTTGCCGATCGTTTTGTCTATTGGTGGTCCTAGAATTTTCACCAAAACGATTTTCAGAGTTTGTAGGATTGTTTCGGAATGGGTTACGCTATTTTTTTTTCTATTCTTTTTTTTTTTTATTCTTTTCTATTCGGAAAATAGTTGGATTGCATGTTCCGATAACATGTGTCCTGAGAATGCCCTGGCTTACCACAGGTTTGGCAGACTATACGATTGAATGTAGGTTTTTCATTGTATTGGTATGACCTGCGAGAGTTGTCCATTCGAGCCGCATGTGACACTAGATGTGCAATCGACTGTTTTAAATTGTTTCCCCCATGGACTTTAGCAAGTATCTTTAGCTGTTCGTTGTTTAGTCCATCCTCAAATGTTTGTACGGCCAATTTTATGTTTTCTTCTATTAAGTATTCCCTAACCACCGCGTCTGCTGTTATTTCACACGTGGCAGAGTTTAGAGTCCTTAGATCATTCGCGACTCTATCGCCGTATTCCCGGACGGTTTCTCTGTAGCGTTGTTTCAGAGAAATCAACTCATTGTGTGCCGTCGACCGAGATTGCTCCTCTTTATATTCCGATTCTAATTTTTCATTTAAATCCTCCCACTTAGCGATTTGGCTATACCTAATCAGATCGTAAGCATGACCCTATAGTCTATTTTTGACTAGCTCTAAAAATGTCTCGTATATATCCGGGTCTGCCTTCTTTATGGATCTAAATAAAACCTCTCCCCCGGAAATAAATTTACCTAAGTCGCAGGGTTTCCCGTCAAAGGTAGGGACGATTCTGAAAACATCAGAAATTCCGACAGAGAGAGCCATTTCAGGGGGTTTATTGTATATCGGTTGATAGTGGATTTGTTCTTCCCCCTGCCTAGCCGCCTGTCTCGTGTAATATGGACTCGTAATAGTGAAAGTTTAAAATACTGTATGGCGAAAATTCAATTCTTAAAATATGGTTATGAAAAAGAGAAAAGGCCGTTATTTAGTTATTCAATATATATGCAGGAAAATAATGATAAATTGGACCCAAAACTGAAAAGAAAGAAAATTTTCGACGCGAAAGAAAAGAAACGGAAATGTCGTCGAGAAAACTGAAAAGAGAATTTTCAAAATTTCTATCGAGAAAACACTTTTTTTTTTGAAAAAAGAAAAATTCCAAGAAAAATATTCCTACAAAAAAGGAAGAGAGAAAAATCAAAATATTGAAAAAAATTCCTTACTACTACTAAATGTTGATTGCTGTCTTGATTCCGGGATTCCAATAGTATTTCTTATCTTGAATTAGTGTCTCCTTTTATTTTTCTTTTATTTTATTCTTATTTTATTACCGCCAGGCAGACTTCACGGCCTATAGTTGATTTGATTATCCTGGTCTTTTTTTTTCGTTGTTTTATTCTGTTTTAGTTTCTCATTGTGTTTTTTGTTTCTTTCATTCTTGTCTTCAGCTTCGTTGTTTCCCTTGTGTTTTTTTTCCTATTTTTTTATTTTTGAAACAAAAAAATTTTTTTTTCTTCTTCTTTTTTTTGTTTTTTTTTGTTTTATTTTTTCTTCTTATTTTGTTTTTATTTCTTCATGGGATCCTTTGGTTGGATCATCCCACCAGTCTTCGAGGATATCACCAGTCTTATTTATCCGTTCCATGCAAATAAGATCCGTATTCACAAATAGAGAAAATTAAGTCTTCATGGTCATCATCATCATCATCGGTATCCCACCGCTGCCACCAGTGTTGATGTCCGTCGCCGTGCTTCCTCTTTCGAGGGAAGAGCGTGGACCTTTTCTTTAATAGAGGATGGTAAGACGTCTTCTGTCTGTCTTCTTTTTCGAATAAATAATAATTCGTTTTTCTTCTTCTTTGTAAATTTCTTTATTTCTTCTTTCGGTTTATTCTATTCTTATTCTATTTACAGCTCTGTTTTAAACTCTCTAATTTCAAACCTTTTAATCTATTTCACAAAACTGTGAACTCAAACTCTTTCTTCTCGACTCTCAAAACTAAACAGGATCTGAACTGATTCTAACTCAAACTGATTTTTTCTATTCGATTTTCTCTGTGACTTTTAACATGAATAAAATTTGGACGAAAATCAAAGTTACTATGTTTTGAATGAATAAAAAGGTGCAGGTTATTAAATGTGCTGTAACTGGCAATATTGTGAATGTTTATGAATGGTATGTATTAAGTGAGAATGTAATATATGTTAAGTGAAGTTTTTAAGGATGTGTAAGGAGATTCAGTGTTAAATTTAATAAAGGGTAGTATTCTGGAATACAAAACTCGTGACAACCGCCGTCAATGAAAAAATGCAAATGTCTTTGCTTAGTATATCCATGATACAATCCCGCAAGCAATTTTATAAGCCGGACTTTTAAGTGTTTGTGAAAAATCAATAAATTAATATAAGATAAACAAATTGTTAAATCAAATTAAATTTTCTGTAAATTTAATTGTCACTGAAGTCTAAAACGATGCCATGGTAATATACAAATAATTCAAGAGCAAAATATGTTCACCTTTCCCAAAAGGTAGTAAGATTTTTCGCTAATTATTATTTATCATATATTGCAAATACAATAAATATCCCATAAATGTTTTAAGTAGTTAATTTCGACAAGCTCATCACGCTCGCATGAAAAAAGAAACACAATTCAACAAAAATTTGTTTACTATTCCGTGCAGTTAACAACTTTTGTAATTATTATATCGACTTCATGCGAATTTTCTACAAACATTATCAACAGTTCACGTTTGAAAGTACTTGGAGTTATGGCTAACTGGTACTTTTGTTTGGGGCTTTCGTTGCTGCTGTTAAGTCCTGTTGTTGGAAAGAATCCTAAGAATGCCGTCAAAAGAGCAAACATTTACTTGAAGAAAGCGTAAGTATTCTCACTAATTACTAGAATATTAATCTGAAGTTTCTTTCGGCTGATATGGATCCTCAAAAAGTTGCTGTACAGCCAATACACCAATAAAAGCGGTGGACACCATCGATTTGCAGCAGGACATTAAAATTGTTGTTCATGGTTACCTTGCGAGTAAGCAATACGGCCTGAATTCAGATTTGGCAAACGGTTAGTGTGTCTGCCTCCTTACAACTAGCTATCGCCTCAATTACCCCATTATGGAAATTGTTTAGAGTATCTCAGAAAAGGCCTGACAAATGTTTTTTTGGCTGATTGGAATGACGCGGCTACATTCGATTATCTGACATCAAGAAACTTGGTAGAAGACGTTGGCCAACATTATGCAGCCATTCTAGGTTCGTTCGTAGAGTGAGTAGTAGATTGCTCTCCCAATAAACGGAAGTGCATTTAAGTGTTTCAGGACACATGGGACAGATTTAAACAGATTACATCTGATTGGCCATAGTTTAGGGGCCCACATTTGCGGAGAAATTGGTAAGCAATTTGGAGGACGTGTTGGCCGAATAACAGGACTCGATCCCGCTCAGCCATTGTTTCTGCCTACCGATGGTCTTCAGAACACCGATGCAATATTTGTCGATGTTATTCATACGGGCATTCCCGTGTATGGTGACTTAACCCCACGTGGGGATATCGACTTCTATCCGAATTCAGGAATTGTTCTACAACCGAATTGTATGATATGGGATATTTTATCTGCTGGTAAGTTATTTCCATCATTAATTTCCTTTGCGTCGTTGGCAATTATTTTGGTTTCTCCTTTTAGATGCGTGCAGTCATATTTTAGCTATCGAATATTTTAGGGAAACTATCAGATCCCCGAGTAAATATCCTGCTTTCCCTTGTCCAATAGGTCAGATTCTTTCTCGAATAGTTGGTGATTGTAACAGTGATGCGGCCGAATCGGACACAGTATATATGGGCGAGAATGCAAACAAAAGGTATTTTATTAAAAATTGTCGGTTTGCGCATTTGGTATTAAAAGTTTCGTTAACTAGTGCAAAGGGCACCTACTTCCTGAAAACGTAAGTGGCGCCACCATCAAAACGGTGGGTTAGAATCGCATAAAGCTTGCCACACCATAAAGCTTTTAGCCGGGACACACACCCAACCAACAAGCAAGTTTAATTATTAATTACTGGTGACGGTTGGACGTATTCACTGACTGTACCCACTTGTTATTTGTGGATCAATTTCAATGTTAATTTGGCGAGTATGAGACTACACGTTTATTAATTCTATAGTGTAATTAACGTTTTGGATTATCATCTTACGAAAACACTGTTCGATATTGTTTATCTAACTAAATGGAAAGCTGTGTCTGTTGCGCCTGAGAGACTATACCCAAGTTCGACCAGGATCATATAGATTTAACACTGATGCTATCTACCACAGCGTTTAATTATTAGATTGGTGCCAAGTATTTTTCAGTTTTGGTGAAGGTTTTCTAAATAATTACTGCTTTATGGTTCGGTTATTAACAATTTTTTTAACGGTTATTTATTTTCTGAAATACTATTAAATTTTTTTGTTTCTTAGTCTAAATAAACATAAAACTATAAACGTTTGTTGTTGTTCTTTTAGTGTATAAGGCCGTTGTGGCATGCAATACTTATATATATAGATATATATATATATATATATATATATATATATATATATATATATATATATATATATATATATATATAAATATATACATTTTAAAAAAATATTATTTGAGGAAAAAGTCACAAAAAAACCTACTCAATTTACGTATATATTGTTACGTTTTTACTTCGCACACGACCGTTACTATGTCCAGTTTAAAACTATCCGTTCTTTTACGCGAGTTCGACCACTGGATCGCAAGAGTGCTTCAATGTTCAAGGACAACCTCTTTTGCTCCGTTAAATTCCTCAATTCCTCTAGCTCCTCTGGCTCTCCTTTTTCTTAGTTCTTCCACGTGTCTTCACTGCTGGTTCCGTCTGCTTTTGACGTTTTTGCCAGTTTCGTGTATTCTCCAGTATTCCTCTAGATGGCTCCAGAATCGGTGTGTTGATGTCGTATTAGTTGGCTTAAGGGTCGGTGCGACGCCACGAGGTCCCGCTAACGGTTGACAAGTGTGTCGGTTTTGAATTTGTAACACTACCCCCCACTTAAGTCTGATCGTCCCGATCAGACTCCAAATTCCATGATCCCAATGGGGATAGTCTCCCTATATGCACAACTTTTATCTTCCCTTGCCTCTTCCGTATGCGATACACCACATCGTTTAGTCGCTTTAAGACTTTATATGGGCCTTCCCACGATGTCTGCAGTTTTGGGGACAGACCCTTCCTCCGTTGGGGGTTGTATAATAGTACTAAATCGCCTTCTTGGAGTCCCTCGGAATTCATGGCTCGATTATACCGATCCTTCATTTTGTTGCTCATCGACCGCGTCCGTTGCCTCACGAGACGGTGTATTTCGTCCATCTCGGATTGGAGCACCTCCCAATAGCTGCCTCCGGCTTTAATAGTGGCACCGTTGCTACCGAATTTCAGGTCCGATGGGAGCCTCAAGTCTGTACCAAAGATGATGTGTGCAGGTGGGTGTCCGGTAGTGTCGTGTACTGCTGATCGGTATGCCATTAAAAACATTTGGATGTGCTTGTCCCAATCGCGCTGACATTTGTCGACAACTTTTCGTAAATGTTCCTCGAGCGTACGGTTGAACCTCTCAACCATTCCATCCGACTGTGGGTGCAGAGCTGTCGTCCGTGTCTTTTTGATGCCCAGCAGTGAGCACATTTCTTGGAAGATAGCAGACTCGAAATTCCTCCCTTGATCCGAATGTAACTCGATCGGTACTCCAAATCGCGTGACCCAATTCTGCACGAAAGCTTCGGCTACGGTTTTAGCCTCCTGGTTTGGTATCGCATACACTTCGGGCCACTTACTGAAATAGTCCATCACCACGAGTACATTTTTGTTGCCGGAGACACTAGTAGGGAAAGGGCCAGCTACATCCACTGCGACGCGCTCAAATGGCGCTCCGGGATTATACTGCTGTAACTTCCCTCTGCTTTTGACTTTTGGGCCCTTGGCTGCCATACATTGTGTGCAGTTTTTAATCCAGTTAGCAACTGCATTCTGGCCCTTCACCCAGTAAAACCGTTGTTTTATTTTCTCCAGGGTTTTTGCAACGCCGAGGTGTCCTCCGCTTGGTCCATTATGGAATTTTTCCAACACGGGTGCTATCCTTGATTTTGGTAGGACAATTAAATCGGAGGTGTATCTACCATACTCCTCGATAGTATAGTGGTTAGTATACCCGCCTGTCACCCGGGAGACCGGGGTTCGATTCCCCGTCGGGGAGCCCCTGGCGCAAGACTAATGACCTTGCCCAGAAAAAATAAATCATTATGGAAAATTTAACAAGCCTCAGTACTTGCTAAATAAGGCCAAGACCGGTTCCCGGTTGTAGTGCCGATGATGATGATGTATCTATCATCATCGCTTTCCCATTGGCGATGTAATACGCCGTCTATTAATTTCAGGCTGTCCCATTGCGCCCAATACGCCTTGGCCACTGGACTTTCCGATGACATTCCTTCCTTTGCTGGTCTTTCATCCAATTCTTTTGCTTTCAGGATCTTGACCAAATCGGCATCGTCCAGTTGGCTTTTTCTCATAGCACTGTAGTCCCATTCTGCATCAGGTCCGAGACTCAATAAGCGGATGTCGACTATTCCTTCACATCGTTCGGCCTTTGAGCAATGTTTACGCTCCACTGCACATGGGCGTCGAGAGAGTGCATCCGCGTTTCCATGCTGTCCTCCTATTCCTGCAGCTGTCCGCAGTTTACAACCATTCAACGGTTCGACATAATCTCCTACCAGGTCCGATCTAATGATGGAATGGGTTGCGCCTGTATCCAGAGTTAAGGTCAGCGATCGTCCATTCACAGCTCCACTCACGTTTAGATTATTGTTGCTCCGACTTATTAGTGAAGCGGGGATTGTGGGGCAGTCCGTTACGGGAGCCAGCTTTTGCCCGTTTGAGCTGGTCCTTTTTAGTTTAACGATGCGTTTTCTCCAGAGGAACCACGAGCGTTTTCTGGTCCTCGCTTTCCTCCATTCTCTTTTCCCTTCCGTGGTGCATCACAATCCCGTGAAAAGTACCCAGCTTTTCCGCAATTATAACATTTCCCGTCGGAGCCCTTGCGTCCGGTTGACATCATTTGAGTCATAGTCTTTATGAGATCCCTCACACTTTTCTCCAGGGATTCGTTCGGTTCCACTTCCACGCGATGGACTCTATGCACTGCTTTGCTTAACAGACTTGCTGTTTCCTGTGTCAATGCTTAGTGCAAAATCGCTGGCGTCCGTTATTAACTTAAATCTTTTGTTGAAATCTGGATATTTTAAAATGTGTGCTTCCATGAGCAATCTTTTAAGCTTCTGAAATGAATCTATATATTGAGGGTCTTTTTTATCAATTTTAGGATTTGTCTTCAAATACTTTATCATACCGTGGGCAACCTTTGCATAGTATTTAATAAACTTGCGATAGTATCCGGTCATTCCCAGGAATGATTTTATTTGTTTTTGGGTTTCCGGTAATTTAAGCTTCTGTATATTTTCAATTTTATTCATATTAGGTTTAATACCTTCTGTTGTCAGAGTGTGACCTAAATATTCTGTAGTTCGACTAAAGAAATTACACTTATCAATTTGAATCTTCAGATTATGTTCTCTAAGTTTATTGAACATTTTTTTTATATTTACAGTGTGTTCTTCTAAGGTCGTACTAAAAATAAGAATATCGTCCAGATAAACTACGCAAATTCGATTAATGTGCTCTCTTAAAACTGCATTTATTAGTCTTTGGAAAGTTGCAGGGGCATTTTTGAGTCCAAACGGCATTCGTATAAACTCATAATGTCCAAGAGGCGTTAAAAATGCGGTTTTCTTTCTGTCATCTTCTTTGACTAATACTTGATGAAATCCTTTGGCAAGGTCCAAGGTAGTGAAGTATTGTGATCGCCCTAATTTTTCCAATATAGTTTCTATGTTAGGGATTGGATATATGTCTGATATAGAAACTTCGTTAAGTTTTCTATAATCGATCACTATTCTCCATTTCTTTTCACCAGAATTATCGATTTTCTTCGGAACAATCCATAATGGTGAGTTGTATAGTGAATTACTTTCTTTGATAATACCTTGTGACAACATTTCTTTTATTTGTCTATTTATTTCTGTTTCATGTATTTGGGGATATCTGTATATTTTTGAGTATACGAGGGTGGCCTTTTATATTTCGGGATTAGAGAACAAAAACAAATATTGATCATCGAAAATCACTTTATTGGTTTTCAAAATATTCCCCATGAAGATCTATACACTTTTGCATGCGTTTGAACCAACTGTCGAAGCACTTTTGCCACTCTGATTGAGGTATCTCCAACACATGTTTGGCGGATGTTTTCCATTCGGTCGCAAGTGTTCCGCCGAACACCGTCCAATACCTAACACCAAAGAATTTCGGCACACAAATGAAACACCGTGAAAACGTTCCTTTGAAACTTTGAATTGTAATCTTTATTGTTTCGTGTTTATATCGAATTTAAACATTACTTTAGTCTTTGCGAGACTCGACGCACACGTAATCCGATAACACACGCTCGACCGTTCGTTCCTCTTCCTGTGCCGCGTCCGATTAAATAAAATTAACTCGCGAATTGAAGAAAAACTGAACACTTAATTTTTATGTTGCCGTCGGTGGCAGTTCGGCAGAATACTCGATCCTCACGTCCTCGCAGCTTCCCGTCGACCTCCTCGATGGAGTTCTCTACCGTTCTCCTCTCTGGACGGATATTCGAACTATCCCTCTCGTCCCGGTGACGATCAAAATCAGACTAACTATCTGCCCTCAACAATGTCCTGCTCACACAGATACCCAGATTCAAACTGGTATCTGTATCTACATGGAAAAATTTTCCTACTTGCTCTGCTAACAGAACTTCCGAATTTCTGTTAGCAGCATGTTATCACGTCCCAGGGGTGATTTTTCATTCCTGAAAGAAGAAACTCGCTCATCATCGAACATCATTATCACCATCCGTGGTGGTGGTCGAAATTCAGTTCGACGGTTGTCAATTGTATGCCGCCTTATTTACATAACACATCTGACGCGAAGGCCGAAAGATATCCTGCAATTTGCATGGATGCATGGTTCATGGTTTTTGTTTGACTTTTGTCAATACACCCGAAATCCATTAGCTCTTTCTGATGGGTGTGAAATACAAACAGACACCGTGGGATCGGAGTAGTTTCCTTGTAGGTTTTCAACCTCATACAATTTGAATTATCTCGTTGAGATAATTACGGTTGCCGTTTTTTTGTTTTGCCGATAGATTTGGTGGTCTTTATGGCAGCTACCCGCACGTGCATCGTTGGTCGGCTAATTTGCATTGCATAGACGTTTGAAATTGCCGATTCAATGGAATGTTCCTGGGCGCAGGCGGATTGAATGTTTCTTTTTTGTTTCAGGTATGGAGAATTATAATTGTTGAGCTTAACCTAAAAAGCTTTGGGGACGTTCAGTTCCTTGCTTTTTGGTGTCGGTCTCAACGTTGGCTGCGAGTTGCAGGCCCTATCGTGGGATTTTGGGGCACGCGTCTGTGGGCGCGTGCAACGCTCTCAGGTAAGTAAGTTCTTTGAAGATAGGAACCTTACCTGCGTAGAATTGTGCGTTCGTAGAACGCTACATCACTCCCCCCCTAGTGACGTAGTCACGATATGAAGTAGTTAGTTGCTTGGGGGGTGTAGTTGAGTTTTATGGGCGTGCTCCCTTCCGTATTGGGCGGTGTTTGGGTGGTAGAGGAGCGAAAGTTATCGCGTTCGTCGTTCTTTTTCGCTTGTCAGAAGTTGGGGTTTCAGGTTGCCGTACATTGAGAATCTTCGCAGCGTCTTCTTGTGCGCGCAGATCTCGGGCGCGCTGCCGCGTTATCGGTCCGTGTAGGATGTCCGACGCCCCGCGCGCGACCATTTCGCGAGGGTTTGGTTGATTCTCAACATTTGACGTGCCTGGCGTTTCGTGGGAGTCTGCTGGGTGGCGTAGGGGGCAGGTTTCGGCTGCCGCCGCTGGTTGTTGGTGCACTTCTCCCAGCACGGTATCTGGTGGTAGTTCCAGGTGGCACGGTTTCAGTCTTTCGACACTGACGGTGTACGGCTTGCCGTCGATGTCAACGGAGAAAACTCGGCCGTTTATTCGATCCAGCACCTTGTATGGCCCTTCGTAGGGCGGTTCTAGAGGTTTCCTAACCTTGTCCACCCTGATGAAGACGTGCGTGCAGCTGTCCATCTCTGGGTGAACAAATATCCTCTTGGAACCGTGTCTGGCGACAGGTGTTGCCCTGACCTTTCGCATGAGTTTGCGTAGGTTTTCCAAATTTGGCAACTGTTCGAGCGGTGGTTCTCCATCGGCGAAGAACTCTCCTGGGAGGCGCAGATTGGTTCCGTAAGTCAGATCTGCTGCTGAGGCTCCCAGGTCTTCTTTTATGCTTGTGCGCAAGCCTAAAAGAACTGTCGGTAGTACGTCCAGCCATTGATTATCGTCGTGACACATCAGTGAGGCTTTCAGTGAGCGATGCCATCGTTCAATCATTCCATTGGACTGGGGGTGATAAGCTGTCGTATGGCTTTGTTGGCAGCCGAGTAGATCGGTCAGCTGCCTGAAAATCGCTGCCTCGAACTGTGGTCCTCGATCGGCTGTGAGAGTAGCTGGGACGCCGAAACGTGTGACCCAAGTCGAATAGAATGCTTTGGCCACATTCTCTGCGGTCACTGTTCTTAGTGGCACTGCTTCTGGCCACCGAGTGAAGCGATCGATCATTGTCAGGAGGTACATGTAACCTCTCGACGGCGTAAGCGGTCCCACAATGTCGATGTGTACATGGGCGAATCGTGCCTCGGGGAGCTTAAACTGTGCTGGTTGTAGCACGTTGTGTCGATCGACTTTGCAACGCTGACATTGCAAACAATTGCGTGCCCAATTTGTTATGTCTTTTGCCATATGTGGCCAGACGAATTTACGTCGGACGGCTGCAGCGGTTGCGCGTCCGCTTGGGTGGGCTGGGTTATGGAATGTTTCGTACACATTCCTTCGAAACTTTTCTGGGATGTAGGGGCGAGCTGTCCCTGTCGATACATCACACCAGACTTCATCTTTTGAGTCGTTGAAAGGAAGTTTACGCAGAACTAGTGCTGTCTCCGCTTTCAATAGGGACTCGAGTTGATGGTTCTCTCCTTGCGCTTGTGCCAAGTCGGCATCATCGATTTGCGCTCGGAGTTTAATTGCATCGATACGCGAAAATGTGTCTGCAATTACATTGTCTGCACCTGGAAGATATTCGATTTGGGTACTAAATTGCCCGATGAAATCCAGGTGCCGTTCCTGTCGTAGGGTTGAGCTTTCCGCTTTCTTTCGGAAAGCGTACACCAGTGGTTTGTGATCAGTTTTGATCGTCAACTGGCGTCCTTCGACCATGTGCCGGAAGTACTTTACTGCGGAGTAAATCGCTAGTAACTCCCTGTCGTAGGTACTGTATCGTCGCTGGGTCGGGTTCAATTTTTTTGAGAAGAAGCCCAGCGGTTCCCATTTACCATCGCACTCTTGTTCGAGTACGGCCCCAATTGCAGTGTCGGAAGCGTCACACTGTATGGACAATGGGGCTCCTTCGATGGGATGTCGAAGTAAAGTTGCGTTCGCCAGCTGCTCTTTCGATAAGCGAAAAGCTTGGTCAGCTGACTCGGTCCATTGAATCGGTCGTTTGTCGTTTCGTTTGGCTCCTACTAGGTATTCGTTCAGAGGAGCCTGGACCTGTGCGGCGTTTCGAAGCGTTGGGCGATAAAAGTTTAACATGCCCAGATAACGCCTAAGTTCTCGCACATTCTTGGGGCGAGGAAACTGCATTAGTGCATCCACCCTGTCTTGTAATGGGCGGACGCCTTGGCCATTTATACAATAGCCAAGGTACTTGACTTCCGATTCTCCGAGGTGGCACTTGTCTGGATTGATTACCAGGCCGAAATCTCGGAGGCGCTCGAACACTTGCTTCAAATGGGAGCGATGTTCGGTCATGTTTTTCGATGCTATGAGTATATCATCGATATACGCATAGCAGAAGTCAAGTCCGCGGAGAGCAGAGTCTATGTAGCGCTGGAACGTTTGCGCTGCATTTCGGAGACCGAATGTCATCACCTTGAACTCGAATAGTCCAAAAGGTGTGGTTACCGCGGTTTTCGGTATATCTTCGGGAGCCACCGGAATTTGGTGGTACGCCCTCGTGAGGTCGAGGGTCGAGAAAACTTCGCACCCCTGCAGCTTATAAGAAAAGTCGTGCAGGTTTGCTATCGGATATCGGTCGGGTATCGTTACTGCGTTCAGCATTCGATAATCGCCACATGGGCGCCACTCGCCGTTACTCTTTTTGACGAGATGAAGTGGGCTCGCCCATGGGCTGTCGGACGGCTGGCAGATTCCTAAGTCGAGCATATACTCGAATTCTGCACGAGCCTCGCGCAATTTTTCGGGAGCCAATCGACGCGGGCGTTGGCTCACTGGGGGGCCGCGCGTTTCAATGTGATGAAAAACGCCGGCTTTTGCGCGTCGGGGATTGCTAAGCGGAACTGTTATATCCGCAAATTCTCGCAACAGATCGCTGAATGGTCCGTTTGCGACAGTGCACGTTAACGTCAATGCCTCTCCCGCCTTTGCGTTTACTGGCTGAGAGAGAGACGTTAACGGGTCCATCAGTCTGTTGCTGGCTACGTCCACTACTAGTTTGTAGTGTCGCAGCAGGTCCGAACCTATTAGAGGTTCGGTCACATCGGCCACTACGAAGTACCATCGAATTGGTCGACGTAGGCCTATTTTTAAAGTTATTAATTTTCGTCCGTAGGTTTTAATTGGAGTATTGTTCGCGGCGAACAATCTCAATTTACCCGGCAACCGATTTGCAGGTGCGTATGAGCGCGGAAGAACTGAAATATCCGCACCTGTGTCAATAATGAAGTCCATATTTAACTTCGAATCGTATATTGACAAGCGACTTAATTGGGGGTTGCCGGCCGTTTGCGCTTTTTCTACGGTCGGCAGTTCTAGTTTAAAGAACTAGACTGAATTGCTGGCACATGTGACCAGTTGCAGGGTTGCCTGCACTTCCTGGCTTGTGCCCCGAAACGATGGTGAAAGTAACACCTGCCCAAGGTGTTTTCGTTGGCTGTGGTGCGTGATCTGCCACGGCCGCGTCTAAAGTTTTCGCGCGACCTGCTTCGGCGTCGTGATCTGTCACGGCCAGGCCATGAATTGTTCCCCACGCTGAGGTTATTCAGTTGCGCTTGCAACTGCTGGACCTGCCTGCCTAAGCGTTCTATCTCATTGCTCGTTTGTGTTGCATGAGTGCACGTTACCGTGGAGGTTCGTGGTTGGGGCAGGGGTGGATTTTGCGCGGGGTTCGTTGCCGGAAGGAATTGGAGATCCGTTCGGGATCTGTCCGTGGCCATTACTGCCTCGGCGTGTCGCGCTAGCTCATCGAGACCAGATTCGGCTAGAGGCGCGACGATTGCCTGAACGTATTCTGGCAAAGACTCTCTAAATATAGCCGTTAAGGCTGTTTCGGACATGTCCGTGCCGGCCAGCGCACGGAAATAGGCGGCGCGCTGGGATGGTCGCATCCCAGAGGTGTCGGTCGACCGTAATAAACGTCGCAAGCGATTTTGCGGCGTTTCGCTATATGCGTTAGTCACCATCTCTTTAAACGCCGTGTACGGTTGCGGAGATGGGGTTTTTATTAAACACTTCGCATATGGAAGCAATTTTGGGTCTTGTACCCGTGTTACCACGAGGAATTTCACCTCCTCGTCGGTGATTCCTTCCACGCTGAAAACTCTTTCGGCGTAACCGAACCAGTAGTCTGGGTCATCGGACGTGAAGTCCGGTAATATTGCGTTACGCAGTTGTGGGCGGTGGTCCGCCTGGAATGGGATGTCGGCTTCTTGACGGAGGGCAGGAGCCTGTGATGTCGTTGGCGAAGGTCCGGCGTCGTTTGCCATTATCGTTTTTTTTTTTTTTTTTTGAGCCGCGGTTTTCGACCTAGTAGTTATCGTTAACTTTGGACGATTTCGCGTCGAATTTTTTCTTGGGGAACGTTTATTTTTCCCCGTAACGTTTTCGTTAGTGGACGCGACGAACGAGCTGCTGGCTCCAAAGATTTCTTTTTTAGGGATGGGCCTAGCATAAAGGTTCAATCTAATTTCCAAAGGCGAATCAGGGATGGGCCTACACCAGAGGATCCTACGTGTTGTTCGACTGTGCTGGGGGCGGACAGAGAGAAACTTTTCCGCTCGGAGGAGGACAACAAGTACGAGGAGGAGAGAACTATCGAGGTTTTTCGCGGATGCGCAACTGTTTCTGCGTTGCCTTTATTGCGGCGATCAATTTCGCTTTATTTCGCGGTTGTTACGAGAAAGTAATGTCGAGTGTGTCGTCGGTTCGCGTGTGCTTCAGGCTCTGAAGGAGCTTACAAAAATCTTTAATCACTATGTAATTTCTCTGGGTTTTGCTTCTAGGTTTACCTTTTTTTTTTTTAATTTTTCTTACGGGTTAGCTTTGCTGTTTTATTTAATAACTACTTATCGAGCACAAATGCAATCATAATTTAGGAAAGAATTTTAGTACTAGATGACATCCGTGCTGTCTCGGAGGTGCTTTTGAAAATAATCTCTATACATCTTAAGAGACACAATCAAACTAACAGCCCAAAAGGTATTAGGATTTAAGAAAACAATTAAGTCCAAACCTTGGTTTGACGATGAGTGCAGGGCGAAGATCGAAGAACGTAAACGCCTCAGAGTGATCCACTTAGAAAGATATGATGAAGTCAACGCAGAAAGATACGCGACAATTCGGAGAGAGACAATGAGGCTCTTCAAACGCAAAAAACGCGAATGGGAGAAGACTAGGATCGAAAAAATCCTAGAAAATTCTAGGGCAAAGAACATCAGGGGTATGTATGTCGGCATAAATTCAATTAGAAATGGCTACCGAGGAAGAGCCAAAATAATTCGAGACGCAAACGGCTGTCTGGTCACAGAAACAAACAATGTCGTGACAAGATGGAAGCAGTACTTTGAAAACCTGCTCAATGTACGCACCCATCAACCACAGATAAATGTACCAAGCGTACATACAGCTGAGCCTCAGATCCCAGAGCCGTCTCTCAACGAAGTTGTAGACGCAATAAATCGATTGAAAATCAACAAGGCTCCCGGAGTCGACTGCATACCGGCAGAGCTTGTGAAGCATGGAGGAGAGGCAACCGCTCGAAAGATCCACCAGCTCATCCAAACAATATGGGATAAGGAAGTCACTCCGGAAGAATGGAAAACCTCAATAGTCATCCCCATTTTCAAAAAAGGCGACAGATCTGACTGTGAAAACTACAGAGGAATATCATTGCTCCCAACCGCATACAAAATATTAACAAATGTCATTCTGGCGAGAATCACACCTTACGCAGAAGAGATACTGGGAGACTACCAATGTGGATTCCGTAGGAACCGGTCAACAAGCGACCAAATGTTCACAATAAGACAACTGCTGGAAAAGAAGTGGGAATACGGAGAGACGGTTCACCAACTGTTCGTTGACTTCAAAAAAGCCTACGACTCAGTCGCAAGGCAGAGACTCTACCATATTCTAGTTGAGCTGGGAGTCCCAAAAAAATATGCCGCGCTCATTCAAATTTGCATGAACGAAAACAAAGGGCGAGTTAGAATAGAAAACCACCTCTCAGAACCATTTGAAATCCGGGACGGACTAAAGCAGGGAGATGGTCTATCACCGTGTCTCTTTAACCTTGTGCTCGAGTATGTCATCAGAAAGGTACAAGACGACAACATGGCCGGATCATCCCTGAACGGGGTCACACAAGTGCTCGCATATGCGGATGACATCGCCGTTCTGGGCGATAATCTAGAGACTGTTAGTAAAAACTGTGAAATCATCATGCAAGCGGCAGAAGAGGTGGGCCTAGAAATAAATGAAGACAAAACAAAATACATGATTACGGCGAGAGCAGGTGGGTCTCAGAGAACACATATAAACGTCAGAGGTAAGATTTTTGAAAAAGTTAAAGAATTTAAATATCTGGGAACGATACTGACGGCCAGTAACGAAATGTCGAAGGAAATTAACAAGAGACTGCATTCCGGCAACGCGAGTTGGCACGCAGTCAGTAAACTGCTGAAATCCAGACTGCTATCACGTAACATAAAGCTCCGTGTCTATAGAACCATAATCATGCCAATTGTTCTATATGGATGCGAAACATGGGCTCTCACAAAACGGGAAGAAAACAAATTCCGCGTATTCGAGAATAAAGTTTTGAGAGGCATCTTTGGAGGTAAATATGACGAGGAGGCAGGTCAATGGAGGAGACTCCATAACCACGAATTGGAAGAACTATATCGCAAACCTACAATAGTGAGAGTAATCAAGTCGCGAAGATTAAGATGGGCCGGACACGTGGCGCGAATGGGGAACGATAGGACCGTGCATAGAATTCTTGACGGTAGACCAACGGGAAAGAGACCGGTAGGACGGCCGCGACGGAGATGGGAGGACAATGTTAGGTTTGACCTTGAGGAGATCGGATCGAATGGTGAAGCGTGGAAGGAGAGTGCCCAGGACAGGGAAGGATGGCGAAGCCGAGTCGGTGAGGTCATGAACTTCCGGGTTCCTACAGGCCAATATATAATAATAATAATAATAATAACATCTTAAGAGATGAGCACGTACATTATTGCGATATTATATAATGTAGATTAATTTCGTTGTTGTTTCAAACCCTTCTGTTTCAATAATTTAGTGTTTTGTTTACCTCTGATCGAATTAGACTTGCGTGTATTCTTATATGATTTAGTAGTATCGTAAATTGATTTCCTTTGTTTCAAATACAAATTTAAACGGAATGCTTTAAGTTTCTTAAATTTTTGCACCAGACAACAACTTGGATTTCTGCTTTATTCCTACTTATCACAAAAATTGAAATAGAAAGTAAAAACGTTTTGTTTTGTTTTCATTTGGTTATATAAAAGGAAAGGGTCTGTTTAAAGGTTGTATTGGTTTTTTGTAAATTTATGACTATTAATGTTTTAAGTTTTGCTCAGAAGGAGCTTTGTCAATTTAAAAAAAATTGTTTTTCACTTTTCGGCTCAGAAAGAGCTCGCACAAAGAAAATAAATACATGTTTTAAATTTTATTTCAGCAATGAAGCAAAAAAAAAGGAAAAAAAAGGAATATAAAAGAAAGAAAATTGCTTTTAAAAAACTTGCGGCTTTCTGCTATCGTTGTTGTTTCTGCATTCAGGGCGTCGTGATGAGTCCTGGTATCCTGTCCGAAAGTGGGCGGCAGTCAGGTGGGCACTGTGGGTGGTCGGGTCACTTTCCACTGTCACATGCACTGGGTGTCACTGCAACTGTTTTTTGTGTCGTAATTGTTACTATCACTGTTTGTATTGTGATCCATAGCAAGTTCTTTCGTTTCGCGGCACTGGCACTGGAACTGTCTGTATTTTGTGTTGAGTTTCCGGAATTGTTTTTATCTTATTATTTTCGCGTGTTCACTGTTTTAAAAAAAATTTGTTTTTCGCGTGTTCTTATTTCCCACGTCGGGGTCACCACTTTGGCGGATGTTTTCCATTCGGTCGCAAGTGTTCCGCCGAACACCGTCCAATACCTAACACCAAAGAATTTCGGCACACAAATGAAACACCGTGAAAACGTTCCTTTGAAACTTTGAATTGTAATCTTTATTGTTTCGTGTTTATATCGAATTTAAACATTACTTTAGTCTTTGCGAGACTCGACGCACACGTAATCCGATAACACACGCTCGACCGTTCGTTCCTCTTCCTGTGCCGCGTCCGATTAAATAAAATTAACTCGCGAATTGAAGAAAAACTGAACACTTAATTTTTATGTTGCCGTCGGTGGCAGTTCGGCAGAATACTCGATCCTCACGTCCTCGCAGCTTCCCGTCGACCTCCTCGATGGAGTTCTCTACCGTTCTCCTCTCTGGACGGATATTCGAACTATCCCTCTCGTCCCGGTGACGATCAAAATCAGACTAACTATCTGCCCTCAACAATGTCCTGCTCACACAGATACCCAGATTCAAACTGGTATCTGTATCTACATGGAAAAATTTTCCTACTTGCTCTGCTAACAGAACTTCCGAATTTCTGTTAGCAGCATGTTATCACGTCCCAGGGGTGATTTTTCATTCCTGAAAGAAGAAACTCGCTCATCATCGAACATCATTATCACCATCCGTGGTGGTGGTCGAAATTCAGTTCGACGGTTGTCAATTGTATGCCGCCTTATTTACATAACACATCTGACGCGAAGGCCGAAAGATATCCTGCAATTTGCATGGATGCATGGTTCATGGTTTTTGTTTGACTTTTGTCAATACACCCGAAATCCATTAGCTCTTTCTGATGGGTGTGAAATACAAACAGACACCGTGGGATCGGAGTAGTTTCCTTGTAGGTTTTCAACCTCATACAATTTGAATTATCTCGTTGAGATAATTACGGTTGCCGTTTTTTTGTTTTGCCGATAGATTTGGTGGTCTTTATGGCAGCTACCCGCACGTGCATCGTTGGTCGGCTAATTTGCATTGCATAGACGTTTGAAATTGCCGATTCAATGGAATGTTCCTGGGCGCAGGCGGATTGAATGTTTCTTTTTTGTTTCAGGTATGGAGAATTATAATTGTTGAGCTTAACCTAAAAAGCTTTGGGGACGTTCAGTTCCTTGCTTTTTGGTGTCGGTCTCAACGTTGGCTGCGAGTTGCAGGCCCTATCGTGGGATTTTGGGGCACGCGTCTGTGGGCGCGTGCAACGCTCTCAGGTAAGTAAGTTCTTTGAAGATAGGAACCTTACCTGCGTAGAATTGTGCGTTCGTAGAACGCTACACATGCATTCTGAATGCTGCAACCGCTTCTTCAGGTGTCGAAAAACGTTGACCTCTCAGTTTGTTTTTTACGTACGGGAATAAAAAGAGTCATTCGGTGCCAAGTCAGGACTATACGGCGGATGACCCATCAAATCGATGTTTTGGGTGCTCAAAAATGCAGTTGTCGCAGCCGATGTGTGAGAGCTCGCATTGTCGTGGTGAAGAGTGATCCGTCTTCGGCGGTTGGTTTTCCTGATTTCTTGGAAGACAGCTGGCAAACAAATGGTTGTGTACCACTCAGAATTGACTGTTCTGCGTTGTTCTAGTGGTACGGTTGCGACATGTCCAGTTTTTCCGAAAAAACAGGCGACAATTTGCTTGGAAGTGCTTCGTGCGCGAACAACTCTTGTTGGATTTGGCTCATCTTGAAAAACCCAGACATTCGACTGCTGTTTACTTTCGGGCTCATACGCGTAAATCCTCGATTCATCACCTGTCACGATGTCATAGACGTGTTTCGAAGCACCGCGACCGTATTTTTTGAGCATTACTTTCGACCAATTGACACCAGCCTTTTTTTGGGCGATTGACAAATTGTGTGGGATCCAACGTGAACAAATTTTTTTGACAGTCAAATGTTTATGCAATATTGAATGTATGCTGGTCCCACTTACGCCTAAGGTTGTCTCAATCTCACGATAGGTCACATGACGATCTTCCAATATCAGTTCGCGCACAGCATCAATGGTTTTCGGAACAACAACTGATTTTGGACGACCTTCACGAAATTCATCTTGGAGTGAACTACGACCACGATTGAATTCACCATACCATCGATAAACACTGCTCCTTGATGGAGCTTCATCGCCAAAAATTGAATTAAGTTCATCCATGCACTGTTGCTGAGTTAATCCACGCCGAAAGTTGTAAAAAATAATCGCACGAAAACGTTGACGATTTAATTCCATTTTTGGGCCGAGATGAATCTTTTAAGTTACTGTAAACAACACAAATAGCGCTCGTATGTCAAAACGTTCTGAGTGCGTATAACCTCAAAAATGTCCAACTTTACGACAGAGCTGTCAATTGCCGGATTGCAACACTAGGGTTGCCAAATCCCGAAACATAAGAGGCAACCCTCGTATAGGTTTTTATACAGAGGTTATAATTTCATGTTGGATCTCGTGAGTATGTAAAAGTTTTTGTCCTTCTTGGTAAAAGAGATCTCTATTTTTGTTAATTAATTTTCGTAGTTCCCTTTTTTCTTCCCTATTCATGTCTTGGCGTTCTAATTTTTCTAGTTTTAGTTTAGGTTCTTCTAATGTATGTATTTCCTCGTATTTGAGTGGGCAAGAGTTAATGAATTTCGTTTTTGTGTTATTTATTTCTATGTATTCCTCTTCTAAGTTAATTATTGCTTGCAGAGGTTTGAGTAGGGTTTGACCTATAAGTCCATCGAATGGTTTATTATAAAAAGGAGTTAATTTCCAACGCATATAGCTCTTCTCATTGAACTCGTTTGGCAATGGTGTTATAATTTCAGTGTTTATTGAGATTTGTCCGTTAAGAGTGTTACAGGAGATTGTGTTTTCTAATTTTATTCTTTTGTAATATGGCAGTTTGTCTGAGTTTAGAATTTTAATTTTAATTTGTCATTACCTATTGTCAATTCGATTACTGGTAAAGTTCCTGTTAATCTGGTCACTTGAACATTTTTATGGTCCAAGTTTTGATTTGTGTTGTAGATATGGTCCACTTGCATTGGTTCAACCGAATTGTTTCTTGCCTGGGTGTAATTTCTACCTGTATAGTTTGTCTGATTTCGTCTTGTTTGATTAGAGTTATTCGGAAAACTTTGGTTCCAGTTTGTATTGTGATGGTATGTGCTGTTGGTATTGTAGTTATTGTTATTATGTTGTCTCATTTGGTTGGAATTGTTTCCGTATGTATTGTTATTATTTTGTCTAGTTTGCCTAGAATTGTTTTCGTATGTGTTGTTGTATTGGTATGTATTATTTCTATTGTAATAATTATTGTTATTATATTATATATTATTAAAATTTTGGTTGTTAGGTCTATTTGTTCTATTTTCGTAATTATTTGGTTTGTTATAATGTCTAAATATTCCTGTTTCTTCTAAAGTATAATATGCTTCTCTAAGTGTTTCTATGTTCCTACTGTAAATTATACTTGATAAATTTGGGTTAATTCCATTTAAAAATATTTTTAGTATAAGCGATTCATTCGACGTTGGGGAAAATTCGCTAGGTTTTTTCTCATCGAATTCGTATTTACCGTTTAATTTGTCTAATATTCTCCGGAGATCCCTATAGTATGAGCTTACGGACGAATTGTTACATGTCACTGCTTCATGGTGCAATTTGTGATATGTTTCCCTAATTCCGAAGTTTTTAATTAATTCTGTTTTTATCCCTTCCCACGTGGGATTGGGTACTAATGTCCTTATGCAATGGAGAGCGGCTCCTTGAATTTTATTGCGGACATGTCGTTGATAAATGAAATTTTTCAACGCTTGGTTTTCATTAAAAAGTGGCAGGATAAGCTCTACGTCCCTTATAAAGGAGGACAAGTCATATCTTCCATCCCCGTGAAATTCTTTTATTTTCGCGGCTTCCCTTATTAATTCGACTGCCGGTATTTCGTCTGACATTTTTTTTTTGATTTGTAAATAGATTTTCTATATTTTTAAAATTTAAAACGTATTCTTTCTCAATACCACTAATTAAAACCAAAAGAGATGAAACTAACTTATTTTCTAAACAGTGTATGAACTTATAAATGTACAGTGTATGAATTTATGAATATAAATGTACAATGTATGAATTTATGATTATAAATATAATATTTAAAATAAGTGTTGCTCACTTTTACTTCCTCCTTTGTAGTGGTGTTCTTGGTGTTGTACGGCTTGCAATTAGAGATGAGGTGGGGTTCTTCTTACCCTTGTTGTTCACGAATTCTTTTTGTTGCTGTTGTTGTTGGGGTGTTTGTCACCCTTTAATTGTCTTTCTTTTTTTTTTTTATATTTACACCAAAACTTTATTTACTAATTTTCTAGAAACTGTTACTATTTCCAAAATTCCGTCACTTTTACTTAATAATTTAGTTAAATGTTACTGTTTATTTAATAATTTTCAATAATTGTTTTGTCTTTTGATTAAACACCAAAACTGTATTTAATAATTCAGTTCACCCGGAGCTTTCGACTGCGTTTGACGTGTTCATCTCGGTCGCGAGTTCTCATTACAACCATTCCCAAACGCGATAGATCGCCTGATACCGGGGACAATTGCTTGTCCTCGGATAAAAAACTTCGTTCCACTATGCATCCAACAAGTGGGCTTGGTAAAAACCCCTACCGTAATAAATTCACTCCCCTACAATGCCATCCAGATACAGATAATTCTGAAATGGACGAAACTGATTCGCCAATAATCAGAAAAGTGTATGTGCCACCAATCAAAGTGCTGCAAAAATCACCAGAATATGTGCATAGCCTCATGAAAAAGCTTAAAATATCCAGTTATTCAATAAAAAAATTAACAATTGGTATAAAAATAATGTTCGGAACTATTGAATCATTTAATATTGTGTTAGAAAAACTAAAAGAGGATAACTGTCAATATTTTTCTCATGATTTTAAAAGTGCTAAAACTTTCAAAGTTATTTTGTATGGACTGGATGATATAAAAACTAATGAACTCAAAGCTGAACTCATTTCGCTTGGCTTAAAATGTTCTGATGTTAAAAAAATTGAAAAAAAACATGATAAATTTACTGACTTTTTTTATCTCATTCACTTTGAAAATGGAACAATTAAATTAAGTGAACTTAAAAAAAATTATCGCTCAATTTTTCATACCCAAGTGAGCTGGAACTTCCAAAGGAAAATCAAAGGTAAGGTGACAAAATGCTTTAATTGTCAAATGTTTGGACATGGTGAGAGAAATTGTCACATAAAAACATATTGTGCTACTTGCGCTGGTTCACACAAAACAAGCGAATGTAATAACGCTTCGGTAAATAAATGTGCCAACTGCAACGGAAATCATAAAGCTACTGACGTCACATGCACCAGTAGATCTAAATACTTAGAAATAAAAGAAAGATCATCTGGAAGATCCAAGATCCATTCAAGAACTCATTTCGCTGCATCAACTCAAATTTCTAATCATCAAGCTTGCCAAAAACCGATTTCGTTTGCCTCTATGAGTGATTTTCCTACGCTTCCACAGCCACAGCGACGACTGGGACTGACCAATGCTCCGAGCAAAAGCTTTCCAAATTCAAGCCCGCAAATTCAAAGTTTACCACCAACAATTAATGCATGGGAAAATGACTCACGCGGCGCTTCTTCATCAAACAATAACAATAATTTACCCAACAACAATTCAGCACTCTTCACAATCGAGGAACTAAATTCCTTGTGCATGGAAATGATCTCAAATTTATCAGTTTGTAAAACGAAAATAGAACAATTTAATGTGATCGCGCATTTAGCCACTAAGTTTTTATACACTAATAATGTTAAGTAAAATGGCAGATACACATATAAAAATAATGACTTGGAATGCTAAAGGCATACGTAATAAATTTCATGACTTTTTAAACTTTTTAAATAGCTATAAAGTTGATGTTGCTCTAGTAACAGAAACTTGGCTTAATTTTGATATAAGACTCCCATCATCTGACTTTAACTGCTATCGCATTGATAGAGTAGTCCAAAGGGGTGGGGGAGTGGCGATTCTTATCAGGAAGTCAATTCAACATTCGCTTTTACCTGTAATTCCAACTAGGCTTGTGGAGAATGTAGGTGTAATGATTAAGTTAAGAAACCATAAGACAGTAAAAATCTATTCTGTTTATTTCCCTGGTGGATCTTCGTCTGATATTAAAAGAAAATGGCTCAAGCAAGATTTAAAAAAGTTATTCACAATGAATGGTGAATTTCTATTAGGTGGTGATTTTAACTGCCGGCATAGAGATTGGGGGTGTGTAAGAGCAAATGCTTGGGGCAATATATTGGCTGCCCTTCCATTGGCACTACCAATTAATATTTTTTATCCACCTTGTCCAACTTATTTTCCCGCAGGTTCTCGTGGCATCCCCTCTGTCCTTGACTTGTTTGTGTCAAATGTCCCTGGTCTTATAACAGAACCCGTTTCGTTAAGTGCTCTCAGTTCAGATCATAATCCTGTTTTTTGTAACCTTTCTTGGTTGGGTAAAAGAAAGATTCAATATTTCCTGGACATGAAGAATGCTAATTGGAATTCATTCAAATCAAAGATTAAAATGAGCCTTCAAAATAGTACTACAAATCTTGAAAGAGTGTCTTGTAAAGATGATGTTGACCTTATTGTACAAAACTTTACACAAGCTATAATTTCTTCGGTTGATGAAAGTATTCCCAAAAGAGTAAAAAAAGATATTTTTAAAAAACTTCCAATCCATATCTTAGAGCTTATTAAAGTGAGAAACATTCATCGAAGAAACTGGCAGAATTACCGTCAGCCCTTTTCTCGATCAATGGTTTCCAATTTTAATGAGCGCATTACTGACCAGATACAAATCCATCGTAATAGAGAATGGAACAAAAAACTTAGCGTTATGGATAAAAATGCTAAACCGTTCTGGAATGTAGTGAAGTTAATCAAGAATAAAAACCGTAAAATACCATTTCTGAAGGATTCTTCTACTACTTTTTTTACAGGTTTTGAACAAGCAAACCTATTTGGAACAAGTTTTTCAAAAAATCACTTGGTCTCTCAGCATTTGGGTGAATTTGAAACTAATGAACTTGTCGGTAACAGAATCGAAAGATTCGACACCACAAACGAATTAACTCCTTTAAATGCATTTGTAGAAGAAGAAAACGTAAGAAATGTAATCAAGTGCTTGCAAACACGAAAAATAGGAGGACTAGACAAAGTTAAGAATGCCTATCTAAAACAATTGCCTCATATTGGAATTAAATACTTAACATTTATAATCAATGCATGCCTTAAATGTCAATACTTTCCTCAATGTTGGAAAAAAGCAATGGTTGTACCTATCCTTAAGGCTGGAAAAGCCCCAGATAAACCTGAAAGTTACAGGCCAATTAGTTTACTTAGCAACATAAGTAAAGTTTTTGAAAAAATCCTGAAACAACATATTTTAAAAGTTGTTTCAGATAAAGATATTTTCCCCGATATCCAATTTGGATTTCGACGCTTTCACAGCACCTCGCACCAGGTTAAACGAATTTGCAGCCATGTTCTAGACCATCGTTCACGTGGTCAATCAACGGGCATGATATTGTTAGACATTGAAAAAGCTTTTGATTCCGTATGGCACAATGGGATAATATATAAAATGATACAGTTCGACTTTCCTTTGTATTTGTGTAAGGTCGTCCAGAGTTTCTTATCCAATAGATGTTTTCAGGTTCATGTCAATTGTGATGTTTCTAGATTGATATTTTTTGATTGTGGCGTCCCCCAAGGCTCAGTACTTGGTCCAGCTTTGTACAATATCTACACTTCGGATTTTCCAAATCTACCACAGTGTGAATCAGCTATCTTCGCTGACGAGCCTGCAGTATTTGCGTCGCATGAATTTTCTCTCAACGTTGAGACAAATCGAAAGCATGCGATCGAGATACTTGAAAAATATTATATGAAATGGAAAATCAAGCTAAATGTCGGGAAGACACAAGTCATCTTTTTTACACGAAAGAGAAAAGCTTGCTATCTTCCCAGCAGTCAGCTGCAAATAAATGGTTCCACGATTGCATGGGAGCAATCCGTAAAGTATCTCGGAGTTCATCTCGATACAAGACTCACATTTAAACAACATATTCAAAGTACTCTTAATAAAATGAGTATTGCTATTAAGATGCTTTACCCTTTTATTAATCGCAAGTCTTTACTCACAAATGAAAATAAGATTATTATTCATAAAGTTATTTTCAAAAGCTATACTGTTATATGGGTGTCCAGTATGGGGTAACGCTGCAAGGTGCCATTTAAAGAAGTTACAGGTATCACAAAACAAAGTTTTGAAAATGATGCTAGACCTCCCTTGGCACTATTCAACCTTAAGTCTCCACGGAAGGGCGGATGTTGAATTGATTTCTGAAAGAATTCGTAAACTAGTATATAACTTTAACATCAGCTGTGAAAGTTCTGAAAATCCTCTCATAACCCAGCTTCTTGCTTAATTTGTCATAATTTCATGTAAATATTTACATTTTATATTATTTATTATTGGTTTTATTTTTTTTGTTATTTTTTTATTTTTTTTTTTTTTTTTTTTTTTTTTTTTTTTTTTTTTTTTTTTTAAATGAAGGTTTTTCTTTTTCGTATTTTCCTTCGATTTATTCTTTTAATTATTAATTATACATATTTTTCTTTTCTTTATCCAAGATAATGTTTCAGTTGTAAGATATAACTTATCAAATCTCTGAATTGTAAAATGTGCGGTCACAGACTTTTTTTTTTTGAAAATATTATTACGAAATAAAAGATCTCTCTCTGTATTTAATAAGTTTCTATAATTGTTTCTCTTTTGATTAAATACCACGCGAATTATGTTTTCTTTATTTTATCTTTATAAGAATAAGACACCTTTAATTTCAACTTTAAGTCTTCTACTTGTTCATTTAATTCCTCACGGTACACTTTTTTTTTTTTTTTTTTAATGGTTAACCGGGAAAGTTGTGAATTTCGTTCGATTTGAAGCACTTTTAAATTTCAGCTAGTTTTTTTTTTTAGTTTTATATTTATTTAATAAAATAATTCACCGTACGTATCGCGTAAGTTATATGTTCGATTTATCATCTTCGGATGATAAGTTAACCGACTGCGCCAATTATGTTTTCTTAAACTCCACTTGAGTGAAATGAAGGAAAACACTTTTAAATAAAATTTATATTTTATTCAATTTCGAATTTAACAAACGTCTGCTCTTCAGAGTGCCGTTTTGTAAACTAAACTTACTCTAACATAAAATCTTATATCTAGGTTTGTTTCTCTACGTTGCAATATAATATCTTTATCACAATGGATATTATATTGCAATTAGTGTAATATTCATTTTCGTGTTTCCACGAGTTCTTGCTAATTATCTTTGAGTTTGTTCATCTGGATGAAATGTGCAATTAGGTAACGTATGTTGTGATATACATTATATTGTAATTTGGTTATTCCATATTTTACGTTTCTTTGAATTTTTGTAGTTAGTAACCTTTTGAGTTTTGTTCTTAATAATATTTCTGTCTAGACAAAATGTGTAATTAGGTTACACATTTTGGTTGATGGGTTTTTGTGTCGTCAAGGATTCTTTGACGTAACACGCGTCACCGTGCCCATTGGATGGTTTGCAGCCAGGGGTATACCGGTTGTATTATAATGGCGCCTCTCTGACACCGGGTCGAATCAGAGCAGTAAGCAGACTTTACTATATCAAAGAGGGGCTCTGATATGGCGAACTATTTGAAGCCCCAGGACTCTTCCCACGAAATGAGTAACCAATATACACAAAATAATCTCACGAAAAACCCGATGGGCGTAGGTGTGATGACCCAACACTACCATAAGGGAACCAATCATCAAGAAAACACCGACTCGGGAAAAAGAAAACGTAGGGGAAAACGGAAAAAACAGGATATACGCGTCGCCACGTGGAATGTTCGAACTTTATATAAAGCGCGATACAGACGGTCGTAGAAAACGCGAAACAATATAAAATGGACATCGACGCGCTTCAGGAAGTCCGGCTCCCACATCAAGTAATCGAAACCAACGGGTTTACACTGGCATGTGGAGGTACCGATACACATAACCTCGGAACTGGCTTCATCATAAGCAAGAAGATTACGCCCCACGTAAAAGATGTGAAATTTATTAATGACCGAATGTCGGTGCTAAAAAACAAGCCCCGTGGTACAATTATGTGTTTATAAACGTACACGTTCCAACAGAATTGACGGATGAAGAAACGAAGGACACGTTCTACGAGACCCTAGAGGAAGTATGTGATGGGATCTCATCATTCGATGTTAAAATCCTCCTCGGGGACCTCAATGCGAAAATTGGAAAGGAAGATATCTTCTAACCAACTATAGGTAAAGAAAGTGTACACGACGTTCCAAATGATAATGGAATTCGAATTATCACGTTCGCAGCATCAAAAGATCTGTTAGTGAAAAGCATGATGTTTAACCACAAGAAAATGCATAGAGACACCTGACGGCGTAACGCGAGTTATAGTTCTTGGGTATGCGTTGAGATAACACTTACAATATCAGAAAAACAGCGACCACTCGTTGAAACAATTAAAACACAGTCTTTTTTTTGTTTTCTCTATTTATTTTCACTAACGTTATATTTCGCTTTTGCTTTACACCTGATTTCGTTATTCGTTTTATACAGTGCTAGTACACTAAAAGATTTCACCAAGGAAACGCTTCGCACAGAAGTAATCATAAATGGTGAAACTAACAAAGTTTATTGGGTGTCCAGTATCAAGTTCTAATATATTCTATGTAGTCACTTTTCTTATTAACAATTTTCGATATCTCACTTCGACATTACATTCAATTTTTAATATATCCTATGTAGTTAGTTTTCTTATCGTTAACTTTCGTTATCTCACTTCGACATTACATTCAATTGTCATTATGGTCTATGTAATCACTTCTCTTAAACTTTAGTTTTTTTTTTTTTTTCACTCCGACATTACATTTCACAAAACCAAAAATCTTCCTGTTTTCTAACCAGCGACGACTTTCTCTTTTTATAACCATCACCAGATTCCTCCCATTACTGCCTCCTGTTCACAATTCTCATTATCGACATCCAATCAGACTTCGCTCTTCCGATCACTTAAATTCGAACCATCACAATCTAATCGACTCTCTCATCAACCACCGACTTCTCGATCAACCACAGACTCAACCTTCTTCGCGACCAACCACCGACTAATCGCCAACTTCTTCCTAATCAAAACTCGTCACCTCGGGGTCAACACCTCCCGATGACGATACTGCAATTATCTTTTGCAGTGACCCAATTTCCGAATTTTAACTTTAATTTGTTTTACTGCGGCGTCAGCCGATATTTCTTCATCGCTTTACGCCACAGTTCAATATCCGTCGTTGCGAATTGACCAAATTAGCTCTTTTATGTTTTGTATGCAATTAATTACCTTTCCGTGATTTGTTAATTGTTCCAGAATATGCAATTAATTGCTTTTGCGTTATTGGGCAATTGCTTTTGGAATATGCAATTAATTGCTTTTTTTTGTGGTTCATCGATTGCGATGAAATGTGCAATTAATTGCATTATCGTTCTGGGGGTTACCTGAGTTTATAATTGGATAGGTTTTCTTTTTGTTTGAGTGTGTCAATGATCTCTTGTATGTCATCTTTGGCTATGACGTCATCGACACACTTAACACGCGTAACCAAATAGACCACTTCCTCATAGACAAAAGACACCACTCGAACTTCATTGACGTAAGATCATATAGAGGAGCAGATTGGGACTCCGATCATCGTCTAGTGATGGCCAAAATTAGGAGTCGGCTCGCAACAAACCGACATTGGCAATCACGGGAGATGAGCAAAAAGTTCGACATTGATAAACTAAAAGACCTGCACAAAAGGGGAGAATATCAAGGCGAATTAATGAATAGATTTACCATCCTAGAGAATGGGAGCAGTGAGGAAAAATAAATCAATAGTGTGGATACTAAATGGACATCGATCAGAGACACAATCAAACAAACAGCCCAAAAGGTCTTAGGATTTAAGAAAACAATTAAGTCCAAACCTTGGTTTGACGATGAGTGCAGGGCGAAGATCAAAGAACGTAAACGCCTTAGAGTGATCCACTTACAAAGATATGATGAAGTCAACACAGAAAAATAGGCGACAATCCGGAAAGAGACAATTGTAGTGCTCCGGAAACCCTACAATTTCGTTACCCCATACAAACAATCTCCTTCCCCAACATACAAATCCCTACACCCAAATCAACATTGAATTCAATGTCAACCAAATCGAACTAAACGTTCAAACTCTCAAACATTGAATTCAATTCAAATTCCTAAAAGATCCAAAGTCCAAAATGTCCAAGTGTCTAAACAAAGGCATATCTATTTTTCGCCGACCCACAATTCGAGCAATCATAAACATCCTAATGCATATCTTCACATGCCAGATGTTTTATAAGTTGTAAATGCACCAATGCAAAAGCCAATGCCTAATTCCCACGGATCTTGTGTTACCCATCGGAAGGACACGCAAACTCTTGTCTGCATAAGTCAGACGGATAACAAAAACAAAAAACCCAAATTCCAATGCATATCCTAATTATGCATAATAGTTTTATGAGAACTCATAAAACCGAACCATTACCCCAATGCGCACATTGAACACCACACCCGAAACAGAGATTTTCCATCTGAAACGTTCGTTTCAAGATACAAAATCTCAATTTGTTTGCACTTATAAGGAAGATGCATCGCGATCTCCGAGAGCAGCTGATAGATGTACATGGTCCCTGGAGGAAGTGCTGCAGGAGGCCAACAGGATAGTAAATCCTGAACAAAACAGAACGAAAAGAACAAAGAAGACCTGTACGGTTTAGAAATAAAACGGAGTTTTATTCTGATATGGTGAGTGGATCTGTGGCTCTCGCCCTTTTTCTATCCACAGATTTTCGCTGATGCTGAAGACCAGTTGCCCCACGGAAGCCAGCAGAAGCTGCTGGCGGTTGCCCTCAAGAGTTTGCGGCACTAGAATCGACAACGATCGGTTGCTACTCTTCCCTCAAGGTTTGAGGAAGCACCACAGCTACAACGGGTCCCCTCAGGAGCGGTCAATAGAGATCCCTCATCCTTTTCAGAACCAGGAGACACGCTACCTGGGAGCGAGGCCAATAACTAATAACAAGGGATCGGTAAAACCCGATTTAGTTACCGCGTTTTCAATGAACCTTTATCTCGTATGCTGGGATATCTCAATTCCCATTTGACCTTTTTCGCCTTCAATCCCAACACCCTTATTCTAAATGCCACCTTTTAGACCTTTTCTCTAAGCTCCCTCTTGCTGTCGTCCTCGTACTTATTGTTCCCTGTCCTGTGCGCTCTCCTTCCACGTTCGATCATCCGATCCGATCTCCTCGAGGTCCAATCTAACATTGTCCTCTCATCTCCGTCGCGGCCGTCCCGTCGGTCTCTTCCCCGTTAGTTTACCGTCAAGAATTCTATACACGGTCCTATCATCGCCCATCCGCGCTACGTGTCCGGCCCATATTAATCTTCGCGACTTGATCACTCTTGTTCTCTTCCCGTTTTGTGAGAGCCCATGTTTCGCATCCGTATAGAGCAATCGGCATGATTATGGTTCTATAGACACGGAGCTTTATATTACGTGATAGCAGTTTGGATTTTAATAGTTTACCGGCTGCATGCCAACTAGCGTTGCCGGAATGTAGTGCTTTGTTAATTTCCTTTGACGTTTCATTTCTGGTCGTCAGTATCGTTCCCAGATATTTAACTTCTTTGACATTTTCAAATATCTTGCCCTTGACGTTTATATGTGTTCTCTGAGGTCCACCTGCTCTCGTCGTAATCATGTATTTCGTTTTGTCTTCGTTTATTTCTAGGCCCACCTCTTCTGACGCTTGCATGATGATTTCACAGCTTTTACTTATAGTTTCGAGATTATCGCCCAAAACGGCGATGTCATCCGCATACGCGAGCACTTGTGTGACCCCGTTCAGGGATGATCCGGCTGTGTTGTCGTCTTGTACCTTTCTGATAACATACTCGAGGACAAGGTTAAAAAGGCATGGTGAGAGGCCATCCCCTTGTTTTAGTCCGTCCCGGATTTCAAATGGTTCTGAGAGGTGGTTTTCTATTCTAGCTCGCCTTTGTTTTCGTTCATGCAGGTTTGAATGAGGGCGGCATATTTTTTCGGGATCCCCAGCTCAACCACAATATCTTTGCCTTGCGACTGAGTCGTGGGCTTTTTTGAAGTCTACGAACAGTTGTTGAACCGTCTCTCCGTAATCCCACTTCTTTTCCAGCAGTTGCCTTATTGTGAACATCTGGTCATATCATATTTTTTGTTTCTGTCACGAGACAGCCGCTTGTGTCTCGGATTATTTTGGCTCTCCCTCGGTAGCCATTTCTAATTGAATTTATGCCGGCATACATACCTCTGCTGTTGTTTGCTCTGGCATTTTCTATGATTTTTTCGATCCGAGTCTTCTCCCATTCGCGTTTTTTGCGTTTGAAAAGTCTGGTTGTCTCTTTCCGAATTGTCGCGTATCTTACTGAGGATAAAAACTAAACTAAGTAAAGTTTGTTCGTAGGATTTTTCGTATAATGATTTTTGGTGAAAAGTTGTTTCAAATTTCATACAAAAAATCATTACATAATTGTGTGTAAGAAACTATATAGCGTTTGCGACGATAGTGAAGAGCCTGTGATTCGAACCGACGCTATCACGGTTAGAATCACTAAAATATAGAACCAAAGCTCAACGCATCAGGCCACTGCCGCGTGTACGAATTCGATTTCTAAACTCAAGTACGACCGATGTGGAAATGCTATATTATTGCTATGGTACACGGCTTTAATGGATGTGTTTTTGGTGGTGTTGTTCTTCACTATTGGTCGTGTGTATCTGCTAGAAACGCCACAAGTGTGCTGGACAATAATCACCTGCACTCCAACTCACCTCATTGAATATTCACCTTTGTGGTTTACTGTTTTGCATCGATAAGCTTTTAATCTGCTGTTGTGCTTCGGGAGCTCTAAGCTCGAAAACAATACAAACAGTTGAAATTGGATATTTGAAAATTTCGGTCGTTTTATTTTTCTCTCTTCGACTGAGTCAAGATTTGAATCAATTTTGCATGAAGGTTCAGTAAACCATTAACTAAGTCAACTTAAGTAAAGTTTAATTACTCGACAATGCAATATAAAAACGTCCTTTCTCTTTGCAGAAACCAATTTTGAATATATAATATAAATTTCATAAATTTCTGATCAGATTAAGTGTGTTTTGAGATATGTTTTAAGCCAGTACAAAAATAGTGGTTTCGAGAAAAGCGCATTTGAATAAGATTATACTATATTTGTATAAACCTCCGATGTTCCTTACCATTTTAGGTAATTCCTAAACATTCTAGGCCAAGGGTCAGCAACCTTTTTTGGATATGGGTCGAAATCAACCACAATGTTAATATTAAATGAACGTTTGGGTCAGTGACATTTTCATTTTAAAACAGTCTTTTAGTGAATAAAAGATACATTTTATTAAGAAAATAATTACAATACGCTTTTAAACTTTAATTATTATTATAAAAACTAATAAAATTCTAATTACTATAAAAACAAACATAGTTGAATGAACTTTATATATAAACGCTCTCTTCGATATTAATGGCTCCCCTGAAGTTGAACTTGTGACGTCAATTTAGTCAAGTCTGGTGTATAGCGTTTTAAGACGAATGCAAGCATCTGAATTTCGGTAGATAACCTGCTCCTGTTCTTGCTTAAAATAAATGTCATTTGTGAACATCTTTGCTCACATTTATAAGTTGAACCGAATGTGGACAAAATGGCAAAACCAATTTTTTTCAAAGATGAAAACTTCTTAGGAAGTGGTGCCCAACATGTTGATATCATGACGAAATGATTATCTTCAGTTTTTTCCAAATCTTTCCGCAATTCCTTGAATTTATCCGTCCATAACGTTGAGTTTTTACAATCAATCATTTCTAAACTAAAATTTTCAATTTTTAGGTACAGAAAATACTGCAAATTTAAAACATTTTCTTCTATTTCGTCGGGCTTTATTATAAATGTAAACATTTCGTCATGGTTCTTAAAACTTTGAAATCGACTTTCATATTCATTTTTAATGACGAAAATCCAACTTTCGAACATATTGTGACGCATATGACAATCAGTACTAGAGTATTCTAGAAAGTCCGAAACAAAGTACTGGTATATTCTAGAAAGTCCTGGAAAACTGGACACTATGAACAATAGAAAATTCGAGGCTATGGAACGGACGAAAACGAAACACCGAATCAGCATGTGAGGAAACAGTATAAATACGCCGCCCGCAGATCAGGAAGCAGAGCAGAGTAAGCAAGCGAAGAAGTAAGAAGTAAGCAGTCAAAGACGCGATAAGTACGGACGCGATAAGTCAAGAAATCGTTAAGTGTACGGTAAAAGTAACGGTTGTTATTTACGAACTAATAAAGTGTTACATTAATTCAAAATCGATTTAACGGCTCTTATTTATTGAAAATAATTAATCCAGCGAACCCTAAGCTCGCTACAATTGGTGTCAGAAGAGGGATCAATTATTGTTGAAGTGAATAAGTCTGTGAAAGTGTGTTGTGACGATGTCAGATCGACATTGGAGGATCTTCGCGTTTCTGAGTTGAAGAAGGAACTTGAGGACCGGAATCTGGATAGCAGAGGACAGAAGCCAATTCTTCGACAGCGTCTGCGAGCAGCAATGGAGGAAGGGGGTATTGATGTCGACACATATGTTTTTACGATTGGGCCAGACTGTCCGGATGGAGAAGAAACAGCGAGTCAAGATGGTGCCAATGTAACGGAGAAGAGTTCGCCACAGTTGGACATTTCGGAGATGTTCAGGATGATGATGACAAAATTGGACGCGCAAGCTACAGAAATTAATTCAAAATTGGACGCACAAGCTGCAGATATTGATTTAAAATTGGACACGCTAGCTGCAGATGTTAATGCAAAGTTGGATGCCCAAAATTCAAAATTCGACGCACAAGCTGCAGATCTGAATGCAAAATTGGATGCCCAAACGCAGTGGATGAAATGTAATTTTCAACACTTTAAGGAAGAAATTCAGTCAAAAATTCGAAACGAAGTAGAAAACCCGGATCTAAAAGTCACCGATGAAATAATGCGAATCGAAAAGAGACTTGAGTGCAATGAGAGAAATAAGACATCGCCTAGCAATCAACATGACTACAAAGATACAAGGATACAGCCGCCTACCTTCGATGGAACGGGATCCTTCTCCGTATTTATACGTCAGTTTGACGGCGCGGCCAATTATAATAAGTGGTCGGATGAGCAAATTGCAGAATTGCTACAAACCATACCAGCAGAGAAGCAAACAGATTTCGAAGCGGTAAGAGATGGCCTTGAAGCTAGGTATGGAGACAACCACATGCAGCAGGTCTACCGCATGCAACTGCGGAGCAGAACGCAGAAACCTGGAGAAAATCTTCAACAGTTGCAGGCAGATATTGAGCGATTGGCAAACTTGTCTTATTCAAATATGACTAAGAAATTTCTGAACGGGGTAGCAATGGATGGATTTATAAATGCACTCCAAGATCTGGACTTGCAACAAGCCGTTCGTTTGGCAGGAAAGAAGACGACTAATGGAATACTGGCGTTCACATTGGCATATTAATCTGCTAAACTGGCTACCAGGAGTACATATAGAGTCCGAGAAATGTTCGTCCCGGAATGTTCCTGCCAAAGAATCGGACATGTACAACGGAGAACCCCGAGACCTGTTATGAAGTGCTGGACATGCGGCGGAGTCGGCCACATCTCTGTTGACTGTAGAAAACGTCGACGAATGAATGAAACATCAAGTGAGAATTGTTGTTCATCCGCTAATCATAAGAGGAGACTATCAATGAACCAACCTGAGGTGAAGAAACACATTGTACCTGTCAGAGTACTAAATGCGTCCGAAGAGCCGGTCGCAATGAGAAAAGGAGAGTTAACTGCAGAATGTGCAGCCGTATCAATGATAAGCTCAATTCAGCAAGGGAAGGTGCATAATAACGCTGATGCTCTATCAAGAAGACAATGTAAGCCAGATTGTAAACATTGTCATAGAGCGGAAGAGAAAGAAGAGGCGTACGACCTGCGAAATGTACAAGTAGACGTACTAGATGGGTGGACGAGTGATGCTATACGCGAGTTACGTTTTTTCTAAATTATGCTTAAGTGAAATAATAAAAAAAACATTTTATTTTATAAAAATTTATATTTTTATTTTAATTTATATTGGAGTCAAAAAATCGTCTGCTCTTCAGAGAGACGCTTCTAAAACTGAATTTATTTTTACATCAAGATCTTTTCCTTCGTCTTATCTTTCTTTGGGTGCCCATTTCGAGCGAATTGCGATTGATATCTCAGGACCATTTCCAAAAACAAACGACAACAACAAATATACGTTAGTCATCATGGATTACTTCAGCAAGTGGGTGGAAGTACTTCCAATTCCAAACCAAGAAGCAACAACCGTCATTGGGCAGCTTATCAATAATTGGATCAGTAGATATGGAGTTTCCTGTAAGCTTCATTCCGATCAAGGCCGAAACTTCGAATCACAGATATTTCAAGGCATCTGTCCGGCACTAGGCGCAAGGAAAACCAGGACCACACCCTTACATCCGCAGTCAGACGGAACCATGAAAGAGTATTTATCGAAGGTCTTTAGTGATCACCAACGAGATTGGGACAAATATGTACAAAACTTTCGCATGAGCTATAGATCAGCTAATCACGATACGACAGGCCATTCTCCAAAAAGAATTATATTTGAACGAGAGATACGATTACCAGCCGATCTGCGATTCGGAATACCTCCAGACGCCACAGATGAGACCGAAGACGTAGCCGAATGGAGAAATCGTCTCGATGAGACTCATCATTTGGTTCGAAAGCGAATCAAGGTATCAAGTGACAGGATGAAAACAAGGTACGACGTTCGACCCAACGCATCCGGATTTAATGCAGGCGATAACGTGTGGCTTTATAACCTTCATCGGCAAAATGGAAGGTCTCCGAAGTTGCAGCAACATTGGGAAGGACCGTATAAGATTCTCATAAGAATTAACGACGTTGTCTATAGGATTCAGCGAAGACCGAACGCCAAGATGAAAGTGGTACATCGTGACCGACTGGCGACTTTTTGTTAACCCAGGAGACCAGTGCCCTTAGTTCGGGACGAACTAATCTAGGCGGAGGGTAGTGTGACGCATATGACAATCAGTACTAGAATATTCTAGAAAGTACTGCAAAACTGGAGACTATGAACAATAGAAAATTCGGGGCTATGGAACGGACGAAAACGAAACACTTAATCAGCATGTGAGGAAACGGTATAAATACGTCGTACGCAGATCAGGAAGCAGAGCAGAGTAAGCAAGCGAAGAGGTAAGAAGTATGCAGTCAAAGACGCGATAAGTACGGAAGCGATAAGTCAAGAAATCGTTAATTGTACGGTAAAAGTAACGGTTGTTATTAACGGACTAATAAAGTGTTACATTAATTCAAAATCGATTTAACGGCTCTTATTTATTATTTATTGGCCTGTAGGAACCCGGAAGTTCATGACCTCACCGACTCGGCTTCGCCATCCTTCCCTGTCCTGGGCACTCTCCTTCCACGCTTCACCATTCGATCCGATCTCCTCAAGGTCAAACCTAACATTGTCCTCCCATCTCCGTCGCGGCCGTCATACCGGTCTCTTTCCCGTTGGTCTACCGTCAAGAATTCTATGCACGGTCCTATCGTTCCCCATTCGCGCCACGTGTCCGGCCCATCTTAATCTTCGCGACGGCTCTTATTTATTGAGAATAATTAATCCAGTGAACCCTAAGCGCGCTACAATATTTAGATTGCTTTCATCGATATTCCCTTGTTCCCTTTTTAACAAAGAAAGGAAAATATTTTTTTTAGTTTTTATGTCAGTTTCAAATAATATTAATTTCGATGTGAAACCCTTCCATTCCTCATACATTTTCAAAATTGTACGGTTATTTCCTTGGAGTCGTACGTTGAAATCATTATATGATTCATTATGTCCGTTAAGAACAAAATACTTAAAATCCATTGTTTATCATTGAGTTCGAGATCGTTTTCACCGATTTCATGAAGAAATATTTGTATATCATCAAAACACTGTTCAAACCTATTAAGACCTTTGCCTCGACTTAACCATCGTATTTCAGAATGTAACAGTAAATCTCCAAATTTTGATTCAATTTCCTTCAAAAAAGCTTTGAATCGCATGTGTATTAATGCTGATCGTGCTATTATCTTGTTTACGAACTAAACAACCTTTTCCATTTAATCCTTAATTTGTTGCATAGATGCCTTTGCAAATATACTTCTTCATGTATGATACAATGAAACGATAAAAGTGAGCGGCCAAGTTCATTTTCCATAAGTTTTACAAATCCAACACTTGTTCCCCTCGTACTTGGAGCACCATCAGTTGTTATTGAAAACAATTTGCTTTATAAATCCAATACTTGCCCATTTTTGAAATTTGTAAACTCTTGTACTTGATGAAAAATATCAGTGCCTTTGGTTGTGTCATTCATTGAAGCAAGAACGCACAGTTCTTCATTGACTTTCGAATTATTTATTGATGCAAATCTAATAATAATTGCAAGCCTTCCCATACTATTTATATCAGTACTTTCATCAAGTGCAAAGCTTATTATGTCACTAGATAACAGAACATATTTGACCTGTTCATCAATATTTTTGGCCATATCTTCAACGCGATGCTGAACTGTTCTAGTTGGTAATGGCATTGCTTTGATTCCCTCAATTATTTGTTTTTTATTTGCGAAGTCATTAAATAAGTGTTCGGCACAATTTATGAATGCGTTTTTCAAAAACTCGCCGTCTGTAAACGGTTTTCCGTTGATAACAATGGTAAGAGCTGCACCAAAGCTGGCAGATGTAGCGACTCTCTAAGAATTTATTCGGTCTTTAAATCTTAATACACGTTTAGCAATGTATTCAGATTTATCTTCATTTGTCATTTCACTTCTGGCGGTTCGGCCAAACGTCACTGTCTACTTACCGTAAAACCCCCATTATTACAACCCAATCTACATCAGTTTTTGCTAATGCAATCGCATTAAGCACCTGGAAATGCTTCACGCATTAATTAGATCAAAGCTATAATCGTAAAGTCCCTGTAAAGAAAACTTACCTTTTCATGCATCTCTTCGCATACAATTTTCCGTAAGATTTCTTTCTTTGCTTATCTGGAATTCCGAACCAATTCGGCACCTTCGGTACCAGACAATTCCTGTAAACAAAATGATTCAGTTTGCATACAATGTAACCGTCATGACAGGGACCATAAATATTGCGCCGTCTATTTTCCAACTTCGCCATGTGTACGATAAATTTCTTTACGTACATATTGGCCGGCGACCTTTTTCTCTCAGCAATAAAATTCTCTAATTCGCGCCATGTGCAAACAGAAGAACGCTGTTCGTACGTAGGTTTCCTGCGAGACCATAAACAATTCATATCGTTTGTGGTATCCGAAAGGCATTTTTCATTTAATGAGTGGCTGCTATTTATCCAGCTGACCCTCATTACCGAACGATGCATAGGTCGCTTCTCCCTTTGTCTTGTAATTGCCCTGAATCCATTCCTCATGAGCTCGATGCATAATCAAACACAAACCCACTAGCATCCCACGAGATTCGATTTGTTTGTTTCAACGAACACACATCTTCTGGATGCACATTATGCCCCTTCTTGGTGTTTCAGATTCGTTATCATGGCTTCGACCCATGAAAAGAACCGACGTACACATATACATGTGTACCTTGATGACCTCCTCTATGAGATCCGGTTATCACTACCGTAAAAGTGAATGCACCCAAATTTCCCTTGGACAACGAATGAATATCGGTGAGTCCATTTCCATCTGCCGACCACGCTGGTCGCGCGATCTCCCGCTCTCCGTTGCGGGGCGGAGACGCGATAATATACGGAGTCATTGTCGTAGTAAATTTTATTCATCAAGTTGAGCGGTGGTTTGTCGATTTTTTGATTCCGGAAAATTTTTGTTTAAAAAAAAATTGCATTTCATTGACTGGACAAAAGGAATAAGTTATATAAATTAGTATTAATATTGAGTTCAAAGTAGAGTAATAAAAAGTCGGTGATCACCCCTTTCAATTCGTGTGTTTAATTTTCCGGCTGCAGTTCTTGGGTGTTTCATTTTTCTATTGTAGTTCCCCTGATGATCGTGCTTGGAACTCGGCTCTTTTGATGTTCGGTGGAACTTTATAATAAACGGCGAGTGGGTTGATAGTAGAATTCCCGCCCATGCTGGCGTCGCGACTATCATCCACACAGAAGTGTGTAGAGTTACAAGGAGACTATGTATAAAAATATGATTAGATTTTAAGAAAAAATTTCTTGTATCTTTGTTAGGTCGGCAACTTTTCAGCTCACCCTCGTATAATGTACAGTGTTTGCGAAGAGCCAGTAAGTCAATGTACGAACGATATATAATTGTATTGTATAAAATAGAATTTAAGATTTAGGTAAAATCTGTAATTGTATTGGAATTAAATGTGAATTTAAAACCAAAAAAGCATATTTAAATAGTATTGCATACGTATTCGACTTTTAATGGTGAAAATCCAGAGAAGCTCAAGACTGCTCAGTTAATCATTTGCGAATGACAACATCTTGAGAGTCTCGTATACATTTGAACCTGCTCGATCACCGTCTTCGAACCTCCTTCTTAAACGACATGATATGATCAACACATTAAAAGATGTACCGATGCAAGTTGTTTAACCGAGTAGAATTGAATGCCTCAAAAACCCAGTACTGTATCATGAACGAACTTTTAATTCTTTGCTCGCGAGTTAATTTGTTTCCTTATTGTTACTCCCACACATTGAAAGAAGTGCTATGCGCGAGGTTTTACCAGGTGCATCGGCAAGGATGCGGGTTCCGTAAAAACACCACAGATAGTTCACACAGAATCGTTGCCACGAAGAATGTAGTAAATAAAAGAAACGCAGGAATTGTTGTTCTGTTTAATTTTTATTGTTTATTGTTCCCTTTATTGTTATCTATCGGCAATTTAACATTCACTGAAATACATCGAGATGGTTTAGCGTAAACGCTAAAGGTCCGTCTTTATTAAATTATAATTTGACGTCCAATACTTGAAAATGTATTGAGAAAGGTTTAGACGTTCTCCTTCAATGAACAATTGCGTGACCTTCACCGAAATACATTTCGAATTGTATTGACGCGAATGCTAATCGTTAGTCTATATTAATATTTAACATCCACAGGAACACATAATTAAACTTGTACATCTACAGGAACACTTGAAACTGTCTTTATTAAATTGTACATCCACAGGAACGCTTAATTAAAATTGTACATCTACAGGAACATATGGCGGTTCCGCCAAACTCCCCTGTTACTTACCTGAAGAACCCCCATAACTTCGACCCAACCTTATAAGTTTCGCTAATGCGACTGCATTAGCACCTTAAATGCTTTACCTGTCTAGGTTATCTAAGGTATAACCTAAAAGTCCCTGTAAAAGAATTCTTACCTTTCATGCATTTCTTCGCATACAAATTCCCTATAAAAATTCCTTCCTAACTTATCATAAATTCCCTGAAAGAAAATTCATCGGTTTACATATAATACAACCGCATAATCAGGGAATCTTACCCTTGAGTTGGCTTATCCCAGCCTCAACATGTGTACAATAAAAACTACCTACATACACATTGGCTGGAGACCACTTTAACCAACGATAAACAGTCGAACGCAGCTGCATGTAATTAGCACCATAGACGTTGAGACAAATTCCCTAACTCGCACCACGTGCAAGCAAAAGAACGCTGTCCTTCAAAGGTTTTCTGGCGATACCATAAACAATCCACATCGTTTGTGGTATCCCAAATGCAATTCCCATTTAATGAGTTTCAGCTTATTTATTTAGCTGACCCTAATCACAGACCGATGCATTAGGTCGCTTCTCCTTTGTTCTTTTTCCCTAGCTGTAGGTTTTCTTTATCCTTGCTGAAATGCATCGATGTATACGGTGATGTGTACCAACATACATACACACCACTGCACCAAAAGATCGCATCTCCTTGGTGGCCACACCCTTAAAAGAAAAAATCTCTCTCTCTATTCCGTTTCTTAGCCCTAATCGAGGATGGAATTCAAGTCAGAGTTCTATCCTCGAGGAGTCTTATTACATCCGCCGACCACCATGGTCGTGCCGCTCCCGCTCTCCGTCGCGCGGCGGAGAAGCGTAGATTTACCGGAGTTGTGTCGAGAATGAAGTGTTTCACCAGTATAAAATTTATAAAAATCAATTTAGTACTAATAATAAGTTCTAACTAAAGAAATAAAAAATGTTTATGCATAAACAACATCGCCTGAGTGTTTTGTTTCTGTGTTGTGTCAACCATCGTTGTCTTCCTCCTTGCGTTGTGAGCAGTGTCCGCGTGAACAATAGACGATGGGGATAGAAGTGAACCTAGTGCCCGTGTCTGGCACATACTTCCTCCCCACAAACACTTAATTAAAATTGTACATCTACAGGAACACTTGAAACTGTCTTTGTTAAATTGTACATCCGCAGGAACGCTTAATTAAAATTGCACGTCTACAGGACTCGCGAGCGACAACTCTCTGGCCCGTCAAAAGCTCCACTCGTATTGTGCGTGTGTCCCCTTAAGGGAACGAAATCTGACTCTCCGGGGATGTTGTACGGAACATACCACGAGTCGCAACCGGGAGTGAATTTCCACCGATGTATGAGGAGCAAATCCGGTATTTTCTTTGGTGACGACCAATGAACGATCGATTTGAATTTTGTTGGATGTATTTCCATTGTGACAGTATAGGTCTGGTTGCAATGCCCATTCGCTGGAAGCCAGGACAAACGAAAATGCGAAGGGTGATCAAAAGAGATTCCAAACATGTAGCTGGTTAAATACGAAGATCGTGTACGGAGGCTGACTGTATTGCCATCATAAACGATAGGGGATCGATTTTTCTGTTGACATTACGTCAATAGAGACTTCGCCTACGTTGGCAAGGGACTGTGGCGGTTCCGCCAAACCCCACGGTGCCCTTTCCTAAAAAACCCCCATACCTTTCACCCAATAGCATTAGCATCTGAAATGCTTCACGCATTAAAGAGAACAAATTTGTAATCCAAAAAGCCCCTGGAAAAGAGAATTCTTACCTGCATGCATAACTTCGCATTTAAAATCCCCTATAAGAGTTCCCTCCAAGCTTATCATAAATTCCCTGTTAGAAAATTCAGCGGTTCATATATAATACAACCGCATAATCAGGAAATCGTACCCTTGAGTTGGCTTATCCCCGCTTCATCACGTGTATCATAAATCACCAGAAAAGCATATTGGCTGGGACCTACACCCAAGGGACCAAAACAAATACACGCATCTCTTGGCAACAATTAAATCCTACAGCATAAGCAAATGCAAATAGGATTTCAATACTTACCCTTACCAGTGATGCCATAAACACCATTTCCTGGGAATCTAGCCAAAACCCATTAACACCATTTCTTCGTTGCGCCGCATATATTTATTTCAAACAAACATCCACATCTCAAACAAAGATCCAATTAGCATCCGACGAGTTTCGGTTTTGTGTGCTTTACCAGACTCGCATCCCATGAATGCACATTATCCCTTTCTTTGTTTAGATTCCTCCCCGTGGCTTTGATACATTAAAGAACCAGTGTACACACGTACATGTGTACTGTGGCGATCTTCTGTATGAGATCTGTTGGTTACCCCAAAGAGAGACTTTAAGTCTCTCTTGGAACAGGAAATGCATCCTTAATTTAAGAGAGCCAGTTTCACTGGGTGAAGTTATGGGGTATTATTGTCTTGGTAGATGCCGGCCCGACACAGGTTCACCAAGACGTCCCAAACTTCATAAATGTTCGTCGACTCGTGACTAAATTTGTTCACTGGTGTCTTGTCGCCCAGGAAGAAAAACCATCGGTATCTTTTTTTATCCTTAATCGAAACTTACTTTATTGTAAAACCAATGTATACAGTATTTATTGAATATAGTATTGTTAATTCTTACATAGAAGTAGTATTTTATATCTGTACTAAACTTGCATTTATTTTGTATACAGTACTTCATCGATTTTTCTTACTAACTTATCTTATATGTAAAACAAATGTATACAGTATCTTAGTGAATATAGTATTGTTAATTCTTACATAGAAGTAGTATTTTATATTCGTACTAAACTTGATTTTATTTTGTACACTGTATTTTATTGAATTTTTCTTACTAACTTATTTATTATGTAAAACAAATATATACAGTATTTTATTGAAGAATATTATATTATTAATTCGTAAATGAAAGTAGTAGTTTATATTCTTACCAAACTTGTTTTATTTTGTACACGGTGTTTTATAGAAGATGCTTACTAGCTTCTTTTATATTGTACGTCGTAGCTCATGGAATATCGGTGTAACGTCGTAGCTCTATTTATAACCCTTTAACCCAATAAAGTTCACAGCGCAAAAATGGTTATTGCCCGTGGTCAGCACTAGAATTCCCGCGCACATTTATAACCATTCAACCCAAAAAAGTTTACAGCGCGAAAGGGGTTATTGCCCGTGGTCAGCACTAGAATTTCCGCGTGCACGGACGTAACGTTGTTCGTCAAATTTTTCAAACGATAATTGTTCACTGCATTAACATCACTATTGCACCGTGGTGAGCACTGGAGTTCCTACGCGCACGGTCGTAACGTTGTCGTGATATTTTTAAAACAATTAATGTTCACCGCATTAATATCACTATTGCACCGTGGTGAGCACTGGAGTTCCTACGCGCACGGTCGTAACGTTGTCGTGATATTTATAAAACAATTAATGTTCCGTACGTAAAGGACACTCGCTTTTCGTAATTGCCAGCTAACTGATTTAACGTGAGGCACTACTTGCCCTCACGGAATCTGAAATCCGATTAACTTAGTTAATCGAAACGACAGAATACCACGTACTCAATCATCGCTTCGATGCCCATATTTGGTCATTTTAGCTTTTCGTGTTTGTTTTACCGAAGAAGGGTTGTAACACACACACGATGATCCCGTTTGGTGCTCATCGCGTGTGTCGCCCAGCATGCGAACCATAGACTTCGGATAAGATAAAAATAAAAATAAATACATTCGCAGCTGGGGCATGTCGTTCTGACAAGGGTTAAATGTGCTTACACGATCAGTGACTGCGAGTAGCATGATTGCTGATCGTGTGCATGTCCTTGTTGGCGTCCACAGAGGTCGAACCGTCGTGTGTGTATTTACACTGACAAGTTCTCGATCCCTTTTTGTGGCCAGTTGCGAGTTTCCATCTAAGGAACCCGAACGCCTGGGTTGACCGCAGTATGTCACGATGTATTTATGGGTTTTTAGGTCTTGGTAGGGTGCCGTCCCGACACAGGTTCACCAAGACGTCCCAAATTCTGTCTCGTCCGTCGGCTGCTTGTTCAAGGAAATCAATCTGCCTCCTCGTTTAGTATCTTTATTTTACTCAGAACTTATTTCTTATAAACTAAACTTACTTAAGTTTGGTAATTTAACTTTTCGAGTCTGTAAAATAATTTAAACATACAATTTTGACTCGTGGTCGTTCTTAAGGTTAAAAGCACAAATAATATTCATTTCTTTAAACACTAAACTCACGTTATGTTTTGAATATTAACTTTTCGAGTCTGTAAAATAATTTAAATTGTAGCGAGTATCCTTTTCTTTTCGCTACGCGGTAATTAGACACGCCGAGTACAATTGGCGCTGTATCAAGAGTAACGCCTCTGTGGTAGCACCAGGTTAATCATTTAATTGTAGCGAGTATCTTTTTCTTTTCACTACGCGTTAATTAGATTCGTCCTGTACTATTGGCGCGGTATCAAGAGTAATAGTTCAACAGGAACCGAATCGCTCTGGAGGTCTTCAGCTAACTGACTCCCTGGCTGTGCTCTGGTACCTTAGGGGTTGGTTTTTGCACACCAACACAGCCACAGCCATTTCTCCGCGAACCAATTCATGCGGAGATCAACTCTTTTAGTGATGTCTCTCATACAGCCAAGGAAGTGATCACACCATTGCCCTGGGCTGTGTAAGTCATCGCAGGAGCCGGCATCAATGTTCGTAGCCACACCGTACCCCTGCCGGTGTGTACTTACATATTATGTTTACAGTGGTGGGTGCTATGTGTGTGGCTATTTCCATAGATACTTATTTAATATCAGAGGTCGCCCGTATAGCCCATACGTGCGACTTGATGTGTCTTTTCATGGGCATGCGTTGTATCTCTCGTGTTTGTATTATTTCGGAGATGTGTCCTTTTAAGGGCATGCGTTGTATCTCTCGTGTTTGTTCGCCTGCTTGGTAATTCTGAAATTTGTCGCAGGCTTGTGCAACCGAATTATATGTTCGTTGGCGATTCTGTGTTGTCAGATCGCTACATGTTGTTTTTATAAGAGCGTGGTGCAGGTGTTACGCGCTTGCCTATGGCATCACGTTTCACACGTTTGCAACTACGTTGCTCTTTGAAATTGTGTGTTTATGCCTTTTTCATTTCAGTGATGTCGCCTGCATTATTAAATGTTGATGAGTTTTCCACCTCAATAGGTTTGCAATTACATGCAAGGAAAACTGTGCCAGGCGACCATCGAAATGTTTCGTAGTACGTACCCGTTACTGTGGCTTTTTTACAGGTTAGGTGTGCGCCCCTTTGGTTATACCTGTGTACCGCGTCCAAGCTTTTGGTAATTTCCTATATTTCAGTTGAAGTGGCGGTGAGGTGTAGGATCACTCGGTGGGGTTCGGTGCGAACGCCACATATTTGTCGTTCGTGTGTCCAACCGATGTGGGCATGCATAAAAGAACCAATAGGAAGAAATATCTCTTGTGGCATTGTAGCCGACTTCTTAGGAGACATTTCGTTGGTAGGAACTCATGTAATGTTGTTTGCTAGATGTGCGACCAATTTGCCCTTCCTATGGAAACGCTTGTGTTGCTGATGGTGTTTTACTTCAGCGCGGTTAAGCATTGCGGTGGTGGTTGGTCGTTATGAGCAGGTAAGTCATGCTTTTCAGGTTTCTATATGCTCTTGTAGGGAATGTCTGTTATTGCTGATATAATTTTCGTATCAGCAGACATTGTGCTTTACAGGTTTTTCGTGGTTATAGGAATAACCAATGCAGGTAAGTACATGCTTTTTGTGAATTAGAACGCGTGTAGAAATGGTTACCTGGTGGTAGCTGAGCGGGTAAGTAGTGGCGTTCGCCAGAACCGCAGCAAAGTTCCTTCGACAACGATTGAATATCGTTGAATCGTTTCCCACCTGCTGACCGACACGGTCACGCGATCTCCAGCTCTCCATCACTGCGGAGACGTGTAAATAATAACCATAAGTCGAGTTTTAACGTCATAAAGGTTTAGACGCGCGGAAGTCGATTATGTACAGTGTAGTGTTTGCAACCGCTATGTTGAATATTATTATTATTATTATTTATTACAATGCAAGTAAATTACATGGTAACTTAAAACTAATAGCACTAGCGACTAAGGCTTTCGGGTAGAATACAAATATTAAATATTTTTATTTTGTAGCTTAACTAAGGTTAGTAGTTTGTAGAGTTTATCGATATTAGATGATGATGGTTGGGATATGATGTTGAGGATGTCGTCGTTGTAATGTTGGCGAACGAGGTCTTTTACCCCTGCAACCTACTTTTCACCGACGGATCCAAAACAGAGGACGGCACGTCATTTGCGATAGTCAACAGCGCAAAAATAGTAATCAGAAAGGGACTTATACCCGAATTCTGTTCCATATTTTCGTCCGAAGCAACCGCTGTACTGGAAGCAATTAAGTTCGTAAAAAAGGACAAGACACTTATTTGTACAGACAGCCTATCAACCATCCAAGCAATAAGGAACCCAAACAATAGAAACCGAATCATTCACTTGATCCAGCATAGTTTATTCTATAAACAAAACAAAATAATGCTTCTCTGGGTGCCAAGCCATAGTGGGATAGCAGGCAACGAAGCAGCAGATGCTGCTGCAAAACTGGCCATCAAGGAACCCCTAATAACCTTTTTTGTTGAAAACAGCAAGGACTTACATAGATACTTTAATAGTGAGCTCCACAACTTAGAACAAAAGGACTGGGCAGACTACAGGCATATGTATGCAGTAGTAAACCCCAGAAGAGAACCCATCACATATCCACCAACAGCCGCAAAACATAAAATCAGGTGCTTCCTCCGGCTGCGCCTTGGGCACACATTTATCACCAACCAACATCTCATCAACAGGAGTAATCCCCCTACCTGCCACATCTGTACATCCAACTCCAACCTATCCTCCAAACACATACTATTTGAATGTCGAATATTATATTTGCTGCAGTCTTCGAAGATTGTATTTTTATTGAATTCACATTGTAATTTTCACGCAGTGCTACGGTAAAATGTTAGTATCCAATAAGAAAACGAAACGGAAACAACAATCCATGAATTCAAACAAGTTATTACAATAGTAGTGTTTTTTTTAATATAGAAATAAAACTAAACAAAAGAAATAGTGTGTTTTATTTTTACTTGTCCGGCGTTTGGCGTTTTCTTCTCCGCTATGGCGGTCGTTTTTTTTGGCGGGACATTGTCGAAACTTTTAGTGACAGACGGATGGGGATAGGAGTGAAACAAGTGCCCGTGTCTGGCACAATACTCCTACCCCACAGGACCAGGCTGGATGGGCGCATGTTTGGTTTGGGAACGAATCATAGGGCATGGCCATTGGTACGATTGTTAGGATAACAATCGTGGGTCGTGTGCAACTCGGTGATCGTTTATCGCTTGTGGTGACCGATTATGGGGAATTTGACTTGCAGATGTGCAAGCATACAACTTACCCAGCTTTGCTATGGACCAACGGATGGTATGGTAAAATAAACACAGTGAGATTACTGCGTGTTTGCTTTTAGAAAAACGGATTGTGGGACACGGCCGTTGATATGATTGTTTGGACAACAATTATGGTCGTGTCCGATTCGACGATTGGTTCGATAGATCGTAGGAAATTTGGCTTGCAGATGTGCAAGCAAGCAAGTTGCTCGGCTTGTCTTTTGGACCAACGGATTGTTGGAAACGAGTAAACACAGGAGAATTGGAGTGTGTTTGATGGACATGTAGCCGCCCAGAGGAACCGATCAGGTTTTTAAGTGATTCATGTAAGATGATCCGAAATGGCTTGGTTGATATGATTTCGTTTGATGCCATGGCAAGATGATGATCTTGCCGTGGATTTATATTTCAGGTAAGACATCATTGGCGAAGAGCCTTGAATTGCTCATATGCAGGTAAGAGGCTACGATAGGTAATGGTATTGCAGGTTGGGAAAGAGGAGTTGGGTTAGGACGATGGGTGGTTCTTCGAGCCTAAAAGAACCCCCACGGTGCTACCAAATATATGGTGTTTCTTAAGAGTTTCTAAAGGGACGCATACTTCACACATCCAACTCTGAATTAATTTATAAAGCCTTCTGCAATTCCATAGCCAAATTTTACTTCCGTATTTGGCCAGGTGAAATTAAAACAGTGTTGTATGTGCTCGATAGTATGAAACAAAAAAAAAACCGCGATATATTGGCGCCTATTTCTTGATTGTTAGTATTATAACGGTTGTTTTTCAACTGAACCTGGTGACAGCGTGTTATGTCGAAATATTTTTCGCCGACCACTGAGACCGTGGTCTCACTTTTACGGGTAAACATAAAGAATCATTCTTGACTTTGCTCCGGCGAATGTGGAGTGTTGTGCATGTTCATGTATTTCCTCGACAGTTAAATCCTCAGGCATTCAAGATCATTGATATGTAAGAGTACCTGAAAATACATTTTGCCAGCTCGTTTCGTATATTAAACCAATGATCAGTAGAAATCAACTTGAAATTCCACTTTTTCTCCAGATGGCTGTGAAGTATTGTCATTATTTTAAAAATGGTGTACTATGTATGGTTATATACCTATACTGCAGTCAGTTGAAAGCGATTTTATAAAATCGCCTTTTGTAATTTATCTATTCGTAAAAAGGTATATGATAATTAAAGCGGGCTGTATGATAGTCGTTAATCATATAAGTAAACCCAAAAATCTGTCTACGCCTTTATCTGTTTTCTCTATGACAACCCCAATGGAAACTACGTAATTTTAATCATTTTTACCTTTTCTGTTACACAATCTTAATCTCAAAGGTATTTAAGTATCAACCTCAAGCCACAGATGTTCCAGCAAATATATTGCGCCACCGCGAATCCCGTGCTTTATTGATTTTGCCCTTTTTCGAATCCTTTCTCATATTTAAATTATTACCAACATCATTTGACAATAATAGCCTCTAGGATCGCAAATCCCCTCGTCGAACAGGCTTAAACTGCCAGAATTAACACCTCTGAAGAATTTATAACCGCCTCAAACCTATACAATTCAAGGTCGCTGCTATTAAGTATCGAAAAAATGTCGGACCATCATAAAACCGTGGAGCGACGGTCGATGTCCGACAATCCAAACAACAGCAACAACAATAAAATTATTTAAATTCCCTTTGAACAAAAATTTCCAGCTAATTCACTCTAAATTAATACCCGACCACTCAGTTGGAATTCTGCTAACAGCTTGCCGCCGTGCCACCAGCGCCACGGATCAATTCACCCTTCATACGACCCCAACCCGCATCGCACGACACAAGTTTGTCTCGCTATGGCGTTTACCTCCAAATAATAATCTGTCGCAGCTCTTATCGCAGCTGCTAATAATCAAAAAGCCTTAAAAATTAAGAACATCTCAAGCCAGGGACCAGTGAAATGTGATTCGAATTTGATCATTTTATTTTCACTGTGCATTTGCTCATTTGTCGTACAGACATTGCGCGGTGACACAGAGCAATTAATACACACTTGGACCCGCACTGTCTACCTGAGGCACACCGTAATCTTGTTTACCACTTCTTTTGAAAATTTACCAGCGGTCAAGTGAGAAGATAAACTTCTTTATAGGTTCGATTCGAAAATAAATTCTCTTGTGGAACCTGTGGTTTTAACGTTGGGGGGATATTGTAGAAGTGTCCTGTGACACACAGTTGACTCTGAAAATAACGAATCGGCAGTGTTCCTCTCCCATCACATATTTTACAATACAACCAAAACACCGTTTAGATTGAATGAGTATCTTCATGAAATCGAAGTATTACTGTTGCACAGATTTAGGCTTTGGTCACCACCAATGCCCCATGTAAGGCCAAGGATTAAGTAAGAACTTTTTTGACATTTTTTGTTTGGTTAACCTTAGTCAGGTTAAATCTCCAATTAATCATACATATGTTACGTCACCCGATACATTGCTGATGTACGAATACCTCTATGGGTAATTGTTAAACCGGATCAGTGTTATGAAGTAAGCAATCACTTTGAAAGCATCACAGGATAGTAGCTGGCGGTCATGAACGAACAATAGAAAATTGTATTTGGATCGCATAACAATATGGTAAATAAACGGGCGGCTTGATGGAGTGACCAAGGCAACCTTTAGATTATCCCCGAATGCAATATGTGGATGTTTTATGATCATAAATTAACAACCAAGGTCTCGAGACGAAGCCGCCTGTCGAAGGAATGATTAATAAATTCGGAGGTATATGACAGCGCACACTGGTTAATGTGCTAATGTGTGACGCGAAAAGGATATTGAGGGTCCTCAACTTTTCGTTTTTGTTTACTGAGAAAAATTCAGTAGTATCTGGTTTGCGATAGAAAAGAAATCGACTAATTAAAATCTGAAGGTGAAATTTTATTATAATTTATAAATTGCTGTACATTTAAATAATAAATTAAGCAGAAAAACGTAATATCTTAGAAATGAAAAGTAACAAAGATGTATGGTTAGAAATAAAAATATACTTGAATGTCGCTTTAAAATGATAAAAATTAATAAAGTTTTCGGCTAGGGTGATCCTTAAGATTTCAAAGCAAATAATCAATCAACATACAATTAAAATAAATAATTGTACAATATGTAGAAGGAAAGGGAAAGTTTCAAATAACGAATAAAAAAGTACTTCAGAAATACAAGAACGCAACGACAAATAAGCCAAATGAAAGGCCAGATCTGTAAATGTTTTAAGAAAACCCCAACTTGAAAACCCTCTGATTTTAATAAATTCATAGTCATAGTAACTGTCCGTCGTATATACGGTTCAATTTGTGAGTGATTGATATGCTTATACTTGTGCAAAACTGTCGAAAGCATCCATGTTCTGATATCAGCTGAGTCAGGTGGTAGTTCAGCTCGTCATGATTTCTTTTAACCCAAGTTTCTATATCAAGTACCATGGTTTGGGTCTAAATTCCTTTTATGGAAATACAGTTGTAGAAAAAATAATAGAAACAAATTCGTTTTTTTTGTGTGTTATGAAGAATTAATTAATTAATTTACAGTAAAAGTGTTTCATATCCTTTTAGTACTTAGTTGGTGCACCTTTGTTTTTAATGACTGATTGATTGATTGATTGGAGGCGGAACCCCCATTTTGATTTAGCGTAATGCAAGCTTAAATTAACTTAACATAAAACCTTACAGACTATCTTAAAATCTAGAGTAGTGGTTAAGACATTATTCAATTATTCAATCAAAAAAAAAAAGGATAAGAAAACCAGGAAATTGAAGATTACTAGGCGATAGGGGAGGTAGGAGGGCATGGAAGAGCGAGTGTAAACGCGGCCTTTGCGCGACAGTGGAGGACATATGTACGGACTGATACAGCGGCGGGGATTAGCGGCACCGGGGGGGTGGTAGTTTGCGGGGGGGGGGGGGGGGGGGATTGCAGGGTAGAGGGGTTATTGAAGGGAGAGGGCGGATTTAGGACGGCTTTCTTCTGAGACGTCGTTTAAGAGCGGGAGTGGAGATGTTGAAATCGAAGGATGTGGGGAAAGAGTTGGCCTGTCGTAGCATACGCGAAAAGGATTCGTTAGGGCCGTAAGAAGTCTGATGAGCGGGCACGTAAAACAGTCGAGGGTTACGTACGTTATATGAAATGTTAAACTGGAGAGCAGGCTTGAGCAATTGATTGGGCCAGACAGAAGGCGATGGACAAAGATGACGTCGGCATGGGTTCTACGCTCTTCAAGGGTATTTAGATTGATTAGAAGGAGTCGGCTTGTATATGGTGGTAGAGTCAGCGGATTTTCCCAGTTTAGTCCGCGGAGGGCAAAGCGCAAGAAACGACGTTCAACACCCGCAATCCTGCGAATGTGGGTCACTTGATACGGGGACCAGACCTGACTAGCGTATTCGAGTAGTGGCCGGACAAAAGTTGTGTAGAGTGATCGGGTGATATAGGGGTTAAGGAATTCCTTCGGCCAGCGTTTGACAAACCCAAGGGCGGCGTTGGCTTTGAGGATTATGTAATCAATGGGTGCGGTAAATTTGAGCACCTTGTGGCATGGGACGCCCAGATCGCGAATCAATTCAACCGATGTTATCGGTTGGTTCAGTAAGAGATAGGGGCGTGGGTGAGTGGGGGGACGCTTCCGAGAGAATGTGATTGTGCGACATTTGGCGATATTCATTTCTAGGCAATTATTTTGGCACCAAGTCGAGAAGCTGTCAAGATCCGATTGGAGAAGTGAGGAGTCCAGGGGAGAGCAGACTGTCTTGAAATTTTTGGAATCATCCACGTGAAGCGAGATGAAGGAGTGATTAATGCAAGAGCCCATGTCGTTTATGGTTACGATAAATTGGAGAGGGCCGAACTGCCTGCCCCGGGGGTCAGCTGAGGTTGGTAAAAAAGAATCGGAGAGGGTGGATCTAAATTGCTCGCGGCAGTTTCGATAACTGAGATAGGATGAGACCCACTTAATCAGCAAGGGTTCGAAACCGAGGGAAGATAGCTTGAAGAGAATGAGGTTATGGGAGATTTTGTCGAAGGCCTTGCTAAAATCGGTAGCGACTACATCGACCTCATCGCCGTTTTCTAGGGAAAGGAGTGTGCGGGATGTGAATTCGACAAGGTTAGTAGTAATAGACCTGCCTGAGAAGAAGCCGTGTTGGTTCGGAGAGATGATGGGTGCGCAGCGAAAACATAACGCCTCATATAGAAGGGCTTCGAATAGTTTGGGAATGTGCGAAAGCTTGGCAATGGGACTATAGCGTTTCGAATGATAGTGAAGAACGTGTGATTCGAACTGACGCTATGACAGTTAGAATCAGCAAAAATTGATCCTAAGCGTTACCCATCAGGCTACTGGCCGTGTTTAGAATTTGACTTTTAAACTCGACCATACTCCACTGATGTGAATTGTTATCTTGTCGCTATGGTATACAGCTCTGACGTATTTTCTTATTCGATTTTTGTTTGGTGTTTTTCACTATTTTGCTTGTGAATTGTGTGTGTATCTGTTAGAGACCCCACACCACTCCCTCCTCAGTAACTTCGTTACGATCAGCTTCGGTGCGAACGCCGGAGAGAACGAGAGAACGTCGGAGCAGGCGAGTGTGCCTTGGTGCTCTATGCGGAAGTCATGATCGTGTGTGAAGTTCTGTTTACTACGGGAAAGTGTGTGCTGTGTGTACAGATCACGTCGGGGTCACCAATTATAGCGTTTCGAATGATAGTGAAGAACGTGTGATTCGCACTGACGCTATGACAGTTAGAATCACCAAAAATTGAACCTAAGCGTTACCCATCAAGCTACTGGCCGTGTTTAGAATATGATTTTTAAACTCGACCATGCTCCACTGATGTGAATTGTTATCTTGTCGCTATGGTATACGGCTCTGATGTATTTTCTTATTCGATTTTCGTTCGGTGTTCCTCACTATTTTCCTTGTGAATTGTGTGTGTATCTGTTAGAGACGCCACAGGACGATAATTGGATATATCGTTTTTTCCCCTTTTTATGTATGGGGGTTATGTAGGAGGATTTCCAAAAGTCGGGGAATAGACCTTGAGATAGGGATAGGTTGAAGATTGACGCGAGCGGGAGAGAGAGAGAGAAGAGGAACATTTTTTTTAGAGGATAGCAGGGAGTCCGTCGGGGCCGGAACTGAAATCGTCTTTCAGTTCTTCAAGTTTCTTTGTGACTTGGTGTTGTTGTATGTGTAGGGGGATGAGAGGGCCGAGGGAGAATTCAGACATGTAAAGTGGGAGGGATTAGGCTCGAACGAGTCGTCAGCGAAGGATAGTTTGAAGAAGGACGCGAAAAGATTGGATATGGTTTGGGAGTCCGTTGTAGTAGTTGAGTCGAAGAAAAGGGGATGTGGGATAGGCATCAGATTTCCGTTTGCGGTTGATGAAGTGGAAGAAAGATTTGGGGTCGTGGATCAGGTTGGATTGAGCTTTGGCAAGGTAATTGTGATAGAGGCAGCTGTAAAGCTCGGTGAATTGGTAAAAGTAACCCAGATAGTTGGAGTGTCCGGGGGAGAATGCACGTTTAGGAAAGTGTTCTTTCCCAAATACAAACTCTGGTTTTCCTTTTACATTAATCCAAACATTTTTTGTATATATTTTAAAATTATCAATGTAATTATCGCACGCCTTTTTCAGTTGCAATTTATTCAAATTTAGGTTTGTTGCCAACGAACCGCACGACCGCACACGTCAACAACTGAATTACCAAGAAGGAAGTCAATCTCGTGTCTTTCGCCACATATCCTTTTTCGTTTCGCTTCCACGATAGTTATTTCTAGGAAGCGGAATTGGTTAATAGGGGACGACTATGGCTATAAAAAGGAAGATGACTATTGCAATGTGAGTGGGGTTTTAAATGGAGGGTTTACTTTTATTTAAATTATCTACTATTGTATTTGGGGATATTCTATTGTAAAGGGAAATTAGTGATTTGGAGGGAAGGGAAGGATATGTATGTGAAGACACGAGATGTTAATAATTCAAAGCGGGAGTGATAATTAATTGAACTTTAATTATATAACACCATGGGGGCGATGAGAATGATAACCTGTGTCGGGAGTATAGGACATATAGGGATATGGCGTTGTGGATTTCTGTGTGGAGCGAGGCTGTAGCGTCCTCTACACTGCTTCGCATCTTCGTCCCATAGAATTGACTACTTTGGTACAAGTCGCGGGTGGTACAGTGTACCATTCATCTTATATTTTTGACCAAAGTTCTCCCTTATTTTTGGATTTGCAGTCTCCGATCTTGCGCTTAAGAATGCCCCATAGGTGTTCTATTGGGTTAAGATCAGGGGCCTGCGATGACCACTCCATAACATCGACTTCGTTTTGAAGAAACTGTTCTTTAGCCAATTTTGAGGTGTGCTTGGGGTTTATCCGGCATAAACTCCCATTTAATAGGCATGTCCTCTTCAGAAAATGGTAGCATAACGGTGTTTAACATTTCTACATAATCTTTAGCACACATTTTGTCCTTTATAAGAAAAATTGGACCAACACCAGATGCTGAAAAGCACCCCTAAATCATTAAATTGCTTCCACCATGTTTCAATCTCTTTTTCGTATACTTTGGATCAAATTCTGAGTTCATTAGTCATCTGACGTACATTTTTCCATCGGAACCAAACAAATTAATCTTGGTTTCATCCGACCATAAGATGCTATTCCAATTCGCACAGTGGAGGTGTTTTTTGGCAAAAACGAGTCTCTGCTTTATATTTTTCTTGTTCAAGTATGGAACTTTTCTGGGACTTCTTCCAGGAAGACTTCTAATAGTCTGTTTCTAATGGTACGACTCGTACAAGGTGCGTTTATGTCATTTTTTAATTCTGTTGAAGAAAAAAACGGCTTCTTCTTGGAAACGGCTTATGACGGGATTAGCAGTTTGTCGAATCATGAGGTTGTTTTTCTTTTTCTGCCACTGGTTTCCATTTTGGGACTTGAATGGAGATGTGTAAATATTTTTTTTTAGAGCACTTCATTAGCTTAGCTATTTCATCCATTGTTTTCCCGTCATTTGTTAATTATTTTATCAATTCACGATCGGAACTATCGCAATGTACTCCACGACCCATTTTCACACAATTTTATTTTGATTGTTTTTTTTTTCTAACAAACACTAAAACACAAGTCTAACAAATTTACGAAGATTTCAATAAACTCAAACCAGTTGTTTACTTCACAATCACAATTGAAGACTGTGGTGATGGTTTGTTTCTATTAGTTTTTCCAGGCAAAATATCCTTAGCGCTTGCATTTTGTACTACTAGGCAAAACCAAAAAACTGATAAGAGCAAATTGATGCACCATATCAAAGGACTGTTAGGTACGGTTCCGGTATAGAATTGGTGTCAAAGAAAAACCAAATTGTACGCAGTTACTGATTGTTGATCGTTATCTAAACCTTTGTTTCTATTATTTTTTCCACCACTTTATCTTATTTTAAGTGACATTTTCATTAGCTGGAGTCTTCTATTTGTATCTTAATTCGCGGGTCATCTTTTTGGGAAGCGAGTGATTCAACTTCTGAAAACTTAGGCTGCAGTGTTAAATAGTTTCCTTTCAGCCATGATATTTATAGCATCTACGGATACCTTCCGATAAGCTCTGAATACTAGCTTATGTGGTAAGTTTTGAGCTTATACTGGACCGCTCCTGGCCATATCTGAGTTACGTGCAATACAATGGAGACGTTGACGCTGGTTATTAACTTCCTGGTCTGGGGCCGCAGTCCTTCAACATTGGTTAGCAATCTCGCCAATGCGTTACATTGTCTTGACATGCTGTTGCTGGTTTTCACAGCTGGTTCTTGAAGGATAGCCTGTTGTGTAGAGTAACACCAAGATTTTTTATACGGGGACTAGATGTGATTTTTTTTTCCGTGGAAAAGTGAACATTTTCAAAAGATACTTCTGTACCGATCCGAAGGCATTGTACTTTCAAGTGTTCACCTTTTTATTAAAACTGCCACTGTCTTATGTGCGGCTAGTTTTTATGCGGCCGTATCTAGTCAGCATATATGCTTTGGATTGTATGGGCGAACATATTTTCCAGGTCATCCAGGTTTTTATTTTATAATACCTCTCACAGGAGAGGCAACCCTATAGCGCTCCCCGCGATGCCACCAAATACCTGTTGCACTTCTTTTTGGACAGTTGCAGGTTGTAACGCTCTGGAAACGCGGGGGGGGGGGGGGGATTCCGCAGTTTTCCCGCTCTGTAACGGAACAGGTTCTGATGCAGAGATGGTCGAGCCGCCGGGAGATGAACAAGAAATTGGTACGATCCGTCGGATTTTCTCGTGGAGTGCATATAAATCGAGTTGCGCGGAACAATACCACGAATCTCCGAAGAACAGTACCCGTGATAATATCTGTGAAACAGACCAAGGTCAGCTACGCGCCGTCGATGTGAGAGCGGCTGTAGTCCCGACGTCGGCGCCGTGTACCCGAACAGGCAGATCGCTCGTCTCTGTAAGCTCTCAAGTAGATCAAGCATATGGTTAGAAGCAGAGCTCTCAATTTTCCGGAGGCGGATCTGGCGATGTTCGACAGTGTTTATGCCACGATACATTCCCACAAACCTTGAGGCCGAGCAATATTATGTTTTCCCTAGATTCGAGGACCTGGCCATTCATCATCAGATATTGTGCCGATGATTCTTTGTGAATGTTGTATACTGTGTCTTTGTTACGTTGAAGTCGACGAGATTGGTCTTTCCCCACTGCTGGACCTTATCCAGACCCCGACTCAGGGAGTCGATCGGGCTATGTTGCAGCTGATGCCACATTGATTCACTTATCAACCGATCACTCGAAAGAGAGGAAACAAGCGTACTATAATTCGTAAAACTGAAAACTTTGTTCTCCGTTGACTCCAACAAATCATTTATGTGAAGCAAAAACAGCGTTGGAATTAAAGTAGAACCTTGCGGCACACCAGAATTAACAGGATACAGATTCGAACACTCGTCGTCCACAACAATCTGGATCGATCGATTTTTGAGGAAGTTCTTCGTACAGTCGCAAAGAGGCCGCTGTATGAACGAAGCTTGCTTGGTAATGTCCCAAGCATTTGACGTGGTCAAAAGCCTTTGAGATATCTAATGCGACGGCACTTGATTCACCATGTCAATCGCAGATGTCCATATATCGGTTATACGGCTCAAAAGGTCTCCTGCGGACTGCCTGCCGCGGCATCCGTATTGACGATCATTCAGTAGTCTGTTACATTCCAAATATTTAATTACGCTAATCTTCCGGCATCTCCTCTTGTTCTCATACGTGCACCACGATCTGATGAATGGCGTGGTATAACGCTGTGCCTCCTTGTTTGATTAGCTGTGCTGGTATGCCATCAACTCCGAGGGCTTTATTTGATTTGAGCTGTCTTATGGCTTTTAATGTTTCCTCAATGCTTGGTGACGTCAACATTTGGTCTAGATTCTGCATTAGTGGAGCCTTCAATTTCTTTTTCTTCTGTGAGCTGACCATTTAGCAATTCATTGAACTGCACTTCCCATCGCTCCAGAATGCCTTCAGGATCGGTGATCAGTTTACCCTCCTTATCCTTGCAGTAAGTGCAGCATGGTGTGTACCGCGTCATACTGCAGATTATTTGGTAGAACTTCCGGGCCTGGTGCGGACCTCGCTCTCTACTTTTCTCTATTTCACAGACTAGTTTTTTTCCCAGACACTTTTCTTTTGTCTGTGAAGTGTTTTTTTTCAGATCTTCTGAGCTCTTTGTATTTCTCCTCGCGTACCCGCATCCTATGAGACTGCTGCATTGCCCGGTATGCAGCATTCTTACGTTCAGTCGCTAGTTTGCACATATCATCAAACCAGTCGCTCCGATCTCTACGACTACTGCCTAAGATGGAGTTGGCAGTACTAATGACAGTATTCTTAAGGCGTTCTGGCCCCAGAACTTACTCTCCCTCCGCCGAGCTCTTCGAGGGCGAGTCTTAACGCATGATCAAATACGTTACTGGTATTCTCATTGCGCAAGGCAGCCGTGTTGATTCGAATCTAATCCGCGTTCGGAAAACTGTACCAACAAGATAGTGATCCGAGTTGACGTTGGTACCTCGGTACGTTCGTACCGTCATCAGGCTCGAGAAGTAGCAGGGATCTATCAACACGTGGTCAATTTGGTTGCGAGTTACTCCATCAGGTGATATCCCGGTGGCTTTGTGGATATCTTTACGCGGAAACCTGGTACTCGCAACGACCAAGTTTTTTGATGCCGCCAGTTCGATGACTCGTAGTCCATTGTCATTAGTATTCTCATGTAAACTATGGGAACCTACGTAGTGCCTGAAAATCGGCTTCCGACCTATTGTCGCATTCAAATCACCAAGACCGATTTTCACATCGTATCTTGGGCAGGGATTGGTTTGACGTACTCGTAGTATTCTTCCTTTTCGTCGTGAGGGTGCTCGTCTGTAGATCCGTGAACGTTTATGCGGCTTATGTTCTTAAACTTGCCCCGCACGCGAGGAGTGCATGGCCTTTCGTTTATTGCATTAAAGCCGATGATGGCAGGCTTCAGTTTTTAGCTGACTAGAAAGCCTTCCCCGAGCACATGGTCTTTTGCATGACAGCTGTAATAGATGTCATACTCGTTTCTTTGAATAACACCATTCCCCGTCCATCTAATTTCTTGTAATGCTATCATGTCAGCCTTATATTCGCACAGGGCATCGGCTAGCTCTGCTCTGTTATGCTCGAGCTCTGTATACTGAGCGGACGTTCCATGAGGAAATACTAAAATAGTTTAGCCATTTTCGTTTCCGTGGTCGTCGTCGTGTATCCGGTCCATATCCGAGGCTTGTTAAATTTGCTACAATAATTTGTTTTTACGGGCAAGGTTATTAGCCTTGCGCCAATCTTTCTCGGGATGTCGCTGCATTGCATTGGCGGGTGCCAAAAAAGCTATCCATAGGTGTCACGTGGAGACTGCATGTCAACTTGGATTGAACAGGGACAAAGATCGTCCTGGCAAGCAATCAGAGACTGCCCTGTATGTTCGCTCCCATCCGCCTATATGTATATATATATTAAATTTAAGTTAAAGAAGCACAAAATTGGCACAGCGTTTTTGTTGTTAGTTTTTCTTTGTTATTCAAATAAAGATATTTAAAAAACTAATAAAGTCTTGTCGCCAAAAGGCAAATTGTACAATAGTCAACTAAAGTTCATGTTAGAGCGTCGGTGTAGTAAGTAAGTTATAATATAATATAATGAGGCTTAAATATGTTTTCTCTTCTCTAGGATAAATATTACCAACTATGGCTGTGTAGGTGGAGTGCAATCGCACTCGGCAATCCGGCAAGGTCAAATTTTAGCTAAACCAAAAAGTGGACGGTCCTTTTAATAAAAAAAACTTAAGCAAAGAAAATTAATTCGATTTTACAATTATTACAATGAGTTAAGAAAAAATGATGATCTCATCTAAATATTTTTTTTTGTCGCTGATGGTGAAGAGGGAGCTCACGAACAATAAACAATATTTGTTATTAACTTTCTTGACACTATATATGTACTTATCCCTTGTTTGGGACTACAGTTGTTGACCTTTTTGAATGTTGATTAGTGGTATACGGAAATACTTGGAACAATGTCATTCCCACTCTGATCGTCTTAGTGTGTAGACGCGTTTTGCCACTGCCACTGCTTGACAGAAAGAAAAAAAAAAAAAAAAAAAACAATACAAAAAAAAACACGTGTGCGCGTGTGAACCATAAATGTGGTACCGTCATTAAGAACGATCTGTGACAGAACATCGTTCTTTGTGTAAAGTGATAGTGAAAATTACTTAAATCTCGGCGATACCTTATGAAAACTATTACAAAATTGCTAAACCGAAACAAAAAATAAACGACCGTATCCGGATTTTGCGTTCGCAAATGCCGGGCAACGATCCCAGTGCTGCCCAACGATTAACTATAAAACGAAAAAAAAACCATCCACAGTAGCTTAAACGCCCCGAAGAAAATCGCTACAATGCCAAACCAACTGCACGACAAAATACGCTCTCTTCAATCACCGACCAAAACCTACGACGATGCCTGCATGAAGGAAGTACATCCCCAAAGATCAGACATCTCCTTAACAACCAACATCAAGCCATCGTCATCACATAAACCGTCAACGTCCCAATATACCAACAAAATAGATGACCAGTGGCAAACAGTTGGACACAAAATTACAAATAAGGTGAGGCCACCACCAATTTACATCAAAAATGCAACTAGCATCAAGGAAGTAATCAAGATGCTCGAGAATGCCCTAGGGCATCGAAACTTTACCACAAATTCCAAAGGCTCCTCGATCTCGATCATGACAACAACTTTGACGGACCACGACACGGCAGTAAAAAAACTTACAGAGAAAAAACATGAGTTCTTCACTTTTCAACATGCCCAGAGTAAACCAAAGACGTTCATCATAAGGCACATTGACCCAGCATGGACGAATGAGGAACTCCTACTCGAAATATCGAGGATCTGTCCGGAACTGAGTATACACAGATTGGGCTACTTTCAAACTCCTCATATGAGAGAAAACAATATTCGGAGTTTACGAATCGTACAGATTCCACCGAACGAAGATGTTAGCCGGCTTAAACAAATAAAATATTTGTTTACGCATAAAATTGCAATTGAGGAACCACACAAACAGGACGTTCTCCATTGCAAAAGATGTCAAGGTTCAGGTCACTTAGCAGCTGCGTGCCATTTAAGTGCACGATGCGGGAAATGTGCCGAACAGCATACACCTGGAGAATGCAAGGTAAACCCGCCTGGTACTGAACCAACAACAATTCAAAAAACAAACGCTGATGGATCAACAAGCACAAATAAAATCACAGTAACGTGCTGTAACTGCGGAGGCCCACATCCAGCGAACTTTTCCCAATGTCCCGAAAAGCTGCGAATCCTCGAGAGACGATCGGCACACACGGCAACAAATAAACCAGCACCAACCAAAGGAACTGCAACTAAACCCTCATCACCTCAACCATCTCATCTCGCGGGATCAGGAATATCCTATGCAGAAGTTACGAAAGATTCCCGAAACTGGACTAAACCTCATCAACCCAATTCCAACGTTCTCAACCTGGACATCATGGGTTATATTAGAAGCCTGCATACGCTGCTACCCACCCTGAAACACAGATCGGAAATAGAAAAAAAAGGTCAGATCTTAGATTTAATAACTTCCCACATTCTTTCCCTTAATGAATAGTTTAACCCTAGTCTCCCTCAACACAGAATCCATATATTCCCACACTCGTAGACAACACCTCCGTTTGTTTGTTGAAAAGTTCTCCCCAGATGTTCTTCTTCTCTCAGAAACTTGGCTTAAATCAAACTCTCGAGTATACATTCCTAATTACACATTTGTGTCCAACCCGCGAACCACTGGCCCTCATGGTGGTACTGGAATTCTAATACACAAGAAATTCCAATTTACTGAAATCAGGTTCACTAACATAACTAATGGCGAATACACGGCAGTTAAACTCTTCTGCAGAAGTAATAAAGTACTGGTTTTGTCGTCTATATACATTCACCCTTCTCGTGAACCTAACTTCCCTAGTGCAGACATTTCTCAAATAATCCAGCAGTCTCTGTCGGCACCTTTCATCATAGGGGGAGACTGGAATGCTCGACATACATCATTTAATGACATCAAGTGCAATAAATATGGCTACCAACTCCTAGATCTCCTCCCACTTCACCCATATGTTTACGCAGACTGTCCATTGCAACCTACTCGAATTTGTAGTACAACCAAATCAACAATCGATTTCTTCCTAAAATCCACAGATATCTATTCATCTAATCCCCCTACAGTGTCCTTTACATTCCCATCCGATCATGGGTCCGTCCACTCCACGGTTCAAATCCCTTCGCTCGAACCACTCTACACAATGAATCCTATCCCAAATTTTTCCAAAACAAACTGGAAAAAAGTCAATAACGATATTGCTGCCAGTTTTTCAAATTATTCTTTACCGGTATCTTCAAACCTATTCCCTACTGAAATTGACCAGGCAGCTGTAAAAATAGAGCAAATACTGGGAAATGCTCTCTTCAGCCATACCCCTACGACCGTCCCTCATATCCACTTAGGAAAACCATTACCCAACCTCCTCACAAAATTATTGTGCATAAAAAAACAACTCCGACGTAAATTGCATATTAGCTACTCACCCTTTATTAAACAACAGATACAGCTTTTGACCATCCTGATAAATGGACAACTTAAAATTTTCACCGATCAGACCTACACGTCTACTCTAAACAGTATCAAACCAAACCGTGACCTATTCAAAAATATAAATCGACTAACTGGTCGTAAATTCAAGCCTCGAATAGACTATCTCATCCAACCAACTAACAGTAACATCGCCCAATCGGACACTGATATAGCAAACTGTCTCGCTGAACACTTCTGTAAAACTCATAAACAAAACGATTCCCTCCCAGTCACTAATTTCCACCACACCGTGAATGAATTCATCTCAGGCACACTTGAGCCATCCTTCCCGCCATTCATTACTGAATTCAACGAAACCAATAAAGCGTCACATCCCATGGGAACCGACACATTCCTAAGCTTTACAGAATTATCTGAATTGATTACTTCGCGTAACAATAAAAAATCTACAGGCTTGGATACAATCCCTAACCTTCTATTTAAAAGGCTTCACCCGGAAAACTTACTCCCCATTCTCGTTCTTCTCAACCACATAATAAACCCTTCACATTTCCCAAAATGTTGGAAAACAGCGGTAATAGTCCCTATTAGTAAATCCGGTTCTTCCAATAACCCGGCTAACTTCCGTCCCATATCACAGCTAAATTCGTTTAGTAAGGTTTTGGAATGTAAGATATACAAAAATCTTCTCTCATTTGCTAGAGACAACCCCCTTATCCCGAATTCTCAATTTGGCTTTCGTCCACAATACTCAACTTGTCATGCTCTACTAAAACTGACACATGATGTGACAATGAATCTCCAAAACCAATCCCCAACAGTATGCGTCCCTCTCGATATAGCAAAAGCATTCGATTGCGTTTGGATTGCAGGACTGCTATACAAGCTACACTCAATGTTCGGATTAAACACCCACACCATAAAACTTCTCGCTTCCTACCTTTCTGATAGAAAGTTCATGGTGAAAATAAATTCAACTTTTTCGACACCATACAGTATAACCGCGGGTGTTCCTCAAGGTTCCATTCTCGGACCATTATTATACCTCCTTTATACTTCAGACACACCGCAGCCACTGTCACCTAATACAGTAATGCTGAACTATGCCGATGACACTTTAATTTATTCAAGCAACAAGTTTGTCAATGAGGCAAGAAACTGTATTAACAGCTATCTCCCGAATCTCTTTCCATATTTTACTAAGTGGAAAATCCGACTCAACCCAGCCAAAACTCAACTCATAGTGTTTAAAGGCAGAAATGCGAATTGTACTAACAACACCATACGCTGCCATAACAAAATCAGAATCAAGTTAAATAACAATATAATTAAACCCTCCAAAAACCTTTAAGTACCTGGGAATAACCTTCACCAACAATCTGTCCTTCTCCGCCCACACCAAAAACTCGATTCGCAAAGCCGCAATTCAACTTAATCTCTGCAGAAAAGTGATGTACAAGCCGAATGGTCTCTCTCCCAAAGTTAAATCACTTATCTACAAACAGATAATCAGACCCACTCTCACATATGCATGCCCGATATGGTACCATATCACACCCGCCCAAATGGAGAAGCTACGCATCTTCGAAAGGAAATGCTTCAGACTTATCACTGGCCTCAACCGACATCCCAACTCCCACAAATATTATAACAGTATTTCGCTCTACTATGCTGCTAATATTGAACGTATAGATCGACGCTTCCTCGAACTGTCCATCAAATTTATCGAAAATCTTCATAATAATCCCAACCCGATAATAAATGCGCTCACATCGACTCCGTCAGATAACCGAACTGCCTACCCGAACTGTCTCCACATCAGAACGTTCTTCACCTCGGGCAGGTTGGGTAATAACTCTAATGAGATTGTATACCACAATACAGAGCTTTCACCTCACCAATTTAAATATAGTAATATTCAACCCTTCTCCAATATTTTGCGTTTCAACGAACAAACGGAAAGTAGTTCCCCAACCCACATCCCTGACTGACAGTATCCTCACTAACCCATTGATCACTATGCTACCCCCTTCCACACCACACTAACTTATTTCAATAATAATTAGGTAACTAGACTAAGTTAAGATAAGTTAAGTTAAGTTAAGTAAATTAGCATAGGTTAAGTAAATAACTATATCCTGGTTTTCTGACCTTCTCCACGAAGCTCTACTCACTAAAATCTTAATCCATAACCAATATATAACTTTTATCATATTGTTTGAAAAATGTACTAGTAAGTATATGTAAACAATTATAGCTAAGGTATCATAAGTTATCTGTATTGCTTATTGTAAACATTATTTATGGTCAATAAATACAGAAATGTAAAAAAAATTACAACAATGTAGTTTATTTTGCATTTATTCCTCTAGGTTCGTTAACATTTATTAATCTTTATTTGCTCCCATTGCAAAGAGTTGCATAATTCTTTTTAAATGAAGTTTACGCATTTTTATTTTACATTATATGGGGTGATGTTCTGATCCAAAAAACAGAGTCAAAATTCAAAGTCTGCCTTTTCTATTTGGTAAAAAGCCTTTCGATAGAGAATATGTTGACATGATGGTCCTGAATTTGTTTTAAAATTAATTTCCTGTGTTTGTTTGTATGGGCCAGTGGTCGACAATTTTGCGTAAATTTCACGACACTAAACAAGGTTGTGTTACGTCTCCAGCGCCGTGCTTCCTCTTTCGAGGGAAGAGCGTGGGGGTTATAATATCTTTTCTTATTTGAAATAATTATCGTTTCTTAGTTATTAAATTAATTATAGGTTTTATTTATTTTTATATTTTATTGAACTCAGCTATCTCAAGCTGAGCTCTCTTCTGAACTACCTTTACAATATAAATTTTCCTGTTTTTATAGAACATTTTGTTCCAACTAACTGTGTCGTATAAAATGAACAAAAAGTCTCTGTGACTTAAAATTTTGAATAAACTTTGAACGAAAATCAAAGTGGCTATGTTTTGAAATGAAAAATGTGCTTGTTATGAAAAGGGGCATGTTTTTAAATGTGCTGTAAGTGACTGGATATAGAATACTGTGTCTGTTTATTTATGAATTGTATTAAATGAGAATGTAAGATATGTGAGGATGTAGTTTTAAAGGTTGTGTTAGAAAGGACATGAGATTAGTGTTAAAGCGAATAAGGGTAGTATTCTGGAATACAACAGTTGATACAATTAATCAAACAAATTGGTCTTTTTTATATTCTGATCGAAAAGGAAATTACGAGTATATTACTAAAGCGCTAAGGTTCCTTTATTGTGTTTTTTTGTATACAGACTGAAGAAGCCATTTCATCTACAGACTAACTACACCATCTCATCCCTCGATGAAGAAAAAATAAAACAGCTAACGAGCGCCAATTCTTAATGCTGAAATTTAAGTAACGTATTTCGAAGTTGAAAGGTTAATACTTGACGAACTGAACATTTTTGAGGGGTACAACAAAACCACCCCATCACGACACTAGTTATCGCGACCTGCTTTGCTTGTTCAAAGCACAATTCTTTATATCATACCACAGTTTCTGATATTTGAATCTAATACAAAATTGTTGAGGTTAAAATCGCATATAAATAATGAAAGCAATTGATGATAGAATAAAAGATAAATAAAATATTATGACTTACTCACCTACTCTCGTATTCTCACAATTTAGAGCAAATATAATTGAATGGCGATCCGATTTTCCAAAAGGTACAACACTTGCTAAAAGAGAAAACAACATAGCATTTTTTGCTATAGTAAAAACATATGCTATACAAATGAGCTGACTTTGAATAACGATTAATTTTAGTCCATTCATTTTAGATTTATTCACTAGTTTATCGCGGAATTGCATCCGTAATATCACACTCTGCATTTAGACATGACGCGCTTCCTGTGCGGATGCCTCTTTAAAGTCCTACAGTGCGCTTATTGCTTGGCAATTAACCACAGCGCCCACTTTGATGACTAGAATCCATAGATCTTAACTTACGTACCAGGTTTGCTCATGCGGTCTTTAAATAACACTTCAGTTGCGGCCATAATACGTCACCCACCACGGGACACAACTATCAATTAACTTGTCGTTCGCGGCAACATTTGTCTGTGACAGAGATGTCATGTTGTTGGCCAAAAATCGGCGACAATCTGCATGAGGCACTCTTGATGGAGAAGTATCTCCCGCAAACTTGATATAATGAAGATTGATCGCTGGCACATAGATGAATCCTAGAACGCACGACGATTCTAAGAATATCTTGAGACATTTCTTTAGCAAAACTACATAAACGTAGATTGATAGATTGGTAACCATTGTGTCTGTCGAAATTGATTATCTTCTTGAGGATTCATCACAAGTCCGCCTTCGAAGAAATACCTTTGAACAACGGTATGAGCGTGCCTCTGATTGTGACTTTATTTCCTCTAGTCCTGCCATAGCGCCGCATAAATGCGTGACACATAGATGGGATACGCAACGGTCAACATTACAATATTAGCAACATACGCACAGTGATGAGACCCCCAGCAGACATGTAGCTATTAGCGATTGAAGCATGCCCGGGGCTAGACATAAAACTCTGGACAATGTGTATTCTTCCTGGCCACCGGATTGATATCCATGTCTGGCACCAGAGACTAAACAAGGAGCTTTCAACTCCAATAATGGGTTTTTAATTTCATAACTCAAGACTGCGTTAACACACGCATACATCTCCCTAGAGCGACCACGTCAGTCATGGTGGCGCTCCATATTCACAGCACGCCCCATGGCCTGCAATTAATAATCGTTATAGAAAATCTGCAGCTATATACCAGTGGTCGAGATTTGCATAAATCATAGGTTGTGTGTGTTCTTATCGAACCCCTGCTTCATGGCCAAATGGTAGCTGCAAGTAATCCGCTTCTAAAGATGGTAGCCTCAGTGTACGGATGATGATGATAGTCCAGAGCCTGAGGTTTCGATTGAGTAATCAGTAGTCAATTGATGCGCTGAGTGATGCATTAAGCGGCGCAGAGTTTTATAGCAAAACTCATCTGGCAAATTGATCTGTCTTCTTTAAGGTGTACGGCGTGTCTGGTCAACATTATTCCAGAAAGTAGTAAGCCGATACAACCTTGAGGATATCAAAATAATGCCTCCAACGAACAAATGCTTAGTTGTGATAAGTGTTACTCTGAGAGTTTACCACATCTGTTGTATTTTTATGCTCTTGGTAGTCCAATGATTATAAATAGATAGCTTTGGAATTGAAGTAACGGGAACAGGAGTAGGTTTTGGTGAAAGAATTTAATTAGAAAAAGGAAAACTTTATTATTAATGCATTATACCATATCGGCACCGCAGCAAATATGTCCATACAGTTCCAGGAGTTTTGGATGAACAATTATTGATTTATATCCTCCTTTTTTATCAGACCTTTCATCCTATTGAATGTATTATACGAGGGTGAATCAAATATGAACGGTAATTTCTTTTTATACACTTATTGAATAATGTTTCACATAAACTATACTATCAACATTTTTCCATATAGTCTCCTGCGCACTTTTAAATTATCTGGCCCACGAATACACAAGATTCTGAAACAGTGTTAACATCACCAAACTATGCCTTCAAACGACAAAATATTTCCGGGGGATTAACGCCTTCATTTGTTAAAAATTTTACGAGTGTGGGTATTAGTAATCCAATGCAATATTTCTATTACATAATACAACATTATTATTATTATTATTATTATTATTATTATTATTATTATTATTATTATTATTATTATTATTATTATTATTATTATTATTTATTGGCCTGTAGGAACCCCAAAAGTTCATGACCTCACCGACTCGACTCCGCCATTGTTCCCGTCCCGTGCGCTCCCCTTCCACGTTCGACCATCCAATCCGATCTCCTCGAGATCCAACCTAACATTGTTCCCCCATCTATGTCGTGGCCGCCCTGTCGGTCTCTTTCCCGTTGGCTTACCGTCAAGAATTCTATGCACGGCCCTATCGTTGCCCATTCGCGCCACGTGTCCGGCCCATCTTAATCTTCGTGACTTGATCACTCTCACTATTGTAGGTTTGCGGTATAGCTCTTCCAGTTCGTGGTTGTGGAGTTTCCTCCATTGTCCTACTCCTCGTCATATTTGCCGCCAAAGATACCCCTCAAAACTTTATTCTCGAATGCGCGGAATTTGTTTTCTTCCCGTTTTGTGAGAGCCTGTGGCGGTTCCGCCAAATCAAACGGCCCACTTACCTGAGCAACCCCCATAACTGCTACCCAACTTCCTTAACTTCGCTAATGCAATCACATTAGCACCTTAAACGCTTTACGCATTAAATAGAGTAATTATAACTAAAAACCCCTAGAAGAGAATTGTTACCTTTCATGCATCTCTTCATATACAAATTCCCTATAAGAATTGCTTCCTAACTTATCATAAATTCCCTGAAAGAAAATTCATCGGTTTACATATAATACAACCGCATAGTCAGGGAATCTTACCCTTGAGTTGGCTTATCCCAGCCTCAACATGTGTACAATATAAACTGCCTACATACACATTGGTTGGCGACCACTTTAACCAACGATAAACAGTCCAACGCAGCTGCATGTAATTAGCACCATAGACGTTGAGACTAATTCCCTAATTGGCACCATGTGCAAACAAAAGAACGCTGTCCTTCAAAGGTTTTCTGGCGATACCATAAACAATCCACATCGTTTGTGGTATCCCAAATGCAATTCCCACTTAATGAGTTCCAGCTTATTTATTTAACTGACCCTAATCACAGACCGATGCATTAGGTCGCTCTCCTTTGTTCTTTTTCCCTCGCTGTAGGTTTTGCTTATCCTTGCTGGAATGCATAGATAAAGACGGTGATGTGTACGTCACATACACATACCACTGCATCAAAAGATCGCGTTTCCTTGGTAGCCACACCCTTAAGAGAACATTTTCCTCTCTCTCTTCCGTTCCTTAACCCTAACCGAGGGTGGAATTCGAGTCAGAGTTCTATCCTCGTGGAGTCTAATTCCATCAGCCGACCACCATGGTCGTGCTATCTCCCGCTCTCCGCTGCGCATGGAGACGCGAATATACCCCGGAGTCGTTGTCATAGTGTTGACCTCTCTAATTGTAAAGTGAAATATTTGAATTGAGGTCCGTGGCGATATAAAAAAAAAACATTAATAATAACAAACCTGTGCTCAGTGCGTTTTATTTTTTGGTGATTTCCGTCGGTGTGTTTTATTCGCTGTGCTGCGTTTTGGACTTAATCCTTGCTGATCGGTTAATGGCGGAACCGATGAACTAATAGTGACGTTTGTGAGGGCGAAGTAGAACCTAGTGCCCGTGTTTGATACAATACTTCGTCCCCCACTAGCCCATGCTTCGCATCCGTATAGAACAATCGACATGATTATGGTTCTATAGACACGGAGCTTTATATTAGGTGATAGCAGTTTGGATTTCAGCAGTTTACTGACTGCGTGCCAAATAGCGTTGCCGGAGTGTAGTCTTTTGTTAATTTCCTTCGACATTTCGTTACTGGCCGTCAGTATTGTTCCCAGGTGTTTAAATTCTTTGACATTTTCAAATATCTTGCTCCTGATGTTTGTGTGTGCACTCCTAGGTCCACCTGCTCTCGCCATAATCATGTATTTCGTTTTGTCTTCATTTATTTCTAGGCCCACCTCTTCTGCCGCTTGCATGATGATTTCATTGTTTTTACTTACAGTTTCTAGATTATCGCCCAGAACGGCGCTGTCATCCGCATATGCGAGCACTTGTGTGACCCCGTTCAGAGATGATCCGGCCATGTTTTCGTCTTGTACTTTTCTGATGACATACTCGTTCATGAGACATGGTGAGGCCATCGCCCTGTTTTAGTTCGTCCCGGATTTCAAATGGTTCTGAGAAGTGGTTTTCTATTCTAACTCGCCTTTGTTTCGGTTCATGCAAATTTGAATGAGGGCGGCATATTTTTTCGGGATTCCCAGCTCAACTACAATATGGTAGAGTCTTTGCGTTGCGACTGAGTCGTAGGCTTTTTTGAAGTCAACGAATGGTTGGTGAACTGTCTCTCCGTATTCCCACGCCTTATTGTGAATATTTGGTCGCCTGTTGACCGGTTCCTATGGAATTCGCATTGGTGGTCCCCCAATATGTCTTCTGCGTACGGCGTGATTCTCGCCAGTATGACATTTGTGAGTATTTTCTATGTAGCTGAGAGCAATGATATTCCTCTGTAATTTTTGCAGTCAGATCTGTCACCTTTTTTGAAAATAGGGACGAGTTCTGAGGTTTTCCATTCTTCCGGAATGACTTCCTTATCCCATATTGTTCTAATCAGTTGGAGGATCTTTCGGGCGGTTGCCTCTCCTCCATGCTTCACAAGCTCTGCCGGTATGCAATCGACTCCGGGAGCCTCGTTGTTTTTCAATCGGTTTATTGCGTCTACAACTTCCTCGAAAGAGAGCTCTGGGATCTGGGGCTCGGCTGTGTCTACGCCTGGTGCGTTTATTTATGGTTGATGGGTGCGCACATTGAGCAGGTTTTCAAAGTACTACTTCCATCTTGTGACGATATTGTTTCTTTCCGTCACCAGACAGCCGTTTGTGTCTCGGATTATTTTGGCTCTCCCTCGGTAGCTATTTCTAATTGAATTTATGCCGGCATACACACCTCTGATATTCTTTGGTCTGGCATTTTCTAGGATTTTTTCGATCCTAGTCTTTTCCCATTCACGTTTTTTGCGTTTGAAAAGTCTCGTTGTCTCTTCCCGAATTGTCGCGTATCTTTCTGCGTTGACTTCATCATATCTTTTTAAGTAGATCACTCTGAGGCGTTTACGTCCTTCGATCTTCGCCCTGCACTCATCGTCAAACCAAGGTTTGGACTTAATTGTTTTCTTAAATCGTAACACCTTTTGGGCTGTTTGTTTGATTGTGTCTCTGATCGATGCCCATTTAGTGCCCAGATTATTGGTTTCCTCTTCCTCACTACTCCCATTCTCTAGGATGCTAAATCTATTCGTTAGTTCGTCTTGAAATTCAGCCCCATTGCGAAGGTCTTTTAGATTACCAATGTCGAACTTTATGCTCGTGATTGCCCTTGTGGGTTTGCTGCGAGGCGACTTCTAATTTTGCCCATCACTGGAAGGTGATCGGAGTCGCAATCTGCTCCTGTATATGATCTTACGTCAAGGATATTCGAGCGGTGTCTTTTGTCTATGAGGAAGTGATCTATTTTGTTACGCGTTACGCCGTCGGCTAATATCCGCGTGGCTTTATGGATTTGCTTGTGCTTGAACATCGTGCTTTTCACTAACAGATCTTTTGAAGCTGCGAACGTGATAACTCGCATTCCATTATCATTTGAAACTTTACCTTTCTTTACCTATAGTTCGTTGGAAGATATCTTCCTTTCCAATTTTCGTATTGAGGTCCCCGAGGAGGATTTTAACATCGAATGATGAGATCCCATCAGATACTTCCTCTAGGGTCTCGTAGAACGTGTCCTTCGTTTCTTCGTCCGTAGATTCTGTTGGGGCGTGTACGTTTATAAATACATAATTGTACCATGGGCCCTGTATTTTTAGCACCGACATTCGGTCATTAATAAATTACACATCTTTTACATGGGGCGTAATCTTCTTGCTTATGATGAAGCCGGTTCCGAGGTTATGTGTATCGGTACCTCCACACACCTGTGTAAACCCGTTGGTTTCGATTACTTGATGTGGGTGTCGAACTTCCTGAAGCGCGACGATGATGTTTCGCGTTTTCTACGACCGTCTGTATCGCGCCTGTTTTATATAACGTTCGAACATTCCACGTGCTGACGCGTATATCCCGCTTTTTCCGTTTTTCCCTACGTCTTCTTTTTGCCAAATCGGTGTTTTCTTGATGATTTGTTCGCTTGTAGTGGTGACGGCTCATCACACCTACGCCTACTGGTTTTTTCGTGAGATTGTTTTTTTTTATTATTAATTTTTGTTCCCACGAGTCTTGGTGTTTCAAATAGTCCGCCACATCAGAGCCCCTCTTTGATATGGGACGGTCTGCTTATTGCTCTGATTCGACCCAGTGTCAGAGAGGCGACGTTATAATACAGCCGGTATACCCCTGGCTGCAAACCATCCAATGGGCACGGTGACGCGTAACACCCTGGATTAGGGGTGGTAGATCTTTGTGTGTTACTCCTCGCTAGCCTGTCTGACATGGGTGGCCCTACTGGAAGCGTATGCTTCCGTTAGCTTAGCCTGAGTGATTCATTGTAGTTTAAGCCCCCGCACCACGTCAAGGTTTCTACCAAGCGGGGGATATAATACAACATATACAGACAAATACTAACAGAGCCTCTCTCGAAACTTTCATTGTGTAGGGTATAAAGTATATAATTCGACAATAATTCGATAGTCGATTTTTTAAATTCAATTGATAGTTTGAGATTTGTGTATGACTTTCTGTTTTAATCACTAACATGAGAGTAAATTGGTTATGCTTAATTTTCTTCAAAGTTTTGGTGAGAACATCAGAGGTCATCTTATCGGTTGGTGCATATTTCAAAGCAAGAAGCCCGTTCTGTGTCACCTCACAAATGTAATGCGCCTGGATATTGAGGTGTTTCGTTGGATTGTGAAAAACAGGGCTCATCGCCAACTTCTGCGCGCAGAGATTGCCGCCAAAGAGCTCGGTAGAACTGTGGGGGTCCCGCCAAACCCCACGGTACACTTTCCTTAAAAACCCCCATAACACCCATCTTCCCATATAATTTCGCCAATGCAATCGCATTCGGTACACAAAAACGCTGCACGCATTTGAGAGATGAAACCCATGATCTTAAATTCCCTGTTAAGAAACCTTACCTTCATGCATCTCTTAGCCTACAATTTTCTGTAAGAATTCTTCATGACCTTTTTACGAATTCCATAACTCCCATTGTTTCCCGCCAATGCATTTGCATTTGCCCCAGAAAACATTTCCTTTTCCAAGGACATGTAACGCTTTCAAGCATTATCTGATATTCCTAAAATTGATCCTTATGTGCATATGCACCATAAATACCAAACATTGGATACCCTTTGTCTGAGTTAAAATGCTATGTCGTCAGCTTGTTTTTACAGCTGCAACACTAGCGATTCAATAGATAAACAATGATGCATTTCTTTCGTCGCCACCACTAATTGCTTGGCATACCTAAATGCAAGCAAGGGATGCGTATCGGCAATTAACCCAAGATACGATATACAATTTCCATTGTATAAAGTATCATATCCCATTAACACCTTTTTACCAACGTCCGTCATAGCGACGTTGCATAAACATGACCCTCATCACGGAGCGAACCATTTAGTCGCCTTTTCCTTTGTTCTCGCCGACTACCTTTCTCGTTGTTCCACTGCTTTCGAGCACGTGCAACAACATTGAATCTGTTCGATCGCGCACACACACCACTGCACCAAAAAGATCACATTTTCTTAGTGGGCACACCCTTAAGAGAAAATTTTCTCTTTCCTCTCCATATCTCACCCTTAATTGAAGATAGAATTCAAGTCAGAGTTCTATCCTCGAGGAGTCCTTTTCCAGCTGCCGAGGACAATAGTCGTGCGGACTTCCGCGGTCTGTACCGCTGCAGACTCGCGATAAATTCGAAGTCGTGTTCGTGCGTGTGCAAATTTTAAACCGAATTAATTAAAAACAAAAACAAAACAAAATAACAGAGCTATGAATGAGATGTAACACATCCTTTTAAACCAAAAGTGAATAAATTTGCAATAAATAAAAAAACAGTGTTTCAATTCGTATTCGTCCTTGTGTCCGGTGTCGCCGTGGAGTTTTGTTTTTGACTTGCTTTCCCGTGGCGGAACATTAATTATGATGGAGGAGGAAGGGAACCCGGTGCAGTACGCCTGCACACAATACTTCCCTCCCACAGGACCATCAACCAGAGCGTTGAAACCAAGCTCCTCCAAGAATCGCCTTATGTATATTACTTTCTTCGCAGCTGTTCAGTGTGCGACGTACTCTGCCTTAGTACTGTTAAGAGCGATAGTATTTTGCTGCACCGGCTAAGACAAATGCGAACCCAGTAGACGATTTCCGGTCGACACTATCGCCGCCCCAGCCAGCATCGACTAAGCCCGTTAACTTATTACCGGAGTGAAGATAAGTAGGTTTTAAACTTAGAGTGAAACTTAGGTATCTCAACAAATGCTTCGCAGCATTAAGATGTTCTGTTCAACATGTGGGTTGGTGTTGCACTGTGGTAGTTTGCAGAGAGAATTCATTATATCTGTCGTGTGCAGATGCTCAAATAGGTCAGAGAGCCGATCAATGACTGGTACTGCTTCTGGTCCAACTTTGTACAATGGGAACAGTTATCACATTTCACCAATCTGATCCCTGGTTCCAGTGCGGTTGCGCTGCCTCTACATTCCTTCACCTAAAATCATCGCGAAGGTTTCGAATCAATTGTTGCTGTGAAAATTGAATTCCATCGCGTCCATTGGTAATTTCCATAACCAAGAAATGCTCGATTGGGCCCTGTTCGATGATTTAAAACTGCAGACTGATTTTGTTCCTTAGTCTTACTAGTCTTTCGAAATACGACCAGGCACATAATCAGATTATAGACGACCAGATTATAGACGGCTATAATGATTTTTTCGCCTGTATTTCTGAGCATGTAAATACACGTATCACCATTGCACTTTTCGAATACATTACTTGTAAGGAAAGAATCCAGGTTCTCGTCCTATTTCCATCCAAATTGCTTTAACCCTTTAACCCTGCTTAAACCCTTCCTCAATTTACAAAATTAATTTTTTTTGGTTTCGTTCACAAAGCACTCGAGCTGTTATGTTTTTGGGATATAATGAATGTTATATATTAAATTACAGAGGTTTTATATTGGCTGCGCCAATGTTGTATATTTTAGAAATATATTAAATGTTGTATGTTGGATTACGGGTGTTAAATGTTGAATGTTAAATATTATGTTTCTATAAAGGTTGTGAAGGAAATATGCATTGACGAAATTGTGCCAATGCAATGTGTTGTAACGTGTAATGTAATTCAGTGTATTAACCTTTCCAATTTGAATGTAAAGTAATTATATTGTTATGAATGAAGAGGAGTTTTACAAATGAAAAATGTATTGTTGAAAATTGTGCTGGGAGGCTTTGTTTAAATCGTGAAGCAATATTGTGATGTAGACGTTTGCAGTATTTAATGGTAATAGTTAATTGTAGGTTGCACCAACTTGTGATAATGTATATGTTGCGTGTAGTGTGCCTGTGGCTAAAGTTAGTATTGTGCCAAGACACGGGCACCTGTTATACTAACCTTCCAACGATGAAGAGAAAAGTAGCAACACACCACGGATAAAAATGTCACTGCTTCGCCAAGGAAGGAGAAAATAAAACACACTGAATGATTCCTTGTTAGTTAACGTTTTAAAACTCGTTATTTTTATTTCACAAGAGTATTAGCGCACACATACATAACGCTCTATTGGCGTTCGGCGATTTAACGTTTCGAGTTTTCTTTTAAATTTAAAGTTACATACCGCTTGGTACACGCACGATATTTTAATTACACGAATCAGATAAATGTACGCTTCAGTTCGTAAGATTTATTACAGTACACACAAGAGTCCACACTGTACTTCGGAGATTAACGCAAAAAGACACAACAAATGTAATTAGCCAGTTGTTACCGCGGACTAAAATAATCTCCACTCGATTTAGGCAAGATACGCGACGTCCCTTTGGTGTGTCCGGTTGACTGGATATAGCTGACTCCCTGATGCAACGCGGCTGGCGGTGAAGATTAATGTTGAAGGGCGCGACCGTCCGCTAAGGAGATTGACATCTGACTCAACGATGCAACGCACATCCATCGGATTCAATGGCCGCGAATTGCATCGATAGGGGAGGATTCTATATGTGTCCGTATAGGACAAGTACGATGCCCGGCCATGAAAACTATGATCGGTGAACACTTGATTAAACAGACGTACAATCATCGGGGCTGCGGCGATGTACCCATATATCGTTGACGATGTATGCCAGGGATCGAAATAGATTTTTGTTTCAAAGTAAACAAAAACGCTATTTCACAGATCAAATGGTGGCACACATGATGTAAATGGTGTGCCTATGATACAAAGGGGACGTCATGGTATTTGCCCAAGATTCCTTGGAAACACCGATGTAGGCAATATCCAATCTAGCCATACGGCTCCGGTGCACAAGGAGGCAAATTATTTTGTCGACATAAGTTAGCAGAAACCTCGTCGACGGCGGCAAAGAGTCAGGCTGGATGGCTATATGTTTGAATTAATATGGGGGTAAGTAACGAACACAGTGAGATACTGTACGTTTACTTTAGATTTCAGGCAGGTCATCATAGGCATGGCATGGGTAAGATTGTCTAAACAATGATCTTATCCATGCCTAAATTCCATAATCGGTTGATAGCCGACAACGGGGAATTGTCGCAACTGTCACGGACCTAAGGGTATAGGCGCGATATACAATTGTGACTATGGAAAGAATATCGGCTACGGCTATGTCAACAATACGCTGGCCAGCGTTTGTTTATCGTAATTGAAAACAGGCTGAGCCGACAGGGGATGAACTGGTTCATGGAATATGAACCAGGGAAATTCAGAATGTGTGGATGCCGCCGGGTAGGTTTTCCTTTCAGGTATGATGCTGCAGGGGAGGTTACGCTCCCCCTAATTGCAGGTAAGTACTATGGGTTTGCATGGAAAGAGGACGGTGGTTAATTTAAGAGGATGGGCGGTTCTTTGGGAATGTATTAAAGAACCGCCGCATGCCACTTGGAAATGTATTCAGGAATTACCGTAACCGCATTTCGGGGGCTCCTTCTGGCGAACCGCAACTGGACCCTTTGTTGTGTTAACTCTAACATATTCTTGGCGGTGGTTATTGCGTCCACCGTTGCAAACTCTTCGCCGTGATGTTTTCCAATGTGTAATTACTGTAAATTTTATGTGAGTGCTGTTGTTGATGGGAGGTGTATTATACAATTGAATTGGTGGGTATGTTTTGTACTATAGCTGCTGAATTCTTGCGAAACGTTTATTGTAAAGACAGTTTAAATAGAAAAGTACCTGGGTGGCACTTACGCTTGACAACATTTCGGTCTACCTGGCGGAAAAGGGCTGATCTTGGTATCCTACCATGGTTTTCCTTCACCGTAGTCTGTCAGTGAGCCGTTCATCTCTTACCGTAATCTGCACTCCTTGCACTGGGTGCAACCCCCACCTGATGGATCCTCAAGTCCAACAAAACACCTCGTTTTCTTTATTTAATGCAAACGTTATTAATGTTACTGTTCTCGGTTTGAAGTTATTGAATACAGTCTTATTAACACTTTCTTTAAAACGGGAAAAGAACAAGAACACAACATTCCGTACCGTAAGACATTATCTTTTACTATTGAAAACAACAACAAAACACTTTTACTATCCTCTTTTCTTTCTTGTTTTACTATTAACAAAAACTTATCACTTCTTGGGACAAAATTAATTAACATCACGAAACAAGTTACCGATCACCATCAAACGAAAAACATTTTCTTCTTAACTTCTGTTCTTTTTAACAGCTGCGGCACAACTGTACTGTAACTCTACCATATCTCTACTGCAACTCTACTAGCGGTACCCCAAATCCAAAAACTCCGTTTGTTTTTTCTCTCTTCCTTATCTTTTTCTCTCATCGCCGTTTCAACGAAAATTCATCTTCGACGACGGTCGACTTCGAAACTAGCCAAAGTTACCATCGTCGAAAAGAAACTGGGTTTATACACCCGCTGTATTTATTTCAACCACAACTCAGCCACATTCAATTGGTTTCCGAAACAAGCCCAAATGAAATACAATCTAACTGACTATTCGATAAGTTGACGAAACATCCATGAACGAACAAATTGTATTCCGCTGCTAATACTAAGATCAAGCCTTATTGAAGAATATCTATCCACGGGTAAAAACATGTCAGTATAGTCAATGCCGCGTATCGTTGGCTACAGTCCCTTGCCGCTAAGCGTGCCTTGTACCGTATAGGTACACCATTTTTATCGCGCTTTAAATAAAAAACCCATTGGATTTTATGGGATAGAAGTTCGGAGGCACATCTACAAACTCTCACGTCAGCTTTTTTAACCAGAGAGTTACTATATATTCCGATAACATCGCAGCCCTCCACTTATCTGCGTCTGGTCTTTCAAAAGCGTCCTTCACAGCGAGTGAGTTAGTTGATTTCTTCTCGCAATCATTTTTTATAAAATTAGTAACGTGCGCAGTTACTAGCTTTCGTGGATGTAACTTCATCCGATATTCAAGAGAGTTGGTTTCAGCATCGGAAACATTGTTACTTTCAACGTTTCAAACAACAGCATCCTTTTCAGAAAAATCAACCACATCAACAACAAACAATCTCAGCCGCTACGTCTTCCATTGAGTCACCAACAATAGCAGGAACATCAGCATCGATAAACACAATCGAGTCCTCAGGCCAATGGGGATCGGTGAACTCATCATTGTAGAAGGATGACGTGGCATCCTCTTTGGGTGAAATGTGATTCACAACGTTGGCATCCTTTACACTACGCGTGGCATCTATCCATCAGTGCCGATGATGATGATATATATATAATATATATATATATAAAACCTGATTGGCGCAAGGCTAATAACCTTGCCCGCGAAAACAAATTATTATGGACAATTTAACAAGTGTCGGATAAGGACCGGATGCCAGTGGAGAGACTTGCTAAATAAGGCCATGGCCGGTTCCCGGTTGTAGTGCCGATGACGATGATGATATAAAACCTGAGGGGGTTTTTCTGAATCTGAATATCGTACATCTCTCGCTATTACCACCGTTCTCCTCTTCGGGTGATACAACCGAAATGCCTTCGATTCATTCGCGTATCGTACAACTATCGGGACTTACTACCTTTGGCAGAAAATTTAGATTTCCGTGGCATTTTATCTAAGAGGATAACTTGTCTACCGAACAGCTCCAAATGTGATACATTGGGCTTCTTACCGCTCCATGCTTCGTAGGGTGTTAAATTGTTCAATTTTTTTGTCGGCGATCGATTACGTAATTACACCACAGTATTTATTCCGGCAAAAACGATCCTACCAGTGTGGGGGTTATTTATACTGCCGTGTAGGTGGGGTGACGTGCCGGTTAATCGCCGCGTTTTGATACGCTGGAAGCTCAGACTGCGGCTCTGAACTTTCCATTACTGCGTCAGCAACTTTTGTTAAATAGCCCAAACTCTGGTTAGGTGGGGCTATTAATGCCGAGCGGGCATGCTGCGGGAGGCACCTCAGAAAGTGAGGCCTAATTAGACCATCCGAGATCCTGGTCCCCGCTATTGAGCGTAAATGGTGCAGGAAAAGGGATGGTCTAATACCCGAAAATTTGTGACGCTCGCCAAACGTTGCTGCCTGATGCTGGTGGGTTCGTCCAAAGTGTTGAGGAGCGTTTCCTGCATGTTGCTGTAAGGATTAGTGTCTGACGACCTAATCACATGAGCTACATGCGTCCGCTGTGTGCGATCCAGCACTCGCATCAATTCAACAGCACGGAGTTCTTCGTCGTGCATGTTGGCGGCCCGGAAAATACGGTCGTCTGTGGTGAAACATAGCTCTGCATCCTCCTCGTCGAACGAAGGGAGCTTTATATTCGGTGAAAGGGATGGGGATTCGACGCTGGAAACGTCCTGGAACGCGGGGGAATCAGCGCGAGCTTGGGCCTGCTGTGAGGTACCGGCACGTATGGTGGGCATCGTGGTGCCGAAGTCTAAAAGGAGCCGGGAATTTGGCGGGGAGGGGGGGGGGGGGGGGGTCTGCAGATGAAGTATGAAGGCGTAAAGCGGACGCGTGAGTCGAAATGAGGAGAAAGGGTTCGCTAGTGAACGCCAGGGGTCGAGAGGAGTCAAACGAGGGAGTCGCGTCGAATCGAATAATGTCGTGTTGCAGAAGGGGCTTACAATATTAAGTTTTGGTGCAAGAGATTGCTTAACTACTAGACTAGTTGCGGGACCACTTAATATATTTATTTGTTTGTGTGTTCGTTTTTCGCCGCTTTATTACTATAATTTTAATTTCGATAAACTTATAATATTTTTATTGTTAAAAGATAAATATTTATTGGCTGACCGATTCGATGGTTGCAATATTTTTAGTTGTACTTTTTCTCTTTTATTTTTGATTTTTAATTGAAGGAATTAACAATAATTTATTACACTTGTTGTATATTTATGTATATATATATATTTCTAAATAAATATCGTTTGTCCATTTTTGTTAAAAGAATTCGAAAACACCCGAATTTTTGTTTAATTGCTTCCAGGGATCAGTCAGCAGTAAGGAATTAATTGATATTTAATGCTATTTAAGTTAATTAATTTTTCCTTTCAATTAACTTTAAATTTCATTTGAATTACCAAATTTCTATAAACACGAAATAAAAATTATTGACTGGCCTTCGATTATTTCATCGAAGAAAAATATTTCTTACAGAGAGTTCGTTTAGCAAGAGAGGTTCGATTTTTCAAGTGTTCGCAAACAATAGACGGTATCATTAGTTTGCCTGAAGGGACTTCTTTGGTGTATTGACAACTATTATTGATATTTGATGAGACAGAACATGTAATGACCAACAATGCTTTGAAAGTGTGTGCAAAATTAAATCCAAAATTTCACCCCTAATAGGGATCAGTCGCTACACAACCACCACTGAGGATGGTCACGGCGCAAGAGTCGTTTTTTTCTCTTTTAATCACAGAAGTCAAGTCAAGGAGTGTGTAGATTTTAACGCATCGATTGAAATAAACTACATATCCGTATTTTACAATCATTTGTGTAAAAGAAAACTTGTGTAAACTCAAATAAACCAAATAAATAAAAAGGAACGTTTGACAAAGAAAACAACATTCCCGCGTTCATTTTATTTATTCCTGTCACTCTTGGATATCTCGTGGACTTTTAGCATCACTACTTCACCAGTGACGTGTTGGGGACAAAGTGAAATCAGTGCCCCGGCAGGTACACAACATACTCCTCCCCCACAGCAGCATGCAACGACCCATCTCCGCAAGTGTACGATTGGCGCGTTATTATTATATAATACGCGTTACTATTAACAGGTCAATTGAAAAGTCCCCGCTCTTCCATAGTAAAACACATTTTTTTGGCAAAATTCGTTTTTTTTTTTATTCAACATAATTCCCTTCGAGGGTGATACACTGATTATAGCGATCCTCCAACTTTTCGATACCTTTTTTGTAGTACGATTTGTCCTTTGCTTCAAAATAGGCCTCAGTTTCGGCGATCACCTCTTCATTCGACGAAAATTTACTCCCAGCGAGCATTCTTTTGAGATCTGAGAACAGGAAATAGTCGTGAGGGGCCAGATCTAGAGAATACGGTGGATGCGGAAGCGATTCGAAGCCCAATTCATGGATTTTTGCCATCGTTTTCACTGATTTGTGACACGGTGCATTGTCTTGGTGAAGCAGCACTTTCTTTTTCTTCAAATGCGGTCGTTTTTCGGCGATTTCGTCCTTCAAACGGCCCAATAACGCTGTGTAATAGTCGCCGTTGATGGTCCTTCCTTTTTCAAAATCCAGTCCATCCCAAAATACAGACGCCATAACCTTGCCAGCCGACTGTTGCGTTTTTCCACGCTTTGGGGCGGGTTCATCGTGTGCAGTCCACTCTGATGACTGCCGATTGGACTTCGGAGTGAAATGATGGAGCCATGTTTCATCCATTGTCACATATCGACGCAAAAACTCGGGTTTATTACGCTTGATCATCTCCAAACACTGCTCCGAATCATCAACTCGTCGTTGTTTTGTTGGCACCCACTTTGCACGGAGCTTTCTCATACCCAAATATTCGCGAATGATATGATGTACACGTTCAGTTGATATCTTTAGAGTGCCTGCTATTTCATTCAATTTCAATTTACGGTCATTCAAAATCATTTTGTGGATTTTTCTAATGTTTTCGTCGGTAACAACCTCTTTTGGGGGTGTAGCATATACAGCCACACAAAATTTTATCAATGAAATAATAAGTTGGTTACCTGGATTTTACCGCCGTTTTCAACTACTTTGCCGGGGAGAGTTGGAGGTCGGAGTAGCAGCTTCCATCCGACTCAGTCCTGGTTCTTCTTCCCTTGGGCCAACAATTTAGCACCTTCAGCCGCAACTTCCTTGCATGTCACTTGACGCTTCTTCCTCAATGCAAGACGTCTTCGTTTTCTTTTAAAGACAATTGGGGTTACCAAACGTTGGATTTTTGGAGCCTTCGTTATGGCTGCGACTGGCCAGTCCGATCTCTAAACACCCGCGCCTTTTTCTTTCGTACTAAATAAGACAAACTTTCTGTCCACGAACACTTTTAGTGTTTTATAATTTTTATTTCGAGTCTAATTTCTCTTTTTTCTTTCTTTTCCTTTACAATTATTACTATTATTAATTTCACGTTTCCAAGAAAGAACAAAGAACAAAAAAAACGGGAACACCTTTTTCCTTTTGCTTTTCTTCCACAACCCTTTTTTTTAACTCTCTCAACGGAACTCGAAACCGTATCTTTCAAAAAGGGTCAACCCTCCATCTCTCTCGCTCTCCACTCACGTCCACTTCGAAAAACAAATTCGAACTCGAAGAACTGCACGATCCACACCCGAATCAGGGTGTGTTCAGAAACTCACTTCAGGATCGTGCAATTCCTCCACCACCTTACCATCATACTATGTTAAAACAAAATTAAATGCAAATTATTAAATGATGGTGGTGGCCGACGTACGTAACAGGGTCCACTGCCATCACTGTCTTCGGTGCTCATTTCACCACGTCTAAACTTAGCATACCAATCCTGCGGCGTCTGGAAACTCGTCATCAAGCCAAGTTTTTGCTTCAACCGTATTTTTCCCCTTCAAAAAGCAATATTTTATCAACACGCGAAATTCCTTTTTATCCATTTTTTTCACAATAACAGAAGTGGCTTCACTCAAAATACTATAATTCACAAACTAATGATCCGACATCTGTCAAATTTGTACACGCGTCTTTTGAAGGTTAGGGCTAACTAAAATATATGGATTCAATTCTAGTGCCGCCATCTATGTGTCAGGCCGGGGAATTTTCAATTGACCTGTTATATGTATAATACTCATACTCGTATAGAGCCAAATACTAACAATATCCGACTGCTCTATAAGCTACATTCAATGTTCGGATTAAACACCCACACCATAAAACTTCTCGCTTCCTACCTTTCTGATAGAAAGTTCATGGTGAAAATAAATTCAACTCTTTCGACACCATACAGTATAACCGCGGGTGTTCCTCAAGGTTCCATTCTCGGACCATTATTATACCTCCTTTATACTTCAGACACCCCGCAGCCACTGTCACCTAATACAGTAATGCTAAATTATGCCGATGACACTTTAATTTATTCAAGCAACAAGTTTGTCAAGGAGACAAGAAACTGTATTAACAGCTATCTCCCGAATCTCTTTCCATATTTTACTAAGTGGAAAATCCGACTCAACCCAGTCAAAACTCAACTCATAGTGTTTAAAGGCAGAAATGCGAATTGTACTAACAACACCATACGCTGCCATAACAAAATCAGAATCAAGTTAAATAACAATATAATTAAACCCTCCAAAACCTTAAAGTACCTGGGAATAACCTTCACCAACAATCTGTCCTTCTCCGCCCACACTAAAAACTCGATTCGCAAAGCCGCAATTCAACTTAATCTCTGCAGAAAAGTGATGTACAAGCCGAATGGTCTCTCTCCCAAAGTTAAATCACTTATCTACAAACAGATAATCCGACCCACTCTCGCATACGCATGCCCGATATGGTACCATATCACACCCGCCCAAATGGAGAAGCTACGCATCTTCGAAAGGAAATGCTTCAGACTGATCACTGGCCTCAACCGACATCCCAACTCCCACAAATATTATAACAGTAGTTCGCTCTACTATGCCGCTAATATTGAACGTATAGATCGGCGCTTCCTCAACTGTCCATCAAATTTATGGAAAATCTTCCCAATAATCCCAACCCGATAATAAATGCGCTCACATCGACTCCGTCAGATAACCGAACTGCCTACCCGAACTGTCTCCACATCAGAACGTTCTTCACCTCTGGCTGGTTGGTTAATAACTCTAATGAGATTGTATACCACAATACAGAGCTTTCACCTCACCAATTTAAATATAGTAATATTCAACCCTTCTCCAATATTTTGCGTTTCAACGAACAAACGGAAAGTAGTTCCCCAACCCACATCCCTGGCTGACAATATCCTCACTAACCCATTGATCACTATGCTACCCCCTTCCACACCACACTAACTTATTTCAATAATAGTTAGGTAACTAGACTAAGTTAAGATAAGTTAAGTTAAGTTAAGTAAATTAGCATAGGTTAAGTAAATAACTATATCCTGGTTTGCTGACCTTTTCCAGGAAGCTCTACTCACTAAAATCTTAATCCATAACCAATATATAACTTTTATCATATTGTTTGAAAAATGTCAAAGTGCTTCGAGCATGCTTTACCAAACTCTTCCTATTATCTCATGCTCAAGAAGTTTGTTGGTATTGCAAAATGCCATTGACTATTGTAGAATAGAAAACCCGATGCCGTCCTTATCTCAAAAAGAAACTACAAGGCGCATCTTTAAGTAGTGTAAAACATTGTCTGCTTATGGGTTTAGTTCGTCTAACGAATTTTGATGCATTACTAAATACGAATTAAAAAAAGGCTTGAGGAAGGTACATGCACGTATTAAATTCTAATTAAATTTATATATACAAAACGCTTTTTATGTTCCAGGTTTGTTGGCGATGCACCACATCAACACGAATTCCCAGGAAAGGCAAGGCAAGCGCCAGTACACAAGTTCCTGGAAAACAATGATCAGCGGCGCGCTGATTTCAGGAAGCCACCAAAGAAAACGACACTAAGGAAACGAGCGACCGAAGGCGAGGGCTGCGGGCCTATATAAGGCGGGCACATCGGCGAAGCAGTTGAGCTGCCACAGGAAATCCTCGCTACAACGTTATAAAGAGATAAATAACAGATATAGTGCATATGATTTACTGCAGTGTACCTCATGAAGTTACAATAAAAATGAGTGCATAGCAAATAACAAAAGGTGATTAACCAATTATAGGAATAGAAAAAGATACAAATCAAATAAATCGTTTGGCTGGCTGGCGCCGGAATTACAGTCCGCGAAGAGAAAAGGAAGCTGAGACGTCGCCGATGAGGCGCCGTCCGCAGACCAATAACAAGGTCTATGTATCTTTGAATAACTCTTAAAGGGAATATAATTTTAAAATGTATACTTCACTGATCATGGTTTTTGGCTTAGGTAGCATTACTTACTGAACACTGTTTTAGCCCACTGGCATGTATTTTGGATGGCAATGGTCATCATGAATAGTATTACGTTTAAAGTTGGCAGTAATGTTGTGGGGGTTCTTCTTAAAGCTCGCCTGAAGAACCCCCCCATATTCGCAACCCAGTTGTATACACAACCGTCATTGTGTAATCATCCCAATGGCTTCCTAATGACCTGCAGCTATTGATTCAGCTGCAAGCAATTCTCACAGAAATGATCCTTAAATTCGAATTGCATTCCCACGGTTCGTCCACCCATGAGCTCGCGTCACGAGCAAACAAAGTGATCCGTGCGTAAGTAGACATACCCTCGTTAGGATTTTTGTCCCGGAAATCTACTCCTATTGGTCGGCCGCAAAAGGAAAATTTCATTTCCTTTTCACCACAGCACCAAACTCACCCCAAACGAGGATTGAATCATTGAGTCGGTTTCCATCCTTCAGTGCGCGCGCATCGAGCATTTTTATCATCCCCCGTAGGGTGTGCACCGGAGTCTGCACCCCTGTGGGACGTTTCCCTTCGCGGAGTCGACTGTGCTAGATCCTCTTTACTTATTAATCTGTAATGTCACATCGATCCTTTGTTAAATGTGTTTAAAACAGAACTATTAATAAATACCCTAGTGTCATGAATATTCCAAGTGGAAATAACGAAACAATTATCACCAACCACAAATCGGTGCAGCAACGAAAGTGTACAGCACATTTTTGCCTCCTCACTAAAGTTAAATAAAAAGAACAATTTACAATAGAACAGCATACAGTGTGTTTTAATTACTTCTGGTGGACGGTTTGTTATGCAGTTTTGCACAAGTTGGTGGACAGTGTTATTCTTTTGGCGTTCGGCGGAACAATCACAATTGGTGAAGTATGATGGGGATGGGAGTGAATCAGCGCCGTACATCGGTTCACTATACGCCTACCCTACAATATGTATTTAGTGTGATTTGTGCGTGGCACTCTGTTGAGGAGAAGCAACTAAATACACAGAGGATGGAGTTGTGTTATAATTAATTGGTGCGGAGGTTGGAATTTAAGAAGTAACTATCAAATTAAACAGGAAAAAATTGCAAACGTATGAAAGTAATCGAAGCTGATGCAGTATGAGGGATCAAAATAGATGAGTGAGTGTACTGCACCCGCACCTCTATTAATTAAATGAAATCATGAGTTTAGTGTAGTAGTTTTAAAGTTTGGGTCAAGATAATTAAAAATGAGGCGGGGGTGAGATTTAAAAAATGCATTCGATCAAGAAGCTCTGGGGGAGCACAGCATATAGCAAATACTCAATACATAATTTCTTGTGGGGTTTTCAACATGCAATAAATTTACTTCGATAAGTTAACTTCGCAATCCTGCAATGCTGGAGAGCAGGATTGTGTGCGCGTGGTTTATGTAATCAACTTGTCAATGAGGCACACGGGTACCTGATATAGGTGGTCATTTCGCCAATACTCTGGACCTGTTTCTCACCTCCCACCCGAACAAATACACAATTGAAGTTTTTTCGCCCTTGGGCACTTCAGATCACTCTGTCGTGTTAGCTAAGCTTTCTCTAACCAACAGCAACGTTAACAAGAAAGCCCCCAAACGAACAGTATGGTTCTACGAGAAAGCCAACTGGGAAGGTGTTAACAGCTTTTTTGGGAGGGTAAATTGGTCGTTATTTGTCTCAATAACGATGTTGACCCTATAGCGGACGTATTGAAAGATACGATTCTACTTGGCATGCGAACCTTTATTCCACACAGGATAAAGAGTATCAAACCCAAGAGAAATATGTGGTTCGACGCCGGGTGCAGAGAAGCCATTAACGGTAAAGACTTGAGCTTCCGGTTGTATAAATCAAACAATACTGACGAAAACCGGAAAAGATTTTAGAGATCTAGATATGACTCCAATGCACATATTCAACGCCCAAGTTCTTGCATGACCAGAGAGTGAGACAAAGATTACACTCTTCCACAGGTGGTGGAAACTTCTTGGCATTCGTGAAAAACATTCAAAACTCGGTCTCATCATCCATTTCATCGCTTATATTCGATGACAAACCAGTCACCAGTGCAATAGAGAAGGCGAATCTACTTGCTGCACATTTTGCAGCCAACTCAACGCTGTCTGATACCACATCAGTTCCACCTCAGCTTGAGCATAAACAGCACACGATGAGCCAGATTCATTTCTGAACGCATACTGTTGCCCGCACATTCAAGGAGGTAAACGCAAATCCTCTGGTCCTGATGGCATTTCCCCAATGTTCCTCTTCACTCGCTAAACCACTGCGGAAACCCTTCCATTCCTCTCATTCTACTGGCCGTATCCCAAATAAATGGAAGTCAGCGAAAATTCATCCAATTCCCAAAAAGGGTGACAAATCGTCCCTCTCTTCTTATCGACCCTTAGCATTAACTTCTATTCTATCCAAGGTAATGGAATCACTTATCAAAAGTCAACTTTCGAAATACTTGGAATCAAATGACCTCCTCAATGACCGCCAAAATGGCTTTCGTAGCAACAGGCCCATATGAGATCTGATGGCGTACCTTACCGAAAAGTGGAGCCATTCCATTCACTACTTCGGTGAAAGCAATGTAGTCGCATTGGATATTTCAGACGCCTTCGACAGAGTTTGGCATCCAGGCATTTTGTCAAAATTGCATTCATATGGAGTGGAATATTCCCTGATCCAATAGATACGGGACTATCTTTCTGGACGTTCAATTCACGTGGTTCTTGATGGTGTCAAATCTGTCTCCCATCAAATTAATGCAGGTGTTCCCCAGGGTTCGGTACGTTCACCCACCCTCTTCCTCATCTTTATAAATGATCTCTTGTCAATTACCCACAACCCAATTCAATCAGTACCAACCAGCAAGTTATGCTTGAATTCAGTCCTCAACAAGATATATCAATGGGGATTATCTAGCCGAGTAGAATTCAATGATTTAAAAACTCAGTGCTGGCTCTTGTTGTCAAAGGCGAACCCCAAAGTAAATATATTATTGATGAACTTCACTTGCATCGACGAAGCCAAGGAACTATCAATCCTCGGCACTCGAATTAATTCGACTCCTAATTGGAATGACCACATATTTGAAGTTGCGAAAAGTGCGGCCAAATGTATAGGGTTCCTTAAAAGATGCAAACGATACTTCACTCCATCCAACCTGGCCACTATTTACAGGGCGTATATTCGTCCCAAACTGGAGTTTAACTCTCATATTCCGTCATTAGAAAATAGGCGCAACGTATTGTGGGTAAAGGTGTCAAGTATGACACGGGTTCACTTAACCTTCCACTGTATTCTCCAGAAACTCGTTCACAAGTATCCAATATGCACGAATGAAGTTACAAGAAATAAAACGCTGGAGTTGTTGGTTATTGTTGTAAGTCGTTTTTTATTATCTATTTCAAATTCGAGGACTCTTTTGATAACTTGACAGGATCCACAGCTTTACAAATTATTAATCTTTAAAATATTAATTCGTTGCACAACACGTTGCTGAATAATTGTTTATTACAAGAACTCCTTTGATAACTTGACAGGATCCACAGCTTTACAAATTATTAAACTTTTAAAATATCAAATCGTTGCACAACGAGAAGAAAACAAACACAAAGAGTCACACAATGATATACCAGACACAGCCTTAACACCAAGTTCACGAGAACAGGTAACAAAAGAGATTTTCTCCAGACACGGTTATTTCAATACCGACATAGACTCTGACGAAGCAATCCTTGGGCACGTGTGTGCGGTTGTGCGGTAAAAATCTGACTCCCCGATGCAATCCACGTTTGTCAGATTCCACGGTGGTGGATTACATCGGTGTGGGAAGAGCGAGTAGGCTCAACTTGGCGACGGCCAATGGGTGATCGCAAAAGGATCGAATGGAAGGGTTTCCGTATGACCGTACGGTCAAGTATGATACCCCTTTCGCTCGAAGCATCGACCACGAACGATACCATACCTGAATCAACAAAGGGGCTGCAGGCATTACTAAGATGAGCGATAGCGAAGATCGCCGACGGGAGAAATAGGTTTCTGTGTCTTAAATAAACAGAAACGCTATTTCGAGGGCCATAAATCCTTGATGGGGCTCCTCGATAGTATAGTGGTTAGTATACCCGCCTGTCACCCGAGAGACCGCGGTTCGATTCCCCGTCGGGGAGCCTCTGGCGTAAGACTAATGACCTTGCCCAGAAAAAATAAATCATTATGGAAAATTTAACAAGCCTCAGGACTTGCTAAATAAGGCCAAGACCGGTTCCCGGTTGTAGTGCCGATGATGATGATGAAATCCTTGATGACCTGCGCCTGAGAACGAAATAGGTTTTTGCTTTAAGATACACAAAAACGCAATTTCAAAGGTCACGATGATATGCACATCGTGTTTACTCAGACGTTCACGATAATGCCGTTGTAGGCTATACATTCTGGTGACGATAGGTCAGCCGAAAATTTGGGTCTTGTTTACTTGGCGATGCCGGCACATGAGTATAATGGCGAGGAATTAGTCTTGCAGATGTGCAAGCGGTCATCTTGTCCAGGATGGCCATGGACCAGCGGTCGGTTAATAGGATAAACACAGTGATGCTACTGTGTGTTTGTTTGTTTGACAGGCCGGAGAATCGTTAGGCTTGAACACCGGGGGGGGGGGGGGGGGGGTACTTACCTGGATTGGTTATACCAATAACCACCTAAAATCTGTGGAGCACAATGTCTGCTGATACGACAAATACATCAGCAACAACAGACATTGCCTACACCAGGCATAATAGTGCGAATAGCACCATGTACCACAAAGGCAAATCCGGTTACAAACGCCGCAATCAACACTGCCCAAAGTACCAGTAAAATGCCCGTAAAATACAACTCGGTACATATTACGTAGCCGACGAAAATCACCAAGCGTTGTCCAAGCACACAAGAGGAAAGAATTTTTCCCATACACGTGCATGGCGATTCATATAAGAGGACGCCAGCAACACGCGCGCCGATCAGATGGAATGTGCCACACAGTGATGGTCGAATAAACATATCCTATTATGGAAATGTGATGAACACGATCAGCAATAACGCTATACACAGTCATTGATCGTGTAAACATTTTAACCCTTTTCAGGAGGACTTGCCCCCGCTGCGAAAGTTGTTTATTTTGTTTAATACCATGTACATGGTTCGGATGCTGGGCAACACACGCGATGAGCAACCAAATGGGTCCTCGTGTGTGTGCGTTTCAACCCTTCTGTGGTGGCACACTAACTCGACCAGTAAAATTACCAAATATGGTCATCGAGGCGATGGATAGAATGTTGGTATTCGGTCGCTTCGGTGGCGGTAATCACTTGAGTTTTGGATACCGATAACGCATGTGTGGAAGAAGTATTGTGCCTGACACGGACACTTTGTTCCCTTCTTCCTCCAGCATTCACTTCACTGTTCACTCGGTTCCGCCCAAACTCTTGATGATTCACCAGCAGCAGGAAAGGAAACACCAGCGTCGATTAATTGTCACTGATCACGCCATCACACAAGTAAAAATATAAACTCAGGATCTCTTTGTTTTAGCCTTATTTATTTTACGTTACGTTTATAACTTCATAAGAAATGGTTTAAAACTATCGCCCGCACGACTACGGGCGGGAGTGGCATGACCGTACTGGCCTGCGGATGGTAAAGGAACCCTCGAGAATAGAACTCCGACTTCTCTTCTATCCTCAATTAAGGGTGCGATATGGAGGGGAAAGAGAAAATGTTCTCTTAAGGGTGTGGCCACTAAGAAAATGCGATCTTTTTGGTACAGTGGTGTGTGTGCGCGATCGAACAGATTCAATGTTGTTCCACGTGTTCGAAAGCAGTGGAACAACGAGAAAGGCAGTCAGCGAGAACAAAGGAAAAGGCGACCAAATGGTTTGCTCCGTAATGAGGGTCATGTTTATGTAACGTCGCTATGACGGACGTTGGTAAAAAGGTGTTAATGGGATACGATACTTTATACCATGGAAATTGTATATCGTATCTTGGGTTAATTGCCGATACGCATCCCTTGCTTGCATTTGGGTATTCCAAGTAATTAGTGGTGGCGACGAAAGAAATGCATCATAGTTTGTCACTAGTGTTGCAGCTGTAAAACAAGCTGACGACATAGTATTTTAACTCAGACAAAGGGTATCGAATGTTTGGTATTTATGGTGCATATGCACATTAAGGATCAATTTTAGGAATTACTAAAAAGGTCAAGAAGAATTCTTACAGAAAATTGAATGCAAAGGGATGCATGAAAAAGTAAGTTTTCTTTATAGGGTGAAATTGCATTGGTGAAATTATATGGGAAGATGGATGTTATGGGGGTTTTTAAGGAAAGCGTATCGTGGGGTTTGGCGGGACCGCCACAGTACTCCTCCCCCAGTGACGTAGTCACGAAATAACGATGGTAGGGTTGAAGGGATGCTCGAATGGGTGGTGCGTAGTGATAGGAGGGCCGCACGCTTGGGTTTCAAGTTGACCTTGTTTACTTCGGGGAGCGCGGTGGTTAGTTACTTGTGAGGGAGCGGGCACACTTATGAGGTTGTCGACGGCGGAACTCGCTATTTCAGAGTCCTGGGCCGTCAGGCAATTTATGAGGATGTCGACGACGGAACTCGCTATTTCAGAGTCCTTTGAGCCTCAGGTAATTTGTGAAGGTGTCGACGACGGAACTCGCTATTTCAGAGTTCTTTAACCCTCAGGAAATGTGTGAAGGTGTCGACGACGGAACTCGCTATTTCAGAGTCCTTTAACCCTCGGGAAGTTTGTGAAGGTGTCGACGATGGAACTCGCTATTTCAGAGCCCTTTGACCCTCAGGAAGTTTGTGAAGGTGTCGACGACGGAACTCGCTATTTCAGAGTCCTTTAACCCTCAGCAAATTTATATGGGTGTGCCGCCCGGTAGCACTTGGATTGGTGATAGCCGACTTAGGTTACGGGGCTCCTGGTGGATGGTTGGTTGTGTTCAACCCCAGGGCGCCAGGGAAATGATGCGCGCTCCGAAGTGTGATGCATCTGGTAAGTGAGAGGCGGCGTAGGGGGGCGTGTATTGCCTATGGTTGCCGCTTAAATTGGCCATGCTGGCTTGGGGAACGTCGGGAGCCCCTAGGAGAAACGATCCTTGCGTCTGAGTAAGGGCGATGGGACCGGACACCCTAACAGTTGATTGCCACGCGGAGTAGCTGTGATTACGAGAGGAGCCGGCATCGTGGGAATTATAGGGAGTCGCAAAGAAGGTAGAGTGTGAGGTGAACTGGGCGTCTTACTAATTGTTTGCTACGCGTAGTAGCTGTGGTTCAGTGAGGAGCCGAGGTTGTGGAAGAAGGGTGTTGAGCAATGGCGAGCGGAGTCGCATAAAGACTACATTTGGTGGGCTTTAGCGCCAATATTTAGGGAAGGGTCGAAAAGAAGGTGTTGAAATAGAGGGTGGGCCGAGGCGAAATTTGCCTGTAGTTAAGGAAGGCCAGAAAGGGGTCGAAATGTGTCGAATAGGGGTTAGATGGAGTCGGAAAGGTTGTATGGATTCTAAGGTGATCGAGTGAAGTCGCGTGTGTGTGAACGGAGTTAGAAGACGTTGAAAAGGAGTCGAGCGTGGGTGATTTGAAGTCGAAGGCCGTCGCAGGGAATCGTGTGATGAGGGGCCGGAGTCACGAAAGCAAGGTGTCGCGCAGGGGCGGGCAGTGTCGCATAAACTGCGTTTGGCGGGCATGTGCGCCAATCTTTGAAGACGCGGCGGAAAAGGTTTAAAGCGGGCGTCATGTGGAGTGTGAGATGAAGGGGTTGAAAAATGTCGAGTGAAGTCGTGTGGGGTCGCGTAGGTGAGTGTTGTCGAAGAGAGTATACCAAGAACGGAGTTGAAAAGGGTTGACTGGAGTCAAAAAAAAATCGAAAAACATTGAAGAGAAGGAGTCGAGTGTAGTTGAGAAGTCGAGAGAAATAGTAAGCGAAGTCGTAGGGGTTGTGCGCTGTTTAATACCCTGAAGGGGCTTACAATATTTATTATTTTTTAACAATGTTTATTTATTTATGTTAAACTTAATATAGGGACAATATAATAATGTTCCTGCAAGAGTATGTATTTTTTTATTTGTATACAAAATAACGGATCATTCAGTGTAGATAAAATGTATATATGAAAACAAATTCATAAAGCTGTTTTTTTATATTACAATTATGATTATTTGAACTACAGTACAAAACAAAAAGCAAGAAAATAATATATAATTTAAAAATGGGAGGAACAAAAATATATATTTAATTGGAATATCTACAGACTTTCACCACAACTCCTTTAAGTCTTGCTTTAATTATTTAACTATTTAAATTAGATAATTTTTACACCATCCTAGATCAGATTCAACTTTTAATGCGGCTTATTAGTATTTTTTTTGCTTTAATAGTTTTAAAAGTTTGGAATTATAAAAAAGGATTATTTTAATTTGTTTATGAGCTGCTACCAGCTATTAATAACATTTTTTCTAGTTTTCCTTAATTGTTTACTTGGACTACTTTTAGTCTCCTCGAAATATTCGACCGGGTCTAAGGTAATTCTTAGAATTTTGTAAGATGCAGTTGTGTTTATCTATTTTTTGTTTTTTTGGTGACTATTAATACGTTTTAGTAGAATTTACTACAATTCATCTTTGCTCGGTGTGTTCGTGTCGTATTTATTTATTCTTATCCCGAAATAAACTTTCTTCTTTTTGTTATGTAAATTTAATAACGTTACAAGGATCATCTACTTACTATTTTCGTTATTGTTTTATTTAACACTTTTATATATGCACCAGTTAGATTTGTTATTTAACCGTTTACTAAAATTTCAAAACGGAACAAAAGCAAAAAATAAAGCAAAAGGAGGATACCTGTTGTGTCGTCTGGTGATGTTGTGTCTTCGTCAATCAGACAGTTCCTGGTCCGATGATGTTGGTATGCCAGGTGCTGTTGTTGGGCTGGCGTTGGGGCGATGTTTTTGCCCATTGATGTTTTCCGGCAATTCCTCACTGAGTGTTACTCTTGTCACTAGATCGGTCTTCTATTGTCTTTAATTAATTTTGGTACTCGACAGAAGGTTGTGTGTTCAAATCACGTCGGGGTCACCAATGTGGGGAAGAAGTATTGTGCCTGACACGGACACTTGGTTCCCTTCTTCCTCCAGCATTCACTCCACTGTTCACTCGGTTCCGCCCAAACTCTTGATGATTCACCAGCAGCAGGAAAGGAAACACCAGCGTCGATCAATTGTCACTGATCACACCATCACACAAGTAAAAATATAAAGTCAGGATCTCTTTGTTTTAGCCTTATTTATTTTACGTTACGTTTATAACTTCATAAGAAATGGTTTAAAACTATCGCCCGCACGACTACGGGCGGGAGTGGCATGACCGTACTGGCCTGCGGATGGTAAAGGAACCCTCGAGAATAGAACTCCGACTTCTCTTCTATCCTCAATTAAGGGTGCCATATGGAGGGGAAAGAGAAATGTTCTCTTAAGGGTGTGGCCACTAAGAAAATGCGATCTTTTTGGTACAGTGGTGTGTGTGCGCGATCGAACAGATTCAATGTTGTTCCACGTGTTCGAAAGCAGTGGAACAACGAGAAAGGCAGTCAGCGAGAACAAAGGAAAAGGCGACCAAATGGTTTGCTCCGTAACGAGGGTCATGTTTTTGCAACGTCGCTATGACGGACGTTGGAAAAACGTGTTAATGGGATACGATACTTTATACCATGGAAATTGTATATCGTATCTTGGGTTAATTGCCGATACGCATCCCTTGTTTGCATTTAGGTATTCCAAGTAATTAGTGGTGGCGACGAAAGAAATGCATCATAGTTTGTCGCTAGTGTTGCAGCTGTAAAAACAAGCTGACGACATAGTATTTTAACTCAGACAAAGGGTATCGAATGTTTGGTATTTATGGTGCATATGCACATTAAGGGTCAATTTTAGGAATTTCTAAAAAGGTCAAGAAGAATTCTTACAGAAAATTGAATGCAAAGGGATGCATGAAAAAGTAAGTTTTCTTTATAGGGTGAAAATGCATTGGTGAAATTATATGGGAAGATGGATGTTATGGGGGTTTTTAAGGAAAGCGTACCGTGGGGTTTGGTGGGACCGCCACAGGTACGTAGCGTCTCACTGAATAACTGAAAATCTCTCGTGGGATGTCCCAAGAGATAACCATTTTTAGTAATTTTAAAATTCAGCAGTAAAATACCTCGGGTTTATATCCTTTAGCGCGGATCATTAATCGCGGATACGAAGACCTTGCGCGGAGAAACATCTCGGCGTAATTCGCTCCAAGAAAATACGACCGTAAACACCGAAGATAGTTCATTACATCCCGAGTGCAGCTCGTGTACCTACCATTGCGTCACACTCCCGAAGTTTTTAGAGTGGCTAACTAAGCCGACTTCCGGGATACCTCCCAAGTTCCATCCACATTCCTGTACTTCTTTAAAGAGAAGTTACATAAGTGTTCCTAATTTTTATGTTGCACAAAATTATCAATTAACATACAGTGCACAAAGTTAAACGGAAAATCATTTGTAGGATTATATGTTTTCTAGCAGATAAGTTATACGGAGTTACTAATTTTTATGTTACACCAAATTATCAATTAACATACAGTGTACAAAGTTAATCAGAAGATTCTAAAAGTCTATGTAACCTAGAATAAGTTTCACCAATAAAGACAATCGCCGCAGTAACCCGAAGTGGGGACGTCTTAGTGAACCTGTGTCGACACGGCACTTACTAGAGACAATCAAAAACCTCCCCCATAGTTGCAATGGTTATGGGTGCCGACCAGAGGAGCAAAATATGTTTAAGGGAATACAGCGATGTGCTTGATGCTGTGGCAAGATGATGATCTTGCCATGGGGTGGTTTACAGGTAAATGACGTGATTGAAGGGTAGCTTAACGCTGCCTGACTGCGGGTAAGTCAATAACCTTTATTGGATGAGCGATGGGGAGTTGAATTAAGGAAAATGGGTGGCTCTTGGGATATATTAAAAGAACCGCCACCGTATCATGCCTATCTCTTTTCTATAGATATTATCACGGTCGTTGCTCAAATGAACATGCTGAATGTGTTCCGCCCCTTCAGATGTTTTCCCGCGATACCCGTAAACCTGTGAATGCGCATCAGTTAACGTTGACACTGAACTTTAGACGCAGAAATAAACATAGAGAGTCATTCTTTAGCCGAGCAACACGAATGTGGAATTTTCTACCTGTCCATGTGTTTCCTCGTCGTTGTGATGTCCAGACATTTAAGAACATACATCGATACCTCTCTTCCTTATCCGCTTCCTCTCCATCCGCTCGCACTGTGTTCTGAGATTTAAGGGTACTTCAAATCCACAATTGTGTGCGCGTTAGTGTAAAAAAAGGAACTATATACAATTATGGTGATTCGGTTAACGATAATAATAAATACTCTTGAATTTGTGAAATTGTACTGGAGCTATTTTTTTATTCAAAGAATAAATTGTTTTTACATAGGCATTTAAAGACAATGATTGTTTGATATCATCCGTGTTTTTCCTCTAACATTGGGGACTTTTATAAGAAATTATCAGACGAAAGAAATGTGCTGCCATTGCGTTCGATTCTCTTTAAAAAAAAAAAAAAAAAAAACGTATGTGCTTTTCGAATAAGATTTGAATACGATTAAATTGGGAAGCCCCCTAGCGAGTTATATTTAACAGTTCTTCAGACTTCATAAGAGATAATTTCATAGTAACACCATCGCACAGTCATAAACTTTTATTAATAGTTATTTGTGTTACTAATTAGTTTTCATTTTATTGTACGCCCAAGGGTGCAGTTGTTTCGCTTTTAAGTGTATTTCTGCAGTCTTTTAGTCATATCAGCGACACCATTGGAATTCTGCAAGTCTATGCCTCGTCTGAATCATACCAATTCACAGTTCCTAAGCTAATTGAATCTTTCATAACATTGATTTATGCGATGGTAAAAGATAACTGCAGATACTCCCAAGCCGCCTTCAACTTCCATTAGAAAAAAGTGTAATTTTTATTTTCGCCACTGGCACAGAGGGCAACTATAAATAGGAGACGTAGGCTGCTAACATCAGATGAGTGATATCTGCGGATTCCGAACTGTGGGCGACAGTAAGCCATAACCACAACCCACAATACGAGATTGTACATCGTACAGTTGGTGTCTTCCAATACGTCTGTGCAGCTAGGCGAATTAATATTCGAATTAAATGCGCAATGTAGGACATTAATTACCCAGTAACAACTGTGATGCAGTTTTAAGTTTGCCACTGTTTGTTTCTCATGTCTGCAGTCCCACGATACAAGTCGGAACTTGGCCTGATGGTCTTGGACGTCTCGCCAGAATGGGTATGACAAATCTATGAATTAATTGCAAGGTACTTTTGAGGTGTATTTCTAGGCATAGATACATAGACGTACGGCGATCGCATGTGGGTTGAGGTGTTCAATCATAAATGTGATTGTTCCCAGACTCATGGGGGCTATATGGGACTAGCCGAAAAAGCCGCTAGCAAATCACAATCTACAGGAATTGTTTCGCAAGGAACATTTTTATAGGCCTACAGCACAGGCTCTAATGTCTTGTTTGCACGAACGTGTAAATCAATGGGCAAATAGAAGACATTGTCTGGGTGCGGTCTTGGAACTTGTTACCATCGAAAGCCCCAATAAACTAATCCATTTCAATCATAGCGACGAGTCTTTTCAATGTAGAATTCATGACTGCCGTGTTGATGGTTTGGCATTTCGGCGTGCGACTAAGGAATGAAGGGCACTTGTTAAGTAAATTAAAAAAGGGGGTTCCTTGGGTAGACAACATCAATTTCTCCGTCGTCACAGATGGATTTGATATATTTAGGGAAGGACGTTATCCGTTAAGGTGGCGAAACAATGTTCTGAAGAGAAGCCTGCTAACAACATTTGCAGATTTATTGGGGCTCTAGGGATATTTTGATACCCTTGAAGTCGCTCTTACACTTAGTCATTTAGGTCACGATGTCTGGAGAAAAAAAACGAATAACTGTTTTACTGTTGTAAGTTATTGAAAGAAGTACTTTGATGTAGTTCATATAATGGAGTTCGATTTTTTGGGGTATTCGACGCTTAAGAAAACTGGCAATGAATAAAAATAAAAGTGGAATGATATTTTGAAACTACTTTAATTGTTAGAGTCTTCAGGTATTTTGTCAGTTACAAGTTCCACTCCCGTTAATCGTGATATTTTTTTTTTTTTTTTTTTTTTTTTTTTTATTAGACTTCTCTCGGGAGAGGCGAACCTATCGCACCGAGTGGGCGCCCCGAGATGCCATCAAATAACTGTTGCAGTTCTTTTTGAACAGTTGCAGGTTGTAGCGTTCCGGGAACACTCGCGTGGGAAGGGAGTTCCACAGCTTCCCCGCTCTGTAGCGGAACGAGTTCTGATGTAGGGATGTTCGCGCCGTCGGGAGATGAACCACAAACGGGTGCGATCCGTCGGATTGTCTTGTGGAGCGCATATAAGCCGAATTGCGCGGAACAATACCACGAATCTCCGAAGAACAGCACCCGTGATAATATCTGTAAAACAGACAGAGGTCGGCTACGCGCCTTCGATGTGATAGCGACTGTAGTCCCGACGTCAGCGCTGAGTCCCCGATCAGGCGGATCGCTCGTCTCTGTATGCTCTCAAGTAGGTCGAGGGTATGTTTAGGAGCCGAGCTCCAAACATGAGAGCAATATTCGAGCGCGGGTCTAATTTGGGATTTATATAGGAGGAGAAGTTGGGCCGGGGTAAAGTATTTCTTGGCTCTAAAAAGATAACTCAGTTTTCCTGAGGCTGACCTGGCGATGTTCGACACGTGTTTATGCCATGATACATTCCCACAGACCGTGACGCCGAGCAATTTCAAACTTTCCCCAGCCTCGAGGGCCCGGCCATTCATCATCAGCTGTGGAACCGATGATCCAGTTTTCTTTGTGAATGTTGTATACCGAGTCTTCGTTGCATTGAAGTCGACAAGATTGGCCTTTCCCCACTGCAGGACTTTATCCAGATCCCGATTCAGAGAATCAATCTGTCTACATCTCAGCTGGTGTGACGCAGATGCACCAATCGGCCGATCACTCGAAAAGGAGGAAACAAGCGTACTATCATCCGCAAAACTGAACACTTTGTTATCCGTTGTCTCCAACAAATCATTTATGTGAAGCAAGAACAAGGTTGGAGCCAAATAATTGGAACCCAACATTTGGTGTATTAGACTCGTGTAACCACTTACTGCTTAAGCACTTAAGCTCAGTGCATAAGCATAGGAGATGAATAAAATGCATATGATGAGTATTAGAGAACGGGTCTAACTTGGGGTTTGTAGAGGAGGAGAAGTTGTACCTATCTTAGTTTTTTTTTTTTATAGACGGATTTTGAAACATTCGACAGATGTTCATGGGGCGTCACACTCTCGTAGACTATGAGCAAATTTTTGCTTGATGATGTGGCCATTCATCATAAGCTGCGGCAATAATGATTCGCCTTTTATTATAAGCGTCGAAACATAAGTCTACTCTGTGTTGAAAACAACGAAATTCACCTTTCCCCTTTGGAAGATTATGTGCAGAACTAATCACATTTAAGCTAGTACGTTCATTCTTTAACTGGGCGGTAGTTTGAAAATGAAGAAATCAGTGTAATCGTGACACATCGTCCAATAAGTTCAGAGACACTACTAAAACAAATTTTTTTTGGTAAAATTCATCTGTATTCATCAACATAATCTCCTTCGACTGCGATGCAATCAATTCAACGCTTTTCTAACTTTTCTATACCGTATGTGTAGAATGATTTAGTTTTAACATCATTAACGCCAAAACTCCTGCCCAGGAGTGTTTTTATTGAGGTCTGCAAACAGCCAGTAATAACTGGGGACCAGATCTGGAGAATGGGGAAGGAATTCGAAGCCCAATTACTATACTTTGGTCATCGTTTTCAATGATATTGCATTGGCTTGGTGAAAAATTTGTGGCGTTTCTAGCAGATACCCACGACCAATAGTGAAGAATAGCACATTCATTAAAACCGTATACCATAGCAATAATATAGCATTTCCACATCAGTCGTATGTACTTGAGTTTAGAAATCGAATTCATACACGCGGTAGTGGCCTGATGCGTTGTGCTTTAGTTCTATCTTTTAGTGATTCTAACCATGGTAGCGTCGGTTCGAATCACACGCTCTTCACTATCGTCGCAAACGCTATAACTGGTGACCCCGACGTGATCTGTACGACATAACACAAACTCCCAACTCACACAAAACTTTACTACTACAATCACACGACTTCTACGCAGAGCACCGGCTCACTCGCCTTCTCTGGCTTTCTCTCGATCGCTCTCTCGCTCGCTCTTCGTCCAGTCGTTCGCATTTCAAAGTTGATCGCAACGAAAGTTACTGGGAAGGGAGTGAAGTGGCGTTTCTAGCAGATACACATGATCAGTAGTGAAGAACAACACCACCAAAAGCACATCCATTAAAGCCGTATACCAAGCAATAATATAACATTTGCACAACAGTCGAATGTACTTGAGTTTAGAAATCGAATTCGGACACGCGGTAGTGGCCTGATGCGTGAGCTTCGGTTCTATCTTTTAGTGATTCTAACCGTGGTAGTGTCGGTTCGAATCACACGCTCTTCACTATCGTCGCAAACGCTATAAATTCTTCTTTTTCATTTGTGGCCATTTTTTAGCGATTTTGTCCTACCAATAATAATTTGACGCACCAATAATGCCATTCGCTGTTGAAGGGTTTTCCCTTTTCACGGTAGGCTTTTTTCTTTTAACTTGCTTTCCAGGCTTTCTTGCCTCTTTTTCGTACTCTTGAAGTGTCGCTTATCTCGATGTTTACATACTCGCCATAAATGGACACCTGTTCTTCTCGTGGTATGGGCCATCAGCCCGATCAGGGCATGATGGCTCTCATAAAGAGATTAAAGGAGGCCCTCGAGCCTCTCAAGGCTGAGAACGCTGTCCTGAAAAATAGATTATTATCAGCGGTCGAGGTCCACGCACCTGTGTCTAAGAAAAAACAGCAACCCGGGGTCTTTGCACGAGACCTCAATTAAAAAAAATACCGTCAACTTCACGGACGTCAAAAAATGCTCTCCCCCACAACGGTTGGTGAAAATCAGGCCGGAAAAATACAGCAAGGTGGAGATATGAGAGCTTCACCTTGCGCCAGGGACTGATATAGATTCCATAATACGGACGAAGTCTAGGTTGCATCCATGTCACCGTCCCGTATTCCCGAACTTCTCCATGATTCGAAGAGATCGAACTGGCGGTCTCACCATCAACGGAGGTGGCACTTGTATACTGGTTAATAGCGGACTTCATCATCATCATCGGCACTACAACCGGGAACCGGTCTTGGCCTTATTTAGCAAGTCCTGAGGCTTGTTAAATTTTTCATAATGATTTGTTTTTTTCCGGCAAGGTCGTTAGTCTTGCGCCAGAGGCTCCCCGACGGGGAACCGAACCCCGGTCTCCCGCGTAACAGGCGGGTATACTAACCACTATACTATCGAGGAGCCCCAATAGCGGACTTCGCCATGAAGCTATTGACCTCCCACACTTTGAGTCCATAGAGGTGTCTGGGGTTGAACTGCATCTGGCTAATAATGGTAGAGTGAATATATACTCCGTATACCACTCGCATAAAACCAATACTGGCCCCATTAATCCCGAAGTTATCGGCACACTAATAAGGTCCTCGGGGCATACACCTTTCATCATAGGCGGCGATTTTAACTCCAGACATCCCCACTGGAACTCCAGGCATCCCCACTTGCCCAAACGGCACTAAACTGTACCAATACACCGAAAACACTTATGGCATTAACTTCGAAATAGTCGCACCTACGGTTGGTACGCGAGGTGACTCAATCCTGGACAAATTTTTTGTTTCCATAGACTTACTTCCCCAAATCACTCCTCCTCAAGTTTCAGCGCGTGTATCTGACCAGAACGCTATGGCCACATTCATCCGCGTCTATCGAGCATCCCGGGCTCATATCAGATACATACCCGATTATGGGCGGACAAATTGGGACAACTTCAATATTACATTGGGCGATAAACTCCACCTACTTTCTCTTCCCACTGACAGGAAACTAACGACGGTTGCGATAAACAACGCTGCAAAACGACCTCACGAGATTCTAGTTGAAACTTCGGAGACTCATGTCCCGAAGTCCAAACTTGAAAAGACTTATCAGATTCCCCTTGGCGACATCACTCTTCGTCTCATCTGGGGGCGTAAAAAGCTCTGCAGAATGAGATATCGTCACCGCCTTACGCAAAGGGAGCCATTATTGCGATCCATTATTCACAATATTGGTACACTGATAAACCAGAGAATGCAAAACAATTGTACCCGACAATTGGAAGACAAACTGAAGGCTGTTCAGATGGACCAAAACGTTTATAAAAATGTTAAAAAGATATGTGGCACTTCTCGTATCACTGGGCCAATCATACACAATGGTGTTGTTGGTAATAACGACACCAATAAAGCAAATATCTTCGGAAAGACCTTTGAAAATAATCACAGGATTACTCTTCAGGATGGCGACCCGGATACTAATGCGATCATTAGATCAGAGGTCCACAGTTGTCTTTAACCCAACTAACATTGCATACTTTGATGACACACGTGATAACGGTCACGGTTTCGTCGCACCAAATACCCTACAGAACCTGGTTAAATCTCGAAACCCTAAGAAGTCACCCGGTATCGACAACATGTCATACCACTCGTTGCGAAGACTTTCTGCCTTATTCTTTATAAAGCTCTCCATACTGTTCAAACATGCTTACAACATGGGGCACTTTCCCCAAACTTGGAAGCACGCTATTATTTGTCCAATTGCTAAAGTTGGGAAACCAACGTATCACTCCTCAAGCTTCCGCCCTATCTCGCTTCTCACTTGCATCAGCAAAATATTTGAAAAATCCATATACGAGAAGCTAAATAACTTTATCAGTGCCAGGAACCTAATACCTGATTTCCAATTTGGATTTAGAAAAGCGCACAGCACTGTAGTGCTCCAAGAAGCCCTACCATTTTTCTCCCACATTATATTTTTCTCCCACCTATAACAAAATCCATTTCATGTCCCCAACATAACATTGAATTCAATGTCAAACCAAGTCGAACTAAACAACCGTCAAATTCTCATATATTGAATTCAAATTCATTTATTCAATCTAATTCATTTGTTCGATTCTATTTCCTAAAATCAAACAGCATAATGCATTATTTTCCCATGTATGCTAAAAACAATTGGCACCTAGAAAACCTACAAGATCCAAAACCTAAAAGTGCACAAAGGCATATCTATTCGATACGCCGGCACACAATTCTTGCAATCATAAAACATCCAAACGCATACCAGATGTTTTATGATTTGCTAATAGACACGGATTCCCAGATCCTAAACTAACAACCAATTTCCACGGATCTTGTGGCCAGATGGCTAACATAAACAAACACCCCAAGAAAGGATGAAACGATAAGTGGCGATGCGTCTTGACCTACGAAAGAACATAAAGATATTTGAAAATTAGAATTTTGAAGTGAGAAGGTGAACAGTTGGAAAAGTGACTTGACTGGAGTCGAGCAGGAGAGTTAGTAAGTAACGTACGGAAGGAGAAGAGCTCCTCAAAAGTTGTTTGTACATCCATTGAATCCGAAAATTAAATGTCCTTTTTGCCAAAGCAACAATTGTGTTTAAATTTGAAATGTCTGTTCCAATCGACTTTTAGCAAACATTGTTTTTCTCGCGTGTGTAAGGACATTTACGTCGCTAGTGGCTCAATATAATCGTGCGGTAACACCTTCCGTATTTTGTTCGGAAAAACAAATATACACGAGTTCGACACATCCATGAAGGACAACCGCGGTAGCCCACTCTTCCCGGGGAACCGGAAGCACGGTGGTGCACCAAAAAGTATTATAGCACCACTATGGCTCTCAACATATTTCAAAACCACGTCTGCGTGCGGCTCTTTAATAAGGAACCCACCATTGCGGTGAGCCTGGACATTGAAAAGGCTTTTGACACGACGTGGATCGAAGGTCTCGTTTTTAAGTTATTGAATACTTGCGTCAGTAGAACGTTATGTAGTATCATCTACCAGTTCGTTCTAAGCAGAACCTTCCAAGTTCGAGTGAATGGAAAGCTTTCCCGAACTTTTCACGCCGCTGCAGGCGTACTACAGGGCTCAATTCTAGGCCCCATCTTATTCAATATTTACACCTCCGATATTCCTCGCCCTGTGGACGGGAGAGTAAACCAGATATGCTATGCGGATGACGTGTAGTGTACACGTCATCCAAAAGCCCTAAACTCACAACAAACCGACTCAACCGTCACTTGGACGAATTGTATCAATATTACAGTCGATGGAAAATTCGACTCAATCCATCTAAAGCAGTAGCTAAAATTCTGAGTAGTAAACACTTCCAACCATAGAATATTCGAAAAAAAAAATGGGAGATGCTATTTATTAGATTAGACCACAGGACATGATGAAATATCTTGGGGTCATTTATACCCCAAAAATGAATTTCATCAAACATGTGACCCACATTCTCCAAAGGGGCCTCGGTCGGTCTAAGCAAGTGCACAACATCATCAAGTGGAGCAGCAAAGTTGACACCAAAGTTAAGCTTCTCTGCTATAAGCAGCTAATCCGATCTGGAATATCGTACGCCTTTCCCATATGGTCCTGTATATGTTCGGCTCAAATGGAAAGACTTCGGGTTTTCGAAAGGAAACTCCTCAGAAGTTGCACCAATTACTCTAGAAGGCCTGACGGTGGCCATTACCCCAACTATCTACGAGTACTTGCTACAATTAGCATACAAGTACCTCGAAAGCATTCAGAACAGGGAGAACCTACTTGTGCGGGAGTCTTCTCTCTCTCGATCTCTTCGGATCAGACCACCACAGTTTCTTCTTCAGAACTGAACATCCCCCTCCATAATAGAGGATTCCTGGATCCATCCCATAGGGTTGTGGTGGTTCCGCCAAACCCCACGGTTCACTTACCTAAAAAAGACTCCATAACTCCCATCCTATCACATAATTTCGCTAATGCAATTGCATTGACGCCTTAAATACTTTACGCATCTAGGATTATCTAAGGTGTAATCTAAAAAGCTTCAGTAAAAGAAAAAAACAAGGTAATTTTTGCATTCCGTTCGCATACAAATTCCTGTAAGAGTTCTTTCTTACCTTACAATAAATTCACTGTAATAAAATTCATCGGTTCACATATCATACGACCGCATATCAGGGAATCTTATCCTTGAGTTGGCTAATCCCAGCCTCAATATGTGTACATAAAAACTATCTATGCACACATCGGCTGTCGACCCTTATAGCCAGCGATAAATAGTCCAACACCAGCTGCATGTAATTAGCACCATCCACGTTGGCTATTTCCCTAACTCACACCATGAGTAAACAAAAGACCGCAGTTCTTCATCAGGCATTCTGGCGATACGCAAATAATTCAATCTTCGTAGTATAAATGCACCTACCATCTAATGTTTACTCAGTTGAACTCTCAGGCCATAAATTCCTTTTATCCTACTTAGTTCTGGATTTGTTTCCCTGTAACCTCCCACATAAACAAAGAACTACACGATCCCTTTTTCCTTTCTTTGTTTCAGGTTCATTCCCATGGCCTTGTGTATGAAAAAAAAACATTAGCATCCCACGAAATTCGACTTGTTTGTTTCAACGAACACACATCTCCTGGATGCACATTATGCCCCTTCTTGGTGTTTCAGATTCGTTGTCATGGTGTGTTTCATGAAAGAACCCATGTACACACATACATGCGTACTACCAACGATCTTCACCCCAAACGATTGAATATCGTTGAGTCGCAATTTAATCTTTCAACCGGTCGGCTCGCTCGCCATTCACCGTACCGAGGCCGGCTCTAGGATCCGTAATTCATCCGCCAGTGCGAACGCACTTCATCATCGGAGTTCTTTCAACCCCCGTAGCATGCGCTTGGGGGTGAGCACATCCCCGGAGTCAAGATTCGCGAGTCTAAGTGAAAGTCGAAGTGTGTGCTGCTTATTTTTTACCCTTATCGTGTGTGCTTCGATTCCGGTGCTGTAATCGGACGCGATTGCAGTTCTAGTGAGTTTTTTGTTTTGGTTTGGACACTTAATGTACACTAAACGCATGCTTTACCCACATCAGCTTAAATAAAGATGGCGAAGGCCGAAAGTGAACCTTAATTCGACAATAAAAAAGGAATAAACTAAATTCGTGTGTTTTATTTCCCCGGTGTTTGACGCTTCCGCTTGGTGAACATTTTCTGTGCTGTGGAATTCACTATGCTGTGTTAGGAAACCCCTTGTTGGTGAACAGATTTCTTTCAGTGGTCGACGGATACTTTTGTGAGGACGAGGTAGAACTCTCGCCCATGCTGGCGTCGCGATCTCGTACCACACAGGGTCTACTGTTAACAAACCACACACACACGGACGCACAGTACAAGACGGCACAAACATACACACACCAACCAAAGCGCAGATCAGAGTACGCCAAAGACGTGAAGTACGTTCACTACCACACTTAAGACCTACCGGTCTTGTATGATTTCTTTCCCACCATCCCTCCATACAAGTAGTTAGAGAACACCTGAACTAACACTGTCCACACTATCCTTGGATACCCCCTCTTTTCTTTTTTTTCAGATATCTCGAGACCGAGCCCAACATCCTCAGGGATGTCCGTGATTCTGGTTATCGCAAGATTACCAGAAGCCAGAGACAAGATGAAGGACACATCTGTCCCTGTCTCGCTAAAATCGGCGTCTGGCCACCCATTTTTTGTTTTTAAATCCGGAGATCAGTTTCAATTGGCGTCCGATGTGCGAGGACGCCAATAAATCAATTAAATAAAAATAACGTAGTGATCAGTCTCGGTTGGCGTCTGTTATAGTTTATTTAACAATTTGATCATATATGTAATATATTTAGTATGTAATATAGTTGATCATTTTAATTGGTATGTGAAAGGTTAATTGGGACTTACTTGGTTGACCGGATGCGATCTCTTCCAGTTGCTGGAAGTGTTGGCTGCTGTCAAGTTGCAGGGGGCGTAGAGAGTTGTCCTACCCTGGTCAGCTTCAGTCCGTTGGGGATTGTTGTTGTTATTCCGTAGCTGTTGGAAGCGGTCCCTTGTCAATTATTTCCTTTTGATTTGTTCGCCTTTGTTTGACTGAGATTTCCTTTTTGTTTTTTTCTTATTATTCTTTCGACATCTGTTCTCCTCGAAGTTTAACGTCGAATCTCAATTGTATTTTCATTTGCCGTTGACGTTTATTTATTTATCCTGCGCCAACGCCGTTTTATTATTATTTTTCTACCAAGTAGAATTTGCACAAAGTAGTTTATGCAAATTATCTACTTGGCGATTTGTTTTCCTTTTAGAGGTAGAGAGGGGAACTTACGAAAGGAGATTAGTGGATGTTAGGGGGGACCTGGACGCGAGGTAGGTCTATGGGTTTTTATTGCCTTGGTATGTGCCGGCCCGACACAGGTTCACCAAGATGTCCCAAACTCCGTAACCGTCCGTCGACTTGTGTTTTAGCTTGTTCACTGATGTCCTGTCGATCAGGAAAAGAAAAACATCGGTATTTTTTTTTATCCTTAATCGAAACTTATTTTATTGTAGAGCATTGGTATTTTTTATCCTTACTCAAAACTTATTTCATTGTAGAACATTGGTATTTTTTTTCCTTAATCAAAACTTATTTTATTCGACACAGAGGTAGGTATTCTCTGTATAGGTGCTGTATTTTAATTTAAAACGATTGACACTAAAAAGGTTCAAAATCCAATCGTGGATGTGGCACTGAATTAACAAATTTAATTTACTTTGAAACAGCGGTATGTCTTCTCTGTGTAGGCGCCGTAACTTTAATTCAAAACTATTGAGACTAAAAAGGTTCAAAATCCAATCGTGGATGTGGCACTGAATTAACAAATTTAATTTACTTTGAAACAGAGGTATGTCTTCTCTGTGTAGGTGGCGTAACTTTAATTCAAAACTATTGACACTAAAAAGGTTCAACATCCAATCGTGGATGTGGCACTGAAATAACAAATTTAATTTACTTTGAAACAGGGGTATGCCGTCTCTTAACACCGTGATATTCACTCGCAGACTGCTGGTTTTACATGAATGCACTACTTGCCCTCATGGAATCTGAAATACGATTGACTAAGTTCATCGAAGTGACAGAATACCACGTACTCAATCATCGCTTCGATGACCATATTTGGTCATTTTCCTTTTCGAATTTGTCCTACCAAAGAAGGGTTGAAACACACACACGATGATCCTTTTTGCTGCTCATCGCGTGTGTCGCCCAGCATGCGAACCATAGACTTAGAATCAAATAAAAATAAACACATTCGCAGCTGGGGCGAGTCGTTATGAAAAGGGTTAAATGTGCTTACACGATCAGCGACTACGAGTAGCATGATTGCTGATCGTGCGCATGTTGTTGTTGGCGTCAACAGAGGTCGAACCGTCGTGTGTGTATTTACACTGACGAGTTCTCGATCCCTTTTTGCGGCCAGGTGCGAGTTTCCATTTAAAGAACCCGAACGCCTGGGTTGACCGCCGTATGCCACGATGTATTTATCGCTCGTGTGTCCAACCGATGTGGGCATGCATAAAAGAACCAAAAGTAAGAAATATCTCTTGTGGCGTTGTAGCCGACTTATTTAGGAGACATTTCGTTGGTAGGAACTAATGTAATGTTGGTTGCAGTTTTACCTCAGCGCGGTTAAGCATTTCAGCGGTGGTTGGTCGTTATGAGCAGGTAAGTCATGGTTTTCAGGTTTCTATATGCCCCTAGGTGGGAGTTTTAAATGGGGTAATGGGAAGATGATAGGTGGCGTTCAAGGGAACCGCCACAGGTCCGTAACACGTCCAATGGTTGTGGACGCCAATAAACTAAATTTATATTAATAAATTTAAATTTAAACACAATATTTGCTTTTTAATTCAGCCTGGCCGAATCCCAGGCCATTATTTAACAATCGGTCGTCATCCTTCCCTCAGATCTGAGGAAGCACGGTGGTGGCCGCAACGAGCCTTTTCAGGAGCGGCCTTGAGAGATCCCTCGTCCTTTTAAGGACAAGGAGACACGCTCCCTGAGTGAAAGGCTACAACACTGTCACATGCTACACTCTATTTTTCAGAACCAATTTTTTCTAATTTTAAAATTAACATAGGCCAACAGCATATTTTATTATATCTTTAGGTTCAGTGAAGCTAACGACGATTGGTGGTACCCTCACCTTCTTTGTGGTTTGCTCCTGCTGCTGATGTGATCACCGCTTCTGTCGTGACAGCTGCTGTTGGTGTTTATTTTTGCTGGGCTTTGTTGGTGCTTCTGGTTGCTGGTTTTTCTTCTTTTTTCCTACTCACTGGTTTCATTTTTGGGTGGTTTTTGGTTTTTTCGTTTTTTCATCGTGAAGATGTATCTGTCGATTTTTCTGTTTTATTTGTCTTTTGTGTCAATTCTCCGTATTTATTTCCTATCCCGGAGTAGTGAACATTCATTATTCTCTGCGATGTCAACTTCACACGCATCAATTTCCTTCTCTGATTAATTGTCGGTTAGACCTCATTTTGCTGAACGAGTTTTCACATGGCACACGTTTGTTTCCGCCATTCTACTATTATTATTTTTTTAAAGTTTTTAATTGTTTCGCGGGTGATTCTGGAAAGTGTACATCTGTGCTCGCACACATGTCCGCACAAGCACTTATTATATTTCTTTATTGTATATAATCATCACTGAACTCACTGTAACACGTGTGCACTGGAACACACACTAGTTCACTTGTGCGTGGATGGAACTTCCGCACTTTGCTGTTATTGCACCGTGAGGAAGATACACGAACTATACGTTTAATTTTTTTTTTTGTTGACGAGCAACGATCGATGTGGTTCGTTCAACGACTTTTCAGGCACTCTTATTAAAAACTATAATACACAAATAGTTATTCACACATACAATTATGTTCTGTTATATGCAGAAAGAGTTGAGGAATGTAATCCGCAAAAGTAAATATTACGCGTTCCACTCCTTAAGGGATGAATTAAATAACAACCCATGGGGCACTGCAAATGTTAAAAAGTAAAACTGACATGAAAAGAATCGCTGCTGTCCTTTTCCCAGAGTGCGATGAGGTGTTGGGAGTGCAAGAGGAGTGGAGTATCACTGAAGGAGAGATACCTCCCGTGACCACCGAAGAGGTGCTCTTGGCTGCAGGCGTAGTCAAAAAAAAAAAAAAAAAAACAAGGCCACGGGACTGGATGGTATTGTGGGGGTAGTTGCTTATACGCCTTCACGGGTGTGGGTAAGTAACACACCCACAAAACGTCGCGAGAGAAATCGTTCATCAAGAAATCAGAAAATAAATAAAACGCACCGTTCTGTTCGGAGATGATTTTTTTTTTATTATTTTTAATAACACTCTCGTTCCTTGATTTGAAGACGATAAACAAAACTTAAACTGACTGAGTTTATTGTTCACAATTTACTTAATTTGTATTGGCACAAGTTGCTACAAAATTGTTCGTTGTACATTAACTTGAAAAGATCTATCATCACTTCTAACTCAACTCACAACTAGAATAATCTGACAAGCAAAAATATCTACGATGAACTTATAGCGTTTGAAATGATAGTGAAGAACGTGTGATTCGAACTGACGCTATGACAGTTAGAATCACCAAAAATTGAACCTAAGCGTAACACATCAGGCTACTGGCCGATTTTAGAATTCGATTTTTAAACTCAAGTATATTCCACTGATGTGAATTGTTTTTGTTATCGCTATGGTATACGGCTCTGATGCATTTTGTTATTCGATTTTCGTTCGGTGTTCTTCACTATTTTGCTTGTGAATTGTGTGTGTATCTGTTAGAGACGCCACAAACTTACACACGTTGCACAACTATGGCCATCAAAATGACGCGACTAAAATCTGACTCCACAAGCTGGGCGACGTTGGCCCAGTCTCTGGTGATTGGGATGAGTTTCCACGCTTGTCATCGCAGGGGAAAACACTCTTTCCCGATAGGGTGAATGTCTTTTCCTCTGCAAGAAAGACTCACGAAACACTCGCTGGGCGCAGGAAAGGAAAACAAACATGCAGTTGATCAAATATGATGATCGGTGTACGGGCTGGCTGTATCGCCACCGTACGATAGGGGTTCGATTTTTGATTGAGGTTAGGTCAACATAACTTCGCTGCGACGGCAAAGGCTACTAGATTTGGGTGCATGTTTATTTTAGACATTGGATAATGCACAGGAATGCTGGCATGCAGGCAAAAATAATTTCTTCTGTTTACGTAGAGTACACAGAACCATTTCGTTTAGAATAGCCAGCGTGAGAATACTGGCTGGTCGTTGTTTAGACAACGAATCATTAGACATGATCATGGGTATGATTGTCTAACGTCAATCATATTAGTGCCCAAATCCCATGATCGGTAGACAACCGATAAAGGAAATTGGTCGCAACTGTAGCGAACCTTGGGATTGGGCAATATTCACTCATGAACCGTAGCAAGAATACCGGCTACAGCTGTGTCAACAATTAGGCTGGCCTTTATCTGTTATAATTGCTGGTATTTATCTTTTATAATTGCTGAAAAGCCGAGCCAATTGTCTAGCGCGGTTCATGTAATATGAATGAAATAACTTGTTTGATGTGCATGCTGGGGTTTTATTTTCAGGTATGAAAAATGCTGCTGAGAGCTTACGCTGCGCAAAATTGCAGGTAAGTAGGAGGACTTGAGGTGAGTGTGAGACAGGGTAATTTAAAAGGAATGGGTGGTTCTTTGGGAATGGCTTAAAGAACCGCCACAGTATCCCTAACGCTGTAGTGAAGACTGCTTTAACAAAAAAGCCGGAAGTCTTCAGCAGTCACTTCAAAACCTGCTTTCAAACAGGACAATTTCCTAAACGATGGAAAAAACAGCGGCTTGTGCTTATACCAAAAGGAGTCAAGAATCCAGAGGCGCCGTCGTCTTATCGCCCGTTGTGCATGTTGGACACAACAGGAAAACTGCTTGAACGAATCATTGCCACTCGCCTGGAACAATTCGCTGAGGGGAGATCGGGGCTCTCTGAATCGCAGTATGGGTCCCGGAAAGATAGATTAACCGGTAAGGCACTATCTGTGGTGTGCGGCATCGCTCGCAATGCGATAGCTGGAGCACGATGGCTAGGTGGTACAAAGAAATATTTCACGGTGGTGGCGCTAGACATTAAAAATACGTTTAACTCGGTGATTTGAAATCGGATTCTAGAAGCGTTGGGCGATCTACAAGTCTCACCCTACTTGGTGCGTATACTAGCAAACTATCTCTCGGATAGAAGACTGCTCTATGATACAGATGGGGGACCACAGGAAAATAAAATAACAGCGGGTGTACCTCAGGGATCTGTATTAGGTCCGCTGTTATGGAATATGTATGATGGTGTGCTAAGGGTCAATGTACGAGAACGGGTTGGAATCATTGGGTACGGAGATGATTGGCAATAGTGGCCGTAGCTAAACATCTACATGACCTGGAGAATATTGGCTCCCAAGCAATCCAGAGCATTAAATGCTGGCTCGATATAGTCGGACTGAAACTAGCTGGACATACGACGGAGGCAGTTTTAATAAGCAGCCGCGAGAAAGTTGAACACCTTGATTTGGAAATAGAAGGACAAATAATCAGATCCAGTCCGTATATTAACTATCTTGGTGTTATACTCGACAACAGGTGAGAAAAACGAGTGAAAAAACGGCAAGAGTATGCAACGTTTTGGCGAGACTGCCACCCAATGTTGGTGGACTCCGGCCCCACATAAGGAAACTGATAAGCAATATCGACACCTCTCTTATAATGTATGTAACTCCCATATGGGCAGGAGCCGCACAGTATAAGTCGTACGTGAGGGGAATGAACTCAGCGCATAGGCTGACATCACTAAGAGTATGGTGTTCAATCCGAACGGTATCCAAAGATGCCATAAATGTTTTGGATAGGAGGATGTGGCGGTTCCGCCAAACCCCACGGTTCATTTACCAAAAAAAAACCCATAACTCCTATCCAATCACATAATTTCGCTAATGCAATCGCATTGGCGCCTTCAATGCTTTACGCATTTAGGATTATCTAAGGTATAATCTAAAAAGCTTCAGTAAACGAATTCTTACCTTTTCTTGCATTCCGTTCGCATACAAATTCCTGTAAGAGTTCTTTCTTACCTTATCATAAATTCCCTGTAATAAAATTCATCGGTTCACATATCATACGACTGCATTTCAGGGAATCTTACCCTTAAGTTGGCTAATCATCATCATCATCATCGGCACTACAACCGGGAACCGGTCTTGGCCTTATTTAAGCAAGTCCAGAGGCTTGTTAAATTTTCCATAATGATTTGTTTTTTCCGGGCAAGGTCATTAGTCTTGCGCCAGAGGCTCCCCGACGGGGAATCGAACCCCGGTCTCCCGCGTGACAGGCGGGTATACTAACCACTATACTATCGAGGAGCAAGGAGTTGGCTAATCCCAACCTCAATATGTGTACATAAAAGTTATCTATGCACACATCGGCTGTCGATCCTTTTAGCCAGCGATAAATAGTCCAACACCAGCTGCGTGTAATTAGCACCATCCACCTTGAGACTATTTCCCTAATTACACCATGAGTAAACAAAAGACCGCTGTCCTTCAGCAGGCATTCTGGCGACACGCAAACAATTCAATTACCCTAGTATCCCAAATGCACCTACCATCTAATGAGTTGCAACTTGTTTACTCAGTTGAACTCTCAGGCCATAAATTCCTTTATCCTACATAGTTCTGGATTCGTTTCCCAGTAACCTCTCACATAAACAAAGACCTCCCCCTTGTTCCTTTCTTTGTTTCAGGTTCATTCCCATGGCCTTCTGTATGAAAAAAAACCAATGTGATCTTCACTCACACATACACATACATTGCCAAGTCTTTCTTCCTTGTTTTTACCACGAGAGAAACACCTTCTCTCTCGGGAAAACTCTCCCCAAAACGATTAAATATCGTTGAGTTGTTTTCCATCCGCTGACAACAATGGTCATGCCGATCCCGCTCTCCGTCACTGCGGGTGACGCGCAAATATATACCGGAGTCGTGTTCGCGTTGTACAACTAACTTTAGTTAAAGTTGGTGAAAGTATTGATTAAAATCTGTCATTTTATGTGTTGTTCGATTTTGATATACATTCAAAAATAAAAGAATAATCCCCACAAGTCCTAAGTGAAATATAAGATCCTTTTATCTTTAAATAAAGAAACATCAACAGCCAGCAATCGTGTGTTTTATTTTTACTTGTGTGATCGTGTTTGTGCTTTTCCTTCAGTGTTTTACGCGGCGAACAATTTGTGATGGAGGAGGAAGTGAACGGAGTGTCCGTGTTAGGCACAATACTTCGTCCCCACAAGGACACCACTTGGCATTGCATGAGGGCTCCCAAGAGAATCGTCGAAGAATGCGGTCACAATTAGAGCTCTCCAGGCTAAGAGAATGGCAACGAAGGTGGGACGCTTCCGTCAAAGGAAGATGGACTCACACCATGATACCTGATATAGAAACATGGGTCAAAAGGAAACATGGCGAGCTGAATTACTACTTGACTCAACTAATATCAGGACATGGATGCTTTCGGGAAAAGTTGCACAAGTATAAGCATGTGAATCACCCATACTGCTTGTATTGCGAAGGCAAAATAGAAAATGCGGAGCACGTACTCACAGAGTGCGTGAGATTCGAGACCACACGAACGATTTTGGCGAGACATATGAGACGGACAATTACTCCGGGAGGAGTAATAGAATACATGCTTAGTTCAAACCAGGCATGGTCCGTAACTAATGGTATTCTCTGTGAAATGATGCTGCAGTTGCGACGCGACGACCGAAGTAACAGGTAAACTCCGTCCCGCCCCGCAATGGAATATCTAAAAGAAAGTTCCGCGGGGATCAACGGGAATATGAGCCTGGCGGGAGGTGGTTTTAGTCGGTAAAAACCCGGCATGCCTCTGGATTGGTCCAGAGGTATCTTTTGAAGATTTTCACCTTCCTACCGAAAAAAAAAGAAAAACACTATTATGTTTGAAACATGTGTACTGTATACATATAAGCAATTGTATCACCAGAATTATAAGCTAGCTGTAGTACTTAAGTTAAAAATTGATTATTGGTCTAATATATGTTTAAAACATAAATCTCATTATTATGTTACATCAGCCTAAATTCTCAGCGATAGGTTAGGTGCCAAGCCAGAGAAATATTAGCATTTTAGAGAGCCGACTTAAAACACAAACGACTTAAGCGAAGATTTGCCTTTCATGGAGATAGTATGTTTCCTACTTTTTTATAAAGAAGCTTTTAAATATTTTTCATTGTATTGACAGTCACTGATATGAATGTCTTTTGCAATTTTTTATGAAGATTGAAGCATTGTTGACGTCATAACCTTCTATAAAATGAATGTTAGTGCTATGGCTGGTAAGACTGTATATAATAAGGTTGCCATAGGAGGAAGGAAACAATAGATTTTTAACTATTTAAAAAATTGCCGAGGCAATAATATACGTTCCAAAATGAAATTGGCACAAAGTAAAGTGAATGCAGTGTTCGTGTATTGAGTTGGCTGCGAACAATTACATTCGGTTTCTCGGTTGGAAGCATAACCATCAATAAATATAAGCAATTGAATCGATAATATAAGGTCTCTTTGCATTACCAATAGCCATTACTAGGTTCGTCGTCCTTTTACGGTATTATCTATTGTTTTACAAATCATATCTATTGTTTTAAAAATGGTGGGCTAACTGTATTCGAATGCAGTTCTCCTATTCCCTGAAAAATGTAAACATTGTAGAATTGTGGAACTACAAATTCATTTTGTCTATTTTGCAGTCTTGTTGTGGCATTAAGTGCGTAGTGTTCAGAATATTGCTTCATTGGTAGTATTAAAACCGTTTTCGCTTTGCGGACGAATGTTTATTAACTTGAACTGAGAGTCCATTAACATATTGTAGCGAGCTTAGGGTTCGCTGGATTAATTATTTCTAGTAAATAAGAGCCGTTAAATCGATTTTTGATTAATATAACACTTTATTAATTCATTAATAACAACCGTACTTATCCCGTACACTCAACGATTTTCTTTCTTATCGCTTGCTTCGCTTTCTCTTTTCTTGTCTGTCCCCATCAGCTGTCTCGACGTCTTTTTATCGTTTTTCACATTCTCATTTCGTTTCCGTCCGTTCCATAATCTTGGATGTTCTAGTCTCCAGATCTCCAGTACTATATAGAATATTCCAGTGCTTGTTTTCGACTTTCCCGAATATTCCAGTACTGACTGTCATATGCGTCACACTACCCTCCACCTAGATTAGTTCGTCCCGAACTAAGTTCACTGGTCTTCTGGGTTAACAAAAATCGCCAGTCGGTCACGATGTACTCTGGGTCTATTATGTTTAATGTTGCGCGGCGTGTCAATCAGGGTGCCACAGGGGCACAGGTTAACCACGTAACCCCACTAGTTCCGTCCTATATCTGACTCCACTTGATACGAAACTCTTTTTTACACAACTTACTAGCCAAATAAAAATCACACTTGGTTTAGAACGAATAGGTTCGCAATAATCCTTAGATATTTATTTTTATTATTGAATCTTATTTAATATTTTACAATTTAATTTGGTGTACCGCACAAACAAACTTGATACACAACACCGTAAATATTGTTTTAAGTATATGTTAGCTCTTGTTTAATATTTTACAATTTAATTTGGTGTACCGCACATACAAACTTGATACACAACACCGTAAATATTGTTTTAAGTATATGTTAGTTCTTGTTTAATATTTTACAATTTAATTTGGTGTACCGCACATACAAACTTGATACACAACACCGTAAATATTGTTTTAAGTATATGTTAGTTCTTCTTTAATATTTTACAATTTAATTTGGTGTACCGCACAAACAAACTTTTCATCCTTGCAGGAAATTTTATTCTTTTTCCCAATAGAACTTGATGCTCTGCGACGACCAGGTTTTTGTTGTTTCCGCCCCCATGGTGCGGCACGAAAACCACGGTCCATAGCGCATCAACCGCACGCCCGATAAATTCGGACTATGCACCGTCGCCTGGGTTAATGCCCTTCCTATGGGGTGTTCCCGTTGAAAATGTGAGGCGGGCAGTGGCGTCGGGGGAAACCGCCACAGTACCACTTTCATTTTGGCGTTCGGTCTCCACTGAATCCTATAGACAACGTCGTTAATTTTTGTGAGGACCTTATACGGTCCTTCCCAATGTTGCTGCAACTTCGGGGATCTTCCTCTTTGCCGGCGAGGGTTGTAGAGCCACACGTTATCGCCTGCATTAAATCCGAATGCGTTGGCTCGAACGTCGTACCTTGTTTTCATCCTGTCACTTGATACCTTGATTTGCTTTCGAACCAAATGATGAATCTCATCGAGGCGATTTCTCCGTTCGGCTACGTAGTCTTCGGTCTTATAAATGGCGTCTGGAGGTATTCCGAATCGCAGATCGGCTGGTAATCGTATCTCTCGTCCAAATATGATTCTTGCTGGAGAATGGCCTGTGGTCTCGTGATTAGCCGATCTATAACTCATGAGAAAGGTTTGTACATATTTGTCCCAGTCTCGTTGGTGATCACTGACAACCTTCGATAAGTGTTCTTTCATTGTTCGGTTGAACCTTTCGACCATTCCGTCTGACTGTGGATGTAAGGGTGTGGTCCTGGTTTTCCTTACGCCCAGTGCCGCACAGATGCCTTGAAATATCTGTGATTCGAAATTTCGGCCTTGATCGGAATGAAGCTCACAGGAAACTCCATATCTACTGATCCAATTATTGATTAGCTGCTCAATGACGGTTGTTGCTTCTTGGTTTGGAATTGGAGGGACTTCTACCCACTTGCTGAAGTAATCCATGATAACTAACATGTATTTATTGTTGTCGTTTGTTTTTGGGAACGGTCCTGAGATATCAATCGCAATTCGCTCGAAAGGGGCACCCACATTGTACTGCTTCATAGCGCTCCTTGGTTTTGCCGTTGGTCCTTTGGTCGCAGTGCAAGTTGTGCACTTCCTACACCAAGACTCGACGTCATCTCTCATGTGAAGCCAGTAAAAACGAGATCGTAATTTTGAAAGTGTCTTATTAACTCCCAAATGTCCACCGGAGGCCCCGTCGTGCATTTCTGTTAGAAGATCTTTCACTTTTGATGGTGGGACTAGAATCTGCATTCGATGGGATTTTCCGTCCGCGGCTTCCCATTTACGCTTAAGAATTCCATCTTCCACCAGCAAGGAATTCCATTGTGCCCAATATGCTTTAAATGTTCCACTCTTGTCGGAAATATCGTGCCAAGTTGGCCGCTCGTTCTTTTCTTTGTGTCCAGGATTAGCGACATATATTCATCTTGAAGTTGAGCTGCGCGTATAGCCTCATTCGTCCACCCATCTAGTACTTCTAGCAGGTCGTACGCCTATTCTTTCTCTTCCGCTTTATGACAATGTTTAAAATCTGGCTTACATCGTCTTCTTGATAGAACATCAGCGTTATTATGCACCTTCCCTTGCTGAATTGAGCTTATCATTGATACGGGTGCACATTCTGCGGTTAACTCTCCCTTTCTTATTGCGACCGGCTCTTCGGACGCATTTAGTACTCTGACAGAATGCGCGTCCAATTTTGTGTTAATGTCTGTAGCTTGTGCTTCCAATTTTATCATCATCATCCTGAGGATCTCCGAAATGTCCAACTGTGGCGAACTCTTCTCCGTTACATTGGCACCATCTTGACTCGGTGTTTCTTCTCCATCCGGACAGTCTGGTGCAATCGCAAAAACATATGTGTCAACATTAATATCCTCTTCCTCCATTGCTGCTTGTAGGCGCTGTCGAAGAATTTGCTTCTGTCCTCTGCTATCCAGATTCCGGTCCCCAAGTTCCTTCTTCAACTCAGGAACGCGAAGATCCTCGAAATGTCGATCTGACATCGTCACAACACGCTTTCACAGCTTATTTACTTCACCAATAATCAATCCCACTTCTGACACCAATTGTAGCGAGCTTAGGGTTCGCTGGATTAATTATTTTGAATAAATAAGAGCAGTTAAATCGATTTTTGATTAATATAACACTTTATTAATTCATTAATCACAACCGTACTTATCCCGTACACTCAACGATTTTCTTTCTTATCGCTTGCTTCGCTTTCTCTTTTCTTGTCTGTCCCCATCAGCTGTCTCGATGTCTTTTTATCGTTTTTCACATTCTCATTTCGTTTCCGTCCGTTCCATAATCTTGGATGTTCTAGTCTCCAGTTTTCCAGTACTTTATAGAATATTCCAGTGCTTGTTTTGGACTTTCCCGAATATTCCAGTACTGACTGTCATATGCGTCACAATATTATCTAATAAGAGTCTACAACTGGAATAAAATTGGCTTCCAAAAATCAGTAGCTCGGTTTTGTACTCAAAATAGTAACTGTCCAATCAACTAAATAGACGGTATTGGGCATGTTATTCCTCAATTTAATTTATATTATGACAAACGGTATTTTACTGTAATTATTGTTCAAATAAAATACCTGTTAACTCTTCCTCCAAAGTAGACTGCATTTTTTAATTTCTTCAATTCGGATATACGAGATGTCCCAAAAATCACATTCAGCTTGTTTTGTTTCCTGTATGAATGCAACAGCTACGAGAGGTGCTAATTCAGTCACGGAGCAAAGCTCGCATGGTCTGTGTTCGAGTTTCGCAAAAACACTAATTCTGGTATTGCAAACTATACCAAGCACGAGAAGTTGTGAATGAAATGAGTCTTAAACAGAACCATGAGAAATCACATAACAACAGTCATTTGCTCTTGCTAAAATCCAGAGTGGTGAAACATATTTTCCTAACAAGAATCATTTAATAAGTTGCACTTTCCGAGCAGCTCCCCATGGACATAACATTTTACGGATCCATTAGTGAAAAATTTATCAAAGTAGAAGCATAACTTACGACTTAAGATTATTCTTATGATACACATTGCTGAAATACAGCTTATAGGCATGCATAAGCATAAAATGCAAGTGAGTTTATAGTGTTAGGTTGACGATTATAGCAAAAGATCATTAGTTATCGTTTTCTCTAATTTTACATCACCTCACAAACAATACATTTATGGAGATTCCTATAGAGAGAGGTCCGTATCTCTGGACACAGTGAACATTACAATTGCCCGGGTGTTATGTCCGTCATTAAAATTATATTAGCAGACTGGAACATACGTTTGTATTTTAATAGCTGTTCGAGGCTAATAACCCATAATCCAGCAGAAATCCCTACAGACATCTACCTACCACAGGTACTCCTGGACATCTTAAAGCGGCTTAAACGTGTTTATTTGACAATTAAAATTGGATTACATTTGGATCGGTCTTAAAGTCAGCCAAGTCAATTGGACTTCCTCTGCAAAGAAAATCGGTTTACAGACTTCCATTGTCATCCTGCATGTAGAGTCATTGGAAAAACCTTACACCATTCGCAAGGATCGTAAATTTAATTTTATTATCGAGTGGCGTGCTATGAGGGCCCAGGGGTGTTATGCCGGAGAGGCACTATGCCAGCTGTAAAAGTGTAATCAAAGCTCAATAGTTAAGTTTGCAGTATGCCTTGGATTGCATACTGTCTTTTTCACAGTTTTTATTGCACTGCCTTGGTGTTAGTGGTATTGGTATCTAAAGATCTTAAATAAACTTCGTGTTTTTATGTCACTTGTATTGGGCAACCGTTTGTCACGGCCTCGAGTTGCAAACTTATATTTGGTGGGTTGTTAGAATTTATCTAAACTTGAGAATTTTGCATCAGTATCACTAATTTGAGAATGTAATTAAAATGGCATAATAGGAGTGTAATTAGCTTGTAAGCAGCACGTATGAAATGCTGCTATAATAATGGTGCATAAATTACTTTACGAAATTGCATCGCTTTCCTTCAACACGAACACATTTAATGAGGTGGTTGTAAATTGAGTTACTCTATTCAGTCGTCTAAATTAAGACACAGTAAAATGTTGTCGAGGAGTACCTTAGCCAAAGATTAGCCATTTAAGTAGGGACACCTAACAGCATGCATACAACCACAATGTAGCGCAATGACTGTTAGAACCATTCGTGTGAGATTATCTTCCTAAGATAAATATTATACTTATTTCATGAGACTAGTTCCGTGGAAGCTAAGGACGTTAGATTTTGAAATAGATGCCATGGAAATATGATCGGCAATTGGAGTGCTTAACGCTGGCTACTGAAATGATTAACATATCAAACAATTTATGGACGCCAACAAAACTTAGTTGCCGAAATTAGAATAATTGCGTGATATATGTCATACAAAGCAACTTAGCTAATTAGAAGACACACAAAAACACAAAACCACACCCTGTAATTTAGAGAACTATTCCGGCAGTGTATCGAATTAGCTTTGGTCAAGCTCTTAATCATTTAATGACTTCGTAACATGAACGTGTAACAGCCATTTAATTAAACTGCATTTTATATGTCCATGTGTGTAAAAAAGATACTAATTGAATGATTATCCCAATATTAATATCCGGAGTTTATTATAAGCACTTACTCCCACTAGACTTTCGCCTATTGGGAGTAAATATACTATATACTATTATCCTGGTTTAGAATAACATATATTTCACATTGTTTCGTTTTGCATGATACCTATGTAGTTATACCGTAAACCCAGATGCAGAGCATTTATGAAATTACTTATTATATATAATTGTGCCATATCTTGCAGACTTGGTATTTACCGGTATTTCTTTAAGGTCGTACCACTAAAAATTTCCTTTAAGGGCACTTGTGTATTCAAAGCCAATGCGTCGATGCAATGATATGTCATTTGTTTCCTATTTCCTTCTCAATTTAATATTACTATTATCCGTACTATATATTTGAATCGCTTATATATTATTTATATTTTTAAATAAAACAGAATCATTTTTGTATTTATAAGTCCAAAATAAAGCATCTTTTTTTTTCTTCTTCTTTGTTCATAGAAAATAAGGCTATATGATAATAATACCAAAGTATGTTATCAAGAAATTGTTATTTTAAAATATTGTATCGAGCTTAGGGTTCGCTGGATTAATTATTTTGAATAAATAATAGCCGTTAAATCGATTTTGAATTAATATAACACTTTATTAGTCCGTAATAACAACCGTTACTTATACCGTACACTTAACGATTTCTTTATTTATCGCTTCCGTACTTATCGCGTCTTTTACTTCTTCACTGCTTACTTCTCACTCGAGACTTATTGCTTGCTTCACTTTCTTACTTCTCGATCTGCGCGCGATGTGTTTATACTGTTTCCTCATTCTGATTTGGCGTTTCGTTTCCGTCCGTTCCATAATCTCGACTTTTCTATTCCAGTTTTCCAGTACTTCCTAAAATAATCTAGTACTTTGTTTCGGACTTACTAGACGATTCCAGTACTGATTGTCGTATACGTCACACTACCCTCCGCCTAGATTAGTTCGTCCCGAACTAAGTTCACTGATCTCCTGGGTTAACAAAAGGCGCCAGTCGGTCACGATATACGACTTTCATCTTGGCGTTCGGTCTTCGCTGAATCCTATAGACAACGTCGTTAATTCTTGTGAGAATCTTATACGTTCCTTCCCAATGTTGCAGCAACTTCGGAGACCTTCCTTTTTGCCGATGAGCGTTATAAAGCCACACGTTATCGCCTGCATTAAATCCGGATGCGTTGGTTCGAACGTCGTACCTTGTTTTCATCCTGTCACTTGATACCTTGATTTGCTTTCGAACCAAATGATGAATCTCGTCGAGGCGATTCGGCTACGTAGTCTTCGGTCTTATCTATGGTTTGTACATATTTGTCCCAATCTCGTTGGTGATCACTAACGACCTTCGATAAGTGCTCTTTCATTGTTCGGTTGAACCTTTCGACCATTCCGTCTGACTGCGGATGTGTGTGCTCCTGGTTTTCCTTACGCCCAGTGCCGCACAGATGCCTTGAAATATCTGCGATTCGAAATTTCGGCCTTGATCGGAATGCAGCTCACAGGGAAGTCCATATCTACTGATCCAATTATTGATAAGCTGCTCAATGACGGTTGTTGCTTCTTGTGGTTTAGAATTGGAAGCACTTCCACCCACTTGCTTAAGTAATCTGTGGCGGTTCTTGTAAACGCCACTACTTACTTGCTCAGCTACCACCAGGTAACCATTTCCACGCGCGTCCTAATTCTTAAAAAGCCTGTACTTACCTGCATTGGTCATAGCAATAACCACGAAAAACCTGTGGAGCATAATGTCTGCTGATACGAAAAATATATCAGCAACAACAGACATTCCCTACAAGGGCATAGTCGTGCGAATCGCACCATGTTTCCCAAAAGGCAAAAATCCGGTTGCACATGCAGCAAACAACATTGCCCAATAAGTATCAAAGAAATACCTCCTAATGTGTTTACCACATACTACAGCATTTATTTCTTCCGTTTTGTGGTCATCTATACAAACGACCGATTGACCACCCGCCCGACAAGCGAAATTGTTGGCACCAGCCAAATGCCCTTGAAAACACGGATCGATACAACATCGCGTGTTCGATATGATTCCCTTACATTTTCCATGCGTATAGGACAAAGCATTTTCGCACACACACGCATGGCGATTTATACCATGGGACGCCGGTAAAAGCGCGCCCTAGCAGTGTGGGGCCAACACAATGATGTCGAAGGAACATATCCATTTATGGAAGAGGAAAGTACACGATCAGCAATAATGCCTTACGCACACGCTGATAGTGCAAATACTTCAACCCTTTTCGTAGCAGAGATACTCTCACCTGCTACGAATTTGAAATGGGATGTATGCTGTATCTGCATGTTTGCGGATACACACGATGAACAGCAAAAGCAATCGTCGTGTGTGTATTTCAACCCTTTTGTGTTGAACAAAACGCAAAAGGGATATCTTACCAAATATGGTCATCGAAGCGATGATGGAATATGTGGTCTTCTGTCGCTTCGATGAGCTAATTTAATCGCAACCCGGATTCCGTGGAGGCATGTCGGGCCTCCACGTTAAACTAAATATAAGAAGATCGAAATCAAGTGCCAAGTGACAAGGAGAAAGGAAGTAGATAAACAGCCCATAATCGTGTTTAGAAAAAGCGAGCCCTTTTCGTTAAATATCAATTTGCGTTTCATATAGATTGTGTGTGTTAACCCTTGAACAAGAAATATTCATTTCATTCCGTGAAACTGTTTATTTTGTATAAGAGCATCGTTCGAGTTGTACAAATATCAATATCAAATTAAATAATTGAAAAAGTTGTATTATTTTGGTGCGCGGCCCAGTTTTCGAATTTATGAAATTAAAAGCAATTTAATAAAAAATCAAAAGGAGAAGAAATCTTTGTATTCATTTCGAGTGTAAAAATAAATCTAATTAAATGGAGATCAATACAAATTCTAGGGATTACTCAACAACAAACACTGAAGCATATGGGATGGAGATAGAACCGGTGCAGTACGCCTGCACAAACTTACTTTCTCCCCCATAAATCCATGATGACCAACATGTATTTGTTGGTGTCGTTGGTTTTTGGAAATGGTCCTGAGATATCAATCGCGATTCGCTCGAAAAGGGCACCCACGTTGTACTGCTTCATAGCGCTCCTTGGTTTTGCTGTTGGTTCTTTGTTCGCAGTGCAAGTTGTGCCTTCAATGTGTTGAATGCTGCCTCACATTTGTCTGTCCAATTGAATTTCTTGTCTTTACCCGTTAGTTCGTGTAGGGTTTTAGCCACGTTGGCGAAACCTTTAACAAACCGTCGGTAATATGTGGCTAGTCCCATAAAGCTTCTCAACTGTTGCTTATCTTCTGGAGTAGGCCACTCTTGGACAGCTGCTATCTTATCAGGATCAGTTTGGACTCCTGCAGATGAAACGATGTGTTCCAGGAATTTTACTCTCCTTTGGAAGAGTTCACATTTCTTCGAATTGAGCTTTAAGTTGGCCTGTCTTAGTCGTTCGAAAACGGAGGGCAGGTTATTGATGTGTTCTGGTAAATTCCTTCCGACAACGATGATATCGTCCAAGTACACAAGACACGTCTTCCATGTAAGTCCCCGTAGAACACTTTCCATTAGTCGTTCAAACGTTGCTGGAGCATTACACAATCCAAAAGGCATCACTTTGAATTGATAAAGTCCGTTTCCGGTAGTAAACGCTGTCTCAAGAATGCATTCGTCCGTAATATCGGCAAACAAAAATTGGTGGGAGATGGAAATATTCCCCAGCACTATTATGCTCTCGATTCTCCGTAGACTGTAGAGCATTCTCCTGTAGCAGTCCTCAAAGCGTATCTTCTGTTTTTATTAAGGGCTATTTTGCCCACGACATCCGGCCGAATTATGGATCTCGTTGCTCCAGTGTCGATTGTCACTGTTATCGTGCTTGCATTAACAATCGTAGTTATAACCAAACTTTGGTTATCCCGTTGGAGTTGTGATACAGTTACGATGCTGGGGCTGCACATTCCACCAGGCTACTTTCGCCCCGTAAAGTCTGCCCTTACAAGTTTCCCGAGCTATTGGCCTCAGGTTGGTCCGTTGATAGTCTCCTCTCATGATTAGCGCATGAACAACAATTCTCACTTGATGTTTCATTTGTTCGTCGGCGTTTCCTACAGTCAACAGAGATGTGGCCGACTTCGCCGCATGTCCAACACTTCATATCAGGTCTCGGGGTTCTCCGTTGTACATGCCCGATTCTTTGGCAGGAACATTCCTGGACGGACGTTTCTCGGACTTTATATGTACTCCTGGTAGCCAGTTTAACAGATTCATATGCCAATGCGAACACCAGTATTTCAAGTCCCGATCTTGGAGTGCGTTTATAAATGCATCCATTGCTACCTCGTTCTGAAATTCCTTAGTCATATTTGAATAAGACAAGTTTGCCAATCGCTCAATGTCTGCCTGCAACTGTTGAAGATTTTCTCCAGGTTTCTGCATTCTGCTCCGTAGTTGCATGCGGTAGACCTGCTGCCTGTGGTTGTCTCCATACCTAGCTTCAAGGCCGTCTCTTACCGCTTAAAAATCTGTTTGCTTCTCTGCTGGTATGGTTTGTAGCAATTCTGCAGGCGCCTCGCGGAGTGACAAGATTAGTGATGTTGACTTTCGCTCATCCGACCACTTATTATAATTGGCCGCGGCGTCAAACTGAGTGACAAAGGGTCCCGTGCCATCGAAGGTTGGCGGTTGCATCCTTGTATCTTTGTAGTCATGTTGATTGCTAGGCGATGTCTTATTTCTCTCAACACACTCAAGTCTCTTTTCGATTCGTGTTATTTCATCGGTGACTTTCTTGAATTCAGCTTCGTTTTTTAGATCTAGATTTTCTACTTCGTTTCGAATTTCATTACTAAAGTGTTGAAAATTACATTTCATCCATTGTGTTTGGGCATCCAACTTTGCACTGACATCTGCAGCTTGCGCGTCCAATTTTGAATTTACGGCGTCGAATTTTGAATTTACGGTGTTGAATTTTGCATTAACATCTGTAGCTTCTGCGTCCAATTTTATCATCATCATCCTGAACATCTCCGAAATGTCCAACTGCGGCGAACTCTTCTCCGTTACATTGGCACCATCTTGACTCGGTGTTTCTTTTCCACCCGGACAGTCTGGCGCAATCGCAAAAACATATGTGTCAACATCAATACGAGGGTTGCCTTTTATATTTCGGGATTAGAGAACAAAAACAAATATTGATCATCGAAAATCGCTTTATTGTTTTTCAAAATATTCCCCATGAAGATCTATACACTCTTGCATGCGTTTGAACCAATTGTCGAAGCACTTTTGCCACTCTGATTGAGGTATCTCCAACACATGCATTCTGAATGCAGCAACCGCTTCTTCAGGTGTCGAAAAACGTTGACATCTCAGTTTGTTTTTTACGCACGGGAATAAAAAGAAGTCATTCGGTGCCAGGTCAGGACTATACGGCGGATGACCCATCAAATCGATGTTTTGGGTGCTCAAAAATGCAGTTGTCGCAGCCGATGTGTGAGAGCCCGCATTGTCGTGGTGAAGAGTGATCCGTCTTCGGCGGTTGGTTTTCCTGATTTCTTGGAAGACAACTGGCAAACAAATGGTTGTGTACCACTCAGAATTGACTGTTCTGCGTTGTTCTAGTGGTACGGTTGCGACATGTCCAGTTTTTCCGAAAAAACAGGCGACCATTTGCTTGGAAGTGCTTCGTGCGCGAACAACTTTTGTTGGATTTGGCTCATCTTGAGACAGTCGACTGCTGTTTACTTTCGGGCTCATACGCGTAAATCCACGATTCATCACCTGTCACGATGTCATAGACGTGTTTCGAAGCACCGCGACCGTATTTTTTAAGCATTTCTTTCGACCAATTGACAAGAGCCTTTTTTTGGGCGATTGACAAATTGTGTGGGATCCAACGCGAACAAATTTTTTTGACAGTCAAATGTTTATGCAATATTGAATGTATGCTGGTCCCACTAACGCCTAAGGTTGTCTCAATCTCACGATAGGTCACATGACGATCTTCCAATATCAGTTCGCGCACAGCATCAATGGTTTTCGGAACAACAACTGATTTTGGACGACCTACACGAAATTCATCTTGGAGTGAACTACGACCACGATTGAATTCACCATACCATCGCTAAACACTGGTCCTTGATGGAGCTTCATCGCCAAAAATTGAATTAAGTTCATCCAAAATAATCGCACAAAAATGTTGACGATTTAATTCCATTTTTGGGCCGAGATGAATCTTTTAAGTTACTGTAAACAACACAAATAGCGCTCGTATGTCAAAACGTTCTGAGTGCGTATAACCTCAAGAATGTCCAACTTTACGACAGAGCTGTCAATTGCCGGATTGCAACACTAGGGTTGCCAAATCCCGAAACATAAGAGGCAACCCTAGTACACTCTTCCTCCATTGCTGCTTGTAGACACTGTCGAAGAATTTGCTTCTGTCCCCTGCTATCCAGATTCCGGTCCTCAAGTTCCTTCTTCAACTCAGGAACGCGAAGATCCTCCAAATGTCGATCTGACATCGTCACAACACATTTTCACAGACTTATTCACTTCACCAATAATTAATCCCACTTCTGACGCCAATTGTAGCGAGCTTAGGGTTCGCTGGATTAATTATTTTGAATAAATAAGAGCCGTTAAAACGATTTTGAATTAATATAACACTTTATTAGTCCGTAATAACAACCGTTACTTATACCGTACACTTAACGACTTCTTTACTTATCGCGTCTTTTACTTCTTCACTGCTTACTTCTCACTCGAGACTTATCCCTTGCTTCACTTTCTTACTTCTCGATCTGCGTGCGACGTATTTCTACTGTTTCCTCATTCTGATTCGGCGTTTCGTTTCCGCCCGTTCCATAATCTCGACTTTTCTATTCCAGTTTTCCAGTACTTCCTAATATAATCTAGTACTTTGTTTCGGACTTTCTCGACGATTCCAGTACTGATTGTCATATGCGTCACAATATAATACAAATTGTCAATCCTGTAACCTTTTTTTACATTAATGTACACACAAAAGAGGATTTTGAAGTACCCTTAAATATATGAGTGTGGGGTGGAGATATTGTGCGCCGAAGTACGGCGCTGATTCACTTCTCAACCCCATCACAAATACCGCTGAATACAAAAACATGATCACCAAGGGAACAACAATGAAGAAAACACACACAGGAACTGCAGCATGGAAAATTAAAGACTGGTTTGGATTTGTATAAAAGGTTCTTTTTTTATTTTTAATGTTAGTTATTATTAGTCGGGAAAACCACTTAAACTTTAAACGTACACGTATCGCTGACTTAAGGTCTTTGTTATTACTTATGGATAGTTTTGACACAACACTAAAATAACGGCACGCACCTCGGGGGATAAAAATCACTCGACTTTGGATTATGCATCCCCACACGCCACGGGGAGCGGGAGAAAAAACCTACCGTCGTGCTCGTTAGTTGGAATAAGACTCCATCGAGGGTTGGAATCTGGATCTTGATTCACCCTCGATTCGGTGGTGGTGAATATCCTCTCCGCTAAGGATATGTTTTACTTGCCACAAGAGAGACGTATAGTCTCTCTCTGTGGAACAGAAAACCAGATCTCGTAATAAAGATCATGGTGGCACACACGTATGCGTGTACCTTGGTTCATTCATGGGACACAGCCATGAGAACGAAAGTGAAACAAAGAAAGGGCATAATGTGCATCGATGAGATGTGAGTTCGGCTAAGCAAACAAGCTGGTTTTGGGATTCATGATAAGTTAGGAAAGAATTCTTATAATGAATTTGTATGCGAAGGGATGCATGAAAGGTAAGGATTCTTTTACAGGGACTTTTAGATTAAATAAATTTGATCTATTTGATGCGTGAAGCATATAAGGTGCTAATGCGATTGTGGTGGTGCCGCCAAACCCCATGCAATCGCATTAAGCACCTGAAAATGCTTCACGCATTAAAGAGATCAAATCTAGGATCTTTAAGTCCCTGTAAAGAAAACTTACCTTTCATGCACACTCTTTGCATACCAATTCTCTGTAAGATTTCTTTATTAGCTTATCAGGAATTCCAAACCAATTTCGGCATCTACGTTGCCAGACAAATTCCCCTAGACGAATTCCTGTAAACAAATGATTCGGTTTACATACAATGTAACCTTCATGACAGGGATCACAAATATTGCGCCGTCTATTTTCCCAGCCGCGATGTGTGTACAAAAATCTACCTTCACACACATCGGCTGGCGACCTCTTTTAGCCAGCGATAAACGGCCCAATACTGATGCATGTAATTAGCACCATCTGCGTTGAGACTAATGTCTTACCAATGCAACTTGCACTAAGTGCAAGCAAAAGAACGCTGTCTACCAGCAGGCATTCTGGCGATACACAAACACCCCAATCACCAAAACGTATCCCAAATACATCTACCATTTAATGAGTTGCAACTTCATTACTCAGTTGAAGTCACAGGTCATAAATCTCTTTTATCCTACATAGTTCTGGGTCCGTTTCCCAGTAACCTTCTCACATAAACAAAGATCTCTACGATCCTTTTCCCTTTCTTTGCGTTTCAGGTTCTTCATCATGGCTTTGATCTATGAAAAGAACCGACGTACACACACACTTGTGTATCGTGAAGGTCTCCTCTATGAGATTGGTTTGGTTACTCCAAAACGAGACTTTACGTCTCTCTTGGAATAGGAAAACGCACCCCTTAATTAAGAGAGCCAGTTTCACTAGCCGAATTCCCTTGTCAGCGAATTAATATCGCTGAGTCCAGTTCCCTCCACCGACCGAGCCGGTGGTTTTACCCCGCTGTCCGTCGCACGGCGGACACGCGATAATTTACGGAGTCGTTCGAGTAAAGAGTTGTGATCGGGTTGTCGTAATAAATTAATATTAATCCAGGTTTCTCTCGCGGAGTCATTCGTTCTGGACGCTAATGTGTTTAAATAATGTTTGAATAATTTAAATAATGTTTTGCTGAAATAAAACCTTTCATAAATACCTATATGCAGTGTGCTTTATTTTCACTTGTGCGACCTTCCTTCGGTGATGTTCAGTGATCAGCGCACGATACCTTCCTTCCTGTGCTGGAGGTGGTGAGCAGCTTTTTCTCCAATGTGTTTCATATTTTAACGCGTCATGTGTTGGTGTTTGGTTTTCCCTCGGGTTGTACTGGTTAGAACATTTAATGGAAGTTGTGAGGACGAGGTAGAACTCTCGCCCGTGCGGCTTCGCGATCTCGTACCCGCACACGATTGCATTAGAGAACTTATAAGATTGTGTCATAGAGATGGGGGTTCTTTAGGTAAGTAGTCAGTGGGGTTTGGCGGAACCGCCACGTGAGCACAGTGCGAGCGGAAGAAAAGGTACTGGATAAGGAAAGGCCGTATTGATGTACATTCGTCTTAAATGTTTGAACATCATAACGACGAGGAAACACATGATCAGGTAGAGCATTCCACATCAGTGTGGTTCGGCTAAAGAATGACTCTCTATGTTCTAACAAAGGAATTGACCGATTTACGTCCGGGGTTCTCAATCAGTTTCATTGCACGTGTAACGCAATTTTGTATGCGCCTGACCAAATATGGGAATTGGATTCCATTTTTGGACGAAATATAAATAGTGGTCAGGTTGGATGGACCTTGTAAATAGCGTTTGTGTGTGTTTTAGAAACCCCATCGATTTAGCGCATTTTTCGCAGGTTCAAATGTATCGTCGCTTAAATTAAGGGCCCAATCAAGTGGAGTAGCGAGGATTGACAGATTATAGATGCAAGCGCCGTTCATCGACAGTATATTGGGTTGTACCACTTGAAATATCCGATTTCCAGTCAGTCGAAAATAAGAAGTTATCTGGTGAACATCTGTGCCAGAACGTTAAATTTTCTTTTTTTATAAAGTACAATGTAACGTGTGCTTCACGTGTGAGAATTTTAGGATTCGTTACAAGTACAGTTTTTTTTTCTACGAATTGTTTACCATGCTGTCGGCAGTTCAAATTCGAACCCTCTTCCTTTATTAATATAAAATGGGACATAATGCGTCATTGGCAATAAAAAACATGAATGCCGTATTTGAGGATGTAGCGGTAAACAAACGCACTATACGACGTTGGTTTGGAAAGTTCCGAAAATGAACCAGGTGGGAAAGCGGAAACGTTAGTTGACGACGATGTTTTACGAGCAACAGTGGATGCGGACCCAACGAAATCGGTGCCGGAGATTGCACAATGCATGGGTGTATCCCCAATGACAATAAGTCGACACCTTTCTCTGATAGGAAAGGTAAAGAGACTCGATAATTGGGTACCTCACGAACTAAACGAGTCCCAAAAACTACGGCGCCTGGAAATCTGCGCATCGTTTAGATTAAGAAACCAAACTGAATCGTTTTTGCACCGGATAAATCACCTGTCATGAAAAGTTGATTCTGTATGATAACCGTAAAATACATGGGTAGTGGTTGGATGCAGATGTAAAACTAAAACACACCCCAAGCCCGATCTTCACCCAAAAAAGGTTATGGTGACAATTTGGTGGACGTCGAAAGGATCAATCCACTTTTCCACACTGTGAGGAAATCGACATACTGCATACTAAATTGGCTGAAAAGCAACCTACGGTGGTCAATAGGCATGGCCCGATCCATTTGCATGACAATGCTGGACCTCATACCTCATAAGTGACGGTACAAAAACTGTCGCAGTTGGGATTTGAAATTCTTCCGCATCCACCCTACTCTCTACAATTGTTGGCTTCTTGGTAGGTAGTGATGTGCTCGGTCCGGTCATGTGACATGGACCGGAACAAGTGGTAATCAAAAGGGCCAATGTCTGGTGAATATGACGGGTGGGGTAGGACATCTCATTGAGGTGCTGCCAAAGTTTCCTTGACCACTTTTGCAACATGTGGCCGAACGATATCATGGTAAAAGATCACTCTGTTATGCCTTTTGGGCATATTGGAGGCGCTTGATCTTCATTGTTTGTTCAATTGTTGTTGCTGACGTTCCCCGGTGATGGTTTTGTTAGGCTGCAGTAGCTCATAGTAAACACCTACAAGCTGATCCTGTGGGTTCCGAATCTCTTAGGTATGGTGCCTCAAGGGCACAGGTTCACCAAGTTTCCTAACGAATTGTTTGGATTGGAACGCCTAGTACGTCGCACTGTTGTTATCCACCGGCACGCCCCGTAATTGCCTCAAAATAATGCGATTTTTTCAGCAATTAAAAATGCAATAGTTATTCAAAGTCATTGGTTCTTTATTGGTAGTATGTCTGTTCACCAAAGGACATAACTTACATTACACTAACTTAAGGGCTTGCTTCCAAGTGCCGATAGAAACAAATAAACTGATTATAAAACTTATTTTCATCATACGTTTCGGATTTAATTTCACAAGGTTTTAACTTTGACAATATGTACAGAGTTTAATTTTAAACAAATAAACTCATTATAAAACTTATTTTTATCGTAAGGTCCAGGATTTAATTTCACAAGGATTTAACTTTGATTTTGCTGTCAATCGAAATTGAAGTTAAAGTGGATGTACCTGTTTTACACTGCGTGTACAGGATTTTATTTTACACGGATTTACTTTCAACAAATGTACAGTGTTTAATTTTAACTAAATAAACTGACTTTACTTTAAAGAATTTAATTTCCAACAACTAAACTGATTTAACTTTAATGTTAGGCGAAGCACTCCGGGAGCTCGTCTACCGACTGTTGATAACATTCGACTCGAATTATTTAACGTGGAGGCACGACTTGCCTCCACGGAATCCGTATAGCGATTGATTATTCTTTCACCGAAGACGACAGCACAGCAAATTTCGTACATTGCTTCGGTGCCCGACAAGGGATGATTTTCCTTGTGTTGGTCCAGTGAAACACACACGATGATCGTTTCTGCTGCTCATCGCGTATGTCCACGAGTATGCGGACCGTGGGTCACCGAATCCACAAGGGCAATATTAGATGTCATGGTTGCAGTTGGTGCAAATATCTCGAAGTAGATATTTTGTGTTTACACGATCAGCAACTGCGTACAGCACTGATCGTGCACATCTTGGCGGCAACTCCAAACAGTCGAATTCTGGCTGGTAATTTTCCATTTTTGAGGACTCGACTTTCTTGGACGGTCAGCCGTATGCCGTAATGTATTTGTTGATCGGATGACCGACCAATGTGGGCATGGGTAAAAAGGTAAAGAAGACACATCTCCTGCTCCTGTGCGGCAGACTCGTTAGGAGATATCTCACGATGTGGTTTGGTTAATGTTGGTTGCTTGATGGTGCGACTAAATTGCTTTTAAGGCACATGGTGCGTTTAATGAGACCATGCCCTTGTGAAAAAACACCTATTTGTTGCTGATGGATTTTGCATCAGCGCAATTATAGTTCTAAAGCATTTCTAAAGATATTGGTACAACTATGGAAGATAAGTACATGTTTTTATGTGTTTTAGAAAACTGTTTCTTCATCATAGGTTGTAAGCTAAGTAGTGGCGTTCAATGGAACTGCCACGATACTTGTTTTATATCGTTTTTGAATGCCCTAGGGGGAAGTTAGGTGTTACCTGGGAAAGGCGAGCGGTGGCGTTGTTGAAACCGCCACAATCCCATTAAATGCACTGTATTAGCTTCTTGCGATGAATATTCAGTTTGGCCATTGAAGTTTGCCCCAAAATGTTCTGCGTTTTGGGTTGTCGAAGTGGATCTGTGGGGTTGAAAAGTATGGTTGCCAGCGTATGGCACAGGATTCACTTTAACCCACGAGCAAAGAGTAAACAAATGAAACAAATTTTAATTCTATTATCACGCTATAATTTCAATACACAATTGCTTTTATTATACTTAAAACGAGCAGCGGCGCGACCGTCTGATTTGATTATTCGATACTGACTAATCTGAATTAGGGTGGAAATTCATATTTCTTTCTACACACAGGACAATCAAAAGAGACCACGTCTCTGCTCTCTCAACCTCACGCCCGTCAAAGTATAAGTAACTTTTGTTAATAGGGTAATTGACGGACATGAAGAATGTGAGAACAGAAAACATGATGTGCTGTGATCTCAGGGTAGCTTTGGTTGTGTGTGTTGGTATCAGATGCAGCTACTGACATGACCTGGTGACCCAGTGGTACGGCTATGGTGTAGTCGGAGCACATTGAACCGTGGAAAGAAATACGAATGAGAGGGAAACCTAGCTAATGTTACTCCCCCGCAAAGAGAGATCATTGATCCCAAGCGAATGAGTGATCTGAGGGAAAGTCGATAGGACGCCGCTGATGTTTGGGAAATAATTCGCGTGAGAACCAGACTCTAAGACGCTGAAATTACCCTAGCTATTTTGCTATGATGCAACAGCGTCGTTCTTTTAGACTTGTTGTTGCTAACCGACATTATGAGATTTCCGATGGAAAACTCATGGTTAGCACGAATGAGTTGCCGTATGACATTTATGTAGCTAAACTCAATTATGCATTATCTGCAAAGGATAATGAGTTTAGCTATACGTCCGTTTAAAATGTTTTACAGGGGAATACATATAAAGGAAATGGGTAAGTATGACGCGCTGAAAGCGGTCGAAATTAGGTGGAAATGTTGGTTGGAATTGTGGGTTGTTTCTCATGTAGAATAGAGAAACCCCCCACAGATCCATTTGTAGTGCTCCATGAAGCTCCACCACACACCATCCCCTACACATATTTCATTTTATTAATATCTCCATACATATACGGCTACTACTATATCATGCATACATATGCCGAAACTACAATAACATTCAATCCAATGTTAGACATATTGAACCCAATGTTCAATTATTCAACTCCCAGATACTCCTAAAATCCAAACATCACAACGCATATCCTCATTTGCATTGTAGTTCGTGTCATCCGTCACGATTCGATCTAACAACCCTTCGATTTTGCGTTTGAAACACGAGTTAATGTCTTCCCCATAAAGTTAATGAAAAAAACAACATTTTCTTTTTCTAGCAGACCCAGGGTCTGACTGGTAGTTTATTTTGTTCTTTCGGTTACAAAAATGAACAAGCACTTAGCCTAGGTTTTTCATCTTATTTTTACTAACTATATTATCATAACAAGGTTAGCTTATCGCTGGTGCGAATGGAATGTTCCGGAGATAAGGGTAATCTATGTTTATCATGGTTGGATTAGTGACTAGTGTAGGGTACTCATTATGATTTGTGACTAATGCAGGGTGCGAACTCGCGTGAAAAAACCGTGCCCGACCTCTCTTGGGATGAGTTTGTGGTGTAATTGTGTGCGGGCGTACTGCACCGGGTTACCTTCCTCCTCCATCATAATTAATGTTCAGCCACGGGAAAGCAAGTCAAAGACAAAACCGCTGAAATAACACACTCGGATTCCACAAGGGGCAAACACTCTCAGGAACAGCAACACGGCAAATTGAAACACCGGTTTATTGTTTATTTTTATTTACTTTGCGGTTACAAACATTATTTGGATTGTTACTTATTTTACTAAATCAAAAGTTTACACACACGGATTGACATGCAAGGGACTTTAACTTTATTTTGCGGTTACAAACATTATTTGGATTGTTACTTATTTTATTAAATCAAAAGTTTACACACGCGGATTGACATGCAAGGGACTTTAACTTTATTTTGCGGTTACAAACATTATTTGGATTGTTGCTTATTTTATTAAATCAAAATTTTACACACACGGATTGAACAGGAACGTTTTAACCCGCCGTACCGACTCCGGTACGGTGGAGACCGAGCGACCCGACCGCTCTGGAGATTGAATTGCGACTTAACGATCGTCATCTCATGCAGAGATGATTTCGCTAAGGAAAAAAGAAGAGAGAGAAAAACTGTTCTCTTAAGGGTGTGAATATATCCTTGCCAAGGATATGTTTTATCTCCCACAAGTGTAACGCAGAGTCTCTCCTGTGGGAACAAGAAAACCAGATCTCCTAATAAAGGTCATGATGGTATGTGTCGGATCGTTCAGATAGATGCGATTCACACGTGCAGTGGAACGACGAAACAGGCAGGCGGCATAGACAATAGGGAAAAATGTCCAAATGCGCCGTTGGTAATGCGGGTCATTGTTTACACGATGCCTCGTCGCTATTTTCGACGTTAGGAGAAAAAGGTGCTAAGAGCAAATTGGATTTTTATGGCATCTCTGGCTGCAGTAGAAACCGAGTTCATATTTGCATTAGGAAATGCTGGAGAATTTGGTTTCGGCGCCTATTGCGCTAATTATATGCAGCTGCTTGGGTTGTTTATTGATAAGACAAACCAAAAAGATTGCCAGGCAATGTGTATGAAAAGGTATATGACGCGGCTGAGAAAATAGACGGCGCGATATTTATGGTCCCTGTCATGACGGTTACATTGAATGCAATCCGAATTATTTTGTTTACAGGAATTCATCTAAGGGAATTTGACTGGCGACATAGATGCCGAAATTGATTGGAAATTCCTGGTAAATTAATAAAGAAATCTTAAGGAGCAATGGTATGCGAAGAGAATGCATGAAGGTAAGTTTTCTTTACAGGGACTTAAAGATCATATATTTGATCTCTTAAATGCGTGCAGCATTTTTAGGTGCCGAATGCGAATGCATTGGCGAGGACTTGAGCGTCTTGGGTGATGATTATGGGGGTTTTTAAGGAAGATAAACCGTGGGATTTGGCGGAACCGCCACAAGTTCATACGGAACCCAATTTTCCCATATCCATGGCCTTGAGATGGATTGAAATCGCTTGTTGAGTCACTTCCAAGATTTCAGCGATATGTTTTTGAGTTTAATATCAAACTTGGCTCAATAAAGCCTCCATTCCAGCGTCTTCAAGTTCATACGGAACCCAATTTTCCCATATCCATGGCCTTGAGATGGTTTGAAATCGCTTGTTGAGTCACTTCCAAGATTTCAGCGATATGTTTTTGAGTTTAATATCAAACTTGGCTCAATAAAGCCTCCATTCCAGCGTCTTCAAGCTTCACTCGTCCTCGTTTGCGTTCCTTGTCGCAGATGTCAATGAGAATATTCCTCGTATGCTTCAGATAGGAATCGATGCCCATCAGCTGTACTTTCCTTCAAATTAAAGCAAAAGAGCAGCGCTTCCCGCAAATTTTGTTTTGTTGGCCTAAAAGATGACATGGTTAGTTAGCCTATGTGTCTCGCGTTTAAGTCGCCACCAATTACGACCCCATTAAATTGGAGCATTAAGGCGTGCAGTAGTGCAAATCTTTCCAAGGATACAAAGATTTTGCAACAGGCGATATGTACAACGACCCTACTGGCACTGTCTTACGAGAGAACATAGCTGGATCCGCTGAGCAGGTTAATGCAGCGCAATTCCACAAGAAAGAAAGAAAAAAACAAAACGGTATAAATGTAAAATTGTTTTTATACTAAAACAAATTAAAAGATTAAAAATAGTAGGAAAGAAAAACAGTAGTCCCTAAAAGAGTCGTTTCTCTTTGTAGAGCTATTTGGTACCAAGTAAATTTTTAAAATTATTTTGTATTGTAACTGAAACGTTAAATCTTAAACATCATTTGAATGGATTTGTAATTTTAATTCAACTTGCGTTGACGTAGATTAAATTTGTTCAACTAAAACGGGAGTTTCTATCTAAGCCTACATTTTCATTCCTGATACAAGAGATATTTCAGTTTTTAGGAGTACTGCCCTGCTATGGTTAAACGTAACCAATGCTGTTAGGAGAGTGAATTGAGAAGCGGATACTATTAGCACCTGAGCCGTGAGATGCAGTCTCACAACTTCGGGCTGAAATGCATGTTGATTAAAATGAGAAGTCACTTGATAACAAAATACATCGTTCTCATTGCTGTCCTCTTCGTTAAGGATGTTCTTTTATCGCGATTGTTTTGATTACTTTCTTCGCTTTGAAGTTGAGTTGTGATTTGTGGGACAGATTTGATTTTTATGTCACTACAAAGTGCTTCAACTTAACAATCGCCCTTACGCGGACTGAATGTTCATTCGAATGAAAGCCTCTGTTGAAGACTGTGAACTTCAAACATTACCATCTTATAGAGATGAGTAGGTGTTGATTTAGTAAATATCTTGTGATAAATGTTGGAGAGGTCTCGTTTTCAAAGCCGACGTACAGTCAATTGTGGTTTATTGTCTGCATCGGTTGAGATGGCTTCCAACTGTTAGCTATCCGGTGTTTGTTTACTGGGTCCCGTATTTCACGGAGACCTTTTGGGTCACCCTACTTGGGCATACGATGTTTCTTATGGGGCTTGTGCGCATCCTACATCTAATTTCCGTTCTCATTTACAATGAAAATTAATTATTCATCTATTTGTTTTTATTAGAGGAAGGAAGAGTAAAAAAAAATGGTAATAAAAATAACGAAAGAAATACCCAGCTTTCATTTCAGTTTAGATACCCAAGGTTGTCATAATAACGTTTTGCATCTATGATACTGGGGAGTTATTAATTGAATTTTCATAGTCTGACAGGTACATTTAAATTTCGGCTGAGCTGTGGAATGACCTAGTGCTTGATTAATCATAAGTGAACATATATTGTGGATCTTCATCTAGTCATCACATGCCCCCACGCGACTGATAATTAATTGATTTTGATTTCTCGGACTTATTTTTCTATGTTGAAAACGTTACGATTATTTAGGCTTTGGATGAATGTGTCAAAAAGTGATGGATGGGTGTTGGAGTTTGGCACACTTTTCTTTACCTTCGTTAGAGCCCCAGATTTTTATTGATGATTTGTGCAATTAATATTATTCGTAAGAAAGCACTCAGATGGAAATCAATGCTCAAATTCAAAAGGTGTGTATTTAGGATGTACAAGCATTTAAGTTATTGAGGCGGTTCTCCTAATTGTGAATTTATAATATTTCACAATGTGTAAAGTCAACTGCACCTAAGATATATTGAAAGACAAAACATATGTTAGTTGTCTTGGGAATTATCGTAAATTTAGACCACAGATTCTTATCAATAAAGCATGTTGGGTGTAGGCGAACGTAATACAGGGACACAGTTTCAGCAAATATATTCAAATACTATACATTAAGGATAGTGTTCTTTAGCTGTGTTGTGTAAAATAGAATATCCAAAGAGGTGTGCGTGGCACTAACATCGGGTAGGTATCAATTAACAAACACAACAACCTAGCTACCTAGCTCTATTTACATACTCTAAGCTAGAACGGATCTCCACGCACACGCCGGGTATTTGATTTAATTTCGTGTTAACGAGAGATAATTAATACGCGACTGTGGTGAAGTGCGCTATATAGTGTTGTAGAGCGATGCGAGAAAGAAAGAAAAGTTAACTAAAGGCCCATAAAGAAAACATAATTAAAAAAAAAGAGCCAAAAAAAAAAAAATAAATAAATAAAAAGAGCAAATGGAATTGAAGAAATTCAAAGTGACAATCAGTGAAAAAAGATAGTGAGAAGACAAAGTTTCAGTATGGTAAGTTTTGTCCTATCAAATTGTATTTTGGATTCTGGATTATCAGAGACCAGTCATATAGAAGAGACAAAACCTACTCTCCCGACAATAACAGCGGGGCTTTTCACAGTAGTGCAAAGTTAGGTTTTTTGCATAATTTGTGACAGCAATAAGCAGTGACGATTTAGAGACGAGCGCGGGTCAGAACCGTGATGGAGGTAATGATGGTTCTTTGGAGTTCGGGCAGCTCGGAAACGGATCTCAAAATTGACAAGGACGATCAAAATTAAAAACCAAAGGCATATTAGTAATGCCGTGCGAGAGCTGGTCGAGATCATTGGTTGTCTTTACGATAAGGAAGTGGAAAATCGCTTAAAGATGCCATCTGCGCCGGCTGAAGCAAGCGGTGGAAACTTGGAAATCCAACCAAAACAAAACTCGCACTGTTTTGGCACTCGGTCGGCCAATACGTAAAATTACTGAGAACTCTTGACAATGAGGTCAATTAACTGGCCACCAGCACGGTATATAGATGTCGCTTGTTGTCCTGAAACAATTGCTATTGTAAGAAAAAGGAGAAACGAATACCTTAAGTTGCATGGACTGCTGACGGAACCTCAAATAAAGAATCCTCCAGATAATGTAAAACACGGTAGTTTAACTGTTGTGAACCTTTTCTCTTTATTTGTCTCTTTATTTGATTTATCTAGATTTGATTCCATTTGGAACGGTGTCTCTTCAAATATAATTACGAAGTGTGACAGTTCATTTTAATATTATTGAATGTCAGCTGTTTGCTGACATTTATTATTTGTGTTTTCATGGCTGCCTTCAGTAGTGCCTGCGTTGGCCGCATCCAGTGTTGCAATCATGTGCTGCTCCGTCTCCAACATTCCGCCCACCTTGAACTCTCGGTTCAACCGTCTCCTCTTCCGCCACCATCTGCTTAATGCTGCCAGGAAAGTTTCCCTGGACAGCTCGCTAACCGCTTCATGTATTTGTTACGATCCGGCGCCGTACTTTTTATTATTTCTTTATTTAATATTATTTCATCAATTCGCGTTGCAATATTTATTCGCTCCGATTGTTTGAGCGGAAATTTATTGCCATTGATAATCCATTATCAAAGAAAGAAACTATTCCGTTTCTTCGATATATTTATTTTAAACTCTCAAATCCACAATACTTCCTCAATACTTAACTCTCAAAAACTTAACTGAAATTCAACTTATTAAAACTCAACTCAACTTCTTTTCTAAACTTAACTTTTCAACTTCTAACTCAAAACTCAAACTCTATCTGATTTCTCAACTGCTTCCGAATTCAAACTTGTCTGTCAAAACTAAACTGAAACTGAAACTTTTTTTACAATTAGAATTTCTCTCTTCTTATGCTACTTATTGCTCTAATTGGTTGGAAATTATAATGTGAACAAAACAAACTTTCTCAAAGTATTCCTTTTAGTCTCTGCGACTTTTAAATTGAATAAACTTTGAACGAAAATCAAAGTGCTATATTTTGAATGAAAAAAGGTGCATGTTATGAAATGTACTGTAACAGGCTTGATATAGAATATTGTGAAGGTTTATTAATGTTATGTATTAAGTGAGAATAAGATATGAACAGAGGAAGTTTTAAAGGTGTGTTAGAAAAGTAATGAGATTCAGTTATAATCAAATAAGGGTAGTATTCTGGAATACAACATATTGCCTTGTTTGCCAAGCATACGAAGAGACAGATGTACCCTTTGACTCGCTTTGCGCTGCGGCCTTTCCATGTCCGAAGAGTGATAGGACCTCCATAATCCACGTCGGTGTTACTAATTGGCCTTGCGGGATTAAGCCGACTGGCTGGTAATGCCGCCATTTGTTGAGCTAGCACCCGTCCCTTGTGAAGACCACAAACCGTGCATTCCGCGATGAAATCTCTCGCGCTGATCTTTGCCAGGTGATGTTGCCGATGTAAGTTTGGTGGATGCCGGCGTTCATTTCCCACCCTTGCTGCTTCTAGTCTTCCGCCCACCCTGATGGTACTTTGGTCATCGATGAATGGCTTGAGCGCAATCCGTTCGCTTCGTCTTGATCCTTGTCTGCCGGCTCTAAAGGCCGCTAGGTTCGCCTTCAGCCACGCTACTGTTCGTACCGTTCGAGTGAAGCTGGAGAACCTTCTTGTAATGGACAGCTCCTCTTGCTGTATTACGACGCACGATGCCTTGCGCTCCTCGAGGTCTACCGGTGTTCCGGTGTCCGCCTCTCGGACTTTGGGATGCTTGCGGAACCGGGTCAATATTGAGCCGAGGTCTGACTGCAAGGATGGTCCGACCATCAAGTTATCGTTGAGAGATGTTCCATTACTGGTGACCAGAGACGCATCGAACACCACTCTGAGCTTGGTGGCCTTGATTACTGCATGGTGAGGTAGATAGCAGCATTGGTTGGTCGGTAATTTTGGTGTTTCTTCGATCACCCGCTGCATGTGGCCCATGTCCTGGTATTCCTTCATAAATTCCGCATACTGATGACCTAGCTCCGGGTTTCGCCCGAATCGCCTCTCCATGGACAGAAGCCTTTGGATGGCTGCTTCCCTGGAATATCCCAATGTCGGCGTCAAGTGTTTGACCGGTATCTCCACATCGAAGCGCCCCTCTGTTAAACGCCGGTGCGTGTCCGCAAAATGGGTCATTGCCCTCCTCTCTTCTTCTGTTAGTCGCTCCTTCATCTCGGGTACCTCCTCCCTCTCCCAGAAGGCTCTTAGCTGCCCCTCTAATGGGTCGACCTGGTGGGTGACAGTGCAGCAATGTTGTTCTTGGACCTGGTGGGTGACAGTGCAGCAGTGTTGTTCTTGATCGGGCAGAGCTGCCCATTCCCTGCGATCACCCAGCCGAATATGGTGTTCTGCGCCATCATTTTACTATCGGGATCCATCAGTCGTCCATCGCGCAGGACCTGGAAGATAGTTTCCGAACCCAGCAGCAAGTCAATGGGTCTTGATTTGTGGAATAACGGGTCGGCTAACGCCAGCGATGAAAGGCTTCTCCAGTCACGTTCCAGTGTCCTTGCCGGCAGATCCGAAGTCGATCGTCCCATCACCAAGGCCGATACCCGAATACTTGTTTCCCCTGTTCGGCCATTCAGTAGCATCTCGACCTTTCCTCGGCTGAGTTGTGGATTCGCTTCCCATATGCCACTTATCTTCACCTTCGCCTGCGTGCGTCGCAGGCCCAACTGTTGAATGAATGTTTCTCGGACTAAAGATGTAGGCGAACCGGAGTCCAGAAGCACTCGACACGGAACCGGCTGGTTTCTGTCGCCCACCACCATTACGATTGCCGTAGGTAGTAGTGAATCCTGGGCTTGTACTGTCGCGCAAATCCCTCTGATGGTCCAGCCTCTGGTGATAACCTCAGAACGTCTACCGATTGATGCAGCAGGGCGTTGTGCCGCCCGTTACACTCTGGGCCGTTACCTCTCTCACATTGGTTAATGCTGTGGTCTGGGCTGAGACAATTTCTGCATAGCCCTTGGCGGTGGACAAACTGATCTCGCTGTAGAGCTGAGAGATTCCTGAATGTGGTGGATCGAAACAATGGACGCGGCTGCGCGCATCTGGGACACTTAGCCGTCAATGCTGATGTGATAGCCGAGTACGTCTTTCTGGGTGAGCCGGCTGCTATACTTCTGTCCCGAACAAAGTGACTCTGTGAATAGTTCTTGGCTGTTGGGAGGCTCTCTAGCTCGGTGAGGCGGGCTTCCAGGAATTCGGTCAGCTCCTCGAATGTCGGCATCGAACCTGCTCGAACAGGCCGTTGATGAATATGCGGAACTCCATAGCACCTGGTGGTTGCATAGCTGGAATCGTCATTAATGCTCGTAGATTTGCCTCCATGATGATTTTCCTTTTGTCATAGCGCGAGACCAGTGCAGCCCAGGCCTCCAGATAGTTTGCCGCCGTAACCGGAACATTGCGAACCACTGATAGTGCGCCCGCTCTTAAAGAAGTCCGGAGAAATTGGAATTTCTAGACTGCTGATAACTGGGGGTTATCGTGGATGAGTGGTTGGTACAGGTTTCGGAACGTTACCCACTGCGGGTAGTCCCCATCGAAGGTAGGCACGTCGATATGCCCCAACTTGATCGGTCGGGCTGTCGCTCCACTCGAGGAATCGGTTGCTGTCGGTTCCGTTGACCGCGTAACCAATTGTTCCACCAAGCTGTTCATGAGTCTCTGGCTGGCATTCATGGTGTCAAGCAGGCTCTCCATTCCTGGTTGCTCCGCTGTTAACGTTGTAGTAGTTGCCATTCCCAGGGTGTCTCCTGACGTATCCAGTGCAGTGGAGCCTGTGCCTGTTGCCATGGTCAACCGCTGGTTGAGCTTGCCTTGTAGCGAATAGTATCGCTCTTCGAAATCTGCTCGCTCTTCGTTCTCCCCGTCGATGTTCGGGTCCGGGTCGTTCTCCTCGATACATTCCTGAAGGCTCCCAAAGGATTTAAATGAGTCCTCCAGTTTGCGCAGTTTGCTTGCGACTTCCTCCCTGGTCACCTCATTCGACTTGGTTGCGAACTCCTCCAACCGCGTGAGGAATCCCTTGATGACTCCTCGTCTCCGTTTCATTGCCGGAACAGTCATCTTGGTGGTGGCCATTGCAACTTAGTTTACGCCTTTTTCGATGCTTGTGGATCGAAGTGCCACTAGCTCCTTGATTCCGAATCTTGCGGATCGGCTGTAGCTTCTACGCAACTGAGTGCGCTGCTGGTTGTGGCTAGCTTTGATCGGCTGGATGACCGTCTGCCTTGCTGCTTAGTCGCCGCAGGTGCGCTTCAATGCATTGCTGTTGAAATGCTTGGTTCTACGTTGCACCGCTGGAGAGGTTGTCCAGTCGGCAGCTGCGGTGTTTGGCCTCATGTGGGGTATATCTTTGTGGTTACCTCTGATCGTGGATCCGGCTTGAAGGACAAATTTGTTTTGGTACTCGGTCGGCCAATACGTAAAATTACTGTGAACGATACGGAACTCTTGACAATGGGGTCAATTAACTGGCCACCAGCACGGTATATAGATGTCGATTGTTGTCCTCCTGAAACAATTGCTATTGTAAGAAAAAGGAGAAACGAATACGTTAAGTTGCATGGACTGCTGACGGAACCTCAAGTAAAGAATCCTCCAGATAATGTAAAACGCGGTAGTTTAACTGTTGTGAACCCTTTCTCTTTATTTGTCTTGATTTCAATTGATTTATCTAGATTTGATTCCATTTGGAACTGTGTCTCTTCAAATAGATTTACGAAGTGTGACAGCTCAATTTAATATTATTGAATGTCAGCTGTTTGTTGACATTTGTTATTTGTGTTGTCATGGCTGCCTTCAATAGTGTCTGCACTGGCCGCATCCAGTGTTGCCATCGTGTGCTGCTCCGTCTCCAACACGCACATAGACGTAAGCAGAGTCATAAGTAATGTTTTTATAGCATGTCACAATAATTGATGTTTTCTTTTTTAAAATTTGTTTTACTATTTCTATATCATGTATTAATTATAGTTTTTTTATTTTTATTTTTAATTTTATTTCTATTTTTTTATATTTTTATTTGTATTCCTTGTTTGTCCGTTTTGTTTCGTTTTTTTATTTTTTTTTTTATTTCGCTTGTTAACCCCCTATATATGTATCGTCATCATCATCGGCACTACAACCGGGAACCGGTCTTGGCCTTATTTAGCAAGTCCTGAGGCTTGTTAAATTTTCCATAATGATTTATTTTTTCTGGGCAAGGTCATTAGTCTTGCGCCAGGGGCTCCCCGACGGGGAATCGAACCCCGGTCTCCCGGGTGACAGGCGGGTGTACTAACCACTATACTATCGAGGAGCTATATACTAACCTATATATACTATACTAACCTATATATGTATGTATGGAATTAAAAAAAAATTAATACACGATATAGCAAGAGTAAAATATATTTAAAAAAAGAAAACCTCAATTATTGTGACATCTTAAAAAAACATTTCTTATTGTAAACATTACTTATTGAAATATGATAATTATAATTTAGAGTGCTTGCGAAGAGCCAGTAAGTTAATGTAAGAATGATATTTGTAAAATAGGAGTTAATATTTAGTCTTAAGTAAAAATGTAATTGAATTGTTAAATAAATGTGGAGATAAAACAAACAAAAAAACAAAAAGGACACACGCACACACATGTATGCGAACTACACTTTTAATATTTTTTTGTTGATGGGAGATGATCGACGTGTTTCGTTCGACGACTTTTAAGGCACGCTTATTAAAAACTATAATACTCAAATTTTTTATCACACAAACATACATACTGCCCCGGGGCAGATCAACGATGAGTCACCCAATTACAATTGGCTTACAATTGGCTTACAAAAGGCCAGAGGGGAAGGAAGGGGGATGCGAGGTTGGTGGGTGAAGAGGCTCCAAAAGGTGATACTGGGAAGGCCAACATTATGAAAAAAAAAAAAAACAGGCCACGACCGGACGCTATAACAATATCCAAAACCGTGGAAAAACATATGCGGATATACTGAAGTTTATGAAGGCTGTTACGGTCACAACCACCCACCCCATAAAACTTACCTCTGTGGAGCCACCCTCCACCACTTACGGCGATACACGCCAAGAACATCCACTTAAAGGATGAGACACTTCCCAAGCCATAGCATTACCGCATGCATCAAATGGTCCCACATTAATGCAATACCAAACAAATTGAACTAAACGTTCAATTTGATCTAATCAATTCAATTTCAAACAAATTGAACTAAACGTTCAATTTGCTCACGTTGAAAACTTAGATAGGATAATCGAACCAGAGGTTCGCCACAAAAATCCCCTAGGATCCAAATGTGCGGACCTGATGTCTTTCTCCAAACAAAATCATTGAGAATCATAAAATGCGCGACAGCAATTTTATGATCATCTAGAAATATGGTTATATTATACCCGCCTGTCACGTGGGAGATCGGGGTTCGATTCCCCGTCGGGGAGCCCCTGGCGCAAGACTAATGACCTTGCCCAGAAAAAATAAATCATTATGGAAAATTTAACAAGCCTCAGGACTTGCTAAATAAGGCCAAGACCGGTTCCCGGTTGTAGTGCCGATGATGATGAGAAATATGGTTACCCAAAACCATTAACACAATCAGCGTCGTTTTCCGTTTTAACCAAACCAAGTTAAAACAAACAACTCCCGCCATAAACCGACCTACATGTACGTTTATCGCCGACCGACACAAAGGATCGTAAATGCTCTTCGGCAAAATCCTTTGTTGATTGTTCTATTGTGTTTCCTCTTTCGATCCCAAATTTGGGAAAGACAAGGAAAGGAAAATCCTTTATCTGCAGGGTAAGAAAAGTTTTCGTCCGATGAAAAAACCAAAATTGGGGGAGAGAGTTAAAAATCTTGAAGAGAGTTGGTTGAGAGTTGGCAATAAGCAAGTAACGTGCTGAGGTTGAAAAATCGTGTGTCGGGTTATTCTAATATATCGACTGAGTTTCTAGTTGCTATCTGTTCAGTGTCTTAACTAAGAGTATTGTTTCGTGTTTAACTAACTTCAGGTGCGTGCCAGTGTGTGATGAGCAGTTGTTAAGAAAATGGAAAAGTTTTAATAAAATATAAGTTGCATACACTGGATAGTGTGTGATGAGCCGTTGTTAAGAGACTGTAAAAGTTTTAATAAAATACAGTTTTGCGAATGTATAATAAACAATAAGAAGAGTGTAATAAGAATTAATTTTTCTATAAGAACCCAGTATGATGCATAAAGGGAAATAAACACCTTAAAAATAAATTGATGTGTTTTCGTGGTTCCCCCCGTCAGAAAGCAACCAAGGCAGTCCAAGGAGAACGTACCATAAGCCACTTTAAAGGGGTACGAAGTTTCGACGTCAGAACCGGTAAGTGAGTGACCCACAAAACCATTACAAGGCCAAGCCCGAGCTAAGTGAACTCGAAAATAGCGTAAATATAGTTCGAAAGACAGCAAAAGTGGAACTGCTACTAGAACTGAAAAATGCGTTTAGGATACCACAAACGATATGGGTTGTTTATAGTATCACCAGGAAGCCTGTGATGGAACAGAGTTCTATGTTTGCACTTGGTGCGAGTTAGGGAAATTGGCTTCAGCGTCGATTGCGCTAATTGAATGCAGTTGCTTGGTATTCTTTTGCTGGGAGAAAAAGGTCGCCGGCCAATGTGTACGTTAAGAGATTTATCATACGCATGGCGAAGCTGAAAAATAGACAGCGCAATGTTTATGGTTCCTGGTGAAGGTTACATAGTATGTGATCCAAATCCCTTGTTATTAGGCATTCGTCTAGGGGAATTTGTCTGGCACCAAAGGTGCCAAATTGGTTTGGAATTCCCGATAAGTTGAGCAAGAAATTGCATGCGAAGGGATAAGTTTTCTTTGACAGGGATTTTTAGGTTAATGATTTGATCTATTTAATGTGTGAAGCTTTTAAGATACTAATGCGATTGCATTAGTGAAGTATGAGATTGGGTGGAAGTTATGGGGGTTTTTCTGGTAAGTGAACCGTGGGGTTTGGCGGAACCGCCACAGCTCTGTGGGTAGTATTTGCTATGCGTAAACACGGACGCGCGTTCAGTCAAATACCCCAACGTAAGTCTGCAGCGAATGATTGACCACGAAAAAAAAAACCAAACGAATAAAAGCACACCGGTAATTCAATTTAAATTGTTCGCCGAGGAGGAATAAACCAGTAAAGACGCCGGAGTTTAACACTGATCACCTGTGAAAGTCAATTAATAAAACTAGCCGATTGGTTTTAGTTACATAATATTCTTTTAATTCAATTCCACATTACACTGTGTCTTTTACCATTAATAATTAATTCTGGTGAACTACAGTTAGGTTGTTCTTACATTAACACTGTGTCTCTTTCAATCGATGGCATATATGCCGCTATATTAAAGGACTCGCGCAAAATAGGGCGTAACACGACACTAGCTCGACATTGTTTAGTACACGTACGAGACAAAAAAGTCACTTAACTCCGACTCACTTTCGTATATCGGTGGAAAACGAAATTGGCTACTACTACAAGCGGGTGCGACTGTCCGCTGTGGCGATAGAAATCTGACTCCAAGAGGGAATTCACATGTAATGAATAGTAGGCATTATGAGATACGCGATAGCGAAGTCGCCGAAGGGAGAAATAGGTTCCTGTGTCCTAAATAAACATAGGCTGGTGTAATGAATTGGTATTGGGGGCTGCAGGAGTCGTTCAGATAAGCGATGGCGAAAAATCACCGAAGGAAGAAATAGGTTGTGTCTTAAATAAACAAAAACGCTATTTCAAGGGTCACGATGAGATGCACATCGTTTTTACTCAGGCGTTCATGATAATGCCGTTGTAGGCTATACATTCTTAGGTGACGATAGCTCTACCGAGCATTTGGGGTATGTTTACCATAGCAGTGGCTAGGGTAGCTATTGTTTAAGCATGGAATTTGGGCATGGAAATGAACATTGTTTAGACAATATTACCCATGTTCCATTATATTAGCTTAAACAATAGCTACCCTAGCCACTGCTATGGTAAACATACCCCAAATGCTCGGTAGACCTATCGTCACCTAAGAATGTATAGCCTACAACGGCATTATCATGAACGCCTGAGTAAACACGATGTGCATCTCATCGTGACCCTTGAAATAGCGTTTTTCTTTACCTTAAAGCAAAAACCTATTTCGTGAAGGGCATCGTACTTGTCGTATACGGACACATATAGAATCCTCCCGCACCGATGTAATCCACCACCGTTGAATCTGATGGATATGGATTGCATCGGAGAGTCAGATTTAAACTTCGTAAACGTACACACGCTATTTTTCTCGAGGAGTCAGATTGCATCCCTTGTCGCGAGCAGTTGAGCTGAGGAGTCAAGTCTTCCTCTCCATTGAAGGGTACACGCATGTCAAAAGTATTTTTTATTGCTATCGGCTTATATGCAGAATTATCAATTATACCCTTGGGACGTAATACGGATGTTCATAAAGTAAAATCTAAAGAAACATTGTGTGAAGAATCGAATGTTCATAAAGTAAATTCTAAGGAAACATTGTGTGAAGGATAAATCAAAATAAAGAAGACTTTACCCAACCAGCTCCATCAGTGCCTTTTATTTGTCTTTCCTCTCGGAACGTGGTTTAGTGACAATTTTTGTGAGGAAATCGTGGGTGGGTGAGAAAGCTCCTGTGTCGTAAGACGACAATACTATCATCATCACTCGCCACAGGGTCCCTTTCCCTACAGTAGGTTGGAAGATATCTTTCTTTCGAATTATCGCGTTGAGCTCCGGAGTAAAATTTTAACATCGAATGGCTTAATTCCGTCAAATGCTTTCTCTACGATTTCATAGAACGTACCCTTCGTTTCTTTGTCGATTGGTTCCGTGAGGGTGTGTACGTTTCTAAGTGGCCCTGTAGTCTTAGCACCGACATTCTATCATTAAAAGTTATAAATCAGTTAGGGTTAAACTTGCTTTCTCGGCAATAAGATTGAAGTATTAATAATATATATAATTTATAATGTATAATTTTGCTTTAAGTTTTGTTAAAAATGTGAGTGTATATTAGTTTTTACTGTCGATTAAAGTGTTGTTAAGCAAATTACTCACTTGCTCTTCGGAATGAACATGTGAATTAACCGGACGTATTAGTACAATGTTTTCAATCTGTCTTATATAAGGTCGATTAGTCCTTAAAGAAAGTTAACCGGTTAAAGAATCCGCATGTTCTCCTTATTTTTCAAAAATGTTCATCAAGGTCTTTGTCGACGCCCAAGGCGATTGACACCAATTTGCATACAACCACAGTATCCATATAGGTCGAAGATTTGAGTTGTTAGCATATGAAGTACACACCTTAAGTCGCCTTATCACATGTATACCATAAATCCCTTGGTTCTTTTAATGCCTGAACTTGTACCACGCCGGCATGAAAATAGAAAATACTATATTAAGCCTCCCTAACCTACTCGGAGTGTAATCGTTGCCCATTTTCAAAGGCATTCATTAAAAATAGTCTAGTTGACCTAAATTTGTAGATTAATGTTCCTACAGTCGTTCCTGGATTATAGTCTTTTATCTGCTACATCTCGCGTTCAACCGATAACCATGCTACTAGATTATCGCATTCAAATTAGTGTCTCGAATCAAATCAGGTCTGCAGCAGATCTTCCGAAGCAATTCGGAACCGAGGTCAGCTCTGAGAGTTTCCTGCATAATTTTTCATTGGCCGCATTTTGTACATAAGCTTGACACGCGGTTTAGCCACTAAAACTACAACAACAAGAAAAGGCGACCGAAATTAATTAGAGATTTTGTCAGATGAGCGTGAAATAATAAATATATGGTCCGACGATCCATTAATCATTAGGAAATAAGAAAACTATAAACTAAATGTACGTGTATTCATGGTCGGGAGAGGACCATATGTTCGGCGAGCTCTCTATCGAGACGACATCGAATTTTGATTTATCGACATTTTATTTGATTCGCTGTCCCCTTTTTTCGGGTAGCTCTGGACAGAGCCGTCCGTCTGCAGTCATATCTTAATGTTGGAATCGAGAACAAAGATCGCTATAACTTCTGGCCGACAAAGGGTCCTCAATTAAGACCGTCGCATGCAGTCCTCTATACCACTCTCTGACTCTTATGATAGACCAGCCAAATGGCTGTAGCGCCAAAAGTCACGCGGCAGTCAAAAAGAGGCCTCAAATGCCAGAACTTCATCAAGATTCGTTTCGTCATTTTGATTGACGACTTCAATCGACCGATGATGGCATCGTCGTTATCGTCGTCTACTCTTTTACCTTTTTACTTTTCTACTTTTAGGTTCAGTACAGCGGGCGCGCTTTCGACTGGTGGCACTAATTTTCGCGAGGAAGATAATAGTGCTCGTACAATAGAGCCGGGCTTATAGTATATCCATTGGAATTATAAATGAGCATATTCGTGCATGGTAATGGCGGATTATCGGAGGTGGAGGCAATCAATTTTATGAAATAGTTTTTATTCGCTTGGTGTCGCAATGTGTGTTGGAATTTTGTCAATAGCACGTATATCTATAAGGTATGGTTGGATCTAATGGATATTCTGAGAATTCAAGACCTCTTTTCTAATCGTGACAACTTATTGTGGGTTAGAAGAGTTTCGCCTAAACTTCGGGTGGAAGGTTAAGGCTCAAATATTATCTAGAGAGTCTTAAGCTACTGAGAGTTTAATGCTGTATTCTATTCAAGGCGAAATACGCATAACATACGCATTAACGTTTCCAAATTGATTGGCATTCATGATAAGTATGAGACGGTTTCGCCTACACAGCTTTTTAATACAATTTGTGAGCTCAGAGTGGTGTTTTAATTCCCTTAATGTGAAGGCACAATATTTGCTAGTTGGAGAGAGTAGTGCAAGAAATTATTATGTGACAATAAGTCTCATAAAGCAACTAGATAATAAATGTCACTGCGTTCGATTACATTATGCTTTCTAGAATTTATTCGTATCCTAGACATAGGACCGATATGTTTTCTAATGAGGATTGCTTCAACTGATTCAAAAACACGATGTGACAACGGGGTTGATTTCGTTACTTTAATTTCATAAAGTTTGCTATAAAACCATTAAACGAGAGATTGCGACACTTGTTATTGGCATACATGTTATCTTTGTCTACAATCGATTCGAAGTAGCCTTTCTAGTCCAAGAGATCTGACAGACTTTATGATACACTTTGTGACTTTTAGGACCGAAATCTGTACTCTAGCGACTCAAGTGTGAAATGTGAATTTGAAGAAGCGAAACGCTAAATTACACAAAGCAATTGACGATCAGCCCAAACGTGGTAACTATCTCCATGAATTTAAGCCCTAAAGTAAGTCTATAGCAGAAAATGGTGAAAAGCAAAGCATGAACGCATTTTTTTTTTTGATGCGTCAACGGATGTGGAATCTTCATAGATACTAGCAGCCCGTGCTACTCGCATGCACGATTCCAAGTCGCACGCCTGCGTACTAAACCACACCCTCGCTCCCGTCAACCACTCTCCCTGCGGGACTGCCGTTAGGTATTACTTCGCGGGGCTGGTAAGCTTTATGCTTTTTTAAGCTGCTCTCTCCATGTCGGCTATTTGTGCTTGGCTTACTTTCTCGATTCTTCTAAGTTCGAGTTGCACTTTGGACACATATGCGCTTATCTCCATCCAGTTATTCTCAGAGCATAGCATCTGCGCTATGAGATCTTGCGGGCCTGGGAGATTGGGTCTTCCTTCGTTGAAGCGTCTACAGTGGAACACCACATGCTCCGTATGTTCCTCTTGGTTTGGACACGCTGGGCACAACGGTAAGCTGCTGTGCCCAAAACGGTGCAGATATTTGCGATATCCACCATGGCCGGTCAGGAACTGGGTAAGATGGTAGTTGCAGGCACCGTGGTCTCTCTTCATCCAAGTGGCGATATATGAGATTAATTTGTACGTCCATCTGCCTTTCGAAGTGTTGTCCCACCGAGTTTGCCATATGGTTAATGAGGTTGCTTTCTATTCCTCCTTGATCTCCTTGACTGCTGTTGGTTCCAGTTGCCTTGACGTTCTCCTGTTGTAGATTCTTAGCATCTCGTCCGCAAGGATATCAATCGGAACCATTTCGGCTACGACAAAAGCAGCTTCGTCCGAGATGGTTCGGAAACCGCTGATGGTTCTTAAGGCACAGAGTCTATAGACTGACGTCAGCTTTCTCCTCGCTTCCTTCGTCGTCAGTATACTGGCCCAAACAGGGGCGGCGTATAGTAATCAAGATTCTTCGTGGATATCCAGGTCCTCCGATGTTTGGTAGTATTCGAGCAAGTGCTGCTTGCAGCATTGACGCTTTTTTGCTAGAATACTTGACATGCTCTTTGAATTGTAGCCTGTTGTCGATCATAACTCCTAGATATTTTATTGTGTCTTTCGATCTAATAATTTGATCTTCGAGCCTTATATTCATATATTCCACCCTTTTCGGCTAGTTATTAAAACCGCCTCTGTTTTGTGATCTGCTAGCTCGAGTCCAGCGGATACCAGCCATTCTTTGACTTTCACCACTGCCTCGTTAGTAGCTGCCTCTATCTCATGAATATGTTTTGCCACTGTCACAAGGGCAATGTCGTCCGCAAAACCAATCAACTGGACCTGTTGTGGCAACACCAATCGCAAAACGCCATCGTACATGATGTTCCATAAGAGGGGTCCCAGAACTGATCCTTGTGGAACTCCCGCTGAGACGTTGTGGTATTTTACACCATCGTCTGTTGCATACCTCAGCTTCCTGTTAGTGATGTAGCTGGAAATTATTCTCTGGAGGTAGTGTGGGGGGGCCCATTCTGTGAAGCGCTCTATTTATGACTGGCCATTTTGCCCAGTTAAAGGCATTCTTTATGTCCAGTGTTACAACTGCACAGTATTCCTTTGTGCCTAGCGCCATCTCTCTCCACTTATTGCTTCCGTCGCAATGTCAACTACTCTCTTTATGGCATCGACGGTGGAGCGCGATTTTCTAAACCCGTATTGTTGGTTCGATAAGGCTGCTTTTTCTTCTGCTACCGTTAGCAGTCTTTCGTATACCACTCTTTCCAATATCTTTCCCATTGTGTCTAGAAGGCATATTGGGCGATATGATGAGGGTTCTCCAGGTGGTTTTTTACTTTTTGGTAGGAGCACCAAGTGTTGCAGTTTCCAAGCATGAACGCATATCAACGTATATTCGTGTGGCGGTTCATGTCTTTTGGACTCGTCACAAATCCCACCAAGAGAGTGTTAGGAGATACAAGGATGTGTTCTAGTAAGTGGTTAGAGTGTTGTTATATAGAACCTTACTATGTGGCTATATTCAGCTTACAATTCGTTCTTGACAGGGGCTCGAAAAGTTTGTATCTTTAAAATATTACGTATACTTTTGCAGTGGCATAAAAAATGCGCCCAATGACGCTTACGTTCTACCTGGTATTGTTGATTCATAGCGATTCTTAAGTATGTTGGGTGTATAAGCAGGTAAGGCGATGCAATTGAAAGGTAGATATCTTAAATACTCCTGTGGGAGTGAAGTAGGTGTGTGGCACGGAGACTAGTTCACTCCTGTCCCCATCATCACAAAAAGTTCCACCGATCTGTAGTTGTCTGAGCCAACCCCCAACTTCACTAAATTGAAACAAGCATTTAAAAATGCGCGCGTTAAAATATTCACAACAATAACATTAATAACAGTTAGTAGTTCAGCTTCATTTAGAATACTATTTCATAAATAGATTATAAGGATGTAGTCGGTACATTGTTCGTTTCACTTTGTCGGCCCTTACAAATTGCAATGAATTTTCTTGTTGTATTATAGCGTCTTTGGGCTCCTCGATAGTATAGTGGTTAGTATACCCGCCTGTCACGCAGGAGACCGGGGTTCGATTCCCCGTCGAGGAGCCTCTGGCGCAAGACTAATGACCTTGCCCGGAAAAAAACAAAAAACAAATCATTATGGAAAATTTAACAACCTTCAGGGCTTGCTAAATAAGGCCAAGACCAACTCCCGGTTGTAGTGCCGATGATGATGATGATGATGATTATAGCATCTTTAGGAGGAATATTTCTAGTATGTGCAGCTGGGCCTTTTCACAAACATTTCACAAGATTTTACAATGTGGTTTTTGTATATTTGTTACAAGAAGGCACATATTTCAGCGTTTGAAAGAGGGGTGTGCAAGAGATGTTAAATATTATAATTTACTTATGTCTTATTTCTTAAAGAATGAATGCACTTCGCATCTATACCATAATCACTCGACGACATTGAAACACCCGAAATTCGGCTCTCTATAACTCGGGGGCGTGCGCACGTCAGTTGGTAAAATTCGACTGACTCATTACTGGCGAGGGAAAGATCGTCACGTCGGTGGTGTCATAACTAAAATAAACTCACTGCCATTTACTAGGAACTTCGAAAAGGGTTGCTGTGCCTGCATAGGGAGTTGAGTTCCGGAGAATCATTGCCGTACAGGCTGAGTTAAATTCCACTGGCGCTATGTATACGAGGAAATTGGTTTGGAAATACGACCGAATACGGGCATGAGTTGTCGGTTAGACAAAGGCATGCGGGTCTTGGTCGTTGCGATGGTTGTTTCGCGGAAATGCAACGCATCGTGCTGGAGACTTGTGCGGGTTCTCTACATCACACGGAGAACCAACCCACAACCGTAACCTGCAAACATGCAAAAACCCAATCCGCAATAGCATACATCTCACCAATCGGCAATAAAAACCATTTTCCAAACTCCCAACAGAATATATTTCAACAGAATATATTCTAATCATCCGCGCATCCATTTTCCCAAAAATGCTTCTGTCAATTCTCCACTTAATTCATATTTCCTCTTTGTGACCAAGCAATCTTAATTTCCCCGAAATTCATATGCCTTAACAAAGCGCATATCCAAATCCTCAACGGAACATTAACAGCTAACAAAGCGGCGCACATTTCCCCGAAATCACTTCGGTTAACATTTCTCCCAAATAATATTCCTTGCTTGCACCCAAGCCATTCCAATTTCCTCCGAAAATGCATGCCCATACTTGCTCGCGTCCCCAAAGCCAATTTCCCGGTACACCCAACCAATGAATTCAACCCAGCCTGTACGGCCAGAATTCGCTGGAACTGAGTTCTTATGCGAGCATAGCCACTCCTCCAAAATTCCTCGTAATTGGCAGAGAGCCTAATTTCGCTATGACGCACCGCCACGACGCATTGAACGAATTATTTTCTTTCTTATTCCAATCGTCGTCCAACCACCACAGAGTGCGCGTCGTTCCCTCTTACTTGCCCCGTAGTGTGCGGTTTTCAGAGCCAAGTCTCCATCGGAGTTCAAAGCCCCAAGAATCGAGTCGAGTGGGAAGCCCGCGCCGGTATATTGATCAAAGAAAGGGAGTTTAATAAACAATATAACGCTAGTTGTAGAACCAGTGATCGCGGCCGCGGAGGATTTAGTAAACGATGTAATACTAGTTGTAAAACAAATGATCGTGGATACAGGGCACACCCAAAGTGCGGATATCACCAGGGAATAAAGACCAATTATAACTAAGCAACTCCGAGTGTTTTATTCGTAGTGTCCTCGCGGAGGACAGTTTCGCATCGAATTTTCAAGTGCTCGTGACGTGCCCGAGGTGCGACCTTCCAGCGGATGGCTACCAGTGAATAATTTCACGGTACGACCCGATCAGCCAAACCCTTGGAATAGTTGCAAACGATCCAGACTGGCTCAGCGGTGACTGTCCCTTGGTTGTGAGTTCTAAACAAAAGGGAAGGTAAGAATAGAGGACCAACAAGACATTAACATTTGAACTACGCCACTGTGTTTTCTTTCGTGGCTTGTCCCCTTGGTGACAACCCCTGGTGTAAAAATCGTTGGTGGGTGAAAGTGAACCCCGTGTCGTGCGCCGGCATCCAAGCATTACACCTCCCCACAGACTTACCATTAAAGGGAATTGGTATTGGGTAGGATGGGAGCCGAAATGATTTTCGGGGAAACTAAATGATGCTTGATTACAAGCGAGAAAATAGTTTAGGCAGGAAGTGAGCCGGAATAATTCGGGGGAAATTAGACTTGCTTGGTTGCAAGCAAGGAATATCATTTAGATAAGATATTAACCGAAGTGGTTTTTTTGGAAAAATGTATGCGACTCGATGTAGGTGATGGAGATGGTGAGTATTCCGTTGTAAATTTGGATATGCATTTATTTCAGCTTGGTAAAAGGGTTCTTGGTAAGTTGGGGGATATATGCAATTGCGGATTGGGGACGGATGCTGTTGCATATTGGGATGTGTTCTTTGCGTGTTTGCGCATGGATTACGGATGGATTATGGTGACGCGCTGTTAGCGGTCGAAGTTAGGTAGGAATTGTGGGTTGGTTCTCCTTGTGATATAGAGAACCCCCATACTCCTCTTCCACATATCACTAAATTGTACTGGCCAATATAAAAGTGGAATCAAAATTAATTAAGTTAATTCATAAAAAAAAAAATCGCGAGCATTATGCATTATGCAGTTAAATCAAAAATATAAGCATTGCCGTTATTTTTTGATTTAATATGATTGCGGGGTAAAAAGAGGTCCCTTGTGTTTTCGCTAGACAGCTGTAGTTCTCGTAAAGTGTTAATCAAATACATTCAGAGTTGTGTTCGTTGGAGAAGTAACATTCCACACTAAATTAAAATTCCATGACCATTTTCTGATTGATTACTTCAGTTGCCTGTTAGAGAGTGTTCAATAAGATACAATTCGCTATATTTGTTACACGGAACGCCTATCATCCCCTAATACTTACCCTTTTGGGGCCATCGCCCCACCGTTAACAGGATTCACCTTCATGTGAGCCCCCATATGTTGTTTAATCCTAATCAACATATCCTATGCAATCAGTACCTGTAAAAGTGCATTAAATCCTAAATGCATACACAGGCGAATCACGGAATCCAGATACCACATGACGGCACACAGGGATTAATGTGCTACTCAAAACTGATAACAATTCCATGTGAATGAAGCAATAAGGTATATAAAATATCTTTGCCATTTTTTATTTTATCTTCACATTTATTTAACAATTCAATTACAGATTTTACTTAAGACTAAATGTTAACTTCTATTTTACAAATATCGTTATTACATGAACTTACTGGCCCTTCGCAAGCACTCTAAATTATACATTTTCATTTTTCCTATGCCTTTTGGCGTAGAATAAAATATCTTAGCCATCGTTGACCATAAATGAACACTTGTGTAAATACAAGGTTCTAAGAATTGTATCAGACGCATCTACACAATCATATTTCGCAGATCATAAACAATCTCAATATAGACAAACAAAAAATGTACTGCGAGACATACACCTGTTGTATTTGAAAGACATCTATTGTTTGTGCGCAAACAATTGATGTAACCCTACGTCTGTAGGATTGAAGGTAAGATAAAAGAAATCTGTACGAATCGATCGTTCTTGACGGATCTCAATTAAAAAAGCAGATGGTGTTAAAACATTAGAGAAGAGTGACTCGCCAACCATCCTCCGGAACGAAAATAAAACGAAAATTAAACTAGAGTCGTGGAAATTTATCCGTTGTAAGTGAAGACATACGTATGTTTAGATTCGGGCGGTTTGAAGTCGTGTGTGATAAATTTGTTTCTGTAGTGTTATCCCGATGTGTTAGTATCACCCGTGTATTACATAAATTATAATAAAGATAATATAGAATAAATATTAAAACCACGACTTAAAATTAGTGTGTTTTGTGGACTAATGTGTCTGTTTAAATGTTCATTTAAAACTTGGTGTTTTGTTTTCACGGTAGAATGTGTGGAGTGGGGTTGAATGTTCATTTAATTGTAACATATTTTACATTTTTTCTTTTATAAAGGCAAAAATACAACCCAGTCAGTTAAATGTGTGAGTAGTGTCCGTTGTATTCATTGGAGAAATGATATTCCACTCTAGAATAAATTGCTTGTTCGTGTTTTTTTAATTGCTCGATTCAGTTGCCAGTTATAGGGTGTTAAATGAGAAAAAATCTGTATAGTTTGCAATCTTCTTTTTATAAAAGCGAATGCGTGCCAATCGGTTGAAATTGTGGATGGTTTTTACGGCTCAAGGGATCAACATGTTTCACATATGCGTTGTGTTGTGTCCGTTTAAATATTTCAACGATTGGGATCCTTGGAGTCCGATTTGTCACCAACCAAAAGATGATTGCTGAGCGTCAGAGCGGAGTTGTAAATTTGCGTTGCTTTATTACAAATGCAAGGCTTTAACCATTGCTGATCCTAAATTTGAATCGAGATGTGAGGAATTCCGAAAACTTTTCCGTACTGAAACGCGCAGCACAATCCAATTTATTTTATCTTCACTTCAAAGAAAACACGTCTAACTGTATTTTTCTTTTCTCTTTATTCAAAATAAGATCAAATTACGGGCAGCGGGGTAATTATTTTCTTGCTGTTTTTACTCCGTTTTTGTCCAACTTTTCTGGTGTCACAACAAGACCTAATACAAATAAATTGTTGTTAAGGGTTGTAAAACCCGGTTCATTAGAGTCGTAAGAAGTGTGGTGGGTGGGCTGATAGAAGAGCTGAGGGTTTCGCAGGTTACGGGGGTTAGTGTGAAGTGGAATGATGGAGAGCAAGCTTGGGCAGTTGATTGTGCCCGAGAGGAGACGGTGGACGAAAAGGATGTCGACATGAGTTCTGCGCTCCTCAAGTGTGTTGAAGTTGATCAGATGGAGCCAGATCAGTGTATGGTTGGAGAATCCGAGGATTCGCCCAGTTCAGTCCGCGGAGGGCAAAACGCAGAAAACGACGTTGCACGCTTTCGATTCTACGTACATGGGACGAGTAGTGTGGAGACCAGACCTGACTGGCGTATTCAGAAAGTAGGAATATATAGGTAGGGGGATATCCAAAAATATATTTTTAACAAATATATCCTTGTCAGTTCTAGTTACAGCCGCAAGATCCTCTCCGTCTGAGAATGAAGATCTCAATATTCATTGGTGGAAATTATTGTGTCGAGTGATGCCTGAGAATGGAAATTTTATGTGGTTTGGGATTGGAGATGAAATGGAATCCGCTGCTTTCTTTAATTCCATCGAATCTGTCCGAGGTTGCCGAATCGAGGTTATCTCTGATACAAATGAAGAATATCATAAATTTATATTAAAAATTACTTGATGTCAGACTAATTGATGTTGTTGTACAATATGTTGTAGTGGGTGATGATGTCGAAGAAAGAACGGCGGATATTAGTGAAGTTAAATTATTTTTTCTATGTTGACTGTAGAAAGACTCATGTACGGATGTTAGTAATTTCGGTGTATCTTCTCTCGAGAAAGCTGACGACGTTGATGTGTATGACATTAATTCCAAACAATCATCGGAATCAGATAAACTCTGAATTCATTTAGACGACGGCAGAAAATCGTCGTGTTGGGTCTGGGTCTGATTGTTTGCTAAAGCGGTATGAATAGTAAATGTTGGCGAATCCAAAAGAGGTGGTAGTCCTTATGATGAGACCTCACTTGATGCGCAGAATAAAACAAAAGCCTTTTTGCGAAAATAATTTACAAAAAAGTTGACAGCATAACGGGGTCGTTTATTTTTCACTTCGAAGTGACCTTTTCAGTAGGCTCTCAACTGTATACTAACAGAGCAATCGACCTGAAAATGTATATACAGGACATAATACTATAGAACTTGACGTAGTAATGAGACATGCCGGTGCCATCTGTAAATCAGGGCGGAAAATTGTCGCCCTACCCTCGTATAGCATTTTGAAATTTTTAACGTGTTTTTCTTGATACCAGGTTTTTCACATTGGTCTCCACGATATGTGAAAAACTACTTTGAGGGTGCCCTTTTTTGTTTAAGTAAATTAAATTTATTAGAGTCTGAATACAAATGTAAACGATTTTCGCATAATTATTTTTCTATTTAACGTTAAAGAGCAAAAAAAGGCGTAAATCGGTACCTAAAGTTTGCATGTCCGCCATTTTGATTATTATTATTTTTTTTTTTTTTGTGAAAATAGAATTAGGTCGCCGGCAAATATTATATAATTTCATTTAGCAAACACCGCTACGATCAAAACCGGTTGGGTACATTTTCTTCGAATCACCACACTGCGCCATCTATTAACATTTTTTAATATTTTTCATGATTTTTAATATTCTTTTTAAAAAAAGTGTATGTATACCTCAATACTTAATAAATATGTGTACAAAATTTGACATTGATATTTGCTTCCGTCTTTGAGAAAAAGATTAAAGAAAAACACGTCATTTCGGGTTTCTAGATGAGAATCTCCCCTTAAGCTTTCCAACTGATGACGTTCATTTTTTTCCGTTTTAAACCATTTTTTTATTTTCTTTTTATATTCTTAGTTTCTAAATTACAGGCTAGTCAAGAAATGCTTAAATTCTAGCTTAATTATCTTATATTATAATTTACTGGTCCTACGCAGACGCTCTAAGCTAAACATTACATAACGACTGTATAATTTGCCTTTCGGCGACAGAATTTTGTTTGTGGGAGTACGTATAATAATTTAAATGACAAAGAAAAATTTTGAAAACTTTGTGTCGAAATTTTTTTTGTTTTATTTTTTTTTAATTTAACCTACTTTTTTTCTTCTTTTTTTTTGATATAATTTTATTTAAAAAACTTAACTTAACTTAAATCTTATACTACCTTAATTCTAGAAAAGTTTAGTCTATGTAAACTGGCTGATAATACTGTTATTCTTTACCGACTTTGGTATCCAGGCCTTTATATGCCATTCAACCACCAGAGCTGTTGACGCTGTCTAATACTATCGTCCCGGTCTCTGTGGGAGATAGCCCTACTGATCGCAGGAGCTCTTCTTCGGTGCGCATTACTTCCCGGTCGTAGCACAATCGCCCGTCTACAGATGATCTACTTACATGATAGATCAGCGGAATTCCGGATCTATCCTGTATAAGGCCTTTCATGTCCAAGTCAAGGAAGGCCTCTGGTGGAACAAAGCCGTTGCGACGCACGCTCTCATAGTACAGAGTGTTTGGATAATAGGCCCCGAAAATTAGGTCATTCGACGAGCTTATTGCTCTCGCAATATGTCCTCTGATTAATTTAATCATAAAATTATCCACCCTATTTATGTTCGCTTCATTATATAAAGAGTCATTTGAATAATACTTGTTATAGTCCGATTCCGGTGTCCGATATAATCTGAGACAACTTCTGAGACACTTCCTTTCGAACACCCGAATCTTTTCCATCAGATTTGGACCTATGTTAAACCATACTGGACAGCCATATATGAGCATTGGCCTGATTAGCGTCATGTAGCATATGACTTTTACCCTGCTGTCAAGTTGGCTACTGTGGAATAGCCTCCTTGTCATAGCAAAAGTTTTCCTCGCTTTGAGCAAAGCAGCCTCTACATGTCTGTTGAAATACAGATATTGGTCTAGCCAGATGCCCAGGTATTTAACTAAACTCTTGGTTTCCAGTTTATCTCCATGCGGTCCCACGATAACTAGCTTTCTCCAGTTTTTCCTTGTGTCGTTCGTGGCTTTATATAATGGAGTTCTAAATAGGATGGCTTCACATTTCTGGAAGTTGATCTTAAGTTTCCAGTCATCGCAATAGCGCTGCACTTTGTTGAAGTCTCGCTGTATTAAACTATTTATGATCTTATCTTAACTTTCGGAGCTGTTCTGTAAATTATGAGATCGTCTGCGTACGCAATTGCCTGCGGAAGTGCATCTAATAAGTCACTAATGTAAATGTTAAAAAGAATGGGAGAGAGTACCGCACCCTGTTGCAAGCCATTCTTGATATTATACGTTTTATTAGAGGTCACATTACCATTTTTGACCACGAACCTCCTGTCCTTTGACATATCGTAAAGTACATATAGTAAAGGCTTATGTATGCCATGTCTGACCAGTTTGTAATACAACCCTTCGATCCAGACGGTATCAAAGGCTTTTTCCAAGTCGATCAGACAGGCACCTGTGCATTGGTTCCTACATTTATTCCATTGTATGTCGGAGACCAGTTTAGCTGCGGCATGTGTGGTTTCATGACCCGCCCTAAAGCCAAACTGGTTATTTGGAATAATGCTATTGTCGTCTACCCATTTTAGCAGAGCTTTGTTAATAGTCTTTTCGAATGCTTTACTGATGCTTGGGAGTAAGTCTTTGCCCTTTTTTGCGATGGGCTGAATGATTGTCGTTTTCCAACGCGCGTGATAATATGCATTATTCAACGCGTTGTTAAACAGGACCGTGTATATATCTATTGCCTTTGGGGGCAGGTTCTTGAGTACGATCTTAGCTACTCCATCTATTCCCACTGACTTTTTGCTTCTTAATGAGTCGAAGATACTCTGGATTCCTTCCTTTGTGATTAAAAGGCTAATAGCCCCACCATTGGCATTAATGTCAATTGACAGATTATCGTCACTGAATTCCGTAAAACCCGGATTCTCCGATTGCCAAAGTGAAATTCCATTTCGGAGGTGCAGGTGATTCAGTCGAATTCTGTCCTCCAGTTCGTGATTTCGGTGAATGTTTTCATTCACCTTGTACATTTCCTGAAAGACAGCTCCCACAGCGTTCACCTTTTCCAAAGGATCTTCGATCACGAAGAGCTCACTATTGAGGATAGCGTTCTCTGTATCTATGCCAATGTTGGTTAGCAGCTGCTTGTTTACCTGAGTACGTGGGATTTGGAGACACTGAATCTCATTTTGATTATTTCTCCTGAATATTTTATTTATTTGTGGGAACATATTCGGGTTATTAGTTGTTATAGCTCGAATTCTGTTGTTCCAATACAAATTTGTTGCTAATCTATAATTGGCTTTAAGTAATTGTTGGAGGTTTTTTAATCGGGATTTCAGTGATATTATCTCCTGCTCTTGTCTGACTGTAAACTGTCTGTGTAATTGTTTTAGTTTCGATAGCAGTCTGCTCTTTTTCTTGTGGAGTGCGTTTGTGGTTGTGTTTCTGTACATGTTTATGTGATCTGTAACTGTTGTTTTGGGAATTGTTTTGTACATTGTTCGTTTTACTGTTTCGTCCATTTGTTGGCTGTATTTGTCGATTTCGTCATTTGTCAGGGTTCTATTTACTGGCAGATTACAGTCATTCGAACGAAGTTCTCTTGTTAATGATCTGGTGAATCGCGGCCATCGCATTGCCCTGTAGTTATAGGGTTGCGGGATCACGAATTCCTCCAGATCTGCGAGCTCGTTCGGAAGCTCTATTACTGCCGTGAATGCACAGTGGTCGCTGTCGTATTCAATTGTCCGTAAACAGTTTGTGTTTCGTCTGTTGGTGTTAAGTAATCTCAGTCGTGAGTCGATTAGCAAGATATCTAAGAACGATCTACCTCTGGGGAACGATGGATATTTCGTAGCTAGCAGGTCAGTTCTATATTCAATATGAAACTGATCTAACCAACCAGCCAACTGATTTCCTCTGGCATTAGATATACAATTTCCCCAATTTCTATGCTTGGCGTTCATATCTCCCCCTAGGATAAAGTAGTTTTTGCCCAGGTGCGATTGTAAGTATCGAAAGAGTGTCTCGAGCTCCGCTATAAATGGGTTTTGTTGGTGCTCCTCAGGCGCGTAGACCGCAATCGCATACAAACCCCTTCCTTGCTGAAGGGGTATGCGCAGGATACAGGCTTCCAGCACCTGGAACCTGCGCACTTCTCCACTATATATTACTTTATGATTGATCCCTTTTCTAATAAAGATTGCGACACCCCCTCCTTGAGTGGAGTTAGGTCGGTCTCTTCCTATAATATCGTAGTTTTTATGCCATATCTTGTGTCTCTGGTTTAACTTTGTTTCCCCCGCCAGAAGTACATCAGGCTGTTCATCTTGCAACAGGTTAAAAAGATTGGCTTTTCTCTCAGTTCTTATTAGTGACTTTACATTCAGGACAAGAGCTTTTATTGATGTTGTGGTTAGAGGGTTTATATCGACTTGTTATTTAGACTGGGCAAATGCGAGTAGATATCGTTTATTTGGCTTTGTAGCTGTGTCATCTGCCTCTGCAGATTGAGCAGGATTGCGAACACGTCTGCTTGCGGTGTTGTTTCGGTCCGTGTGGGAGTATTTGTGGCTACCAATGTTGTAGCCTGATTTGGTGTTCTCCCGCCCGACGCAACTTGTGCGTACGACCGCTGTGATGTTACGGGTGTTGTTGTTGTACGAGCTGGCTCTATGTTTTTTTGCCGATTCACATTTCTTGCCATTATTTCTCGGAATTTAGGACAACCTCGATAATTAGCGGGATGTCTCTCATTCCGACACACTGCGCACTTTAGAAGGGCTTTGTCTTCTACCCTTTCTTTTCCCAGAGGGCATTCTTCTGCCTTATGGTCCTCTCCGCATTTTACGCAACGATGCTGCTTTTCACATTTCGCCCCTGCGTGACCAAACCTTTGGCAGCGGACACATAGCAGGATGTCTCTCCCTTTTTTTAATTTGTCCCATGTGACCATCTGATGATCCAAGACTGTAATTTTTCTTAGACCACCAATTCTACTGCTGGGTGTTAATTGCACCAAAAAGAAGGGTAGCTTGCGGTTTTCCCTTCTTGCCTTGGATGTGGTGAATGGTTTTACCGCGGTAAACTCGAGATCTTCGTTCTTCAGGTTTTGAAGAATTTCAAGCAGAGCCTCCGGTTCCATTTCAGGGTCGACACCCTTTAATAGAACCGTTATACTCTTCGTTTGTTTCGGCGTGAACAAATAAAATTCCGCGGTGGCTCTTTTTAAGACCTCTTTTATTTTGTCGTGGTCTGCCACCGTATATGTTTGAATGGCATGCCTGTAACCCGCCAGTCTTTTAACTGCAAAATTGTTTCCTATAGCTAGCTTACAAAGACTTACCAATTCCTTACAGTCAACATCTATTGTGTTGATTGGTGGCATCTTTGTTTTTCCGCTGTTATTGTTGCTTTGCTGCTGCTGTGTTGCTTGCTGTTTCGTTGATCGCTGTTGTGTTGGTATTTGCTGTTGATGTTGCTATTGATGCTGCTGATGTTGAGGTTGATGTTGCTGTTGGTGGCGAAATTGTTGCTGTTGGCCGATTTTTGGCTTTTGGTTTTGTAGTTGTTGCTGGTTTTGTTCTTGTTCGAGCGCCGCTATTTTTTTCTTTCGGCGTCTCTCTTGTAATCGGGCTCTTGCCATCGCAAGTTTCGCCTCCAATTCACTTATCTCTTCCTCTTCATCCTCAGACTCTGAGGATGCAAGAGAAGCGAATGAATTATTTGCCCCATATATGTTAAAATTGGAGGGGGAGGGGAGCTCACTGTCCTCCTCCAATTGTTGATCTGTTTTCTCCATTATCAATTTCGCGGTTTTTCTTCGCGTCACAATGGAGTTTTTCCGTTTGTGTGTTGTCGCGTTGTTGTGTGTTGTCGCGTTTTTATCTTCCTCCGTGTTCATGCGGGTTCTTTCCAGTTTGTTTTCATTAAAAAAAAACAATGGCGACCTGCAATACGAACCACGCAACTGATGACGTATGATTGTTAACATGGTTGTTACCATTTGAATGTTTATCAAAGCCATCCACGTTTTACCAGTTGCATGCATACGTTTTTTCAGATTTCTTTGGCAAGAAATGTGACATCCTTTAAGTGGATGTTCTTGGCGTGTATCGCCGTTAGTGGTGGTGGCTGGCTTCACAGAGGTAAGTTTTATGGGATGGGTGGTTGTGGCCGTAACACAGGCATAATGCTTGACCTTTAAGGAATAATTCTAAGAAAATGCATATGAACTATGAATGCCTGAGATCGTTTTTAGGAAAATTTTGCCGATGCGTTGATGCATGGAAAATGCCCTTGTGGGAGAAATTCTTTTTACAGAGACTTTAAGGTTATGCATTAGATAACCTTAATGCTTGTATCTTTGTAGGTGCTAATGCCATTGCATTAGCAAAGAACAATGGGGTAATGGGAGCTTCAGGACTGGAAGCTTTTACGTAATTTGGGGAGGTGAGTACTGGCGTTTATGGGAACCGCCACAATACCACAATTTATGGTAATAAAAGGTTTCTGTATCATTACGAAATAGATGTGGGTTAAAATTAAATATGTTAAATTATTAATTACTTGAAAGTTTTTAAGATAAGGCGTGAGACTAAGTCTTCTCTATCTGTCAATCAGTATGCTTCAAGAACTACAACTTCCGTCAAAAAAGTTGCAAAATAAATAATGATGTTTATGATTTTGATACAATTTTCGCCAATTTTAAATTGATAATTGTTTACCTAAATTATTTGGTCAAGAAAGCCTTAAAAGTTCCGATTTGTCAAATTCTGCCTTATTGTAGGGAAGTTTGAGAAACTACGAGCGAACAGTTCTTCAGTGACATTTTTGTTGTACGTCCGCCGCCGTGCTTCCTCGGTTGAGGGAAGAGCGGGGACCTTTTATTTATTGAGATTTCGAAACACTAAGAACAATTTTTCTTTATAAATTTTATTTAATTATTTTCTTCTTATATTTCGACTTTCACAACTAAACTTGAATTGAACTGATTCTTTTCTATTCATCTATTCTTCTTCTCTCTGCATCTTTTTCTATGAACTGTATATTCTTTTCTGAACTTCTTTTTTTGTCTGAACTGAACTGTCCGAACTGAATTTTTTCTATTTCTAATATTCTCTCTGTGACTTTTCACATGAATCAATTTGGACGAAAATCCAAGTTACTATGTTTTGAATAAATAAAAAGGTGCAAGTTATTAAGTGTGCTGTAACTGGTAATATTGTGAATGTTTATGAATGGTATGTATTAAGTGAGAATGTAATATATGTTAAGTGAAGTTTTTAAGGATGTGTTAAATTTAATAAGGGTAGTATTCTGGAATACAACATCCCACCCTTCTTCGAGAAAGAAAATTATCCTTGAAGAGAATAATTTTCTAGTAACTATAGGTTAGATTAAGATTAATTAAAGGCTTGGATTTTCGTTCAATTACATTACAATGGTTTTCAAAATTAATCTTTCATCAAAGGTTACAATAATCAAAAAGTTCTTAATACTAGAAAATTAATCTATTTACATTATATATTAACTAAATTTTTCCAATAATCAAAAAGTTCTTAACACTAGAAAAATAGTCCAAAATAGTCTATTTACATTACATATTAACTAAATTTAAATATTTCTCCTTGGAACCTTTTCTTTTCTTATCCAAAAATCATTATTACTTATTATATTAATTATATAATATTAATATTATTGTTTCAAAATTCTCATTTCCGTATATATATTAATTCCAAAATTTCTAATATATATATTACCAATAAAATTTTCTTTCTTTCCTTTTCCGTTCGAATATATATTAATTCCAAAATTTCCAATACATATTACCTCTAAAATTTTTTTTCTCTTTCGTCCCCCTCATTAACTTTTTTTTTGTACAACACTGGTGGCAGCGGTGGGACGATCCAACCAAAGGATCCCATGAAGAAATAAAAACAAAATAAGAAGAAAAAATAAAAAACATAGAAAAAGTAGAACAAATAAACATGAAAGTATAAACGAATTAAAAATTATGAAAGTCAAAGAAGAAAATCAATAAGTCAAATTCAACTGATATAAAATTACGAGAAACTAAAAGAAATCAATTAAAATGTAAAAGAGACAAATTAAATTGACGTCAACCCAAGTAAACAACTGATATGAAATAAAACCCAAGAGAAAAACATAAATATATTCAACAGACAAAAAGCGAACTTAAATAAGTGAAGGTCCACAGAAAAAACAACAAAATATTTCAATTTAAATAATTAAATAAATAAAGGATTTATAATAAATTTCAAAAAAATCTAAAAAGAAAAAAAAACAAAGGAAACAACTAAGGAAAACTGAAGACAAAAAAAAAACAGCAACACTCAAGACAAATACAGTACAACGACAACAATTATTAGAGTAAGAATTTTTTTTACTAGCGACTTTTTCTCTCTACTTTTTAGGAATATTTGAATATTTTCTACTTGGAAGCTCTCCTTATCCCAATAGAATATTTTTTGGATAGAAATTTCTATCTATATTCTTTGCAAATTCTCATTTCAGTATTTCGAAGACATTTCCGTTTTTTTTTTTTTTTCTTTCTTTCTCGTCGAATTTTCTTTCTTTGCAGCTTTGGGACCAATTTATTTTTCTTTCCTATATATATATATATATATATATATATATATATATATATATATATATATTGAATAACAAAAAGAAAGGCCAATTTTTCCATAACCATATTTTTAAGTTAACCATATTTTTAAGAATTGATAACGAATTTTCGCCTTTTATTTTAAACTTTCACTATTACGAGTCCATATTACACGAGACAGGCGGCTAGGCAGGGGGAAGAACAAATCCAGTATCAACCGATACACATTAAACCCCCTGAAATGGCTCTTCCTGTCGGAATTTCTGATGTTTTCAGAATCGTCCCTACCTTTGACGGGAAACCCTGCGACTTAGGTAAATTTATTTCCGGGGGAGACGTTTTATTTAGATCCATAAAGAAGGCAGACCCGGATATATACGAGACATTTTTAGAGCTAGTCAAAAATAGACTAGAGGGTCATGCTTACGATCTGATTAGGTATAGCCAAATCGCTAAGTGGGAGGATTTAAAAGAAAAATTAGAATCGGAATATAAAGAGGAGCAATCTCGGTCGACGGCACACAATGAGTTGATTTCTCTGAAACAACGCTACAGAGAAATCGTCCGGGAATATGGCGATAGAGTCGCGAATGCTCTAAGGACTCTAAACTCTGCCACGTGTGAAATAACAGCAGACGCGGTGGTTAGGGAATATTTAATAGAAGAAAACATAAAATTGGCCGTACAAACATTTGAGGATGGACTAAACAACGAACAGCTAAAGATACTAGCTAAAGCCCATGGGGGAAATAGTTTAAAACAGTCGATTGCACATGTAGTGTCACATGCGGCTCGAATGGACAACTCTCCCAGGTCATATCAATACAATGAAAAACCTACATTCAATCGTATAGTCTGCCAAACCTGTGGTAAGTCAGGGCATACACAGGACACATGTTATCGAAACATGCAGTCCACTTTTCCGAATAGACAACCCATAAAAAGGGAATATAACATTTTATGCAATTTCTGTGGTCGGAATAATCACAGAGAGAATGAGTGTAGATACAAGATATCTGGAATGGAGCGTCTTCAACAAATTACCAACAAGGTACAACAACGCGTAACCCATTCCGAAATAATCCTACAAACTCTGAAAATCGTTTTGGTGAATATTCTAGAATCACCAATAGACAAAACGATAGGCAAAATGTTCACTTTTCTCGGGTGCAAGAGTCGGAAAACGAGGCCTGACGCCAACCAAAAATTATGGAAGACAAACAAAATTTTTCTATTTACAGCATTAGATCTTTGGAAATAGATAACGACAAATTTAATGAAACTCCTACCCAAATTTACCTTGAGCCGGCTTATGATTATCCTAACCATATGAATACAAATATAAAAGAAGTTAAACCAAACCCTAATACAATGACTCCGATTCAGACTGCAATTCTGGAAAATAATTCAGCAACTAAGACTGAAAATTCGAAATTTTCAGCAGTATTAAAGACTGATATCCTTAATATTTCAGCTATCCCAATTGATTACCCAGACACTTCAGCAACCAAGACTGAGAACTCAGCAGTAATAAAGACTGAAAATTCGGAAATTTCAGAAAATATACAACCAAAAACCCCTTATATTTCGGCTATCCCAATAGACAACCCCGACACTTCAGCAACAAAGACTGAAAATTCAGCAGTGTTAAAGACTGAAGACCCAATAGTTGCAATAAAATTCGAAACCCAAGTCAGTTCAGCAGCTAATACTGATGAACAAATCTTTTCAGCAGCAAAGACTGACGGATTGATTGTTTCTACAGCAGATATAACTGAAGAAATAGTTCAAACAGCAAATAGGACTGGGAACCAAGATGTTCTGACAGCTAATAAGCCTGAAGAACTATACGAATCAGTAAATGAGACTGAGAAACTAAACGATCCATCAGCAGTGAGTAAGACTGAAAAGGTAGACGTTCCGACAGCAGTTAAAGCTATGGACAATGACAACACTAAGCCGAAAACAATAAATATTTTAAACGAAAACAAACACACACACTTACTCAAACACGATATAATAAATAATGAAAATAATAATTTATCTAAAATAGGTACGGAAAAGGAAAACCATATACGTACATTACAAATTTTCTTTTTCAACGATAAACATTTATTCAAACACAAAATACAAAAAAAATAAAAAGTTACACAGTCATTTAGGACATTTGAAATCATTTCTTAAGAAGATTTTTGGTATTATGCATTTCTATACAATCATCATAATAATAGGCCCAGAAAGGTTTTGGAAAATTTTCCATAAATTTAAGGAAAAGATAAACACATAACAAATGGCCTTTGTTTTATTATTCAATATATATGAAATAATCTAACAATTGTAGGAAATGACGGAAAAACAAAAAAAAAAAAAAAAAAAGTTAATGAGGGGGACGAAAGAGAAAAAAAATTTTAGAGGTAATATGTATTGGAAATTTTGAATTAATATATATTCGAACGGAAAAGGAAAGAAAGACAATTTTATTGGTAATATATATATTAGAAATTTTGGAATTAATATATATACGGAAATGAGAAGTTTGAAACAATAATATTAATATTATATAATTAATATAATAAGTAATAATGATTTTTGGATAAAAAAAAAAAGGTTCCAAGGAGAAATATTTAAATTTAGTTAATATATAATGTAAATAGACTATTTTTCTAGTGTTAAGAACTTTTTGATTATTGGGAAAATTTAGTTAATATATAATGTAAATAGATTAATTTTCTAGTATTAAGAACTTTTTGATTATTGTAACCTTTGATGAAAGATTAATTTTGAAAACCTTTGTAATGTAATTGAACGAAAATCCAAGCCTTTAATTAATCTTAATCTAACCTATAGTTACTAGAAAATTATTCTCTTCAAGGATAATTTTCTTTCTCGAAGAAGGGTGGGATGTTGTATTCCAGAATACTACCCTTATTAAATTTAACACTGAATCTCCTAACACATCCTTAAAAACTTCACTTAACATATATTACATTCTCACTTAATACATACCATTCATAAACATTCACAATATTACCAGTTACAGCACACTTAATAACTTGCACCTTTTTATTTATTCTAAACATAGTAACTTGGATTTTCGTCCAAATTGATTCATGTGAAAAGTCACAGAGAGAATATTAGAAATAGAAAAAATTCAGTTCGGACAGTTCAGTTCAGACAAAAAAAGAAGTTCAGAAAAGAATATACAGTTCATAGAAAAAGATGCAGAGAGAAGAAGAATAGATGAATAGAAAAGAATCAGTTCAATTCAAGTTTAGTTGTGAAAGTCGAAATGTAGAAGAAAATAATTAAATAAAATTTATAAAGAAAAATTGTTCTTAGTGTTTCGAAATCACCATTTACCAACCTGATAAGTAATCCGTCAAATAAACCAGCCGCAGAATTTAAAGGGAAGATTTAAAAATACAATAAAAGTATATCAAGATAAGAAGTGGAATTAAAAACAGATTAAATGTCCCCGGTCTTCCCTCATCCGAGGAAGCACGGCGGCGGACGTACAACATTTTATTGCTGATATTAACGCAATCATTGATAAATATTTTTATTGCGTCAATTTGAAACTAGATTTTGAATGTTCTGGCATCGTTATCAGCGGTAGATTATTACTCAAGAAAGTTTCCTGTCCAACTCTTTGCTGGTATCTCAGTCCAAGCCAATAGCTGAACGCGAAACAACTTCTTTTCCATTCCATTGACAGCTCCCATTGGTCAAACTAGATACTAGTTACGTGTACTTGTTATATGCAAACCTTCGTACAAGTTAATCACATCGTAGCACGATTGCTAGACAGAAGTAATGGCTGTTAGCGGTGGGTAATCACACGTATCCTAATGAAACAGGCGCTACGCCAACAAAACTACCTACAAAGGTATAGACTCTTAATCAGCGATTAAACAGGTGCCTGCCAATCCAAACAAGGTCCATGGAATAAACGTCACAAGAAAAAAGATAAGATGAAATCACTTTGGCACAACATTACAGTAGCAACATTTATAGGGTAATTAGTTCGCTGATATACTGAGCCGGGGATAGTATAAGAGGTCACGCTGGACCTTTGGTAGAGCTGAGTTGAGTTGTAGACTTCTGAATGTAAATTAAATAGAGCGCGTAAAATAAGTTAAAATATTTCTGTTATCACAATTTAATGGATGAGCGTGTGTTCGAATACAAGTAAGTGTCGCGAGACACGGAAGTAACATCTCGTTTTAACGATTTTATTATAGTCACGTGTGCATGTTGATTTCATATTGCCCATTAGCTCAGATTCTGTGCAACTATAAGTATACGATGATGAGCATCACGGGTTTCAGAGGAGGTAGCAGTTTGGATCGATAACATATCATATTAAGACCAAATTAAGCTCTATTGCTTAATAACGTTAATTTCAATGATACATGAATTTTGCTGCAGTTATTCTTCTGATCAACCATCAATTTCACCAGGTATACTGTGCCACACTCATTCGAGAACAATTGACCCACATCCCTCGACTAGGATTCAAAATTGTCGCTTATCTCGGGTAGATATTTCCATCTCAGTTTGCGATTTTTGACATCAACACAAAAGTTACTTTGTATCTTTAGCAAAGGGCGCACATCTCCTTGTTACGTGTTTTTTCATCATGCTAATACATGGCTACCAGTCTTCCTCAGTTCTTTAGGTTTCAAATCACCCACGCAACTCCGAGTTTCCGGATGTTGACTTTCAGGAAACGCAAAGATGTAGGCGGCTACAGACTCTTGAAAGATTCGTTTTGTCTTTTCTCACTCCGCACAAGTGTCTCGCAATTAAATTCAATTCCCACATTGGCCTCTAGTGTGCAAGTGTCCGTACTCCTCGTTCAAAAGTCAAAGCTATTAGCGTCCTGAAGATGGTGGTGTCATGTCAGCCATCAGGTGCGTAGGCGGAGGCACCTCTCAGCTATAGAAGTAGCAGATCGTCCTCTTTATAATTAAACAAATAATATAAGTACTACACCTCGGATAAATGTTATTTTGCTGTGTCATTCCATCGTCATGGAAGCTCTTGCTGTTAGCAGTTTTCATTCAACTCGAAATAAAAGGGGAACTTGGGACTTGGTATTAAGCAGTTGTAATTTGAAAACCTATAATAATGTAAATGATGTGGCTGCATTTCATTTTCGTTTTTTATTGGAATACATATTTTTCAATACCGATATTACTCAATACTGCAACATTTAAGGGGGGATTCTCAAAAAAAAAAATATTTAAGAGGAGATTCGCCAAAAATCGACATTTTTCATAATTTTATTTTATACAAATAAATATTTTATTAAACAATTTTATATACAACACTATTTCTACATGTCTTGAGATTGCAAAAAAAGGTTTTTTTTAATTGAAAAATGACCTGAGTATAGATGGTGTTGAAGTCGACATTCCGTGTTTTTCCCACTTTGATATTTCCACGCATTCTGAAATCCCCAGTGAACGAGAATAAAAAAAAAGAAGAATCTTTTGAAAATAGACATACAGTTGTGGCACTAACTAGGAACTGTATTGTAACATATTTAGTAAAAACTAAATTAAAAAAGCAAAAAGGTTTGATAATAAACTTCTTATTTAGACCTGGCAAGTGGTAAACCTGAAATCAATCAATTTTGTCTTGTTTAATTAATTTCATTTTTATTGCGGAAAGGATTGAAGAGTATTTCGTAAAATATGAACCTCTTACAACATTGTTTTTTCTTAACATGTGTTTTTTGATTTTTTTTTAACATGTGTTGGAGGTGATATTTTCGAACCAACTTTCTATTTTCTTTTTAAACTTTCCTATTATGTGTATTCGAGATTTTACATTAAATTCACTCAGTCTTTGCTGTTCACTTGGTCATACCCATCAATGCAACGGTCCCACATCGCCAGTAGCAACTAATGGGTTATTCATTTACCCACGATATTTTACCTAAATCGATTCGTTTCAAAGACCTGTGACATAATGACATCTGGCACTAAATTAGTGTCTAAGCATCACAACAGCCACCACGAGACAAGGCTACGGAGAACATTGGATTATATGCGATACCGACTTCAAAGCGAACTATGAACCCTGGTTCTTGGCTTGACAATTACCAGCAGGTACATTCCCATACACCTTCGGCAGCACACCGACTTAAGGCCTAATCCAATCGCCCGTCCGCCGGCGAAGAAAATTAAGAAAATCTACCACCGAACCGGTGTAGATCGAGGTTATTTGGTACTTCTGTTTCTTCTCGTCCATGTTTCATTAGTGGTTCCTTGAAGTATAGATGATATACCATTAATTCGAATCAGTCCAATTAAAACACAATGCACGACTGCAATTTAGCGATTTTTTACGTACTCGTACAAAGGTGATCATTTGGTGTGCAGTTTCTCTACAGCTATGTTTCCCCCTGGCCTTTGTTCATGTAAGATGAAATTATACGAAATTAAATTGTACGTAAAAACTCATACATTCTGAAGAGAAACTTACAAATACACATATATCTATTGATCTGAAAACTGAGTTGAGCAACACTCTTGCTTTGACCCCAAGAATTCTCAACTTTTCGACACCCAGCTCAAGGACCTTGATGCATTTCGTGATGAACAAAGTATCTAGGTGCTTCGAAATGGCTGACTCATAATGTATAGAAGGAGATATAATTTAAATTTCCACACCGCTCGTTAGAAACAGTAATATGAAGAAGGAGAAGCCAAAGGTTCGATTTCAAAGTCGCTGTGCGAAATAATGCCAAAGGGCTCCAAAGTTCAATGTGATGTGAAGTGAGAAGTGAACTTGCACTACGGTAGCAATGATTCACGGACTTGCCATGGCTTACTTTCGGAACGTCGACAATACCCCATCTGATAGCGGTGGTTGGAAAATATGTAGTGGCAATTTTAGGTCAATTAAGTCTATGTGTCCTAGACTTTTTGACTTTAAGAATACAAAACACCAAAAAAAGACTAAAGTCGCATTTCCTGGGAGTATAATTGATGGTTAGCTGTCTTTTGAGTTGGTCGTTCTTAAGTGCGTTCGTACTTACAGCAGAAAAAAATGAACAAAATGAGTGTCACTCGAATAACAAATCCCTATATACTCATTACGTAAGTAATGTAACCTCAGGGAAACAGTAGGTACACCAGAGAGAGGTAAGACACCCTGTAATTTACTAAAAGAAGAAAGTTAAGTAAAAAGAGCACGGACCAGGTTTACAAAAGTTCTTGTTGGAATGTCAGTGATAAGACAGATTTAAATGAACATGTGTCCTTTTGGGATATTTCTCCAATGGATCCGTTCCAGTAAGACTACAACATAAAAAATGTCACTGCATACAACTCCTATTCTCCCAAAACTCACTTATGGAATTGATACTTGGCTATTTAGTTAGCACTTGTTACAGTATTCGAGTGGAATAACATTGTATCGTTGACTCCATATACAAGAGAAGAACCAAGAGACTCAACAATGATAACCTTTACAAACGCTGATATAAAATCCATCTGGTAAACAAATCATTTTCAAAATAAACTGCTCATATTGATCCTGTTTAACAGCGCATCGAATGATGATGTTACATGCAAAAATTTACTGGTTGGAGCCTCCCCACACGATAATCAGAATAACCAAATCTGAATTTCTACTATATGATTAATTTGTCTTATATCAAAACAAAATAATTTACAGGTACCTATAAAAATGCATAAAATCCGAAATGCTTAAGCAGGGAAATGATAAAAGGCAATCTCGGAAAACTCTATAAATTCACAAAAAATGTTAATAACACGTATACGGGATAAATATATGAGTAGACCATACAATATACAATTTCGTGAAATAATACTAATAACACATACAAAATTGTCTATCGCTGATCATGTATGGACACTTGGGCAAGCATAAGATAGTTGGGATACCTACATGCCAAGTAGTATCCAAATGGCGATAATCTTTTTTTAATATATTTTAATATATATATTTGTAGGGGTTCTCTATACCACATGGAGAACCATCCCACAATACCAACCAATTTTGACCGCTAACAGCGCGTCACCCTAACCTAACATGTAACCCATTTCCCAACATGCAAAAACACATGCCAATATACAACAGCATCCGTCTCCAAATCCGCAATTGCATTCATCTCCATACTTACCAAGAATAAAATTCCCAAGCTGTAATAAATGCATATCCCAATTTACAACGGAATACACATATAATTCTTCCCAAAAACCACTTCGGTTAACTTCCTATTTAAATTACATTCCTTGCTTGCAACCAAGCAATTCTAATTTCCCCCGAAAATCATACTCCGTAATAAATGCATATTCAAATTTACAACGGAATACTCCCCATCTCGATCAACTACACCGCGCCGCATACATTTCCCCGAAATTGCTTCGGTAAATTCCCTATGTAAATAATATCCCTTGCTTGCACCCAAGCAATTCCAATTTCCCCCGAAAACCATTTCGGTTCCCATTCCACCTAAACCATGTAGAACCACACCAATTCCCTCTTACTGGCAAGGCTGCAGGATGACGCGTTGCCTTTCCACGAAACGACCATCGCAACGATCAAGACCCTTGATCATACTTGGCTATGCCGCCGAAACCAATTTGCCGGTACACACAACCAACGAATCCAACTCAGCTTATACGGCCACGAATCCCCGGAACTAAATCCCCTATACAGGCATAGCAATTCTTGCTGAAGTTCCTACTAAATGGCAGCGAGTCGATTTTAGCTATGACTCCACTGCCATGACGCGACGAACTTTTCCTCGCCAGTAATTAGCTAGTCGAGATTCAACCGCCACCGGGGCGGGACATATACCGTCGATGTCCAACCACCACCGCGTGCACACACGCACACACGCACACCTGCTTCCATATGTTCATTTCTTTAGTACACGCCCCAAATTAATTTCAACCGCGGTAAACGAACAGTTGGACGATAACAAATAACTTCGTGGTTAGTGCAATTAACCAGCGAATCGAACGCGACGAGTAGGACTGATTCGTGAAACTAAACCGCTGCCTCCGTGTACGACATTCCGGCAATGCCCGAAGGTGTTCAGCTAAACGCATGTGCGCCATATACGTAAAATAAGCCGCATTCCCTGTATCAAGACGCTCTTTAAAAATTAAGAAAATGACCGAGAATCCATAGGCCAAGAAAACTTTATTTCCCCTTGCCAAAGACACACCAAACTTGTGTAGCGTTTGCCCTTTTGGCGGTCGCGAAGTGTTATTATTGTACATAGATCCCCTCTTGTGATATAAAGATTGATTTTAGAAAGAAGATAAGTGACAACATAAAAAGAGCACAAACAACATTATTAAAATTAAATAAAGAAAGCCTTACAAAATCAAACTTCCCCGGTGCCTTTTATTTACTTTTACTTTTGGTGCTCGAATTTCGAACGGCGGTTTTTGTGAAGCACTCGTTGGTGGGTGATAGCGAACCCCTGCCGTACGCCGGCAAAATACCTCCTCACCCCCACATATTATATATATATATATATATATATATATAATACACACACATATATATATATATATATATATATATATATATATATATAATATATATATATATACATATATATATATATATATATATATATATATATATAATATATATACATATATATATATATATATATATATATATATATATATATATATATATATATATATATATATATATATATATATATATATATATACTTCTTTCGGGAGACACGAAACTATAGCGCGAACATGGCGCCCCGAAATGCCAGCAAATAACTGTTGCAGTTCTTCTTGAACAGTCGCAGGTTTTAAAACACCGGAAACACTCATGCGGAGAGGGAATTCCATAGCTTTGCTGCTCTGCAACGGAACGAATTCTGATGCAGGGATTTTCGCACCTTCGGGAGATGAACTGCAAATTGGTGCGGCACTGTACCCGTTGTTTGGCACTCGCTCGTCCAATACGTATATTACTGCGAACGGCAGACTGCGCCTTGCCAGTTCCACCAACAACTGCTTCTGGTGGTGGGATATATTGTCCGCTGCTGAATAAGAAGCTCCTGGCATCAAAACACTGATTCCTGAAAACAATGGCTTATTTAGTGGAAAGTGGACCGAATACCTTGCTTGAACTCCAGCAGAACGTCTTGGTCGACTCTTCAATAAAACTCGTTTAGTATTATTGACTAAATCCTCCTTTATTTGTACTGATTAACTTTGATTTATTTTGATTGAATTGATTCCGAACTGTCTCTTGAAGAAGAATTTACGAAGAGTGACAGCTCATTTAAATATAATTAAAATGTCAGCTGTTTGCTTACATTTGTTTGTCATGACAGCATTTCAGTTGTGCCTGCACCAGTGTTACCATCGAGTGCTGCTCCGTCTCCAACACCCGCGATAATATGATATGATGGCAAATGTAGTCCCGACATCAGCAACGTGTCCGTGCAGAGCTCCAGATATGAGAGCAATATTCGAGCTCCGGTGTAATATGGGATTTATAGAGGAGAAAAAGTTGGGCTAGGTAAAATATTTCTTGGGTCTAAAATTATAACTCAGTTTTCCAGAAGCGGACCTGGCGATGTTCGACACGAGTATATGTTACGATACATTCCCACAGACCGTGACGCCGAGCAACTTCAAGCTTCTTCCAGATTCGAGGGCCTGGCCATTCATCATCAGCTGTGGAACCGATGATCCACTTTTCTTTGTGAATGTTGTATATTGTGTCTTCGTTGGATTGAAGTCAGCAAGACTGACCTTTCCACACTGCAGAACTTTATCCAGATTCCGATTTAGACTCCGTTGATTCCAACAAACTACTTATGTAAAGCAAAAACAATGTTGGAGCCAAAGTACAATCTTGAGGCACCCCGGAATTAACAGGAATCCGAAGACTCGCCGTCCACAACAACTCGGATCGATCGATTTTCGAGGAATCTCTTTTTTTATGTTCGCAAAGCTGCTAGCTAATGGGAAGGGCCGTATGAACGAAGTTTGCTCAGCGGTGCCCCGTGCCAGACGCTTTCAAAAGCCCTGGAGATATCCATTGCGACCAGCCTTGACTCACCATGCCCCTCAACCACAGACGTCCATATATCAGTTATAAGGGCTCAATGGCGAGAGAACTCACTAGATCACTAGTGTAAATATTGAATAGAATGGGAGAATTCAAAGCTCCCTGCCGCAAGCCATTTTTAATTTGGAAGGTCTTGTTGGAGAGTATGTCCCTACATTTCACCACAAAATGTTTGTCCATTATCATATCATAAATGATGTATAGCAGATATTGAGGTGGGCCCAGGTTTGTTAACTTATAGACAAGTCATTCTACCCATACGGACTCGAAAGCATTTTCAAAGTCAACCAAGCAGGCGCCTGTACATTGTCGCTTTGCCTTTTCCACTGTATATCGGGAACAAGTTTCGTCGCTGCATGAAGTGTATAATGTCGCGCTCGAAAGCCAAACTGGTTGTTGGGGTTGATATCGTTTTCATTACACCAACCTATCAGTGCTTTGTTTATAATTTTTTCGAATACCTTGCTGATGTTGGGAAGCAAGCTAATCGAGCGGAGATTGGCTGGATTGCTCTTCTCCTTACCCCTTTTGGGGATAGGGTGGACTATTGCAGTCTTCCAATGGGTTGGATAATGTGCATTGTTTAGAGCATTGTTAAACAAAGTAGTGTATATGTTCACTGCTTCGCGAGGCAAGTGCCTTAGTACCACATTTAGAATGTGGGGTACTAGGTCATTGTGCATCTCTTTGTTCTCAGCTATTATTAAATATGTTAGTGTTTTATACCTCACTTAGAACTTGGTATTAATATTAAATTGATTTTTATAAATTTTAAACTAGATGAAACACGTCTTTCTCGACACGACCTACGCTTCTCCACCGCGCGACGGAGAGCGGGTGCGCCACTACCGGATATAATAAGACTCCCCGAGGATAAAACTCTGACTTGAATTCCATCCTCGGTTAGGGTTAAGGAACAGAAGAGAGAGCGAAAATTTTTCTCTTAAGGGTGTGGCCACCAAGGAAATGCGATCTTTTGGTGCAGTGGTGTGTATGTTTGTTGGTACGCATCAGCGTGCTTATCGATGCATTTCAGCAAGGATAAACAAAACCTACAGCAAGGGAAAAAGAACAAGGAGAAGCGACCTAATGCATCGGTCTGTGATTAGGGTCAGCTAAATAAATAAACTGGAACTCGTTAAATGGGAATTGCATTTGGGATACCACAAACGATGTGGATTGTTTATGGTATCGCCAGAAAACCTTTGTATGACAGCGTTCTTTTGTTTGCACATGGTGCGAGTTAGGGAATTAGTTTTAACGTCTATGGTGCTAATTACATGCAGCTGCCTTGGACTGTTTATCGTTGGTTAAAGTGGTCGCCAACCAATGTGTATGTAGGTAGTTTTTATTGTACATATATTGAGGCTGGGATAAGCCAACTCGAGGGTAAGATTCCCTGATTATGCGGTTGTATTATATGAGAACCGATGAATTTTCTTTCAGGAAATTTATGATAAGTTAGGAAGGAAATCTTATAGGGAATTTGTATGCGAAGAGATGCATGAAAGGTAAGAATTCTCTTCTAGGGGCTTTTAGATTATAAATTGCTCTATTTAATCAGTAAAGCATTTAATGTGCTAATGTGATTGCATTAGCGAACTTAAGGAAGTTGGATGCCAGTTATGGGGGTTTTTCAGGTAAGTGGGCCGTGGGGTTTGGCGGATCCGCCACAAGAATGTTATCTATTCCAGATGATTTCTTATTTTTTATTGATTGATTGATTGATCCTTGCGCACATACATATTTTTAATTTCTGATGGGAGAATCCGCTCTATTATTTTCGCCGAATGTGATGAAACTACGGTGTTTGGAACGCCAGTTGTGAAGTTGATTGCGCAGCGAGTAATTTAATTTAAGTGTTAGCATGAACTGATTTGTGAACTCTGTACACTGCTTCGAAACAGGCTTGAATTGAATTCGCTTTCTTTTGTGGATCTTCGACTATTATTACTTCATCATTGTAGTTAATGTGCTCTAGGGTGAGTCCTCCGTTCAGCATTATCTGACAATTCTTGGGAGTCCGTGGAATTCCGAGACATGGAATGTCATTGTGATCTTTTCTTCGACATATTTTCTTGATTTGTAAGAACATGTTCGCTCCGTTTGCTTGAACAGCTCGAATTCTGTTTCTCCACTCCTCATTTGTTACTGTTCGGTAATTATCCCGGATCAGTTTTTGAAGATTTTTAATCAAGGTTTGTTTTGATTTCATTGCTATTTGGGGTACTGAACTGCCTATAGCACAATTTCAGCTTTGAGAATAGGGTGCTCTTTTGCCTATACAAAGCATGGATAGTTGCATTTCTGTATCGGTGGGTATAGCCATCCATATGAGCTACTTTGGGGATGGAACGATTCATTGTGTTAGTAACAATATCGTTCATAGTTAGGAGGTAATGATCGATTTCATCATTACGGACGTTTCTATTAGTCGGTGGGTCTATGCCAATGTTGCGTATTTCTCTTTTTACTATGCGATCGAAACGCGACCAATGTGCTTTTCGGAAATCGAAAGAGTGTACCTGGTCGTACTGCTCAAGTAGATGGTACTCGTTTGGCACGTATATTACGGCTCCAAGTCCGTAATGATCGCTATCGTAATCGAGTAGTTACCTCGGTATCTGGTAACTGAATTCGATCATCTATCATAAGTAAATCCAGGAAGGAGTTACCTCTTGGATAAGACGGTGTACTTGTAGCGTACAATTCTAGTTTATGCTCGATCTCATTTGTTTGCAACCAATCAAACAAGGCAATGCCTCTTGCGAAGCACATGCAGCACAAAAATACAATGCCTCTTGTGTTTGAGGTCAGATTGCCCCAGGCACTGTGCTTGGCGTTAAAATCGCCCGCCATTAAAAATTATTGTTTTCCGAATCTAACTTGAGACTTCGGAAAAGCGTATCGATTTCACTGATAAATTGGGTACACTGCACAGATTCAGGACCGTAAGTAGCGCCTATATATAGATGCCTTTGACTTTTTTGAGGAATGTCTATAATGCATGCTTCTCATCATCATCATCGGAACTACAACCGGGAACCGGTCTTGGCCTTATTTGGCAAGTCCTGAGGGTTGTTAAATTTTCCATGATATTTTGTTTTTCCGGGCAAAGGTCATTAGCATGCCTGTAGCACCTGAAATTTGTGTACTTCCGTGATGTGAGCGTCCTTGTGGTGAAGACCTTTCTGAACTAAGACAGCGAGCAAGGGGGTGGCCCTCGAGTAGAATGTGGTCGATCTCGTCTAATTATGTTATAATTGTTGTAGCCCATTTTATGCCTTTGGTTTAGCTTAGTTTCGCTAGCCAAGAGCACATCTGGGCATTCGGCTTGGAGCAGATTGCCTAAACTATCCCTTCTTTCGATCTAGATTAGTGAATTCACATTCACAGCTATCATTTTTAGGTTTAGTTCAGACGGAGGGTTGACGATTTTGATAGGGAGAGTTATTTGAGAACACGGTTGAATAGAGAGTATCTATTCGTGCTCCTTGTTCAGTCAGTGTTTTTTGAAATCCGGCAGATTGTCCCTGCATGTTTAATAACACTGTTATTATTTCTGAATGTGCCTCTGGCGCAGACATTCTTCCATTACTATATGTATGTTCTATGGATACTGGTTGCTTAGGAGCACCGGCCATTTGTGCATATGACACACAAGGAGCCACGAAATTGTTGTAAGAACGAGTTTTCATTTTTTCTCTTCTTCAACTTGTTTCTTTTTGGATTCCGATTTTAATTTCATTTGTTGAAGTTTAGGACATCCTCTAAAATTAGCAGCGTGACCTGTATTTTTACAGAGGACACAGGACAGTGTTTTCCTATCTGGAAGATGTTCCCTGCCCAAGGGGCATTCACCAATGATATGGTCGGAGAGGCACTTTACGCACTTGAATTGCATGTGGTACGAGGGTTGCCTTTTATATTTCGGGATTAGAGAACAAAAACAAATATTGATCATCGAAAATCACTTTATTGTTTTTCAAAATATTCCCCATGAAGATCTATACACTTTTGCATGCGTTTGAACCAATTGTCGAAGCACTTTTGCCACTCTGATTGAGGTATCTCCAACACATGCATTCTGAATGCAGCAACCGCTTCTTCAGGTGTCGAAAAACCTTGACCTCTCAGTTTGTTTTTTACGTACGGGAATAAAAAGAAGTCATTCGGTGTCAAGTCAGGACCATACGGCGGATGACCCATCAAATGTGAGAGCTCGCATTTTCGTGGTGAAGAGTGATCCGTCTTCGGCGGTTGGTTTTCCTGATTTCTTGGAAGACAACTGGCAAACAAATCGTTGTGTGCCACTCAGAATTGACTGTTCTGCGTTGTTCTAGTGGTACGGTTGCGACATGTCCAGTTTTTCCGAAAAAACAGGCGACCATTTGCTTGGAAGTGCTTCGTGCGCGAACAAGTTTTGTTGGATTTGGCTCATCTTGAAACACCCAGACAGTCGACTGCTGTTTACTTTCGGGCTCATACGCGTAAATCCACGATTCATCACCTGTCACGATGTCATAGACGTGTTTCGAAGCACCGCGACCGTATTTTTTGAGCATTTCTTTCGACCAATTGACACGAGCCCTTTTTGGGCGATTGACAAATTGTGTGGGATCCAACGCGAACAAATTTTTTTGACAGTCAAATGTTTATGCAATATTGAATGTATGCTGGTCCCACTAACGCCTAAGGTTGTCTCAATCTCACGATAGGTCACATGACGATCTTCCAATATCAGTTCGCGCACAGCATCAATGGTTTTCGGAACAACAACTGATTTTGGACGACCTTCACGAAATTCATCTTGGAGTGAACTACGACCACGATTGAATTCACCATACCATCGATAAACACTGGTCCTTGATGGAGCTTCGTCGCCAAAAATTGAATTAAGTTCATCCATGCACTGTTGCTGAGTTAATCCACGCCGAAAGTTGTAAAAAATAATCGCACGAAAATGTTGACGATTTGATTCCATTTTTGGGCCGAGATGAATCTTTTAAGTTACTGTAAACAACACAAATAGCGCTGGTATGTCAAAACGTTCTGAGTGCGTATAACCTCAAAAATGTCCAACTTTACGACAGAGTTGTCATTTGCCGGATTGCAACCCTAGGGTTGCCAAATCCCGAAATATAAGAGGCAACGTTGACAACGCATGCACTACAACACGCGATCGGTTTTTCTTATTTTTCCCCAACTTATTGTTTGGTGATTGAGGTGTTTGAGGTATCGGAGAGCATCAACTTTACTGTTGAGACTCAATGATACAATAAAGAAAGGCAATTTCCAATTGCGTTTTATGGAATTGGCGGTAGAGAAGGGTTTCACACCTGTAAATTTTAAATTGTCAGATTCAGTATTTTTTAATTCCTCGAATACCCCCTCGGGGGAAAAACATGTGTCAACTTTTAGGAGCATGGAGATTATTTTCTTCGATTTCGGGGTGTACGTGTAGTACTCGCTTTTTGTCCTACCCAAAGCAGTCATTACTTTGCGATAACCTTCAATATCATCTCACATTAATTTTATTTTATTATTATTATTATCTATTGACACGTAGGAACCCAGAAGTTCATGACCTCACCGACTCGACTCCGCCATCGTTCCCTGTCCCGTGGACTCTCCTTCCACGCTTGACCATTCGATCCGATCTTCCCAAGGTCAAACCTAACATTGTCCTCCCATTTCCGTCGCGGGTGTCCGGCCGGTCTCTTTCCCGTTGGTCTACCGTCAAGAATTCTATGCACGGTCCTATCTTTGCCCATTCGCGCCACGTGTCCGGCCCATCTTAATCTTCGCGACTTGATTACTCTCACTAATGTAGGTTTGCGATATAGCTCTTCCAATTCGTGGTTATGGAGTTTCCTCCACTGTCATGCCTCCTCGTCATATTTACCTCCAAAGATACCCCTCAAAACTTTATTCTCGAATACGCAGAATTTATTTTCTTCCCGTTTTGTGAGAGCCCATGTTTCGTATCCATACAGAACAATCGGTATGATTATGGTTCTATAGACACGGAGCTTTATGTTACGTGATAGCAGTTTGGATTTCAGCAGTTTACTGACTGCGTGCCAACTAGCATTGCCGGAATGCAGTCTTTTGTTAATTTCCTTCGACATTTCGTTACTGGCCATCAGTATCGTTCACAGATATTTAAATTCTTCAACTTTTTCAAATATCTTGCCCCTGACGTTTATATGTGTTCCCTGAGTTCCACCGGCTCTCGCCGTAATCATGTATTTTGTTTCATCTTCATTTATTTCTAGGCCCACCTCTTCTGCCGCTTGCATGATGATTTCACTGTTTTTACTTACAGTTTCTAGATTATCGCCCAGAACGGCGATGTCATCCTCATATGCGAGCACTTGTGTGACCCCGTTCAGGGATGATGCGGTCATGTTGTCGTCTTGTACCTTTCTGATGACATACTTGAGCACAACGTTAAAAAGACATGGTGATAGACCACCTCCCTCTTTTAGTCCGTCCCGGATTTCAAATGGTTCTGAGAGGTGGTTTTGTATTCTAACTCGCCCTTTCTTTTCGTTCATGCAAATTTGAATGAGGGCGGCATATTTGTTTTTTGGGACTCGCAGCTCAACTACAATATGGTAGAGTCTTTGCTTTGCGACTGAGTCGTAGGCTGTTTTGAAGTCAACGAACAGTGGATGAACCGTATCTCCGTATTCCCACTTCTCTTCCAGCAGTTGCCTTATTGTGAACATTTGGTCGCTTGTTGACCGGTTCCTACGGAATCCGCATTGGTAGGCTCCCAATATTTCTTCTGCGGACGGTGTGGTTCTCGCCAGAATGACATTTGTTAATATTTTGTATGCGGTTGGGAGCAATGATATTCGTCCGTAGTTTTCGCAGTCAGATCTGTCGCCTTTTTTGAAAAGGGGAACGACTATTGTGGTTTTCAATTCTTCCGGAGTGACTTCCTTATCCCAAATTGTTTTTATGACCTGGTGGATCTTTCGAGCAGTTGCCTCTCCTCCATGCTTCACAACCTCATTAATTTTATTTTAGAATTATTTATCTTTTTCGTTTTAACATTTTTGCATGTTAACTCACCTAATTTTATAACGTCCTTTGTTTCCATGGACGTAGTTATTACAGGCGGAGCCTTTTCCTTTCTGTTGGTTACGGTCTGCTGGTTCTTTTGCTGCTGCTGCATCTCCTTTGTTTGCTACCTGATGTTGTTGTTCCTGATTTTTCCGTTGTGTTGTTGTATTTTCTTGCCTTTGTTGTTGCTGCACCAGGTCTTTTAATATGAGGATTGCTTCTTTTTGTTTATTCAGTTCCTGTTTTATGGCGTCGATATCCGCAAGGAGTTTTTCTAGTTCCGCCGGACCTGTTTCGGTACCTGTGATATTGTTTTCTTCATCAGCAGGTAATTCAATTTCATTTGGGTCAAGGTCAACCAATTCGTTGAATTGGTTGCCTGTGTATTAACTTTTCTTGTCTTTATCATTTTTTTCGAAATCTTCAACCGCAAATCAATTGAATTAACAAAATCAACTCAATTCTGTCGAACTCACGAACAATACTACTCTTTCGCACCATCTGTGAATCTGTCCCGACAGAAGATCGTATTGCAACATCAACCGATTTCGGTGATAACGATCGAAAGTAAACATGACTGATCACTTCCAGATATATTATGTTTACTTTCCATGTAGATTTATGTTCTTCTACATGATCGAGTTCCTGGAATGGATTATCGCGTTTGTATCGTTACCCATGTTTTGAGGCATTGCCGCTTATCTTGTACATGATAACAGGATGAAAGGGGCGCATGCGAACTGTTAGAGAGAAGTTCGATGATACTAAATATTTAAACAGGTGCATGTGTGGCCTCTCATCTAACCCTATTTGCGTTCAGCAAGCGTCGAACGCAACTTCCATCAACAAATGTATTTCGTTGGTGAGCTGTGTTGGTGGGCCAAAGAAATGGCGTCAAGAACAATGAAACAAGTCGGAATTTAAATGCTGTAAAAAAAGGAAAAGAATACCTGCAGATAATATAAGTTGTTTGGTTGAAGATCCGCAACATTCCGCCCGCCTTCGCCAATCATTGGCGAACCATGTTGTCCAGGGGACGAAGGCCCAAAGACGTGTCCTTCTGACGATGCGGCGGTCTGGAGCGAGCCGTCCGCCCTGAATAGCTGAAGAATGGAGGGTTGGTGACAACGAGAGGTCCGTTGCTGTAGTCCGTTACCTTTGTTTGCAGAACTGACCATGTGATCTGGGTTGGAGTTGTAAGTTCGCAACCCATGATCAATGACCACGTAATGGCTGGTGGTCGGAAGTATTGTATCGAGACCAGTGGCCTTGATAAATGCTGCGTCCATTGGCGGCCTTCCTAAGGTAGCTGCCGACGGGATACGGCCTTTGGCATGTGAGGCCGGAATTTTGAGTCTAGTGCGGCGTCTTCCATGGCACCGTCCGCGGGTCCTGGCGGAATGGCAGTCGTGGACCCAGTGCCTACTGGGCTGATTGGACTAACGCCTCTCCTGGGTTACTGAGAGGCGTGCTGATTGGCTGGGATTCGGTTGATCCCGGGATGCTGGGGAGCGCCGCCCGCCAAACGGGGCATTGCGCGCTCCTATCCCTATTGGTGTGGCTACATATGGTAGCGGTCGTCTTTGACGATTCCGGTCTTTGGCCGGGGTTTGGCCACCTGGTGTCTCTGTTACGTTGCCTTTACTACTGGCAGTTGCTGAGAGACCACCGATTGATGGAAGATTTTCGTACGAGTTCGACATCACCGATAGATTAGTGAATGACAACTGCGTTTGGTCTGTTCCTAGGCCATTTCCTGGTGAATGTTGCTGCTGCTGTAGTTGTTGCTGTTGCAATTGATCAAGGTGGACCAGTTCCTCTGGGTCGGAGTTGTAAGTTCGCAACCCACGACGAACGGCCATGTGCTGTTGTGTACCACAACACCGGCGCGGCGTCGGTTTCATTGGGGCTTCGGCGTTGGTTCGAGCATCGGGACATGGGACGGTTTGAGCTATGGACAGACAGCACTCCGGTCGGCGGCCTGCTGGTTATTCACTGAGAGCGTGTGCGGTTACTTAGCCGCTTATTTGGTGGCGATGTCTTGGTCGGCGCTGTACGCCTTAGTTGGGAATGCTGGGTCGAGCGCGAACTGGGCCTCGAGCAGACTCGTTGATTTGGAAACATTGCCTTGGTCGGCGCTATTCGCCTTAGTTGGGGAGACTGGATCGAGCGCGAACTGGGCCTCGAGCAGTCTCGTTGGTTTGCCGGTTTCTCTGCAGTAGGCTTCTTTCCTTCTTCCGGTGCATCAGATGTCTTGTCTTTTCTCGTCGCTGGTGCTGTTGCACTGCTGCTGGTGCCTTCTTGCTGTAATCCGTCTTCCTTGGTAGTGTCGCATTAGCGGTGGGTGGTGCTGCTGCAGTAGTTTTCACTTCTGTCGCTGCCTCTGGAACCTTCTTTATGTCCTTGGCGGCGTTAGTTTCAGGTGGTTGCGACATCATTGGCGGCGAACGACTTTGTGGTCGACTGAAGGTGTCTTTTGCAGTCGTGGATGCGGTCGGACTTCCTGCGATTAGGGCATGCCTGGCCTCAGCAACTTCAATGGCTTCGTCCAGATACGTCTCCCCGGCCTGGCCGAGGAATCCCTCTTCAAAATAGCGGTGAACGACGGTCGTCCCTGGATCTACCAGGCATAGGAGTTGTTTGTGCCGCTTCCGAATCCTTCAGCTGGAGGCTGCGCTCTTGCGCCTCCACTGTGGCCGGCGTTAGTGGCCCTCTCTCCTTGAGATTTTCGAAAGAGCACGACATTTTCTCATGTGCGGCGAACTGGGCCGCCATGAGCTGTTCGGCCCATGTAGCCGTTGTTATCTTCGACTTCATTGGTGGCGGGATCTTGTTTGTAATTGACTGCTTTTGTTGTGCCGTGAACTTGGTGACGGTTGGTCTGTGCGTCTGGACCCCGTGTGTCCCGCCACCTTGACATTGGTCGGTCCTTAGGGTCTGGACCTTCTAGTAGGCCGCGAACTTGTCGGGTGTTGATCCTTACGTCCGGATTCGGTGCGCGCCACAAACTGTATCCACAATATGGATCTTTTGCAGTGGCGCCGCGAACTTGGCGGCGTATGGCTGGGTTATTGGATCCCGGGCTGCACCGCGAACTGGGCACTGTGGTGGTAGTGTAGCTACGGGGCAGCTTGTCGATACGCCGCGAACCTGGCGTCAGTAAAGCAACTGCACTTAGGGGCAGCTCGTTGATACGCCACTAACTTGGCGGCGGTAAAGTAGCTGCACTTAGGGGCAGCTCGTTGCAGAGCCACTAACCTGGCGGCGGATCCTTAGGCTGGACACTCTAGTGTGCCGAGATTGTCGGCGGTCGGTCCTTAGGCTGAACCTTGGGGCTGCGGACTGCGCAGCGGGAAATGATCCACAGATGGATCCCTGGTAGTCAATGATTTTAGTGGAGCGGGCTTCCCACACGATGACCCGAAGAACAATGGAAGTCTCCCAAAACTTTTCCGTGTGGATGAATTAGAAACATTTTCTTTCACACAACAAATTGAAGGACGTCCCCAGTTGCGCCATGAACCTGGCAGCGTTAAGGCAGCTGCACTTGGAAACTACTCGTTGGTACGCCGTAAACCTCACGGCGTCAATTTAGCTGCACTTCGGGACAGCTCTTTAGTACGACGCAACCCTGGCGGCGGTGGAATGGATCCACAGTCTGGATCCTCGTTTGCTCCGCGAACTGATCGCGGTGTGGTAGAGATGTAGCTGCACTGGAGGTAGCTCGTTGATGCACCACAAACCTGGCGGCAATAATGTAGCTGCACTTGGGGCAACTCTTTGTTACGCCGCAAACTTGGCAGCAGTGGATTGGATGCACAGTCTGGATCCGGCTCGAAGGACCAATATATGCGTTCAGCAAGCGTCGCACGCAACTTCCACCAACAAATGTATTTCGTTAGTGGGCTGCGTTAGTGGGCCAAAGAAATGGCGTCAAGAACAATGATTAGTTCTCTTGCCGTGCAACGATGATAGTTGCCGTTGACTGAAACAAGTCGAAATTTAAATGCTGTAAAAAAAGGAAAAGAATACATTAATTTGAATGCCAGCAGAACCCCCAGAAATAAGCCTCCAGATGATGCAAGTCGTTTGGTTGAAGATTTATTTTAAATTAGTTTCTTTATTTAATTGATGCGTTTGATTTACAGAGATTGCGAACTGTATCGCCCAGCAGTTAACGAAGAGAATTCTAATTGATTTGATGACAGTCTGTTTGTAAGTTGTTTATTCGCTGGCATGGCAACTGTTTGCTGACTGTTGTTACTACTGTTGACGGCATTCAGTTGCGAATCCACTGACTGCATTCAGTTGAATCCGCAACAAACACACTTTTTGATATTATTAAGGAGGGAAAAAATGCTAGCAAAGTTTTCACATACATAGATCTGTGTATGATGTGGGTCCATTTTGCTGAAACCAAATGTTTTGTACGTCGAAGTAATTGAATTCAGGCGTCAGAAATTTTTCAAACATATTCCGATAGCGGTCATCATTAAGGGGGTATTCTGGTCTAGACGCACGAATTTAACGCAATTTTTGAAGTGCTGTAATAAAAAAAGCAGCCAATATTTTAGCTATTCATTTTCTTATAGGATGTTTATTAATATTTCAAGAATACAGTAAAAAAAATTGAAAGTAAAAAATTCAAAATTCAAAAAGTTAGCAGCTGATGAAGTGGGGGATCTTTTTAAAACAGTACCCACGATTTTTCAAGTTCTACTGAACCGATTTACTTCAAATTTCGTATATGTCTTCTTTATAGGTTTTTCTATTACATGGACTATCCTCATGCCCAAATTTCAATGCTAACTATTTTTTAAAAATTCGAAAAACTAAAAAAAAGTGATACAAAAATAAATTATTTTTTCAAGCATTTTGTTAAAAAAAAATTTTTTTCAACTTTTTTTAGTTCCAACGATAGAGGCATTTCGGTAAATTAATAATGTTTTTTTTTTTTTGTTGTAGAGGGTTGAATCGTGGTTATGGTCGCTTGCCAACTTTTTGAGATCCCCCACTTCATTAGCTGCTAACTTTTTGAATTTTGAATTTTTTGCTTTCAATTTTCTTTACTGTATTCTTGAAATATTAATAAACATCAGTAGTGGGGCTCGGATGGTTCCAGGACAGTTTTTGGGGCGGTTCTGTGACAAGAAGTGACGTAATCACGAAAGCTCAACGAAAGCTCTACGTCAAGGTTGAGATATGTGTTACGCGTGGTGAAGGCTGTGTGTGGGAGTGATTCATGGTCGGCGTCGTCTTGGATGTTCTTATCAGTAGTAGTAATTGTTGTAGTTTGTAGTGTTCTTATCAGTTGTAGTAGCGGTTCCAGCACAGTTTTTGGTCATGTTCTGAGACAAGAAGTGGCGCAATCACGAAAGCTTAGTGAAAGTTTAGTGAAAGCTCGGGTGTGGGTCTGTCCGTTTGTGTGCGTGTGTATAATAGTTAGTATATTGAAAAATGGGTGGGTGTTTTAGCTGATTTTGTTTTGAAATGGGTGTGTTCTTATCAGTTTTCCAGGTGGTGGATGTTTTTGCTGAGTATCGGGGCTTTTTGTTAATGGATTGTCGAGACCTGGCGGGGGGCTCGGGGCACGGGCTTTTTGCTGTTTGAAAAAAACCGCCTGTTTGAAAGAACCGCCCTGTTTGAAGAAACCGCCCTGTTTGGAAAACCGCCTGTTTGAAAAAAACCGCCTGTTTGAAAGAACCGCCCTGTTTGAAGAAACCGCCATGTTTGAATAAAGCCGCCCTGTTTGGAAAACCGCGTGTTTGAAAAAAACCGCCTGTTTGAAAGAACCGCCCTGTTTGAAGAAACCGCCCTGTTTGAATAAAACCGCCCTGTTTGGAACCATCCCGTTTTTTTATACAAATATGGAAGTTAATGCAAATTTACTTAAGGATCTCATACAAACTAAAAAAGCTCTGAAAAGAAAATATATGTTTCTCAAAGCTGGAAAAACTACGAAAGAAACGGAATTTGAAAATACTTTTAAGCCTATAGTCGAACCCTTAAAAAGAACTCGTGAAAAATGTTAAAAGTGGTAATACTGCAGCTGCCGATACCGATACCGATAACCTGTTTACTGCCTTGATTCGACGAGGTACATAATACAGCCGGTACATAATACAGCTGGGTTATAATCCAGCTGATACATAATACAGCCTAGAGCAAAAAGTCCGAGCCCCCCGCCAGGTCTGAGCCTTAGGTGAAGTCAGTTTTAAGTTCCAGCAAAAACAACCCATTTCACATTCCCCCCAGCTAAAGCTTAAAGCCCGACAATTGATTAACAAAAAGCCCCGATACTCAGCAAAAACATCCACCACTTGCAAAAAACAGTAACATCAAAAGCACAAATCCATTAACAAAAAGCCCCGATACTCAGCTAAAACATCCACCACCTGCAAAAAACAATAACATCAAAAGCACAAATCTATTAACAAAAAGCCCCGATACTCAGCTAAAACATCCACCACCTGCAAAAACTGATAAGAACACCCCCCCCCCCCCCCCCAACAACAACATCCCCACTCGATTACGACAACAACCAACGACCACGCTGATGATGATGAATCAATCCCAACTACAACTGATAAGAACACACTAAACAAACAACATCAATTACTACAACCGATAAGAACACTACAAAATACAACAATTACTACACCTGATAAGAACAGCAATTACTACACCTGATAAGAAACATACTACGAACAACAGCAATTACTACACCTGATAAGAACAGCAATTACTACACCTGATAAGAAACATACTACAAACTACAGCAATTACTACACCTGATAAGAACACCAATTACTACAACTGATAATAAACATACTACAAATAACAACAATTACTACAACTGATAAGAACAGCAGCCTTCACCACGCATAAAACATATCTCAACCTTGACGTAGAGCTTTCACTGAGCTTTCGTGATTACGTCACTTCCTGAGCCAGAACATGACCAAAAACTGTGCTGGAATCATCCAAACCTCATTACTAGCATCCTATAAAAAATTAAAAGTAAAAATATTGATCGCTTTTTTTTTACAGCACTTCAAACATCATCATCATCGGCACTACAACCAGGAACCGGTCTTGGCCTTATTTAGCAAGTCCTGAGGCTTGTTAAATTTCGCATAATGATTTGTTTTTTTTTTTTTTTTCAGTCTTGCGCCAGAGGCTCCCCGACGGGGAATCGAACCCCGGTCTCCCGAGTGACAGACGGGTATACTAACAGCTATACTATCGAGGAGCACAGCACTTCAATAATTGCGTTAAATTCGTGCGTCTAGACCAGAATACCCCCTTAAGTGTTACGACACTGCATCTGGCGACCTCAAAGAAACATGGCCCAATGATGCCGCCGCCTCAAATGCAATTAGCTCTACGAGAGTATAATTGTCTATGATGTGTCAATTGAATCGATGCATCAATAGCGCCTATTATTAAAATAGAGTATATTAGTAATTTTAACATGTTGTTGAGATGTCATTTGCCCCATGATAAATTGTTATCGACCGCTCTCTATAGTTGTCAAATGCCATCTCACAAAGTCTATGTCTTATTCGCGATCAAGGTTTTCCAAAATGTGTGAAACTAGGATATCAAAAGTTGTGGCAAATAAAATGTTTATACTTTTTTTCGGGTTAGTGCATTTGCTTGGGTAAGTTGGCTCTTATTTAGTTTGTAATTAAATTAACTAGACTTTGACTTATTCTGTTTAGCTAATAAGTTGGTATTATAAAACGGAATAGAAAAATGCGTTTGAAAATAAAATAGAGGAGAAAAAACGTGTTGATATTGACCAAAACATCAAAAACCTAAAGATGCCGAATGAGGTGAGACCAATATTAGGTGCAATAAAACAGACGACCGCTGGAGGGCAAGACCCTATATCAGTTGTAAAGCTGCAGTCATTAATACATGACAAAATGGATTAATAACAAAAGGTAGAAGTTAATTCGTTGGGCTGATACTATTTATTTTATGCCCTTAAGTTAATTATACTTTTAATTGTTTATCACACATACCTAACGATGAAAAAGTGAAGTGAAAAATTATCTAAACATTATACAGAATGTTTTCAGTTACGTTTAATTTGAAGATAAATACCAAATTTGTCTAACTACGAGCTCGGATAATGGAATAAATTAGCGCTAGGAGGGCACAATTTCAGTAATGAAATGACGGATCCACAATTGAAGAATATTGTTGAGGAAGAGCTGGGACACAGAAACAATCGAACTCCCTTAATAGTATTCTAAGAACTCAGCAGTAGAGATACGCAACGTAAACCGTAAATCTGTAAGCGCACTCCCTGATCCAAAATTAATTGCTAAAGCAACCTTCGACGTATTCTGAGTTTTGTTGAAATCCGGTAGCAGTCATGCCGATTACGTGTTGTCCCAAACATTTTAAAAAGAAAAATTATCCAGATCAATCATGAGGGCCTCTGTCCCTTGGCTCCTTCCGTCGAATACCAGTCTCTCACATACGCAACATGTACCTGTGACTATAACGCACCTCCAGAGGGTAGCAATATTTTGATTGCATCGAACATCAATCATCTGGTAGCTGGTTAAAATGCCGAGAATCGCCGAGAGTGTGGGACTTTACGCCACTGTTTGTTATACCGTGTCTTGTAACAGGAGGAGGGCACTGTGATGTTTTTATTAAGCCACACAAACGTGAAGAGCAACCGAAGAGGAGGACAACACAGACAATGTGACAGTGAGTTAAACCAATTTAAATATGAACTCTGAACGGACAAATTTTGAAATGACTTAACAGTCGACTGTGTTCCCCACAGGAGATGGCTTAAATCCTCATCAACATCGTGCGCTTTAATACTAATCCCCGTGAAGGTGATTAATTGATCTGCGCGATGACAATTTTCACTTGCATTGTCTGGTGGGTCATTGTGGTCGATCCGAGCGAGATTTTAAATTTGATTTTCTGGTTTTGATTTTGATTATGATTCTGATCTTGACTCGTTGTGTGTATGGTGCACGCAAGTGGGCAGTGCGACTTAAACAGACAGCATCTTTTCATCTTGGTTTGATTGATTTCTTAAATGAGGGTGCTTCTACGACACGGTTGCGGGGGGACAGAGCCCAGCGATGTGGATTCTTGTTAATCGAACGATTGTTCCGATAAATGTCGATGAGCAAGTAATGATCAGGGGACCATTTTTGTGCAATTTCATGTGACTTCTAAGAAGAGGCTACAAGACTTGTTGCCTTTGTTATTTTTATGATGTCAAGTGTGTTGGGACGATGCCACACGCATCTTATCAAGAAATCAGTGCCTGGACTGCTGTTTACTATTATCAATGTTTTGATATCAGACAATTAATTCGATTTTCATTACTATGACATCACGGGGGAAGTGTTGGGGGGTTGTAATTCGTGGAAACTAAAGGAGACGTGGGAGAAATGTACGACATACTGGAGTAAATGCGGGGATTTCGAATCACAATATTTGGAAAGCAGGTAAAGATAAAGATGACAACTCTTTTCCATTTTTATTTCATATTCATATCTAAAGTTAATTTATATCAACTGTTATCCATTCTCCTATTGACCGGTGTAGTGGAAAATTGTTTGGAGAAAAGGAATACATTCACCACGTGTGCTTGGGTAGCGGCCGTAATAATATCTATACAAAAGAATGAGGCAGGACACTTTTCACGTATTACCTTATGAAGACATTGTAAAACTTGCGCACGCGCCCCGTGGGTTTCACTGTTCGTTTCGGCATTCCATTCACCACGTGCAGCGCTTTTAGGTCAAAAATTAAATAGAATTCCAGTTTGGGACTTATAAATTGGGGTCAAGTTATGGATATTCGCCGCAGCTCTTAACCCTTATGTCAATGACCGGGTACCCAGGTTCAATTTTCGTCGCAATTTCACGATTGCTCGGCCTAGTAGACGAATTTCGGTCCCATGTCTTAGATCATCTCCATTCAAACGTTTCTGAATGATAATTACGAAATATAATTAAAAAAAAATTTTGTTTTACTTTCAAATTGACATTTTAAAAAATTGTATTCTGAGCCACCACCGGGTACCCGGGTACAAAGCATTGAGAATGATGAAGAATGATGCAAAATTGAATGTTAAATAGTTAATTAATAATTAATTATTGATAATTCACTATTTAAATAACTAATAATTTATGAAAAACAATAAAAATGCATTTAAATTAACAAACAAATTTATTCAGAAGGACTTCTGTGACATGCATTACATTCAACTAACGTAGTTGCGTGTTCGTCGCAAGCCGGCATTTCACATTGCCGACACCCCTTTCTTGTTTTTCGCCGCTTTTTCAGAGCCTGCGATAAACAAATGTGGCAACAACCAGTGACGTTTTTTCTTCCTGTACTATCCAGGGGCGGACATGCTGTCTGGGTCGTCGGCACGAGCGGCTGAACCTTTCCGATGATGGACTCGATTGCAAGTTTTGTTGAGTAATGCCTCATGATTTGAACATTTTCGGAGCGTTCATGAATACTTGGCAAGGCAAGTTGTTCGCTTAATTGGAGCAAAAACATACGACGGGCGTTCATCTTTTTCGGCAGCATGGAGTCATTCTCTTTATAAATGACGAACGCCGCGAGTGCGCTTACATCGAGGACATTGAAGAACATTGCCAAGGGCCACCTATTCGTCCGTCGGTGTGTCGTGTATCTGCCGGCCATTTGGTCCACTGTATCAACACCAGCTTTGTACCGATTATAGTGCAAAATAATCTCGGGTTTTTTCTGTGCGTCGTCAGCGACTGCCATGTTCGAGTGCATCGTCGAAAGCAGTATAACTGCTTTATTTTTCTTCGGCACATACGAACAAATCGTCGTTTTGTCGTGAAAGCCAATAACAATATTAATTTTAATATTATTACCTGTTGAATTGAGCACGTGTCAACAAAGTCGTCATTTTGAAGATGCTCAGATGCACAAAGGACGCTGACTGAACCACGCTTTCTCTAATGCCGGATTCGAATGGTTTCACCATAAACTCGCAAGTTATAAATAGAAAGTTGACCGTACAAGTTATTCGTCAACCGAATACTCGAGATCCCTCTAGCAGGTATAACTGAATTTGTTACACACCTGCCGATCCTGACCTTGCTCTGCGCCGATTTCAATAGGCTTTTGTAGCCGCAGATAGTCAAAATTCTTTATATTTATAAAAAATAATTATATAAAATACATAAAATATTCACAATATATTTATTTCTGATAAACAAATTAAAATCTATTGCAAAATATTTGTTTTAACATTGTTAAAAAAATGTTTCTATATGTGGGTACCCGGGTACCCGGTCATTGACTACTGTCGGTAAAGTTGGTCATTGACATACGGGTTAAGACACACCGGGTGTTTGGTCGCATTTTTCACAACTCACATATGATCATTTTGTTACGAGTCGAATTATTTCCGCCTCGATGATGCAAGTGTCTTTCATCGATGTATTAGAAACGGAAAAGATATACTTATTACTAAGCCAACAAATAAAAAAACCAATAAAAAAAATCTTAATAACAAATATCGTTACACTCTATGTAAGAACCAGCGCCTCATGTATTTAAGTTCAGTTTCTTATAATAATGTCTATTGTCCAACCCCCTCAATAGCACAAAATCGTCGATTAATAACGTTCTTTTTTATAATCGTTAAATAATTGCAAATCTGTTCACAAACTTATCCAGCATATCCTTTTTAGATGAACTACCAACTCTTGACACCAATGCAACAGATTACTTATCTCAAGGATGCCGCGCCAAATCAAAACTTGATAACCTTGAACCCCTTCGCGTGTGCTTTTTTTTACATTACATGTACACTTGTTAGTTCATTATTTCTCCTAATTTTTTAACTTACTTGCTAGACCAAAAATGCTTTAATTCTAGCTTATCTATATTGACTCTACAACACCTACCTGGTTTTTTGCTACTAACCTCCACACCCCATTAACTTTCAAGCGGTATTATGTCAAATTAAAGAACAATTGATGTAATTTGTTTTACTCATAACAAAGTCATTTTCATTCATTTCAATAAGAATAACAAAAAATTGAGCTTATAAATAGAAACTAAAGTGATAAAAATTCATATTATAGAAGAACCCAAAAAGTATAAAGATTTTAATGGGTCTCTCAGAAATACAAAAAAAAATAATCTGCGAGGAGGGAATTCGACAAATTTGTTTATAATCCGGAATAAAGATATACGTTTTAATAAACATTTGAGTGGAAAAATTATATTTTGAAAATATTACCATTATATTTTTGAGCATTTTTTTTTTAGCCAAAAAATTGCAGCTGGTGTGTATTTATATATACAGTTTTATTACACTTCTCTCGCGAGAGACGAACCTATAGCGTAGAGATGCCACCAAATAACTGTTGCAGTTCTTTTTGAACAGTTTGTTGTATTCCAGAATACTACCCTTATTCGCTTTAACACTAATCTCATGTCCTTTCTAACACAACCTTTAAAACTACATCCTCACATATCTTGCATTCTCATTTATTACAATTCATAAATAAACAGACACAATATTCTATATCCAGTCACTTACAGCACATTTAAAAACATGCCCCTTTTCATAACAAGCACATTTTTCATTTCAAAACATAGCCACTTTGATTTTCGTTCAAAGTTTATTCAAAATTTTAAGTCACAGAGACTTCTCGATTGTTTTGTTCATTTTATACGACACAGTTAGTTGGAACAAAATGTTCTATAAAAACAGGAAAATTTATATTGAAAAAGTAGTTCAAGTTAGAGCTCAGCTTGAGATAGCTGAGTTCAATAAAATATAAAAATAAATAAAACCTATAATTAATTTAATAACTAAGAACTATAATTGTTTTAATAACAAAGAAAAGATATAACCCCCACGCTCTTCCCTCGAAAGAGGAAGCACGGCGCTGGAGACGTAACAAGTTGCAGGTTGTAGCGGTCCGGGAACATTTGCATGGGTAGGGAGTTCCACAGCTTCTCCGCTCTGTAACGGAACGAGTTCTGATGCAGGGATGTTCGCGCCGTCAGGAGTTGAACCGCAAACTGGTGCGATCCGTCGGCCTGTCTTGTGGAGCACATATGTATAAGCCGAATTGCGTGGAACAATACCACGAATCTCCGAAGAACAGTACCCGTGATAATATCTGTAAAACAGACAGAGGTCGGCTACATGCCTTCGATGTGATAGCGGCTGTAGTTCCAAAGTCAGCGCCGAGTCCCCGATCCGGCGGATCGCTCGTCTCTGTATGGTCTCAAGTAGGTCGAGGGTATGTTTAGGAGCCGAGCTCCAAACATGACAGCAATATTCGAGCGAGGGTCTAATTTGGGATTTATACAGGAGAAAAAGTTAGGCCGGAGTAAAATATTTCTTGGCTCTAAAAAGATAGCACAATTTTCCTGAGGCGGCCTTGGCGATGTTCGACATGTGTTTGTGCCACGATACATTCCTACAGACCGTGACAGCCACGAGTATGTGGAACGCCATCCAACATACTCGCCGCAGTACTTGTAAAATGTTTTTAGTTCTTGTGTATTATTGGCCAAATCGTACTTTTACAATAGTTAGCTTGTGTCGTGATCCTTTCATGTGTAAATACAAATATAAGCCCTTTCATTTAAACTCTAGTGATAATTTATGACAAAGTAAGTGAAAGAAATTAAAAGCCACCACCATGGATTATATTAATAAAAACAAGAAAAACTAAATAAAATAGTATAAAATAAAAATAACAAATAAAAAGTGTTTTCTATTTCTCTCGATGGAACAATTGTTGAGGGTCAAGTGAATCCGTGCCCATGTTCAGCATAATACTTCGTCCCCTCACACATCTACAAGAAGGGGTTAATAAATCCACACCAGCGACAATTTTTATTATTGATGGGCGATGTACCGATCGATTCTCTGATGGAAAAAACATTGGAATTGGAACAAATCCAACAACCTCAGCTGCTATTAGTTCTACCGCGGGTTTCAATAAACCCACCTTTCCTCTTTACACCAGCACCACTGCCACAGTTCAACAATCCGGTTTCAAGTACTAGCATAGGGCAAATTATGGCACCACTAATGTCCAACACTTCAGATGTGGAAATAATATCACACACACAATCTCTTACTGAACCCACCGATAACATCGGTTGAAATAATTCGCGACCTGGGCGTCCTATGCGATAAGGAGCTTAAATTTACCGCACATATTGATGACATAATCCTTAAGGCCAACGCCGCCCTTGGGTTTGTCAAACGCTATTCGAAGAAATTCCTAAACCTAACCCTCGACTGTTTTACGTGCCTGCTCATCACACTTCCTACGGCGCTAACGAACCCATCTCGCGTATGCAACGACAGGCCAGTTCTTTCCCCACCTCCTTCGCTTCGATTTCAACCTCTCCACTCCCGCTCTCGAACGGCGTCTCAGAAGAAACCCGTCCTAACTCCGCTCCCTCCCTCCAATAACTCCTCTACCCTGCAATCCTACCTCTGCTCTCCTTCCCTCAAGCTAGTTCTCCCCTACATCTTTCCAACCCCACCCAAAATTTCAACCCCCCCCCCCCCCCCACCCCCCCGCGTCCCTCTTCTAACTAACTCCGCCCATATCTGTCCGTGCAAATGCCCTCCACTGTCTCACAAATGCTGCATTTACCACCCCCACATACACTCGCTCTTCCCTAGCCTCCTACCTCCCCTATCGCCCAGTAATCTTCAACGTCGATTTTAAGATAGTCTATAAGGTTTTATGTTAATTTAATTTCAAGCTTGCATTAACTCAAATAAATGGGGGTTCTGCCCTCACTGAACTAAACTAAACTAACTAAATTACATAGGGGACTCCGCAACTACTGGCACAAACACCGCCAGCCGACCAAACACACAGGAGAAATGAAGGGGGAATGGAAGCAGATCCTCGCAGCATATCATTGACACAGGGTGCCCCTATCAGCAGGATAATCTGGATTTACTGTCTATGAGGATTGTGTGAAAAGGAAAAACACACCCTTTTGCACACAGTGCCAGTAAATAAATCACGATATCCCTGATTGCTGGCGATTAAGGGAGAGAGCAAGGATTCTGCACATCAGGCAGATTTGCGACTTCTGTGGACAACAAGGTCACAATCTAGGGTCCTGTCAGTAAAAGCTGAAATGACAGTCGCAAATTCAATGCCAATTTGCAACAAATTCCCCCACTTCGAGACCAGAACGAAGAAGACCAAAACCCCTGGGTGACAAAAAGGAGCTACCATATCAGGACCCCACGCTAGCCGTTAACCAGCGTTCCAACTGTCCAGCTACCTATAGATGTAGATGTTAAGAACAGCACAACTCTAGTTGTGGACACCGGCACGGAAATAAGTCTGGTTAACAAAAATTGCCTTAGCAAATCAGACGCCAAAATAAATCGGCAAGAGTCTTACCCTTTAGAGACGCCGTTTGGAAGTATTAGGACCTTGGGAAGTTGCAAGGTGAACTTCCAATTAAAAGGTAGGTCTAAACTCCCACGCAAGTTCCAAGTAGTGAGCATGCCTGGTCTATCAGAAGACGGTCTGCTTGGAAACGACTACCTGTCAAAGAATTGCAATGTGTAAGGCCCCAAATATAAGGTTGCATAACTGAAATGCAAAACTACAGAAAAACTAAATCTGACTTGCGGACGTTTTAATGGATTTCAATTCAGTTGAAGTGACATATTTGAAAAGAGTGCGAGTAGTCGGAATATTTTTTAATAATCTCTTCGTTTGTGGTAACACATATAACATATATGACACATTACAGTCCCTTCAACACCTCACAACCCAGGTTTTGCCAAGCACTATCAAATTTGAAATAGAATGCCAGTAGCGCTTACAAAAATCAGACTTGTATTTCTCTCGGCTTAAATGTTAAGGATGTGATATACAGAGCTGTTAAAATACCGCGAACGACATTACCACACAACTGAATTTGAAGCCAAACTTAAACGGCAGACCTGTGAGCGAATTCGCGAACTATATCACACACAGCCTACGGTGTACAAGCGATGTTCAGCTACTACAATTCGGTGCAACACTACACGCAACATGGTTAGAGAACGGCGTCGTGTCCTAGGAGGCGAATCGTGAATGAATCGATTATCGAAATTAAGTAGTGCAGGGGTACCATGTCGGTACTAGGAGATTAACTCGCAGATTTATTCAGAAACATTTTTGGCCTCCCAGGAGATCATTGCGAATGTGGGAAGAGGGACATATGGTAGATCGATTGTCCTGAGGTGGGCGGGTCGCTAAGTGCAACATTGACGGTCGTGCTCTTTCATTTAGAGCTGTCGAATTTGTTGATTGTCTGATGACAGATAAGCTAATGCGTTTGATATTTATAAGATTATTAAATTGATCGACGCCAACTGATTTATTGAAGTGTTGACAGTCTCTATTTATATTTGATTGAGACTTGATCTGACGAGCCTTGTAGTATTAGACTGCGCATGTAGCTAGTTTCAGCTTGATGGAGTTCAGTGAACAAGATAATGTGATATCAAAAAATATACAGGAAAACCGCCTAATTATTTAGCTTGAAAATTTACTGCAAAATAAATCAAATTGAGGTACTGATTGAAAACTTACCGCGGACTTTTCAATTTCGTCCAAAATTATGAATTAAATTGAGATACTAATTAGGAATTTGGCATAGACTGTTATATGGAACCCAATGATTAGCTGCTTTTAGTGAGATAGTAAATGTAAATGCATCATTGGCGCTAGTTAATGAAACACTTTCTCTTAAATGTTAAAAATAAGTTTCATTTTAAAATATGTGCTTCATTGGTGGATCGTTCTCTTCAAGAGTGCAGATGAGAAGAACGATGTGTTTTCTCCTGTTGGATGCTTTTATGTGATGAATATGGTGATAACAACGTGTCCGGAGTTCGGCCCTCCGATAAGAGCTTCGTTGGAAAAGTACTAATCGTTGCTAGGTTTCCTTGTATAGATGGGAGGAGTCGTAGGTGTCTATGATTAGCTCTTGATTAATATTTAGGATAAGGGGATGGTGTTGTAGAAATGTTTGTCTGATCTTTACAGTCACTACGCAGTCGTTATGGAAGTATCCGGCAGCTAGACATCTTGAATAGGTCGTAAGTACCTAGCGAGTGCAACAAGTGGCAATATGTTCTTGCTAATTTGGAGTCAGATTGTTAAATTTTGTCTTCCTCAATTCTGTTGAGTAAAGGTGCCACTTCTTTCACTTATCCGACCGTACTCTCACTTCAGGTACGGTTTCCCCAAGTACCGTCTTAGCAGTGGTGTACGCCGGCGCTGCGCCGGAACAGTTCAAAATCTCCGTTGTACCAAAAAACAATATTATAGACGTATAACGGGTTTACCTTCAATTTACAGCCAGGTTCCAACGTTGGAGCGCAACAGACTTATACGCATCCAACTCTCCGATCGGATTCTACGGCCACGAGGTCCCCTCAGACTCCACACAACATGCAACAGTCAACTACACCAAACACGACAAATGGTGAAGGATTTCCCCAATCACGTTCAAACAACTCAGTTTAGACTTCATTCAAAGAAAATGTTTAATTCAGGCATCGGGAACATAATTTGTGGTCCTTCATGGACCTTCTTTTAACTTCACAACAGTTTGGACAATAAATTTAACTTAATACAATTTCTTTAATCGTAATAACTTTAACTTAAACAAAAATTCGACTTCGGTCCTTTATGGCCGGTCTTCAACTTTTTCTTTACTTCAATAGACTAAAAATTTAAATTAAACTAACAAAAATTCGACTTCGGTCCTTCATTGCCGGTCTTCAACATTTTTTTCAATAGACTAAACGCTTCTTCTTCTTCTTGCCTCCGTTAAAGAATTCAATCCTCTCGACTACTTCTTTCTCTCTCCATTCACTTCGCCACTACTCCGAAGAGAAACTACCCGCAGCTGCTTCCGCGGAGTCCACAACCCAAAGAAAACAGGATCGAGCACTCGCTTTTAACGAGTGTCTCTTCAAAATGTGGATCGCGATCTCTAATCTCTTAATTTTTATTGTTTATATTTTATATTTTTATTATATTTTATATTTTATATTAATATTATATTTATTGTTACTTTCTCTACGGCGAGCAACCCAAACAAAACTCAACCACGTAACATGGGAGCGAACAAACAGGGCAAAGTCACTAATTGCTTTCAACCCGGCGAAGGCCAGGGCTATCTTTGTCCCTGTGCAATCCAAGTTGACATGCAGTCTCCACGTGACACCCCTGCATAGCTACTTTGGCACCCACCAATGCATGCAGCGACAACCTGAGAAAGGTTGGCGCAAGGGTAATAACCATGCCCGTAAAAACGAATTATTATGGCAAATTTAACAAGCCTCGGATATGAACCGGATACACGACGACGACCACGGAAACGAAAATGGCTAAACGATTTAAGATTTTTCTCACTGAAAGTCTGCTCACTATACAGAGCTGGAGCTGCACAGCAGCTAGCCCATGCCCTGTCCGAATATGAGGCTGACATAACAGCAAGACTAATGACCTTGCCCGGAAAAAAACAAATCATTATGGAAAATTTAACAAGCCTCAGGACTTGCTAAATAAGGCCAAGACCGGTTCCAGGTTGTAGTGCCGATGATTATGATGATAACAGGATTACAAGAAATAAGATGGACGGGGAGTGGTGTTATTCAAAGGAACGAGTATAAGCCTTATTACAGCTGTCATGCAAAACACCATGTGCTCGGGGTAGGCTTTCTAGTAAGTCAAAAACTGAAGCCTGCCATCATCGCCTTTAATGCTATAAACGAAAGGCCATGCACTCTTCGCGTGCGTGGCAAATTTAAGAACATAAATCTCATAAACGTTCACGGACCTATAGAGGAGTCCCCTCACGACCAAAAAGAAGAATACTACGAGTACGTCGAACGGGCCCTCAATGCCTACCCAAGATGCGATGTGCAAATCGTTCTTGGTGATTTGAATGCAAAAATAGGTCGGGAGCCGGTTTTCAGGCACTACACAGGTTCCCATAGTTTGCACGAGAACACTAATGACAATGGACTACGAGTCATCGAATGGGCAGCATCAAAAAACTTGGTCGTTGCAAGTACCAGGTTTCGGCGTAAAGAGATCCACAAAGCCACCTGGGTATCACCTGACGGAGCCACTGGCAACCAAATTGACCACGTGTTGATAGATCGCCGCCACTCCTCGAGCCCGATGACGGTACGAACGTGCCGAGGAGCCGACGTCGACTCGGATCACTATCTTGTTGGTACAGTTTTCCGAGCGCCGATTGCCTTACGGAGACGTATTGGATCCGCGGATCAGGTTCGAATCAACACGGCTGCCTTACGCAGTGAGAATGCTAGTAACACCTATGGTCATGCGTTAAGACTCGCCTTCGAAGAGCTCGACCGAGGGAGAGTAAGTCCTTGGGCCAGAATGCCGGGCGTAGAAGAGAAATGGACGCGCCTTAAGAATACTGTCATTAGTACTGCCAACTCTACCTTAGGCAGTAGTCGCAGAGATCGGAGCGACTGGTTTGATGATGAGTGTAAACTAGAGATTGAACGTAAGAATGCTGTATACCGGGCAATGCAGCAGTCTCATTGGACGCGGGTACGCGAGGAGAAATACAAAGAGCTCAGAAGATCTAAAAAAGGCTTCACAGAAAAAAGAATAGTGCCTGGTAGAAAAACCTTGTCTGTGAAATACTGAAAAGTAGAGGGCGAGGCCCCCACCAGGCGCGGAAGTTCTACCAAATAATCCGCAGTATGACGCGGTATGCACCACGCTGCACTTACTGCCCGTATAAAGAGGGTAAACTGATTACCGATCCTGAAAGCATTTTGGAGCGATGGGAAGTGCACTTCAATGAATTGCTAAATGGTCAGCTCACAGAAGAATTGGAGACTCCACCAATGCTAGATCAAGACCAAATGCTGCCGCCACCAAGCACTGAGGAAACATTAAAAGCCATAAGACAGCTCAAATCAAATAAAGCCCCGGAGCTGATCAAATAAGGACGGACAGCGTTACATCACGCAATTCATGAGATCGGGGTGCACGTATGGCAGCAAGAGGAGATGACGAAGATTGGCGTCGTGGAATAATGTTCCCGTACATAAGAAGGGAGATATCACACTGTGCACCAACTATAGGGATATAACATTGCTGAGTACCGCCTATAAGATACTCTCCTCTATCCTACAAGATCGGATAGCCCCCACACGCTAAAGTCATCATTGGTCAATATCAGTGTGGCTTCATCCCAGGCAAATCAGCGATTGATGAAATATTCACCCTTAGGCAGGCGATGTAAAAATGCATAGAATTTAAGATTCCATTATACCATTTATAGACTTTAAGGCCGCCTACGACAGCATAGCCAGGGTAGAACTATATAATGCCATGAGAGAGTTCGGCATCCCAAACAAATTTATACGACTTTGTAGATTGACCATGACCAACGTAACTAGTCAAGTAAAAATAGCGGGATTGCTGTCCAAACCAATAAACATCTTTAATGGACTCCGACAAGGGGACGGCCTGGCCTGCCTCCTCTTCAACCTGGCGTTGGAGAAAGCAATCCGTGACTCTGGCGTCACAACTAGAGGGACTATTATCATCAAGTCCAGTCAGATATTTGCCCACGCAGATGACATCGACATCATCCGTAGAACCGGATCGGGTGTACAGGACTCCTTCACCCAGATCGAGCAGGCGGTACAAAAACTGGGACTGCACATTAATGAGGGGAAAACTAGGTACATGGTGGCAACTTCTGCGAAGAGAAGACCTATCGTTGGTCAAACTATCAGGGTAGTGGAGCACGAATTTGAAGTATTGCAATCCTTGGGTCAATAGTATCAGCCAATAACAATATGAAAGAGGAAATACGTGAACGGTTGATCAAATCCAACAAAGCCTACTTTGGTCTATGAAGCCTCTTTAAATCCCGAAATTTATCCAGAACATCCAAGTTACTACTGTACAAGACCATGGTCTTACCAGTGCTTATGTATGGATCCGAGACCTGGGTGCTCAATAAAAGGCACTCTGAAGTCTTAGCCGCGTTCGAGAGGAAGGTCTTGAAGAGAATTGTTGGCCCCGTATGTGAGGGAGGACGATTCCGGAGACGCTACAACCATGAGTTGTATGCATTCTATCTTGAAGCTAATGTTGTAAGAAAAATCAAGCTCGGTAGACTCCGGTAGAATGAGCGAAGAGGAGCCTGCCCGGAAAGTCCTTTGTGGCAGGATATATGGAAGGTGACAGCGCCGCAGACCTTGTCTGCGATGGAGGGATAGCGTAGACCAGGATCCCCAGAGCCTAGGAGTGCCAAACTGGATGACATGCCAGCGCGACTTCAATAAAGCGCAGCCGTTATTGTGACGACTGGAAACTTAAGATCAAGTTCCAGAACTGTGAATCCATCCAATTTAGAACCCCATTGTATAAAGCTACTAACGACACAAGAAAAAACTGGCGAAAGTTAGCAGTCGTGGGTCCGCATGAATGTAAATTGGAAACCAAGAGTGTATTTAAATACCTTGGCATCTGACTGGATCAGTATCTGTATTTCAACCTACATGTCGAGGCTGCTTTGGTCAAGGCTAGAAAAACGGTTACTATAACAAAAAGGCTATTCCACAGTAGCCAAATTGATAGCAGGGTAAAAGTTATATGCCAATGATTATATATGGTTGCCTAGTATGGCTTCATATAGGTCCATCCATTTGATGGTAAAGATTCAGGTGTTCGAAGTGAAATGTCTTAGATTATATCGAACACCGGAATCTGACAATAGCTAAAAACTATTATACAAATCAGATTTTGTGGAGAAGAAGTAGGTTGCGTCGGCGTACGGCACTAGGTACACTTCTATCTCCATCGTCACTAAAGGATTGTGCTGAAAGGAAACACTGTAGTGCTCCAAAAAGCCCTACCATCTTTTTCCGCCATTCCTAATCCAAAATCCCAGCAATATTACCCTAAAACCCAAAATCCTATCAAAACCCACAAAAACCCAAACATAACCCAAAATTCGCAATAAACGAATCAAAATTCGTTTATCGCATAACATTTGCCCCCACGGCGAAGTTTAATCCAAAATCCGAATTAAAATTAAAATTCACAATAAACGAATCTAATATTCGTTTATTGTTCTATATTTGCTCCACAGCATCACCCAAATCCAAAATTCAGAGATTGTTATCTCTATCCTAAAAATTCCATTGAGTTAAACAAACAAAAACTCAAAAGCAGATACATTCACACATCTGCGTAATGGTTTCGTAAGAATTCAAGAAATTGATTTCTTATCTTGTGTAAACACAACATCTCGCTCGAAATATCCAAAAGATCGAGATTGTTGCACAAAAATGTGTATCTTTGAGATACAATTTTCGATTCCTTTTCCTTTATAAAGGAATGGTTTCGTGATCTCCGGGCGACAGAAAATTCGTTGTGAGAATAAATTCTTCTGTCTCAGAAACCCACACCATAACCGCGGGTGTTCCCCAAGGCTCCATTTTAGGGCCAATTTTATATCTGTTATATACCTCAGATATTCCTCAACCCGTATCTCCTAATGTTGTGATGCTGAATTATGCTGATGATACATTAATTTACTCTAGCAGCAAATTTGTTAAGGCTGCAAGAAACCGCATTAACAACTTCCTCCCTAACCTATCATCATACTTTAATAAGTGGAAAATTCACCTTAATCCAAATAAAACGCAGCTCATAGTGTTCAAGGGCAAAAACGAGCACTGTACAAACAACACTAGACGTTGCCACAACAAAATTAAGATTCAACTGAACAATACTCTGATAAAACCCTCCAAAACCCTAAAATATCTGGGAATCACTTTTTCTAATAACTGGTCTTTTTCCTCCCACATTAAAAATTCCCTTCAAAAAGCCACAATTCAGCTTAATCTCTGTAGAAGAGTAATGCGGAAACCTAATAGTCTCTCTCACAAAGTCAAACTGCTCATTTACAAACAAATTATCAGGCCCACACTCACGTACGCGTGCCCATTGTGGTACCATATCACTCCCTCCCAAATGGAGAAATTACGAGTATTCGAAAGAAAATGCTTTAGGTATGTCTCTGGGTTACATCGTCGTCCTAACTCCTATAAGTACTATAGTAACGTCGAACTCTACAATACCGCTGGTATTGAGCGCCTCGATAGACGATTCCTCGAACTGTCTATCAAATTTATCGACAACCTACAAAATAATCCCAATCCCATAATAACCTCGCTCTTAGAGACCCCTCTAGATATCAGAACTAACTATCCCAACTGTCTCCACACCAGAGCTATCTTCGTCTCAGGCAGACTGGTAAATGATTCAAACGAGATCATATACCACAACACCGAAGTTACCCCTAACCAGTTCAAATACTGTAACGTCCAACCATTCTCCAACATCCTACGCTTTTCCAACGAACAACCGGAGAGAAATACTCTACCTCTAACCCATAACTGACCTCATTCCACATCCTTTAATTCATAAATCCCATTAATTATAAAACTTTGTTTTGTTTATAGCTCATTTTATAATAATCAGACTAAGTTAGGTTAAGTTATATTTATATTTAGGGTTAAGTTTAGATTAAGTAAAGTAAAAATAAGAAATTCCTGGTTTTCTGACCTTTTCCAGGAAGACAAAACCCTACTAAATGTATAAACACACATCTAGCCTGTAACTCTTAAAACATTGTTTGGAAAATGTATTATAATAATAATTACATGTAAGCAATTGTCACGAATTTAATTTTAAGTCACTGTATTACTTAAATGTACAAATTTTAATTATGGTTAATAAATACAGTTTTAAAAAAAAAAAAAAAAAAAATGATCTCCGGGCCGCAGTCTAAATTCGTGTACAGTCCCTGGAGGAAGTACCCCAGGATAATCTTTGAGAAAATAATAAAAAAACACATTCCAAAGGAAACAAGACGTGCTTTCATTTTTACCCAACAATGGATAGCTAAGTATCACCTGCCCCCCCACGGAAGACCAAGTGAAGACTAAGGACGAAGGACAAACCAAAAGGACGTTACTCTTCCCTCTGGATCAGAGGAAGCACGGTTAACGACCCCTTGTAGGACAAGATTTCAGGAGCGGTCTGTTTTAAGAGATCGCCTTGTCCTTTTAAGGATCAGGAGACTCGCGTCCTGAAACTTACCCCTACAGAACACAACAAAAAATTTTGGTGGCAGCGCGTGGGATACCCAAAATCCCCTACTACAGAAGACTCGGGGATTATCCAACAATCCCCTACCAAAGAGAGACTGGTGAAATTATCCACGAAGGACATCCCGATTAAGCGGAATCTGAAAATCCTCTGCAAATCTGAAAAGACTGGTGCGGATCCTAACACGCAGACTGATGAAATAATTCTGCAGAAGGAAAAAATTTTGCAACAAAAGTAAAAGCAGAATTTCTTTTAAAGCGTATTCCGGGGCTAACACCGGAAGTGATTTAAATATTTTAAATTTTTTAAAAAAAAACGTATTCCGGGGCTGACACCGGAAAGTAAGTAAAACTTTTACAAGCGTTGCCTGGGGCTTAGATACCGGCTGTAGAGAAAATCAAAGTGTTAAGTGTATGACGGCCACGAGTCCCGTCGACAATCCAGTGGAAAAGAGGAAAAGTCTTTTCCTTGTACAACAGTGACTACAAACAACTAGGAGCACAACACCAGGACCAAGCAGCTAGATCCAGTGACGACAGGACACCCTACAAATCCGCAGTAGATCCAGAAAACACAGGTATTAAATTTTTATTTATTTGTTAAGTGAAAAGTGATATAAAGGTAACTTAGTTGAAACAAAAAGTGAACTAAAATTAAATTCAGTTTTGTCATTTTTGTCATTTTGTCTTGGTAATTGGCTCCCAAATAAGTAAATTTTTAAAATGTTTGAATTGTTAACTAAAAGGGGACGCCAAGAATAAATTGAATATTTATTTTAATTGTTCTTTTACACTGCGATAAAGCTTATTAATAATTTGTGCAAGTGCATTTAAATTTAACTTGTTTTTCTAAGAATAATAAGCAAAGTTGTTCTCATTTTTCCAAGAAGAGTATACGCATAAAAAAGCCCAAAGTGATAAATATAATTAATAAAAGAAATTTTTCTCTCACACAAGCATATACAATATACAAGTACGCACTTACTTTTCGGCTAGTAGAGGCAAACATTTTAAATACATTTTTCTTAATAAACGGATCTTTCTTAAACGCATTTTTAAAAAACACATATTTTTGACAATTTTCAAAACTTTCTTCACGAATATATACATATACACATTTTTTCCAAAAACTTTTTCCCAAAATATCAACATTTTATTCTTCAGAAGGGGACAATATAAAAGACCCCACACAAAAATTAACTACAAATTTGGTTTTATTATTTATTTTTTTGATATATATTTTAATTAATTATACACATAAACATATATACATACACTTTCTTTTGGGAAGATTTTTCTTACGTGACAAGCTAAAACAATAACGAACAAATCAAAATTCTTGGTCCTTGTCCTTAGCGTCTTGTTTGGAAAATTTTCTTTGGGTTGAATCTTTTCCTTTGACTCATCTGTGGCTCTTCGAAAATCCATTTTAGGTTTAGACACTTTTTCCATAGGGCGAAAGGGTGGATTCTCTCACCTTAAGTAGAACAAAGGCTTTCTAATAGAATCAAAACTAACTGAGTTTGAAGACACTTCCCTTGTCGTTGGTCTTGTCTTTTCTCTTGGCCATATTACCCAACAATAATGAAGATCTCATCTCTTGGTTCTCTACCCCTTTTCACCATCATTTGGGAAGGTCTGTTTCACAAATATGTCGTGAGCGACAAAAATAAACCGGGTACGCGTTCGCAGAGACCTGAGCCCGAGCTCATACAAAATCGCGAGGACGAAATATCGGAAACCGTACGTATGGAAACACGCGAACAGAGTTCTAGAATGAACTTACCAATAGGATTAAGTGACATACTGGGACTCGTGCCGATATTTAACGGTAATCCTGACGAATTAGAGGGTTTCGTCTCTTGTGGAGACATTTTGTTCTCACAAGCACAAGATGACAATCAGAAGTCCTTTATTCTAAGGGTGGTCAAAACCAGATTGCAGGGACCGGCGCGTGATTGTATCAGGCATAAAATCATTTCTACCTGGGAAGATCTTGTTTCAGAATTGGAGGGAGAATTTAAAGCTCTCATCTCTAGGTCTGCTGCCCAAAATAACTTAGTGGCAACAAAACAAGATAGCAAGGAGGGTGTGAAAGAATTTTCAAATAGACTCACACATCACCTGCATGAATTGGACAGCGCCACATACGCTAGTTCACCTGAGCCTGCAGTCAGAAGTTATCTTCTGGCTGAGAATCAGAGACTCGCGTTGAATACGTTTGAGGATGGGATACGAAATTCCAGCCTCAGAATCTTGGTGAAGTCTCACAACGCCCCAAATTTAAAAGCAGCCATCAGCTACGCTTTAGAACAATCTCGAAGATTAGGTAACGATAACTCAATGCTAACTTCCAATAACAATTTTAGGAGAAATAACCAACAAATTGTTTGCCAAACATGCAACAAGAGGGGACATACTTCTGCGACTTGCTATCGCAACACTAATTTTCCTAATTTCGTCCCCCAACGCATTAAGACTGAGGCTGAACGTCTCCAATGCACATACTGTCGAAAGTATAATCACACTCAGGCAGAGTGCAGAACCAGGTTAGCTCATATGCGAAACCAGGACCAACATTCGACGAGTCGTAATCCCTTTAAAACTCATCTTAACCAATCCAATCAATCTCAAAATAGGACAATAACAAACTCGCCCCGCATTGAAAATCGTAATACCCGACAAAATCAAAATATAAACAGGGTATCCAATCAACAACAGGGAAACGAACTCACTCGGGCAGCGAGCAACGGCAATCCTTCTCGAGTTCAGACAATCGCCGATATACACCCCATCCCGATGTAAATTTTCAAATGCGCGTATTTTTCTGCCCTGAATTTAAGGAGCCAGTAATACGTGTAAAATTTAATCCATCGGATAAACAATACTCGACTTTCCTTATCGATACAGGCGCCGACATCAGCCTGATCAAATTAGATAATCTTTATATTGAACAATCTGTAGAAAATTCAGACCCAGTGACTATATCCACCATTGCTGGAAAAACGGTCAGCACATGCGGAAAGGTATTGGGGGAGTTCGAATTCAGAACTGATAGGCACTCCATACCCTTTAAGCATAATCTATTTGTAGTGGGAAGCAACGTAGACTTCCAACACGATGGCATACTGGGAAGCGATTTCCTTACGAAGCACCAGTGCCACATTAACTTTGAAAAGGGATTCCTTAAATTCGCTGTAAAGAAGAGAACTATGGTAGAACTCGAGCAGCCTTTAGGGAACAAAAATGAGGTCAAGGAAAATATTCAGAAGGCCACGCCTTACGAGGTATCTTCCACGGATAATACAGGCATTCTTGAAAAATTGGATAACACCGTTCGTGAGTCAACATCCGAATCCGTTTGTCTACGGGCCGGATCTGATGCTGTGACAAACACAACGAAACCAACCACCCTTGAATCTTCCTCTCCCCATTTAAGTAAAGTTTGTGGTAACAGAAAAGGTAAGGAAACTGCCGAAAAACTGAGTTCAGGAAAACATGAACCTGAAACTCTAATACCGTCAGTAAATTTAAAACGAAACACCACGGTCGACTACATAAAATTGCATTCACGATCTCAACAAATAATGGAGATTCCCTTTAAAGAAAAATCCAGTCAAGAACTGATTATTAAAAAATCCGAGATCATGCCAGGGATATATCTGGGTAATAGTTTGACAACACCACAGGACAACAAAATAAAGGTATTATTAATGAACACATTACACACCGATCAAGAAGTAAGCACCAACGACATAGAAGTCGAATGGGAAGATCTGGATGACTACAATGTGTTACAGGCGGATGAAACTAAGAACTTTCTAAAAAATAGGCTTGAACGGCTAGAATCACTCCTAGAGTTGCGTCATTGTAACCAGGAGGAAAAGATATCTATCCTAGACATCTGCCGCAGATTTAACGATCTCTTTTACTTAGAGGGCGACCATCTCACACACACTGACGCCATAGAGCATCAGATCATCACGGAAGAAGGAAAGCCCCCACTTTACATAAGACCATATCGCCTCCCAGATAGCTCGAAGCAAGAAATCCACAAACAAGTGAATGAAATGCTTCAGGATGGCGTGGTACAACCAAGTTTCAGTCCTTGGAATTCCCCTCTCTTACTAGTACCCAAGAAGCCAGGACCTGATGGAACAAAACGGTGGAGAGTGGTTGTCGACTTTAGAGCCTTAAATAAAATAACAGTCGGAGATGCATATCCATTGCCCAATATTACAGATATTTTGGACCAGCTAGGAAAAGCTAAATATTTTAGCACTTTAGATCTAGCAAATGGTTTCCACCAAATATGCATGGACAATAGAGACAAGGCAAAAACAGCGTTTAGCACACCCTTCGGACATTACGAATATAATCGAATGCCCTTCGGACTTAAAAACGCACCCGCCACATTCCAAAGGCTTATGAATAATGTACTCATGGGTCTCCAAGGAATAGAATGTTTCGTCTATGTAGATGATATTGTAATTTACGGATACGATCTGAACGATCACAATTCCCGACTTACCAGAATTTTCGAGCGATTACAAAGGCACAATCTGAAAATACAACCAGAAAAGTGTCACTTCATAAGGAAGGAGCTCACCTACTTAGGGCATGTTATTTCAAAGGAAGGTATAAAAACAGATCCAGAAAAAACTAAAGCGGTGAAAACGTTTCCAACGCCCAAGAAACAAAAAGATGTAAAATCTTTTCTCGGTTTTGTAGGCTACTATAGAAAATTTATCCCTAATTTCGCCGAACTGGCAAAACCTTTAAGCAGATTGCTCAGGAAGAATGTTCCATTTTATTGGGATGCCTTTTGTGACGAGGCATTCACAACTCTAAAAAGAAAGGTTATTACCCCACCAATACTGGCTTATCCAGACTTTAACCGGGAGTTTATAATAACTACGGATGCTAGCAATGTTGCGTTAGGAGCAGTGCTATCTCAAGGTAAAATAGGACAAGATAAACCTATTGCTTTCGCTAGCCGAACTTTAAACGACGCAGAAACTCGATATACAACATCCGAAAAGGAATTATTGGCAATCGTTTTTGCACTAGCCCAGTTCCGACCATACGTTTACGGACGAAAATTTACTATAGTCACTGACCATAGCTCTCTACAGTGGCTTATAGGACGAAAAGATCCTACATCCAGACTTATGCGATGGAGAATTCTACTCGAAGAGTATGAGTACACAATCGTCCATAAAAAAGGAAAGCAAAATGCAAATGCTGATGCTCTCAGCCGTATAACACCGACTACCCCAGTCGATTCCATCAAAAATAATATCCTCGTCACCACACGAAGTAAAGCCAAACTCGAAGAAGATGTGGCTGCACAATCATACAAAGATACTACCAATCTTGTATGGCAAGAACAAACAGGGTCCATCTATACCAAGAAGAAACTTGGACTACGTATTATAATCCTCCCATTGATAGACTCTGCTGAGGAAAAAAACCTGGCAGGAAGAATCCCAAACTTCACCAAGCCAGACGTAGGTAAAATTACGTTTCATGAGCAAGATGGGCTATGCGCCATCACATTGCCATTGCCTTTCAGAAACCTAAGCGACCAGGAAACCGCTAAGAGTTCCCTTATTGATCTGAAGATTTGCGAAGACCGGAATTTCAATTCCATTGGAATTTTAGTCCCCTTCATAGAAAACGAATCAAAAGTAACACTTAATAACTTGCTAAAAGAAACTTTTGCTCACCTCAACGTGACAATGTACGTTTTCTCCAATAAAAAGAAGCTTCTAACAGATCCTAACGAAATACAAAAGTTACTCGCGGAATACCATAACTCACCTTTCGGAGGACACCAAGGAGCCACCCGAACAATCAATAGATTGAAACAAAAATATTACTGGCGCACAATGACCGCTGACGTCGCGGCGTATATTCGAAAATGTGCCTCCTGCCAGATAAACAAAAGTGGAAGGAATCCTAGAATTCCTATGAAGATAACCACAACAAGCTCAAAACCTTTCGAAAGAATCGCTTTAGATATAGTAGGACCATTACCAGTCAGCTATAATGGAAATAAATACCTACTAACGTTTCAAGACGATTTGACTAAATTTTCAGGAGCTTACGCACTGGCCAGCGCCGAAACCAAGGACGTGGCCAGAATTTTCGTTGAAAATATCGTCTGCCAGCACGGCATACCATCTTCTCTATTAACTGACCGAGGTGCTAATTTTCTCAGCGCACTTTTTAAGGACATTTGTTCCTTACTTAAAATGAGAAAACTCAATACAGCACCCTACCATCCACAAACGAATGGAGCACTAGAACGGAGCCATAGAACTCTGGTGGAATACCTCCGCCACTATGTAAACCAGGATCCTCTCACCTGGGACACCTGGATACCTTACGCAATGTTTGTGTACAATACTACACCCCACAGTAATACAGGCTACACGCCGCATGAATTACTATATGGTTTCCCAGCCGAAATACCCAGTTCTCTCAGACAAAACCCCGAAAGCACTTATAACTACGACCATTACGCAAATGAATTAAAAATGCGATTACAACATGGTTATCGTACAGCTAAGGGAATACTGATAGAGAAAAAACAAAAATCTAAGGCATACTACGACCAAAAAGTAGGCCGTAAGAAATTTAATGTTGGCGACAAGGTTCTATTAAAGAATCACTCAAGACCTAACAAACTAACCTCCCTGTGGAAAGGCCCCTATGAAATTGTAAAGATCCTATCCGAAGAAAATTCAATCCTCAAAATAGGAAAAGGAACTCGAATAGTCCACAACAATAATATAAAACTATTTGTGGATTAGGCAATCACGAATAAGAAACTCCAAAGAAAAATAAAAGTTGAAGAAAAAATGTATATATGTATAGATAACCTTAAAACGAAAAAAAAAAAAAAGAAAAAAAAGAGAAATAAATAAATGCATATATGTATAGATAAACTTCCAAAAAAAAAAGTCAAAAAAAAAAATAATACTACGACAATGTATTTAAAATTTGAAAAAAAAAGAAAAAAAAAACAAACAAAACACAAAAAAAATAAATATATAGACAAAAACAAATATTAACGCACTTAATAAAATAAGTTTATCATCATCATCGGCACTACAACCGGGAACCGGTCTTGGCCTTATTTAGCAAGTCCTGAGGCTTGTTAAATTTTTCCATAATGATTTGTTTTTTCCGGGCAAGGTCATTAGTCTTGCGCCAGAGGCTCCCTGACGGGGAATCGAACCCCGGTCTTCCGTGTGACAGGCGGGTATACTAACCACTATACTATCGAGGAGCCAAAATAAGTTTATATCATGTTTTAAATAACCACCACCACTAACTTAAATAAATAAACAACAACAACAAAATTTTGTAATAATAATAAATAATCTTAGGTTATAAGAAAAAACACATTATATATATATGAAAAAACGAAAATACAAAAACAAAAGTTACAAAACAGTGTTAAAATAAGAACTTCTAATATTTATATAAATTCAAAACAGTTTTCAACTAAGAAAATACTAAGAAAGTAAGAAAATTTTTATATAACAAAAAAAAAAAGGAAAAGTTATAGAATTAAATCGTACGTCCAAATACATGGAAAAAATTATATAAATAAATAAACGCCCGACTAATAAGGACAATAAAAAAAAAAGAGAACAAAAATAATATATGTAAATAAATTTATACGAGTATATAAACAATGAAAATTCTATGTAATATACAAATTGTAAGAATAAACCATAAAAACCTTACTTATCTATGTATCTTGTTACAAATAGTACTTTATAAAAAAAAAAAAAACAAAAAAAAAACGCAAAGTTAAATTTAATATAATGAATTCAAATACTTATGTAATTATAAAACATTCTACAATTAACCTTACACTCAGAAAAAAAAAGAAAATATTTTATTATATAACCATTGTGGAAACTTGGATACACGACCATAAAAATGAATACATAAAATATTAAGAAAAAAAACAAAGAACAAAAATTACACACTTATAATAAATATTGTATACATAAAGCTACTATGTTAGAAAATATCAGGCATATGTAACGGAATCACGATACTATCATCCTTATTCCCAATCACACCATTTTCCAGAAAATTAATCTCATAAAGATCAATTTTCTTTTTTTCAAGGAGGGGAGGATGTAGTGCTCCAAAAAGCCCTACCATCTTTTTCCGCCATTCCTAATCCAAAATCCCAGCAATATTACCCTAAAACCCAAAATCCTATCAAAACCCACAAAAACCCAAACATAACCCAAAATTCGCAATAAACGAATCAAAATTCGTTTATCGCATAACATTTGCCCCCACGGCGAAGTTTAATCCAAAATCCGAATTAAAATTAAAATTCACAATAAACGAATCTAATATTCGTTTATTGTTCTATATTTGCTCCACAGCATCACCCAAATCCAAAATTCAGAGATTGTTATCTCTATCCTAAAAATTCCATTGAGTTAAACAAACAAAAACTCAAAAGCAGATACATTCACACATCTGCGTAATGGTTTCGTAAGAATTCAAGAAATTGATTTCTTATCTTGTGTAAACACAACATCTCGCTCGAAATATCCAAAAGATCGAGATTGTTGCACAAAAATGTGTATCTTTGAGATACAATTTTCGATTCCTTTTCCTTTATAAAGGAATGGTTTCGTGATCTCCGGGCGCCACAAACAGTCGAGATCTCGTGCAGTGCGGACGTTCACAGAAACGTGTTTAGACGTGTTTATGTTTACGTGTGTTAAGTGCACTATTAAATTGTGTAGTGCAATAGAAAGCCAACAAAAAATATTTAAAAAAAAAATAATAATATATATATATATAATAACACAAAAAAACAAAAGAGGAAATTTTAACTATACAAACACAAGCAAATTAATTTTCGCTGGATGCCGTAGTCGAAATCTGTCTTCACAGATGCCAGACAACGACCCGAGCGCTACCAGGGAATATCTTTTGGAACGGAAGAGAAGAGCGATTGAAACTCTTCAAAACTCATCTAAGAAGACTACAAAAATGGAAAATCCAGTAAAACACATGGACTACGAACAAAAATTCCACGAAGCCGTGGAATACATCAAACAGCTTTCAGCAGAGGTGAAGCAACTCCGGGAGGAAATTCACTCCCTAAAGCAACCCACCCAAAACAGCGACGATGCCAGTATGGAAACGACGCCTTCTCCCAACTTAAGCCATAAAACATCTCCACCCAAACAACAATCATCAGCCCGTAAGGAAACCACCAAACAAGCCAAGCCAGCACCGAGTCCCCTGCCCACCCAGCACAAAAACGAAAGACCACCGCCAATCTACATCAGAAACCCGACCAGCAGCAAAGCACTAATTCAAACCCTGCAAAATGCCTTGGGTCACCGGAATTTTAGCACCAATGCAAAAGGATCGAGGACTTCCATAGCAGTCAGATCATTAGTCGATCATGACAGGGCAGTTAAAAAACTGTTAGAGGAACAGTATCAGTTCTTCACCTTCCAGCATCCGAACAGCAAACCAGCTACCTTTATTATAAGGCACATCGATCCCGAATGGACCAACGAAGAAGTGGGACTGGAAATCGCTAGGATATGTCCACAAATAAAAATCAATAAGCTGGACTACTTCCAAACACCGTACATGAGGACAAACAACGTAAAAAACCTCAGGATCATACAAATCCCACCTAATCAGGACATCAAGCAACTTAAACAAATTAAATATTTGTTTACCCAAAAAATCGCAATCGAAGAGCCCCACAAACAAGAAATTCTTCATTGTAAGCGATGTCAAGAATCGGGACACTTGGCGGTCTCATGCCACCAGCAAAGACGTTGCGGCAGATGCGCAGAGGAACACGAGCTCGAGGAATGCAAAGTAAATCCACAAGGCCTGGAACCTGAAACAATACAAACCGTCAACGCTGATGGATCCATTACCAACAAAAAGATCACAGTTAAATGCTGTAACTGCGGAGGCCCTCATCCGGCAAATTTTTCCCAATGCCCTCAGAAGCTAAAACTTCTGGAAAGACGGAAATTAGCAACAACTATAAAATCAACAACAACAACAACAACAACGAAACCAACAGTATTGCAGGAAACGAAGTCAACCCGACCCGGAATATCGTACGCGGATGCAGCAAGAGGAAACCTCAACACTACCACTCCCCCTAACAACAATACTGAAAACTTCAATCTGGACATCATGGGATACATCCAAAGCTTACAAGCCATGCTACCTTCGCTGAGGAAGATGTCAGAAATAGAGAAAAAAGGTCAGATTCTTTCACTAATAACTTCCCATATTCTTTCCAGCTCTCTCTAAACTAACCATTATCTCCCTCAACACAGAATCCATTTACTCTAACATACGTAAGCAACACCTCCGGTTGTTTGTTGAAAAGTTTTCCCCAGATATCCTCTTCCTTTCAGAGACCTGGCTCAAACCAAATTCCCGAGTTTCAATTCCCAATTACACTTTAGTTTCTAACCCCAGAACTAATGGATCTCATGGAGGTACCGGCATCTTAATTCACAAAAAATTTCAATTCAGTGAAATTAGATTCACCGGTATATCCAGCATTGAATACACAGCAGTAAAACTTTTCTGTGAGAACAATAAAGTGCTCGTCTTAGCATCGATTTATATTCACCCTTCACGACAACCAGATTTCCCAGATACTGACATTTCGCAGATTATCCAACAGTCCGTTCCCGCTCCATTTATAATCGGAGGAGACTGGAATGCTCGTCACACAGCATTCAATGATAATAAATGCAACAAATATGGTCGCCAATTGCTAGCCCTCCTCCAGTCTTATCCATATACTTACATTGACTCCCCATTACAGCCAACTCGTGTCTCTAGCTCAGCCAGGTCAACAATCGACTTCTTCCTCAAGTCCGACGATGTTTATTCAGCGGGTCCACCTACAGTCTCCTTTATATTTCCTTCTGATCATGGTTCCGTTCACACCACGATCCAAATCCCCTCTTTCGATCCACTATACTCGTCAAACCCTGTCCCAAACTTCACCAAAACAAATTGGAGAAAAGTCAATAGGGACATAGCGATAAGTTTCTCTGACTTGTATATCCCTGAAGCATCTAACTTACTCCCTACTGAAATCGATCACGCATCTTTAAGAATAGAGCAAATTCTTAAGGAGGCTCTCAGCAACAACACCCCGACAACCATTCCTCATAACTATTTAGGAAAACCTTTGCCCAGCATCCTAACCAAATTATTGCGCCTTAAAAAGCAGCTCCGCCGTAAACTCCATACAAGATACTGCCCCTTTATTAAAAGCCAAATCCAACTCCTATCCACTCTGATAAATGAGCAGTTGAAGAAGTTCGCAGATGAAAACTACATCTCCACACTTAAAAATATCAAACCAAATCGGGATCTTTTCAAAAACATCAACCAATTAACTGGTCGTAAATATAAACCCCGAATTGACCATCTCATTAACCCGATCAGCAATAATATTGCCCAGTCCGATTCGGACATAGCAAATTGCCTCGCAGAACACTTTGCAAAGATCCATGAGCAAAATAATTCTCTCTCAACTCCTGGCTTCGAGAACACAGTAAACGAATACATCTCAAACAGATTATTCCCATCTTTTACTCCTTTCATCGGTGAATTCAACAACACAAACATAGCTTCACACCCCTTAGACACTACAAATTTTCTAACTGCGGACGAATTATCCGAGATCGTAAGATCAGGAAATAACAAAAAGTCAACTGGATTAGATGGAATCCCACGTCTTCTATTTAAAAGGCTGCGCCCACCGAATCTACTTCCCATCCTCATTCTTCTTAATCATATAATTAATGCATCGCACTTCCCAGAGAACTGGAAAACTGCGGTAGTAATTCCTATTAAGAAGCCCGGTAGTAGTAATAGTCCTTGCAATTATCGTCCAATATCCCTATTAAGTACATTAAGTAAGATACTGGAACGCAAGATCTACCAAAATCTTCTCTCAGTTGCCAATGAGAATGCACTCATCCCTAACTGTCAGTTCGGATTTCGTAAGCGACAATCCACATGTCATGCTCTACTAAAACTCACACACGATGTTACAACTGGTCTCCAAAACCAAAGCCCTACTGTGTGTATATCTCTCGATATTTCTAAGGCGTTTGATTGCGTCTGGATCTCAGGACTTCTGTACAAACTGCACTCCATATTTAATTTAAACTCTCACACAACAAAGCTCTTAGCCTCATATCTTTCTGCCAGAAAATTCGTTGTGAGAATAAATTCTTCTGTCTCAGAAACCCACACCATAACCGCGGGTGTTCCCCAAGGCTCCATTTTAGGGCCAATTTTATATCTGTTATATACCTCAGATATTCCTCAACCCGTATCTCCTAATGTTGTGATGCTGAATTATGCTGATGATACATTAATTTACTCTAGCAGCAAATTTGTTAAGGCTGCAAGAAACCGCATTAACAACTTCCTCCCTAACCTATCATCATACTTTAATAAGTGGAAAATTCACCTTAATCCAAATAAAACGCAGCTCATAGTGTTCAAGGGCAAAAACGAGCACTGTACAAACAACACTAGACGTTGCCACAACAAAATTAAGATTCAACTGAACAATACTCTGATAAAACCCTCTAAAACCCTAAAATATCTGGGAATCACTTTTTCTAATAACTGGTCTTTTTCCTCCCACATTAAAAATTCCCTTCAAAAAGCCACAATTCAGCTTAATCTCTGTAGAAGAGTAATGTGGAAACCTAATAGTCTCTCTCACAAAGTCAAACTGCTCATTTACAAACAAATTATCAGGCCCACACTCACGTACGCGTGCCCATTGTGGTACCATATCACTCCCTCCCAAATGGAGAAATTACGAGTATTCGAAAGAAAATGCTTTAGGTATGTCTCTGGGTTACATCGTCGTCCTAACTCCTATAAGTACTATAGTAACGTCGAACTCTACAATACCGCTGGTATCGAGCGCCTCGATAGACGATTCCTCGAACTGTCTATCAAATTTATCGAAAACCTACAAAATAATCCCAATCCCATAATAACCTCGCTCTTAGAGAACCCTCTAGATATCAGAACTAACTATCCCAACTGTCTCCACACCAGAGCTATCTTCGCCTCAGGCAGACTGGTAAATGATTCAAACGAGATCATATACCACAACACCGAAGTTACCCCTAACCAGTTCAAATACTCTAACGTCCAACCATTTTCCAACATCCTACGCTTTTCCAACGAACAACCGGAGAGAAATACTCTACCACTAACCCATAACTGACCTCATTCCACATCCTTTAATTCATAAATCCCATTAATTATAAAACTTTGTTTTGTTTATAGCTCATTTTATAATAATCAGACTAAGTTAGGTTAAGTTATATTTATATTTATATTTAGGGTTAAGTTTAGATTAAGTAAAGTAAAAATAAGAAATTCCTGGTTTTCTGACCTTTTCCAGGAAGACAAAACCCTACTAAATGTATAAACACACATCTAGCCTGTAACTCTTAAAACATTGTTTGGAAAATGTATTATAATATTAATTACATGTAAGCAATTGTCACGAATTTAATTTTAAGTCACTGTATTACTTAAATGTACAAATTTTAATTATGGTTAATAAATACAGTTTTAAAAAAAAAAAAAAAAGATCTCCGGGCCGCAGTCTAAATTCGTGTACAGTCCCTGGAGGAAGTACCCCAGGATAATCTTTGAGAAAATAATAAAAAAACACATTCCAAAGGAAACAAGACGTGCTTTCATTTTTACCCAACAATGGATAGCTAAGTATCACCTGCCCCCCCACGGAAGACCAAGTGAAGACTAAGGACGAAGGCCAAACCAAAAGGACGTTACTCTTCCCTCTGGATCAGAGGAAGCACGGTTAACGACCCCTTGTAGGACAAGATTTCAGGAGCGGTCTGTTTTAAGAGATCGCCTTGTCCTTTTAAGGATCAGGAGACTCGCGTCCTGAAACTTACCCCTACAGAACACAACAACACCAACAAAAGAACGAAACTCCACCACTTTTCGTTCATCGCCAGGAGGAAAGTAAAAGGCACTGTTTAAATGTTCGAATGGCTTCTATTTTATTGTTCAAACTTTGTCTATTGTTACAACTACACCAATATCCTGTGAACATTTACTACGCAAACACAAATGTCATTATATTCGGATTGAAAAAAAACTTGGAAACTTAACTTAATGGAACAACAACACTTAACATTGATAGTTTTAATTTAATTCGGATCACTGCTCGGAAATGAACTTCGAATAAGGGATGAAACACGCACGACTCTGGTTGTACGCCTCCCCGTGCGCGCAACGGAAAGCAGAAGACGAACCGACCGGATCGGTGGTTGGAATAAGACTCAGCTATGTGAATTCGCTAGTGGGATAATTTGGGGTGGTGGTGAATATCCTCTCGGCTAAGGATATGTTTTACTTACCACAAGAGAAACGTAAAGTCTCTCTTTGTGGAATAGACAATAAGTTCTCGTAATGAAGATCATGGTGGTATGGGAGTATGTGTGATCGTGAAGATCACATTGATTTTCTCATGCAACAAGGCCATGAGAACGAAGCTCAAAAATCGAAAGGCAAAGGGATCGTATTGATCATTGTTTACGATGTGCATTGTAGCTATAATAGACGGCAATGCATCGGACAAATGGTACTTAAAGCAAATAAGGTCATCATTACAGCCATGGATGAGTGGTGCAGTTGCGATAATAGACGTATCGCCACTAGGAAAAGGTGCTGATGGGTTTTTAGATGTTTGTGGTATCTCTGACTGCAGTAGAAGATGTGGTAATTGTTTGTCGATCGGACAAACGAATCGTGGGACGGTTTATTGCAGCTGCATAAACAAGCTGTCCGACATAGCAATTTAACGATGACAAAGGGTGCCGATTGGTTTGGGATTTATGATGCCCGTATGATATGAAGAATTCTTTACAGGGAATTTGAATAACGCATTAAATGCGTGAATGCTAGGAGAATTCTTTTACGGGTTTTTAGATAATGCGTTGAACGCATTAAATATCCTTGAGAAAGCAAATTGTTTCAATTACGCTGGTGATTGAGGTGCAAATATGGGGGTTAGGTTGGAAATGTGGGAGTTGGGTTGCAAATATGGGGGGCTCTTCAGGCCAGTCGCGCTTGGTTGGAGGTAGGCGACTTAGGTTTGGGGGCCCCTGGTGGGTGGTTGGTTGTGTCCAACCGCAGGGCGCCCTAGGATAATGATGCGTACTCCGAGGGGTGGTTGCTGCACCTGGTAAGTGGGGCGCCGTAGCGGGCCTGTATTGCCTATGCTTACCGCTTGAATCGGGCCTTGGTGGGGCCTAATAAATGGGATACCTGCTTAAGGTGTTCCAGGGTGGGGTTGGGTAGAGACACCTGTGTACGGGGTTCTAGGGTAGAGTCTCAGGCCGGTGGAATCGGTTTGCTTTGCCAACCGGTGTAGCTGAGACGCTTGGGAGACGTCCAAGGACCTAAGGAGGAAGGTCATGAAGTCTGTGTAAGGAGGTAAAACTAGGCGTCCTGAATGTTGCTACGCATAGTAGCTATGGTTACGTGAGGAGCCGGCATTGAAGGAATTAAGTCGGGCCGAGAGAGTTGCATGGTGCCATAAAGCGGTTGGACGTGTCGACCGGAGTCGAAAGGTTTGGATGGAGTTGGAGTTGTGGAAGCAGGGTGGAGTCGAGAGGGTTGAATGGGGGCATTGTGTGCCCCTATACCGCTACAGGCCAGGAAGGGATGGCAGGATCGAAGAGAGTCTGGTGAAGTCGATCGAATAACGCATTAAATGCGTGAATTCTCGGAGAATTATTTTAGGTATTTTTAGATAATGCGTTGAATGCATTAAATGTCCTTGAGAAAGGAAATTGTTTCAGGTATGCTGGTGATTGAGGTGCAAATATGGGGATTGGGTTGCAAATGTGGGGGGCTCATCAGGCAAGCTTTAAATAACCCCCACAATTTTATATAACGAAACCAAAATAAATAGGGTGGATAATTTTATGATCAAATTATTCAGAGGGCAAATTGTGAGAGCAATAAGCTCGTTCAATTATCTAATTTTCGGGGCTTATTATCCGAATACTATGTTTTATGAGAGGCATACAGGACGGATCAGGAACTCCACTGATTGACTCTACATTCTTGCAACGCATCATAACTGGTGACGAGGCGTGGTTCTACAAGTATGAGTATGCATACAAGCCAACAATCACCCGAATGGCGCCATCAAAATGAGCCGAAACCGAAATAACCACGACAATGTCGATCAAAAATTAAGCTAATTGCAGTGCACTCCGAATTCCTCCCACAAGGTCAAACAGTAAATAAGGAATACTACTTAGGCGCTATGAAGCGTTTGCGAGAGAGTGATCATCACAAGAATTCGGATTTGTGGAAAGACAAAGCTTGGACTTTGCACGGCGATAATGCACCATCTCACGTAACTATCATTGTGACCGAGTTTGCAACTGAATATGCCCCACTGTGACTTTTTCCTGTTTCCAACACTCAAATTGCCACTTTCAGGAACAGGTTTCGAGTTGATTGAAGTAGAAAATTAAGATTTAAAGAAAGGGCTGAAATCGATGCCGGCCGCGGCGTGTAAAATGTATATGGATGATTAGCATAACGAATATTGGATTCGTTTATTGTGAATTTTAATTTTAATTTTGATTTTGGATTTAATTAAGCCGTGGGGGCAAATGTTATGCGATAAACGAATGTTTGATTCGTTTATTGCGAATTTTGGATCATGTTTGGTTTTTTCAGGTTTTGATAGGATTTTGGGTTTTAGGGTAATATTGCTGGGATTTTGGATTAGGAATGGGAAAAAGGTGGTAGGGCTTTTTGGAGCACTACAGTAAGGTGCTTGGCTGCTTGAGTCAGGCTTGGTAGCGATTTCGATTTCGAACCTCACAAATCACTGTGAGGTTAAGCACCTTTCCGCCCAGTTAAAGGAGCCCTACATACTGGTATCCTCAGCCCCACGTATTCCGCGATACCCGTCAATCTGAGAATGCGCATCAGTTCACGTTGAAAGTCAACTTCACGCGCACAAACAAACATACAGAGCCATTCTTTAGACGAACCCTTCAGACATTTTCCCGCGATACCCGTCAATCTGAGAATGCGCATCAGTTCACGTTGAGAGTGGACTTCAGGCGCACAAACAGACCTAGAGATTCAATCTTTAGCCAACCCACACGGATGTGGAATACTCTACCTGATCATGTGTTTCCTCGTCGTTGTAATGTCCAGACATTTAAGACCAATGTACATCGATACCTCCTTTCCTTAGCCACTTCCTCTCCTTCCACTCGCACTGTGCTCTGACGCTTAAGCTTACACCAAAGTTCCATTTTGTGCGCGCGTTTGTGTAAAAAAAATCCTCAGGCACGTAGGCCGCTTTCCTCTACCAATTCCTCATGCCTGCTCGGGCATTAAAGGACACAACACTAGAAACGAATTTGTTTGGCAACACATTATCTGGGGTAACCACAAAACGCCGAGAGCCATCACAAATCCCGCGCGAGAGGAATACGGCCAAGAAATAAATAATATTTACGACCTCCTCTTGAGCCAGTTGCAATTTGGTTTTCCTTTATCGAAAGGACTATTGTGGGAACAAAAGATAAACAATAAATTAATCAACACTGTTCCTACAAGGAAAGACAAACCCTGTAAAGATATAGCAGCCGGAGATAACGACTTCGACCGAGGAAATCACCTGGGCCATAGGCCACATGCGGGTAAAATACACAAGGGCATACCGCAGAAATGTGAAAAGCCTAACGATCCTCGACGTATCTTCGACCACTCGGACAGCAACGTTCGCATCTGTGTGTGCGGGTGCATCCACACAGTATCTCTACGAATGAAGTGGAAGCGTAGATCAGAATTCCAGGGGAAGAAGAATTCAAGACAAAAGATAGAACACCCTGGCGAGTTTCCTATATACGCGAAAGTTTTTAGACAGTCAAGTTACAACCTTTGAGGAGGAAAAATCCTAAAGAAGAAGAAAACGAGGTCGAGTGTGCGGACGCGACCCAAAAATAAATAAGAAATAAATAAAAAATTAATAAAACCTTTTTTTTTATTGTATTTGTGGACTGTGTTCGGCGGAACACATGTAACGAATCTGCCAAAAGGCGCTAATATGAAATAAAATACGAGCTACTCGCCTTGTTTTCGCGGGTATAGCGTTTTTTGTTTTTTTATTATACTTCTCTCGGGAGAGGCAAACCTATGGCATCGAATCGGAGAGTCGAGATGCCACTAAATAATTGTTGCAGTTATCCTTGAAGAGTTGCAGGCTGTAACGACACGGAAACACTCCCACGGGAGCGCGTTCCACAGTTTTATGGTTCTCTAACGGATAAGTTCTGATGAAGAGATATTCGCGACCTCGGGAGATGAACTGCAGATTGGTGCGATCCGTTAAATTGTCTTGTAAACCGAATTGCATGGAACAATACCAAATCTCCGAAGAACAGTCTCCCTCATAATATCTATAAACCAGGCAAAGGTCCACCACGCACCTTGGATATGATAGCGACGCAGTCCGACGCCAGCGCCGTTTCCCCGATCAGGTGGATCCCCCGTCTCCGTATGCTCTCAAGTAGGTTGAGGGAATGCTTAGAAGAAGAGCACCAAACATGGGAGCAATATTCGAGCGCTAATTTGGGATATATATATATATATATATATATATATATATATATATATATATATATATATATATATATATATATATATATATATATATACATATATATATCGGGTTTTCCAGTAGGGACTTGACAACTTTGAATTTAATTTGTGAACGCACTCTTTCACTAATCATCTTGACAACTGTCATTAGTAAAAACCGCCAAAAATATGGAGAAGGAAAAAAACTGAATTTGAACAAAAAAATTTAAATTCAACAATTAAGCACGAAGACGGTTCGGTAATGGTCTGGGGATGTCTGGCGTCATCTGGAGTTGGGAACCTCGTCTTTATTGGCAGTACAATGAGAAAATAAGATTATCCTAATATTTTAAGAGACAATTTGCCAAGTAGTGTTGCGAAACTGGGTTTAAGCGATACATGGGTCTTCCAACAAGACAACGACCCCAAGCACACATCGAAAATAGTCAAGGAATGGTTACTTTACCGTACACCTAAGCAACTGGATCACCCTCCGCAATCCCCAGACTTAAACCCCATCTAGCATTTGTGGGAGTATCTGGATAAGCAGATCCGAAAGAAGAAGATTTCAGACAGAGAGTCACTAAAGTCAATTCTAGTTGAAGAGTGGCAAAAAATCCCAACCGAACAAGCAACTTTCGATGGAAATGAACTCAATAACACTTTTAATCAATTAGTTATGAGTTGTAAAGAAAACAAAATAAATTTAACGGTTGTTTTCCCGATAAGCGGAAAGTTGCACAGTATGTGTGGAAAGTTGTACACTTTTTTTTGACGCCTTAAAACTGAATTTTTTTTTTTTTTTTATTGTATTTTTACTTCATTATTTTCTGTTAAGTTTTATATGGCAATTCATTGAAAATAAACTACCTTAAAAAATAACATAAGTATTTTACCAAAATACCTAACCCCCTTGCTAAAACAGGGTTGCAAAAATGCAGTTCATAGCTGTACACTTTCTTTTGACGCTCACAGTATATATATATATATATATATATATATATATATATATATATATATATATATATATATACATATACATATATATTATTATTATTATTATTATTATTATTTACTGGCCTGTAGGAACCCGGAAGTTCATGACCTCACCGACTCGGCCCCGCCATTGTTCCCTGTCCTGTGCGCTCTCCTTCCACGTTCGATCATTCGATCCGATCTTCTCGAGGTCCAATCTAACATTGTCCTCCCATCTCCGCCGCGGCCGTCCTGTCGGTCTCTTCCCCGTTAGTTTACCGTCAAGAATTCTATGCATGGTCCTATCATCGCCCATTCGCGCTACGTGTCCGGCCCATCTTAATCTTCGCGACTTGATTACTCTCACTATTGTAGGTTTGCGATATAGCTCTTCCAATTCGTGGTTGTGCAGTTTCCTCCATTGTCGTGACTCCTCGACATATTTACCGCCAAATATACCCCTTATATATATATATATATATATATATATATATATATATATATATATATATATATATATATACATATTAACTGGTTCTAAAAAGATAACTCAGTGTTCCAAAGGGGCACCTGGCAATGTTTGACACGTGTTTAAGCCACGATACCTTCCCACATACCGTGATGCCGAACAAATGTATACTCTCCCTAGATTCATGCGCCTGGCCATTCATCATCAGCTGTGGAACCGATGATCCATTTTTTCTTGTGAATGTTGTATATTGTGTCTTCGTTGTATTAAAGTCGACGAGATTGGCCTTTTCCCGCTGCAGAAACTTATCCAGATCCCCATTCAGAGAGCCGAACTGGCTACATCCCAGCCAAGTCTCAGCTGGTGCGACGTTGGTGCATCAATCGACCGATCACTCTTAAGAGAGGAAACAAGCGTTCTATCATCCGCAAAACTCAACACATTGTTACTCGTTGACTCCAATAAATCATTTATGTGTAACAAAAACAAGGTTGGAGCCAAAATAGAACCTCGAGGCACGAAAAATGAACGGAATACAAATACGAAGACTCGCCGTCCACAACAAAGCGGATCGATCGATTATCCAGGTAGCTCGTGTGATACGAGTCCTCATGCGAGTTGAATGTGAAAATCGGAAATACAAGAAGAAAATAGTCTAGAGGATGTAGGCAAACATTGAAATGGTGAAAGGGAACCGTAGGTTGTCCTGTGGGTTACTGTGTGCGTTCATAAAAAAGGGATTAATGAAACGGACCTACAGCGCGAACCTGTGTAAACAAGCCAGGAACTTCAGATGCTTGGTTGGAAAGTCTTGATACATCAACATTATAGTCTGGGCCTACCATTTTGCAATTACCATATTTTAATATCATTTCAAATGGTCTTAGTAATAATAAATTGGTATTAGCGGACGATTGTGAAATTGGCTTAGACGAGTTCTTCGTCAATCCGAATAAGGGGTCCTATGCGGCAGACGTCATGAAGTTACCTTTGTAATGGCAACAATTTAGGGAACAAAATGATGATTGACCTAAATCGAACAATCCGGACAATATTAAATAAAGTCGTTATGATGATAAATAAAATACTTTCACCTCAAACTATCAACTCTGATAAAAAAATGTTTGCATTTTATGTTATTGTTAATATCCTAATGTAGCGGTCGGGGAACCGGGGTAAATTACCCCAAATGGGGTAAAAATGAAATTTTTTTTGGGTTATAGGGAAATTTGTCTAATTTTTCTATTGCTATTTCATAAACATTGTAGTATGTTAACAAACTTAAACAATTCAGCGCGATATACGGGCCGGGCCGCTAATTCTGGTTGAAGCCGAGTTTTTCGTTTAGTGTGTGCGTGATAAGCAAGAAACGCGCGTTGTATGTGTGTGTGCGTGCTTGCGTTACGTTGTTTCTTGCATCGACCGCTAGAGGCGCTGCGTATGTTGTAATGTTTAAACTTAGCACCCAACGGTCAGTTATGCACGGGTTCCCGACGCATCATTTCATCATCAATTTCCACTATCAAGGTAAGCGCGATTTGAAAATTTAAATTAATGTAAATTTTTTTACCACTGTTTCTGTCACCCTTCAGATGGCAGCAAATAGGAAAAGAACAATCCAGGAAGAATTCCTTAATTATGGTTTTACACAAATAGAAGACAAAGGTACGATGAAACCACGGTGTGTTGTATGTTTGAAAATATTGACTTCAGAATCTTTCAAAAAAAGTCAATTGAAGAAACATTTGGATAATTTGCATCCACATCTGTCTTCCAAACCGCGAGAATACTTTGTAAATTTAAAAATGTCTGTTAAAAGACAGAGATTGGACAGCAACTTGTTAGGTACTTTTGATCAGCGTTCAGCATCAAAGGCTAGCTTTGCAGTAGTCTGGTTGATTGCCCGAAACAAGAAACCATATACTATTGGTGAAGATTTGATTAAACCAGCAGCTGTGAAAATGACAGAGATCAAGTGTGCTCAGAAAGAGGCGAATAAACTGAATTCAGTGCCCTTGTCCGCAAGAATTGTAAAAGAAAGGATTTCTATCTTGGCAGAAAATGTACAGGAACAGGTTATTTCCTCACTAAAACAGGCTAAATATTTTGTGTTGTATTCCAGAATACTACCCTTATTAAATTTAACACTGAATCTCCTTACACATCCTTAAAAACTTCCTTTAACATATATTACATTCTCACTTAATACATACCATTCATAAACATTCACAATATTGCCAGTTACAGCACATTTAATAACTTGCCCCTTTTTATTTCAAAACAGAGCACTTTGATTTTCGTTCAAATTTTATTCAATTTAAAAGTCACAGAAACTAAAGGAATACTTTGAGAAAATTTGTTTTGTTCATATTATAATTTACAGTAAATTAGAACACAATGTTCTATAAGTAGAGAAAAAATTCAATAGGAAAATCAGTTCCCCTCAAGCTTTCGCCCTATCTCGCTTCTCACTTGCATCAGCAAAATATATGAAAAATTCATATACGAAAAGCTAAATAACTTTGTCAGTGCCAGGCACCTAATACCTGATTTCCAATTCGGATTTCGAAGAGCGCACAGCACCACTATGGCTCTTAACTTATTTCAAAACCACGTCTGCGTGCGGCTCTTTAATAAGGAACCCACCGTTGCGGTAAGCCTAGACATTGAAAAAGCTTTTGATACGACTTGGATCGAAGGTCTCGCTTTTAAACTTCTGAATACTGGCCTCAGTAGAACGCTGTGTAGCATCATCTACCAGTTTGTTCTAAACAGAACCTCCCAAGTTAGAATAAATGGAAAGCTTTCCCGAACTTTTCACGCCGCTGCAGGCGTACCACAGGGCTCCATTCTAGGCCCCATCTTATTCAATATTTACACCTCCGATATTCCCCGCCCCGCGGACGGGAGAGTAAACCAAATATGCTATGCGGATGACGTCCTGGTGTACACGTCAACCAAAGGCCCTAACCTCGCAACAAATCGACTCAACCGTCACTTGGACGAACTGTATCAGTATTACAGTCGATGGAAAATCCGACTTAATCCATTCAAAGCAGTAGCCATAATTCTGAGTAGTAAACACTCCCAACCTACTTCTCGATATTCACAGAATATTCGAATAAAAATGGGAGATACTACGATTAGACCACAGGACAAGATGAAATATCTTGGGGTCACTTATACCCCAAAAATGAATTTCATCAAACATGTGACCCACATTCTCCAAAGGGGCGTTGGTCGGTCTAAGCAACTGCACAACATCCTGAAGTGGAGGAACAAAGTTGACACCAAAGTTAAGCTTCTCTGCTATAAGCAGCTAATCCGATCTGGAATATCGTACGCCTTTCCCATATGGTCCTGCATATCTTCGGCTCAAATGGAAAGACTTCGGGTTTTCGAAAGGAAACTCCTCAGAAGATGCACCAATCATTCTAGAAGGCCTGACGGTCGTCATTACCCCAACTCTCACCTATACGAAGGCGCCTCCATTACCCCTATCGACGAGTACTTGCTTCAATTAGCATATAAGTACCTCGAAAACATTCAGAACAGCGAGAACCTACTTGTACGGGACTCTTGCGTTCTTGACCCCTCTCTCGATCTCTTCGGATCAAACCCCCACAATTTCTTCTTCAGTATAAAACTGAAGAAAGCACCCTTCCCAACAACATTCCCCTCTATAATAGAGGATTTCTGGACCCATCCCATAGGGTCTACAATTAACAAACCAACACACGAACGCACAGTACAAGACGGCACAAATACAAACATACACACCGACCAAAGCGCAGATTATCAGACGCCAAAGACGTGATCTGCGTTTACTACCGCACCCAAGACCCACCGGTCTTGTAAGATTTCTTTCCCACCATCCCGCTATAAAAGTAGTTAGAGAACACTTGGACTAACACTGTCCACACTATCCTTGGATACCCCCCCCCCCCTTTTTCTCTTTTCTTTTCAGAGATCGCGAGACCGAGCCCAATATCCTCACGGATGTGGGTGATTCTGGTTATCGCAAGATGACCAGAAGTCAGAGACAAGATGAAGGACACATATGTCCTGTCTCGCCAAATTCGGCCTTCTCGCCACATTTTTTTTTTTTTTTTTTTTTTTAGGAAAATCAGTTTGAGTTTGGAGTTGAGTTAAAGAACAGAGTTAGTTGAATTGCTTACAGTCTCAAATAAATTTATGTTTTGAGTTGAGAATAAATTTTCCTTGACTGAAGAAGATGATACACAAAATAAACAATATTAAGGAGACGGAATTAGTTTTTTTCTTAATTAATTAATTATCAATTGCAGCAAATTTCCGCTCAAACGTACTTTCTATCGGAGCGGAATAATAAATAAAAGGAAAAATAAAAGGAATAATAACTAAAAGAAAAACAAAAGTTCCCCGCTCTTCCCTCAACCGAGGAAGCACGGCGCCGGACGTCAACATTTGCTATTCAGCTTGATGAGACTACAGATGTTAGTACCAATTCACAGCTAATGCTATATGTTCGCTACAAAGGTACACATGCAATTGAAGAGGAATTGTTGTTTTGTTCTCCTCTCGAGTTAAGATCTCGTGGAATTGATGTGTATAATACGGTAAATGAATACTTTAATACTGAAAGCATTAATTTAAAGTGGGAAAACTGTATTGCTGTGTCTGTTGATGGAGCTCCAGCTATGTTGGGTCATATTAATGGTTTTTCGGCCTTGATGAAAAAAAATAATCCAAATATTGAAGTTATTCACTGTATGATCCGTCGCCAGGCACTTCTTGTGAAACATTTGGAACCTACACTGGAAGCCGTCATGCATGATGTCATCAATATTGTTAATATTATCTAAGAACATGCACTAAACACGCGGCTATTTCGTGAATTATGTCAGGACGGTGAAGTGGAATATACGGACCTACTTTATTATACAGAAGTAAGGTGGCTCTTTCGCGGAAATGTTCTAAATCGAGTGTGGGCTCTCAAAAGTGAACTTTATACTTTTATGTTTGATCGAAAGAATATTCTCGCAGATAAGTTTAAAAATCTCTCGTGGGTTGCACATCTCGCATATTGAGCTGACATTTTTGAGAATATAAATATATTGAACAAAGAATTGCAAGGAAAAAATATTAATATCATTTCAGCCCGATAAATACTATCAGCGTTTGGATTAAAACTTCGATATTGGAGATATAAAGCAGAACAGAACAACATAGCTTCTTTTTCAAAGTTAGCTTTGTTTTTGGAAGACTGTGAAAATATTACTTTTGATGACATCAAGGATACAGTTATAAAACATATTACCAAACTCAGAGAGCGGTTCTCTGACTACTTTCCAGATCTTGATGTCATACTGTGAATTGGGTTGTAGATCCTTTTAAATGTGAAATTACTAACATACCAGAAGAACCTCCAGGTTTGGCAAAGGCAATTCTTGAACTTCGATCCAATACTGAAGCACGTATTCAATTTGAGACCAAAGCAAATCTGTCGTCAGTTTGATTGTCAAAGGCTGCAAAGGCTTTCAAAATTGCACATGAGAAGGCGGTAAAAACATTGGTGCCATTTGCAACAACCTACCTTTGGGAACAAGGCTTTTCCACTCTAATGAACATAAAAACGAAAAACAGAAATCGATTAAACGCCGAAGACTGTATTCAAATTGTTCTTACATCAAAATGTCTCAATTTTGAAGTAATTATATCAAACATGAAGCAACATAATTTTTCCAAAACCTGAAGGGGAAAGTTTTCAATTAATTTATGTTTGTTCCAATTTCAGAATTTTATTTTGTTTGTCTATTACGTACTTACTATTTTCATGTAACTTTTTTTATAAATACGTAAATGTAAATTAATTCAATAAGGAATGTTTATTTGAAATTTACATTGATTGTTGTTTTTTCAGAATTGGGGGGGGGGGGGGGGGGGGGGGGGGGGGTAATATCGACTTACGCAAAAATATTTTGGGGTAATGGTTAAAAAAGTTCCCCGACCGCTGTCCTAATGCGACTGTTAGGCGTACGACATTTTGTCGTGACTTCTCGTACTGATTTTCTCATATGCACTCAGTTGATCTACCATTAAAATACCAAATTAAAAACTTATCGAAATGAATTTTGTACAACATCGCTACCAACCAGAACTAAAGTAATTTTACACGAGCGCTGATCGGTGTCAAGTGTTATTCGCGAGAGAACCGATCTTCAAAAACAATCGACCGTTGTTGGTGCTAATTTCGAATTCACTCGTGAATTTTGAAATCTGATTGGAATTTAGTACATAGATATCACCTGTTGTGAAATGTTAACAAATAATTGTTTATGGTAGCCACAAGTACTGGTTTTGGAGGCCCGATAATCATCAAATTTTTCCTATTGGTAAGCTAACTAACAATCTACTTTTACAGTAGAGAAATATTCGCCCCGCTTTATATGGTCTACCTGGCACGACGTACTTCACACACCAGGATGTACACAAATATTGTAAGGAGCCAAAAGGCACTTTACCGTACTCAAGATCCGGTCTTATCACCATCACCATCTGTAGTTAGAGAAACCATGTTGGAACATATCAAAAAGTAAGCAAACATTCGCCTTTTAGTATTTTAAGTATAGACTAACATCCCCTAGGGTGATGGGAGTGATTCAGGTGGATGATACAGAATTAGGATCAACACGTTTCCAAATTCGACCATATTGTTTAACTGTGTAGCAAGTTATTTCTGTTAATTTGGCAAGAAAATTGCTAAATTATTACATGCTGAACGTAAGCAACGACATCCTGATTGTTCAACAAAGTACGACGCAAACCTGAAAGAACCGGCCATGACAATCATACCGGTATTTACAATACAAGGGGCAAAACCTACACAATCAATTTGATTGAATGTTTATTGCATCCACAACCCTTTTATCAATTTTTATTTTGAGAGGCTCAATAAACCCCAAAAATAATAGGCGTAATCCCAAATAGCTTTAATCTTTTATACTTTAAAAGGGTTGCCTCTTATGTTTCGGGATTTGGCAACCCTAGTGTTGCAATCCGGCAATTGACAGCTCTGTCGTAAAGTTGGACATTTTTGAGGTTATACGCACTCAGAACGTTTTGACATACGAGCGCTATTTGTGTTGTTTACAGTAACTTAAAAGATTCATCTCGGCCCAAAAATGGAATTAAATCGTCAACATTTTCGTGCGATTATTTTTTACAACTTTCGGCGTGGATTAACTCAGCAACAGTGCATGGATGAACTTAATTCAATTTTTGGCGATGAAGCTCCACCAAGGACCAGTGTTTATCGATGGTATGGTGAATTCAATGGTGGTCGTAGTTCACTCCAAGATGAATTTCGTGAAGGTCGTCCAAAATCAGTTGTTGTTCCGAAAACCATTGATGCTGTGCATTAACTGATATTGGAAGATCGTCATGTGACCTATCGTGAGATTGCGACAACCTTAGGCGTTAGTGGGACCAGCATACATTCAATATTGCATAAACAATTGACTGTCAAAAAAATTTGTTCGCGTTGGATCCCACACAATTTGTCAATCGCCCAAAAAAAGGCTCGTGTCAATTGGTCGAAAGAAATGCTCAAAAAATACGGTCGCCGTGCTTCGAAACACGTCTATGACATCGTGACAGGTGATGAATTGTGGATTTACGCGTATGAGCCCGAAAGTAAACAGCAGTCGACAGTCTGGGTGGTTCAAGATGAGCCAAATCCAACAAAAGTTGTTCGCGCACGAAGCACTTCCAAGTAAATGGTCGCCTGTTTTTTCGGAAAAACTGGACATGTCGCAACCGTACCACTAGAACAACGCAGAACAGTCAATTCTGAGTTGTACACAACCATTTGTTTGCCTGTTGTCTTCCAAGAAATCAGGAAAACCAACCGCCGAAGACGGATCACTCTTCACCACGACAATGCGAGCTCTCACACATCGACTGCGACAACTGCATTTTTGAGCACCCAAAACATCGATTTGATGGGTCATCCGCCGTATAGTCCTGACTTGGCACCGAATGACTTCTTTTTATTCCCGTACGTAAAATACAAACTGAGAGGTCAACGTTTTTCGACACCTGAAGAAGCGGTTGCTGCATTCAGAATGCATGTGTGGGAGATACCTCAATCAGAGTGGCAAAAGTGCTTCGACAATTGGTTCAAACGCATGCAAAAGTGTATAGATCTTCATGGGGAATGTTTTGAAAAACAATAAAGTGATTTTCGATGATCAATATTTGTTTTTGTTCTCTAATCCCGAAATATAAAAGGCAACCCTCGTATACCGGCCATTCCTTTAGAAACTATTAAAATTCTTAGGTTCATGTAACAGTTATAAGTAAATTCATCAAAACAATTTTCAACGGTTCGAATACAAAACTGATATATATAGAAATGAGTGCTATCCATATGGGAACATGAGTACGTTTGCGGTCATGGTGCTTCCGATTTGCCTCAAACATATGAAGCTTTACACGGTTCTCATTGTCGAGAGCGAATGCGCTGATATCTTACCGTTTCAATCATCCTAATATGCCCAGAATTGCGTAGGTGTCAATGAATTCTGTACGAAGGTAATAATCGTGAAATGTCGCGTGAATTTATTGAAATCGAATCTATGACTCCCGGCTACTACTCTAAGATTTGTAAGTTCCACGATCGTAGATATTGTGTTGTCGTCGCCGAATAACTCCTGCCATTGCGAATCGGTTATTGTATCGCAAATGGAATGAACGACTATCGTACAAGACGAAAGATATGTCTAAACGAAAACGGCTTAAACGCTATTTGAATTTTTATCGGTCGTGAGAAGACCCAGGCGACACTACATTGAAGAATTATTTCAAAACGACTGCACTTCCATTCTGTGGAGTCATAATGCTCCCGGTAGAAGTGTACGGTAATGCTTCCTCGAAGGTTTGTAACATTTCGCGAAATAGTTGTGCCGTAGCCCCAGGCCAACTATCCATAAAAGTGAAGGCATTCAAAATCATGCGCAAAAGGCGAATTCGTATCCGTGTCACTAAGATCACATTTGCTTGCTTGACCTATAGTGAGTCCAATGGCTCGCTGGCGCACTGAAATTGGCGTTGGTTCCGTCACGTTGCACCATTTCCATTTTTGGTGGTTATTATATCTAAAGAGTTACTAATGCTTATTACATGGGCCACCTGACAGACTTGGGCGATTGAGAGGAATGAAGATTTGTTATGCATCAAGGATGACCGACCAATTATCTTTGCACAGTTAGAAAAACTGCCCGTGAGGTTGCAAATTTCTACATTTAACCAAATCGAGATGATGGAGAAAGTTTTTAAAAACCAAGACAAATAGCATGATTCACGCGCAAGTATAGAAAAGTTGTATTCTTAGAACTATACGAATGCACAATGAATGAACTTTCCAGTTGATAATTATAACATATCGTAGTACTTATTGGTATTGTTCCATATAATCAACTTCAATATTACAACTTCAATGCTACTAGATAGGCTACGTACGCTCTTAATCACTTGGCTCCATCAGTAAAGCTACATCCTAGTGTCTAAGTTCAAATATTGATTTTACGGGATTAACTGGAAAGATTTTTAGTCAACCCGGCTTCTGAAACACACAAACGTTAAGAAAGCTATCGAACGAAGGAAACAGTTTCAAGTGCTAAGAAAAAGTTCAAAAAATTACTTCCTTTTTGGTAGGCCGGACTTCAGTTGTGGTCGGTGGTGATTGTTTTCCACCGTCTGAACCAATCCATGCTTTATGAGTTAACTTACGAGGGTGGACTGAAAAGTTTCCGACCTAACAAAGATACAAGACCTTTTTTCTTAAAATGTATTTTTATTTTTCTACATAGTCTCCTTGGAACTCTACACACTTCTCCCAGAGATGTTCCCATCTCTCTAACCCGTCCAAATAGTACTCGGCGTTTTTCTCTGCAAAATAACTGTTCACGAAGGTGATTGCGTCCTCATTTGACGAAAATCTCTGTCCACCGACCGCAATTTTGAGATTAGTCGCTTGGGGCTAGATCTGGTGAGTTAAGCGGATCGTCAAGCAGTTCAAACCGCAATTCCTGGATTTTCGCCATACGAACCGCTGAGGTGTGAGACGGTACGTTGTCGTGGTGAAACAGGATTAAGATAACTCCATGACTTTCGACTACGAAAAGAGTCGCCATCACTTTCACAGCCGAAGAAACAGTTTTTTCTTTTTTTTTTTTTTGGAGCCGATTCCCCATTTCCAGTCCATTGTTTTGACTGTATTTTTGTTTCGGGCGTACGATTGCGTATCCAAGTTTCATCAACAGTAATGAATCGGCGCCAAAACTCGGATTTATTGCGCCTAAGCTGCGCCAACAGAGCGTTGGAAATGTTCATTCGAACACGTTTTTGGTCTAAAGTGAGCAAATGCAACACCCAACGCGCGGACAGCTTTCTCATGTCTAAATATTGATTTAATATAGGCTCTGCTATCTCTCTCACTTTAATTTAGCGGTCATCTAGCACCATTTGGTGAGCTTTAGTGATGTTATCGTCAATTAGTGCAGTTTTCGGAGGTCCCGAACGTTCATCGTCTCCCAAGCTCTCACGGCCACGTTTAAATTCAACAATTCAAAAACAAACATTTAATGACAGCTCGTTACTCAATTTTGTCGATTTTCACAAAAACACTTACATCGAGTCACTCAAACGACTGTCAAATAAAAACTACGCATCCAAAATGGCTGACATTTTGGTGAGTAACTGTCAAAAGATCCACAACCACAGTCACTAGTATTTATTGACGAGTGCTGCTATCTTCATGTTGAGGTCGGGAACTTTTCATGGCACCCATGTATAGGGTGGGCCATACATTTTTGCAAATGGCAACGCTTGATTTCTTCAAAACCGCTAGGGTTGGTGGGGGGGGGGGGGGGGGGGGGGGGGGGTTATTACGTTATTGTTGGAATTGTTTATTCGTATATTACGGTCCGGTACTCGCACGCCCTTCCCTCTAACAGTTTTGAAGAAATTAAGGGTTTCCATTTGCAGAAACTCTTATTGTTTTAACCAGTTGGTGGATCTTTCGAGCTGTTGCCTTTCCTCCATGATTCATTAGCTCTACCGGTAAGCAGTCGACTCCGGTAGCCTTATTGTTTTTCGATTGACTTAGCGCGTCTACAACTTCGTTGAAAGAGGGCTCTGGTATCTGAGGCTCGGCTGTATGTACGTTTTATCATCATCGGCACTACAACCGGAATCTGGTCTTCGCCTTATTTAATAAATCTTTCCACCGGTCCTGATTTCGAGCCGATGTCATCCAGTTTGGCACTCCCAGACTCTGGGCATCCTGGTCTACGCCATCCCTCCATCGCAGACAAGGTCTCCCGCGCTGTCTCCTTCCATACATCCTGCCACAAAGGACTTTCCGAGCAGGCTCCTCTTCGCTCATTCGAGCCAGGTGTACCGCTCATCGGAGTCTACCGAGCTTGATTTTTCTTACAACATTAGCTTCAAGGTAGATTGCATACAATTCATGGCTGTAGCGTCTCCGGAATCGCGAATAAATCAATTAGTGAAAAAAAAATAGTTATTGTGAAGTGTTATAAAGGCCATAACAACTTCAAAATACAGCATCAGATCCGCAAGTGGGTGACATCTTAGAATTCTTTTATAATTTATCATTTGTTTTAGATTTAATTTCATTCTAGGGTGTTTTTCAAATTATTCATCGTTTTCAGTTTTTATATATATATATATGTATATATATATATATATATATATATATATATATATATATATATATGTATATATATATATATATATATATATGTATATATATATATATATATATATATATATATATATATATACATTGTCACAAATTCAAAACCGACACACTTGTCAACCGTTAGCGTGACCTCATGGCGTCGCAATGAGCCTTAAGCCAACTAATACGACATCAACACACCGATTCTGGCGCCATCTAGAGGAATACTGGAGAATACACCAAAACTGGCGAAAACGTCAGAAGCAGACGGAACCAGGCGAGAACACGTGCAAGAAAAATGATAAACAAGAAAAAGGGGAGCTACAGGAGACGATTGATTGAGGAATTTAACGGAGCAAAAAAAGAGGTTGTCCCTGAACATTGAAGCACTCTTGCGATCCAGTGGTCGAACTCGCGCAAAAAGAAAGGATAGTTTAAACTGGACATAGTTTAACGGTCGTGTGCGAAGTAAAAAACGTAACAATATATATATATATATATATATATATATATATATATATATATATATATATATATATATTTATATATAATGGTTATCGTTAATTTGTGTCAGAGTTGCTACCTATGTATATCCCAATGGATTTCTGCTCCATTCAGGATATGGACTATCAGCCCGATCAGAGTTTGATGACTCTTCTCGAGAGATTGAGAAGCGGACTCGCCATCGCAGTAGACTAGGACTGCTGTTCTCGAAAAAAAGTACCACTGCCAGTTTCATCACCCCCGACGGCCAACACTGTAATGAACTGTTTGTCGCCCTTAGTTTACACCACACACACTCGACACACCTTTTAAATAAAACACTCCTTGTTTGTTTTATATTTAAGCCAATTTTATTTTTTACTCAACACACACGTATAGTCCTCAATTAACACACATAGAGGCCACTTAAATTAGTTCCTGGATTAATGTTCTAAATGCTTTCTCTGTTTTATATTTAAGTTAATTTTATTTTTTAATCAACACACACGTATAGTCCTCAATTAACACACATAGAGGCCACTTAAATTAGTTCCTAATTTCACATAAGTTAATTGATGTTAAGTTAATACTATTAAGTTTAACACGACTTTTCGTTCACCGACTCTCAACGTATCGTTCCCTTCAAACTCCAAAACACAACTCCTCAGGTCTCGCCGTCTCGGTCGAGATTCAAAAACCAACGCCTCAAACGAAGACCTGTTTTTTCTTCATCCTGAAGGTCGAAGGATATCTCATTTCATTCTTTATCTTTCCCGGCTTGGGATCAAAAGCGGAAACACAAAGGGAAAAATCAACAGAGGATCGTGCGAATGCACATTTATAATCCTCTATGTTGATAGGCGCTAAACGAATGTGTAATTCGTTTTATGGTGCCTGTTGTTTGTTCTAGCCGACTCGGCAAAGATCCCTTTTGTAAGAATACGATAGGGAATACAAATAGAGCATTGTGCTAATGAGCATTTCTGATTCTCTATGTTGTTTATTGTAGTCGAATGGGCAAGGATCTTTTCCGTGGGGAATCGATACAAAGGCGAATATTTTCCTTTTGTTTGTTTTAACTTAATTTTGCTAAAACGAAAACTGGCGTTGGTTGTTTTAATTGTTTTAGATAACCATTTTTCTGAGGTCTCGTAAAATTGCTGGCGCGCAATTTTTTATGATACTCAGTGGTTTTGTTTGAAAGACGGCATCTGGTCCGCACATTTGACTTTTAGGAGTTTTGTGTGGTGAACCCTTGGTTCACTGATTATATTTTCAAGTTTTTTTTTATGTGAGCAAATTGAACGTCTAGTTCAATTTGCTTGGAGTTTAATTGATTAGCGCAAATTGAACGTTTAGTTCGATTTGCTTGCTATCCATTTATGTGGGACCATTTGTTGTCTGGGCTAATGTTTTTTTATTTAGATATGTCACATCCTCTAAGCGGATGTTTTTGGCGTGTATCGCCGTTAGTGGTGGAGACTAGCTCCAAAAGGGTAATTTTTTATGGGATGGGTGGTTGTGGCCGTAACAATACCAACGCGGAGACCCTTGATCCAAAAAGAGGAATTAACCCTGAACTAACAAACCTCGACAACGACTTTGATCTTTCTGCTGACGACCCCCCCCCCCTCCCGTGTCCCTACCCCTAATACTTTTCGTAGAAGCGAAAAACACCACGACCTATACTGAAATGTGAGGGAGGCCCCTCCAGTAAACGTGGCCATCGGCCATACGCCAATATAGTTCGCGGCTTCGGTTAATGAAACTCCTCTCGGTACACTCTCGGAAACAACCTCTCGGTTCACCCCACTGCGCGAAAGGTCATCATCATCATCGGCACTACAGCCGGGAACCGATCTTGGCCTTATTTAGCAAGTCCTTAGCTTTCCACGGAAAAACCTTGCCCATCGAAGGCAGTATCACCCACAAACCCCAAAATCAAAGACCGCTTCAAGTCCAAGAGCTGCGGAAACAGCGGTCGGGGCCCACCTATCTTCTTTAAGAAAAAAGCAGTTACCCGGCGTCTTTGAACGAGACCTCGATTTGAAGGATTTCGTCGGTGACATGAACAGATTATGGATCTCAAATTTCAAGGCATAGGCCTTAAGCCCACCCCAAAAAAAAAAAATCGTAACCTACGATAGGGAGATCTACCACAAAGTGAGTTACTCCACATTCGCTCCGGCCGAAAAAAAGTTAAGGATGATACTACTGAGAAGAGTCGCTGTCTGCTGGAAAAAAGGACGACATCGTCATTGCCCTCGAGGCAACATTTCCTAACGTCAAATTCACTGACATCAAAAAATTCGGTCCCCCACAACGGTTTGTGGAGATTAGCCCGAAAAAATATAGCAAGAAGAACATATGGGAGCTACACCTTGCTCCAGAGACCGGCATAGATTTTATAATACGGACAGAGTCACTTCCAATCCTTCATCAGCAAGTTGATATTAATGATACCTCAACGCAGACGTTGCCAACGTTTCGGATATATCTCCCGAAAGTTCCGGCATTGCTCCCGTTATGGAAAATCGTACGATATTAGTAAGTGCGAACTCCTGCCAGCAAAATACAACTCCACAACAAATGTGCAGGATGTGATAACTTTGCCGTATTCCAAAACTTCTCTATGATTCGAAGAGATCGAACCCTCACTGGCAGTCCCACCATCAACGGAGGTGGCACTTGTATACTGGTTAATAGCGGACTTCGCCATGAAGCTATTGACCTCAAACACTTTGAGTCCATAGAGGTGTATGGGGTTGAACTGCATCTGGCTAATAATGGTATAGTGAATATATACTCCGTATACCACTCGCATAAAACCAATAATGGCCCCATTAATCCCGAAGATATCGGCAAACTAATAAGGGACATACAGCCTTCATCATAGGCGGCGATTTTAACTCCAGACATCCCCACTGGAACTCCAGGCATCCCCACTTGCCCAAACGGCACAAAACTGTACCAATACACCGAAAACACTTATGCCATTAACTTCGAAATAGTCGCGCCTACGGTTGGTACGCGAGGTGACTCAATCCTGGACATATTTTTTGTGTCCAAAGACTTACTTCCTCAAATCACTCCTCCTCAAGTTTCAGCGGGTGTATCTGACCACAACGTTGTGACCACATTCATCCGCGGCTATCGAGCATCCCGGGCTCATATCAGATACATACCCGATTATGGGGGGACAAATTGGGACAACTTCTGTATTACATTGAACGATAAACTCCACCAACTCTCTCTTCCCACTGAAAAGAAACTAACGACGGTTGAGATAAACAACGCTGCAAAACGACCTCACGGGATTCTAATTGAAACTTCGGAGACTTATGTCCCGAAGTACAAACTTGAAAACACTTATCAAATTCCCCATGTCAATTTCACTCTTCGTCTCATCCGGGAGCGTAAAAAGCTCTGCAGAATGAGATATCGTCACCGCTTTACTCAAAGGGGGTCATTACTGCAATCCATGTTTCACAATGTTGGTACACTGATAAAACATAGAATCCAAAACAATCATACCCGACATTTGGAAGACAAACTGAAGGGTATTCAGATGGACAAAAACGTTTATAACAACGTTAAAAAGATATGTGGCACTTCTCGTATCACTCGGCTCAATCATGCACAACGGTGTTGTTGTCAGTAATGATGATGATGATGAAACAAATGTCATCGAAGAGACCTTTAAAAATAATCACAAGTCCAATTTCGAGGATGGCAACGCGGATACTAATCCAATCTTTAGTTCAGAGGTTCACAATAAACTAGACAACTTTAACGAGCCATTAGTTGTTCTCAACTCAGCTAACAGTGCAACCTTCGACGATACACGTGACAATAGTCACGGTTTCCTCGCTCTAAATACCCTGCAGAACATAATTAAATCTCGAAAGCATAAGAAGTCACCTGGTATCGACAACATGTCGTACCACTCGTGGCGAAGGATTTCTGCTTTATGCTACATAAACCTCTCCATTCTGTTCAACCATGCCTACAAAATGGGTACTAAGTATCACCCCTCAACCTCTCGCCCCATTTCGCTCGTCACTTGCATCAGCAAAATATATGAACAATTCAAATACGAGAAGCTAAATAAGTTTATCACTGCCAGGAACCTAATACTTGATTTCCAATTTGGATTTAGAAGAACGCACAGCACCACTATGGCTTTCAAAGTTTTTCAAAACTGCGTCTTATAGCATTCGCGGCGATAGTGAAGAACGTGTGATTCGAACCGCCGCTATAACGGTAAGAATCACTAAAAATTGAAGCAATGCTCAACACATCAGGCCACTGTCGCGTGTACGGGTTCGATTTCTAAACTCAAGTATAAGCAACTGATGTGGAATCGCTATGTTATGGCTTGTTATACGGCTGATGCTTTTGCTTATTCGATTTTCCTTCTTTCTTCACTACTTGATTATGTGCTTTGTGTGTGTGCCTATTAGAAACGCCACACTACTCCCCCCTCAGTAACTTTGTTACGATCAGCTTCGTGTGTGGACGACGAAGCGAGGAACAAGCGAGCGAGAGAACATCGTAGCAGCCGAGTGAGCCGGTGGTCTATGCAGAAGTCGGGATCGTAGTAGTAAAGTTCTGTTTACTATGGGAAAGTGTGTGCTGTGTGATCACGTCGTGGTCACCAATCATAGCGTTAAACAAGGATAGTGAAAATGGTGAATTGACGGACATTTTTCTAAGCGCCTTCTGTCGGTCTAACTGCACAACATTTTGAAGTGGAGAAACAAAGTTTACACCAAAGCTAAACTTCTCTGTTATAAGCAGCATATCCAAACTAGAATATTGTACACCTTTCCTATATGTCTTGTATATCTTCGGGCCAAATGAAAAAACTTCGAGTTTTCGAAAGGAAACTTCTCAGAAGATGCATCAACCTAGTATGCATCAACTCTAGGTGGCCTGACGCTTGCCATTACCCCACTCGGGGAGTACTTGCTACAATTAGCAGACAAGTACCGCGAAAGCAATTACAACAGCTAGAACCTACTTGTATGGGAGTCTTGCGTTATTGACCCTTCTCTCCTTCGATATCTTCGAATCCGGCCGCCACAATTTCTTCATCAGTACAAAACTGAAGAAAGCACTCTTCGCAACAGCACTCCCTTCTATAATAGAGGATTCCTGGACCCATCATAGACGGTCTACTGCTGACACATTACACACACGCGCAGTACTAGCACCACAAATACACACATACCACACGGACCAAAGAGCAGATTATCAGACACGATAAACGTAATCTGCGTTTACTATCCCCCTCACATCCCGCTAATTATCGAGGTTGTCCTAAATTCCGAGAAATGATGGCAAGAAGTGTGAATCGGCAAAAAAACACAGAGCCAGCTCGTACAACAACAACACCCGTAACATCACAGCGGTCGTACGCACAAGTTGCGTCGGGTGTGAGAACACCAAATCAGGTTACATCACAGGTAGCCACAAATACTCCCACACGGACTGAAATAACACCGCAAGCAGACGTGTTCGCAATCCTGCTCAATCTGCAGAGGCAGATGACACAGCTACAAAGCCAAATAAACGAGATCTACTCGCATTTGCCCAGTCTAAATAACAAGTCGATATAAACCCTCTAACCACAACATCAAAAAAAGCTCTTGTCGTGAATGTAAATTCACTAATAAGAACTGAGAGAAGAGCCAATCTTTTTAACCTGTTGCAAGATGAACAGCCTGGTGTACTTCTGGCGGGGGAAACAAAGTTAAACCAGAGACACAAGATATGGCATAAAAACTACGATATTATACGAAGAGACCGACCTAACTCCACTCAAGGAGGGGGTGTCGCAATCTTTATTAGAAAAGGGATCAATCATAAAGTAATATATAGTGGAGAAGTGCGCAGGTTCCAGGTGCTGGAAGCCTGTATCCTCCGCATACCCCTTCAGCAAGGAAGGGGTTTGTATGCGATTGCGGTCTACGCACCTGAGGAGCACCAACATAACCTATTTGTTGCGGAGCTCGAGACACTCTTTCGATGCTTACAATTGCACCTGGACAAAAACTACTTTATCCTAGGGGGAGATATGAACGCCAAGCATAGAAATTGGGGAAATTATATATCTAATGCCAGAGGAAATCAGTTGGCTGGCTGGTTAGATCAGTTTCATATTGAGTATAGAACTGACCTGCTGGCTACCGAATATCCATCGTTCCCTAGAGGTAGATCGTTCTTAGATATCTTGCTAATTGACTCACGACTGAGATTATTTAACACCAACAGACGAAACACAAACTGTTTACGGACGATTGAATACGACAGTGACCACTGTGCATTCACGGCAGTAATAGAGCTTCCGAACGAGCTCGCAGATCTGGAGGAATTCGTGATCCCGCAACCCTACAACTACAGGGCAATGCGATGGCCGCGGTTCACCAGATCATTAACAAGAGAACTTCGTTCGAATGACTGTAATCTGCCAGTAAACAGAAACCTGAGAAATGACGAAATCGACAAATACATTCAACAAATGGACGAAACCGTAAAACGAACAATGGACAAAATAATTCCCAGAACAACAGTTACAGATCACACTTACATGTACAGAAACGCAACAATAAACGCACCCCACAAGAAAAAGAGCAGACTGCTATCGAAATTAAAACAATTACACAGACAGTTTACAGACAGACAAGACCAGGAGATAATATCACTGAAATCCCGATTAAAAAACCTCCAACAATTACTTAAAGCCAATTATAGATTAGCAACAAATTTGTATTGGAACAACAGAATTCGAGCTATAACAACTAATAACCCGAATATGTTCCCACAAATAAATAAAATATTCAGGAGAAATAATCAAAACGAGATTCAGTGTCTCCAAATTCCACGTACTGAGGTAAACAAGCAGCTGCTAACCAACATTGGCATAGATACAGAGAACGCTATCTTCAATAGTGAGCTCTTCGTGATCGAAGATCCTTTGGAGAAGGCGAACGCTGTGGGAGCTGTCTTTCAGGAAATGTACAAGGTGAATGAAAGCATTCACCGAAATCATGACCTGGAGGACAGAATTCGACTGAATCACCTGCACCTCCGAAATGAAATTTCACATTGGCAATCGGAGAATCCGGGTTTTACGGAATTCAGTGACGATAATCTGTCAATTGACGTTAATGCCAATGGTGGGGCTAATAGCCTTTTAATCACAAGGGAAGGAATCCAGAGTATCTTCGACTCATTAAGAAGCAAAAAGTCAGTGGGAATAGATGGAGTACCTAACATCGTACTCAAGAACCTGCCCCCAAAGGCAATAGATATATACACGGTCCTGTTTAACAACGCGTTGAATAATGCATATTATCCCGCGCGTTGGAAAACGGCTATCATTCAGCCCATCCCAAAAAAGGGCAAAGACTGTACAAACCCAATGAACATGCGTTCGATAAGTTTACTCCCAAGCATCAGTAAAGTATTTGAAAAAATCATTAACAAAGCTCTGCTAAAATGGGTAGACGACAATAGCATTATTCCAAATAACCAGTTTGGCTTTAGGGCGGGTCATGAAACCACACATGCCGCAGCTAAACTGGTCTCCGACATACAATGGAATAAATGTAGGAACCAATGCACAGGTGCCTGTCTGATCGACTTGGAAAAAGCCTTTGATACCGTCTGGATCGAAGGGTTGTATTACAAACTGGTCAGACATGGCATACATAAGCCTTTACTATATGTACTTTACGATATGTCAAAGGACAGGAGGTTCGTGGTCAAAAATGGTAATGTGACCTCTAATAAAACGTATAATATCAAGAATGGCTTGCAACAGGGCGCGGTACTCTCTCCGATTCTTTTTAATATTTACATTAGCGACTTATTAGATGCACTTCCGCAGGCTATTGCGTACGCAGACGATCTCATAAGTTACAGAACAGCTCCGAAAGTTGAGATCATAAATAGTTTAATACAGCGAGACTTCAACAACGTGCAGCGCTATTGCGATGACTGGAAACTTAATTTCAACTTCCAGAAATGTGAAGCCATCCTATTTAGAACGCCATTATATAAAGCCACGAACGACACAAGGAAAAACTGGCGAAAGCTAGTTATCGTGGGACCGCATGGAGATAAACTGGAAACCAAGAGTTTAGTTAAATACCTGGGCATCTGGCTAGACCAATATCTGTATTTCAACAGACATGTAGAGGCTGCTTTGCTCAAAGCGAGGAAAACTTTTGCTATGACAAGGAGGCTATTTCACAGTAGCCAACTTGACAGCAGGGTAAAAGTCATATGTTACATGACGCTAATCAGGCCAATGCTCATATGTGGTTGTCCAGTATGGTTTAACATAGGTCCAAATCTGATGGAAAAGATTCGGGTGTTCGAAAGAAAGTGTCTGAGAAGCTGTCCCAGATTATATCGGACACCGGAATCGGACTATAAAAAGTATTACTCAAATGAGACTTTATATAATGAAGCCTGCATAAATAGGGTGGATAATTTTATGATTAAATTAATCAGAGGACATATTGCGAGAGCAATAAGCTCGTCCAATGACCTAATTTTCGGGGCCTATTATCCAAACACCTTGTACTATGAGAACGTGCGTCGCAACGGTTTGGTTCCACCAGAGGCGTTCCTTGATTTGGACATGAAAGGGCTTATACAGGATAGATCCGGAATTCCGCTGATCTATCATATAAGTAGATCATCCGTAGACGGGCGATTGTGCTACGACCGGGAAGTAACGCGTACCGAAGAAGAGCTCCTGCGCTTCAGTAGGGCTATCTCCCACAGAGACCGGGACGATAGTATTAGACAGCGTCAACAGTTCTGGTGGTTGAATGGCATATAAACACCTGGATACCAAACTCGGTATAGAATCACACTATCATCAGCTAGCTTACATAGACTTAGCTTTTCTAGAATTAGGGTAGTATAAGATTTAAGTTAAGTTAAGCTAAGTGATTTTACATAAAATTAAAAAAAAAAAAAAAAAAAAAAAAAAAATAGGTAAGTTAAATTTTAAGAAAAAAAAAAAAACAAAAAACATTGACAAAGTTTTTCAAATTTTTCTTTGTCTTTCAAATAATTATAAGTATTGCCACAAAGTTCTGTCGCCGAAAGGCAAATTATACAAATATTAAGTAATGTTTAGCTTAGAGCGTCTGCGAAGGACCAGTAAGTTATTATAAAAGATAATTAAGCTAGAATTTAAGCATTTTTGTCTAGCCTTTAATTTAGAAACTAAGAATATAAAAAGAAAATAAAAAAATGTTTAAAAAATGAAAAAAAAATGAAATTACTATCCCCCTCAAGACCTACCGATCTTGTATGATTGCTTCCCCGCCTTCCCTACATCGAAGTAGATAGAAAACATTTGAACTAACCCTGAAGACACTATCCTTAGATCCCTCCCCACTTTTTTTTTCATTTTGAGATATCTTGAGACCCAGACATCTCACGGATGTGGGTGATTTCGGATGTCACAAGATGACCAGAAGCCAGAGACATGACCAAGAACACATTTGTCCTTGTCTCGTTTAAATCGGCCTCCCGGCACTCATTTTTTTTTCATTCAGTCTCCGGACACGTCCACAATAGTGCAGTCGCCAGTAAATCAAGTAAATAAAAAGTAAATAAGTAAATCAGTTCCCAGCGGCTTAAACGCAGTCACCGAACAATCCAATTGTTAATAAATTAATAAATTTGAGATCCGATACAAAGTCTGTGAATAAACCATCTTGGGCACATCGGTACCGTTAAAATTGTACCTTCGATTTGCTGCCACAGCCGTTCATACAATTGTCAATTCGGTTTTCTTGCCCCTCCAGCCCGATTAATCGTACGAATGTAAAATTCCCCCTGGTGCGGCAGGAAGTGCGATCATTTACCAACGTAGCATTTTGCTGAAACAAAAGTTTAAGAGAACAAAAAAGAAAATATTGACAATAAAAGCAGTGATCGCCGGCCACCTCCAAGCGTGTTAATTGTTCCTGTTTTCCCTGGTGCATACTGATCCATTGGCATTTCCTCAATTTTAAGTGGGATTTAAGTGAACCAGTGCCGTACGTCGGCATAACCTACGTTAAACACCCACAAGCCCCCCTACTCAACATTGGCCGGCACTCTTCACGGTTTAGTCCCGAAGAACGGTGATTGACCGCACTGAGCGACATCTTACAAAGAGATTCTCGTCCTTTCAAGGACAAGGTATTATCCTCCCAAGATTTTCTAGAATCCGAACAAGAAAGGTAATATCATCTTCAAATTTATCCACAATCGTGGTCTAAGGAGTGAACATTTGGGGGTTTTCTTTCCAATTAATATATATCTGAAGAGCACTTACCACAACGAGACATTCGCCTTCAGACACATGCGGAATTTCTATCAGTAACCAATTCGCCCATGATTCAGTCTAGCTAGGAATCAAATAGTAGTGGGCTCCAAACCAATTAAAGGGGTATTCTAATCTGGAGGCACAAATTTCGGTTTTTTTTTCGAGCATTATAAAATAAAAAAACAAAGAATATTTTTACTATCCATTTTTTATCATTGATTCATCATCTTAATTAGTAAAGATGTCGCTATCAGCCCTACCTCGGAGAAACCAAAGAAAAATTTTCCACACAATGGCAGCCGTTTGAAAAAAAATGTTCACGTTTTTTGTGGCCACCATTTTATGAAAAAAAAATTGGTTTGACTTCTTCGAGTTAGGGGTCATAGCGACATCTTTACTGATTAAAATCCGTTCGATTTTTTGTTTCAGATGACCAGAGGGGTTTGAACAATGTACGCCAGGATATCCCTATTTTTTGGGCCTTCCCTATACCAGCCAATAACTTTTCGAGTTTTTTATTTTTAATTGTTTATGTATTCAAAACATATAAATAAACGAATGATAAAAAAGGGATAGTAAAAATATTACATGTCTTTTTTTTACAGAATTCGAAAAAGCGCTCGAAACTTGTGCCTCTAGAGTAGAATACCCCCTTATTGATACACAGAGGACGTGTAATCCTCTTGTTTGTTTTTTTTTCTTTTCTTTATTTAAATGAATGCGTTATGAAACTGTACATGAAACTACCTTCTCCCGATAACAGGCGTTTGTAGCATGCGCTGTATTTAATCGATCCACGTAACAATCAATAAAGTATTTGTACAGGAATGAAACTGTGGTTAGACCGCACCTAAAGAATTCTGACGGAAAATTTTAGCCTTTGTTGAGAACCATCAGTAATCAAACTTATAAAGATACAGAAACATACGAGGGTTGCCTTTTATATTTCGGGATTAGAGAACAAAAACAAATATTGATCATCGAAAATCACTTTACTGTTTTTCAAAATATTCCCCATGAAGATCTATACACTTTTGCATGCGTTTGAACCAATTGTCGAAGCACTTTTGCCACTCTGATTGAGGTATCTCCAACACATGCATTCTGAATGCAGCAACCGCTTCTTCAGGTGTCGAAAAACGTCGACCTCTCAGTTTGTTTTTTACGTACGGGAATAAAAAGAAGTCATTCGGTGCCAAGTCAGGACTATACGGCGGATGACCCATCAAATCGATGTTTTGGGTGCTCAAAAATGCAGTTGTCGCAGCCGATGTGTGAGAGCTGGCATTGTCGTGGTGAAGAGTGATCCGTCTTCGGCGGTTGGTTTTCCTGATTTCTTGGAAGACAACTGGCAAACAAATGGTTGTGTACCACTCAGAATTGACTGTTCTGCGTTGTTCTGGTGGTACGGTTGCGACATGTCCAGTTTTTCCGAAAAAACAGGCGACCATTTGCTTGGAAGTGCTTCGTGCGCGAACAACCTTTGTTGGATTTGGCTCATCTTGAAACACCCAGACAGTCGACTGCTGTTTACTTTCGGGCTCATACGCGTAAATCCACGATTCATCACCTGTCACGATGTCATAGAGGTGTTTCGAAGCACCGCGACCGTATTTTTTGAGCATTTCTTTCGACCAATTGACACGAGCCTTTTTTTGGGCGATTGACAAATTGTGTGGGATTCAACGCGAGCAAATTTTTTTGACAGGCAAATGTTTATGCAATATTGAATGTATGCTGGTCCCACTAACGCCTAAGGTTGTCGCAATCTCACGATAGGTCACATGACGATCTTCCAATATCAGTTCGCGCACAGCATCAATGGTTTTCGGAACAACAACTGATTTTGGACCACCTTCACGAAATTCATCTTGGAGTGAACTACGACCACGATTGAATTCACCATACCAACGATAAACACTGGTCCTTGATGGAGCTTCATCGAAAAAAATTGAATTAAGTTCATCCATGCACTGTTGCTGAGTTAATCCACGCCGAAAGTTGTAAAAAATAATCGCACGAAAATGTTGACGATTTAATTCCATTTTTGGGCAGAGATGAATCTTTTAAGTTACTGTAAACAACACAAATAGCGCTCGTATGTCAAAACGTTCTGAGTGCGTATAACCTCAAAAATGTCTAACTTTACGACAGAGCTGTCAATTGCCGGATTGCAACACTAGGGTTGCCAAATCCCGAAACATAAGAGGCAACCCTCGTAGCAGTGAAAAGTATATATTAAAAATTCTATCATGAGTGATAATATAAAGCGGATAATTCATTATGTTTTTTTTACTTGAAACACCTAAAACAGTGTTAGCATTTGATCGGTATACACACTCACCCAAGTCAATCGTGCATTGGCCTTCGGCAGTGCGTTTTTGGAATCGATTCCCTATAAAACGTTTCAGAACAATCGGTTCTTGTATGTAAATCAAACACCTGGATACAATGTCACGTCTGCTCCATTTCTGATTTTCACACATCAAGATCAAGCCCCTCACAGTGCAGGAGGCTCACAAATTATTCTCGGAATCCACAATACTACTCATGGCAATGAAAGTAAAAGTTACTTCCAATATCGCATCGCCCAATTCGATTTGACACATAGGGGTACGTATCGCAACGCTGTGACCGCAGTATCATTCTCCTCTTAAACCATCATCGTCGTTTAACATGCACGTCGCATGCAAAGTTGCCTCCATAAGCCAATCTGCCTGCTACTTCGCATTCCACGGGTTGGCGTTCCGTGTTGTTGTAAGGAAAATATCGAAGTCGTGACCAATTTGGTTTATTTACACGGATTAAACACAGGCCCCGGTACTCGGGCTTGGTACGACTGCAAAACGTCGGTATTTAGTGCAGTGGGGATTTTGTGAAAACCGTCAGCGCCAGTATTCCACGGATACCTAAACTACAACACCAGCCAATGTTGGGCGATAGCCAGACTACCCTACACTCAATTTGGTAGATATGAACTACGAGATTGTTTATCGAAATTGAACGGATGCTGCCAGTTTCGAGTATCTAACATTCAGGTAGATGAGAAGGTCTATAGAGGTCGCCACTAGGAATTTGCGTGTGTTAATGGGGCCCCCTTGCGCAAAACAGCAACGGCATTCTTGTAATTCGTCGATAATAGATAGCGGATGTGCTTTTGTCAACTCCAACTCGACGTTTCCTTAAAGCCCTCCACATTCGAACAGTGCTAGTTGGCAGAAGATCGGGCAAAGGTCCAGACAAATAGTGTGTGACGTAATTTCAAATGGTAGAAATGTCTACTAATGGATTCGGACCACTGGTAGGATCCGTACAATTTTATTGAAATGCGCACAGCAACTACTAAAGTAGGTAAATGAATTTGCCAATTGGGGGAGATAGTCATCGGAGTTTGTATCTGAGTGGCTCTTACTGCACCTCCCTGCCGGTCAAATTACGAATTGCACAACGACGAGATACTGCTCAACGTCGTGGTCTCAGATTCGTTGTAACAGGTAGAAGAGTCAAATTTCAAATTTACGACCGCAATAAATTTGCTTCAATTTCCGTTCACGTCCGTAACGACGGCAGCCCCACGTAAAGATAAGATTAACTAGCTTTAGAATTATGAGAATTCTGGTTCCTTATAACAGTTATTTCAGGAATTCACGGACATTTAATTGTCCTCCGGTGAAATTTCGGGTTTACTGGAATTACGATATGTCATTGGAAGGTAGTCGGTTTTCAGAAAAGCAGATCAAGTGCCTTAGGGTTCAGAGGATAGAAAAGAAGCTGTGATGATCCACGAACTTTGTAAGTTATTTTTTGGATGTTCTTCAATTAACTTCCAACTTTACATGAAATACTAAATTAAAATTTTTACCGTACGATTATGTTAATCTGTCGGGTCTTTCTTTGAAATACTGTAAATTGTGTAACTAATATTTTTTACTTTCGCATTTCAATATACAAGTTTTTATTTGTTTGACATATGCAAAACGATTACAGATTCCTATTATGCAGATTCTCTATATTTCATACCTTTTTTGATACAATATTTCGACACAACATATTGATAACTTATTAGTCAACAGATCGGACTAAAGTTCCCGATTTCATGGACTTCTTTATATCAAAGAGAGTTGCTCCCCACGCTATAGGTGAGGGCACTGAATATCTCACATCGGACCACAGTCCTGTTCTACTTACACTAACTTACATCATTAAAAAAAATGAGACAAAACCTCAACAACAAATACACTGATTGGAAAATAGATTAAACATTACAATCAATTTGGATGTGAAACTTATCAATAATGATGAACTAGACGATTGTGCACCAGATTTTATCAACCGTATTCGCTTGCCTGTTGGATCAACAACACCAACACTAAGAGATAAATTAGAATATGAAGCCAATTACCCACTTGATATTAGAGATCTAATCAAGGGAAATCGCAAAGCACCGATCTAGACACTCCGATGTCAAAAGGCACTTTAATAAAGTGGCCAATCTGGTTAACGGGTTAATCAGAGTTGCTTGGATTAATATATGATTGAACTGGGTCCAGAGGCAAGGGTTACTCACTGTGGAGGGCTACTCGAAGATTTGAACGAAAACTATAATATTACTAAAGAGACTGAAACTGTGGCGGTTCTTTAATACATTCCCAAAGAACCGCCCATCCCCTTAAATTAACCACCTTCCAAACCCATAGTACTTACCTGCAATTAGAGGCAGCGTAAGCTCCCCTGCAGGATCACACCTGAAAGTTAAACCTTACCAGCATGCACATCAAACAAATCATTTCATCCATTCATACATGGACCGTGCCAGACAATCGGCTCGACTTGTCAGCAATTATAAAAGATAAATACTCGCTGGCCAGCGTAATTGTTGACATAGCTGTAGCCGGTATTCTTGCTACGGTTCATGTTTGTATATAGGCCCAATCCCAAAGTTCCCAACACTTGCGACCAATTTCCCTTATCGGTTTTCTACCGATCATGGGATTTGGGCACTAATATGACTGACGTTAGACAATCATACCCCAGATCATGCCTAACGATGCTCCGGCCTGTTAAATAAGCAAACACGATGTGCATATCATTGTGACCCTTGAAATAGCGTTTTTGTGTATCTTAAAGCAAAAACCTATTTCGTTCTCAGGCGCAGGTCGTCAAAGATTTATGGGCCTCGAAATAGCGTTTCGTTTATTTAAGGCACAGAAACCTATTTCTCCTTTTCGCCATCGATTATCCCAACGACGCCTGCAGCCTCAAATACCAATTCCCTTTCATCGGTTATCAACCGATCATGAAATTGAGCATGGATATGATCATTGTTTAGACAATCTTACCCATGCCATGCCCTGTGATGACCAACCGGCAAATCAAAGCAAACACCAGTACATTGACCTGAAGGGATATATGAAGAATCCATCTTTATTGCGGCTGGTGGAGGTTGATCTCGACGAATATAAGGGAGTCAGATTCAAACCTCTGAGGAGTAGACACGCGATTCTTCGAGGAGTCAACTATATCCCGTCAATCGGACACACCAAGGGGTCGTCGCGTATCTTGCCTAAATCGAGTTATTATCATCTGTGGAGAGGTGTTACATATTCGGCTGTAACAACTGCTAATTACTTTTGTTGTGTCCTTTGCGTGAAATCCAAGTATGAATCTCAGAAATAGAGTGTGTGTGTATTAAGTAAATTGATACAAATTAATTGACTCGTGTGTACCATAATAAGGCTTACGAACTTAAGTGTACAATTACCTGTTTTGTGTGTTTAGAATATCGTGCGTGTACCAAGTTGTATGTAATTTTAATTTTGAGAAACTCGAATCGTTAAATCGTTGAACGCCGATACAGCGTTATGTATGCATGTGCTGATATGCTTGCGGAATAAAAACAAAGCGTTTAGAACTTTAATCAACAAGGTATCCTTCAGTGTGTTTTATTTTCCCCTTTCTTGGTGAAGCAGTAACATTTTCATCAGTGTGCGTTGTGACTTTTCTCTTTATCGTTGGAATTTTAGTGAATCAGTGCCGTACGTCGGTACACCCCACGTAAAATATAACCACAAAACCACTCGTCAACATCCCTGACTTTCAATTCGGCTTCAGGAATAAGCACTCCTCAATCGATCAAGTTCATAGAGTAATAACTGAGATTGAGAAATCATTCGAAGAAAGGAAATACTCTCAGGCAATATTCCCCTACGTATCACAAGCATTCGACAGAGTATTTCACGAAGGACTCATACATAAAATGAGTAAACTTCTACCGGTAAATTATTGCCAACTGCATGGGTCATACTCACTGATAGAAGGTTTATAGTAATGCGGAAGCGTACTAAAACTTCTAACCAATCAAAACAGGTGTACCACAAGGGCGTGCTCTAGGGCCATCCATCTACAGTGTTGAGATACCAATGAGAAAAAACATTCATGGACACTTTTACTCAAGATACGGTCATAATGACAAATGCAGAACGCAAATTGCAGCAACTGACAAATTCCAGTAGGCAATAAATTGCATTGGATATCTCCGGGGCTCCTCACCGCATCTGGGATGGGGCGTTGCTAAGCAAGCTTCCTTCACACGAAGTTTTCCAACAGCTTTGCGACGTCACAAAGAGCTTCCTCGAGAATCGATCGACCCGGGTTGTTATAGACGGCGTGTCTTCAGATCTCTATCCTGTTAATTTCGGGGTGTCTCAGGGTTCTATTGTTGCTCCAATCATGTCTTTGCTTTATATTACTGATTTGGATAAAATCCTACTACGGAGAAAGTTCAATTTCATTGGAAGGAAAGGTGAATTGCCGGTTCCACAGCTGATGAAGAATCGTGTTAAGTTATATAAATGTATATATATAATTATTTGTTACTTACTCCCTCTTTTTTTTATTTTTCAATCCCTTAGCTGACGATTCGAACTCCACAAGCCACCTTAAGATCCAAAATGAAACACTTTTCTTGTTCTGTGTTGGTTTCTTTATTTACTCCTTTATTTTAATTTTACACTGTGTTGTTCATTTATTTTAAGTTTATACGCACCAATCCCGTCTTCGTAATTCGACTATCAGTTCAAACATCCGCGAAACTACCCGCACAACACCTTTCAATAACGACGATCTCGGTCTGTAATTAAATACCAACTCCGCCTCTATTGCTATCGTTCGCCCGGAGGTAAACTTTTTTCCACGTTAACCAAAGGCACTATACCGCAAACCTACAACAGTGAGAGTAATCAAGTCGCGAAGGTTAAGATGGGCCGGACACGTGGCGCGAATGGGCAACGGTAGACCGTGCAAAGATTCTTGACGATAAGCCAACGGGAAAGAGACCGAGAGGACGGCCGCGGCGGAGATGGGAGGACAATGTTAGGTTTGACCTCGAGGAGGTCGGATCGGATGGTCGAACGTGGAAGGACAGCGAATAGGACAGGGAACAATGGCGGAGTCGAGTCGGTGAGGTCACGAACTTTCGGGTCCCTACAGGCCAATAAATAAGAATAATAATAACCAAAGGCGCGTGTTATTTTCGTTTTTTCTTTTCCTCGCTGACCTCACGTAAAATCCTTTTATCTGGATCTCTATTGTGAGCCAGGTGTCCTTTGTTTGATCCTTCGGTAATTTTCCTAGGATCGACAATTACCATCATCATCATCATCTTCATCGGCACTACAACTAGGATCCGATCTTGGCCTTATTTAACAAATCTCTCCACCGGTCCCGATCTTGAGGCGATGTCATCCAGTTTCGCACTTCCGGACTCTGGGCGTCCTCGTCTAGACCATCCCCCCATCGCAGACTAGGTCTGTCGCGCTGTATCCATTCATACATCTTGCCGCAAAGGACTTTCCGGGCAGGCTCCTTTTCGCTTATTCGAGCTACGTGTCCCGCCCACCGGAGTCTACCGAGCTTGATTTTTATAACAACATTAGCTTCAAGGTAGATTGCGTACAACTCATGGCCGTAGCGTTTCCGGAATCGTCCTCCCTCACATACGGGGCCAACAATTCTCCTTAAGTCCTTCCTCTCGACCGCGGCTAAGAATTCAGAATGCCTTTTATTGAGCACCCAGGTCTCGGATCCATACATGAGTTCTGGTAAGACCATGGTCTTGTACAGTAGTAACTTGGATGTTCTGGATAAATTTCGGGATTTAAAGAGTATCAAGCCTCTTTGGCTTTGTTGGATTTCATCAGCCGTTCGCGTATTTTTTTCTTCCATATTGTTATCGGCTGATACTATTAAACCAAAGGTAGTTAAAGGATTGCACTACTTCAAATTCGTGCTCCACTACCCTGATAGTTTGACCAACGTTAGGTCTTCTCTTCGCAGAAGTTGCCACCATGTACCTAGTTTTCCCCTCAGTCCCAGTTTATGTGTCGCCTGCTCGATCTGGGTGAAGTAGTCCTGTACAGCCGATTCGGTTCTACCGATAATGTCGATATTATCTGTGTATGGAAGTATCTGGCTGGACTTGGTGATAATAGTCCCTCTAGTTGTGACGCCAAAGTCACGGATTGCTTTCTCCAACGCCAGCTTGAAGAGAAGGCAGGCCAGACCGTCCCCTTATCGGAGGCCATTAAAGATTTATTGGTTTGGATAGCAATCCTGCTATTTTTACTTGACTAGTTACGCCGGTCATGGTCAACCTACAAAGTCGTATCAATTTGTTTGGAATGCCGAACTCTCTCATGGCATTATATAGTTCTACCCTGGCTATGTTGTCGTAGGCGACCTTAAAGTCTATAAATAAATAGATAAATGGAATCTTAAATTCCAGACATTTTTCCATCGCCTGCCTAAGGGTGAATATCTGATCAATTGCTGATTTGCCTGGAATGAAGCCTTACTGATATTGACCAATGATGACTCTATAGCGTTTGAAATAATAGTGAAGAAGAACGTGTGATTCGAACTGACACTATGACAGTTTGAATCACGAACAATTGTACCTAAGCGTTACCCACCAGGCTACTGGCCGTGTTTTGAATTTGATTTTTAAACTCGACTATACTCCACTGATGTGAATTGTTATGTTATCGCTAGGTATAAGGCTCTGATGTATTTTCTTATTCGATTTTCGTTCGATCTTCTAAGCTCTTTGTATTTCTCCTCGCGTACCCGCGTCCTATAAGACTGCTGCATTGCCCGGTATACAGCATTCTTACGTTCAATCTCTAGTTTACACTCATCACCAAACCAGTCGCTCCGATCTCTACGACGACTGCCTAAGGTGGAGTTGGCAGTACTAATGACAGTATTCTTAAGGCGCGCCCAGGACTTACTCTCCCTCCGTCGATCTCTTCCAGGGCGAATCTTAGCGCATGACCATATGTGTTACTGATATTCTCACTGCGTAAGGCAGCCATGTTAATTCGAACCTGATCCGCGGATCCAATACGTCTCCGTAAGGCGATCCGCGCTCGGAAAACTGTACCAACAAGATAGTGATCCGAGTTGACGTTGGCACCTCGGTACGTTCGTACCGTCATCAGGCTTGAGGAGTGGCGGCGATCCATCAACACGTGGTCAATTTGGTTGCGAGTGGCTCCATCAGGTGATACCCGGGTGGCTTTGTGGATATCCTTACGCGAAAAGCTGGTACTTGCAACGACCAATTTTTTTGATACTGCCAGTTCGATGCCCGTAGTCTATTGTCATTAGTGTTCTCATACAAACTATGGGAACCTACGTAGTGCCTGAAAACCGGCTCCCGACCTATTTTCGCATCAAATCACTAAGAACGACTTTCACATCGTATCTTGGGCAGGCATTGTGGGCACGTTAGATGTTCTCGTAGTATTCTTCTTTTTCGTCGTCAGGAGACTCCTCTGTAGGTCCGTGAACGTTTATGGGGCTTATGTTCTTAAACTTGCCTCGCAGGCGACGAGCGCATAGCCTTTCGTTTTTGCATTAAAGCCGATGATGGCAGGTTTCAGTTTTTGGCTGACTAGGAAGCCTACCCCGAGCACATGGTGTTTTGCATGACAGCTGTAATAAATGTCATACTCGTTTCTTTGAATAACACCACTCCCCGTCCATCTTATTTCTTGTAATGCTGTTATGTCAGCCTTATATTCGCACAGGGCATCGGCTAGCTGCTGTGCAGTCGAGCTCTGTATAGCGAGCGGACGTTCCATGCCAAAAATTCTTAAATTGTTTAGCCATTTTCGTTTCCGTGGTCGTCGCCGTATATCTGGTCCATATCCGAAGCTTGTTAAATTTGCCATAATAATCCGTGTTTACGGTCAAGGTTATTAGCCCTGCGCAACCTTTCTCAAGATGTCGCTGCATGCATTGGTTCACTACTTGGCGGGTGTCAAGGTAGCTATGCAGGGGTGTCACGTGGAGACTGCATGTCAACTTGGATTCAACAGGGACAAGGATCGTTCTGGCCTTCGCCGGGTTGAAAGCAATCAGTAACTTTGCCCTGTATGTTCCCGACGGCAAGTATAGTACATCTCTGTCCCAAAAAAGCTCTGAAATTCACTCCCTGAGGAACTGCCACCTAACCCTTCATGCTTTCAATTGCATATGAAAATATTAACAATGAAACTCAAAAGGTGCCACCGATCGGTTGATGTTGAACCCGTATCGGTCTTATAAGTCCGTTGCATTCCAAATAAAAAATAAATTAGGAAATAAAAATGTTATTCCATTACTTTGATTAACACGGACAGTGAGGTTATTGAGGCTATTGGTTGAGTTTTTTTCCAACATGAAGGAAAGGACATTAGTACGGAATATGCCAAAAAGTCTGCTAAAAACTGGCGACACTTCTGGAGCACAATTTTTATGGGCATTGTTTAGAATTTTTCGATTTTTTATATGCCGTATTCAACAATGTATTTGCGTGTCTGCATGTGTCGGTTGGAATCGCCACGACCGCCTCCTATAGTTAAATTCCCGGAAAACCAATTCGAAAAAATACTGGCCTTATCTTTTTAGTTCGTGGCTAATGTCCAATTGTCCATCACCAACAAAGTGTTGAAAGGGGAACTGAGGTTATTAGTAACAGCCTTTACCACTGATCAGAACAGACGTGATCCAGTCGATCTTTGGAATATTGACAAGAAATCAGTCATCCTTTTCAGAATCAGTTGTATATTCGTCGCATTTAATCTATTTGCGAAACCTGTGCAATATTAGTCTTAAATTCAAATAAGGATTTTTTCTTGTAGTTTTCCCTTAATCATTTATTATTCATTAAAATTGTGCTATTTTCATTGTATAAATTTAAGATTATAGTTGTAAAGGAATTGCTGTCCTAAAACTCTTAAATACTAGATGTAAAATATAAATGTATTATCTACTTAATAAAAAAAAAATTGAATTGAATAATCTATTTGGGGATTGTTCACCAAGTCAGGCTGAAAGAAGGGGTTTATGACATCTAGACTACAAAATCTGCCACACTCAAATACGTATACAATAGGGTCGGAATAGGGGGCCACCGTATAAAATTTTGGTTTTTGGCTGTTCGGTTCACTTTTTCTGTCAGTCCAAGGTTTATAGAATGAATTTCATTTAATACAAATGATACCTTAATAAAATTATGGAAAAGCTGAAGCTATTGGGGTGAAATAAGAGACATGAATTTACTAGAAAAGAATGATATCATTGGTTGCGAGTGCCATTAATTTGCAAATTTGAGTGAATACTTACCGATTGACATAAAGCCGACTTTCTCACAAATTGAACAACCATACAGACACGTAGTCTAATAATGACATGTTTCTAATAACATAGTTTGAGGAATATACTAGAGACCATGGCCTTGATTCCCTACAGAAAGTTACACAGAATGATTTTCGGGGTCATAACAGGCACGTGTCCCGTGGACCTGCTCCTTCGATGATATACTCAGTAGTCCATGAGAAGTCACCGAACCCATTACCTCATCAGCGTCTATAAGGAAACTTGGTCAACACATCATTTGAGACGTGCTCAACTCATTACCAAACAACAAAAGCACCAGATCTCTTCCCCTCATTAAGAGCAAGCTTATCGCCTTATCGTTTTATCTCCTTATCACTTGAATCTCGACTTTCGTGAAACTCCTTATGCACCTGCATCTCTTCCTTGTTCTATCGGTCGCACGTTTTCCTCGTTTCATTCCATTGTGCTGCATTCTGCTAACCATGTTGCACAATATACGTATATATAATATAAGCCGAGGTAATAATCAAGTACCTGTGACTGAGTATGTGCCGTTCATGGAAGGAGCTGGGGCACTCAGTTTTTAGACTGCTGCCACTAGCGGGGCAGTTGACTCCTGCCCGAGTCTTAGTTCGTTCGCGCCAAATGCCTATTAATCATTTTATTCTGTTACGGTGGGGTGCCGGAGGGATCACATATTGTTCCCTTCTTGGCTAACCAGGTCACGTTCATAACATGGTCATCACCAAAAGAGACGCGCCAGGCTTCTTAAGCTCGCCATCCACGTACGAATTATTTATGAAATTAAATTATTTTTTATCGCTTATGTGGTTTGTAATGTAAATTGTTGTTTAGAATAAATTTTCCCGCGTTTTATTACACTTTGTTGGTTGTACAATTTGTTTGTGTATGTTTTTGTTGTACTTGTTCATCGGTTGTAAATGCGAAGGAACTTAGACACATGAATGGCATCAATGTTCGATGATCGCACTTGATAAGAAACTAACACTAGAAAATTGACTCATAAGGCATATTAAGTGTATTGAACGCATTGAATGTAGTATTCGTTGAGTAGCAAGCGGTCTGACAATCGCATCCTTTTAGACTATTTTGTAAATTCTTATTCTATTGAATGAATGAGAAGCTCGTGGACTTTTGTAGGTTAGGATATACGACTAAGAAAGTGCGACTTCCATAAAATGCTATAGGAAATAAAAACGCGCTTTCAAGACTTTTTCTGGTTTGTGGGCTTGAAATTCGAGTTTCCCATCATGGAATATAAATGAAAACCAAGTTTAAGATTAATAATGGATGAAAAGGTTAATAATGAATCAAAAGAAAGTGTCCATATGATAATATAGATATTCAAATACAGAAAGCATATAAAGTCAATGCATGAAATAAAAACGATTGTGGACAATAGGTTGAAGTCCTAAGGATCAGCACCATTAATTTTATAAGGTGCAGATTTTCAAATACCATTTGAATAAAAAATCCACAAATATCATCTCTAGTCCATTGAATGAGACATTCGTCAAAACCACAAGTGTGCAACTTCTTCAAGAGATTGCGATGACAAACTCTGCCGAATACTTTACACATATCCAGTGGTACATTGTCGCAGAAGCCGAAGAACCGACTTCATTTTCGGGGAGATATTCCTTTGCACTCCTGGCGCAAGACTAATGACCTTGCCCAGACAAAATAAATCATTATGGTAAATTTAACAAGCCTCAGGACTTGCTAAATAAGGCCAAGACCGGCTCCCGGTTGTAGTGCCGATGATGATGATGATGATTCCTTTGCACTAATTACTGCGAACATTTTACTGGTCGTCAGTAAAGACATCGAATGTTCAAGTTATGAGATAAGTTTAAGACTCTTTAATGATTCCATAACCTTCGATAGAATGATAGCTAGTGATACGGGCCGATTGGAACATAGACAAGAAAACCGTCATTCTTTTTCAGAATCAGTTGTATATTCCCCTCGTGTCATCTATTTGAGAACTGTCGACATAAGTAAGACTGAAGAAAGAATTTTTGGGGTTTATGGCATCTGGACCACAATATCTGCAACACGATAGCATTCTTATACAATAAGACTCGGCCCCCAAAAATTGGATTCACTTAACGTGAAGCTCGCCGTTCTGATTAGTTTGTCCTTAATCAACACAACACATTATTTATGGGCACTTATAAATATGCATATTGTCTGAAATATATAAGAAGGCAAATCATGCAGCACAGATAACGACAAGTGGAAAACTCAATGATGGTCAACAACGAAAAAAAAAACAGATATCATTTAACAAATAGTTCTACTCATCAATAAAGCATGTACGTGAAAAGCATACCAACGAAATACACAGAATATCGTGGGAAACCACGAATGGACAGCGGTGTTAACACACGTTGATTACGATCAAAATACAAACATGCAAAGTAATAAAGCAATTAATAATCGCAGTGTAAACATTCTCCTATATCTTGCAAAAACACAGTGGCTTTGAGTGGATGTAATGGTTCTTCATCCATCACACGCGGAGTGTCAATGCCCCAGAATCGAAGATATTGCTTATTGACGTAACCGCTTAAGTGGAAAAGCGCGTCGTCGCTCATGATGATTTTCGACACAAAGATTAAGGATGGCTTGAGAGTAATTCACACGCGATCCATTGTTTGTCTGTTTGTGTACTGCTACTGTCTAGTTCAGAAAAGTCAAATATGATTGATGTACGACGCCATTTGCACAAATTATAACATCTCCCAATAGGGTGATTAATTTGGCGCCACCTTGTATAACCTTACAAACAAAAAAATCTAAAACTAACTCAACTAAGCTAAACCTAAGGTGAACAGGTCATACCAAAAAGATAAGAGTAGGGGCGGTAGGTGCGGGCAGGTAGAAGGCGGCGCTTAAAAATGGCGCTAAGAATAGTTTAAGAGGCGCGTGTATGAGTAGAGAAGTTGAAGCCGAGCAAGTTGGAGTTGGAGTTGATATTTCTCAGCATCAGGAGTTCGGTGAAACCATAAGAGGAGCGGTGGCGGGATATATAGAGAAGTCGCCGGTAGGGTTATAGCGTTTGGGATGCTAGTGAAGAACGTGTGATCCGAACTGATGCTATGACATTTAGAATTACCAGAAACTTAACCAATGCGTAACACATCAGGCTACTGGCCGCGTTTAGAATTCGATTTTTAAACTCAAGTATATTCCACTGTTGGTGCAAGGCTAATAACCTTTCCCGGAAAAACAAATTATTATGGACAATTTAACAAGTCTCGGATATGGACCGAATACCGGTGGAGAGACTGGCTAAATAAGGCCAAGACCGGTTCCCGGTTGTAGTGCCGATGATGATGATGATACTCCACTGATGTGAATTGTTATGTTATCGCTATGGTATACGGCTCTGATGCATTTTCTTATTCGATTTTCGCTCGATGTTCGTCACTATTTGCTTGTGTATTGTGTGAGTATCTGTTAAATACGCCACAGGGTGACTAGTTTTGCGCCACCTTGTATTATGCGTGTATGAAAATGTATCGTGACCAATCTATTAAATAACCATTACAGCTCATATATTTTGTGTAGTCACGATCATGGTCTAAGCGCTTTTGAAAAATGCCTTCCTTTTCTTTTAATTTTTTTTCCATAGCTTATTGACTCAGTAAACGGTAGTATTAGTTTTCCAAACACTCACTTATATCTAGGATTGTTCTTCAGCCAAACCTCACAACTGATTATGCGTTTCCTATGCTGATATGAAACTGCTTTTCCTTAATCCTTGGTCTTCCGAAAGTACATCCTTCTTTCATTTTTTCCCAAACAGTTTTAGTTTAGTCGTCACTCTCATCGGTCATAATAAAATTAATCCGAATGGTCAAAATGGCCCCTTCGGTAAAACTAGGTATTATATACATGTAGAGTATGAGAAGTATTGTGCCAGGCATGGGCACTCGGTTCACTTCTCAACCCCATCATAAATACCGCTGAATTCAAAAGACACGAGCACCAAGGGAACAACAATGAAGAAAACACACCGGAATGTATTTGTTCAGTTTTATTCTCTAAATATATATTCCTTAAGGGAATTTGTCACATTTAGTTAATTTTGACTTATTTTATTTTAATACACACACGACTCCAGTATTATCGCGTCCTCGGCGCGCGAACAGCATGGTCGGCTGATAGAATGGACTCCACGATATTCATTCGTTGTCAAAGGAAATTCGGCCAGCGAAACTGCCACTCTTAATTAAGGGGTGCATTTTCCGATTCCAAGAGAGACGTAAAGTCTCTATTTTGGGTAACCAAACAGATCTCATACCTCATATCAGGAAATTCGTTTGTTTTTTTTTTTTATTAGACTTCTCTCGGGAGAGGCGAACCTATAGCGTCGAGTGGGCGCCCCGAGATGCCATCAAATAACTGTTGCAGTTCTTTTTGAACAGTTGCAGGTTGTAACGCTCCGGGAACATTCGCGTGGGAAGGGAGTTCCACAGCTTCCCCGCTCTGTAACGGAACGAGTTCTGATACAGGGATGTTCGCGCTGTCGGGAGATGAACCACAAACGGGTGCGATCCGTCGGATTGTCTTGTGGAGCGCATATAGACCGAATTGCGTGGAACAATGCCAAGAATCTCCGAAGAACAGCACCCGTGGGAAACGAATTCTATATTTGCATTGTTTATGCTTTGAATTCAATCCGGCGGCTATGCGCGAAGTCGATGATTGTTTGGAGATTCAAACAAAGGAGCAATTCTGGGTAAAGTGTTTGCAGCTGTACCGATAGTTGCAAGTCATTGCAAGGCAGATTAGATGGTTATACAATGACGGTTTGTGTATACCATCTCTGTCAATGGTACATGGTATCTATGGCAACGCAAGTGTCGAACTCTAATGTGAAAATCTACACTAATTGGAAATAATGCATTGAAAGCATTAATTATCCTTGGGAAGGAAATGTTCGTGCTACGGGGAGATTGCGGTGCAGGTGTGGGCAGGTTGGAATTTGCCTGGCAACCGAAGGTACCGAATAGGTTTTGGGATTCCTGAAAAGGTAGAAAAGAAATCTTACAGGGAATTGTATGCGAGGGGATGCATGAAAGATAAGTTTTCTTTTACAGGAACTTTTATATTATAAATTTGATAAACTAGATGCGTAAAGCACGTAAGGTGCTAATGCGCTTGCATTAGCGAAAACTTATGCCAATTGGGATGTAGTTATGGGGGTTTCTCAGGTAAGTGGGCCGTGGGGTTTGTCGGAACCGCCACATACATTTCTCCGAAACCAGAAGATAGGAAAGATTAAATTTGCCATTACCCTTTTCTTAAGTGAGTAAAAATTAATTAAAATACTTACATAAAAAACAGGAGAAATGTTCTTGAAGAAAATTAACCAAAACTTTTCTCAGAGGGGTCAAAATGAGCCCTTGGTAAATCTTCCATTCCTCTTCCCCAAATTTCGTGTTTCAACACTTAGTTTGATAAATTCCTTTAATGAGCACAACACAAAAAGAACAAGTTAACATTCATAGCATAGCATTTGGGTGGAATATTTGCTTGTGAATCGTTCGAATGTTAGTCTTTAAATAAAAATGTGATCCACAGTAATTACGTAAGTTCAGAAATTATGGTATAATAGCGAAAAAAACATTAATTAAATAAACCATTAAAAAAAAGTAAAAATAAATAGATAGTTACTATACATCACGACTGTTGAAATTCCAGGTTCCATAAGGAGTCAAAGCTTTAAAGGCGTAAACACTAAGTCTGCTGCCCAATAGCTGTGATAGCACAGACTCGTCAATTGAAACCGGGTTTGACCAATCGGATACATCTCGCAAACTTCGTTACTGTGATGGAGACTGAAGCAGGTAGCCTATGCATGAACGTAATACTTAATACAACAATGTTCAGCAGTTACTGTTGTAAGGCGTTATCGAGTAGCGCGTAAACAATTTCTTAAAGCAAATTTTTACTTCAAGCTTACGACTCCTCTAGTGTCGCCTACTCATGTTCCTTTACCTTGCACACCACTATCAATGTTAATTCGCATTGACTGAGGGGCCATCGATAAATATGAAATTCTGTTACATTGCTAGACCGGTTTCGAGTGCGAACCCTCCCGCCAGATATGAATTCATGCCTTCCAGCTAATTCACACGCAGAGCACCGACGTTTTAATTAAAATTAGCCAAGTCTGACATTCAAATTTACAGCTCTTATTCCCGGGCGACATCCACCTACGTCTAACATGGAGCTTAAGGTCAGGCTGAGCCACAAAAACCAACCGAGTGGAGCTTGGTGCGCGACTCTTATTGAAGCTCTGGAATGTGACCGAACAATCAATTGAGTGAGTCATCTATTTCGCGTTATTTTTTTGCGTCGGCGGTCGTCATTGTCCACTTCACCGGCACGTTGAACAGCTAGTCTGATCGTTTTTTTTTTACTCTACTCGAACAAACTTGTCGTGTGCCAGAAAAAATAAGGTAAATAAAAAAGTCCAAATGTAATAAAAGGTACGGGAATGTTCTTGTTGGCTGTTTTAGTGCTGTTGCGTCTGTTTATATTCGCTTAGAGTTCCTCCTTCCCCAGGACTCCCCGGCTGGTTCGATTGCGGACGTTTTTCATCGGTTGTGTTTGAATCTAAAAGCAAACAACAGCACGAGAAAAAAATAGTATTAACAATTTAACCTTCGCCGCGAGTCAACTGGTTTCGATGACGGCGATACCGACACGTTTGGCACGAAACTCACAAATTATTAACAATGACGAGATCAACTAGATTTGCTCTACTCCTTGCAGAGATGACAAGTAGGTAGTCAACAGAGATCTGTTACAAGGTGATCCAAAATAGAACTTGAAAAAAACCTCTTTTAACTTTATCGGCACAGTTTGGAGATACTCGATGAAAACCGTGTTTAAGATATCGATCCTTTAACGATGCGAGGTAAATATGACGTGGCTAATGCGAATGAACATCAATGATTGAAAAAATAACTTTTGTCCAAGATTTATTATACGACCATATAAAACCACCTGATAATGCGTATAGGCAAATGAACACGATATGATTTCTAATCGTATTTCTTAGCAATTGGTATCGAGCTTGACCTGTGAATTGTGATAAACAAGGAAACTTTCGGATGCATGCGTCGCAACGAACGACATTCTTTAAATCTTCTCTCACCTTACGACTGCGCTTCGCGTTTTCTTTAAACTTAACTGAAATTATTCAAGTATTAAGTTAAGCTGCTAGAGAATATTCGAGAAGTACACCTCAAGCAACTACGACTGGTTTCGAATACGAGTAATGGTTATAAAATAGCGATTAACCACTGATCGTAGTCAGAGATCGACATTAATGACTCTTTATTAATCACAATGTGGCACATATCGTATTGAAATGCATTCGTCCATAGAGCTGTTGGCGCACATGAAATATTCTATTTAATGGCGACTTTTTATGCTCCTTTAAGCGGTTTCAATTAAAATACGACTGTCTATGAATTACAAACTGTATGCTTTATTGTGTAAACAATTGAACATAAAATAGTTTTATGTGATGAGATAAAAATTCTCCTTTAACCGTACTGCATTGTCCCGGATGTAAACAGAACGGCTATTAGGTATTAATGAAGAATATAAAAGAAAATAACAATAGCATTTAATCATATTAAAAGACACCGACTCTCAGGTGAACAGCAGTATTTTCATATTCCGCAATAGTGGTAATGTCGGTAGTATTTCTTCACACTTTGAGCATTGAATTAGCTCTCAAACCTCTGAACGTTAACTTTTTCTTATAAATAAGTATCCCTATATAATATCGTTAATCAAACGTTGGTACGAATTTGTAATAACAAAACCTAACAAAAGACCTACAACTTAAACCCCCGTTGACCAGAGGGACGTGAAACTCTCGGGGATTACAATTGCTCCGCACCAACAAGTAAGGAGTAGGATGTTTATGAATGAATGAAAAATTTGTTTGTTTCATATGAAAAGCCATCTCTAAATATTTTCTAACTGGGAAAGTGTGGGGGTTCTCTATACCACATGGAGAACCAACTCACAATTCCATACCTTATTTCGACCTATGCAAACAATGCATAATTGAGTTTAGCTAGCTTTTTGCCATACGGCAACCTCGTTTCGCTAACCCATGAGATTTCCAGCGGAAATCGTATCATGTAGGTTAGCAACGGCATAGTCTGACCAAACGATGCGGTTGCTTAATCATGCGACCGCTGGGGAAATTATCAAAGCATTTAAGTTAGTTCCCATGATCAGATTTCCCTAGCCAAGTCGGCGTCCTTTTCACTTTCTCCAGACACTCCATTCGCTGGGGATCAATGCTCTCTTTTCGCAGGCGAATAGCACCAGCTGAATTTTCCTGTCCTTCACAGTTCTGTCTTCGTACAGTTCAATGTACTCTGAGATCACCATATTCACCGAATTAGGTCAATGGGTTACGCTCAGAGCTGCATTGATTCATGCACACACAACCAAACCCACCCCGAGATCATAGACTTTGTGTGCCTGTTCTCTCATTCTCCCATGTTCGTCGATTATCGAATTAACCGATGTAATTCACCACGCGTGGCAATGAAAGAGCAGAAGTATGTTCTCTATTGGTTGTCTGGTGCAAACATTAAATTACCCATCTTCATCCCTTTTTCAGTCAGTCGATTTACAACCATCAACCAAGTAAGTGGTTATTCATGTACCGCTGCGTGTGCATACTGGTGCACACGCTCCAGCCAGAACAGGAGAAGTGTTGTTAAGTGTTGTCAGACGAACGTAGTGTCCCAGTAATTAACCGAGAAAGAGAAACGCATCGCCCTTCAAAATAGACTAGTCGCGAATTGTTTATTTATTAAAGCCTGCGGCAAGTAATAATAATTGAGAACAATAAAAGCTAAATTACAACAAACCAAGTGCATTTCATTCATTGCCTTTTTCCTGGATTTTGTGGATATTCGACGAAACATTGATGGGGAAACAAGTGAAACCCGCACCCCCGCAAACGCCCTCATAAATGATTGATGATGGATTCCAGTATATTGATTAATTTGTGCTCAATCAGTATGTTACATGGGAAAATAAGGATGACAAGGAATCTGATGATGTCACTGAGGGTAAATCAAATGCAAACGATTGGTCGAAGCAGCCGCAGAATCCGAAGAAACGAATCCAACAGTTCACGTTATGAGAATCAAAAGCTTTAGTAACAAAAGATGTTGCTTCTCTAACGAAAAAGATTACTCCTCCTGCTAAGTCAAAGGAGATGTAATTAATACCATCAAATATACATTCATATATTACAATGAATGTGACAGATATAAAAATTTTGAAACAAAATTAAAAAAAAAAAGACATTCCGTGTGTTATATTGTTGTAGAGTAGTAGAGACGAAGGGAGGATACCGCGTGGTTGGATGGACGTGCGCTGAAGAGGCTGGTTGATGAAGAAGAGAGCGATGATGTGCACGTACATCATCAGGAAGTCTTTGCAAGTTGACGAAATGCAAAATAGTGGATGTTCGTCAAGTTCAACCAATTTCATTGTCGCCGGTGAGCGCATCGGATGTACACTAATTAGATGTTCAACATATACAATTTAAGAAAAAACAGAGTTGAGTACCTTTTCGCATTGGCTGAGGAAATAAAAATGTCGGTTTTTAGGGTGAGGTGAGCATTAACAATTTCACAGCAATGGTAATGTATGTGTAGGGGCTGAGTACGTGTATCTGCACGGACACTGATTCACTTCAGTCCCCATCAATCAAAAGTTCAGCCGAAAATTGTTCGCAGCAAATTGTCACCAAGAAACGAAGCAAAACACACAGCTGGTAGTCACAAGAAATAAAACGCACGGGGTTATTTAATTTTATGGTTTTTATTGATCTATTTTAGGTAAGTTATGGACGACATTTTGAGATTGAAAGTGATTACAAATTCACTTAATGCAAGTCAAAAGTACCAGGTAAGGTAAGCCATACACATTTAATATCACTACTTTAACTATTAATCGCGACTCCGGGGTGTACTTGAGGGGAGGAAGTCGTGGCACCTCCTCCATCATAATTAAATGTTCAGCCGCGGGAAAGTAAACTTGAAAAGCACAAACCGAACTCGACGACGCAACGTCCACACCAGGGGTAAGTAAAAACACTGATTTAGTTTATTCCGTAAATTGACACAGTTCCAAGGACTCCACTTATCAACACATCCAGAAGCAGGAAAACAAATGAAACACTGGAATTTGGTTGGTGGCCACCGCTTTTTTTATTCTAAAGTACTGTTATTTGTATGAGGTGAGTTTACAATATTTAAGGACTGGTGATAATTAAGATGATTTTTGTCTACACTTAAACTACGTTTCCACGAGCACTTGACTTTGGTTTGATTCCCAAAACGAAATTTTTGCAAATCAATTTCAGTTAACACGAATGAAGACTTTTAAAAAGAACGCCTCAAGACACTTTGCGACTCGACTGTGTATATCTGCCGCGCGACGGAGGAACGGAGCTCACGCGACCAGCGTGGTCGGCAGATGAAATTCGACTCACCGATATCCTCTCCAATAAGGATATCGTTTTTACCTACCACCAGAGAAACGTAAAGTCTCTCTTGGTGGTATGTGTGCGATCGTTCAGATCTGTGTGGTTTACACGTGCTCGAGGGCAATGGGCAAACGAAGCAGACAGGCGGTAAAGACAAAGGGATCGAAAAGATCGTCGTCTATGGAGTGTATCGCGTCTAAATAAATAGACGACGATACAGCGAAGTAATGTTGCAAAAGTGGATTTATGATCCGTGCCTATGCTGTGGTGCGGATGCGTAAGCAAATGTATCGCCATTAGGAAGAAGTGCTTATGGTTTTTCTATTTACACAATGGGAAACGTGTTAATGGCATCGCTAGTAAGCATAGGTATTGAGTTCCTATTTGCATTTATATATGCTGTAGGATTTAATTGATACACGAGTCGCGGAATGCGTATTTGCTTTGGTCTCTGGGGTGTAAGTCGCCAGCCAATGTGTATGTAGGGAACATTGTTGTACACATGGCGCGGCTGGGAAAATAGACGGCGCAATATTTAAGGTCCCTGTCATGACGTTCACATTGTATGCAAACCGAATCATTTTGTTTACAGGAATTTGTCTAGTACCGAAGGTGCCGAATAGGTTTTAAATTCCAGATAAGTAAAGCAAGAAATCTTACGGAAAATTGTATGCGAAGAGATGCATGAAAAAGTAAATTTTCTTTACAGCGACTTTTTAAGATCATAGATTTGATCTATATAATGCGTGAAGTATTTAAGTTGCTAAGGCGATTACATTAGCGAAAACTTATAATCGCATAAACTTCCATCAAAATCTCGATACGCTCCCTAATAAGGTGCTAAGAGATCTCTCGGCATTTCGCCACTATATTGACAACAAAATTAACTTTCCCAATAATCAATGACCCTATTCAGCCACCCCTTGGTCCCTCGTATCATATCAATACGCTGCCCATAATGGTCTACTATCAGAATGTTAGAGGTCTTTGCTCCAAAACTCATTGGCCTCTGGAAAAGGCGCTCTCCCTCCCCTTCGACATATACGCTCTGACGGAGACCAACCTTATCCCTAGTATCAGTAGTCTTGAACTATTCGTCTACCATCGATAATTATCACCCCCCACTGCTCTTATCCTTATATCTCGATCACGAAACCCAGCCCTCTCTATCTCCTGACTGCTTTTCTTACAACTTCCACAAGGCTAACTTCCGCCTCATAAATGAGCATCTTAGCAAAACAGCATTTCGTTTTGATCATTTGGGTGTAGAAGATGCCACGGCCGCTCTCTATAAGGAGATTAACTATGCCGTCGCCCTATATGTCCCCTATTCTCGCCGCAGGTCATCGGTTTCTTGGCCACCTTGGTACAACCGCAATCTCCGCAATCTTCGGAACAAAAGGAATAACTTATGGAACATTTTCCTCAAAATGCGATCTATTGAAAACTACTCCAACTATCTCGGTTCCTTTTATAAATTTTCCGAACTCTACAACTCCCTCTACTCCAAACATCTTAGTAAAATACAATCCAATCTGATCAATGACCCTAAATCCTTTTTCCACTTTATAAATTATAAACGTAAATCCGACGTCTATCCTAACTCCCTCTCTTATGGCGCAACTACGTCAAACGACGACCTAACTATTGCCAACCTGTTCGCGTTGTTTTTCAATAAATCCTTCAATGACGTCTCCTTCGAACCCAATACGTCGTATTTCAATGGCTTGCCCGAATTCTCCCTTGGTACCTTCACCCCTCAACTTATTCAGCGTCACGTAGTTGAGGAGAAACTAAACTCCCTCAAAGACGATTTCAGCCCTGGACCTGATGGACTCCCATCTGTATTTTTAAAGAACTGTTCCACTTCTCTTTCTCTCCCGATATCAATGATTTTTAACCTATCCCTTTCACAAGGGACCTTCCCTAGTATCTGGAAATCCTCCTATGTCACCCCTATACATAAGAAGGGACCTAAAAATGATATCAGCAACTATTGACCCATCGCCAAACTGTCTCATATCCCCAAACTGTTCGAAGGGCTTCTTTACAATGCGCTATCTTTTAGTTTTAAATCCATCATCTCATCCAACCAGCATGGTTTCCTTTCGGGTAGGTCGACCACAACGAATCTGATCGAGTTCTTTTCCCATACTCTCCGTGCCTTAGAGAATGGCAACGAAGTCGATGTTATCACCACTGATTTCAGCAAGGCCTTTGACAAAATCTCCCATAATCTCATCCATAAGATTCAACGAGGGCTGAATTGCGACTCTTGATTCAACCCTCAATTCGGTGGTGGATTTGTTAGAACAAAGAGAAGATTTCTCTCTTTGGTGAATAACCAGGGAGATGATTTTGGTTGGTGTATGTGTGTGTGTGTGTGTGTGATCGTGTAGATCACGTTGTTTATCGATGCATTCCGGCCAAGGATAGAGAACAAAGGGAGAATCGATCTAGGGCATCATTCTGTAATGAGGGTTCAGCTAAGTAAATACGCTGCAACTCATTAGGTGCTAATGGATTTTGGATGTTTATGGCATCTCTGACTGCAGTAGGAACCGAGTTCTTGTTTGCATTTGGAAATGCTAAAGAAATCGGTTTTAGCGACTATTGCGCTGATTGTTTGCAGCTGCGTCAACAAGATGTTTGGTGTTGCTTTGTGTCGTTAGACAAATAGGACGCCAACCAATGTGCATGTAGAGACAATTGCCCTGCACATGTGAGGCGGGGATTTGCCTGGCAACCTGGTGCCGAATATTTTCTTTAATTTGTGATATGTATGCAAGAGAATTCTTTCAGGCATTTTGAATATGCATTGAATGCATGGGCTCCTCGATAGTATAGTGGTCAGTATACCCGCCTGTCACGCGGCAGACCGGGGTTCGATTCCCCGGCGGAGAGCCTCTGGCCCAAGACTAATGACCTTGCTCAGAAAAAACAAATAATTATGGAAAATTTAACAAGCCTCAGGACTTGCTAAATAAGGCCAAGACCTGTTCCCGGTTGAAGTGTCGATGATGATGATGATGATGATTGAATGCATGAGAGGTAAGAATTCTTTTACAAGGACATGTGATAAAAACTTAAAGAAGGAAATGTGTTGGCGACGTAACACACGAAGCCAAGGATGGAGCAGCACACGACTGCTGACTGGCACACCGTAGATCGGCAATTTATACCATTCGCTCTTTGGTTCTCGTGACAATACGCAAACAAGAGAACGGGGACAAAAAAGAGGATAAAAGCAGCGGCAGTTGGAGAGTGCAACTAGTTCAGTTCAGTTCAGTTCAGTGCAGAGGTAATAAGAGATCTTAACAGATTCTGGTTCTACAAAAAAAAATAATAATACAGTCCACCGATTGAATAAGGCGATCCGTGCTCGCAACATAATCGAGACGCCGCCTACCAGTAAAAAAATGTGAAGGGGATTTTTGCAGGTAACTGCCAATTTGGCGAGGGAGTTTGGGGTTGCAATTGTGGGTGGTTGTTGCGTAAAGCTAAAGAACCCCCACATATGCACTAAAACCACCACTGCCAGTTATACCTTTATCCACTCACGCCAGTGGCCGTAAAACCGGTCGTGCGTTGCTGATTGTGTTCCTTGGCGTCATCGTTATCTTGTTAACCCATTTCTCGGTAGTGATCGTAAACTTCGTGTTAGCGATGCACCACGTCAACAAAAATACCCAGTAAAAGCAAAGAAGCGACAATACACAAGTTCCTGGAAGACAATGATCAGCTGCGCACTGATTTCAGGAAGCCACCAAAAAAAGCGGCACACAGGAAACGAGCGTACGAAGACGACAGCTACGGGCCTATATAAGGCGGCACATCAGCGGAGCAGTTAACTCTCGCGGCATACACCCTTCATCATAGGCGGCGATTTTAACTCCAGACTTCCTCACTGGAACAACTCTGTTTCTTGTCCAAATGCTACAAAACTGTACCAATGGTACACCGAAAACTCGCATGCCCTCAACTTTGAAATAGTCGCACACGGTTGGTACGTGAGGGGATTCAATTCTGGACATCGTTTTTGTGTCCCAAGACTTACTCCCACAAATTACTCCTCCCCAAGTATCGGTGGGTGTATCTGACCACAACGCTGTGACCACGTTCATTCGCAGCTATCGAGCATCGCGGGCTCATATCAGATAGATATCCGATTATGGGCGCACAAATCGGGAAAACTTCAATATTACATTAAACGAAAAACTCCTCCAACTCTCTCTTCCCACTTAACCTAACGACGGTTAAGATAAATAACGCTAAAGCACGACTTCTCGAGATTCTAGTTGAAACTTCGGAGACTCATGTCCCGAAGTACAAACTTGAAAAGACATCAAATTCCCCATGACGACTTTACTCTTCGTCTCATCCGGGATCGTCAACATCCGGGATCGTCAACTGGGCGGAATGTTGGAGGAGAAAACACAAACATTTTTAATCAATACCGTCGATCTTCCACCTAGTAGGTGCGCAAATTAATAAGTTCGTTGGTGGTTCGATATAAAAATATTATTCTTAATTTTTAATTTCTTCTTAATCTATATTTACATTAACGTAAACACTTCGAACTATTGATGTGCTGGGATGAGTCCTAAGAAAATGACTGATTATATATATTTTTTTTAAACTGTATTTATTAACCGTAATTTTAATTTGTACATTTAAGTGTTACAGTGACTTAAAATTAATTTTGTAACAACTGTTTACATGTAATTATTACAATAATACATACATTTTCCAAACAATGTTTTAAGAGTTACAGAATAGATGTGTGTTTATACATTTAGTAGTGTTTCGTCTTCCTGGAAAAGGTCAGAAAACCAGGAATTTCTTATTTTTACTTTACTTAATCTAAACCCAACCCTAATTATAAATATAACTTAACGCAACTTAGTCTGATTATTATAAAATGAGCTATAAACAAAACAAAGTTTTATAATTAAGGGAAGTCAGTTATGGGTTAGAGGTAGAGTATTTCTTTCCGGTTGTTACGTTGGAAAAACATGGAATGTTGAAAATGGTTGGACGTTACAGTATTTAAACTGGTTGGGGGTAAGTTCAGTGTTGTGGTATATGATCTCGTTTGAATCATTTACCAGTCTGCCTCATGTGAACATAACTCTTGTGTGGAGACAGTTAGGAGAGTTAGTGCTGATATCTAGAGGGTTCGCTAAGAGTGAGGTTATTATGGAATCGAGGAATCGTCTATCGAGGCATTCTGTACCAGCGGCATTCTAGAGTTGGACGTTCCTATAGTACTTATAGGAGTTAGGACGACGATGTAAGCCAGAGACATACCTAAAGCATTTTCTTTCGAATACTCGTAACTTCTCCATTTGGGAGGGAGTGATATGGTACCACAATGGGCACGCGTACGTGAGTGTGGGTCTGATAATTTGTTTGTAAATGAGCAGTTTGACTTTGTGAGAGAGACTATTAGGTTTCCACATAACCCTTCTACAGAGATTAAGCTGAATTGTGGCTTTATGAAGGGAATTTTTAATGTGGGGGGAAAAAAGTTATTAGAAAAAGTTATTCCCAGATATTTTAGGGTTTTGGAGGGTTTTATCAGGGTGTTGTTTAGTTTAATTTTAATTTTGTTGAGGCAGCGTTTAGTGTTGTTTGTACAGTGCTCGTTTTTGCCCTTGAACAATATAAGCTACGTTTTATTTGGGTTAAGGTAAATTTTCCACTTATTAAAGCATGTTGATAGGTTAGGGAGCAAGTTGTTAATGCGGTTTCTTGCAGCCTTAACAAATTTGCTGCTGGAGTAAATTAATGTATCATCAGCATAATTCAGCACTGCAATAATAGGAGATACGGGTTGAGGAATATCTGAGGTATATAGCAGATATATGATTGACCCTAAAATGGAGACTTGGGGAACACCCGCGGTTATGTTGCGAGAGTTAACGTATGAATCACCCAACCACGATGCATCCTCATGTTCACCTTGAAATAAGAAATTCATCTAACAACAACTAGCGTCTGCATTTTTTACAATCTTCCAGGAATGTGTTTCCTATTCATTCCTTAAAATATTTAACATTAAAATTGTGTCTAGACATCATTTACCTAGATCCAAAAAAAACCCAAAATAAAATGCTAAGAAGCAAAACATATGTATCTATTACGTTGCGTCATTAAAAACACATTAGGACATTCCTAGGCTAAGATAGAATTTAAGTATAAATAGCATAGAAAAACTGCAGAGAGTGTTCATAGCAACCTGTAATTTGACGAATAAACTAAAGAGGAATAGCCTCCAAAAAAATTTTTATTTTTTCTTTATATAAATTATAACAACAATAACTGGCGATCCTGCCACTCACTTTAAAAGTTTAATTTGAGTTGGAACCTAATAAATTCCGGGAAGAATTTTAAAAATATATCGACCAAAAAATCATAGGATTTTCTCACCAGTTCCGGACCCGATCAAGCTGCGCAGATCATCGAGAGGAACAACGCCTAGAGAAGGAGGAGGTAAGCAATAATTTATTTTTTCAGAAAATCAGAAATAAAATAACACGTGTGTGAAATAAAGTAAAGTAATTAATATACTAAAGAACAAAATATGTGCGTCGTCCGGATATTTGTTTGGCTTAAAGCAATTTCGTGTGAAAATCTTTGCTTATAAATGGTTTTGTGTTTCGCTGAGTAACTTACGGAGAGTTTCCTTAATAACTTTTGGGACATGAATTTATTTTGCAAAAATAAACTAAATTCAATTAAACAATAAACTAAACAAATAAATTAAATTCAGTGAACAAATAAACTAAATTCAATTAACAAATAAACTAAACAAATAAATTAAATTCAGTGAACAAATAAACTAAATTAAATTAAACAATAAACTAAACAAATAAATTAAATTCAGTGAACAAATAAACTAAATTCAATTAACAAATAAACTAAACAAATAAATTAAATTCAGTGAACAAATAAACCAAATTCAATTAACAAATAAATTAAACAAATAAATTAAATTCGGTGAACAAATAAGCAAACTAAATTCAACGAACAGATAAAAACCAGGGAATGAAAATAAAAAAAACGAAAAACCAAATTAACAGAAGGACCATTCGACAAACCAACTGAGGACAAATCAAGTGACCAAGAGGAAAAATCACAAAACACATCAAAAATGGCCACAGACAACGCCACAATCAGGGCAGACATAACACATTCGGCCCAACAAATACAAGCAATTGTGTCAGCGGTGAACCAACTACAATTAAAGAAAAACGAGGAACCTGAAATACGCCCCGTGAGACTAATCGAACACGACGATATAACATTTAAATTCAACAAGTCCGAAGACATAGAGTTGGAGGCATTCAAAAACCTTCCAAAATTCAGCGGGAACCCAGAGGAATATGCAGCTTGGAGAGACAACGTCTGCAGTATAATGAAAGCCTGTGAAGCCCATAGAGGACATGCCAGATATGCTACAGCACTATCTATAATAAAACATAAAATTATAGGAGAAGCAGCTAGGCTATTAACAAATTATCGGACGAAATTTTGTCTCGAAGCTATACTGGACCGATTGGATGTAGCATATAGTGACAACAGGCCCCTCTATGTATTGAAAGAAGATATGTCACGCATTCGGCAAGGAAGAAACACGCTGGCTAAATATTACGATGAAGTCAACAAAGCCTTAAATCTAATTATATCAAAAATTCAGTTCGTGGCACGTCATCAAGAAGGGAAAAAGGCATTATGCGAAGAAACCGAAAAAGAAGCAGCAAGAGTATTCCTAAACGGACTAAACAACATACTGACAAAACAAACCCTATACGCCCATAGATGTGAATCATTAGCAGAAGCTTACGGCATAGCCCTAGCTGTACCACACGATACGAGACACACGGATATCGCACCAAACTTCCGGATGATTAAAAGAAACGACTCACAATACAGCCCGCCGAGATACTACCAACCGCAAAGAAATCAAACTCCCAGGAACTTCGACGACAGAGAACAGCGAGTACCAAATATAGAAGTGGAACGATCCCAACAGCACTATAGAGGAAGAGATTCACGGCAATATTTCAGACCCGGATGGAGACAGCAACAGCTTTATAACAACAGCAGAAATCAACCGCAACCAGAGCCCATGGACGTAGATAGGTCTACCATCAGAACAGCAAGGCAAAACAATCCGTTCAGAAGACCCGAGCAATTCCAACAACAGGCCCAACAAACGGAGCTGGAACAACAGCTGATCAACAACCTAACGCCAGCCTCAGAAGCAGACTCTATAGCAAATAATGTAAGTCAAAATAATATCATTAAAGAATCTTTTGTTATATTAAAAAATGGCTTGCCTAGTTTAAGTTTAAAAAACCCTGATACTCAAAAAGAGTATTCAATTTTAATAGATTCGGGTGCAACTCAAAATTATTGCAAAAATACTATAGATTTAAGCTTTTCAATTCCAATAAAACAAACATATACAAAAACTCTCCATGGAAGAAGTATTATAGAGGCAAAAAGAAACATTCACATTTTAGGGAAAAGATTAGAATTTTTTGAGCTCAAAGATTTGAAGGAATTTGATTTAGTTATTGGACTAGAGGGATTAAAAAAATTAAAAGCAAAATTGATTTTTACGCAATGATACTAAAGACTGAATATGACAATAGGAATAACGAAAACCAGAAACTAAACTATACTATTGAGGATCAAGAACACAAAAGGGAGATAGACGCATTAATGAACAGAAACAAAAGGATCGATAAAAGTTTACCCTATACGACAAGCATCATCGCGACAATTAAAACAAAAGACGACGAACCAATCTGGTCTAAGCAATACGTATAAGATTGCCGACCAAGACTTCGTTAACAAAGAAATCGAAAGTTTACTACACCGTGGAATAATTAGACCTTCGAGAAGCCCGTACTGCTCACCTATTTGGATAGTTCCAAAGAGGGGACTAAACCCAGACGGCACACAAAAAAAAAGAATGGTGAATGATTATAGGAAATTAAATCTTCATACTATAAACGACAGGTACCCAATGCCAAACATTGTGCATACAATCCAAAACTTAGGCGAAGCAAAAGTCTTTTCCACATTGGACTTAGAGTCGGGATTTCACCAAATACTATTAGCCGAAAAAGACAAAGAGAAAACGGCATTTGGGGCATTATACGAATATAATAGGTTAGCGTTTGGATTAAAAAACGCGCCAGCGATATTTCAACGCTGTGTGGACGACATTTTGAGACCCTTTGTAACAAAATTCTGTTATGTATATATCGACGACATAATAGTCTTCTCGAAAACTCGGGATGAAGATATGAACCATCTCCGACAAATATTCGATGCTCTACATAAATCTAAGCTAACGATTTCAGAAGAGAAATCACATTTCTTTAAAGACTATGTGAAATTTTTAGGCTATATAATAAGCCACAAATCCATAAAAACAGGCCCAGAAAAGATTGAGACCATCAGAAAATACCCAGAGCCAACAAACCTAAAGGAGCTACGTGCCTTCCTTGGCCTAACTGGATTCTACCGTAAGTTCGTAAAAAACTTCGCCATAATAGCAAAGCCCCTAACGAACCTACTCAAAACCGATCAAATGGTCCCAAAGAAAGAAAGTACAAATTATAAAATAAAATTAAATCAAGAAGAAAGAAAATCATTTGAAGACCTGAAAGCACATTTAGAAGAATGCATGGAGCTATCGCAACCAGACTATTCCAAACCATTCGAACTAACCACTGACGCATCAAACACAGCGATTGGCGCAGTATTATCTCAAGAAAAACGACCGATTACATTCATCTCTAGAGCATTATCAAAGACAGAACAAAACTACGCAACAAATGAAAAAGAATTGCTAGCCATAATCTTTGCACTAGACAAACTAAGATTATACATACAGGGAGTATCAGACTTAACGATTTTCACAGACCACCAGTCTTTGACCTATGCAGTGTCCGAAAAGAATACAAATACTAAGATAAAACGGTGGAAAAATAGGATAGAGGAATATGGAGCAAAAATAGTATACAAGCCTGGCAAAGAAAATATAGTCGCAAACGCATTAAGTAGACAACAGATAAATAATTCATCAACATCCTCTGTACATTCAGTGGATAGTTCACCAGTCTACAAAATAAAAAGCGTTGCAAAACCAGTAAATCAATTTAAAAGTCAGATATTCATAGAATTTGCGGAAGAAGACAAAGTAGAACACAAAACAACATTTACGGATTACAAAAGATTCCACTTAAAAATCAGTAATTTATCAGGAATCATTGGAGTGTTAAAAACGGTTATAAGCTCGAACCACACCAACGCTATCCATTGCGATGAAGTGACACTTCACGAGATCCGAAACATAGTCGAAGAAAACCTAAACTGCGATAAAATCGTTCACGCACCAAATTCTGTAATAGATGTAATAAATGAGGACGAACAACTTAAAATTGTTCAAGAAACACACAAAAGAGCTCATCGAAACTATCGAAACAACATTTTAGAAATATCTGAAAAATACTTCTGGCCCACATTCAAACAAATGTGCAAAGCCGAAACAAAATCTGCGAAGTTTGTTCAACCTGTAAATATGAAAGACACCCGATTAAACAAGTAATAAAACCCACACCTATCCCAACAAAAGTAGGAAAAAGTCTACAGATGGACACATTCTATTTAGAGAAGAAAATATATATAACAACAATAGACACATACAGCAAATATCTGTATATCCGTAATATACCAAACGAAATTGAAACAACAGTAGTCATCGACGAGATAATCTCTCAAATATTGCCCTACGCCGAATCAATCATGACTGATAACGCACCAATCCTCAAAGCAATAAAAACCGAATTTTTACTCAAACAAAGAGGAATAACACATATACTTGCCCCAGTGGCCCATTCAACATCCAATTCAAATATCGAGAGAGTTCACTCAACGTTAATAGAAATCAGTAGAAGTCTGGCAGTTGACAAATCCACCTCAGCGTCAGAAGAAATTTTCAACGCGGTTAAGCAATACAACTTAACAATTCATTCAAGTAGTAACAGTAGCCATACAAGATAAACTAAAGAACGCACAAGAGAAACAAAATCGATTCCAAAATAAAAAGAGAAAAGATAAAATATATTCACCGGAGATTTTATTTTTGTAAAAAAGAACAGACAAGGGAAAACGAAACTCGTTACACAAAACATATTGTAGTGGAAGATCAAGGAACCACGATAATTGGAAATGGAGGTAAAAGAATTCACAAGGATCTTATTCGTGCTGGGAATAATTGAATCAATCACCGGAAATATGGAAACTATACCTTTAAAGGACAACAAATTTACCTCAACAAAAATCCCAGACGTATGTGCATATGAAAACTCAAGTTTATTAATTCACCAATTTAATCTAACATAAATTATGAGCCCTTACAGAGAATCCCAGAATTTAAAGAAATAATAAAAGATCAAGCTTAAAATATTCCATTAATAAACATCCTAGCCTACGCAGACATATTTGCTTATAGAAAGAAAGATACAATCTTCGTCAAATACCCAAAGATAATCTAGCCCTAGATACATTCCATGGATTAGTTCAAATCATGCCAGAAACCGTAGTATGTAATAAGACAATGTTTGGAACTAATGAATGTACAAAAAAAAAAAAAAAAAAAAAAAAAAAATATATATATATATATATATATATATATATATATATATATATATATAAATGAAATTATAAGAATGCCAGACGATACAATAGCAAGAATTAATGAAATTGTAATCCATAGCAATAAGATAGAAATAAAAATTAATAATATACTATACTCAAACTCAAGACTAAATGAGGAAATTTATAATACCTTTAGAAGATAATCCAGTATTAAGCATTATAATTTGTATACTCCTTTTTAAAGCTATAATATTTCTTCGTAAAGTTTTTTAACATAACAGGTCAATTGAAAAGTCCCCGGCCTGATACATAGATGGCGGCACTAGAATTAAATCCATATGAGTTTTAGTTAGCCCTTACCTTCAAAAGACGCGTGTATAAATTTGACAGATGTCGGATCATTAGTTTGTGAATTATAGTATTTTGAGTGAAGCAACTTCTGATATTGTGAAAAAAATGGATAAAAAGGAATTTCGCGTGTTGATAAAATATTGCTTTTTGAAGGGAAAAAATACAGTTGAAGCAAAAACTTGGCTTGATGACGAGTTTCCAGACACCGCCCCAGGAAAATCAACCATCAAGGATTGGTATGCTAAGTTTAGACGTAGTGAAATGAGCACCGAAGACGGTGAACGCAGTGGACGCCCAAAAGAGGTTGTTACCGACGAAAACATTAGAAAAATCCACAAAATGATTTTGAATTACCGTAAATTGAAATTGAATGAAATAGCAGGCGCTCTAAAGATATCAACTGAACGTGTACATCATATCATTCACGAATATTTGGGTATGAGAAAGCTCTGTGCAAAGTGGGTGCCGCGCGAGCTCACTTTTGACCAAAAACAACGACGAGTTGATGATTCGGAGCAGTGTTTGGAGATGATCAAGCGTAATAAACCCGAGTTTTTGCGTCGATATGTGACAATGGATGAAACATGGCGCCATCATTTCACTCCGAAGTCCAATCGGCAGTCACCAGAGTGGACTGCACACGATGAACCCGCCCCAAAGCGTGGAAAAACGCAACAGTCGGCTGGCAAGGTTATGGCGTCTGTATTTTGCGATGCGCGCGGAATAATTTTCATTGACTATCTTGAAAAAGGAAGAACCATCAACAGCGACTATTACACAGCGTTATCGGGCCGTTTGAAGGACGAAATCGCCGAAAAACGACCGCATTTGAACAAAACGAAAGTGCTGCTTCACCAAGACAATGCACCGTGTCACAAGTCAGTGAAAACGATGGCAAAAATCCATGAATTGGGCTTCGAATTGCTTCCGCATCCACCGTATTCTCCAGATCTGGCCCCCAGCGACTATTTCCTGTTCTCAGATCTCAAAAGAATGCTCGCTGGGAGGAAATTTTCGACGAATGAAGAGGTGATCGCCGAAACTGAGGCCTATTTCGAAGCAAAGGACAAATCGTACTACAAAAAAGGTATCGAAAATATATAATCAGTGTATCACCCTCGAAGGGAATTATGTTGAATAAAAAAAACGAATTTTGCCAAAAAAATGTTTTGCTGTGGAAGGCCGGGGACTTTTCAATTCACCTGTTACTATATAAGAGGTGTAGCGATCCTAAATCGCTACTCCTATCCAAATCCCCAATATTATCAATTCCTAAATTTCCTAATTTCATATTGAATCATATTTGCAATAAATTAACCCAAAGTTAATTTATCACTCATTGATTCAATTCCACATAAAAAACCCAAATCCCAAATTTTCCATTGCTTCATTTCAAATCCCATATTGAGTCACATGTACAACGAATTTAACCAAAAGTTAATTCATCGTACATTGACTCAATTCCTAAAAAATCATGAAATGCTAAATTCAAAACGCATTTCATGATTTCCCTTCCTGGAACCCATCCAACTAAAGCCTCTAACAAATTCCCAGAACACAACTCATATTGAAACGCAAACTCTTATGTGTGTTTCTGGGAATTTTGACCATAAAATAATTGACAATTTTCAACTAAAAAATCTATAAAAGGGGAGTGAATTTCAATTTCGTGATCAGTAGATCACAAGAGACCAAACCGCTGGCCGACTTATTCAAAAAAAATAAATAAATAAAACCCGGACCTGCGTCGGCTTGTTACCCCCCTTTTTAAACTCCTACACGACAATAAATATTATCTCACCACCGTCAACATTGCCTTTTAAATAACTTTCTCGGATACGGATTCATTGGCCGCTGCAAAGCCAATTGGGAGATTTGTCTACGTAAAAGTGCAACGAAATATATTAACGGATGACAGCGGTTAATTAATGTTTTCATTATACATCCGGACGAGTGCTGCGGTGCTTGGTGAATAACGAGGACCATCCAAGCCAATGAAGATATACCGGTTGATATATGCAGGAGATCGTTTTATAGGAACCGCCTATCGAGAACTACCCCAAGCGGCAAGGGCTCCTCCCCTGCCCAGGAACAATCCAAGGTCCAGAAGACTGCTGTCCCCAAAAGGTAAGCCACCCCCCCTTTACTCAACAGAGGTACAAAAAAAAATCTTTAATAACAGATTAATAGAGTTACAACACATAAACAAACAATGGGGACATTGTATTTTAACGGAGGGGGGAGTTAACGTATAAATCACCCAACCACGATGCATCCTCATGTTCACCTTGAAATAAGAAATTCATCTAACAACAACTAGCGTCTGCATTTTTTACAATCTTCCAGGAATGTGTTTTCTATTCATTCCTTAAAATATTTAACATTAAAATTATGTCTAGACATCATTTACCTAGATCCAAAAAAAAAACGCAAAATAAAATGCTAAGAAGCAAAACATATGTATCTATTACGTTGGGTCATTAAAAACACATTAGGACATTCCTAGGCTAAGATAGAATTTAAGTATAAATAGCATAGAAAAACTGCAGAGTGTTCATAGCAACCTGTAATTTGATGAATAAACTAAAGAGGCATAGCCTCCAAAAAAATTTATATTTTTTCTTTATATACATTTTTTTTTTTATTTATTTATTACCATGTAAGTAAATTACATAATAACTTAAATCGAATATCTGCATCTGTACCTGAACACAGTTGGTCCTATCATCTGTATCTGAGCACAGTTGTGAAAGTGTAATTCAAAGTGAAGATTCAAAGTAAATTCAAAGTGTATATCAAAATATAAATCGAAATATAATTCAAAGTGCCGTATATGCTGTGCAGTAATGCACCAGCCCAAGACTATTTAATAAAGCGAAAAAGAAAGGCTATCGACTTTCTTCGCAACCCCCCTAAAAGAAATTCGACCGTCCCAATTTACTTGAGCCCTATCCCCGAAAATATGGCGTCAATTTCACCTGATCAAAGACTGCAGCAGGCCCTGGATCACATCAAGGCCCAGGAGAAGATCATCAACGACCTAACCAGAAAGATCGCCGAACTGGAAAACAACTTAAACCTTCCTGATTTATCAGATGAATCTGACATGGAAGATCAACCTGCTCAGCTACCAGCACCAGCTGCCAAGGCAACACCAACAATATCAAGTTTCAAAACAACCCATGAACCGAAAGCTCATACGAATGAAGGCACTTTCAAAGGAGGAGCTCCGAAGAACGAGAGGTCCCCGCCAATCAACATAAAAAAGGTCAACAATATCAAAAAAGTTATCCAGCTTTTCTGGAGAACGCTTTGGGGCACCGGAATTTTACCACCAGATCTAGGGGTGACAACGTTTCCGTATTACTATCTTCTCTCAAAGACCACGCTCTTGCCGAAAAAGTGCTTATTCTGAATAAGCTGGACTTCTTCACCTTCCTAAGGTCAGATCTCAAGCCGAAAACATTCATAATTCACCACATCGACCCTGCTTGGACTAACGAAGAATTAAGCGCGGAATTGTCCAGATTAAGTCCCAACCTGAAAAGTCGACTATTATCAAACCCCTCACATGAGATCCAACAACATTTTCAACCTACGGATCATCCAACTGGCACCAGACGAAGACATTAATAACCTGAAAAAAATTAAATACCTCTTCACTCATAAAATTGGCATAGAGGTACCTCACAAGCAGGAGCTTCTCCACTGCAAGCGCTGTCAGCAGTCAGGTCATCTTTCATCTTCGTGTCATCTACCACGACGATGCGTAAAATGTGCGCAGGAGCATGAACCGAACCAATGCAAAGTCAAGCCACCGGGTGAGGAACCAGAACGTATCCGGATGGCTCCATATCTGTAAAGGAATTGTCAGTTGAATGCTGCACTTGTGGTGGACCGCACCCTGCAAACTTCACAAAATGCCCGCACAAGCTCCGCTTACTGAAGCAGAGAGTGCCTCCAACCAAAAACAACACTGGCCAACTTAAGCAACCAACAGCAGCAGTTACTACAACAACGAAATCGAAATCCTATGCGGAAATTACCAGAGGAAACAACGCACCCTCATCACAACCAGGAACAAACCTAGGACTCGACATCATGGGATACATCCGAGAGTTGCAAGCTCTCTTACCGACGCTAAATGGATTAAGTAACTTCGAAAAAAAGGTCAGATACTTTCTCTTATAACCTCACATATATTATCCCAAAATGTCTAAGTTAAGTGTAGTTGCCCTCAATGTAGATTCCATTTCGTCAAACATGCGGAGGCATCACCTCCGACTGCTAGTGAAGGAGTTTTCTCCAGACGTCCTCCTTCTTTGTGAAACTTGGCTCAAACCCAACTCTCGCATTTCTATTCCTAATTACCAACTTGTTTCAACTCCTCGAATTGACGGCGCAAAAGGAGGTACCGGTATCCTTATTCATAAAAGATTCCAATTCAGTGAAGTCAAATTTAGAAACATCTCCTGTGTCGAATACACTGCTGTCAAACTGCTTTGTGACAACAATAAAGTCTTGGTTCTAGTAGCCATCTATTTACAACCCAAGAGGTACCCTAACTTCCCATCTTCAGACTTCGATGAAATATTCCGTCAATCCCACCCCCACTCATTCATCATCGGAGGCGACTGGAATGCCCGTCATACCGCCTTCAACGACACCGCTTGCAATAAATTTGGCAAACAATTGCTTGCTTTCCTACCTCTCCACCCCTACGTCTATATCGACTCCCCTACGGAACCTACTCATTGCTCCAGCTCTACTCAATCAACTATAGACTTCTTCTTAAAATCTGCGATCCTACGCTCTGTATCTCCCCCTACTGTGTCGCACTTCTTCCCCTCTGACCATGCCTCCATCCACTCGGTAATTGACCTTGGCCCCTTAAATCCGCTTCAATCTCTCAACCCAGTCCATAATTTCTCCAGAACTTACTGGAGAAAGGTCAACAAATCCGTTGGCGATATGTTTCAAACGCTTCCCATCACAGATACGAATAACTTGGATCCTAACGAAATTGAAGAAGCAGCTTGTAAGATGGAAGGGATCTTACAGCAAGCCCTGTATTCTAATACCCCTTCAAGGATGCCACACTCCTTCGTAGGTAAACCACTTCCATATCTCACCCTCAAACTCATCTCATTAAAAAAAAAAGCTCCGCCGAAAACTATTTCGAAGATTTTGTCCCCTCCTGAAAGTACAGGTTCAATTATTGTCTACCCTCATTAACCAGCAGTTAAATGCTTTCGTAGAGCAGAACTACATCTCCACTTTAAATAGTATCAGACCCGACCGTAATCTTTACAAAAACATCAATCGCCTTACAGGACGAAAAATACACACATCAATAGACAGACTAATTGGTCCCAGAAATAATATTCTGTACTATGATTCTGAAATAGCAAACTATTTAGCGGAACACTACTCCCAAGTGCATAGGCAAAATGATAGCCTAGGCAACTCCGAGTGTGAGGAAGTGGTCAACCGTTATACATCCCATGAACTAATCTCCTCATTCACTCCATTCATAACTGAATTTAATAAAGACAATAGAGCATCTCAACCCACCGATACAAACTTCTTTTTACAACCACAGGAATTTAACCAAATGAAATCTTCTCGTAGCGATAAAAACTCAACCGGCTTGGACAAAATTCCACATGTGCTTTTCAAAAACCTCAACCCTTCAAATCGACTATACATCATGACCCTGCTAAACCACATAATAAATGCTGGTCACATACCGGAGTCTTGGAAAACTGCCATAGTCATCCCCATTAAAAAATCAGGCGCATCCCTGATGGCGGCCAATTTTCGACCCATCTCACTACTTAATAATTTAAGCAAATTACTTGAATTAAAAATTCACCATTACCTACTCTCCTTCGCGGAAACTAACTCATTACTCCCTGATTTCCAATTCGGTTTTCGTGCACAACACTCAACATGTCACACTCTCCTCAAGTTTACTCACGACATCACTATGGCTCTTAACGACCAGTGCCCCACTGTGTGTATCTCCCTTGACGTATCCAAGGCTTTCGACTGCGTGTGGACTGCGGGTCTTCTGTACAAATTACATTCCACGTATCGTCTCAACAATCACACTTCCAAGTTTCTCTACTCGTACCTATCAAATAGGAAATTCATGGTCAAGATAAATTCCACCCTTTTCCAGACGTACTCAATAACAGCAGGAGTCCCCCAAGGATCCATTCTGGGTCCCCTCTTATACTTACTATACACATCTGATATTCCTCAACCCCTCTCACCAAATACTCGAATCCTCAACTACGCAGACGATACCCTTGTCTACTCCAGCAGCAGGCTCGTATTATCTGCCAGAAACCGCGTAAATGAATTCCTCCAAATTCTTTCCTCCTACTTCCTTAAATGGAAGATCCGCTTAAACCCCAACAAAACTCAGCTGATTGTATTTAAAGGTAGAAACGTTCACTGTACCAATAACACGGTACGTAACCATTCAAAAATCCAACTGAACCTCTGCAACACCCTCATAAAACCATCTAAATCACTAAAATACTTGGGCATTACTTTCGAAAATAATCTCTCTTTCACGACTCACATAAACAATGTCATCCGCAAAGCGGGGATACAGCTGAACCTTTGTCGGAAAGTAATGTGGAAGGCAGATGGTCTCTCTCAGCAAGTCAAACTTCTACTTTATAAACAAATCATCAGGCCCACACTTACTTACGCTTGTCCCATCTGGTTCAATATCTCTCCCTCTCAAATGGAAAAACTTCGTATCTTCGAAAGGAAGTGTTTCAGACTAATCACAGGGCTACGTCGACAGCGCGACTCCCACAAATATATCAGAAGCCTTACGCTATACCACTCCGTCGGCCTGGAGAGATTGGATAGAAGGTTCCTGGAATTGTCGATAAGATTCATTGAAAACCTGTGAGCCAATCCAAACCCTCTCATCAATTCCCTTAGCCTCCCCAGCCACAATGCATCAAATCCCTATCTTCATGCAGTCCATTTAAAGGCCTATGGGTATTGAGTGTTGTCCCTGTGAATGTAGTCGTACTACGAGAGGTCTCTGTCCTGTCTCGGTAGTGTGTCAGTCCGACACGGGTTCACCGAGACTTCCCACGGAGCGTTCGCTTAGATTGTCCAATAAACAACGGCTGTATTCTTATGGCTAGTTTCTTTATTGGATCTATAAGCTTACACTTAACATTTAGATACTATAGGTATTTAATGTGTGTTTACAAAAAATTGAATTCCTAACGCGAGGTATGTAACAAATCACTCATTGAATCCTTAAACACTAGTATGTAACAAAATAATTCATCCAATTCTTAAACGCTAGGTAGGTAACAAAATAATTCATCAAATTCTTAAACACTAGTATGTAACAAAATAAATGTTTGAATCTGTAACACTAGGTATGAAACACAATAATTCATCGAATTCTTAGATGCTAGTATGTAACAAAATAAATGTTTGAATCTGTAACGCTAGGTATGTAACACTATAATTCATCGAATTCTTAATCACTAGTATGTAACAAAATAAATGTTTGAATCTATAACACTAGTTATGTAACACAATAATTCATCGAATTCTTAATCCCTAGTATGTAACAAAATAAATGTTTGAATCTGTAACACTAGGTATGTAACACTATAATTCATCGAATTCTTACACGCTAGGTAGGTAACAAAATAATTCATCGAATTCTTAATCCCTAGTATGTAACACAATAATTCATCGAATTCTTAATCGCTAGTATGTAACAATAATTCATCGAATTCTTAATCACTAGTATGTAACAAAATAAATGTTTGAATCTGGTAATTGCGGTGTGCTATGATACAAGCTGGTGATTTTCACAGATGTGTTTACGCACGTTTAAGAGTTGACGGTGAACACAAAGAATGTTCTGCGCTATCGCGGTGCACTGAAATACCATTAGGTGATTTTTAACTAAGGTGTTTAACGCACGTTTAATAGTTGACGGCAAGAACAAAAATGTTTTGAGCAATTGCGGTGTGCTATGATACAAGCTGGTGATTTTCACAGATGTGTTTACGCACGTTTAATAGTTGACGACAAGAACAAAAATGTTTTGAGCAATCGCGGTGTGCTATGATACAAGCTGGTGATTTTCACAGATGTGTTTACGCACGTTTAATAGTTGTCGACAAGAACAAAAATGTTTTGAGCAATCGCGGTGTGCTATGATACAAGCTGGTGATTTTCACAGATGTGTTTACGCACGTTTAATAGTTGACGGTGAACACAAAAAATGTTCTGCGCTATCGCGGTGCACTGAAATACCATTAGGTGATTTTTTACTAATGTGTTTAACGCACGTTTAATAGACCGATGGTGAAAAACTAAATATCTTTTTGCTCGATCGCGGTTGCTGGGTACTTTTCTGTTTCATCCTTTTTCTTACTGCCTTCTGCATTAAGGTTTTACTCGCGCCACACCATGGCACATCAACATCCCTCGGTGTTGGTAACCACATAGTATCCCTGCCTGTGTGCATTTTTTATTATGCGCACAGTGGTGGGCGCCATGGCGTGTGTTCGCTCGTTGCACGTCGTCATGACGAGGGACGTTCGTATTGTTCATACGTGCTATGTGATGCAGCTACATGGGCATGCGTTATATCTCACGTATTTGTATTTGTTGAGATGTGTTTGCGCGCCCGCTTGGTAATTCCAGGAATTAGTCGCAGGCTTGCGCAATGTTTTGCTTGGTTGTTCTGCTACATCAGATCGATGTGCAGATGTCCCATGCTTTCCTATGCCACGTAGTTTCGTACCATTGCAACCACGTTGTGCTTGGTCATCATGACATGATTTTCGTGTTTTTCGCCCTTCTACCTTTAGATAGTTGCATGTTATTGCCCATACACTTGTATCAACGGACTTGTGGTCATTTTACATGCTAATGCAGGTAAGTTTTCGATTTTCTGGCGCCGCAGGCCTGCGAAAAGAAGGTTACCTGGTGGTAAGTAGGCAGGTGAGTAGTGGCGTTCGCACGAACCGCCACGGCACTCCCCCCCCCCCAGTGACATAGGCACGATAAAAATAAAACATAAAAACGAAGAGGTGGTGAAAACGAGGCGTGCTCTTAGGTGGTCACGCGGCTGTTTCCTTTTGGATTCTGTTATCTCCATCCGGTCGGTAACACTTGTCGCGTGCGCAGTCGTTTACGACTTCGCGTAAAGGGCCCCTTATATTGATCTGGCACACCCGCCGAGGTCGGCGGCGTCTTTTCCTGCACCTCGGTAGTGTGAGGAATGCACCCCCGGTTACTCTCCTCCAAAAAACAAGGCTTTAGCCGTTCCACGCTGATTGTGGCTGCTTTTCCATGCATGTCCAACTCGTAGACCCGTTCGCTGATTCTTCTACGCACTTTGAACGGGCCCTCATACGGAGGGTCGAGTGGTTTTTTCACTTTATCCACTCTGACGAAAACGTGCGTACAGGTGCGCAACTCTGGATGCACGAAAACTCCTTTGACCCGTGTCGGGCCACCGGTCTTGGTCGTATTTTTCGCATCAAGTCCCGCAGGTAGCCCACGCTCTTCGTCGGTTCCGCTGGCGCCTCGCCGTCGACGAAAAGCTCCCCGGGCAGAACGAGGCTGGTACCGTAAGTGAGCTCGGCTGCTGAGGCACCTAGGTCCTCCTTCATGTTGGTCCTCAAACCAAGGAGGACAGTGGGCAGGGCGTCGAACCACTGTGTGTCGTTATGGCACATTAAGGAGGCCTTCAATGATCTATGCCAACGCTCTATCATTCCATTGGCGGCAGGATGATATGCTGTCGTACGATCTCTTTGACAACCCAGCAACTCCGTAAGCTGTCTGAAGATCGTAGCCTCAAACTGTGGTCCCCTGTCCGAGGTAAGTGTTGTGGGAACGCCGAAACGCGTTACCCACGTTGAGTAGAAAGCCCGAGCCACGCTCTCTGCGGTTACCACACGTAATGGGGTAGCCTCGGGCCATCGCGTAAAACGATCTATCATCGTGAGCAGGTACGAGAATCCTCTGGAGGGAGTTAAAGGGCCGACTATGTCAATGTGTACGTGGGCGAAACGCGCCTCGGGCAGCTTGAATTGTGCTGGTTCCAGTACGTTGTGTCTGCTTATCTTACAACGTTGACACTTGAGACACGCCCGTGCCCACCTCGTGAGGTCTTTATTCATGTGTGGCCAAACGAACCTACGTCGAATCGCCGCAGCCGTCGCGCGCCCGCTGGGATGAGCTGGGCTATGAAAAGTCTCATAAATGCCCCTACGCAACTCCGCAGGAATGTACGGCCTGACTGTGCCCGTTGAGACGTCGCACCAAACAGTTTTCCCGTTGGTGTCTATCGCGAACTTACGCAGTTCCAGTGCCGTGTCTGCTGTTACGAGAGCCTTAAGTTGGCTGTCGCTTTTTTGAGCTTGCTCCAAGTCAGCGTCAGCCAAGGCTGCGCGCAATTGAATCACGTCTATGCGAGATAGTGCATCTGCTATTACGTTCTGGTTACCAGGAACGTACTTTATCTCGGTGACGTATTGGCCTATTAGGTCCAGGTGCCGCTCCTGTCGCGGCGATGCATTTCCGGATTTTTTCCGGAAGGCGTGGCTCAATGGTTTATGGTCCGTTCTGACGATCGCCTGGCGACCCTCGACCATGTGTCGGAAGTATTTGATAGCACTGTATATGGCTAATAACTCTCGGTCATAGGTGCTGTACTTTCGTTCTGCCGTACTGAGCTTTCTAGAGAAAAAACCCAGCGGCTCCCAGCTACCGTCGCTCTCCTGCTCCAATACCGCTCCAATTGCGGTGTCCGACGCATCGCATTGTATTGCTAACTGAGCGCCCTCTGCCGGGTAACACAGCAGGGTGGCGTTTGAAAGTTGCGCTTTTGACTGCCGGAATGCATTACTTGCTGCTTCCGCCCAGACGATTGGACGTTTGTCGTTTTTTTTTGCCCCCTTCAAATATTCATTTAGAGGGGCCTGGACATGTGCGGCATTTTGTAATGTCGGCCTGTAAAAATTAAGCATGCCCAGGAAACGTCGTAATTCGCGAACGTTGGTAGGACGTGGGAATTCGTTGAGAGCTTTAACTCTGTCCGAGAGAGGCTGAATACCCCGATTGTTGATATGATAACCCAAATAGCTCACCTGCTCTTTGGCAATTTGGCATTTGTCTGGGTTAATCATGAGTCCGTATCGGCGGAGGCGTTCTAACACCTGTTTAAGATGTTGCTGGTGCTCCGCTCGGTTTTGAGACGCAATCAGGATATCATCGATGTAGGCGTAGCAAAAATCCAGTCCACGCAGCGCTGAATCGATGTACCTTTGGAATGTTTGTGCGGCGTTTCTAAGGCCAAAAGTCATTACCTTGAACTCATATAGTCCAAAAGGGGTAATGACCGCAGTTTTTGGGATGTCTTCGTGGGCCACTGGTATTTGGTGGTATGCCCTGGCGAGGTCCAGGGTCGTGAAGACTGTGCATCCGCGCAATTTGTATGAGTAATCATACAAGTGTGCGATGGGGTATCGGTCCGGGATTGTGACCGCGTTTAACAGTCGGTAGTCGCCACACGGGCGCCATTCGCCGCTTCGCTTTTTAACTAGGTGAAGCGGGCTGGCCCATGGGCTGACTGAAGGTTGGCAGATTCCTTGCTCCAGCATGTAGTCGAATTCTTCGCGTGCTGCGCGCAATTTGTCTGGTGCTAGTCGACGCGGACGTTGGCTTACCGGTGGACCCCGTGTCTCGATGTGATGGTATACCCCGGACTCTATGTACTCCTGGTTGGGAAGTGGTACTGTCGAGTGTCTATACTCTTCCAGTAGAGCCGGAATCTCATCGCATGTGATGTCGGCCTCGTGTGGCGTCCGTGGGGCCTCCCCAGGCGGATGACCGAGTGGCCGTTGTTCCACTAATCTATTGTTCGCTGTGTCGACTAGCAAGTTGTGGCACGATAGTAAGTCTGACCCTATTAATGGTTCGGAGACGTCGGCCACTATAAAGTGCCAACCTATGGGGTGCCGCAAACCTAGATCCAGTCGTAGGTACTTACGTCCGTAAGTAGCTATGGATGTGTTGTTCGCTGCTAGTAATTGGAGTCTGCTAGGCGTTTTATTTTGCGAAGCGTATGACTTAGGTAAGACTGATATGTCGGCGCCAGTGTCGACCGTAAAACTTATATCCAATCTCGGGTCTTTGATTGTTAAGCGGCTTACTTGGAGTGTGCCGACCGTTTGCGCTGAGGTTGCGGTCGGCCGTCCTAGTTTAAATTCGCATTTGTTGCTGGTTTTACGGGCTTCCACCCGCAGGGTTGTGTACATTTGCGGGCCTTTGCCCCAAACCGCCGATGATATGAACACCACGCGGGTGTTAATGCCTTTTGAGGGTTCGCCGTCGGCTGTGGCGCGGGTCTCCCGCGCGTGCTAGTGGCACCTCTCAGGTTTTCGCGTTGCCCAGCTGTGGGCTGGGTCTGGGGCCTCTGATATGTTGGGCGATTTTGGGCCGTGCGCGCGAAGTCTCGTAATTCGGCCCGTAATTGTGCGATTTCGCGTTGTAAACTTAATTCATAGCGCGAGGGTCCCGGTTGCCGGAAGTGGGGTTGTTCTGCGTCCCGAGTATGCGCCAAAGCCCGTACCGAGTCTGTGGCGAGTGGTTGTGACGCGTTGGTGCCCCCACTTGCGTGCGGAATATTATGGGGCGAGGGGTAGTATCGCGCAGATGCTTCAACCGGGCGATTAATGGTCGCCACCTGAAAGGCGGGGGACTCCTCTCGTTGGTCCGCGCTTTCTACTATTGCATCTGCAATCTTAGTCAGCCAACTCAGGCTTTGATTGGTTTGAGCGATTACAGTAGGACGCGCTTGTTGCGGAAGACCCCTAATGAAGTGGGGTCTGATGACATCATCAGAGATCCCCTTTCCCGCTATAGACCGCAAATGAGTGAGAAAATGCGATGGCTTCATCCCCGTGAAATTGGTCTCGTTATACAAGCGTTGGTGCCTCTTGGCAATTGACTCCTCGAGTGCATTGAGGAGCGTTTCCCTCATATCTGTATACGGGTTGTTACCAGGAGTTCTTATAATGTGTGCCACATGTGTACGCTGGTTTCGGTTTAAAACCCTCATAACCTCCAGCGCACGTGGTCTCTCCTCGCTCACGCCCGCTGCCTCGAATATGAGGTCCGCCATGGTGAACCAGAGCTCCGATTCCTCCTCGTCAAAAGGAGGCAAGCGCAAGTCGCGCGAGGCAACATGTAGTGCCTGCACTGTTGGAGTCGCACCAGCGGATAACGGGAACTCCGTTCTGTGAGGGCGCGCGTCGCGGGCTTTTTCGTGTAGCGAGTCCGTGGGCTGTTCTACGCTGAGGGCGTCCACGAAGGCCGGGGACTCCGGACGCGGTACTCCTAGCTCCCGTTGTAGCTCCGCCTGTGGGACCGTCTGTGGTTCGGTATGCGACTCCCGCAGTGATTCCGGTTGGGGCTCCTGTTGAGCCTTCTTTGACCTCGTAAACTGGGCCATTTTCTACAAAAGGTGATGGGGCCGCCCCTCGAAACGCGAGAACCACGAAAAATGTAGGAAAAGGTTGGTGGGGAGAGGAATTATAGCTCTGCGCAGTGGGCGAAAAGCTAATCGCTTGCAGTTGTTGTGATGGCGACGATTGGACAGCGTGTATGTAATGGATTAACTACTCTGATGCGACCGTTCGCCAGTGTCAAATCCGCGTTGGGTTTGATTTTTCGATGCCCAGAAGGGGCTTGCTACGCGGCTTTCTTTGCTGTGTACGTTTGTACGATTTACTTACACAAATTTTAAATTTTCTTACTACTTAATGCTACGGTCTATATAAAACAGAAGACAAAAAATACAGTGTTTTTACTGGCTCTGAAGGAGCTCGGCGTATAAATAGATAAAGGAAAAACAATTTTACGTCACCTGGAGTCCAACGTTGGGGATCTGGTTTCTTCAGGTGTCGTTACTTGCACTATGTCGGGGATAGTGCTGCAATCTGACTCCAACTTGTGTGCTCGATGCGAAGAATCGTCTTTTCGCACGATGACTTGCTCACCAATTGAGGATATATTGATGACTGTGCGGTAGGGTTGCGTGTTCCTCACGGGGTTACCAATTATGGGTATTGAGTGTTGTCCCTGTGAATGTAGTCGTACTACGAGAGGTCTCTGTCCTGTCTCGGTAGTGTGTCAGTCCGACACGGGTTCACCGAGACTTCCCACGGAGCGTTCGCTTAGATTGTCCAATAAACAACGGCTGTATTCTTATGGCTAGTTTCTTTATTGGATCTATAAGCTTACACTTAACATTTAGATACTATAGGTATTTAATGTGTGTTTACAAAAAATTGAATTCCTAACGCGAGGTATGTAACAAATCACTCATTGAATTCTTAAACACTAGTATGTAACAAAATAATTCATCCAATTCTTAAACGCTAGGTAGGTAACAAAATAATTCATCAAATTCTTAAACACTAGGTAGGTAACAAAATAATTCATCAAATTCTTAAACACTAGTATGAAACAAAATAAATGTTTGAATCTGTAACACTAGGTATGAAACACAATAATTCATCGAATTCTTAGATGCTAGTATGTAACAAAATAAATGTTTGAATCTGTAACGCTAGGTATGTAACACTATAATTCATCGAATTCTTAATCACTAGTATGTAACAAAATAAATGTTTGAATCTATAACACTAGTTATGTAACACAATAATTCATCGAATTCTTAATCCCTAGTATGTAACAAAATAAATGTTTGAATCTGTAACACTAGGTATGTAACACTATAATTCATCGAATTCTTACACGCTAGGTAGGTAACAAAATAATTCATCGAATTCTTAATCCCTAGTATGTAACACAATAATTCATCGAATTCTTAATCGCTAGTATGTAACAATAATTCATCGAATTCTTAATCACTAGTATGTAACAAAATAAATGTTTGAATCTGGTAATTGCGGTGTGCTATGATACAAGCTGGTGATTTTCACAGATGTGTTTACGCACGTTTAAGAGTTGACGGTGAACACAAAGAATGTTCTGCGCTATCGCGGTGCACTGAAATACCATTAGGTGATTTTTAACTAAGGTGTTTAACGCACGTTTAATAGTTGACGGCAAGAACAAAAATGTTTTGAGCAATTGCGGTGTGCTATGATACAAGCTGGTGATTTTCACAGATGTGTTTACGCACGTTTAATAGTTGACGACAAGAACAAAAATGTTTTGAGCAATCGCGGTGTGCTATGATACAAGCTGGTGATTTTCACAGATGTGTTTACGCACGTTTAATAGTTGTCGACAAGAACAAAAATGTTTTGAGCAATCGCGGTGTGCTATGATACAAGCTGGTGATTTTCACAGATGTGTTTACGCACGTTTAATAGTTGACGGTGAACACAAAAAATGTTCTGCGCTATCGCGGTGCACTGAAATACCATTAGGTGATTTTTTACTAATGTGTTTAACGCACGTTTAATAGACCGATGGTGAAAAACTAAATATCTTTTTGCTCGATCGCGGTTGCTGGGTACTTTTCTGTTTCATCCTTTTTCTTACTGCCTTCTGCATTAAGGTTTTACTCGCGCCACACCATGGCACATCAACATCCCTCGGTGTTGGTAACCACATAGTATCCCTGCCTGTGTGCATTTTTTATTATGCGCACAGTGGTGGGCGCCATGGCGTGTGTTCGCTCGTTGCACGTCGTCATGACGAGGGACGTTCGTATTGTTCATACGTGCTATGTGATGCAGCTACATGGGCATGCGTTATATCTCACGTATTTGTATTTGTTGAGATGTGTTTGCGCGCCCGCTTGGTAATTCCAGGAATTAGTCGCAGGCTTGCGCAATGTTTTGCTTGGTTGTTCTGCTACATCAGATCGATGTGCAGATGTCCCATGCTTTCCTATGCCACGTAGTTTCGTACCATTGCAACCACGTTGTGCTTGGTCATCATGACATGATTTTCGTGTTTTTCGCCCTTCTACCTTTAGATAGTTGCATGTTATTGCCCATACACTTGTATCAACGGACTTGTGGTCATTTTACATGCTAATGCAGGTAAGTTTTCGATTTTCTGGCGCCGCAGGCCTGCGAAAAGAAGGTTACCTGGTGGTAAGTAGGCAGGTGAGTAGTGGCGTTCGCACGAACCGCCACAGGCCCTCTTCTACGCAGGAAGATTAGTAAATGATGCGAACGAAATCATCTACCATAACAGGGTAACCGATCTTAACCACTTCAAATACTCAAACATTCAACCCTTTTCTCGGGTTCTTTCCTTTAACGAGCAGTCGGTGGAGAGACCTCCCTCTGCCGCTCCATTCCCTCCTTAGGGTATGTAAAGTATGAAATCTCAACTTAAGCTTAAGACGAGGCTAAATTGTTCTACATTGCTAATTGTGAGTTTATTTAACTACCTTAGATATAAGCTAGATTTAAGTAGAGATAAGTAGTTTTAAGAATATTTATTGTAAACATAGATAATCCATCCTGGTTTTCATGACCTTTCCAGGAGTCCTACTAATAAATTGTATCTGGAATAGATCTCTTTAGACGTAAGACCTCAAATTAAATATTACTTGAAAAAATGTTCTAGACATTGTAAGTCAAATTGTCACAACTTAGTTAAGTTAGCTGTAAACTTATGTAACTAAACTTATAATGGTCAATAAAGACAGCGTTTTATAAAAAAAAAAAAAAAGCAGAGTGTTCATAGCAACCTGTAATTTGACGAATAAACTAAAGAGGCATAGCCTCCAAAAAAATTTATATTTTTTCTTTATATACATTTTTTTTTTTTATTTATTTATTACCATGTAAATAGATTACATAATAACTTAAATCTAATAGCGCTAGCAACTAAGGCTTTCGGCTAGTTTGGCATTAAATATTTATGTGTACATTTGTTTTTTTTTTTTTTTGTTAAATTACGTTTTGAAGCTTAATTAGGGTTAGTAGGTGGTAGAGCTTGGCTATGTTGGTTGCGGTTGGGTCGGATATGATGTTTCTGATGTCGTCTTGAAGATGTCGGTGAGCGAGGGCTTTTATGCCTTCGCATTCCAAGAGGATGTGTTTGGATGACAATGTGGAGTTAGATCTGCAGATGTGACATGTGGGTGGGTTGGTTTTATTGATGAAATACTGGTTGGTTATACGTGTATGTCCAAGGCGCAGGCGGAGAAAGCATTTGATCTGTTGCACGGGCGATGTTGTCGGGTAGGTGACGGGTTGTCTATTAGGGTTTATTGCTACATATGTATGGTTGTAATTTAACCATTTCAATTGTTCTATCTTTCGTAGTTCCCTTTCAAAGTACTTGTCTATGTCCTTATTGTTGTACGCGTAGAAAGTTGTTAATGGCTCCTTTATAGCCAATTTGGCTGCGATATCAGCTGCTTCGTTTCCCCCTATACCACTATGACCAGGGACCCAGAGCAGTTTTACTTTGGATTGCTTCCGGATTAAGTTGTCCTGAATCATGTGGATTATTTGGTTTTTGTTATTCGGGTACTGTATTGCTTGTATGGCCGACAGGCTGTCGGTGCAAATTAGTGTTTTATTTTTCTCAACTAATTTGATTGCTTCCAGCACTGCTGTTGCTTCGGTTGAAAAGATGGAGCAGAATTCGGGTAAAAGTCCTTTTCTGATGACTGTATCTATTCTGTTTACTACGGCGAATGCTGTACCTTCTTTTGTTTTGGAGCCGTCGGTAAAGAGTAGGTCCCATTCCTGGTGTTTGTTTCGCAATAATTGGAAGTGTTGTTGGTATACTTCTTGGTTAGTCGTGCTTTTGGGGAGCTGTACCTATCACAGCTATTACACAATCTGTTGGTATTAGCCATGGGGGAGAATGTGCTCGTTGTCTTTGTGGTGTAGGTGTGGCGAGCAGTTTTTTTGCCAGTTCTATTGAGTGTCCTAAGGCCGAAGTATATTTTTGAGGGCGTTTTCTCTCTAAGTATTCGTTTAATGTCCTCTAAAATGGGTGTTGAGGCCATTGCGGGAAACTTTGCGGCTAGTTTGGACGACAAAGTTTTTATCCTATTTTCTATGGCCGGGAGTCCACTTTCTGTTAGGATGTTCGTAATTGGGGTGGTCCGAAAAGCCCTTGTACTTATGCGGGCTGCTGCGTGGTAGGGAGATTTAATTGTCTGTAACGTTGTTTTGCTGCAATTACCGTATATTAATAGGCCATAGTCTATTTTTGACAGTAGGAGAGCTCTAGTAATGTTTATTAGTGTGTTAGTATGGGCTGAGCCGTTTTTAGAACACAAATATTTCAGTATGTTTAACCTTAACACTAGATTTTTCTTAAGGGCTAGACAATGATTCTTAAAATTATATTTACAATCGAATTGTAGGCCGAGCATTTTTAGTGTATCTACATTCCTAATGTAAGTGTTTTCAAAATTTACTAATAAAGATTTGTTACAATGTTTCTTTTTGCATATATGTAATATTTTAGATTTCACGCTCGAAATTTTTGAGCCTGAATAGTTACACCATTTTTGTATGTCTGATAGGATATTTTCGAAAGTTTTGCTAGCTACTTCTAGGTCGTTTACATTTGTGAATAATATAATATCGTCGGCGTAGAGGCAATGTTTTACATTTTTATGTTTAGAGATAATGCTATTTAACTCTTCAAACGCTATCTTAAATAATACTACTGATAACGGTGATCCTTGGGGGATTCCAGTATTTATATTATGGACGCCAGAGAACACGCCGTTACATTTGATCCTGAATTTTCTATTATTCAGAAAGGATCTAACAAAGTTATACATATGATGTCCTATTTTCCATTTTTTGTAATTTGTGGAGGATGACGTGTGGACCGATGCGGTCGAATGCTTTTTCGAAGTCTATTGATAAAATGGATGTATGTTTCTTGCAGGAAAGGGCACCAACAATATGGTTATCGATATGAAGAAGCGCATCCATTGTTCCCCTGCTTTGTTTGAAACCGACTTGTTTGGTACTTATCAGATTATATTTTTCTAGGTACCAGTTTAGTCTCTTAGCGACAATTTTTTCCAATACTTTTCCTAAACAAGGCAGTAAAGAAATGGGGCGGTAGCCGTGGATTGTATCAGTTTTCTTATTATGCTTTGGTAGAGGGATAATTGTGGATACTTTCCACATTTGAGGAATGGTGCCAGTTGTATATATGGCATTAAACAGATTTAGAAGGCGTTGTTTCAAAATCGTTGGCCCGTTTTTTACCATTTGGTAGTCAATTCTATCAAAGCCTGGTGTCTTACCTTTTGCGGTATGAAGACCAGATTCTAGTTCTATCTGTGTTATGGGAAGTTGGATAACGCTATTATAGGAATTACTTGGGTTGCTTGGGGGCGTTGGATGCGCCTCTATTTGGTTTTTGGCAGTAGGGAAATCTGGGTGGAAGTTGAAGTTAGAGGACGTATTTGCCCAAGTCTCGGCGAAGTATTTGGCTATTTTGTCCGGACATGTGAGGGCGTCGGATCCTGTATGTATTAAATTGATAGTAGATGGGTTATAGTTGCCTGTTAGCGTTTTTATGTTGGCCCATATCTTTTTGGGGGTGTATGTTGGGTTTAGTTTTTCCGTGAAGGACTGAAAGGATTTTGCTTTTTCGATTTTGGCTGTTCTTCGGAACATGGCGTTAAGCCTTTTGTATCTTAAGAGATGTTGGTCGGTTGGGTGCTTCTTAAAAATTGTCCATGCCAATTGCTTTTCTGCCCGTAGCTTTGCCAGATCTGGATTCCACCATGGTACGGCGGTTTTGTGATACCTTTTCGTTGTCTGTGGAATGGAGCCATTGGCGGCTGTTCGAATAGCTTTTGTGATAACGGCAGCTTCTTGATTTATGTTGGATTTTGTGTTATGTAGATTAAGGAATTGTGTGGTGATAGTTTGAAATTTGTTCCAATTTGCTCGGTCAGATTTGAATTTAGGTAGGAGTTTGATTTTTCCCTTTTTATTGTTGCCGGTTGAAATACAGATTTTTATTGGAAAGTGATCTCTTCCATGTAGATTATCTAGTATTTCCCAGTTTGTATTAGGGGACAGTTGGGATGATACGAGGGAAAGGTCTACATTTGTAAACGTCTTGTGTGTGGAAAAATGAGTGTGATTGCCGTTATTCAATATTACCAATTGTGATTGTAGTAAAAATTGTTCCACGGTTTTCCCTCTTTTATTTGTTGTTTGTGATCCCCATACTGTACTCCAAGCGTTGAAGTCTCCCATTAGAAGAATGGGGGTGTGTATGTGTTGAATTATTTTATTCAAATCAGACAGGGTATATGGTTGAGTAGGAGGAATGTAGATTGAGATCACGGTTAGCTTTAGTTTGCCCGTTAGTTCGACTGCCGTGGCCGAGAAAGCGGTATTAAGACTGATATGCTTATGGGTTAGTGCCCGATGTATTAATATCCCGGATCCTTGTTTACAGGAGTTATTTTCTTTAAGATTGTTAAAGTATTCTATGCATTCCCGAGGCACTTTCGCATTTGAAGAGTGGGGTAAGTGCGTTTCGTGCAGTGTTATGGTTTGAGTTATTTTATAAGGAGCTGTAACTCGTGATAATTGTTATGAAACCCATTCAGGTTCCATTGAAGTATTAAGCAGTCTGCGGGGTTATAATTGGATGTTGCTATAGAGTTCGAGGTGGGGGTATAACGGTGGTTCTTTTCCTGACTCCGCGCCACACAGCTCGTCCCACTCAGTTTTCAATCCACTCGAATTGATTTGAGTGAGAAGAGCTCCGTGCCGCGGAGTCAATAGGCTGTTGAGAGAGGTTAGAATTATATATTTCCATATTCAGGTAGAGGGATATTCCCGATTTGATCTAACTGGGATTTTTGTGTTTGTGTGGTGGTAGGTTTGGCTTTGCTTGTATGTGTTTGAGTTTCTAGGGAGGAGGAAGATTGATCTTTAGTTTTAGTTATATTTATTCGTTGAGAAATGGGATATTTTCTCTTTTCAATTTCTTTTAGAGCTGTATAGGAAGAGGAGGGAAATATAATTGTTTCTTTGTTGGAGATTTGTTTACGGCTATTGGATTTTGAATTACTTTTGGTAAAAGTGTATTGGAACTGGTTGGAGTTATAGGCGCAGACGTGTGTTTTCTAATTTGATCGGAGTAAAGATCGTTATTTGTTGTTTGCATTGTATTCTGTTCCCTATATATGCGTTTAGCGTCAGCTAGGGTTGTTTTGTTTTTTGTTTGAATTTCTAGTACTTTTTGGTACTCAATATATTTAGGGCAGGTAGAGAGGCCGGGTGCGGACCTAGACAGGTAGCACACATTGTTCTTGTGCATTCAGTTTCGGGATGTGGTGGCAGATTACATGTATTACATGCTGTTGTGCGTTTACACCATTTTGCCGTATGGCCGAGTAATTGGCATTGTCGGCACCGCATTGGCCTTGGAATGTATTCCTTGACCTTGGCGTTGTACCAGCCGATTTCTATTGTTGTTGGTGGTTGTAGCCGATCAAAAGAAAACAGTATCAATCCTGTGGGTAATCGTTCTTCGTTGTTAATTTTTGTGAATTTGAAGACATTTACCACACTTTGGGAACCCATTTCTGATATAATGTCGGCTTCTGGGACGTTAATTAGGCAAGGGGCATACACAACCCATTGGGAAGTATTTAGTTTGGGGTGCAGTCTAATATTGACCGGACAAATTGTGTCAAAACGCGTAGACTGGATGAATCTATCAGCGATTTCTTGGTCTTTAGCTAAAATTAGGATAGAACCATCCCTAAGAAGTGTAATTTTTTCGTACTGCGTACTGATAGAATCAATGATTCTTTTTAGTACAAAGACGTTGACGAATGTGAGTGGCATTGATGCTTCGGTTGGGTAGATTTGAACGAACCGTGGGTTTTTTATTGCGGTTTTGTTCGGGAGAGCAGGGAACTTGAAAGACAATGGGCTGCGGGATTGTCTTTTCTTTTTTGTTGGCACGTTGGCTGTAGAGCCTGAGAGTGAGCATTCTCCCAGTTCTACGAACCTATTGCCGGAATGATGGCTTGGCCCTAGGGCCATGTTTTTTTTTTTTTTGTTTCTTACCTGGTGTATCCTTGTTGTGTTTTGTTTGTGAGTTCAAGGGAATTTACGATTTTTAAATACTTTTACTCCAGCACAATTTACTTCACTTTTTTAACTATCGCACTGTTAAAAAATGGTGTTCTCTGTAAGAGATTTCGCGGGTGATATATAAATTATAACAACAATAACTCGAGCTTATAATATTCTCACAACGAATTTTCTGTCAGAAAGATAAGAGGCTAAGAGCTTTGTTGTGTAAGAGTTTAGACTAAATATAGAGTGCAGTTTATACAGAAGCCCTGCGATCCAGACGCAATCAAACGCCTTTGAAATATCAAGAGATATGCACACGGTAGGGCTTTGGTTTTGGAGACCGGTTGTAACATCGTGTGTAAGTTTTAGTAGAGCATGACATGTGGATTGTCGCTTACGGAATCCGAACTGAGAGTTAGGGATGAGGGCATTCTCATTGGCAAATGAGAGAAGATTTTGGTAGATCTTGCGTTCCAGTATCTTACTTAGTGTATTTAATAGGGATATTGGACGATAATTGCAAGGGCTATTACTACTACCGGGCTTCTTAATAGGAATTACTACCGCAGTTTTCCAGTTTTCTGGGAAGTGTGATGCATTAATCATATGATTAAGAAGAACGAGGATGGGAAGCAGATTCGGCGGGCGTAGCTTTTTAAATAGAAGGTGTGGGATTCCATCTAATTCAGTTGACTTTGTGTTATTTCCTGATCTTACGATCTCGGATAATTAGTCCGCAGTTAGAAAAGTTGTAGTGTCTAAAGGGTGTGAAGCTATGTTTGTGTTGTTAAATCCACCGATGAAAGGAGTAAAAGATGGGAATAGTCTGTTTGAGATCTATTCGTTTACGGTGTCCTCGAAGCAAGAAGTTGAGAGGGAATTATTTTGCTGATGAATCTCTGAGAAGTGTTCTGCGAGGCAATTTGCCGATTTGAGCAACTGCTCATTTATCAGAGTGGATAGGAGTTGGATCTGGGTTCTAATAAAGGGGCAGTATCTTGTATGAACCGGCGCAAGACTAATGAACTTGCCCGGAAAAAAAAACAAATCATTATGGAAAATTTAACAAGCCTCAGGACTTGATAAATAAGGCCAAGACCGGTTCCCGGTTGTAGTGCCGATGATGGTGATGATCTTGTATGAAGCTTTCGGGGGAGCTGCTTTTTATGGCGCAATAATTTGATTAGGATCCTGGGCAAAGGCTTTCCTAAATAGTTGTGAGGAATGGTTATCGGGGTGTTATTGCTGAGAAATTCCTTTAGAATTTGCTCTATTCTTACAGATGCATGATCAATTTCAGTAGGGAGTAGGTTAGATGCTTCCGGGATATACAAGTTAGAGAAACTTATCGCTATGTCCCTATTGACATTTCTCCATTTTGTTTTGGAGAAATTTGGGACAGGATTTGACGAGTAGAGTGGGTCGAGGGAGGGGATTTGGATCGTGGTGTGAACAGAACCATGATCAGAAGGAAATATAAAGGAGACTGTAGGGGGACCCGCCGAATGAACATCATCGGACTTGAGGAAGAAGTCGATTGTTGACTTGGCTGTGCTTGTGTCACGAGTTGGCTCTAATGGGAAGTCAATGTATGTATATGGATAAGACGGGCGGAGGGCTAGCAACTGACGACCACATTTGTTGCATTTATTATCATTGAATGCTGTATGACGAGCATTCCAGTCTCCTCCGATTATAAAGGGAGCGGGAACAGACTGTTGGATTATCTGAGAAATGTCAGCATCTGGGAAATCTGGTTGTCGTGAAGGGTGAATATAAATGGAAGCTAAGACGAGCACTTTATTGTTCTCACAAAAAAGTTTAACAGCTATGTATTCAATGCTGAATATATCGGCAAATCTAATTTCACTGAATTGACATTTTTTGTGTACTAAGATGCCTGTACCTCCGTGAGATCCATTAGTTCTGGGGTTAGAAACAAAAGTATAATTGGGAATGGAAACTCGGGAATTTAGTTTGAGCCAGGTCTCTGAAAGGAAGAGGATATCTGGGGAACATTTTTCAACAAACAACCGGAGGTGTTGCCAGGCCATTTTGCAGGGTTTGAATTCTAGCTTTGGTGCTGGTCAGGTTTTTGATGTAGATTGGCGGGATCTTTCGTTTTTCGTGGTTGATTTCGGTGTTGTTTCTGCTCTGGCTTGAGCGGGTATTTGATTTGATGAGGGCTTTATTTGTTTGGGAAGTTTGGTGGGTAGTTCGCCTTGGCTGTGACTCGAATTGAGGGGTTGACGGGACGTTTCTTCCATATGGACGTCATCAGTGCTATTGATGGAATCTTGTTTATATATTTGTTCCTGGAGTTGTTTCACTTTAGCCATTAATTGGTTTATGGTTTCCAACGCTTCCTCGAACTTTTGTTTATAATTTGCGGGGCTGCTTGTTCTCTCCATGTTTGTGGATTTTTTTACTGGTGGGTTCCGTAAGATGTCCAGAGCTTTCCTTTTTCTTTCTGTTATGAACTCCAGTGCATGGCCTGGGTCATCGCCTATCATCGGAGTTGTATAGTAACTGCTTTCCCATAGTAACAAAGAAACAACATTCAATGTTATTAATTGCACTAATTGAAATAAAGTTTCACAAACACGTTTTTTGTTCTTCGTCTGTTTTGACTGATCATCATTCGCGAATTCTGCTATTTATAGTTCCTGGATCGTCTTTAGTTCTTTTCTGGGATCTTTTGGCATGATCGTCTTATCTGTGGTTTCATTCTGGTATTGGGATTGTGGTGGTAATATTGGTTGATAGTTGTTTGGATAGCTGAGTCATGTCGGCAGCAGTGAATCATATCTTTAATGCTGAACGTTATCAGTTGCATTGTTTGCGATGTCGGTTGCAATTGAATGAGTCTTATGTCATGTTGGGTGCAGCAGTGAATCTTATCTGTTATCCTGGATGTTATCATTTGTATTATTTTGTGGTATCGGTTATAATTTGATGAATCATGTCTTCTAGTTGGGGGTTGGGTATGTTGCTTATGTTGGGGGTCGTCAGGTGTGTTAACTCGCATGAGCCCCTCAAGACTCCTGCTATAATATCCAGGATAAGCGCCAACGTCTCTAAACACATCGGCAACACTAACAAATCAACAATACATTCCGGAAACTCGATTGAGTAGGAGAACATATATCTACATGAAAGTAAACGTAGTACATCTGACATCAAGGAAATAGAGAATCTACTTCCCCCTCATTTTGCACGGCACTTAATGCTGAAACCAAGTCAGTTCTACCTCCGCTCGACCAATAAACCAAATTGACTTTCGAACTGATTATATTGACGAACATCCAAAGAGATGAGCATTAATACATGCGCCACACCGGATAACGTTCTCCCTATACTTTTGAAGAGACTGAAGACACCGCTCTATTTATGGAAGATTTCCGAAAGATATGGAAGATTACTAAACCCTAACGAAATCCCAATATTCCTGTACTTTATTGAAGAAGTTACCCATAGGTGACCTGTCGCAAAAGGACAAACCCTGTAACAATCGCTTCAAAAATATCACAATAGATAAATTCACCAAATGGTTGTCTTATTTGGATCAAAGTGTATCGTACGTAATCATCCGATGAACGTTCTATTCTCACAAAAGTCAATAAAACGAACTTTTTTTAGTAAGAAATGCTAGTAACCAAAACGAAGAATGTTCACAACGACAAAGTAGCTAACAAACTACAATACTTGAGTGTCCAAATAGTTCACGTTCCTTCCGGGCGATGTAAAAAACTATTAGCAATCCATCCCATTTTCTCTTTTAGTGTCCGTGGTATATTTTTAACGTCATAGGTGTATTAAAAACTACCATATCATACATATTATTAAGAAAAAAATATGCTATTGGTACATCATTTATTGGATGTTATAATTGACTACTCGGCACTATCTCAGGCTCACACTTGACCTTAATCTTCGTAACATCAAAAGAGTTTGCCAGCTATGAGTCTCAATGAATATACTTCAATTCATATTACAATTCGAAAAAGTTATCGCGCCGACTCTAGACCAGTATGCAATTGCTGCTCCAGCCAGGCAACCATTACCTTACATCTTGGGCTAAGAATTTTTAAAGCCCAGATTCAACGCGATGATTAAGGTTATTGTGATTTGCTAAGGCTTTCATTAATCTCTATAAAACAAAAAATATCAATTTACATATATCTCATTCGCTCTATGAAAACAATATTTACGAGTATATATTGTTTTACACTGCTGGTGTCCGCATGATTGATTTGTGGGAAGTCCAAGTTCTGGCGCGACACTGTTGCTCAATAAATCGTTTTGTTGAAACTGGGAATTTTATGTTCAGTTTTATTGGAGTGCAGTTTGAAGGAAGCTTAAGAAGCATTTCTTTTATTATCTTCCATGTTTTGCAAATAAATTTTGGAAATTTTTCGTCTTCCTGTGAATCTTTTCGTTAACAGTTCTTGTGCATTATCTGGCACGATAATTTATGACCAATAAAATGTAAAAACCACTTACTTATTCTTGTATAAACTCTGCAACAATGTCGAAGAAAATACTCTAAAAAGGACAAAGCAACCTTTATGAGTGCGATGTCCTTCTATGTATCTTTTTGCACGTATATCTAATGATAAATCATATGTGGTATTTTGAATTTTAGGCGTTATGTGGACCGAATCAAAACTGGACAGAATGAGGCTTGGTCAGATCTGATACATGAAATCTGAGACACATTCATAGCGTTTGGTTGGTATCCTCTTAGATGTCTTATACCTTTCCCGAGTGCCTATAATATAGTAAAATAGCTTTTACGAATAATATGTTTCGATGAGAAATAAAATGTCGTTGACCGTTTAAGACGTATATTTTAGAAATCGATTGGTACTTCGTTAGAGTCAGTCATTCTCCAACTTTTCATTATATCTTTTACCTGAAACGGTAATTGAAATCTTAGAAACAATCAAGCATTGGATAAATATTATAAATAAGCCAAAAACCTTGTATTGAGTCCTCGTATGGCAGTGGCCTCTTGATTCTACAGGCTAGAAGATAATCTTTTGTGAACCAAAATGAGATCTCGACTCCAGAGTGGTGAGGTTCAGATACATAATCCTGGAAATCCCGTATGCACCATCACCATTAGTTTACTTGTGTTTGAATATGTATATAGGACGCATACTAACCCTTCTACATGAACTAATAACATCTTATCAGGTTGCATATCAAAATAAGCGACTGGCTCGGCTGGAGAACAGAAACACACGACACTCAGTCGGTACCTATTTGGTACCGGTTGCCCGATCGATGATGGTTCAATATTTCCTCACACCATATAAATGTTTGTACTACTGCTGTGCTCGCCTGGCGCTGCTGGTACTGCTTCAAACAGAGCCCCACTGCATGCGATGGATTTAAGATCATTAGGTCATATTTGTCACGAACTATCTATCCCGTGTGCAGTTTACACCAATACGTCCCTTGCCGAGGAGCTGCTGTCGATCGCCGCTAGGCGTTGCGTTTCCAATTCGTCGTTTTGCAATAATGGGCTCGTTTTTCATTTCGCCTTCGCTATCTAAGTGGATGGGGCTCCTTGCATTCGCTGCTCCTCTATTCTGTGTACACTAATGTCGATGTGTAGAGCAATTCGGTGCGGGGTGATATCTGAACTCGAAACAATGTGTTCTGTGCGGACCGTCACCTCTGTCGCGATTGTGGGACATGGCGGGTCTTGCCGCTAGCCCTCAGGAAACTATGTAAGCCAGCATTGTTTTAAGGGGTAATGATGCCGTGGATTTCTATGATTTCGCATAGACCCGTTTTGATTCAGCTTTCAATATCTTTTTGGGATTTAGTTTTTTATTACTATATTACGTTACGTTATGTAAGAAAGTGCGCTAAGAAACAAATTGGCAGGGGGTCTGCTATTAGCCGAGTTACAGGTGGATAAACGCCACACAGAGAAGGTGGAGGATACCTTCAATATGGAACAGGTTCATGAGAGTTATCGCCGAGAAGAAAATCGAAATGACTTCGCTTTCACTTTTTTCAGACCGAGGAAATATCATAGCGGAACAGCTCGTCTATTGGTTATTGGTTATTGGCTATCCTAAAGGATGAATGAGGTCTCCTTTGATTTGTGTGCTAAGGCTTAAGACAATGGTCGATTGAATCATTTCGAGTTAATAGGGTCGATCATGGCCATGATGATGATGTTGATGACTGTGATGACGATGCTGATGATGGTGGTGATGGAACTGTTTGCTACAACTTCCTCCTTGAATGTGGTTAGATCGAATAATCGAATGGATTTGGTTGTTCGTCTGGAACAGGCGACTGTTACTGGTGGTGATGCTGGTGTTAAGAGTTCACTCTTAGATAGGGTCGAATTCGTGTGATCGGTGATGAGATTTTCAAATGCTTTTGTTTCAATTAGAGAGCCTTGCGGTGTGATCTTTGATCTCTGTTACGTTTGATTTTAAGGTTTTTGTTTGGTTTAAAATGATATTGTCGAAGATTTGTTCATTTCTTATTTTTCTAAATTTTGATCATGAAGAAGGGTAAATACGTTTGTTTATTAATTTTCATTTGGAATCTAATGGAATTTGGTATTCTGGTGTGTAGTTACTTTAACTTTAATAAGTAAAGGCCGTAAGAGTTAAGCAGGGTAATCTATGAAATGAACAAGTTTAGCTTGTGGACGAATTTGATATGACAGTGGAAGAAACTTACAAAAACATATTTTGGTCATGTACAAATATGAATTCGAACTGCTGAAGATAATTTAAGGCTTTTTACCGATCGACGGAAATCCTTATGTTTGTAGTATAACAACGGATACAAATAAGTATCGCGGAGTAATGAAATATGTGATATGGGCAAAACATAATGCATCAGAAAATTGTGAAATTGAGATTGCAAAGGGAAATGAAAATGAAAATGAATCAAAGAAACATCATTATACCGTCGGCGGCTACCACCATCTCTCCCAAATTCAGTATGGCTTCAGGAAATAAAGCAACAACCTGGACGAAATTATTCAATGCATGCATAATTGCTCACGGGGCACCGGCGAGTTTCAAATATCGACGAGGTACGAAACAGTACTGCGCACAAATAATGCTCAAGATGAAGTACGTGATTAAACTGAATGGAATAGCACTATTGAGGGGAGATTCTCATATCATCATCATCATCGGCACTACAACCGGGATCCGGTCTTGGCCTTATTTAGCAAGTCTCGAGGCTTGTTAAATTCTCCATAATAATTTATTTTTACGGGCAAGGTTATTAGCCTTCGGCTGGAGATTCTCATATAGAGACCTGTGGGGTTCTCTATATCACACGGAGCACCAATCCACAATCCTAACCTGTAAACATGCAAAAACAAATCCACAATAGCATACATCTCCCAATTTGCAATAAAAAAACATTTTCCAAACTCCTAACATAATATAATTGGACAGGATATAGTCTAATCATCCCCGCATTCATTTTCCTAAAATTGCTCTACTTAATTCATATTTCCTCTTTGTGACCAAGCAATCTTAATTTCCCCGAAATTCATATGCCATAACAAAACGCTTATTCAAATCCACAACGGAACATTAACAACTATACCAAGCCGTATACATTTCCGCGAAATGACTTCGGTTAATATCCTGTCTAAACTATATTCCTTGCTTGCGCCCAAGCAATTTCAATTCCCCGGTACATACAACCAACGAATCCAACTTAGCTTATACGGCAAGGATTCGCTGGAACTAAATTCCTATGCAGGCATAGCAACTTTTCCCACAAATTCTTAGTAAGTGGCAGCGAGCTCACTTTAGCTATAATCCCACAGTCACGACGCAATGAATGAATTATTTCCATTCGTAAGTCAGTCGCTAACCATCCGCCAAAAGACGCACAACAAGGAGTTGCAATTCGTCTACGGTGGCGTTCACAACGCCAAAAAAATTCGAGTAACAACCACCACCGAGGACAGGCGTCCCTTCGTACCCTCCGGCGCGCTTTCCTGAATAATCGGGTCATTCATTCAATCATCATCGCAAATTGACGAACGTGTATTTAAGATAGCGTGTACGTTTGTTACATTTTGATTCAGACTCCAATAAACTTAATTTACTTTAAAATAAAAACAAAGCCGATTCATCAAGTCGTTTTTTAGGTATCGTGGATACAAAATGTGAAAAACATGGTTTCGAGAAGAACGCATTTAAAGTTTCAAAATGCTATACGAGGGTGGGGTACAAACCTGACCTATAGATCACCTACTATGTCAGGTTCTATAGTACTACGGCTCATTAGCTTGTATATACATTTTCAGGTCGATTGCTCTGTTAGTATATATTTGAGAGCCTACTGCACACGACGCCTCGAAGTGAAAAATAAACGTCCTCACTTGACCTCGTTATGCTGTAATTTAAAAAAATATATAAACGGTTTTGGGGACTTATTATAGACACTATAAGCTATCAAAGATGAGAAAATACAAAAATTGATTTTTTAAAACGTTTTGATCAGAAGCGCTCCTTAATGCGCTCAACGGGGAGTTATAGGGTACTTTTGAAAGAGCACAGTTTCGTACTTCACAAACAGGTAATAAAACGGGGAAACCACATAAGGTGGTTCAAAAAATCTTTTTATTGCTTAAATCGTTGGTATACCATATATATTCGAAAATATGCTCAAACATTTTCAAGGCGAAATTTGAAGTGCTACATACATTACGGATGTGAAACGTAGGGCGCTACAGTTAAGACCACCGCGTAATATTTTGTTAAATCGTTTTTTTCCGTATGTGTTTTTTTCAAATGGTGTGCAGAGTCACCGGAAAAAATGGTTTTTTTTTAACATTACAAACGAGAGTTTTCATTGTTTGTTATTGAGTTATCTTTTGGTTACCAGGTGCATGCATACGTTTTTCGGTTTAACTAAGATATGGCTCCACCAAAAAATACGCAGCATATCAAGCTGACACACACGTCATTTTGCTCATCTGAGATTTAACTACACACGCACACAAGTCGGCCAAAAACTAGCGTGTTTGTTTTATCGTTCAGTGATCATGTCGAGTTTTGTGCATGAAAAAGAACATTTGCGAACACATTGCTTTTCTTATTTAATCAAAAGAAAAAAGCTATTGAAAGTCATCGTTTGCTGGTAGAAACATATGGTGAACACGCTCCATCGATTAGAACATGTGAGAGACGGTTTCGACAATTTAAAAGTGGTGATTTCAATGTGAAAGACAGTGAGCGCTCTGGTAGGCCAGAAAAATGTGAATACGAACATTTCCAGGAGCTATTGGATGATGACTCAACTCAAACTCAACGGCAATTAGCAAAAGCATTACATGCGTCACAAAAAACAATCAGCAGACGTTTACGAGCAATGCGGAAGATCAATAAACTCGGTAAATGGGTCCCACACGATTTGAATGAACGTCAAATGGAAAATCGCAGAGTCACTTGTGAAATGCTGCTTCAACTCCACCAAAGGAAATCATTTTTGCATCGAATTGAGGCGGGTGACGAAAAATGGTTTTGCTTTGAAAAGTCGAAGCCGAAAAAATCATGGTCTTCAACTGGCGAAGCCGGTCCTTCAACACCAAGGCCAAATCGCTTCGGCAAGAAGCCCTTGTTCTGTGACTAGTGCGGCCGGAGCTGAATTGTATATTATGAACTCTTGAAGCCCATCGAAACCATTAAAACACAAAGCTATCTGCAACACATGCTTAATATAAACTACGCATTAATCGAAAAACGACCGGAGTGTTCCAGAAGACATGGCAAAGTGAATTTGTTACAAAACAATGCGCCGTCTCACACAGCAAAATTAGTGAAAGACACCTTGAAACCGCTTGGATGGGACATCCTTCTGCACCCCTCGCACACCCCAGACTTGGCGCCATCTGACTATTACCTCTTCGCATCAATGGGGCACGCGCTCGCAGAGTAGTACTTCAGCGATTTCGAAGATTGTTGGAAAATGGCTCGACGAATTGTTTGTTTTTTTTTTTTACACTAACGAGCACACAAAAGGGGATTTTGGAGTCCCCTTAAATGTCGAAGCACAGGCTACGAGAAACCAGCAGTTTTTCTAGCATGCTATTCATAAAAATACCTGAAAGATGGGTGAAATATGTAGAAGCCGATGGCCAATATTTTGAATAAAAAAAATTAATTTCCCTAGAAAATTACGTATTTTTTTTACCATAGAAACCGTAAAAAACGTATGCATACACCTGATAAATATACTTTTGGGAATCAATTTTTTTGAATGTATTTCTTTTTAAGAAAAACAAAGCAAAAAAATGGCAAACAATATTTTTTTAAATACCTCTTATTTATTCAAGTATTTATAATTTTTGTTAAAACTGGATGCAAATAATAACTAAGTACATACCAGATGCTCCTCGATAGTATACTGGTTAGTATACCCGCCTGTTACGCGGGAGACCGGGGTTCGTTTCCCCGTCGGGGAGCCTCTGGCGCAAAACTAATCACCTTGCCCAGAAAAAACAAATCATTATGGAAAATTTAACAAGCCTCACGACTTGCTAAATAAGGCCAAGACCGGATCCCGGTTGTAGTGCCGATGATGATGATGATGACATACCAGATGTATGCATACGCTTTTTCCGGTTTCTGTGGTGAAAAAATAGGTAATTTTCTAGGGAAATTTATTTTTTTTTTTAAATATTTGCCATCGGCTTCTACACATTACGCCCATCTTTCATGTAATTTATGAATATCTGGCCAGAAATACTGCTTGGCTATCGCGGCAAATCATTCGTCGAGACATTTTCCAACTTCCTCCAAATCGCTGAAGTGCTGCACTGTGAGATCGTGCTCCATTGATGCGAAGAGGTGATACTCAGATGGTCCCTTAATCCTTCAAGTACAAACATGAAAAGACTTATCAAATTCCCCATGATAACTCCACTTTAGTCTACACCGGCACCGTAAAAAGCTCTGCAGAATGAGATATCGTCATCGCTTTACGCAAAGGAAGCCATTATTGCGATCCATCATTCACAATATAGATACACTGATATAACAAAGAATCCGAACCAATCATACCCGACAATTGTAAGACAAACTGAAAGGTATTCAGATGGACCAGAGCGTTTTTAAAAACCTTAACGAGCTATGTGGCACCTCTCGCATCACTGGTCCAATCATCCACAGGGGTGTTGTTGTCGATAATGAGACCAATAAAGCAAATATCATCGGAGAGACCTTTGAAAATAATCAGAGACTCACTTTCGAGGATGGCGACCCGGATTCTAAGGGAATCATTAGTTCAAAGGTTTACAATAGACTATACAACTTTAATGAGCCAGTTGTTGTCTTCAACTCAGCTAACAGGTCATACTTCGACGATACACACAATAGTCACGGTTTCGTTACACCAAATACCTTTCAGAAAACAGTTAAATCTCGAAACCATAAGAAGTCATCCAGTATCGACAACATGTAGTACCACTCGTTGCGAAGGCTTTCTGCCTTATTTTTTATAAAGCTCTCGATGCTGTTGAACCATGGCTACAACATGGGGTACTTTCCCGAAGCTTGTAAGCATGCTGTTCTTTGTCCAATAGGAAAAGTCGGGAAACCAACGTAGCACCCCTCAAACTCTCGGAGCATTTCGCTTCTCACTTGCATCAGCAAAATATATGAAAAATTCATATACGAGAAGCTAAGTAACTTTATCAGTGCCAGGAACTTAATGCCAGATTTCCAATTTGGAATTAGAAGAGCAGAGAGCACCACCTTGAGTCTCAACATATTTCAAAACCACGTTTGCGTGCGCCTCTTTAATAAGAAACCCGCCATTGCGGTAAGTCTGAACATTGAAGGGGCTTTCAACACGAGGTGGATCGAAGGACTCGTCTTTAAATTATTGAATACTGGCCTCAGTACAACCCTGTGTAGTATTGTGACGGTTCCGCCAAATCCCACGCTTCCCCTTCCTGAAAAACCCCATAATCGTCACCCAAGACGCATAAGTCTTCTCCAATGCAATCGCATTAGCATCTAAAATGCTTCACGCAGTTAAGAGATCAAATCTATGATCATTAAGTCCCTGTAAAGAAAACTTACCTTCATGCATTCTCTTCGCATACCACTGCTCCTTAAAATTTCTTTATTAGCTTACCGGGAATTTCCAATGAATTTCGGCATCTACGTCGCCAGTCAAATTTCCTTAGATGAATTCCGGTAAACAAAATAATTAGATTTACATACATTGTAACCTTCATGACAGGGATCATAAATACTGCGCTGTCTATTTTTCCAGCCGCGCCATGTGTACAACAATGTTCCCCTACATACACATTGGCTTGCGACTTACACCCCAGGGACCAAAGCAAATACGCATTCCGCGCGTCTTGCATCAATTAAATCCTACAACATATTTAAATACAAATAGGAACTCAATACCTACCCTTACTAGCGATGCCATTAACACATTTCCCATTGTGTAAATAGAAAAACCATTAGCGCTTCTTCCTAATGGGGATACATTTACCTACGCATCCGCACCACAGCATAGACACAGGTCATAAATCTCTTTTATCCTACATAGTTCTGGATCCGTTTCCCAGTAACCTTTCCATATAAACAAAGATCTGACGTTTCTTTTCCCTTCCTTTGTGTATCAGGTTCTGGATCATGGCTTTGATCGATGAAAAGAACCGAGGTACACACACACTTGTGTATTGTGAAGATCTCCTCTATGAGATCGGTTTTGGTTACTCCAAAGAGAGACTTTACGTTTCTCTTGGTATAGGAGAACGCACCCCTAAATTAAGAGAGCCTGTTTCACTGACCAAATTTCCCTTGATCAACGATTGAATATCGTTGAGTCCTATTACAACCACCGTTCGCGACGGTTGGTTCACTCCCGCTCTCCGCCGTCTGCGGAGATGCGTTCATAACGGGTTGTGTGTGAAGTACAAGCGAACTTTTCTTTTCGTAATTAAATAAATTTTATCCTACCTCTACTCCATGGTTTAACAGTTAATAATCCAAAAGTAATTGTCGGTTACCGTCAACGAAGTAACCTTTTAGTTGATAAACAACATAAACAAGTGAATCTAAGTGTTTTATTTTTCTATTGTTCCCGTGGTGATCGTTGTTTGGACGTTCATTGACTCCTGCGTCGTCCCTTTGACAATTTTAATCGGCTGACTTTCATTAAGTGAATTGTGCGGACGAGGTAGAACTTTCGCCCCGTGCGGCGTCGCGACTTCGTACCCCCACAGTATCATCTACCACTTCGTTCGAAACAGAACTTTTCAAGTTCAAGTAAGTAGAAAGCTATCTCAAACTTTCAACGCCACCGCAGGCGTACCACGGCGATCCATTCTAGGCCACATCGTATGTAATAACTAACACCTCAGATATTCCTCGCCCTGTGGACGGGAGAGTACACCAGATATACTATCCGGATGACGTCCTAGTGTACACGTCATCCCAAAGTATATATGAACTGTATCAGTATTTCAGTCGATGGAAATTTCGCCTTAATCCATCGAAGGCAGTAACCATAATTCTAAGTAGTAAACACTCCCAACCTACTTCTCGATATTCACAGCATATTCGAATACGAATAGGAGGTGTGGGGGTGGTGGATGATGCTTGAGTGCCGGCGCACAGCACGGGGTTCACTTTCACCCACCAACGGTTTTTTTACACGAGGTGGTGGTCACCATGGGGGCAAGGCACGAAGGAAAACACAGTAGCGTAGTTTAAATGTTAATGTCTTGTTGGTCCTCTATTCTTACCTTCCCTTTTGTTTAGAACTCACAACCGAGAGACAGTCACCGTTGAGTCAGTCCGGGTCGTTTGCAACTTTTCCAAGGGTTTGACTGATCGGGTCGTATCGTGAGATTATTCACTGGTAGCCATCCGCTGGAAGGTCGCACTTCGGGCACGTCACGAGCACTTGAAAATTCGATGCGAAACTGTCCTCCGCGAGGCGTAAACACTACAAATAAAACACCCGGAGTCACCTAGTTATAATTGGTCTTTATTCCCTGGTGATATCCGCACTTTGGGTTTGCCCTGTATCCACGATCATTTGTTTTACAACTAGTATTACATCGTTTACTAAATCCTCCGCGGCCGCGATCACTGCTTTTACAACTGGCGTTATATTGTTTATTAAACTCCCTTTCTTTGATCAATATACCGGCGCGGGCTTCCCACTCGATTCGGTTCTTGGGGCGTTGAACGCCGATGGAGACTTGGCTCTGAAAGCCGCACACTACGGGGCAAGTAAGAGGGAACGAAGCGCACTCTGTGGTGGTTGGACAACGATTTTTTGGCTCTGGACGCCACGGCGGATAAATTGCGACTGGTTATGAATGAAAATAATTCATTCATTGCGTCGTGGCGGTGCGTCATAGCAAGGTTAGGCTCGCTGCGAATTACGAGGAATTGTGGACGAGTTGCTATGCTCGGATAAGAACTCAGTTCCAACGAATTCTGGCCGTACAGGCTGGGTTGACTTCGTTGGTTGGGTGTACCGGGAAATTGGCTTTGGCGACGCGAGCGAGTATGGGCATGCATTTTCGGAGGAAATTGGAATGGCTTGGGTGCAAGCAAGGGATATCGTTTAGATAGAAATGTTAACCGAAATAATTTCGGGGGAAATGTGCGCGGTTTAGTTGGTTGGTAATGTTCCGTTGAGTATTTGGGTATACGCTTTGTTAAGGCATATGAGCTTCGGGGAAATGTGTGCGGCTTGGTATATTTGCTAATGTTCCGTTGAGGATTTGAATATGCGTTTGCTATGGCATACGAATTTCGGGGAAATGTGGATTGCTTGGTTGCGTTGAGGAAATATAGATGATTGACTGACGCAGTTTTGGGGAAATGCATGTGGTGGTGATTAGAATATATTCGGTTGAATTCTATTCTCTTGTAGGTTTGGGAAAATATGCTATTGGGTAATGTTCCGTTGAGGATTTGATTTTTGCATGTTTGCAGGTTAGGGTTGTGGGTTGGTTCTCCGTGTGATGTAGAGAACCCACACATAGGTACTATAATTAGACCATAGGACAGGATGAAATATCTTGGAGTAATTTATACTTCAAAAATGAATTTCATCAAACATGTGACCCACATTCTTCAAAAGGCCCTCGGCCGGTCTAGGCAACTGCACGACATTTTGAAAACTTCAGCTTCTCTGCTATAAGGAGCTAATCCCGTCTGGAATATCGTACGCCTTTCCCATATGCATATCTTCGGCTCAAATGGAAAGATTTCGAGTTTTCGAAAGGAAACTCCTCAGAAGTTGCACCAATTACTCTAAAAGGCCCGACGGTCGCCATTACCCGAACTCTCATCTATACGAAGGTCCCCCCATTACACCTATCGACGAGTACTTGCTACCATTAGCATACAACTACCTCGAAAGCATTCAGAACAGCGAGAACCTAATTGTACGGAAGTCTTGCTTTCGTGACCCTTCTCTCATTCGATCTCTTCGGATCCGACCACCACAATTTCTTGTTCAGTACAATACTGAAGAAATCACCGTTCCCAACAACGTTCCCCTCTATATTAGAGGATTCCTGGAGCCATTCTATAGGGTCTATTTCTAACATGATACACACACACACACACACACAGACCGAGCACAGTGCAGATTATCAGACGTCAAAGGCGTAATCTGCCTTACTATCGCATTCAGGATCCACCGGTCTTGTATGATTTCCCTCCTACCATTCCTCCGTCCAAGGCTCCTCGATAGTATAGTGGTTAGTATACCCGCCTGTCACGCGGGAGACCGGGGTTGGATTCCCCGTCGGGGAGCCTCTGGCGCAAGACTTAATGACCTTGCCCCGAAAAAACAAATCATTATGGAAAATTTAACAAGCCTCAAGACTTGCTAAATAAGGCCAAGACCGGTTCCCGGTTGTAGTGCCGATGATGCTGATGATTGAACATTCAAACTAACCCTGTCCACACTATCCTTAGATACCTCCCCCACCCCCTTTTTCAGATATCTTGAGACCGATCAACATCCTCACGGATGTGGGTGATTTGACACAAGATGACCGAAAGCCAGAGACAAGATGAAGGACATATTTGTCCTTATCTCGTTTAAATCCTTCTCCCGCCACTCCTTTTTTCGTTTGCTTCCATGATTAGCGTCTAGATAGGCGTCCAACTGTTGATGACGCCAATCATTTAAAATATAATTAAATTTAAAATACAATTATAAAATAAATAAATAAATATATAAATAATAAATAATAAAATATAAATAAAAGTCTTTGAATCAATTGCTCTTTTGGGTCCAGCGGATTGCCAGGCCCCTTCCAACATCGATCAATACACTTCCTGGAGCCCCGGAAGCACAGAGGTGACCACGACTTGAGGTGGGGGAATCCCTAAAGAAACTTCTTTTAAGAACAAAGGAATCTCTTTTATCAACTCCAAAACAAAGGGATTTGGATGGGTTGAAATCAACCCGCCGTTAAAAATCCAAGGTGTTATATTACAATTTTCTACCATCTCAAAATTGCAGAGAACACTTCTCGAAGTTGGTGTCCAATGCTATGTTCAAAATAAAAAGTTCTCGAACGATGGAAACTTCTAATCTTTTGTGTGTGTGTAATTAAAGTAAGATTTTTTTAAAGTACAGACAAATTAATCAATAAATAAATATTGTGGGGGTTCTCTATACCACATGGAGAACCAACCCACAATTTCATACCATATTTCGACCGCTTTCAGCGCGTCATTTCTACCCTTATTCCCCTTATAAGCTATTCCACCTGTAATTCATGTTAAATGGACGCATAGCTAAGCTCATTATCCTATGCAGATAATGCATAATTGAGTTTAGATATCTTTTCGCCATACGGCAACCCCATTTCGCTAACTCATGAGATTTCCACCGGAAATCGCTTCATGTCGGTTAGCAACAGCATAATCTGATTAAACGACGCGGTTGCATAATCATGGAACCGCTGGGGAAATTATCAAAGCGTTTCATTTAGTTCCCATGATCAGATTTCCTTAGCCAATTCGGCGTCCTATTCACTTTCTCCAGACGCTCTATTCGCTGGGGATCAATGCTCTTTTTTTGCAGGTGAATAGCACCAGCTTAATTTCCCTCTCCTTCACAGTTCTGTCTTCCTACAGTTCAATGCCCGCTGAGGTCACCACATTCACCGAACTGTATCAGTGGATTACCCTTAAAGTTGCATTGATTCATGCACACACAACCAAACTCACCCTGAGATCATAGTACTTGGTGTTTCTGTTCTCTCATTCTCCCATGTTGGGTGACTATCGAATTAACCGATGTATTCACCACACATCGACGGGCGTGGCCATGAGAGAGCAGATGTATGATCTCTATTGGTTGTCCTGTGTGCCAAAAAATTAAATTACCCATCTTCATCCCTTTTTCAGTCAGTTGTTATACAACTACCGCGGCGTGTGCACCTCTCGAGTCACAGGAAAAGAGAAGTGTTGTCAGGCGAACGTAGTGTCCCGTTAGTCAATCGAGAAAGAGAAACGCGTACCCCTTCAAAATAGACTAATCGCAAATTATTTATTTATTAAAGCCTACGGCAATTGATAATAATTGAGAACAATAAATAAAAATAAATTACAACTAAACCAAGTGCATTTTATTCATTGCTTTTTCCTGGATTTTTTTGGATATTAATCGAAACATTGATGGGGATTCAAGTGAAACCGTGCCATACGTTGGCACCGCACAATATACTTACAAACTTTGTTTGATGTTAGCGGATCACCCCATGAAAACCGCCACAGAATAAACATTAAAAATTACAATAGAAAACGTCGGCCCTTTGGCCTTCCCTCGCATATGAGGAAGCCCGGCAGTGGGTCCAAGCATTATTGCATAAAATATCAACGCAGGAGGTTCAAACACTACATGTCATATGGAGGAGAGAAGACAGCTTTGAAAGACTAATACCGAATGTTGACGAGCCAAAAACATCTGGCAGAATACACCTCGCTATATTTGGCATATCGTTCTTCTTATACGTAGCTGCCGTATTTTTGAAAGCTGTTTTCAGCTTATAAAATACACGCATGCTGTCCGTCCATAAAAAAGGAAACATGAGGATCCACAAGGACTGAAGATCGGTATCCAAGAAGGCAGTGGTGGTAATTGTGGCATCAATATAAATAAAAACAAAAATATACACCTGGGCCGAGAGAATATTCTGGAGTATCCACCGCAATGTTTCCTTGTATGGGAACTCATATCTTTATTTCCTTTTCATTCAATATCGTCTTGAGGGCTTCACCTTTTTGAATTGGGGATTTTTAATTTTATGAACAAATTGGTATTGTACACATTTAGTGTTTTTCTAGCGTTATTGATAAATTGTTTAAATCCAAACAAGCCAAAACACCTTAAAATTCAATCAATTGACAATTCAGAATGGTCCTTTTGTTTTCAAATAAATTCAGCCTTAGTTGGTTGGACGCCGTGCACAGTATTCGAGCACGCAGATTTCAACTCTTCCCGACGACCAAACCACAACTTACCTTTCCAGTTGAACCGTCCAGATTGATGGTTTATAGTCGATTCGGCTTATTCTTCGATCGATGGATTTGCTTCTTTTTTGAGTAGCATTATTGTCTCTTTTTGTGCCACCATAAAGTTTTTTTCCAGATTTATTGTATCTGAATTCTTTGATTTGCCTCCTGATCCAATTTGGGCTTTACGTACTTTTATATATATCGGTAAATAATTTAGTGTGTTGTATAAACACATTAATTAGTTATAATGTAGGAATTCACATTAAGTGGTATGGGGGGTTGTGCCGTTAAGGGTTAATTATTCGAGAGTGGCAAGTTTTGCACATAACAACTTATGATCAGCCAATGAAGGAGCCTTGGTCAATGGTGACATGGGCGGCTTATCACAGGATGTAAGCCTACGACACGTTACCTGACATCAATCATTGGAGGAATAGACCATATTGGATGGGAGATTTCTAGATAGCACAATGCTTAACATTAGTACTTTGGACAAAATCTGTATCAATTCAATTACAATGACGACCTGCACTGATCATAGTGAAAGGAAATTATTGAAACTACGAAACACATGCTCATCGAATGTAGTAGATGCCAAGTACTATGATTGCACAGCAAACTTATAGTGTAATATTTTTTGGAGTGATATAAGAGGACTAATAGTTCATCCTAGCAATGAAATGGGAATTCGTCTGCATATGGATCGACAACGTCATGCAAAATCTTCGTTTTCTACAGGTACGTCAACAGGACTAGCAACAGTAAATGTCGACTACGTCTCTGGAGGATATATCGAAGGTCTCTGAGGAAACAATCAGAAATGTGCTGCAAATTGAGACTGAAATTAGTTCGCTTGGGTAATTGGGCGAATTGAACAAGCGGGTTTAGACCAGTTGAATCTTTTAAACATGGTCACCATGTGGTGGTTCCGCCAAACCCCACGGTTCGCTTTCCTTAAAAACCCCCATATCTTGCATCCAAGGATATAATTTCGCTAATGCAAACGCATTAGCACCTTAAATGCTTTACACATCTAGGATTATCTAAGGTATAATCTAAAAAGTCCCTGTAAAGGAAAACTTTCCTACCTGCATCTCTTCGCATATAATTTCCTGTAAGATTTCTTTTCTGCCTTTTCAGGAATCCCAAAACCTATTCGGTACCTTTGGTTCCCAGGCAAATTTCAATTTCCCACACCTGCACCGCAATATCCACCCAGAATACCTGAAACATTTCCTTTTGCAAAGACATTTAAAGCCTACAACGCTTTAGATAAGGTTCCTGGAAATAATTCTTTGAAGTGCATATGGCATCATGAATCCCAAGGCAGTCGGCAGCCTTTGTCTGTGTTAAAATCCGATGTCGGACAGTTTGTTTTTACAGATGCCACAAACCATATTTCTGCGCATGTAAACATGCATAGGATTCACCATCATCGTTTGTTTTCCCACTAACAAACAATCTTCAATTTCTTTCCCTGCCGCAACTAATTACCCGGCATATACAAAGGCATGCAAGGGATTAGTTCGACCACCAATCCCATTAGCACCTTTTTTTCCCATCGTCGATAATAGCGACGACGCGTTGCGTAAACATTGACCCGCATTACCAACGGCGCATTTAGTCATTTCTCCCTTTTGTCTTTGCCGCATGTCTGCTTTGTTTTGCTATTTCCTCCGCGCATATGTAAACAACTCAAATCTGAACGATTGCACGCATACTACCATGATCTTCATTACAAGATCTGGTTCCCTATTCCACCAAGAGAGACTTTACGTTTCTCTGGTGGTAGATAAAAACGATATCCTTAGTGGAGAGGATATCTACCACAACACCACAAACTCACCCCATAAGCGAATCATCTCTGCACGAGATGATTATCGCTGAGTCCATTTCCATCCGCCGTCCGCCATGGTCCTTGCCGCTCTCGGTGTCTGTAGCGCTGCAGACACGCGAGAATACCATAAGTCGAGTTTTAATGTCATAAAGTTTTAGACGCGCGGAAGTCGGGTATCTACAGTGCAGTGTTTGCCACCGCCGTGTCGAATATTATATTTGCTGCAGTCTTCGAAAATTGTGTTTTTATTGACTTCACAATGTAACTTTCACGCAGTGCTACCGTAAAATAAATAAAACTAAACAAAAGGGATCGTGTGTTTCATTTTTTTACTGGTGCATGTCTTGTGACGGAGTTTTACTCCTAGTGTTGATGAACATTTTTGTTGAAGGATCGATGGTGTCTCATTGTTCCCTATACTTACGATTCGCGGATGAACTCAGTTTTATTGTGATGTCCAGCGATAATGATGGAGGAGGAAGTGAATCGAGTACCCGTGTCCGATACAACACTTCCTCACCACAACCAAAATGCAACAAATCTTTAAAAAAAAGAAGACAGATATTATTAGCTCTTTCAGACATTTTTGAGGTAATTAGTTATTCACAATTCATACAAATAAACATTTATCATTTTATGAATTCTCTTACTAGGTATTACCGTTTGTTGTTTAAAATATTTACTGCTGTGACGCTCAGATATAAAATTGTCTTAAACTTTTGAACGATATTTATCTAATATGTTCATTGTACATAAAAATATATCTTAGTGACCTTCTCAACTTTAAGCCGTATCCAACTTGGTAACATCCCACGAAATTTACAATATTGATTTCGAAAATCTATTCGAAGTTTCAAAATTGATTTATGAGCACACTAATTCATTGGTCCCTTTGCAAATGAGCCTCGACAAGTATCGATATGAAATTACCTTCACATCTTCAAGGCGTTCCAAGAAAATCCAAATTCGGACCCCCAGCAATCACCGGATGATCTCAAAACTATTAAAACAAGTAATCAATCTTAAATCATTTCAATATCACAAATAAATCACGAATCTTACAGATTTCATATTCGCTGAAGTCAGACGATATCTACACATCCATCAAGTTATTAGGGCCTTCGGCGGACTACGAATGATGTACAGTGGACAAATGCGGGAGCAAAACAGAACAACAACATCATGTGATATATCCGGATCAAGAGGGGGCGTAATCACTCGAATCAGATTCATAAAATTGATAACCCATCTTGTGCGTCCCTGAAGGTACAAACAGCAACACCAACTAAGGTAATTCTTTATGAATTATCGGTGATTTTGTCACGTTGTATCAATAAATGTCACGCAGGGTTCAGGTAAAGGCACAACCAGCCGGATAACACAGGATCCCGAGCCCGCGGTCGAGATGATTAACTGGAGTAGGTCTCGCAATCATGAGAGCACGACAATGGTTCTAAATAAATATATCTATTTTATCTAGAATCTGGGGATAAGCGGCACAAACCTACAACCAAGCACAATTTAATTTAAAACGGCACAGAGGATCACTAGCTAGGGATAAGAAAACAGAAAAAAAAGACAGGAGAGCCTGAGTTAAGACGTGATAGCATTACGGATGGTGCCAAGCAATCCGAGGTAATTAAGTCTTTCTTCTGTTTGTTATTTTTGAGTTATGAGCAATTGCCACAACTATGTAGGTACATATCATTTCATCTTTTAAGCTTCATATAAGGTTTCAAAAATTACGCAGATTTTAAATATAAAACTAACTTCTATCTAAATATCTATACAGCTCACATCGGCAGTAGGTTGCAAATAATTACAGATGCTACTACTTACTCTCGGAGCACCTATTTGTAAGTCGAACTTGCAGACACACAACTGAAAGCATGTCAAAGCGCCCGTGCATCCGGTTGTGCTAAAGGGGAGTATCCTAAATTTAGTTCCTAGCAATTCATCATCATCATCATCGGCACTACAACCGGGATCCGGTCTTGGCCTTATTTAGCAAGTCGATGCACCGGTATCCGGTCCATATCGAGACTTGTCCATAATAATTCGTTTTTCCGGACAAGGTTATTGGTCCTGCGCCAACCTTTCTCAGGATGCCGCTGCATGCATTGGTTCACTACTTGGCCAGGTAGCTATCCAGGGGTGTCACGTGGAGACTGCATGTCAACTTGGATTGAACATGGACAAGGATCGTCCTGGCCTTCGCCGGGTTGAGAGCAGAGAATTTGCCTTGTAACCTCAGTATCACAGGCTCCGTTCAGGAAGCATATTCCGTATTGTTACGGTGGCATAAAATTACGATATAACACTTCAACTTTTAAGAAAGTTTACGTGAGTCAATCCCCTTGCTTCCATGATACTTGGGCGAAGCAAATCCTTATAAAATTTGAGTGTAAGGCTCGAAAGTATGCACTGAAATAATCCAGTGGGAGTAGGGATAGGGCAAACGATATTGGAATATACCGTCGATGCATTCTAGCGTTCGCAGGAGATACTTGTGGGCCATATGTTGTCTTCGTCTTCTGTTCAAAACGATGCTGGATGTTGGAGGCTTAATATGCCCTAAAAGTGCACTTAGTCGCGGTGTCATGCACATATAAATGTACCATTATTTGAATAATGAGGTCAGGTATGACAAAGCTTCAAAGTTAAATCAGTTTCGTAGGGCGCCTACTCGTACAAGACAAGCAATTCTTGAAAGGTGGGCGGAAGCAAAGAAGGATCCAAGCTTTGGGCCTACCTCCGGCTACAAAGCAGAACATCCACGACGAAAGAAAAGGCAGTAAAATGAAAAATTCGAGGGAATCCCGAGGGTTTGTACGGCTATGTGTCCAGGAGAACGTAGTGAAAAGATCAGTTTGAACGATTGGGGAGTTAAAAAATAAATTCACATGAAAACGTGAAAAAAAAATAACAAAAAAAACAATACATGTTTAAGGAGCAGAACTGTGTTCCGCAGTCGGTTTACGAAAGAAGTAGAGCACCCTGAGAGGGATCGCATTTGACTGATGCGATCTGTGGTTTGTTCTGAAGAATTAAGATTAAGATCTTTATTTTATAATCTAAGATTTTTATTTTATAGTGTAAATTAAGATTTAAGATTTTTATTTTATAGTGTAAACTTCATAATTTGTAGGCATTTTGTGTATACGAACCAAATGGACATTTGGTTTGTTTAACACGTGTTTGTTTGGATAATACGATGCATATGCAGATATGCATTGTGGTGTTTGGATTTTAGGAATTTCTGGGAATTGATAATTGAACATTTGTTTCAATTTGTGTAACATTAGATTGAATGTTAGTTTGGGGATCTGAACGTAAGGTGTTGCACTTGGATGTGTATGGGGGTATTGATAAGTGGGTAGTATGTATGTGGTGGGGGGGGGGGGGGGTGGTATGGGCTTCGTGGAGCACTACACATGATTAACTGTTACGATATCATGTCATGTTATTTTTTTACCTATTAATTTTTTTTTTTACATGGAAAGGCGTATCCGTGGCGGATGCAGGTCGCCGTATCTTTATTTGGAAACGTACTCACGTTCCTTGATTTGGATCAATGTATTCTGTAAAGATTTTTGGGTGATCGACTGCAAATGCTGCTAGTTTGCAGCTTGTTTCCGGATTTTACATGCGTTTTTCACACCGCTGGGGATTTCAATCCATTCAATTGCCTTTTCAGGCAAGAGAATCGGAAAACACAATCACAACGGGAGTAAATTAGGGAATAATCACGTCGTTACTAGTGAAGTCTACACAAATGCTAAAGAAAGTCGTCGGATAATTTGATTAGTATTCTTTATTACTCAAGAATATTAACTGAATGTTACAAATGATTTCAAGAGAATGTTATAATTATTAGAATGTATCAAGCTGGACTCTATTTATTATAATGAATCAATCTTAACTCTCTATTTGAATGAAAACTTTCATGGTACATATGAAAGAGAGCAAATTACAAATTTTCCCTCCACGGACGCTGTGCTTCAACTGGCTTGCTGTTCGATCTTTCGATTCCTCTCCTTCGGTCTGCTAGAGGATACAGTCTATGTTTGCACTCTTCCTTCCCACATGGGAAGCCGGAAACGTTAGTTGGCGATCATGTTTTAAGAGCAACGGTGGATGCGGACTCAACGAAATCGGTGCGGGAGATTGCACTAAGCATGGGAGTATCCCCAATGACAACAAATTGACACCTTTCTCTCATAGGAAAGGTAAAGAAACTCGATAAGTGGGTACCCCATGAAAGGAACGAGTCCCAAAAACTTCGGCGCCTGGAAATTTGCGCATCGCTTAGATTAAGAAACCAAACTGAACCGTTTTTGCAGCGGATAATCACCTGTGATGAAAAGTGGATTCTTTATGATAACCGTAAAGGATCTGGGGAGTGGTTGGATGCAGGTGAAAAACCAAAAAACACCACTAAACCGATTCTCACGAAAAAAGGTTATGGTGACAATTTAGCGGACATCCAGAGGCCCAATCCACTTTTCATTTCTTTAACGAGAAGAAACGGTAAACGCTATCAAATATTGTGAGGAAATCGACATATCGCATGCCAAATTGACTGAAAAGCAACCTGCGTTGGTCAATAGGCACGGCCCGATCCTTTTGCATGACAATGCCAGACGCCATACCTCACAAGTAACGGTGCAAGAACTGTTGCAGTTGGGATTTGAAATTCTTCCACATCCACCGTACTCTCCTGACATTTCCCAAACGGACTACAATCTTTTCCGCAATCTGGCTTCATTTCGCCGGCAGAAGGTCTTCCGGAACCGAGCAGAGGACATAAAAGTCTTTGAAGATTTCATTGCCTCAAAAAGTCAGCACTTCTACGAAAAAGGAATATTTGAATCACGTTGGAAGAATGTCATAGATGCCAACGGATCCTATTTTGATTGAATAAAAATTTACTGAAAAATAATATTGGTTTTTTAATGTTTACTATAAAATCGCACATTTCATGCGGTACAACCTCTCGTAAGCCGAAAGTGGCAGGGTCTCGAATAGCAGTGGAGAAGCCACGTGGGACCAAACCCAGCGAATACGGTTCATGGCCGATTGTGTTACTTGAGTTTTTGACGTTTTATTGGGTGGCAATTGTTACTCCGCAAGAGGGCACACTTGCGTCATGCAAAACTCATGAGTTGTCCTTCCACAAATCTAGCTTTTTAGGGCGGACATTCTAGCGCAAACTCCTCAAAACATTTGTTACGCCGTCTTGTGGTCCTTTCCGAATAGCAAAAGAAATGTGAGTAAGCGGAGAGTTAAATAAATCGAAGTGTATACTTTTAAATTAGGGGGTGGGAGCGAACATACAGGGTAAAGTCTCTGTTTTCAACCCGGCGAAGGCCAGGACGATCCTTGTCCCTGTTCAATCCAAGTTGACATGCAGTCTCCACATGACACCCCTGGACCGGCCTACGCAGCTTCGACATGTATGGAACTATGGGGCTGCTAACTGGGACGATTTTCGATATTTCTTTGCATTCTTTCCATGGTCGAAGGTGTGCCTCAGAGTCCCCGATGTTAACGCTTGCGCGGAGTCGGTCACAGATATTATTCTTCTCGGGATGGAGATGTATATTCCACATTTCATCAAACGAAGTTCGTCTGATAAACCTTGGTTTGACAAAAAATGCGAGCAGATTACACCGGCAAAAGATAAAGCTTTTAAGCAATGGCGCTCCAATCCCACTGATGTTAACGGAACGAATTTTGTTAGAATCAGAAACTCGTGCAACCAACCGATTGATACCACGAAGAAATCTCACAACGACAGAGTGACAAATAAACTCCTTCGGTGGCCGACTGGTTAGCGCTCCTTCTGGTCAATGGCAAAGGCTGTCAGCAGTAACTTCGCTTCCTCCTCTTTCCCTCCGTTGGTGACAGATAGCGGGACTTAAGTCACAAATTAAAAAGATAAAGCAGATGTGTTCGCGAATTTATTTTCCGCGAATTCAAACCTCGATGCCGGTCTTCTAAAGCCACCTGTGATCGCGCCGGTATGGTCTTCCATGCGGGATGTCGCCCACGTACTATTCAACGTATTCTACGTGAACTGGACTGTAAGCAGGCAACCGGTCCGGACGGAATACCAGCAATAGTCCTTAAGAACTGTGCTCCAGAACTATCGCCGGTTCTTGGCAGACTCTTCCGCATATCTTATGCACGGAGGACCTTTCCTGCCTGCTGGAAAATCGCTTGAGTTTAGCCAATCCCAAAGACGTGAAATGTCTCCCACGAAATTACCGTGCGATAGCATTACTGTCAATGGTGATGGAAAAAGTCATCAATACTGAGTTAATTAAGTATTTGGGGTGCAACGGACTTATGAACAATCGTCTATACGGATTCCGAGGCAGGCGATCCACGGGAGATCTTTTGACCCTTATAACCGATATATGGACATCTGCGATTGAGTGGCATGGTGAGTCAAGGACGGTCGCATTGAATGTACGCCGAAAGGCATAAGAAAAATAATAATGTATAATTTACAGTGCTTGCGAAGAGCCAGTAAGTTAATCTAAGAATGATATTTGTAAAATAGAAGTTAACATTTAGTCTTAAGTAAAATATGTAATAATTTGTTAAATAAATGTGGATATAAAACAAAAACAAAAAAACGGTCCCATTGAACATCTCCAAGGCTTTTGACCGCGTCTGGCACGGGACATTGGTGAGCACACTTCGTTCATATGGACTTACCCAGCAGCTTTGCGACTAGACGAATGGCTTCCTCAAAAATTGACCGATCCGGGTTGTTGTGGACGGCGAGTCTTCGTATGTGTATTGTAGCGATCCTAAATCGCTACTCCCATCCAAATCCCCAATATTCATCATCATCGGCGCTACAATCGAGAACCAGTCTTGGCCTTATTTAGCAAGTCCTGAGGCTTGTTAAATTTTCCATAATGACTTATTTTGTCTGGGCAAGGTCATTAGTCTTGCGCCATCACCAATATTATCATAATCATAATCCAAATCCTCAATTTCCTATTACCTTACATTTAAATTCCATATTAAGTCACATGAACAACGAATTAAACCGAAAGTTAATTCGCCGCACATTGACTCAATTCCCAAAACCCTGACATCATGAAATGGTTAATTCAAAACGCATTTCAAGATTCCCCTTCCCAGAACTCATCCAACCAAACCTCTAACAGATTCCCAGAACACAACTCCAATTGAAGCGCACAAAGTCTTATGTGTGCTTCTGGGAATCTTGACAATAAAATAGTTAACAATTCTCAACTAAGAAAACTATAAAAGGGCAATCGTTTTCAAATTCGTGATTAGTATATCCCCAGAGGCCGAACCGCTGGCCAATTTAAATTAATAATCAGTAAAAATTCCAAAGGGGCAAAAACGCCGGTCGAGCAAGCAAACGAATTTACATTTCTGTAGGCTCTTTAATTTTAAAAATAATAAACAAAACCAGAACATACGTCGCGTGCCGATTGACTCTTGTACTTTACCGATGTGAAATTTCTATACATGTTATAAATGCAATTAGTAAATATATTTATTGGATATAAAAAACATTTTTCCTATAAGACAAAATATTGCAGTGCTGGGAGAATGCCAGTTTGCGCACAGGCAGTGAATAAGCGAACTTGTTGATGTATGAAGGAGATTATTTTAGTATGAAAACCACCTAACGAGAACCTCACTCTAACGAATAGTGGCTGAATTTGACATGTTATTATAATTCAGTGCACGTCTCAGAAAGTGAATTTTTCCATTGCCAAAGACAATTCGGGGACCACCCCCTACGGCAAGAAACACACAACAACAGTGTGCCCCAACCTCAAGACCCCCACGTCCACCGTAGGGAGCCACGAGAACGCGTTCCCTACACCGCCGACTCAACCTACAGACGGTCCCCCCTGCCCAGGAACACCCAAGAGGACCAGAAGACGTCCACCCCAGCAGGTAAGCCATCCCTCCTTACAATTTTACTGGTGATACCTCAACAGTATCCTGTTAATTCAGGGGTGCCCCAAGGTTCAATTTTGGCTCCAACCTTCTTTTTGCTTCACATAAATGATTGGTTTGAAGACAACGGATAACAAAGTGTTCAGTTTTGCGGATGAGTGTTTCGAGTGTTCGGCCGATTAGTACATCAACGTCGCACCAGTTGAGACGTAGACAGATTGACTCTCTGAATCAGGATCTAGATAGGGTCGTGCAGTGGGGAAAGACCAAGCTCATCGACTTCAATGCAGCGAAGAGACAATTCACAAAGAAAAGTGGATCATCGGTTCCACAGCTGATGATGAATGGCCAGGCTCCCGAATCTGGGGAAAGCTTGAAATTGCTGGGCGTCACGGTCTGTGGGAATGTATCGTGGCATAAACACGTGTCGAACATCGCCAAGGCCGCCTCAGGAAAACTGAGTTGTCTTTTTAGAGCCAAGAAATATTTTACTCCGGCCCAACTTCGCCTCCTATATAAATCCCAAATTAGACCCGCGCTCGAATATTGCTCTCATGTTTGGAGCTCGGCTCCTAAACATACCCTCGACCTACTTGAGGGCATACAGAAACGAGCGATCCGCCTGATCGGGGACACGGCGCTGACGTCAGGACTACAGTCGCTATCACATCGAAAGTGCGTAGCTGACCTCTGTCTGTTTTACAGATATTATCACGGATATTCGTGGTATTTTTCCGCGTAAATTGGTTTATATGCGCTCCACGAGACAATCCGACGGACTGCACCAATTTGCGGTCCATCTCTCGAGGGCGTAAACATCCCTGTATCAGAACTCGTTCCGTTTCAGAGCGGACAAGCTGTGGAACTTTCCTCCCACGTGAGTGTTCCCGAAGCGTTACAACCTGCAACTGTTCAAAAGGAACTGCAACAGTTATTTGGTGGCATCTCGGGGCGCGTTGTCGGGGCTATAGGTTCGCTTCTTCCGAGAGAAATGTAATATGAAAATGGCTTTATTTTCTGCATTGTCGGTCATCCACAAACCACGCAACGCTTTGTAATACAAGATAATATAGGTTAGAAATTGCACATCTTTGAGGAAGTTGAGATTCCAGGCATTTTTTTTTTTTTTCTCCACTGAATGCATGGAATTAGTGATTCAACGATTCTAAGAAGGAAGCACGACTGCGCTTTAGAAATTTATTTAGTACAACATGCTTCAAGAATAATATTCTCATCCAGTTTTGAATCTTCGTCAATCTTGAATTCGATTTACCCTTGAATATAACTTTAATTTATTTTAACTAGAATAATGTAACCTAATGTTGAAAAATGCAGTCGCATGCATATTACTTTAGTTCTCTTTCTATGCGGATAAACGAACTTTTTAGTGTCTTAAGTTAGTTCGTAAGTTTGATCTAAGAATTTTTTCCTAAGATTGTTCTAAGCTAATAAATGGGGATAGCCTCACTAAACCTAAACCTAAACATAGAAAAGGTTGTGAATTTCACAGAATTGCCGTTGTTCATTTCTAAACCAGTAAGCTTCATAAAGAGTAAGTGAAATCGGTAAAATCTTTATTGCAAAAACGTTTTTTCTGCAGCGTAATTTCTTTTAATTCCAATTAAAGTTGTCACAATAAAATCGTATCTTGATTTGTCTGCCCAACAAATTGCTGCAAGTGAATCCACGACCGCCGGCCCCCCATCCACCATGTATTACAACAATGTAATGCAAATCCATTACCAAAGACGATCGGCGAAAAAGGTCACGAGCGGGTGAGTTTACGGTAACCTTCCACCTCCTGAAAGACCAACATTTGCAAAGTTAATTCGAGTTACTTAATTAATTTACTCGAATCGGCTTCCTTACTCTGAGTCACTCAAATACTCTCTTATACTGCCGACGTTAAATTTACGGCCTTGTGCTCACCTCGTCTTCCTAGTCATTCAGCTGCAGACCGTCCGCAGACTTAGTTCAGGTAAGCGGCAAACAGATATATAAAAGTATCTACGATTTCGCCACCGAGATACAAACAGTAGAAAGTGAAAACATGCCTTCCTCCTCAGATGCAGTGATAGAAAAAAATATCAGCCATCGTTCCGGTGGTTTGCTTTATCTACTCTTGCTAAAAAGAGAGAGACAAATATGTGCCGTGTGTCTGAGAAATCGATTGGAAAAGATAATCAGGAGAACAACAAAAACCCAACCACCTGACTTGGGGAGGCGTGGCCTCAGAGTCCATTCTATCCAATCAGATCGAGGAACAGGTAGTTCTGAGCCGAATCAAAACCAGCTGCTGTGAAAACGGTGAGAGTGTATTCTCCTCAGGTAATTGCTCATCTAGGTGGGTTGATTTTGTATTTACCTCTGTGCCGCATTATGTACATGTAGGTCGCCGTGAGGCATCTCAAGTGAAGTTAATGTTGCTCATTTACTGACTGATAACGGGTTCTTTCAGGTAATTAAGATTTTATCGTTCTAGTTGTAAGTTGGGAGTACTCATTTGTGGATGCAATTTATGCGATGCGAGGCCTCATACATCTGGACACGATTAGGCGAATTTAAATCGACAAAGCTGATATATGTTGGTTTTGCCTTTGTTATATAATGTTGGTATCATTGTGATTTTATTTGGCGATGTTGAAAATGGCAGCTTAATGTATGTAGATGTATAAATAATTAAATTCGATTGCCATGAAGAAAGACAATAAGCTGTTTAAAATCACATTACCTCTCAGGTGAATGAATTCGAGACAAGGAAAGGCTTTCGTCGTCATCAGTTGTATTATTAAGACCGCCCCGGAATCGATTTTAATGCTGCATTTCCTAGATATTTTTATTTTTCCACATGTAGTAACCAGTAATCGCTAGAATCCGCGTCCAGAATGCTTCTACTAGTTTAAAAATTAAAGGTAAATTTTATTTATTCTCTCATTTGGAAGCACTTCCTTAACCTACCTGTCGTCTTCGAAACTTAATTGTGATGTGTATGGTTTCTGGTCATTGAAAATACATATTTTCGAAGCCTTTTTTTTAATTATTGGTTTCAGCAGAGGCTCACCACCCATAGAGTTGAGATCGCGCCTTAAGTCGCGAAAAAGTCTAAATGACCTTTTTCCAAACAGTTGAATTGACGAAATAGCTGTTTTGGTTCAACTTAATTTGTTAAGTATAATAGGGAACGGTGGCGTAGCCTGGTTAGTGAGGTCATGAACTTTCGGCTTCACACAAACCAGTAAGTAGTAGTAGTAGCACTTCTAAAGTATAACATGATTTTATTTTTGTATTTTGTAAGATATTTTGTAGATTATATAATGGGAAAAATTTGTTTAGTCGAAAATTGAAATCGAGCGTACATACATATATCCATCCTATGGTAAGTAGAGTTACGGAAAGTACCACTAGATGTCTCATGTATGCCATGACTCCAAAAAAATTCGAGGGTACGACTCTATACACAGTATATTATTCTAATGTTAACGGGGAAAAGTCGTTAATAAAAGCTTTAATCGCGTAAGATTTCTCAAAAACTTGTTGATGGGTCGCAGTTTTTCTTTTTTATTTTAAACTAGATTTGAGTCATTGGAGCCCCTACTTCAATCAAGATGATATATGATTAATTTTTTTTTACAGTGTTTTAAAGAGAGAAAAAATTGTATAAAACCGTATTTAAAAATTCAAATATTCCGCCATTTTGTTAAATTACGACGTTCCTGAATGATTCATGACTATGAAAATTCTTCTATTATTAATTTTTGATAATTCTTACCGGTGCTAAAGTGGCCAACAAAAAGGTACCTTTTCTGAGACAGTCAGATTACAAGGCTTGTCTGTGGCGGTGCCGCCAAACCCCACGGTACACTTACCTAAAAACCCCCATAACCGCATCCCAAGTCGCATAAGTTTTGATAATGCAATCGCATTACGCACCTGAAAATGCTTCACGCATTAATTAGATCAAATCTATAATCTTAAAGTCCCTGTAAAGAAAACTTACCTTTTCATGCATCACTTCGCATACAATTTTCAGTAAGATTTCATTCTTTCCTTATCTGGAATTCCAAACCAATTCGACACCTTCGGTACCAGACAAATTCCTGTAAACAAAATGATTCGGTTTGCATACAATGCAACCGCTATAACAGGGACTATAAATATTGCGCCGTCTATTTTCCAATTTCGCCATGTGTACGATAAATTTCTTTACGTACACGTTGGCCGGCGACCTTTTTCTCCCAGCAATAAAATTCCCTAACTCGCACCATGTGAAAACAAAAGCAAATACACGCATCTAGCGTGTAGTGCCATAAAACGAATTTCTTCGCCTGTGATCATGTATACAATTCGATCCCTTTAGCATCACCAGCGATACACATTTCCCATTGTGTAAATAGAAAAACCATTAGCACTTCTTCCTAATGGCGATACATTTACCCACGCATACCATGCACGGGAAGAGTGCATGTCCTTGGTGGTCGCACCCTTAAGAGAAACGTTTTTTTATCTTTCTTCACTTTTCTTAACCCAAACATAGGATGAAATTCATGTCAGAGTTCTACCCTCGGTGAGTCGTTTTACATCAGCAGACCAGAACGCTCACGCGTCGCTCCCGCTCCCCGTTTCGCACCACGGGGACGCGTACATATCCGGAGTCGTGAGACTATGTCAAGTGATCTATCCTCGAAAAGATACAGCCTTTTCGAGATGTCAGTATTGCAATAACTGTGTCTGGAGTAAATCTCGTTTGTTACCAGTTCTCGTGAAATTGGTGTTAAGGCGGTGTCTGGTATATCTGTGGCGTTTCTAGCAGATACACACGCGACTAGTAAAGAACAACACCACCGAAAGCACACCCATTAAAGCCGTATACCATAGCAATAATATACCATTACCACATTAGTGGAATGTAATTGAGTTTAGAAATCAAATTCACATAAGCGGCAGTGGCCTGGTGGGTAAGAGCTTTGGTTCTTTAGTGATTCTAACCGTGGTAGCGTCGGTTCGAATCACTCGCTCTTCACTATCGTCGCAAACGCTATATATCTTTGTGTGACTGTTTGTGTTTGTTTTCTTTTACGCTGTACAACGATTTGATATTTAAAAAAATTAATATTTTTCAAAGCTGTGGATCATGTCAAGTTAACAAAAGAGTTCTTATAATTTGGAATAAACAATTATACAGCAACGTTTTACACATAAACAAAACAATAAAGAACCTCTCCAGAATAAATAATAATGTGTTTTAATTGTTATCTGTGGACAGGGTTTTGTTCCTTGCATTCGGTTGTGGACAAACGTGGCGGTGTAGCTGAATTTATTTCGTTCTTTTTGATCAACGGCGGACCGAACCCGGTGAAACATTTAGTGGATGTAGTGAGTGGGACGAAGTACCCTACATGTCAACAATGATTGTTTCTATATTTTTGAATAAGAAAAATTTGTTTGTACTTTAGAACATGCTAAATAAGTGAAAACAAATGTAAGTTCTTTATTTATTTTCTTCTCTGAGAAAAAAATTCGAGACAATGACCTTTTTCTGAAGCTCTCAGATAAGAACCTACCCTTAAGTATATCATGGATTCTTCAAGAATTATTTGTTTTTCATTTTTGGTTTGGTTTGTTAAACTTTTTATTTCTTAATACTTAAGTTAGATTTTGTGGTTGTTTGCCTTTTGATACTTATTGCTCTCTTTCTATTATGAGGTTTAGTTAACAAGTTCAACAATAATTGAAAAATACAATTTTTTAAACTTTACCCTTATAAAGATTTACGACAATTCTACTTTTTTATTTTAATCGCTTATTTAATATATTTCTTATTTAATATAATCCCTTATTTAAAATATTTCCGTGCCGGTGGGTATTTTTGTTACTACCAAAACAGGAAACCCATTTTTTTCCTTTCGTTAGGAAATTTTCTATATGGTCCCATACTTCAACTGAATCACATAAGGAACGCTAAGTAATTTTTATATTTTATTTCTTGTGCATGTTTCTTGAATACTGAATAATTTTCTTGAATACTCGGATGTCACAGAAGATCATTATTCCGCACAGATTAAAAAGTTTCAAAACTAAGTCGAATATTGGTTCCATTCCGAGTACAGGGAGACTAATAGGTATAATGAATCAAACTTTCGGGTGCATAAGTCGAGCATGAAACGTATGTAGTTCGCACATACAACACCCAGGGTTCTTGCACGTCCAGACAATGGGATAAAGAAATATCTTCCAAATTGTACATATTTCTGAGAATCTATAGGAATATCAAAAACTGTGTCTCGTCACATATCCAATTGCTTATGTAGTGCTCCAAGAAGACCTACCATTTTCCTCCCACATTCATATTACCTACTAATAAAATTGCCATCCAATATCATCCATTCCTATCTCTAAATCAACGTTGAAATCAATGTCAAAGAAATTGAGGCAAACAACTGTCGAACATTTAATTCAATTCCTTAAAATTCAAATATCACAATGCGCATCTTCATATGCATTGTATGTTCCATTATCAATTCCCAAAATCCAAAATCTAAAATAAATACGCGATAAACGAGTGAAATGTTTGTTTATCACGCACACAAAAAATTCAGGCAATCTAAGCATCACAATGCATACCTCCATATGCATTGTAATCAGATGTTTTATGATATCCAAATAGACTCAGATTCCCATCCAATTCCCATGGATTTTGTGCCCATCAGAAGTGCATGCAAACTCTTGTTTGCATTAGCCAGATGGATAACACAAACAAACCACAGAAAGGATCTGTGGGGAGGAAGTAGGTGTGCCGGCATGGGTACTGTGTCTCTCCTATCCCCATCATATTACACGAACACTGTTCAATTCTCTTTATTGTATTATTGGTATCCTTTCACAAGGGAACTCAGCAATTTATAAGCATGTATACTTTTGTATAGCGGATCCTGATGGGATTTATTCTTTAACCACTTGATTGATGTTCTACTCCCTAATTACCATCATTCAGCACTACAATCGGGAAGCGGTCTTGGCCCAATTTAGCAACTCCTGAGGCTTGTTAAATTTTGCATAATGATTTGTTTTTTCCGGGCAAGGTCATTAGTCTTGCGCCAGAGGCTCCCCGAGGGAGAATCCAACCCCGGTCTTCCGCGTGACAGGCGGGTATACTAACCACTATACTATCGAGCAGCCACTCCCTAAGACCAAGTCAGAATTGCCGCGCGGGAGATGCAATTTTCACTTACTTGTCACTATCCTTGTTGATGCAACTGTTCCAAGCAAGAAAATAAAACACTTGTTCACGGGGATTATACTTTTATTTTTTTTTTGTGTTTTGTTTTAATTTATTTTAACAATGATTTGCAGGGAGAAATCTCTGGTGGTATACACGACACTGTTTATTGATTATTTTTGTTACACAACTTTGTTTTAAACGAAACATATGCGTTAAGAGTTTATTAATAGTTTTATTCGGCTCGCGTTTAACAGAGAATTAATGTGACATAAACCAGTAAGGAATTGACAAACAAGGAGAACTCGCGCTTAATTTGTGATGGAAAACTTCCGTACGCACTCGACTACATCGGGGGTGTGTGCACTCGCGTGCACTCGCGGACACGTAGCGCAAATGGGCGATGATAGGACCGTGCATAGAATTCTAGACGGTAAACTAACGGGGAAGAGACCGACGGGACGGCCGCGACGAAGATGGGAGGACAATGTTAGACCTCGAGGAGATCGGATCGGATGGGAGGAGAGCGCACAGAATACGGAACAATGGCGGAGCCGAGTCGGTGAGGTCATGAACTTCCGGGCTCCTACAGGCCAGTAAATAATAATAATTTGTTTTTGACTGCGGTTATGGTGTGATTCAAAGTTCTTTTATCGCTGCGTTGGTGTTTCGAATTTTCAAGTGGATCGTGATTTGGTCATTTTCCTCCGACTCGTCCTTTGTTTATCACCATCAATAGTTCTATATATTATTTTCGAGTGTGACATATATTATCGTGTGACATTGACATATATTATCGAGTCATTCTCATGTTCACGAACGATGCATTCTTTGGATTATCCGGATGGATTAAGGATCACGTCCACGCATCCATCAGGATCTATACAGTAGCCCACTCTTCCGGAGACCCCGGAAGCACGGCGGGGCACCACTTATAATAGATAACAGTTTGGATATCAACACAATAGAGAAAGTAAATTCAACGTACTATACATATCGTAAAGGGGGATGGGAGCGAACATACAGGGCAAAGTCTCTGCTTTCAACCCGGCGAAGGCCAGGACGATCCTTGTCCCTGTTCAATTCAAGTTGACATCCAGTCTCCACGTGACACCCCTGTGTCACTACTTTGGCACCCGCCAATTAGTGAACCAATGCATGTAGCGGCATTCTGAGAAGGGTTGGCACAAGGCTAATAACCTCGCCGGGAAAAACGAATTATTATGGACAAGTCTCGGATAAGGACCGGATACCAGTGGAAAGACTTGCTAAATTAGGCCAAGACTGGATCTCGGTTATAGTGCCGATGATGATGATGATACATATCGTAAGCCTTCCAATGCAATTTGTTTCCATAACAACACCGTCTCTACTCGAACGTAAATAACAACAAATGTTCACGATGAACCATTCTTCAGTCGAACCACACGATTAATACAATCTCCATGCTTTCAAGACCAATATATGTTATCATATATAAATGCCATTTTTCCTTACCCTCTCCGTGTCCCTTCATTCATAAATGGACTTTGGAATATAAAGCTAAAATAAAACACACACACGTAGACGCTGTGGTAAAAGAGTGTTGGATATAGTGACTAGTTTTTCTGAGTGTAATTTTAATATATTCTCATTCTACCAGGTTTCTCATATCTGTTGCCATCGACCAGAATGTAGAGATGTGCTCATGAGCAAAACTCCAAAGGAGCGTACAGTATTCGAGCCAAATAATGTATAATATATATTTCAGTTTGAGAATAAAAAAATCTTTATTTTTAGTCGCTAGTGTACATTGATCCTTGGGGTCTAAGTGTTACCGCGGCTATGGAAGGACTTTTCAGACACTCACCAAGAGTAGACTCGATAAGAATACTCCATGGTGGAGGGGTCGCCATATTTATAGTAAAATGATTCCTTTGTTCTGGAATATGTTATCTGTAATTAGGAATGTGGGCTATTGGTTAGTCATGTAATTGTGCTGATAAATGAAGTGTGGCATCCGACTAGACGTTTAGGCTGAGTCATGATGGCTCATATGTGACAAGGATAATCAAGAACGTTAACTAGCTCGAATCGAATTTGTAATTCTACCATTAAATTTCGACACATGTTCATGCACTAGCTTTAACTGTGACCTGTGGTGGGGTTACTAAAACACTAAGTAGGCTCTAGCGTAGGGCGTAATATGAAAAAGGATTATTAATTCAGCCTTACGTGGGCGATAAATAAGTTGACGCACATGGCGTCATAGGGGTAAAATCCGCGCCTGAGCGTGACTACGAATAAATTCATGATTTCTTTAGGTCTAGTCGTTACCTATAAGATGGGCCCGTAATGCCGTAAATTGAATATTTTTTGTGTTGAAACCAATGACATTAATTTGTCCCAGTTGAGGAATTTTGTCCAGAATTCGATTTAAAGTGTCAATCTAATTGTATTTCAGCTTAAAATTCATTTTTGTGAGTTAAGGATCCAATATGAATTAAAGTTTTCAACAAATTGATAATTTTCAAATCCCTATACCTTCAGAATTCATCTCTTAAAATTGTTTGATAACTTCCAAAAAAGAAAGGGGCTATGTACGTACCTGTTCTTTGCCCCCCGCTGGGAAAGTAATTCAATAAAATTTTGGATAGTTAATCTTCGGATCTGCTAAACCAATTTTGTTCAAAAACGTATTTTTTTTTATTTTTAAAAACATTTTTTATTTTTCTTTTTATATTCTTAATTTCTAAATTAAAGGCTAGACAAAAAATGCTTAAATTCTAGCTTAATTATCTTATATAATAACTTACTGGTCCTTCGCAGACGCTCTAAGCTAAACATTACTAAACATTTGTATAATTTGCCTTTCGGCGACAGAAGTTTGTGGCGGTACTTATAATTAGTTGAAAGACAAAGAAAATTTGAAAAACGTTGTCAATTTTTTTTTTTTTGTTTTCTTAAAATTTAACTTACTTAACTTACCAATTTTTTTTTTATTTTTTTTATTTTTTATTTTATGTAAAGCACAACCTAACTTAACTTAAATCTTATACTACCCTAATTCTAGAAAAGCTAAGTCTATGTAAGCTAGCTGATGATAGTGTGATTCTATACCGACTTTGGTATCCAGGTCTTTATATGCCATTCAACCACCAGAACTGTTGACGCTGTCTAATACTATCGTCCCGGTCTCTGTGGGAGATAGCCCTACTGAAGCGCAGGAGCTCTTCTTCGGTGCGCGTTACTTCCCGGTCGTAGCACAATCGCCCGTCTACGGATGATCTACTTACATGATAGATCAGCGGAATTCCGGATCTATCCTATAAGCCCTTTCATGTCCAAGTCAAGGAACGCCTCTGGTAGAACAAAACCGTTGCGACGCACGCTCTCATAGTACAGAGTGTTTGGATAATAGGCCCCGAAAATTAGGTCATTGGACGAGCTTATTGCTCTCGCAATATGTCCTCTGATTAATTTAATCATAAAATTATCAACCCTATTTATGTATGCTTCATTATATAAAGTCTCATTTGAATAATACTTTTTATAGTCCGATTCCGGTGTGCGATATAATCTGAGACAACTTCTGAGACATTTCCTTTCGAACACCCGAATCTTTTCCATCAAATTTGGACCTATGTTAAACCATACTGGACAACCATATATGAGCATTGGCCTGATTAGCGTCATGTAGCATATGACTTTTACCCTGCTGTCAAGTTGGCTACTGTAAAATAGCCTCCTTGTCATAGCAAACGTTTTTCTAGCCTTGACCAGAGCAGCTTCTACATGTCTGTTGAAATACAGATATTGGTCTAGCCAGATGCCCAGGTATTTAACTAAACTCTTGGTTTCCAGTTTATCTCCATGCGGTCCCACGATAACTAGCTTTCGCCAGTTTTTCCTTGTGTCGTTCGTGGCTTTCTATAATGGAGTTCTAAATAGGATGGCTTTTATGGAAGTTGATCTTAAGTTTCCAGTTGTCGCAATAGCGCTGCAGTTGTTGAAATCTCGCTGTATTAAACTATTTATGATCTCAACTTTCGGAGCTGTTCTGTAAATTATGAGATCGTCTGCGTACGCAATAGCCTGCGGAAGTGCATCTAATAAGTCTCTAATGTAAATGTTAAAAAGAATCGGAGAGAGTACCGCGCCCTGTTGCAAGCCATTCTTGATATTATACATTTTATTAGAGGTCACATTACCACTTTTGACCACGAACCTCCTGTCCTTTACCATATCGTAAAGTACATATAATAAAGGCTTATGTATGCCATGTCTGTCCAGTTTGTAATACAACCCTTCGATCCAGACGGTATCAAAGGCTTTCTCCAAGTCGATCAGACAGGCACCTGTGCATTGGTTCCAACATTTATTCCATTGTATGTCGGAGACCAGTTTAGCTGCGGCATGTGTGGTTTCATGACCCGCCTTAAAGCCAAACTGGTTATTTGGAATAATGCTGTTGTCGTCTACCCATTTTACCAGAGCTTTGTTAATGATTTTTTCAAATACTTTACTGATGCTTGGGAGTAAACTTATCCACGCATGTTCATTGGGTTTGTACAGTCTTTGCCCTTTTTTGGGATGGGCTGAATGATAGCCGTTTTCCAACGCGCGGGATAATATGCATTATTCAACGCGTTGTTAAACAGGACCGTGTATATATCTATTGCCTTTGGGGGCAGTTTCTTGAGTACGATGTTAGGTACTCCATCTATTCCCACTGACTTTTTGCTTCTTAATGAGTCGAAGATACTCTGGATTCTTTCCCTTGTGATTAAAAGGCTAGTAGCCCCACCATTGGCATTAATGTCAATTGACAGATTATCGTCACTGAATTCGGTAAAACCCGGATTCTCCGATTGCCAACGTGAAATTTCATTCCGGAGGTGCAGGTGACTCAGTAGAACTCTGTCCTCCAGGTCGTGATTTCGGCGAATGCTTTCATTCACCTTGTACATTTCCTGAAAGACAGCTCCCACAGCGTTCACCTTTTCCAAAGGATCTTCGATCACGAAGAGCTCACTATTGAGGATAGCGTTCTCTGCATTTATGCCAATGTTGGTTAGCAGCTGCTTGTTTACCTGAGTACGTGGGATTTGGAGACACTGAATCTCATTTTGATTATTTCTCCTGAATATTTTATTTATTTGTGGGAACATATTCGGGTTATTTGTTTTTATAGCTCGAATTCTGTTGTTCCAATACAAATTTGTTGCTAATCTATAATTAGCTTTAAGCAATTGTTGGAGGTTTTTTAATCGGGATTTCAGTGATATTAACTCCTGGTCTTGTCTGTCTGTAAACTGTCTGTGTAATTGTTTTAATTTCGATAGCAGGGTTCAAAAGCGTATTTTAGTTTAGTATTCACAGGAAACCTTAATAAGAAAACTCTTAGCAAGACAAAACACTTCTTAATAAATTAAATAAGGTGTACCGGAGTCCAGAGTAGATGGCCAAGCGGTGATAAGACGATAGTAGATAATCAAGCAATGGCCAAGCGGTGGCGAAAGAATGGGACCTTGGGAGAATTTTTTAAAATTTTGACGAAGCGTTGTCAGTTGGTAGCTGACAGCTGGCAAATGGGAACGTACTAGAGTTCTTTACTAAGTTTAATTGTGAATCCGCAACAAATGTTCGCAATTTTTTTTTTAAATATCCATAATCTCTTGTGTTAATCGATGTTTAATAAACAGTGGTGAATTCCTATTTAAGAAAAAACGAAGTTTATCTAGCGAATAGAAATTTTCGTTAGGTTAGTCTCGGTCAAATCTGTTTCAAATTTATTATAAAAAATGTTTTCGTTATAGTCGGGTATATTACATAAAATTAAATTAAAACAATCTTTTTATAATCAAAGATAAAATTTAATAACAATAATGTCAATGGTACTCTCGGATTTATATTTACTTAATGTTGTGCTTTAGGAATATTTGCCCAAAACATCGATCCAGCTTGTTTTCTATTAAAGATCCTCTACCGATAACATTTGTATTCAGCAGTATTTGACAATTCATGGGAATTTAAGGCATTCGAAAACATCAAAAGATGGTGTAGGGGTTTTCAGGGCCGAAGAACCTCGCATCATTTTTAACCCCATAAAAAACCTATAAACCCCATATCTACCCTTAACTCGAATCACTGGCAAGATCACACAGCCTTGCCATAGTATTCACCACTGTCCTAAAATGGCTGAAAACAATTCGGTTATCCTCTTGGATAACCGTCATAAATATTCCATCATACCCGAGGAGCTTTTTCTCCACATTCGGCATTGTATACTCACCTCGTAGCTACAGACCCATCGACCGATCGTTCTATCGACGATATGCAGAGTAGCCACCGTTGACTACTTGCAACCGACTGTATGTCCTTCAAAAATACCACACACCCGATGGAATGTGACCTTGAGCAGAATAAAAGAGTACACATCCACCAGTCTCCATGCCCATTAGCGTCCAAAAATACATGCCGGGCTATTTGCTGGCTTGCACATCTGCAAGCCAGATTTCTAATAGCCCTGCAATAGGACATAATGAGCGGGATAACCCAAAGATCAATTAGCCTTTTTTTTTCTAGTTGCTATGGCAAGCGATCTTCTATGTTACATCACAGAAGACCTAATTGCCGCCGCCAGCATTGTTCCCTTATGCTACACGAAACACTTCTGTCTATCCGATGTAGACAAAAGAAAACGTTTTCGTCCAGGCGGCAATTTCCTACATAAACAATATAGTCAAAACATTCATGCTCTCAGGCAGCCATGGGTTTTTGCCGATATTTTATCACCATCATGGGAAAACCATTCTCATTATTTATGACTGCATTTTCTGCCATCCTAAATTTCTGTCCCTCTAATTGACCAGATGTGTATTGGAATTTCCCTGGTACGCCAGAGGTATCCGATACTACAAGGAATGTTGAGGACGATTTCTCCGGGAGTTTGTTAATAACCATTGCGGTATGCGCACCTTCCTTTCGCAGTCAGATATTAATCGTGAAAACCAACGCTACAGAGAGTCCGATTTCTTATTCCAAGTGTGCACATGCACCAGGCGTCAAGAGCCAAATTTAACCACCGGTAGAGTGTGCAAGAGTCGTGAGTGATTATTTAAAATATAATAAAGTCGCGGATGTCATTGTGCAGTTTATTAATTTCTTAACGATTGAGTGTCGCTGTTGTGGACAATTTTATATGTACCTAGCATTGTAAGGAAGGATTCACCTGTTAGTGTTGTATTATAGAGTAGCTGCTAGTGTAATATCCGTCGGTTTTATACCATTAATAAAGAAAACTAATACACAAGAATTTTCATGTGCCTTTCATTAATCGGACAATTGTGCATCGGATTATCATCGATATTTGTCGGGGTTAGGAAAGAACTAGTGTCCATGTTTGACACATTAAACCTTTACTCCATAATGGAATTGCGCGTTGAATTATTAGGTGTACAAATATGTTTTCGCTGTTTGGCAAAAGATGGCCCCACCAGAAAATTATGTAGAAATTGTCAGATGTCAAATGTAATATTGTGAGTTTGAAGAGGTGATAAGAACATAACCTCAAAATATTAGTGACTTTGTATCAGCTTTACATAATTTTTTTCGTGCAAAAATGTCTAGTTTTCTGCCAAATAAGCGTCATTTGCGGGACCTTTTGATTTACTCTTTTAATTTGAAGAAATCTGCCGCTGATGCGCATTGATTGCTTGTAGAAGAATATGGTGAGGCTGCTTTGGGTGAGGGTAGTTGTCGTGAGTGGTTTCAAAAGTTTAAAAACTGTTAGATTGACGTGGAAGACAAAAAACGAAGTGGAAGACAAAAAATTGGAAGCAAAGTGCTCTGAAAAGCCCTACCACCTCCTTCCCCCACACATACATCCAAACCCCATAACCATCCAACTAATCCAGAAATACATTATCCCAATCCAGCAAAATTCTTAGTAAACGAATATTTGATTCGTCCATATACATCAATATCAGATGTTCAATTTCCATACTCACGCTCATGTGTCCGAGAATTCGCCTGACCGAATTCTTATCTCAAAAAACAAAGACTTGGCTCCAACCAAAGTATCTAAATCGAGATTTTGCTTTGAATTCGATCTCTTCGAGATACGAAATCTCGATTTGGTCTCATTTACAAGGGTGATGAATTTCACATTCGAGGATCAGGAAGGCAACTATGCTGACCATGATGAAAACTGAAGAAAGCACCCTTCCCAACAACATTCCCCTCTATAATAGAGGATTCCTGGATCCATTCTAAGGGTCTACTGTTAACAAACCACACACACGGACGCACAGCACAAGACGGCACAAACATACACACACCGACCAAAGCGCAGATCATCTGACGCCAAAGGCGTGATCTGCGTTTACTACCGCACTCAAGACCTACTGGTCTTGTAAGATTTCTTCCCCACCATCCCTCCATATAAGTAGCTACAGAATACCTGGACTAACACTGTCCACCGCATCCTTGGATACCCCCCCCCCCCCCCTCTTTTTTCTTTCTTTTCAGATATCGCGAGACCGAGCCCAACATCCTCACGGATGTGGCTGATTCTGGTTTTCGCAAGATGACATACAACATATAAAGATACCAAAAAAAATGGGTCGATTCGTGGATATCCTCAAAAGATGAAGAGTTCTTACGACATGGTATCCGGATGCTGGCAGAAATATGGGAAAAAGTAGTGTCTAGTAATGGATCATACTTTGAATAAAACGTATGTATCCCTCTTTCACAATAAATTCCTAATTTTTTAAAGAAAACGGCGGAAACTCATTTGTACACCTAATATTTTATTAATTTAAGGAAACGTGTCCGAGCTTCTTATGGTTTAAATTATATTTATATATTCCAAATTGAAAGCGGGATATACGCTTCGGCATGTGGAATGTTCGAAAGTTGTATAAACCAGGCACGATACAGACGAAACAATATAAAATGGACATCGTCGCGCTTCAGGAAGTCCGACTCCCACATCAAGTAATCGAAACCAACGGATTTACACTGGTGTGTGGAGGTACCGATACACATAACCTCGGAACCGGCTTCATCATAAGCAAGAAGATAACGCCCCATGTAAAAGATGTGAAATTTATTAATGACTGAATCTGTGCTAAAAAGACAGGGACTATGGTACAATTATGTATTTATAAACGTACAACAGAATCTACGAACGAAGAAACGAAGGACACATTCTACGAGACCCTAGAAGAAGTATTTGATGGGATCTCATCATTCGATGTTAAAATCCTCCTCGGGGACCTCAATGCGAAAATTAGAAAGGAAGGTATCTTCCAACCAACTATAGGTAAAGAAAGTCTACACGACGTTTCAAATGATAATGGAATTCGAATTATCACGTTCGCTGCGTCAAAAGATCTGTTAGTGAAAAGCACGATGTTCAAGCACAAGCAAATTCGTAAAGCCACATGGATATCACTCGACGGCGTAACGCGTAACCAAATAGACCACTTCCTCATAGACAAAAGACACCACTCGAATATCCTTGACGTTAGATCATATAGAGTAGCAGATTGCGGCTCCGATCTTCTAGTGATGGGTAAAATCAGGAGTCGCCTCGCAGCAATCACACATAGGCAGTCACGGGAGACGAGCAAAAAGTTCGACACTGATAAACTGAAAGACTTGCGCAAAAGGGCTGAATATTAAGGCGAACTAACGAATATATTTAGTATTCTAGAGAATGGGGGTAGTGAGGAAGTGGAAGCTAATAGTGTGGACACTAAATGGACATCGATCAGCGACACAATCAAACTAACAGCCAAAAAGGTATTAGGATTTAAGAAAACAATTAAGCCCAAACCTTGGTTTGACGATGAGTGCAGGGCGAAGATCGAAGAACGTAAACGCCTCATAGCGATCCACTTAGAAGCATATGATGAAGTCAACGCAGTAAGATACGCCACAATTCAGAAAGAGACAGAAAGACTTATCAAACGCAAAAAGACGCGAATGGAAGAAGACTCGGATCGAAAAAATAATAGAAAATGCCAGAGCAAAAATTATCAGAGATATGTATGCCGGCATAAATTCAATTAGAAATGCCTACTGAGGAAGAGCCAACATAATCCGAGACACAAACGGTTGTCCGGTGACAGAAACAAAAAATGTCGTGACAAGATGGAAGCAGTACTTTGAAAACCTGCTCAATGTGGGCACCCATCAACCACAAATAAACGCACCAGACGTACATACAGCCGAGCCCCAGATCCCAGATCCCTCTTTCGACGAAGTTGTAGACGCGATAAATCGACTAAAAAACAACAAGGCTCCCGAAGTCGATTGCATACCGGCAGAGCTTGTGAAGCATGGAGGAGAGGCAACCGCCCGAAAGATCCACCAGCTCATCCAAACAATATGGGATAAGGAAGTCACTCCGGAAAAATGGAAAACCTCAATAGTCATCCCCATTTTCAAAAAAGGCGACCGATCTGACTGCGAAAATTACAGAGGAATATTATTGCTCCCAACCACACAAAAAATATTAACAAATGTCGTACTGTCAAGAATCACGCCGTACGCAGAAGAAATATTGGCGGATTACCAATGCGGATTCCGTCGGAACCGGTCAACAAGCGACCAGATGTTCACAATAAGGCAAGTGCTGGAAAAGAAGTGGGAATGCGGAGAGACGGTTCACCAACTGTTCGTTGACTTCAAAAAAGCCTACGACTCAGTCGCAAGCAAAGAATTCGCCATATTGTAGTTGAGCTGGTAGTCCTGAAAAAATATGCCGCCCTCATTCAAAATTGCATGAACGAAAATAAAGGGCGAGTTAGAATAGAAAACCACCTCTCAGAACCATTTGAAGTCCGGGACGGACTAAAGCAAGGAGATGGTCTATCGCCGTGTCTTTTTAACCTTGTGCTCGAGTATGTCATCAGAAACGTACAAGACGACAACATGGCCGGATCATCCCTGAACGGGGTCACACAAGTCCTCGCATATGAGGATGACATCGCCGTTCTGGGCGATAATCTAGAAGCTGCCCGTAAAAACAATGAAATCATCAGCGGCAGAAGAGGTGGGCCTAGAAATAAATGAAGACAAAACAAAATACATGATTAAGGCGAGAGCATGTGGACTTCAGGGAACAGATATAAACGTCAGAGGTAAGGTATTTGAAAAAGTTAAAGAATTTAAATATCTGGGAAAGATACTGACAGTCAGTAACGAAGTGTCGAAGGAAATTAACAAAAGACTGCATTCCGGCAACGCTAATTCGCATGCAGTCAGTAAACTGCTGAAATCCAAACTGCTATAACGTAATACAAAGCTCCGTGTTTATAGAACCTATATCATACCGAATGTTCTATATGGATACGCGAAACATGGGCTCTCACAAAACGGGAAGAAAACAAATTCCGCGTACACAACGTTTCCTGATCGCTCTAAATAGCCTTTGTCCGTCCCCTTCTTGAATATGTTAGTCACGTCAGGTCTTCTCACTACTCATCCAATATTCATAGGATCGAAGGGGTGCAACGTCATTTTTTGCCTTTTACCCTCCGACGATTGGTTTGGGAAAATCCTCTGATTCTACCCGATATACCAGCTGTCTTCATATAATTAACTTTCACACACTTGAAGATCGCAGAATTCACGCCGACATCCTCTTCATCCAACGTCTTCTCTCAGATTAACTCAACTGCCAAAGCTTGCTCTCCTCCATTACATTTTACAGTAACCCCCGAAACCTGCGAAACCCTCCACTCTTCTCTTTGTTCGTCCGTCGCACTTCTTACGGCTTTAATGAAACTATCCAGAATGCTGTGGTGGTCAAACTGTTACCCCAGCTTCTTTAACTTCGATCTCACACCGCTGTTCTTATCCATATATCTTGATCATGAAACCCAGCCTTTTCTACCCCATGACAGCTTTTCCTACAACTTCCACAAAGCTAACTTCCGCTTTTTAAATGAGCATCTTAGCAAAACAGCGTTTCGCTTTGATCATTTGGGGGTAGAAGAAGCTACTGCCACTCTCTATAAGGAGATCTTCTATGCCGTCGCCTTATATGTCCCCTATTCTCGTCACAGGTCATCGGTTCCATCGCCGCCATGGTACAACCGTACACTCCGCGAGCTTAGGAATAAGAGAAATAACTTATGGAACATTTTTCTTAAAACGCGTTCCTTCCAAAACTACTCCAACTATCTCGGTTCCTTTTATAAATTTTCCGAGCTCTACAACTCCCTCTACACCAACTACCTCACAAAAACACAATTTAATTTGATCAATGGCCCCAAATCTTTTTTCCACTTCAAAAACTACAAACGTAAATCCGACGCCTATCCTAACTCCCTTTCTTATGGCGCGACTACTTCAACCGACGCCCTAACTACTGCCAATCTATTCGCTTCGTTTTTCAATAAATCCTTCACAGCTATCTCCTTCGAACCCAATCCGTCACACTTCAAAGACTTGCCGAATTCTCCCACGGCCCCTTAACCCCTCAAATTATTCAGCGTCACGTAGTTGATGAGAAATTAAACTTACTCAAAACCGAGTTCAGCCCTGGGCCTGATGGACTCCCGGCTGTATTTTTAAAGAAATGTTCCACTTCTCTTTCCCCCCGATATCAAAGATATTCAACCTATCCCTTTCAGAAGGGAACTTCCCTAGTATTTGGAAATCCTCCTATGTCACCCCCATACATAAAAAAGGATCTAAAAACGATATAAGCAACTACCGTCCCATCACCAAACTGCCTCATATCTCCAAAGTGTTCGAAGGAATTCTTTACAACGCGTTATATTTCCGTTGTAAATCCATCATCTCATCCAACCAGCATGGTTTCCTCTCGGGCGGGTCAACCACAACGAATCTGATCGAGTTCTCATCCCACACTCTCCGTGCCTTAGAGAATGGCAACCAAGTCGATGTAATCACCACCGATTTCAGCAAGGCCTTTGACAAAATCTCCCATAATCTCATCCTTTTGAAGCTGTCCTCACTAGGTTTCGAACCTCTTTGATCAAGTGGTTATCTTCTTATCTGAAAGATCGATCCTACCGTGTCAAATTCAGATCGTCCCTGTCCAATCCTTTTCTTCCCACGTCAGGGGTTCCGCAAGGCAGCCATCTAGGTCTCCTCCTATTTATCCTTACCATCAATGATGTTGACTTGTAAATATGACGAGGAGGCAAAACAATGGAGGAGAGTCCATAACCACGAATTGGAAGAGCTATATCGCAAACCTACAATAGTGAGAGTAATCAAGTCGCGAAGATTAAGATGGGCCGGACACGTAGCGCGAATGGGGGACGACAGGACCGTGCATAGAATTCTTGGCGGTAGACCAACGGGAAAGAGACCGGTAGGACGGCCGCGACGGAGATGGGAGGACAATGTTAGGTTTGACCTTGAGGAGGTCGGATCGAATGGTCAAGCGTGGAAGGAGAGTGCCCAGGGCAGGGAACGATGGCGAAGCCGAGTCAGTGAAGTCATGAACTTCCGGGCTCTTACAGGCCAATAAATAATAATAATCAATGATGTTGACTCCATTATTAAATACTCATCTATCTCCCTCTATGCGGACGACACCAAACTCTACAAAACGACCACCTCCCCTCTCGACTCCTCGCTTCTCCAAACGGACCTCGACAGCTTCTCAACTTGGTGCCGTAATAACTGCCTTGAACCCAACGTGGTCAAATGTCACTCCATCACCTTCTCCCACAAACGTCCCCTTGCCCCCCACGTTCCTTCTTACTGCTAAACCAGCAGATATCACCTGTACCCTCGATACGCGACCTCGGGATCTTATTTGACAGGGAGCTTAGATTCATCCTGCACATTGATGATATTATTCTTAAGGCCAACTTTGTCTTTGTGTTTGTGAAACGCTGGTCTAAAGTGCAACGTCGTCTCCTGCGTTTTGCCCTGCGCGGACTGAACTGGGCGCATCCCCGGATTCTCCCCCCCCCCACACAAGCCGGCTTCATCTGATCAACTTCAACACACTTGAGGAGCGCAGAACTCATGTCGATATCCCTTTCGTCCACCGTCTCCTTTCAGGCACAATCAACTGCCGAAGCTTGCTCTCCATCATTGCACTTCACACTAACCCCCGTAATCTGTGTAGCGATCCTAAATCGCTATTCCTATCCAAATCCCCAATATTATCATTAATCTACATCCAAATCCCCAATATTATCACTAATCTACATCCAAATCCCCAATATCACCATTAACCTACATCCAAATTCCAAATTGAGTCACATGGGCAACGAATTGAACCAAAAGTTAATTCGTCGCACATTGACTCAATTCCCAAAATCCTGACATCATGAAATACTTAATTCAAAACGCATTTCATGATTTCCCTTCCAGGAACCTATCCAACCAAACCCTTAAACAATTCTTAGAACAAAATTCCAATTGAAGCACACGAAGTCTTGTGTGTGCTTCTTGGAATTTTTACACATAAATAGTTGACAATTCTCAATTGAAAAAACAATAAAAGGGCGGTAATTTCCAATTTCGTCATTAGTAGATCTCCAGAGGCCGAACCGCTGGCCAATAGAATATAAATATAAATTCATAATCAGTAAAGTTCAGAAAAGGCCGAACCCCTGGTCCCATACCGAGTCAAACTAACCAAAAGGGGGAAAATAAAGAAGAGACTTTAAAAAGAAAATAGAAGCCCAGTATTTCATTTCCCAACGGAACAGTCTCCCCGGTGGGAAGTAACCAAAACCAGAACAAAGAGATCTTAACTAGATGCTACAGACCCTAGGATGGCGCCCCCCCCCCCCCCCCCCCCCCCCCCCCCCCCCCAACGACAGATTAAACTCCGCCATTCCCTATCAGAAGAGATCGCGGAGACCGAGCCCTAACTTAGTAAGCCCACACGCGCAAAAGGAGGAAGTTGCGAGGGCACACGGGTTTTCACCCCATCCACGTCACCCCAAAAGCGGCCCCGCAGAAGAGCATCGATAAAGGGAGACGACCCACCGGTTATTGAAAGCACACAAAAGGAGGTAAGCGAAACCAATTTTACTTCCCCAGACACAGACTTACCTCAACACCTGCGAAACCCTCGTCTCTTCTATCAGCCCACCCATCACACTTCTTACGACTCTAATGAACCCATTTCGCGAATGCTGTGGCGGGCAAACTCCTACCCTTCCTCCTTCGATTTCAACTTTACCTCTACTGCTCTCAAACTTCATCTCCTCTCTTTCCCCTCCTGGCCTCGCCCTCTCCCCGTCTACACTCGTTATTTGATGGATAAACCCAGTAACCAACTCGCCAAACATACCCCCCCCCCCCCCCCCTCTTTTTTCTCTTTTTAATCATAGTTTATATATATAAGAATAGTTTTAAGATAGTTGTTAAGTTCTATCGCTTGTACTAAGCTGAATATATGAGGGTTCTGCCCTCACTAAACACTAAACACTAAACACTCACCTCTCCCGCTCGCAACCGTCGTCTCCTCTATTCTCTCTGATTCCCGCTACCGCTCTCCCAACCCACCCTCATATTCACACCCTACCACTTATACTATTGCCGATCCATATTTGTTTAGTTCCCCATTCCTCAGTTTTTACCATACTTTAAAGCTAATCTCTACAAACACCCTCTACCCTAATCCGCCACGCCTTACTTTTTAAGTTAGTTCGTACGTCTACTTATATGTTTATTCATTCATTCATTCACAAGACGTTTATAGCCAAATATAACATCTCAATGTTAATCCATCCACTTCATCCGCCTGATTTACTACCATGTGACTTTTATTTGTTCCGCAAAGTTACGTCTGCATTAACAGAAACAAGACTAGCCATATATCTGTTCAAGAAATAGCAGCGTGCTTCATACAGGAGTTAATAGAAACATACTTCCAGTTTCTGCTGCGTCTATTAATGAAAAACGATAACTAAACGCAAGCATAATTTTCCAATAAAATGTTTTACAGCATGAGTCTCGATAGTTCGTAGCCACAAATAGATAAACTTTCGGAGGAACTTATCTCTTCTTCTTTTCCCCTCGCTCTTGCCTTACCTACACTGTCAGTTACTGCTTTATGATATAAAGTGTAACTTAACCTTTTTGTAAAGCATGTTGAAAACCTATTGAGATTAATCGTGTATCTTTTCGAAAACTATTCTGCACACATATATAATTGAGCTGAAAGCCTTTACGTGCACTCTTCTCAGTGATATCTACAAAAAATATTAATGTAATAATAGATACGCGGAGAAATAAAAATAACAATATTAAAAAAAAATAGATTTAAATATATTTACAGTTGGCCAATAATGTATAATTCAACCACTGTCATCTCGCAAAAAAAAAAACGATTTCTATAGAGTTCAAATGTTATTATTTGCATAAGATTTCAATGTACCCTTAGCATCTAAAAAGTGTGCGGGAAAGTCCTTTCACATTATTCACCATGTGAATTACAACTCGCATTTATGTTTGTAGTATTAAATGTTAGATGAGATATATGTATAAAAAAACATTGTACCGCCCATAAACCAAAAGCATAACCACCAACAGCTACGGAACAACTCTTCAGATTGAAATAAAGAAACGAGATGGAATACCGATTGACAACCCTTAACGCCGATACCCACTAAGAGCGCACGCGTAATTCATTCCTTAATCACCATCCAACCTCGGAGCGTGTGATGAATCGACTCACTACATCCAACGACCAACCGTTCGCCAAAACTATATTCAAACTTCCCTCTCAAAAGAACAGGTAGATAGTGTTCCCCTTATCGTCACGCCGACCGGTCGCTGAGTTGAGCGAAAACATTCACACGACTCACTCACCTGGAACCAGGCTCACCTCACAAACTGGTATTCGTACCTATGAAGCTCGTATAAGAGTTTTATCCGCACCGACCAGGCACCTTTGAGTTGGGTCGTCTAATTCGAATAGTGCTTTCGCTTGTGTCATGGATACTTCTGCCGTGTGTTACTGGTTGGCTTGCTTAGGTGAAATGGGCCTCACAAAACCTGAACCATATGCCATCCAATCAGTCTCAACCAGGTAACCGGTGAGGAAGGAATTTTTTAGACCGTTGCTCGCTTTTTTTATTCCGGGAGCATGGTGGTAACAGTTCTTTACGTCTTTTATTAACTGACGTCGATCGTACTGTTGTCGTCGTAATTGTATCGGATTGTCGTTTGTGTGCGCGAGCGCGCGGGTCTGTTCTCGAGTAACACGGTAAACGCATGAGATACTTTTGTTACCTTTAGTTGGTTATCTTTTTTAATTCGTGATTTATTAATAATTAGCTCATGAGATAATGCATTGTATTGCTTGTCCCTCGTATGCCTGACTGGACCGCGGTATCCATGAAGATCTGTTCTTTGCTGAGGTTAATTGAATTGAATTGAGTTAAGTTGAGCTAAGCTGGGCTTAGCTAACGGCGTGCCGGGCTTATACATTTTGCAGTTCAGTGCCTTGAAATTTAAAGACGTATTTGAACTATAGCATCACACTAGGCTAACACAGGAGGAGGAGGTCCTAGTCGCGAAAAAATGGCGGCCTTTGTTTGGCAACAGCAAATCGATTAGTTCAAGTTTATTGCATATATAATGTTCTTGAGTGTCATATCTGTGCTTTTGATATGAAGTTTAAAGTGTAACATGCTTTTGAGTCGTGGTAATCTATTCCATTCAAATTGAATTAACTGCCACAGGAAGACGGACACCTCTGTTTTGAATATCGTACAACAAAACGAGTTGCCACTAAATGCATACTGACATCATAATCGGCGATCAAATTGTGCCATCCGCTAATTTTTGGGTAATGCAGGTAAGGGATTCACTTCATCAACTATCCGTAAACAGAACCAAAAGACATTAAAAAAAACGTCCACACATTCAGTTGCCGTTGGACGGGATCATTGTGTGTCAACATCCTTATCGTTGTGCGGAATGAAGGGTTATGTTTGATTTCAGAAGAAATGCTTCACAGTGAAGGTGTTAATGTCTAAACTGGATAAGTATATTTATGAAGCAAACAATTCACAGCAAACAAGATAATTAGTGTCGGTTCTTTGTAATCTGGAATAAGCACTTCAAACAGTTCAAACAATTCTGGGAAACTCTTAAAATTGGTTTATCTGTTGAGTTGTTTTCTCAAACGAGTCAGTGGTATATCTGCACGTGCCCGCGATATTATACTTGTGTGAACAAAGTTTTCAGGCTCACCACGTCGATACATACGACTCTTTGAGTAATGCCTTTCAATTAGCACTACTTGTCGCATACATGTCCTCACTTTATAAATTGTGTTAATCACGGCGGCAAGCATTGGTTACCTCCTCCGACAACCCACCGCATCAACCATGTATCATCGGTTTGAATTCTAATCTTTTCTAAGTCGCAATGTTAAACAATGATGGATAGCCAACAATCTACAGTTTACGTTTCCCCTTACGCAAATGTCCAAAATTAGATGTTGTATTGTGTACAACCGAAAGTGCAGGATCTTTTCCAGACTATCTTATGTGTTAAATGCTCAGGTACACCTTTCAACGCCTTATTGGACTTGTACTCGTTTAAATAGACCTCAATGAAAGTGAAAGTTTTCACAAATATACCAAAGTCTTTAGATGATCTATGCCTCGGTGGAAAGATTTCCGGATAGTCAATGTATGCGCAAAAATAAATAAAAAGTGATATGTTAACGTTGTTGCTTATTTCCAGTGATAATTTGAAGTACAGATAAGAATTTAGCAGCTCTGTAAACATCAACATTGTGTGAAGTCATTTTATCCAACTTGCGGCCAGCTATCGGTGCCCACGTATAGCGTGTGATATGATCATATTCTCTCTGAAAATATTATAGAGCCATCGTGGCCTAGGGCTTTTTTTTCTTTTGTATTTTCTTTTTAATATTGTTATTTGGAATTTAATAGCTTCTAAAATGACTCCAGTTGAGTAATAGCGGTTACTTGGTCCAATCGGTTTCGATTGCTTTCGTGCTTTCGAATAATATTTTCGCAATATGTTTCGTAACATGTTATAAAATTCATTGTTAATTGATACAAAGTATGTGACTTAAGTCTTGTTCATACCGATTTTTGCTGCCCGGAGAAAACTTTTTATAGAACAAAGTATTGAGTGGGCCATACATTTTTGCAGTGTTATTTTGTTGATCATTTAGTTAACGTAATAAACGTTTTTCGAAATTTTTTTTTATGATATCGTCGAATGTGCTCCTGCAATCGATTATGCAAACTTGGGAAAACTCGCTGACACATGCTGCGAGGTATCGCGGCTATCTCCTCCTGGATGTTAGGTTTTAATTGGGATATGGTCGTCGGATTATTACGGTACACTCAACTTTTCAGGTATCCCTTGACCCAAGCTTTGATTAAATTAACATTTGGACACTCACTTACACGGCGTAATCCGTATTCAATTCGATGGCTTCGTACAGTAACGTAGAAATCGTTGTTTTTGTAAAATCGTTTTACACAAAAAGCACGCTGTTGTCCCGTGAAGCGCTGCATCGTGACTAAAATTGCATGAAGCGACGCACAATTCTCCGCCACTCGCGTGTCACTCCCTCTCACGGTTTTTAAAAAATCAAGTGTTGCCATTTGCAAAAATGTATGGCCCACCCTATATGTGACTTAAGCCTCAATAATACCTTGCCCCAATTCTGTCGTCTCCTATATTTGGTTCCATCGGTTTCGATCACTTTCGTGCTTTCGAATTATATTTTGGTAATATGTTTCGCAATATGTTATATAATTCACTGTTTGTTGACACAAAGTATGTGACTTAAGTTTTAATAATACCTTGTTCCAATTCTGTCGTCGTTCATACCGATGTTTGTTGCCAGGAGAAAACTTTTTTAGAATATATTTATATATATATACATATATATATATATATATATATATATATATATATATATATATATATATATATATACATATAACATTTGTTTGTTTTTTTTAAATATTGTAGCGAGCTTAAGGTTCGCTGGATTAATTATTCTCTTAAAATAAGAGCCGTGAAATCAATTTGCTATTTAAAACTTTATTCGTTCGCTAATGACAACCGTTATTTCATTTCTCCCTTGACTTTTCGTTTTTCCTTCCGGTGACACTTCTCTCACTGGCGACTTATCGTTTTTACTGCTCATAGTCTCCAGTTTTCCAGTACTTTGTTTTGGAGACCTGCCAGCTGATTGTCATATACGTCACACTACCCTCCGCCTAGCTTAGTTCGTCCCGAACTAAGTTCACTGGTCCTCTGGGTTAACAAAAGTTCCCAGTCGGTCACGATGTACCACTTTCATCTTGGCGTTCGGTGGTAGAAGTTCTTGATCTTCTTCCAAATTTTCTAATGCTCTAGCCTGCCGCAATTCTTCCTTTTCCCGACGACGGAATTCCTCTTGCATTTTAGTGATCTCATGCGAATAGTATACGAGAAAATACATGTTGACATAATATATGGTGGCGATCGAACGGCCACCAATGAATGTAATGAGTTCCGGCGACCTATGGATGACGTCACAAAACTTCTCAGCTGTCCTGACTTCCTCTGCCTGACAGTACCTCCCATGAATGAATCCGGTCCTCTTGATATTTAAAATGGGAATGTTAGTAGTGTGCGTTTTATCTGTAAGTGCAATTTACTCATTATACTTTCAAAATACAAATAGGATTGGATAACCAATTCTTAAAAGTTCGGTGTTACTCCGTTTACCCAACAGGCGACTATGCTGCAAACTTGACTTTTGATGTCTGTAGTGTGTCCCCTTCGATCCGCTAGCGATGCTCTGCTACGCAGCTGGTGAATTAATCCCGTTGCGCACTAAAGGAAATTGTGCGGAAGTGGATACGCGGGCGTGTATTTTCGCGCGGGGACGGAATTCCGGGGATGTTCGCGCCGTCGGGAGATGAACCGCAATTGGTGCGATCCGTCGAATTGTCTTGTAGAGCGCATATAAACCGAATGGCGCGGAACAATACCACGAATCTCGGACGAACAGTCCCCTTGATAATATCTGTAAAACAGATCGATGTGATAGCGATTGAAGTCCCGATATTCACCGTTCAGGGATGACTCATCTCTGTATGCTCTCAAGTAGGTCGAGGGTATACTTAGGAGCAGAGCTCCAAACATGAGAATAATATTCGACCGTGGTCTAATTTGGGATTTATACATAAGAAAAAGTTTGCCCGGAGTAAAATAATTCTTAAAAAGATAACTCAGTTTTCCTGAGGCGGACCTGCCGATGTTCGACACGTGTTTATCCCACAATACATTCCCACAGACCGTGACGCCGAGCAATTTCAAGCTTTCCACAGATTCGAAGGCCTGGCCATTCTTCATCAGTTGTGGAACCGATTATACACTTTTCTTTATGAATGTTGTATATCATGTTTTCGTTGCATTGAAGTCGTCGAGACTGGTCTCACCTCACTGCAGGACCCCATCCAATCGGAATCTGATTCAGAGAGTGGATCCGTATACATCTCAGCTAGTGCGACGTTGAGGCGGATCACTCGAAAAAGAGGAAACAAGCGTACTATCGTCCGCAATGCTGAATACGCAGTTATCCGTTAACACCAGAGAATCATTTATGTGAAGCATAAACAAGGTTGGAGTCTAAATTGAACAGGTAGGTATAACAAGATGCTGATCTGAAGAGTCGCTGTCTACAACAACCCGGATCGATCGAATTTCGAAGAAGCTCTCCATCCAGTCGCAAAGCTGCTGGGATAGTTCATATGGACGAAGTTTGCTCAGCTATGTCCCGTACCAGACGCGGTCAAAAACCTTGGAAATATCCAATGCGACCGCCATCGACTCACTATGCCCCTCAATCGCAGATGTCCATATATCGGTTATAGCCGTCAAAAGATCTCTCGTGGACCGCCTGCAACAGAATCCGTATTGACGATCATTCAGAAGTCGGTTGCACTCCAAATACTTAATCAGTTCGGCATTGATGACCCCTTTCCATCACCTTAGATAATATAAACGATCACGCTATCAGCCGGTAATTTTGTGGGAGACACCCTTTTCCCCTCCTTGGAATTGGCTGAACTCGAGCGATTTGCCAGCAGGTAGGAAAGGTCCCTCGTATATAATATAACCGAAAGAATCTGGCAAGAACCGGGAATAGTTCTGGAGCAGAGTTCTTAAGGACTATTGCTGATATTCCGTCCGGGCCGGTTGCCTTCTTACAGTCCAGTTCACGTAGAATGCGTTAAATAGTACGCGGGCGGAACTTTACATCTCGGATCGAAGACCATACCGATGCGATCACAGGTGGTTCCAAAACGCGAGCATTGAGGTTTGAATTCGCGGAAAATAATTTCGCGAACATATTAGCTTTATCTTTTGAATTTGTAACTAGTGTCCCGCTGTCCGTCACTAACGGGGGAAAAGAGGAGGAAGCGAAGTTACTTCTGACAGCCCTTTTCATTGACAAGAAGGGTCGCGACGCAGTTGTGCACACAAGGAGTTTATTGATCACTCTATCGTTATAGGACTTCGTCTTAGTACCACTCGCCTGGTTGCACCCGTTTCTAATCTAACAAAAAAAGAGGAAACAAGTGGTAACCTCGGTGCGATTGGAGCGCCATTCTTTAAAAGCTCTAATTTTTGCCGCTGTAATCTGTTCGCATTTTTTGGCTAAACGTGGTTTATCAGATGAATTTCGTTTGGTGGAATGCGGCACGCGAATCTTCGTAGCGAGGAGAAAAATCTCGGTGACCGATTCCGCGCATGCATTAACATCGGGATCTCTAAAGCATGCCCCCGACCATGGAAAGTGTACGAAGATATTTGGCAAATCGTCCCACTTTGCAGCCCCATATCTTCATACACCCGGAAGCTGCTTAGGTCGGTTATTCTCTTGAAATGCAAGTGGTTGCGCGAACTATACCAAGCAGCGATTTGAGTTTCCCAGTGGCGCAGCAACCTCCACGGTATAAACGCTCGGCTCGGCTATCGAAAACAGGTGCAGAGTGTTCGGATAATCACCTCGGGCATCGAGTAGGTACCCTCACAAGTTGAGCCTTACAGCCTTGTCGGTTCTGTTAAAATGTAACAAGCAGCCGGAGTTGTATACATTAAAATCGCCAAGAACAATTATTTCAGAAGCTGGGTGGTTGATCTGTATCCAGTCAACGGAACATGAAAGATCTTCGAAAAATGTCGCTGCTCAATCGTCATTCGGGGAGCGGTAAAGACAAGAAAGAAATTTAACAGAATTCCTCAGCACGGCCCTCAACCATATGATGTCCATGTTATTGGGTTCCAACACCTCCATCCTCTGGGGAGCCAAATCGGAACGTGCGAAGACACAGACTCCGCCCTTAAAACGGAATCTCGAATGTAAGTCGTACCCTGAGCAACGAAGATATGTCGAATCAGTTGACCACTCGATCTGAGTCTCAGTTAGGGCAAGGATATCAGGTTTCGCTGTTTGCAAATATTGGTGGACGGCGTTTACATTCGTATTGGTGAAACCATGCCCCTGATATTACAAAATGCCGTTATGAGTCGAACGTCGACAGAGTTTCGAGAACGAACCCGATTACGTGATGACGAATTTCTTAAATTTCGGTTATTAATCAAAATATTTGCATGATGTTCCCCCTGACACATTTCCCCCGGAGATCCAAATGGGAAACTAGTTTACCTCTGGCGTTCTTTATTTGAGAAGGCGTCATCATAATTTATCTCCGTGTTAGTCCGGTCCATCGGCCATACATCCGAAACATAGTCGAAAATTTCGCCCGACGATATCGCGGAATGTACAGCGTGGTGGGGTGGTATCCTACCTTGGGACCGACTTACCACGTAAACCAACCTTTTTTCGAACCGGTCCATGAGGAAAGGTCCGAAACATGGCCAGGAATTTCTCCTGATCTTTTCACGGTGCCTATAGCTTGGTGGAAAATTTAACAAGCCTCGAGAGTTGCTAATAAATTAGGCCAAAACCGGGTGCCGGTTGTGGTGCCGATGATGATGATGGTGATAGCTTGATGGGGTGGTATTTTACTGGGTGGTAGAACGTTGGGCCCCCACCTACCCCACCGCTTTTAGTCACCTCTTACGGCAAGCCAGCCTCATTTCATTTAATTTTTACAACATTTTTTATTTCGTTTTATATTCTTGGTTTCTAATTTATATGCTAGACAAAAAATGTTTAAATTCTAGCTTAATTATCTTATATTATAATTTACTGGTTCTACGCAGACGCTTTAAGCTAAACATAATTGCTCATGCACACGCTCGTTCGCGGACATCCGAATTTGAGTTGTAGAGTTATGTGTTGTGTGACCACATCGGAATGTTCTCACTAGTGAATATTTTCAATAAATTAAAACGCTTGCTGGCAGTGCTATATGTTATCTTTTTTATTGATTACTTTGGTGTGTTAACTCACTTATTCGAATTAGACTTCAATCGTTTATTTATCTATCCACTCGAAGGAGATGTTGTCCAATATGCGCATCGGATTCGGTACAACCAGGAAGTGGACGTGCGTCCCATAAATGTTTACAATTACACATTCCTCAATAAAGATGAACATAAATCGATGCCGCATTTTGAGAGACGAATGGCTATACGACAAACCTGGGGTTACGAGCAACTCTTTTCGGACGTGATTATTCGAACAAATTCTTCCCACGGATCGATGGGAGATATAAGGAATACGTGCCGTACGTCGGCACATCTACCCTTATACCCCCACAACACTATTGTGCAATTTGCCTTTCGGCGACAGGACTTAATTTGTGGCTTAATCTTTTTTTTTAAATTTATTTATTTCTTTACTTAAAAGAACTTAAGTTAAATCTTCATCATCTTCATCATCATCGGCACTACAACCGGGAACCGGCCTTGACCTTATTTAGCAAGTCCTGAGGCTTGTTAAATTTTCCATAATGATTTGTTTTTTCCGGTCATTAGTATTGCCCCAAAGTTAAATCTTATACTACCCTAATTGTAGAAAAGCTAAGTCTGTGTAAGCTGGCTGATAATGCAGTGATTCCACTGACGACTTGGTAATCAGATCTTTAATTGCCATTCAACCACCAGAACTGTTGGTAAAGTTTAATATTATCGTCCCGGTTTCTTTGGGAGATAGCCGTACTGAGGCGCAAGAGCTCTTCTTCGGTGCGCGTGACTACCGGGCCGTAGCACAATCGCCCGTCTATTGATGATCTACTTACATGATAGATCAGCGGAATTCCGGCTCCATCCTGTATAGGCCCTTTCATGTCCAAATCAAGGAACGCCTCTGGTGGAACTATAGTGTTTGAAATAATAGTGAAGAAGATCGTGCGATTCGAACTGACGCTATGACAGTTTGAATCACGAAAAAAATTGAACCTAAGTGTTACCCATCAGGCTACTGACCGTGTTTTGAATTTGATTCTTAAACTCGACTACACTCCACTGATTTGAATTATTTTTGTTATCGCTAGGTATACGATTCTGTGTATTTTCTTGTTCGATTTTTCGTTCGGTGCTCCTCACTATTTTGCTTGTGAATTGTGTGTGTATCTGTTAGAGTCGCCACACCACCCCCTTCCCAGTAACTTCGTTACGATCAGATTCGGTGCAAACGACGAGCGAATGAGAGAATGTCGGAGCAAGCGAGTGTGCTATATGCAGAAGTCATGATTGCGTGTGTGAAGTTCTGTTTACTACGGGGAGTGTGTGCTGCGTGTACAGATCACGTCGTAGTCACCAATTATAGCGTTAAGCAAGGATAGTGAAGAAGGTGAATTGAAGAAACGATGAATCGGTTGAAAAGCGAAGCATCAGACTCCTGACCGTGTTTTGAATTTGATTCTTAAACTCGACTATACTCCACTGATGTGAATTATTTTTGTTATCGCTAGGTATACGGTTCTGATGTATTTTCTTGTTCGATTTTTCGTTCGGTGCTCCTCACTATTTTGCTTGTGAATTGTGTGTGTATCTGTTAGAGTCGCCACAGAACAAAGCCTTTGCGACGCAAGCTCTCAAAGTACAGAGTATCTGGATAATAAGTCCCGATAATTAGGTCATTGGGCGAGCTTATTGCTCTCGCAATATGTCCTCTCATTAATTTGATCATAAAATTATCCACCCTATTTATGTAGGCTTCATTATATAATGTCTCATTTGAGTAGTACTTTTTATAGTCCGATTCCGGTGTTCGATATAATCTGAAACAACTTCTGACACACTTCCTTTCGAACACCCGAATCTTTTCCGAGAAGCCGCCCTAGTTGTGAATATATTCTAACCCCCTACTCACAATTCACGAATATATAAACATATAATAGAGACTAAAAATGTGGTCAAATACTTAGGCATTTGGCTGGACCCGTATCTATAATGGAACAAACCTATAGAGTACTTTGACCAAAGCAAAGAGAACTTTTGCTATGACAGGAACCTAATTTAACAGTAGCCAACTTGACCTTTTGACAAAATGTAAACTTTATCTACATAACTGGTACACCTATGTTCCAGTCGTAGAGAAGCTGTGCGCCCATAAAACGCGCTTTGTTGGGATATTTAAAGAAAAACAGGAGTGGTATTTGTAGAGCAGTTCAGGAAACGCGTTCTTAAAGAGGCGAACATGTTGACAGAATTCAAAATAACATTGTGTTAATAAAATAGACAGGAGACAAGTCTATCTTGTGAGTAGTTTCCATAATGACAAGTTCGTGGAAGTAAAGTAAAAAATGTAATAAAAACATACGCGAAACAGTTGTCGATTACAATAGTACAATGGGCGGAGTCGATATGAATCCTGGCATAATTATTGCATACCCATACCGCGTACCATAGAAATAACAGCAAATCCGCATCAGTCAATTTTGTACTTGAGTTCAGGAAGCGAATTCGTACACACGGCAGTGGCCTGCTGCTTTGAGCTTTGGTGCTATCTTTTACTGTTTGTAACCGTTATAGCGTCGGTTCGTACGAGGGTTGCCTCTTATGTTTCGGGATTTGGCAACCCTAGTGTTGCAATCCGGCAATTGACAGCTCTGTCGTAAAGTTGGACATTTTTGAGGTTATACGCACTCAAGACGTTTTGACATACGAGCGCTATTTGTGTTGTTTACAGTAACTTCAAAGATTCATTTCGGCCCAAAAATGGAATTAAATCGTCAACATTTTCGTGCGATTATTTTTTACAACTTTCGGCGTGGATTAACTCAGCAACAGTGCATGGATGAACTTAATTCAATTTTTGGCGATGAAGCTCCACCAGGGACCAGTGTTTATCGATGGTATGGTGAATTCAATCGTGGTCGTAGTTCACCCCAAGATGAATTTCGTGAAGGTCGTCCAAAATCAGTTGTTGTTCCGAAAACCATTGATGCTGTGCGCGAACTGATATTGGAAGATCGTCATGTGACCTATCGTGAGATTGAGACAACCTTGGGCGTTAGTGGGACCAGCATACATTCAATATTGCATAAACATTTGACTGTCAAAAAAATTTGTTCGCGTATGATCCCACACAATTTGTCAATCGGCCAAAAAAAGGCTCGTGTCAATTGGTCGAAAGAAATGCTCAAAAAATACGGTCGCGGTGCTTCGAAACACGTCTATGACATCGTGACAGGTGATGAATCGTGGATTTACGCGTATGAGCCCGAAAGTAAACAGCAGTCGACTGTCTGGGTGTTTCAAGATGAGCCAAATCCAACAAAAGTTGTTCGCGCACGAAGCACTTCCAAGCAAATGGTCGCCTGTTTTTTCGGAAAAACTGGACATGTCGCAACCGTACCACTAGAACAACGCAGAACAGTCAATTCTGAGTGGTACACAACCATTTGTTTGCCAGTTGTCTTCCAAGAAATCAGGAAAACCAACCGCCGAAGACGGATCACTCTTCACCACGACAATGCGAGCTCTCACACATCGGCTGCGACAACTGCATTTTTGAGCACCCAAAACATCGATTTGATGGGTCATCCGCCGTATAGTCCTGACTTGGCACCGAATGACTTCTTTTTATTCCCGTACGTAAAAAACAAACTGAGAGGTCAACGTTTTTCGACACCTGAAGAAGCGGTTGCTGCATTCAGAATGCATGTGTTGGAGATACCTCAATCAGAGTGGCAAAAGTGCTTCGACAATTGGTTCAAACGCATGCAAAAGTGTATAGATCTTCTTGGGGAATATTTTGAAAAACAATAAAGTGATTTTCGATGATCAATATTTGTTTTTGTTCTCTAATCCCGAAATATACAAGGCAACCCTCGTATCACACGGTTTTCACTATCGTCACAAACATTATATACTCAATTGAAGCAAAGATATTTTGTATGTCTTCTTGTATCGATTCCATGGAATTGGTTATTATTATTAAGAGTAGCACAATCTGTTTTATTTGACTGACTTTTTGTGTGTCAAGCGGCAGTGGTCTGATATGTTGAGCATTGGTTCTAATTTTCAAGCGTCAAGCGCATTCTTCTTCATCGTCGGAAACGCTATTTATTACTATTTTACCATTTATAGGAACCAGGAAGTTCACGCCCTCACTAACTCGGCTGCGCCATCCTTCCCTGTCCTGTGCGCTCTCCATCCACGCCTGAACATCTGATCCGATCTCCTCAAGGTCAAACCTTACATCGTCCTCCCATCTCCGTCGCGGCCATCCTACCGGTCTCTTTCCCATTGGTCTTCCGTCAAGAATTCTATGCACGACCCTATCGTTGACCACCAATCTCGCCACATGTCCGCCCCTCGGAATCTTCGCGACCTGATTACTCTAACTATTATAGATTTGCGGTATAGCTCTTCGTGGCTGTAAAGTTTCCTCCATTGTCCTGCCTCGCAAACCCTGTAATGCGTCTACTTTTCTTCGGATATATAAAAAGAATAGTGAAAAATGTACCCGCGCTAACTTTTTATTAGAGTATATTGGGGACATCATTGCTTCGAATCCCATCGAATCGCAAAAATCAGTAGAATCTCGGCCAATGATATTTGATGTTTGGCACTTGAGTGGATGATGTATTGAGTAGTTCAACAACAACCAATCTTAAAGGTGTGCATTTTGTTACAAAAAAAAGAACCGAAAAAATTACAATTCCTACCTGCAAAGTGGCGCAATGTGTCATTCCTTGTTTCCGTGAATACCACACAGTTTAAATGTTCAAATTTTATAGATATTTGACTTTTCCTACATAGTATATGTTTGTGTTAAGCTTTTTTCTAAATATTAATATAAAATAATTCACTTTTTAAGATTAAACCGTCTTTTTAACACAATATTTAAAACGCGATATTTACTCTGTGTTTGGCGGCTATATCCGTCATCGCCTGATTCTCGCGACACATACAAGTATTCACTCTGCAAAGAGATAGCCACAGTTGATTGGTAGAGATGCAGATTCTGTGATAATTTTTTCCCTGTTGAATAGTGTTAAAAGGACGATATCGAGCGCTCCATACAATCCCTGATTTGAAACGGCTCGTTTCCTTCCTTTGACAGAAAACTGTAAACACCAACAAAACAACCACCGGTGATGTCTAATATTCGAAACTAAATTGCTTAAAGACTCGAAGACACGCTAAGAAAAATGTGTTGAAAAGGAGCCAGAGCTAAAAGTGTCTGCTTGACTCACATCACATCAATTCAAAATTGTAAAGACCATATATTCGATCAGTAAAACATAACCTATAAGATTGTATTTTATTTAAAAGTCAATAAAAAAAGAAAAAAGAAAAACATCAACCTGAAACATAATGAGCACTCTACATCTCGTGGATGTCGCTGATTACATCGTAAGAACTTTACAAATTCATACTAACATAGTCAACGTAGACTTAATGTCATGTATTATGTATAGTTAACATTGAAATTTATGTTAATAAATTATTATTCAACCTAGCTGGAATGTTCAGCTATCATCTCCCGATAGATATTTTCGATGTGCACTACGTTGTGGTGGATCGTGTCTATTTTATTGATGCTCGGAGTTGTATGTTGATGATAAAAAGCAAAACACACAACTTCCGAACTTGATCATTGCTCCGTTGATGTGATTAAGAGCTAGGCACAAAATTCCAAAACTCCCAACAAATTCGTATATACGTATCGGATAGCCACAGCAGCGTTTCTCAAGGGGTTAATCTGTTTTTATTTAGTGTGGTGTCAGATTTGCGCAAATAATATATGCAAATAGGTCAATAAACATGCACGTATTTCACATAGTGCGTATTATGTCACCGAGTGTCATTTGACATAAATTTTAAGTTAACGTGCGACATTCCAGTCAACATCGTCTTTAATCTAAGTTTGTATATTAATTACTTTTGCAAATCTTCGGGCTCAGACTGAATGACCAACTCATTCTGAGCTCCATGGTGTCTAGACGAAATAGAATAAATTATGCAAACTTTCAGTAATACATCAGCATGTGATTCTCATTTGCACTTTATTAAGGACTTAATGAAGAGTATTTCTTTAAGGAAAACTACAATCTTTATTTAGAAGTTCATCAAAAACTTGACGAAGCATTTGTTACCAATAAGAAATTTGTTAAGTACTTCCAGATGATTTATTATGCTGTTTACTAATGATTTAGTGACTTGTGATAATGTTCTTTTAAAATTAGACTATACTAAGATGTACTTGAATTTGGTTTGAAACATAATACGAATTTCGACGAAGAAAATTCAATACATAAAATTAGAGCAAACTGTACGTTTAACTCATAAAGTTTACGTTTGTGACCGTGGAGCGGTTACGTTTTACGCCATTAGCAAATCATAGTCTTTACTTATAAAAAAAAAAAACAAAATGTTTGTACTTGTAAAATGTCGCCAGTTTTTTCAGTAAGCTGCGATAATAGCAGCTGCGATAATTTTCCCTTTTCCTACTTCCATTTGCTAATCAAAGTCTACTTCACAAGTAGACGTCTGTGTCAAGTTATTCAGGTTGCAATTTTACCAAATTGAAGGAACGGATTCTTAAATAAATTTAGAAAACTTATATATGTCATATATTTAGAAAGTGTCGCAATTAATTCTAAAAAAATCGATTTTTTCCCGGCAAAATAAAGGACATGTATCTTGTTACCTAAATTTCGTACTTCGAACGATTACATTACTGAATATAATACACCGGAGGCTGTTCCGTTGAACGCCACTACTTACCTTCCCATCAATTATTGAGAAACTCCTTCCAAGTGTACCTAAAACCCTGAAAAACAATTTGTTATGGCAGTTCCATTTCAGGTATCTATCCAAAAAACTTCCTCCTAAAACACATATAACCCATCGTTTTTCGCTAATGCCATCCCATTAGCACCCAAACAGATATTTTCCCCAAGGGCATGAACGCTTGAAACACATCATGTTCCTGTAGAGTAGTCGGTTGCAGCACCAAGCAACCGACACAAAAACTCGAACGACATCAATGTTAAGACCAGCCAATAAATACCACCACACACGTGCGCGACGTATCTTCATGGCTTATCCCAAGTCACCCCAAAGCATCAAAAGTTTCGTCCAACCAACAGAACTTGTTCGCGCATCTAGCGCCACATTGCCGAGAATTCATTTTCAGCATCATTACATGCAATGGAATTCAACATCGGCCATCAACATCGATGCGACGAAAGCATCATCATCATCAACAGCATATACCCCAGGTCGCACCTCGGACAGACAAGTCGCGGTTCGGATGCAGCTGCCTCTTGTACCGTTCATGTTTGTTGATTTTTTTCGGCACGTCTGCAACGAAGAGGATCAGGCACCCTTGTCGTGACCAATCGGGGATCTACTCTGTGATTAGTCACCGTACGACCAACTGTACGTTGTAGTGGAAATAAGAAATCAACCCCTAGCGGATTGTGGATTACAGCAGTTTACTGACTGCGTGCCAACTAGCGTTGCCGGAGTGTAGTCTATTGTTAATTTGCTTTGACATTTCGTTACTGGCCGCCAGTATCTTTGCCAGATATTTAAATTCTTTAACTTTTTCAAATAGTTTGTCTCTGGCGTTTATATGTGTTCCCTGAGGTCCACCTGTTCTCGTCGTAATCATGTATTCTGTTTTCTCTTCATTTATTTCTAGGCCCACCTCTTCTGCCGCTTGCATGATGATTTCACTGTTTTTACTTACAGTTTCTAGATTATCGCCCAGAACGGCGATGTCATCCGCATATGCGAGCACTTGTGCGACCCCGTTCAGGGATGATCCGGACATGTTGCCGACTTGAACTTTTCTGATGACATACTCGAGCACAAAGTTAAAAAGACATGGTGAGAGGCCATCCCCTGTTTTAGTCCGTCCCGGATTTCAAATGGTTCTGAGGGGTTGTTTTCTATTCTAACTTGCCCTTTGTTTTCGTTCACGCAAATTTGAATGAGGGCGGCATGTTTTTTCGGGATTCCCAGCTCAATTACCATATGGTGGAGTTTTTGCGTTGCGACTGAGTCGTAGGCTTTTTTGAAGTCTACGAACAGTTAGTGAACCGTCTCTCCGTTTTCCCACATCTTTTCCAGTGGTTGCCTTATTGTGAACATTTGGTCGCTTGTTGACCGGTTCCTTCGGAATCTGCATTGGTAGTCTCCTAATATTCCTTCTGCGTACGGTGTGATTCTCGCCAGTATGATATTTGTTAGAATTTTGTATGTGGTTGGGAGCAATGATATTGCTCTGTAGTTTTCGCAGTCAGATCTGTCGCCTTTTTTGAAGATGGGGACGACTATTGAGGTTTTCCATTCTTCCGTAGTAACTTCCTTATCCCATATTGTTTTGATGAGTTGGTTGATCTACTCATTCCATCCCTTGTGTCTGTGTTCCCATTTTCGCACCTCTGTTTGCGTCCCTCAGGCATCGATACTCTCGATTGATTTATAATCTTTGGACAGCTTTTGGTGTCTGAGTGGCATAATGTTCGTCATGGAAGGGATGCGACCTGGATTTCGGCACGGATTTAATGGGGCACCTACTACAATGGCATAACACCTGCAGTGGTTGCCTTCGCTTATCTATTGCTGGTCCCGACTTGCATCCTTTCCCGAGGCGGTGTTGGTTTTCTGTGTAGGGCCATTTCAATGGAGCAGGAATTTCGCGTTGATTTGTATAACATTCGCGGCTTTAGATGCAATTTCTCCACTGTGTCTGCCCACGTTTCTAACCAGAAATCGACTATCCTTGCACTTAGCGAAACCCAGGTAATTACTAATACAGATATTTCCGATTTTAATCTACCTGAATATAACTTAGTTGCTTCTGTTCTTTCTGCATCATGATATAGCTACTTACATACGAAATGATATTGCTTATCAGCTTCTGCCACAATATGGGCCCAGAATTTAGTTTCTTTTGGCTAAAACTTCACGTTCGTAAGCATATCATACTTTCTGCTTTCTTTACAGAAGCCCACACTTGGATAGAAACGCATCCTTTAACGAATTTGATGCTTTGTCTGATACTGTCGATAGGATCTTGATTCTGTAACCGCACCCTGAAATCGATATTGCGGTTGATTTCAATGTGCATAACTCTCAGTGGATTCGTTACTCTCGACAAACAACACCTGAAGGTCAATATGTCCAGTTTTTTGCTCATTCAAATAGTTTAACTCAACTTGTCAATGAGCCAACACAGGTACCCGACATATATGATTATTTCTCCAACACACTGGACCTGTTTCTAACCTCCCACCCAAATAAATATACAATCGAAGTTTCTTCGTCCTTGGACACTTCAGCCCACTGTGTAGTGTCAGGTAAATTTCCTCTAACCAACAGTAACCTTAATGAGAAAACTCCCAAAAGAACAGTATGGTTCTATGGGGAAGCCAACTGGGAAGGTCTGAACGACTTTTTTGGGAGATTAAATTGGTCGTTATTTTTCCTCAATAACTGTGTTGACTCTATAGCGGCACACTGACAGACACGATTCTACTTGGCATGCGAACCTTTATTCCACGCGGAGTAAAGAGTATCAAGCCCAAGAGAAATATGTGGTTCAATTCCGGGTACAGAGAAGCCATTAAGGCTAACGAATTGAGCTTCCGGTTGTATAAATCAAATAATACTGAGGAAAACCGGAAAAGATTTAAGAGAGCTCGAAGTGACTGAAATGGTCATATTCACCGCGCAAAGTTCTTGCATGGCCAGAGAGTGAGACAAAAAATACTACATTCTCGCACAGGTAGTAGAGACTTCCAGGCATTTGTGAAGAACATTCAAAACTCAGTCTCCTCATCCATTCCATCGCTTATAGTCGATGACAGAGCAGTCGCCACTGCAATAGAGAAGGCGAATCTACTTGCTGCACCTTTCGCAGCGAGCTCGTCGCTGCCCTATACCACATCAATTCCGCCTCAACTTGAGCATAAGCAGCACATCATGTGCCAGATTCATTTCCGAACGCGTACTATTGCCCGCGCACTAAAGTGTTAAACGCACACAAATCCGCTGGTCCGGATGGCATTCCCCAATCCTCTTGTAGTGATGTTCTGTAGGGGGTATTTAGAGAACCCCCACAGTTCATCTTCACAAACTAAACCACTGCGGAAACTCTTCCATTTGTCTTATTCTACTGGCCGTTTCCCAAATAGATGGAAGTCAGGGAACATTCAACCAGTTCCCAAAAAGGGTGACAAATCATCCCTTTCTTCTTATCGACCAATAGCACTAACTTCTATATTCTCGAAGGTAATGGAATCACTTATCAACCGTCAACTTTCGAAATATCTGGAATCAAATGACCTCCTTAATGACCGCCAATATGGCTTTCGTAACAACAAGTCCACAGGAGATTTGATGGCGTACCTTACCGAAAAGTGGAACCATTCTATCCACAACCTCGCTGAAAACAATGTAGTCGCATTGGATATTTCAAACGCCTTCGACAGAGTTTGGCATCCAGGCATTTTGTCAAAATTGCATTCGTATGGAGTGGACAATTCTCTGATCCAATGGATACGAGACTATCTTTCTGGCTGTTCAATCCAAGTGGTTCTAAATGCTGTCAAATCGGTCTCCCATAAAATTAATGCAGGTGTTCCCCAGGGTTCGGTACTCTCACACACTCTCTTCCTGATCTTTATAAATGATCTCTTGTCAATTACTCACAACCCAATTCACTCGTTTGCTGATGATAGTGTGGCGGTTCTTTATTACATTCCTAAAGAACCGACCATCCTCTTTAAATTAACCATTTCCTCTTACCATACCAAGCCATGGTACTTACCTGCAATTAGGGGCAGCGTAAGCTCCCTGCAGCATCTTACCTGAAAAGAAAACCTACCCGACGGCATCCATACATTTTGAATTTCCCTGGTTCATATTCCATGAACCAGTTCATCTCCTATCGGCTCAGCCTGTCTTCAATTACGATAAACAAACGCTGTCTAGCGTATTGCTGACATAGCTGTAGCCGATATTCTTTCCACAGTTCACAATTGTGTATCGCGCCTATACCCTTAAGTCCGCGGCAGTGGCGACAATTCCCCGTTATCGGTTATCAACCGATCATGAATTTGGACATGGATATGATCATTGTTTAGGTAACCTTACCCATGCCATGCCTATGATGACCCGCCTGAAAACCTAAATTAAACATACAGTATCTCACTGTGTTCGTTTTGCTTACCCGCATATTAATCTAAACATACAGCCATCCAGCCTGACTCTTTGTCGCCGTCGACGAGGTTTCTGCTAACTTATGTCAACAAAAGAATTTGCCTCCTTGTGCACCGGAGCCATATGGCTAGATTGGATATTGCCTACATCGATGTTTCCAAGGAATCTTGGGCAAATACCATGACGACCCCGTCTGTATCATAGGCACATCATATACATCATGTGTGCCACCATTTGATCTGTGAAATAGCGTTTTTGTTTACTTTGAAACAAAAATCTATTTCGATCTCTGGCATACATCATCAACGATGTATGGGTACATCGCCCCGGCGATCGTACTTCTGTTTAATCAGGTGTCCACCGATCATCGTCCTCATCGCAGGGCATTGTACTTGTCCTATACGGACACATATAGAATCCTCCCCTATCGATGGAATTCGCGGCCATCTGATCTGATGGATGTGAATTGCATCGTTGAGTCAGATTTTATCACGCAAAGTGTGCACACGCACCGACCCGAAAGTCCACCACCGTCTCTACGCGAGTCGGTCAAGAATACATCAAATTTATTAAGTCGAGTCCGTCAGTGCATTTCATGTTCCGCGACGAGTGCGATTTACAATCAATAGTTTGTTATTTAAACATCTTGTTAATTTCAGTTGAATTCCGCTTGCGTAACTAATCAAGTGTGCTTGTAATGCGTCGAGTAATTTAAAGCATTTGTTCCCGTAATCAACGTTAGAACTTTTAAATATGAAAACACAGCATGTAAAGCAGTTGTTCCTGTAATCGATGTTAGTACCTTTAAATGTAAAAAAACACAAATTCAGATCATTGTTCCTGCAATAATAAATACCAGTGCTTTTAAAAGTTTCAAGCCGCAACTCTATCGTTTTATTTATTTTCCGTTCATCGTTGGCGAACAGTTTCCGGGAACAGTCAGTGGTTGTTAGCTGAATCCGCACCCGTGCTTGGTGCATAGTTAAACTCTGTCCACAATAGCACGTTGAGTTGCTCATACTCATACGAATACTCCCGTCCAAACTCTTCGACAGTCACTAACAACCAGCAACTTATGCTTGATACATTGAATTCATATCTCAACAAGATATATCAGTGGAGATTATCTAACCGAGTAGAATTCAATGCCTTAAAAACTCAGTGCTGTCTCTTGTCGTCAAAGGCGAGCCCCAAAGTAAATATACTGTCTATGAACGGCACTTGCATCGACGAATCCAAGGAACTATCAATCCTTAGCACTCGAATTAATTTCGACTCTTAACTGGAATGATCACATATTCGAAGCTGCGAAAAGTGCAGCCGAATTCAATGCTGCCGCTTGTCGCCAAGGGCGAATCCCTAAATAAATATATTGTCGATCAACGGCACGTGCATTGACAAAGCCAAGGAACTATCAAACCTCAACACTCGAATTAATTTGAATATTAATTGGAACAATCACATATTTGGAGCTACGAAAAATGTAGGTAAATGTATGGAGTTCCTTAAGAGATGCAAAAGATACTTCACGCCATCCAACCTGGCCACTATTTACAAGGCGTATATTCGTCCCAATAGGCTAATAACCCTGCCCGGAAAAACAAATTATTATGGAAAATTTAACAAGCCTCGGGACTTGCTTAAAAAGCCCAAGACCGGATCCCGGTTGTAGTGCCGAATGATGTTGATATTCGTCCCAAAATGGAGATCAACTCCCATATTTGGTCAGGCGCATCAAAATCGGCTCAACATGTGGGATAGGATGCAAAAACGAGCAATGAAACTTATTGGGGACTCAACCCTAGGTCGATCAATTCCGTAGTTAGAACACAGGAGCAACGTATCATGCCTATCTCTTTTCTACAGGTACTACCACGGTCGTTGCTCAACTGAACTTGCTGAATGTGTTCCGCCCCTTCAGACGGTTTCGCGCGATAACCATCAGTCTGTGAATACGCATCAGTTCAAGTTGACAGTGGACTTTAGGCGCACAAATAAACATAGAGAGTCATTCTTTAGCCGAACCACACGAATGTGGAATGTTCTGCCTGATCATGTGTTTCCTGGTCGGTGTGATATCCAGACATCCAAGCCCAATATACATTAAGACCTCTTTTCCTTATACACTTCGTCTCCATCCGCTCGCACTGTGCTCTGACATTTAAAGGTACTTCAAAATCCCCTTTGTGCGCGCGTTAGTGTAAAAAAAAATGTTTTTCTCTAAAATCTTAAATCTTCTCTAGTTGAGTAGGTAAAGTATCCGAAGTTGATCTCCTTTAAAATATCTTTAACTTGAATACCATCATTTTTTTCTTTAAGTTTTAATGATAATTTATTCCTATTTACCGGTGTACCGGTCTGAAGTGAGCGTCAAGATACAAATGTATTGATAGGGAACATTTGTTGTGAACGAGCCCTTATCTTTTTTTTTATTTGGTTGCTATGACACCTGTCAAACATATTTAGTATGCATCAAGTCATTGTACAAACAACATAATTCTTTTTAACCCTTATGTCAATGACCGGGTACCCGGGTACCCATTTCGATTTTTTAAAATGTCAATTTGAAAGTAAAAAAAAATTTTTTTTTCATTGAAATTTCGTAATTATCATTCAGAAACGTTTGAATGGAGATGATCGAAGACATGGGACCGAAATTCGTCTACTAGGCCGAGCAATCGTGAAATTGCGACGAAATGATTACTGTCGGTAAAGTTGGTCATTGACATAAGGGTTAATCCTGTTAAAAATTTCGAATTTTGTACCAGAAGGTGGTAATTTGCGGAGAGCATTAATTTTTTGTTTTCATTTGAAGAAAAGTGCGACTCTGCAGGCATCGAATGCTTGTCAAGGCTTGTGGTGATCATGCTCTATCGGAAGCAATATGCAAAAGATGGTTTAAGTGGTTCAGAGGTAATGATTTTGATGTGCGAAATGAAGAACGTGGAAGACCACAAAAAAAGTTTGAAGACGCCGAATTGCAAGCAGTATTGGATCAAGATGACACTTTAAGTCAAAAACAAATGGCACAAATGTTAATTGTTGCACAACAAACAATTTCTGACCGTTTGGAAGCTATGGGAAAGATCCAAAAGTGTGGAAACTGGGTGCCACATGAATTGAATGACAGGCAGATGGAAAAGCGAAACACAACATGTGAAACGTTGTTTCTACGAGACGAAAGGAAGTAAGTATTGCATCAAATTGTGACTGGTGATGAAAAATGGATATATTTTAAAAATCCTAAACGCAAAAAATCATGGGTACATCCAGGAGAAGCGTCAACATCGATTGCAAAGCCTGGTCGGTTCAGAAAAAAGACAATGCTCTGTGTTTGGTGGGATCAGAAGGGGCTGGTGTATCATGAACTTCTAAAACCTGGCGAAACTGTTGACGTGCACCGCTACCGACAACAAATGATCAATTTGAACCATGTATTGATCGAAAAACGACCAGAATTGGTCACAAGACACGAAAAGGTAATTTAGTTGCATGATAATGCTCCGAGTGATACAGAAAAACCCGCCAAGGAAGCAATAAAAGCTCTCGGCTGGGAAGTGTTACCCCACCCGCCGTATTCAACAGACTTGGCTCCTTCCGACTCCCATTTGTTTTTATCGATGGGACACGCATTGGCTGAGCAACATTTCAATTCCTACGAAGAAGTCGAAAATTGGGTCTCCGAATGGTTTGCCTCAAAAGACGGCCGGTTTTATTGGCGTGGTATCCACAAATTGTCAGAAAGGTGGTCGAAATGTGTAGAAAGCAATGGTCAATACTTCGAATAAAATGTTTTTTACTTTCCCAATTACAATTAGTGTTTTATTTAAAAAAACCGGTAAACCTGGCATTCGTTTCACGCAACCAGTTTATCCCTATTTTTTCGTTCCATCATCATCATCATCGGCACTACAACCTGGAACCGGTCTTGGCCTTATTTAGCAAGTCCTGAGGCTTCGTTCCATACAATCGGTTTTATTTTTAAGTTTTAATGATAATTTATTCCCATTTATTCGTTATGTAGTGAATTATTACTATCTATTTTTTCTTTTAATATCCTACCTATTGTTTTGGTATCCTCGTTGAGGATATTAATTGGTGGTGGTGCTTTGATTTTCCCCATAGTTGTGTTTGATTCCATCATATTATTTTATTGGCTTCGCTGTTGTTTTTGTTCTCTTTGATATTCTGCTTGGGTCCCTTTTTTTTCTCGTTAGCCTTTTGTAACTGTCCCATCATAACACTGGTTGAGTTAGATGTACATGATTCTCTTTGTTTGTTTTTTCTATGTCCGTCGGGTATGTGTCATCATCTTCGAGTATTCCGAAGGTGTTATTCTCATAATTTTTATTATTGTTTTTTTGGTCACCTAATGTATTTTTTCCTCTTTAGTTTGGGTGATTGTTTATTACCCGACGTTTCAAATAGTTTTTGCTCTAATTGGTCCACTTTTTGATTGTATTCGTTGATCACTTGCAGAGCGTGCATATACATCTCCTTAGTGATAAGGAAATGTTCATCTCCACAGTCCTCAAGAGCCATGGTTTGGAGCACTGGATTTTACTGAGTAAATGAGTGTGGCACTTCAGAACAATCATTTAATAATTTCAATCATTGTACTGTTTGTTTTTAATTTGCAATAACTGTTACCCTTTTTATTTTTTTAATTTTATATCTTAAATTCTTGTAGTTAAAACACCATAAACTTAGCGTAGATTGAATTTGGAAAAGAGTTCCAGTTGTGAACTTCTCGCAGCCGCTCTCACTGAAAGACTTGTGACGATTCCGCTAAACCCCACTGTTACTTACCTAAAGAAACCCCATTCCTTCCAAACCCAGTCTGTATAAGTTTTTGCTAATGCAATCACATTAAGAACCTGTAAATGTTTCACGCATCAAATAAATCAAGTTTATTTAGCTAAAAGCCCCTAGAAGAGAATTCTTACCTTTCATGCATCTCTTCCCATACAAATTCCCTATAAGAATTCCTTCCTAACTTATCATAAATTCCCTGAAAGAAAATTCATCGGTTCACACATAATACAACCGCATAATCAGGGAATCTTACCCTTGAGTTGGCTTATCCCAGCCGCAATATGTGTACAATAAAAACTACCTACATACACATTGGCTGGCGACCACTTTAACCAACGATAAACAGTCCAACGCAGCTGCATGTAATTAGCACCATAGACGTTCAGACTAATTCCCTAACTGGCATCATGTGCAAACCAAAGAACGCTGTCCTTCAAAGGTTTTCTGGCGATACCATAAACAATCTGTGGCGTCTCCAACAGATACACACACAATTCGCAAGCAGAATAGTGAAGAACACCGAACGAAAATCGAATAAGGAAATACATCAGAGCCGTATACCATAGCGATAACACAACAATTCACATCAGTGGAGTATAGTCGAGTTTGAAAATCGAATTCTAAACACGGCCGGTAGCCTGATGGGTAGCGCTTAGGTTCAATTTTTGGTGATTCAAGCTGTCATAGCGTCAATTCGAATCACAAGTTCTTCTTCACTATTATTTCAAACGCAATACATCCACATCGTTTGTGGTATCCCAAATGCAATTCCCATTTAATGAGTTAATGACTAATCACAGATCGATGCATTAGGTCGCTTCTCCTTTGTTGTCTTTCCCTAGCTGTAGGTTTTGTTTATCCTTGCTGAAATGTATCGATAAACACGGTGATGTGTGTGCGAACACACATACACACCACTGCACCAAAAGATCGTATCTCCTTGGTGGCCACACCCTTAAGAGAAACATTTTCTCTCTCTCTTCCGTTCCTTAACCCTAACCGAGGATGGAATTCAAGTCAGGGTTCTATCCTCGGGGAGTCCAATTACATCCGCCGACCACCACGGTCGTGTTGCTCCCGCTCCCCGGTGCGCACTGTTGTATTCCAGAATACTACCGTTTATTAAATTTAACACTGAATCTCCTTACACATCCTTAAAAACTTCACTTAACATATATTACATTCTCACTTAATACATACCATTCATAAACATTCACAATATTGCCAGTTACAGCACATTTAATAACCTGCACCTTTTTATTCATTCAAAACATATTAACTTTGATTTTCGTCCAAATTTTATTCATGTTAAAAGTTGTTTTGTTCATGTTATAATTTCCAGTAACTATGAACACAATGTTCTATAAGTATAGAGAAATTTATATTGTAAAATCAGAAAGAATCAGAAGAGAGAACAAGTCAGTTGAATTTGAAAAGTAATTAAGATTGACTTTTTGAGGTCAGTTCAGATTGACTTTTGAGTTAGTTAATTTTCAGTTGTGTTTGAGTTTATAAAAGCGAGTTATAAGTTTTGAGATAGCAGTAAAGTAAATTTAAGTAAAGTTTTTTTGTGTTATCAGTTAGAAGGAGTTTAAAATAATAACTAATTAATATCAAAGAGAAAGAATAGTTTTTTCTTTGACTATTGCGGTGCTTTTAAATCTCGGCTGTATGTCAAAACTAACTTTCGTTTTTCAAGATCTTCAACAAATAAAATAATAATAAAATAATAGGAAAAATAAAAGGTCCCCGCTCCTCCCTCAACCGAGGAAGCACGGCGGGACCTCAACAGCACGGAGACGCGTTCATTCGGAGTCGGAAACTTGTGTCGAGTCGTTAATAATTTCACGATCAAGTAGTAAAGTGCCTGTTGTGTCTAGTCATTGATAATTTCATGAACAATGAATGAAAGTGCCTGTGGTGACGAGTCCTCAGTAAATTGTTAATCAAAATTAAAAAAATCATGTGTTACCAAACAAAAATAGACCTCAGTAAATTGTCAATCTAAATTAAAAGACCATGTATTACCAAACAAGAATAGACTTCGTAAGATAGATAAAAAACAACATCAGTGTTTTATTTTTCCTCTCACCTTTGGTGGACGGTCATTGTTGAGGTTTGTGTTTGTGCATTTCGTTCGGTTGTATTCGATGGAACTTTGTTTAGCAGCGAGTGGGTTGGCGGTAGAACTCTCGCCCATGCAGGCGTCGCGACCTCTTACCCCACTGACTCCCAGTTGTCCCACTCCCCCAACAATGTGTCACCCACATTGATCACCTATTACAGGCAAATTTGAATTGTGACGACGTCTTTTCTTCTTTGTATTACTGTGAGGAATCTCGTCTTCAATGTAATACTGTAAGGTGGGTCATCTTCAATGTAATATAAATAATACTATTTTAATGCCATGTAATAATAATAATTATAATAAAATATAAACAAGTGCCAGAAACTATTATTCCTATGTAGGCTAGTCAATCATCAGAAGGACGAATCCATTTTTGTTGGTTATAATTCAGAGTTAGTTGATACAAAGTGTGTTATATTGATATGTTGCTGGAAATTCTTCAGCGGTTTCACTGTTGGTGAATCTCTACAGTAATTTACAAATGCCCAACGATCTCCGGGCTCTAATGTGGAATGCAAAGAGTAATTTATCACCCGGAGAAAATTTGTTTATATAATAAATAGATAAACAATATATAGTAATTTATTGTGCAAACCTGCTTAACTGACTCTGAAAATCCTTGGAGTATTTTTTATCAATTTGATATTTCTGACTTACTTATTAATATTCCTTTTATTAGTCATTTAATTGTTTAAGTATATCAGAACTTTGTTGACTAATCAGAGTAAAATGATCTAAACATGTTTTTGTTTTTTCCCTCTGTGCCGATTTTGAATTCATTGTTAACAGCTACACTCTGTTCTTTTGAAAAGTGATAAGACTCTTTTATGTTAATTATTGGAAGAGGCAAAACTTGATTGATCGATTTGTCCGCATATTAAATAATAAGTAAGTCGATTTGCGGAACAGGATCCAGTGATACGTCTTTAGTTGTAGTATATCTCTGTCAAACAGCTTACTATTTATTGCAGTTGTCTTCCATATAGACTTAAAAAACAATTGACAGTTATTTAACTTAATGGCTATCTCACCTGTGTTTCAGCTGAATTCCTTAATAAATATCTGTTCGCAGTAAGTCAACGAATGATCTCAGACTACACTTAGCGGATTATACAAATCAACTGTTTCGCAAACAAATTCACGGATGACACGTATGCTTCTCAAATGTCACATCTTTCGTCATTTGACGAATTAGATTTCAGTTCGATATCGTATAATATTTCCATGTAACGGTGTTCAACAAAGTGAAATATTTTAATTATGGTTTAATTCCTCTTAATTGCAATTTATCTTGTCTTTATGTCGGAAATCATCAATAGATTAACAGCTTAATAAGAAATTTATGAAACCGCATTGCTTTCCCAACTAATAATTCCCCCTCTGCGTCTGATCTTTAAGATTAACATTCATTACTTTTTATTTCAAACGATAAATAAACTTAAAGATTACCTGTTCGACAATGGTGAAATTTGAAGAGAACGCGGTGCAGAGAAAGACGAGAAAAAATCTTATTCTTTGCACATCATTAATCCATGTAAATCATGTTATTTATAATCTACCATATTTTAGTTACGTTTATTATTACGTGGATCTTGCTCTCACGCCCATTGTTGTATTTCTGGCCGTTTCGCTTGACCAACCGGTATTTCCATAGTCCACCGAAACACAAGAAATAATTCTTGAACTAGATTTTAAACAGTAGCTGTTTAAATTTGTATACTTCGATGTCGGAGATAATTTATCAGATTGTTAGCCAAGTCATTTTTAGATATGAAATGAAGGAGAACTATCACGTAGATAAGTGACCCCTATCTGAGTCGACTAGCGAAAATTACCTGTGTTTACCTAAATGTTCATAATTTGTTTTACCCTAAACAATGTGTTCCATTCTATTAAGTTCGACTGCGAGTTCCACGTGTTTACATTTGAAAAAAAGAAAAACAGACAAGCAGAAAGAGAAAAAATAAATTCGCGAAGTAGATAAGACAACTCTAAAATTTTACAGATAAACTTTGGAAGTAGAACTGAGGGGGGCAGGCGCTACAAGTAATGTGTCATGACACGGCGGCACCTTTGATATTAATTGGTATTGTTTTTGACCAATAATTTAAGGCAATCGTTATATCAGCGGTATTTTGTTATTTTACGAGTGCGACACGAATTACTAGCTTTGATTACATTGCAGATACAATTCAGACATTTGTCTTACTTGTAAGTGTAACGACTTTATTATGTGAAATGATCGTTTTGCAGTACGAGTATTATTCTATTTTTATTTTTATATGTACTTTCGATATAATCTCCGTTTATCTCGAAATGACGACTTTCATGGTTGTGGAGATAATATCTTTGTTACGTTTTGAAATAAGGAATAATTCATATAAACATAAAAGCATTTATACAAATTCTTATTACCACTGGAAAATTCTAGACAAAACTGAAAATTCATATGAAGGATCATTTGGTGTTTTGAGTATAATATAAGTTTCCAATTATAATCCACTGTTCTCTGATAATACGTCCTCAGAAAACCGTTGGTTTCTTTTTTCTTTTTTATACTATCAACATTTTTCAATATAGTCTCCTGCTCTACACACTTTTGCCACCGGTTTGGAAGCTTTAATATCCCTTGTCCGTAGAAAGATTTAGGGCGAGTTGCAAGACAAGATTTCTTCATTACTTTCGATTTTTTTCCTCCAAGTGATTGCCTCAAGGGTGCGAACAAAATATAGTCACAGGTAGACAAATCTGGGCTAGTCGGTGGGTGTTCGAGGGTTTTCCGGCCCATTTCGTTCACCTTATCAGGGAGGCGGTGTGTGGCCTGGCGTTGTTATGAAGAAGGATGGCATCTCGAATGGCCATACCTCATCTTTCTTTTATATATGCGCTGTTTGCCGTCTGTAATAACTGAGATTAGTAAGCTGCATTCACTGTTCACTTTCAATAAGCTCTTGAATGGCACCGATCTTGTCTTCTGTACCACTTGCCCTTGGGCGTCAATCATGACTCTCGTTTTCGATACGTTCTCGCCCACTTCTAAATTCTCTCGCCCATGTATGCACACGATTCTGAGACCGAGGGTTTAACGCCTCCATTTGTTAAAAATATTATAATAATCCGATGCGGCACAGACGTATGTACCTCTTGCTCGCTCATGGCTGTACTGACAACAAAGTCGAGAGCAACCGCTAGTCAATTCTGTTCCCTTACTCTACATAAACCAAACAACAGCCACGCACAAGATTATCTAGCTAGCAACTTGAAGCTGAGCAAAAAAGTAAAATTATCCTTTATATTTGATTCACCCTCGTATACATGCATATATAGTCATTCTAACTCCCCGACTGTTAGGGATCCCCAATTAGTGGCTAATGATTCAAAAATGAAGTTATCAGAATACTTTCTTTGGCAAACTCGTAAATCTTATTGCCAATTCACACAAATGATTTAATATTTACTTTAAAAACCAAAGACAAAGAAATTATTTTATTTTAATTATTGTGTATAGCGGTGTTTCGCAAATCTCCTTTCGTACTCTATGCTCAAAACTCTTTGTATATAAATTCAAACACCACTTTGCTTTTTTCAATAAATACATTTATCACGTCAGCTCGACTGTTCGCAAAAAAACGTAACCACACGTTACGCTATCGCATTACAATATAAAATATAGATTCCGAGACCAAAAAAATTCTTTTGAAAAGCCGACAAGATGCAGAGCGAAGTCGTAAATACTGTTAATGAAAAAAGAAAAGAACTAATTTATATTCTTGGTATACGAAAAGTATGTTGAATACAGTTTAAGATACAGAACCAATGAAAGATGGAAATTCTAACCGCTTGTAATCTTCGTCGAATATGAATATGAAGTCTTTCAGATTTTACACCATGATGCTCTTTGATGTTGACGTTTTCTCTTTAATTATTTAATTCGTCCAGAACGTTGTATACAGAGGTGTGTTTTTCTCTGACGGAAACGAATTTGAACATTTATGATGCCTTATGCGAATGGGAGAAGATCCTATGCAGATAATGCATAATTGAGTTTAGCTGCCATTTTTGCCATACGGCAACTCCATTCCTCTAACCATGAGATATCCACCGGAAATTCCATTCATGTTGGTGAGCAACAACCAAGTCGAATCAAACGACGCGGTTGCATCATCATTCATTGGCTTGGGTAATTGCCGCATTCCTTAGCGTTTTTCCCACGGTACCATTTCCCTAGCCGATGTAGCGTCCTATCGATTTTCATCAGATCATCCATTCGCTTGGGATCAACGATCTCATTTTACAGGTAAATAGCGCACACAACATTTTCATCTCCTTCATGATTCTGTTTCCATACGGCTCAATGCTCGCTGAGATCACCACAACCATAACACTAGGGCAGTGGGTCATGCTCGGTAGTTGCATTTGATACCAGCACACACAACCAAGCCACCCCGAGATCACAATACATCGTGTTTCTGTTCTCTCAATACATCACGTCCGTCGATTATCAATTAACCGAAGTTACCACACTTCGACGAGCGTGACGATAAGGGAGCAGAGGCGTGGCCTCTTTTGGTTGTCCTGTGTACAAAATGGAATACAGAATTTCACCCCTAATTATAGTCAGTCGATATTCATCCTCCGAAGTGTGTGCACACAGAACGTAGGGAGCAGAGTTCGTTGAGAGTCACTGGTGCAATACCACGTTAGTATAAAATTTGATGTGCAATAATTCGCGGTAATAGATAGAACATTTGCTGTGCAATAATTAGTGGTAAAATATAGAACATTTGGTGTGCAATAATTCGTGAACAGAAAACTTGGATACTCATTGTAAACGGGTACCAGCTTGATCACCAACATAAAAAGGATAATAAAGAGAAAAGAAATATTTTCACGAACAGTAACTCGCCGTGTTTTAATTTCTCCTGTTTTCTCTGGTGCGATCGGTGTATTGTTTTATCCACGGTGGGTGTTATGTGAACCAGTGTCGTACGTCGGCATCCATACCATCCTAGAAAATGCCAGAGCAAAGAATATCAGGGGTATGTATGCCGGCATACATTTAATTAGAAATGGCTACCGAGGGAGAGTCAAAATAATCCCAGACGCAAACGGTTGTCTGGTCACAGAAACAAACAATATCGTGACAAGATGGAAGCAGTACTTTGAAAACCTGCTCAATGTACGCATCCATCAACTACAAATACACACCAGACGTATACACAGCCGAACCTCAGATCCTAGAGCCCTCTTTCAACGAAATCGTGGTCGCAATAAATCGATTGAAAAACAACGAAGCTCCCGCAGTCGACTGCATACCTGCAGAGGTTGTATATGGGATAAGTAAGTCATTCCGGAAGAATGGAAATCCTCAATAGTCATCCCTATTTGCAAAAAAAAAAGGCGACAGATCTGTATGCGAAAATCACAGAGGGATATCATTGCTCCCAACCACATACAAAACATTAACAAATGTCATACTGTCAAGAATCACACCGTACGCATAAGAAATACTGGGAGACTATCAATGCGGATTCCGTAGGAACCGGTCAACAAGCGACCAAATGTTCACACTAAGGCAACTACTGGAAAAGAAGTGGGAATACCGAGAGACGGTTCACCAACTGTTCGTTGAATTCAAAAAAGCCTACGACACAGTCGCAGGGCAAAGACTTTGCCAAATTGTAGTTGAGCTGGGAATCGCGAAAAAATATGCCGCCTTCATTCAAATTTGCATGGACGCAAACAAAGGGCGAGTTGGAATAGAACACCACCTCTCAGAACCATTTGAAATCCGGGACGGACTAAAACAGGAGAATGGCCTCTCACCGTGTCTTTTTAACCTTGTGCTCGAGTATCACCTTCTAGTGATGGCCAAAATTGGAAGTCGGCTCGCAGCAAACCCACATGGACAGTCACGGGAGACGAACAAAATGTTCGAGATTGATAAACTAAAAGACCTACACAAAAGGGCTGAATATCAAGACGAACTAACGAATAGATTTACCGTCCTAGAGAATGGGAGTAGTGAGGAAGAGGAAGCCAATAGTGTGGACACTAAATGGGCATCGATCAGAGACACAATCAAACAAACAGCCCAAGCTGTATTAGGATTTAAGAAAACAACTGAGTCCAAACCTTGACGATGAGTGCAGGGCGAAGATCGAGGAACGTAAACGCATCAGAATGACTCACTTAGAAGCATATGATGAAGTCAACCCAGTAAGATACGCGCCAATTCGGAAAGAGACAACTACACTTTTCAAACTCAAAAAAACGCGAATGGGAGAAGACTCGGATCGAAAAAATAATAGAAAATGCCAGAGCAAAGAACAGCAGAGGTATGTATGTCGGCATAAATTCAATTAGAAATGGCTACCGAGGAAGAGCCAACATAATCCGAGACACAAACGGTTGTCTGGTGACAGAAACACAAAATATCGTGACAAGATGGAAGCAGTACTTTGAAAACCTGCTCAATGTGGGCACCCATCAACCACAAATAAACGCACCAGACGTACATACAGCCGAGCCCCAGATCCCAGATCCCTCTTTCGACGAAGTTGTAGACGCGATAAATCGACTAAAAAACAACAAGGCTCCCGGAGTCGATTGCATACCGGCAGAGCTTGTGAAGCATGGAGGAGAGGCAACCGCTCGAAAGATCCACCATTTAGTTAAAACAATATGGGGCAAGGAAGTCATTCCAGAAAAATGGAAAACCCCAAATAGTCATCCCCATTTTCAAAAAAGGCGACAGATCTGACTGCGAAAATTGCAGAGGAATATTATTGCTCCCAACCACATACAAAATGTTAACAAATGTCGTACTGTCAAGAATCACACCGTACGCAGAAGAAATATTGGGAGATTACCAATGCCGATTCCGTCGGAACCGGTCAACAAGCGACCAGATGTTCACAATAAGGCAACTACTGGAAAAGAAGTGGGAATACGGAGAGACGGTTCACCAACTGTTCGTGGACTTCAAAAAAGCCTACGACTCAGTCGCAAGGCAAAGACTCTACAATATTGTAGTTGAGGTGGGGATCCCGGAAAAATATACCGCCCTTATTCAAATTTGCATTAACGAAAACAAGGGCGAGTTAGAATAGAAAACCACCTCTCAGAACCATTTGAAATCCGGGACGGGCTAAAACAGGGCGATGGCGTCTCACCATGTCTCTTTAACTTTGTCCTCGAGTATGTTATCAGAAAGATACAAGACAACAACATGGCCGGATCATCCCTGAACGGGGTCACACAAGCGCTCGCATATGCGGATGACATCGCCGTTTTGGGCGATAATCTCGAAACTGTAAGTAAAACCAGTGAAATCATCATGCAAGCAGTAGAACAGGTCGGCCTAGAAATAAATGAAGACAAAACAAAATAAATGATTACCGCGAGAGCAGGTGGTCCTCAGGGAACACACATAAGCGTCAGGGGCAAGATATTTGAAAAAGTCAAAGAATTTAAATATCTGGGAACAATACTGAAGACTACACTCCGGAAACGCTAGTTAGCACACAGTCCGTAAACTGCTGAAATCTAAACTGCTATCACGTAACATGAGGCTCCGTGTCTATAGAATCATAATCATACCGATTGCTCTATACGGATGCGAAACATGGGCTCTCACAAAACGGGAACAAAAGAAATTCCGCGTATTCGAGAATAAAGTTTTAAGGTGTATCTTTGGCGGCAAATATGACGAGGAGGCACTCCACAACCACGGATTGGAAGAGCTATACCGCAAGCCTACAATAGTGAGAGTAATTAGGTCGCGAAGATTAAGATGGGCCGGACAAGTGGCGCGAATGGGCAACTATAGGGCCGTGCATAGAATTCTTGACGGTAAACCAACGGGAAAGAGACCGACAGGACGGCCGCGACGGAGATGGGAGAACAATGTTAGATTTGACCTTGAAGAGATCGGATAGTCGAACGTGGAAGGAGAATGCACAGGACAGGGAACAATGGCGGAGCCGAGTTGGTGAGGTCATGAACTGCCGGGTTCCTACAGGCCAATAAATAGAATAGAATAGATGATGCCGCTTCCAAAACACTTACGGTTCGCCGATAGAGAAACTCCATAAACTTTTTGTTCAGTTCTGGGATTAAGTGGATTAAAACTAAGATCTACAAAAAAAGGAGAAATAATTAAATAGATTAAATAGATTAGCTTAATTTCGTTTCTTAGAAAAATCTGACCTATTATCTAAAACAAGTCAATGTAGAAATATGATTGTTGTTCTTTTATCGTAGCGTTTTGCGATGGTAGTGAAGAATTTTATTAAAATCAGCGCTATCACAGTTATGATCACGCCAAAAGTTAAAACCAAAACATCAACACATCATACCATTACCTCTGCAGACGACAAAGTAATTTTCTCGACTACTATTTAACCTGTGGATATGTTCAACTAGTTGCTATGGTGTACAGGTTTGATGATTTATTTTGTCGATTTTCTTTGGTGCTTTGTTATTCAATACGGTTTGCGTGTTCGTGTGACGTCTTGTATGATGTGGTGTCTGTTGGAGTTTCAGTATTTGGGTCTAGTTTTAGAAATAAAAAAAAAACGGAGTTACGATTAGATGGAGTTAGTTTGATGCAGTATCTCGCAACAACTTAAATTTTTGTTGTAAATTTATGGTTGAAAACGGACGGCAGACACAAAGTAATTTGAAAATATTTTAATGGCTAGTCACAACACGTGCCATGAAAAATTAAAATTGGTTATGATAAAATTCAGAAAGCTAATCTTAATATATTCACTTCTAATCTTTAATACTATAGTATGTACATCTTAGCGTTGATGAACATTTAGGCATGGGACCATTGAAAATGTGCTGCTTCGGCTTTATTGCTTTTGAGTGGGTTTATAAGTCACTTAACTGTCTCTGTGCTTGTAGTAAAATAGGATCAGTGTCAATCATTGATGTAGTTTTCTCCTTAAATTACCATTTGGTAACTCATTAAAGATGAACTTATTTGAATTTGTCGTACTTACAACTTGGTACGAATTGCGTTATACCTTGAATACTATGGTAAATCTTCCATGTCTGTTATGAGTATCCATTTTTGCATTACTTTGTTTTAAGTAGTTGTGTGTACCGTCATCCAGGTTCATTGATGTTACTGTGCTCTTCAGTAATTTTCTCTCTAAACATTGCTCATTATACATATCTGAAATCAGTTATTCCGCCCTCTACTTTAGATGAATTGGTTATCTCAATGAAACATTTTTGAGCTTGTAGCCTGTATTGTTTTTCCTCCTCAATGTTTACTTTCTCATCAATGAACATGAGATTCAAAATGCAACCGGAGTTGTTTCAAATGTTTTCTGTACGAAATAGTGACTTTTTTTATGGTTGCGCCAAAAGGTGTGTGATCTTCCAAAGATGGTATAAGCCCGAACCTCTGGAATGTACGATTCAGAGAGTTGCGCACGCATGCGTACTAAAACACACCCCTGCATTTCCTAGTATGTTACTCTCTCCGCAGGACTAACTTTGGGGGTTCTTTTGCGAGGTTGATTAGCTCTTGAGGCTGATTTCTCTGTTGCTCCTGCTACCTCTCGCCTGCTCTTTTCAAGTTCGCATAGTTTATTATGCTCTAGGGCTTAGAGTGAGATTTCGAACCAGCATTCCTCTGACCGCTACAGAGCAGGAAAGCCCTGGAATTCCCTTCCCGCGCGAGTGTTTCTAGAGCATTACCACCTGCAACTATTAAAAAAGAACTGCAACAGTTATCTGGTAGCATCTCGGGGCGCTGACTGGGTGCTATAGGTTAGCTATTTTCGATACCCACCATACCACGACAAGAATTCCGTAAGGTGGTAATTGTAGCTACCATATGGGCGGCTTATCCAGGCTTCTGCGGATGGGATGAATTTAAAGGCCAATGTGCCTTTTAAACTCGTATTCCACGAGACTTGCCATATGACAACAGAAACTTTGTTTTCTTTTAGCTTTATTGTCGGCATAGCATCAAGAACTTCATCCCTCGTTCTTCACCTTTTATATATTTGAAGCATCTGTATGTTGCTCTTGTCATTTTCTTCCGTTGTTTTGTTTGTAAGGTTTCTGCCCACACTGGTGTGACATACGCTACTGTTGGCGTGGCTATGTAACAAAAGGAGATTTTGGAGTACCCTTAAGTGTCAGAGCACAGTGCGAGCGGTGGACACATGAATCTGTGGCACAATATAAATGATAGAAGGAAATGAAGGGATGCTTACGGTTTACCTCCCTTGGGTTTGGCTCGACGGGGTGTCGTTTCCTTGTGTTTGCTTTGTGGTTGTAAAGTTTTCTTATTTTTTCGGCACCGACTACTAGGTTTTCTTTGCACCGACCACTAGGTTTATCTAATGCTTTGAAAACAAAATTCAATCAAGCAGATGGGTTATTACGCTGCTAGGAAGAACAACATTCCACCACAACAAAGAATGTACTTTTAACCAAAGTGATTAACAATTCAACCACTGTCCGTTCATCAAAGTCTCTTTAATCCTGTGAGTTTATTACAAGTTGTCCTTTATACAAATTTTATGTTTTCTTTTTGTACATTCAGTTAATTCCCTCTTGAAATGTGCACTACTTGTTCATATTACTAGTTTATCTTCATACAAATTTTATGTTTTCTTTTTGTACCTTGAGTTTATGTTACTGATTTGCTTAATTCCGAGCACCGCGAATTCATTTTCTCAGACGAACCACACAGATACTATAGATGTTGTCCGTTCGCGCCCCTTTCATCACGTTTGCAATTTTCCTCCTTGAAAATTTTGATTGTTTGATCAAACGCTTACTCAGGGACCTGCAGGTATCATGGAAAACCAATGGAAAAGCTGCTGGGAAGGGTCTTGGGTGTGCAAAAATATGTAGGAAAAAATGTTTGATATACTGGCGTATCATAGGAACTATTAAGATGGGCCCACGTGGGAAAAAGTGTGTGAGAAGATATGTATGATATGCTGTCGTGGCATGTGTGTGCAATGCTGTTGCAGTATGGGAATTAGAAATGGCGGGAATTAGCACCATCATTCAGTGGGGGCTTTTATTGTAACTATCCTTGACAGGATAATTCTTTTAATATATTCGGGTCCACCAGTCTTTGACAATATTACAGAGAGGACCGATTGTACGCCTGCGGCTTTTTTACTTGCATACCCTAAGTGAACCTTACATTTTAATCGGTTGTCGATCATAACTCTTCCAAGTACTGAAAAATAACATAAAGCTGTACCCTTGTTATGCATGAAACGGGCACCCGGTATTTTGGGTGATCGGTGCATTGCTTGTCATAACCGTGCCTCTGTAAGACATGCCCCGTGAGATCGGTTTTAAAATATACTTTGTGTTGGGCTGGCTCATCGTTAAAGGGGGGGGGGGGGGGGGGGGCAAGGGCTGAATGGAAGGCTGGGTCCGGATAGTGAACTTCAGGGTGAAATACCAACCCATCAAGTCACAGTCTCCGTGAATTGACCGATAGAAATCCTTGACCTACTTCTGGAGCTTGGCTGCTGATTCCGGTAGAAAAAAGTTCGGATAGGCGGTGCATAGGTTTCAAAGTGAGATACTACCACCATCACGACCGAGTATTATTACTCCGTATAAACAACTGTGCCTTTGTAAAACTCGGTCCATTGCCAGATATTAGTTGTGCAATTACTTACATCTCAAACGACTAACAAAACTCCAAGTATGGAAGTACGGGTCTTGCAATTAGAACGGTTTATTGGATATCTTCACGTCCTTTCTGTGGCAGAGGAAAAAATTCTTCTCAGTATGAAACTTAATATTTCAAATTAAATCAAACGAAATCTATCCGGTGAATTTAACAAGTGTGACAACCGATGGGGAAACATTACAGGGGCTAAAAATAGGGTTTTTAAACAGTGCCACACTAACCTCGCGGAGAACGTGGCTGCATGACAAATGAATTCTCCATAAAATTGAGAGTACGCTATTTTATATTTGTCTTTGCAATACAGGGATTCGGCCCCTAGGGCTATAGCTAGCCGACTTCCTGAATGCATCTCGGTCTAATTTTTTTTTTCAAATCTTATTCGTATTCTGATTTTAAAACTTCTACAATAAACTCTTGATTCCAGTCAAATGTAGACACTCCAATGGAGCTACAGTCATTTCTCTATTTTCACCTACACACAGCATTCGTTTCGCGCTTCCGCAATTTGTTCCCATTTGATTCGACAGTTAGTTTTGAAATCTTGTAATAACATCCCCACCATTCACAGCAATGTGCACTAATTTGAAAAGAGCATCACTATCCGAAATCATAAGAATTATGGCTTTCAATAAGGAATACCTTCCAATACAAACACCCGTGAGCGAAAATATTTTTCATATGCTCGATAGACAACTGTCAAAATCTCATATTTTATCCAGTAAGTTGTCAGAAGTTCACGTTTTACTCTTTTTTGTATAATATACAGTTTGTTGGTACGAAGTGCGTTATAGATAATCTGGTGGGAATTCTCGATAAGCCTCACATGTCCACTTGGGCGGATTGAATAAAAGTCATTTAAAGAATTTGGCAGAATTGAAAAGTTATTTTCTTGTTTTTTTTCGATTTATAACCATGAACGAATCTCTTGGTTCCATCACAAATACTAAGAACCAAAAATTGCTTATCATCATCATCACCGGCACTACAACCGGGAACCGGTCTTGGCCTTATTTAGCAAGTCCTGAGGCTTGTTCAGTTTTCCATAATGATTTGTTTTTTCCGGGCAAGGTCATTAGTCTTGTGCCAGAGGCTCCCCGGTGGGGAATCGAACCCCGTTCTCCCACGTGACAGACGGGTATACTTATAGGTTGCTAATTAACACCATACAATTTTTTTTATAATCGTATCCCGTCCCCGCGAGTTTCCCGTACATAACGCCTGGGTTGATTCATTGTGGACGGCCCATAATCTTGGACGGACGAAAAACCATTAATAGCAGGATTGCGACACTTTGTTTTTCAAGTTGCGGGCAGCGTAAAATAAATTCAACGAATGTATGAAACCAATAAAGTTTGACTAACTTGAAAGGTTACCGTCGTGCCATTACGGAACTTAGTAAAAAGCAAATTATCAAATCCAAATGATTTGGAAACTTAAAAAAGGGAAGCAAAAGGTGATACTTCTCCCTAATAATGAAATTGTAACTCTAACAAATGTCAATTTTAAGGACGTCCTTAAATTGTTTTGCCAGATAGGGAGTACAGTGTGGTACTAATGTGGCGGTGCCGCCAAACCCCACTGTCTACTTACACGAAGAACCCCCGTAACTACAACCCAACTTTCATAGTTTTCGCTAATTCAATCGCATTGGCAACTGTAAATGCTTCACGCATTAAGTATCTAATGTACTTATCTAAAAGCTCCTGGAAGAGACTTGTAGCGATCCTAAATCGCTACTCCTATCTAAATCCCCAATAACATCAAACATCCTATCCACAATCCCATAACAAAAAACCCAAATTTCATATCAAATCAATGAGCGATAAATTAAACAAAACTTAATTATCGCACATTGATTCAAATTCCACATAACACATCTAAAACCCAAATTGTGTCACATGTACAACGAATTTAACCAAAAGTTAATTCATCATACATTGACTCAATTCCTAAAAATCCTAACATTATGAAATGCTAAATTCAAAACGCATTTCATGATTCCCTTCCCAGAATCTATCCAACAAAAACCGTACGCTTCTTGGAATTTTGACATTAAAATAGTTGACAAAAGTCAACTTCAAAATCTATAAAAGGGGAGTGCATTTCAATTTCATGATCAGTGCACAGTACAAGACGGCACAAACACAAACATATACACCGACCAAAGCGCAGATTATCAGACGCCAAAGACGTGATCTGCGTTCACTACCGCACCCAAGACCTACCGGTCTTGTACGATTTCTTTCCCACCATCCCTCTATAAAAGTAGTTAGAGAACACTCGGACTAACACTGTCCACACTATCCTTGGATACCCCCCCCCCCCCTTTTCTCTTTTCTTTTCAGAGATCGCGAGACCGAGCCAAACATCCTCACGGATGTGGGTGATTCTGGTTATCGCAAGATGACCAGAAGTCAGAGACAAGATGAAGGACACATATGTCCTGTCTCGCTAAATTCGGCCTTCTCGCCACAATTTTTTTTTTTTTTTTTTTTTATTTCATGATCAGTAGCATTCCAGAGGCCGAATCGCTGGCCGAATGCATCAGTAGATCATCAGAGGCCGAACCTCTGGCCAATTATAAACAGTAAAAACCAACCGTACCTTTGGATTCAAACAAATAAATAAAATTTACTACAATTGTCGTAACTGAACCTTTCGCGTCGTTTTCTCTTTTCACTCTTCTCGCCGATGCTCCGGGCTCTTTTTCCACCGTTCGGGAAAGCACGGCTCTGAGTATAACAGACTTCTTACCTTCATGCATTAATTCGCATCTAAAATTCCCTTCAAGAATTCTATTCAACCTTGTCGGATCATAAATCCAAAGCCAATTCGGCACCTTCGGTTGCCAGGCAAATCCTCCAATCTTATCATACGCATTTTCCCGAGACGAATTCCTGAAAACGAAACAATTTGGTTTACATATAGTGTAACCATCATAACAGGGATAATAAACATCGCGTCGCCTATTCCCAGCCTCACCATGTGTACAAAAAATCCCTTTACATACACATTGGCTTGCGACCTTTTTCTCCCTACTATAAACAATCCAACGCAGCTACACACAGTTAGCGCAAACGACGCTAAAACCAAAACCTATAGCATAGGCAAATGCAAACAGGAATTATACTTACCCTTGGCAGCGATGCCATAAACACCAATTCCCTGTGAATATGCTAAAACTAATTAGCACCATGTCCACCAGCATTGCGGTCTATCAACACAGCTGCAAGGCACATCATAGAAAATGATCTATGATATCACTTTGTCCTACAATATTTCTGTATCTGCTCCTCATGATCCCGCAGCATGAGCAAACAGAAAGCCAATATTAACCAATGCGAAATGGCTTGTTTACTTAGCCGAACTGTCATCTCATTGATGCACATTATTCCCTTTCTTTGTTTCTTCGTTCTCATGGGCTTATCCCATGAAAGAACCAATGTTCACACATACACGTGTACCACTTCGATCTTCTCTATGAGATACCCACAAAGAGAGACATTACGTTTCTCTCGGGATAGAAAATGCATCCCTAAATTAAGAGAGCCAGTACCACTGGCCGAATTTCCTTTCCCAGCGAATTGATATCGCTGAGTCGTTTAACATCACCCGACCGAGCGGGTCGGCCCGTCTTTGGCTCCCCGTTTCGCGCACGGGGACGTCGTTTTCACCAGTCGAGTCGAGTAAGCGCTCGAGTCATAAATAATTCAAATCCGTGTTCTGCCATCTAATTTAGTCTTGCGTCATATAATTAATCTGAATCTGTATTCTTACATCTAATTTAGTGCTGCGGCATATAAATAAGACTTATGGATTAATTAAAATAATAAAATTAAAGAACTAACTTCGAATAACTAAACCAGTGTTTCATTGTTACTTTTGTCGACGTTGGGTTTTGGAGTTCGTTTTTGTTTTTCTCCCAGTGCGTCCGTTTTATCCTGGGTGTGATTGCTTTGCTGGTGGACACAATTGCTGCGGCTGAACTTTTGATCGATGGAGGAAGTGAATCCGCGCCCTACGCCGGCGCAACATACCACCTACCCGACACTTACATTAAAGGAACAAGCTCTAACCAAATACTGAAGATAAATAAATGTTTTTTCTTTTTGCCATTGAGAAATATCGGTGACTTATTGATCCACCTTCGCCTTATAAAAGAGTGAAGGCTTTAGACTGCTTTAGAATAAGTAGGAAGCCGTAGAGTGGGGAAATCAACAAATACCATGCGTTGCTCCACTACCTTCACTACAAACGTTTCCTTTTAATTAGATGTACATGACTGTGTGTGTTACCGTCTTCGATCAAAGAAAAGAAGAAAAGTAATTCCAGAAAACCGAACACCTGACTAAAGTTAAATAAGAGGTAAGCTAAATGGCCACATATAATCCGCAATCCACTGCCATATGCTGTGCAAGGGAGAGACTATATGGCAACGCTCTGCAAACTTCATCGCTCCATATAAGCGATGACAACCACGGATGTACACGTTCACAGTAAAAGATGTAATAATAATTGTCGCTTAACTTAAGATCGTTTATGCAAATTGCAAGTCGTTAACTGTTTGCAGTCCGCTAATGACAAGAAGTAATGAAACTATATCTGCATTCATAAAATCAATAGAAAATGTGTCAGTAAACTTACTGCACATCGGACCTTAGAATTGGGAATAAACCACATTTTACCTGAAATTGTCTTTTAACAGCGACACATCTAACTTTAATATTTAAGAAATAGTGATCCACTATTATTTACAGACCATTAACAGTGCCATAAATTCGATTCCAACGATGACCCGAAAGTGATTTGGTTTTTATAATCTGCTTCGCATTATGTGCAGGTGGTCTGGTTCTCCACTGTCCACGACGTTAGTACAATCGTCTCCATGCGACTCTAATAAAAATTCTCATATTAATGGCATTCAAATTTCATCTTAGTTTCCATTTAAATATAAATGTCTCATAATATTTATTCATGAATCCAATAAATGGCGAAATTATTGTAATTTAAGTAATAGCCGCGGCCGTTACAAGATGTCTGACAATACAGCCCCAACGGATATTACCGAAACGCCATCCAACAGACATTTTGGGCAGCACACACAGGTCGTTCAATGGGAAATGAATACATCTCCAACTGTCACAAACTACAATGTACATTAAACCTGATTTCGGAAATGTACGCTCGTTCTGTTGGATATGTGGGCGCGTCGGTTTAGTTTTGATACACCGAATTATTGCTATACCCTCTAAACGGCCAAGAAACTCTATCGCCGAGTGTCATATCAATCGCGTGACTAATTTAAGTATCATCATCATCATCTTGAGACCGTGGTGCTGTAGCACAATATTGTATAACAATCGGTATTTGATTGACTTCCATATCTCGATGTCATTCTTGAAAAGCGAGCTATTTTGTTGACGTTTGTTAATGGTGTTTTTTCAAGACACAAATTAAATTGTGGTGGGATACTAAGTGTATTGATGTTTGCTTGTATATACCTAGGTCCGATTGTGGATCAACCTGTGAATTTCATGGTAATTCCTCTAATTGCAGTAAGAGCCAACCGTAAAGACTCGCCCGGAAATAAATGTGTTCTCCAGTTAGTCGCATACCAAACTTTATAAACCTCACACATGGTTGGGAGTAAAATAGTTCGGTTAAATTGTGCCCATTTTGTCTATTTACGAGGGTTGCCTTTTATATTTCGGGATTAGATAACAAAAACAAATATTGATCATCGAAAATCACTTCATTGTTTTTCAAAATATTCCCCATGAAGATCTATACACTTTTGCATGCGTTTGAACCAATTGTCGAAGCACTTTTGCCACTCTGATTGAGGTATCTCCAACACATGCATTCTGAATGCAGCAACCGCTTCTTCAGGTGTCGAAAAACGTTGTCCTCTCAGTTTGTTTTTTACGTACGGGAATAAAAAGAAGTCATTCGGTGCCAAGTCAGGACTATACGGCGGATGACCCATCAAAAATGTTTTGGGTGCTCAAAAATGCAGTTGTCGCAGCCGATGTGTGAGAGCTCGCATTGCCGTGGTGAAGAGTGATCCGTCTTCGGCGGTTGGTTTTCCTGATTTCTTGGAAGACAACTGGCAAACAAATGGTTGTGTACCACTCAGAATTGACTGTTCTGCGTTGTTCTAGTGGTACGGTAGCGACATGTCCAGTTTTTCCGAAAAAACAGGAGACCATTTGCTTGGAAGTGCTTCGTGCGCGAACAACTTTTGTTGGATTTGGCTCATCTTGAAACACCCAGACAGTCGACTGCTGTTTACTTTCGGGCTCATACGCGTAAATCCACGATTCATCACCTGTCACGATGTTATAGACGTGTTTCGAAGCACCGCGACCGTATTTTTTGAGCATTTCTTTCGACCAATTGACACGAGTCTTTTTTTGGGCGATTGACAAATTGTGTGGGATCCAACGCGAACAAATTTTTTTGACAGTCAAATGTTTATGCAATATTGAATGTATGCTGGTCCCACTAACGCCTAAGGTTGTCTCAATCTCACGATAGGTCACATGACGATCTTCCAATATGAGTTCGCGCACAGCATCAATGGTTTTCGGAACAACAACTGATTTTGGACGACCTTCACGAAATTCATCTTGGAGTGAACTACGACCACGATTGAATTCACCATACCATCGATAAACACTGGTCCTTGATGGAGCTTCATCGCCAAAAATTGAATTAAGTTCATCCATGCACTGTTGCTGAGTTAATCCACGCCGAAACTTGTAAAAAATAATCGCACGAAAATGTTGACGATTTAATTCCATTTTTGGGCCGAGATGAATCTTTTAAGTTACTGTAAACAACACAAATAGCGCTCGTATGTCAAAACGTTCTGAGTGCGTATAACCTCAAAAATGTCCAACTTTACGACAGAGCTGTCAATTGCCGGATTGCAACACTAGGGTTGCCAAATCCTGAAGCATAAGAGACAACCCTCGTAGAAGCTGTTAGTATCTAGACTTTTGGTTCGCTGACTTGACCGCCATAGTATTCTATGCGAATACTGCTTAAAAATTCAAGTACAAAAGAATTACATAAGATTTGAGACTTTGTTTCAACATAATGTAAACGAACTATCTGATTGTTCATACTTGGTTCTTGTATTTGGCATAACCTCGATAGTTTTTTGAACACAGTATTGATTCATTTTTACACTAACGCCGTCACAAAAGTGGATTTCGAAGTATGCTTCAAAGTCAGAGTACAGTGCGATACGTGGCAAATCCCAACTGAATACCGACACCCCAAACGTGTTTTTTTTATTTTTTTTTATTTTTAATAGACTTCTCTCGGGAGAGGCTTACCTATAGCGCCGAGTGGGCGCCCCGAGATGCCATCAAATAACTGTTGCAGTTCTTTTTGAACAGTTGCAGGTTGTAACGCTCCGGGAACACTCGCGTGGGAAGGCAGTTCCACAGCTTCCCCGCTCTGTAGAGGAACGAGTTCTGATGCAGCGATGTTCGCGCCGTCGGGAGATGAACCACAAACGGGTGCGATCCGTCGGATTGTCTTGTGGAGCACATATAAACCGAATTGCGTGGAACAATATCACGAATCTCCGAAGAACAGTACCCGTGATAATATCTGTAAAACAGACAGAGGTCAGCTACGCGCCTTCGATGTGATAGCGACTGGAGTCCGGACGTCAGCTCCGAGTCCTCGATCAGGCGGATCACTCGTCTCTGTATGCTCTCAACTAGGTCGAGGCTATGTTTAGGAGCAGAGCTCCAAACATGAGAGCAATATTCGACCCCGGATCTAATTTGAAATTTATACAGTAGAACAAGTTGGGTTGGAGTAAAATATTTCTTGGCTCTGAAAAGATTACTAAATTTTCCTGAGACGGACCTGGCAATGTTTGACACGTGTTTATGCCACGATACAGTACCACAGACCATGATGCCGAGTAAATTGAAGCTTTCTGCAGATTGGGGCGCCTGGCCATTCATCATCAGTTGTGGAGCCGAATATGCACTTTTCTTTGTGAATGTTGTATACTGTGACTTCGTTACATTGAAGTCGACGAGATTGACCTTTACCCACTGCAAGAACTTATTCACATCCCAATTTAGAGAGTCGATCCCTACAACAATGTCTACATCTCAGCTGGTGCGACGTTGATTCACTAATCAGCCGATCAATCGAAAAAGAAGAAACGAGCGTACTATCATCCGCCCATGTTTCGCATCCGTATAGAGCAATCGGTATGATTATGGTTCTATAGACAAGGTGCTTTATATTACGTGAAAGCAATTTGGATTTCAACAGTTCACTGTCTGCATGCCAACTAGCATTGCCGGAGTGTAGTCTTTTGTTAATTTCCTTCGACGTTTCGTTTCTGGCCGTCAGTATTGTTCCCAGATATTTAAATTCTTCGACATTTTCAAATATCTTGCCTCTGACGTTTATATGTGTTCCCTGAGTTCCCCTGCTCTCGCCGTAATCATGTATTTTGTTTTGTCTTCATTTATGTCTAGGCCCACCTCTTCTGCCGCTTGCATGATGATTTCACAGTTTTTACTTACAGTTTCGAGATTATCGCCCAAAACGGCGATGTCATCCGCATATGGGAGCACTTGTGTGACCCCGTTCACGGATGATCCGGCCATGTTGCCGACTTGTATCTTTCTGATCACATACTCGAGGACAAAGTTAAAAAGACATGGTGAGAGGCCATCGCCCTGTTTTAGTAAGTCCCGGATTTGAAATGGTTCTGAGAGGTGGTTTTTTATTCTAACTCACCCTTTGTTTTCGTTAATGCAAATTTGAATAAGGGCGGCATATTTTTTCGGGATCCCCAGCTCAACTACAATATGGTAGAGTCTTTGCCTTGCGACTGAGTCGTAGGCTTTTTTGAAGTCAACGAACAGTTGGTGAACCGCCTCTCCGTATTCCCACTTCTTTTCCAGTAGTTGCCTTATTGTGAACATCTGGTCGCTTGTTGATGGGTTCCGTAGGAATCCGCATTGGTAGTCTCCCAATATTTCTTCTGCATACTGTGAGATTCTTGACAGTATGACATTTGTTAATATTTTGTATGCGGTTGGGAGCAATAATATTCCTCTGTAGTTTTCGCTATCAGATCTGTCGCCTTTTTGAAAACGGGGACGACTATTGAGGTTTTCTATTCTTCCGGAATGACTTCATTATCCCATATTGTTTTAACCAGATGGTGGATCTTTCGAGCGGTTGCCCCCCCTCCATGCTTCACAAGCTCTGCCGGTATGCAATCGACTCCGGGAGCCTTGTGGTTTTTTAGTCGATTTATCGCGTTCTACAACTTCGTCGAAAGAAGCATCTGGGATCTGGGGCTCGGCTGTATGTACGTCTGGTGCGTTTATTTGTGGTTGATGGGTGCCCACATTGAGCAGGTTTTCAAAATATCTTGTCACGATATTTTTTGTTTCTGTCACCAGAGAACCGTTTGTGTCTCGGATTATGTTGGCTCTTCCTCGGTAGCCATTTCTAATTGAATTTATGTCGGGATGTATACCTCTGCTGTTCTTTGCTCTGGCATTTTCTATTATTTTTTCGATCCGAGTCTTCTCCCATTCGCGTCTTTTTGCGTTTGATAAGTCTGGTTGTCTCTTTCCGAATTGTCGCGTATCTTACTGCGTTGACTTCATCATATGCTTCTAACTGCATCATCCTGAGGCGTTTACGTTGTTCGATATTTGCCCTGCACTCATCGTCAAACTAAGGTTTGGACTTAGTTGTTTTCTTAAATCCTAATACCTTTTGAGCTGTTTGTTTGATTGTGTCTCTGATCGATGCCCATTTAGTGTCCACACTATTAGCTTCCTCTTCCTCACTACTCCCATTCTCTAGGATGCTAAATCTATTGGTTAGTTCGTCTTGATATTCGGCCCGTTTGTGTAGGTTTTTTAGTTTATCAATGTCGAGCTTTTTACTTGTCTCCCGTCATTGCCCATATGGGTTTACTACGAGCCAACTTTTAATTTTGCCCATCACTAGAAGGTGATCGGAGTCGCAATCTGCTCCTCTATATGGTCTTACGTCAACGATATTCGAGTGGTGTCTTTTGTCTATGAGGAAGTGCTCTATTTGGTTACGAATTACGCCGTCGGGTGATATCCAAGTGGCTTTATGAATTTGCTTGTGCTTGAACATCGTGCTTTTCACTAACAGATCTTTTGACGCTGCGAACTTGATAATTCGAATTCCATTATCATTGGAAACGTCATGTAGGCTAATTGGTTGGAAGATATCTTCCTTTCCAATTTTCGCATTGAGGTCGCCGAGGAGGATTTTAACATCGAATGATGAGATCTCATCAAATGCTTCATCTAGGGTCTCGTAGAATGTTACCTTCGTTTCTTCGTCCGTAGATTCTGTTGGGGCGTGTACCTTTATAAATACATAATTGTACCATGGGCCCTGTATTTTAAGCACCGACATTCGGTCATTTATAAATTGCACATCTTTTACATGGGGCGTAATCTTCTTGCTTATGATGAAGCCAGTCCCGAGGTTATGTGTATCGGTACCTCCACACGCCAGTGTAAACCCCTTGGTTTCGATTACTTGATGTGGGAGTCGAACTTCCTAAAGCGCGACGATGTCCATTTTATATTGTTTCGCGTTTTCTACGACCGCCTGTACCGCGCCTGGTTTATATAAGGTTCGAACATTCCACGTGCCGGCGTGTATGTCCTGCTTTTTCCGTTTTTCCCTACGTCTTCTTTTCCGAGTCGGTGTTTTCTTGATGATTTGTTCCCTTATGGTAGTGTCGGCTCATCAGACCTACGCCTACCGGGTTTTTCGTGGGATTGTTTTTTGTATATTGATTATTCATTTTTGATCCCACGAGTTTTGGGGTTTCAAACAGTCCTCCACATCAGAGCCGCGTTTTGATATGGTAAGGTCTGCTTACTGCTCTGATTCGACCCGGTATCAGAGAGGCGCCGTTATAATACAGCCGGTATACCCCTGGCTGCAAACCATCCAATGGGCACGGTGACGCGTAACACCTTGGATTAGGGGTGGTAGATCTTTGTGTGTTACTCCTCGCTAGGCTATCTGACCTGAGTGGCCCTACTGGCGGCATATGCTTCCGTCAGCATAGCCTAAGTGATTCATTGTAGTTTAAGCCCCCGCACCACGTCAAGGTTTCTACCAAGCGGGGGATTTAATGTACGCCGAAAGGCATAAATAAAAAATCAATTTATACTGTGTAATTTAGAGAGCTCGCATAGAGCTAGTAAGTTAACAGAAGGACTGTAATTGTAAAATAGGGTTTAAAATTTACCCCTAATATTACACATAGTATGTAAAAAGATTAGGAAAATAAATGTGGTTTAAAACTAAAAAAAAAAAAAAAACAACAATCTTTTAGTTTGTTTACAGTGTCCATTTTCCGGAACTTCAGTTTTCGCCACGAATACTCTTTTATATCTTCTACGAGGGTGGCTTTTATATTTCGGGATTAGAGAACAAAAACAAATATTGATCATCGAAAATCACTTTATTGTTTTTCAAAATATTCTCCATGAAGATCTATACACTTTTGCATGCGTTTGAACCAATTGTCGAAGCACTTTTGCCACTCTGATTCAGGTATCTCCAACACATGCATTCTGAATGCAGCAACCGCTTCTTCAGGTGTCGAAAAACGTTGTCCTCTCAGTTTGTTTTTTACGTACGGGAATAAAAAGAAGTCATTCGGTGCCAAGTCAGGACTATACGGCGGATGACCCATCAAATCGATGTTTTGGGTGCTCAAAAATGCAGTTGTCGCAGCCGATGTGTGAGAGCTCGCATTGTCGTGGTGAAGAGTGATCCGTCTTCGGTGGTTGGTTTTCCTGATTTCTTGGAAGACAACTGGCAAACAAATGGTTGTGTACCACTCAGAATTGACTGTTCTGCGTTGTTCTAGTGGTACGGTTGCGACATGTCCAGTTTTTCCGAAAAAACAGGCGACCATTTGCTTGGATGTGCTTCGTCCGCGAACAACTTTTGTTGGATTTGGCTCATCTTGAAACACCCAGACAGTCGACTGGTGGTTACTTTCGGGCTCATACGCGTAAATCCACGATTCATCACCTGTCACGATGTCATAGACGTGTTTCGAAGCACAGCGACCGAATTTTTTGGCCATTTCTTTCGACCAATTGACACGAGCCTTTTTTTGGGCGATTGACAAATTGTGTGGGATCCAACGCGAGCAAATTTTTTTGACAGTCAAATGTTTATGCAATATTGAATGTATGCTGGTCCCACTAACGCCTAAGGTTGTCTCAATCTCACGATAGGTCACATGACGATCTTCCAATATCAGTTCGCGCACAGCATCAATGGTTTTCGGAACAACAACTGATTTTGGACGACCTTCACGAAATTCATCTTGGAGTGAACTACGACCACGATTGAATTCACTATACCATCGATAAACACTGGTCCTTGATGGAGCTTCATCGCCAAAAATTGAATTAAGTTCATCCATGCACTGTTGCTGAGTTAATCCACGCCGAAAGTTGTAAAAAATAGTCGCACGAAAATGTTGACGATTTAATTCCATTTTTGGGCCGAGATGAATCTTTTAAGTTACTGTAAACAACACAAATAGTGCTCGTATGTGAAAACGTTCTGAGTGCGTATAACCTCAAAATGTCCAACTTTACGACAGAGCTGTCAATTGCCGGATTGCAACGCTAGGGTTGCCAAATCCCGAAACATAAGAGGCTACCCTCGTATCTACTGAAAATGGGTGCCTCGAAGTGATAATTTTAAAAGATCAGTTTCCGGGCATTTTTTGACAAAATATGTTCTTCCCAAAATGACGATTATGGAATGGCTGCATTTGTCAGGGTTCCTGGTAGGACGTCCGCGAATCTCTGGATAATGAACTATACAGTCTACTTTTAATCTAGCACTGTCTAGATTGAACATCTCTTCACGTACGTATTGATAAATATACTGCAATACCGATCTTCAATTTTCGTCAAAAAATTTTTTATTACTTCGTCAAGGACGAAATCTCTTTTCCGTTTTACAAATTTCATCCTTTGTGACCCGATATCAAAGCCTTAAAAAAATATTAAAACCATACGTTTATGACAAAATTAATTCCCCCATATTGGTAAGTAATCAACCAAAGTCGTCAAGGATGAATTTCGTGTTTGTTTTTGTTTTCGTTTTTTTTGTCATTTGATAACTCAGCATCAATCTCATCTTAGTCCATAATCAAATAGATTCCTGGCTTTTACATTCACTTCGTATCCAATCTGTTATTCGATGTCCTTTTATTTTCCAAACCTCTTTGTTCAGGCTGTGTAATAACACTCTCGTAGTTTTTAATTTGGCGTAGCGCACTATAAGCGGTTCTAATCCTTTTCTATCATCGAGAAATCTCACTACAATGCTTTCTGTGGCGTAAACCCCATAAAAAACCGAACCCAAATTTGTGAACAAATTCACTGGCTCCTTAACTAAATAATAAGTAATTATAACCGGTTATCAAAATTGGCTATGTGAATGATTTAGTTGGTTTTTTTTTTCAAAATTAATCCATCTATCGCTGCAAGGCATTGACATTTGCACCCATCTCAAACTACGATCTCAAGACTACCTCTTTCCGTAATGTGTCCAGAATAGTTGAGCTACAAACATGAAACTCACAAAAAGGCATACCAGGTATACAACAGCGGTTATAAAAATAATAAATGTAGTATCTCGAAATTCAATATCCAGAAGCAATGAAACTGGCAATGTTCACCAAATGGACTAATTTCCGAATAGTGTTACGAATTTTGCCAAAAACTAGGCAACCTCCTTTTTAGGGGAATTCACCGTAGAATCATAAAACTTTAACAATACTTTCAAAGGTCAATTTCAATTTGTCTATTAGCTTATATATATGTAATCCAAAACACATCTAGCGATAATATAATTAATTTCCCTACAGTGTCACACTTTCCTTCAAGCGTCTGTTTTTTCGCACATCATTCAAAAGCTGTTCACCTTAATCAAACAGCCATTGGCATTTTCAGTTAATGGTCAAAGAAATCTGTGTCCGATTTATTTTCTTTTACATTTACTTATAGATTTGTGTATGTGTTTAGTGGATAGTGGATAAATCAAAACCATGTTAAGCTCTGCTTCTTTTTGATAATAAAATACCAAACACTGCGCTGAGGAACACGGGATCACCACACAGATACGCCACCGGATTTATCTTGCGAAGTAAGTGAAATAATAAAATTTACGTATCGGATGAAATTGAATGTTGGCCTAGTAGTTGTCGGTGTTAATGTTATTTTGTTGTTATGTCTGAATGTAGGTAAGTAGGACTGAGTCAATAAATTTTTTATATATTTGTGTTATATTGTCTATAGACACGAGGCGTTTACGTCATAACTGTAAAATGTGTCAAGTTAATAAAAGTAAGGGGAAACGATAAACCATCTAATTTGTTTTTGTTGGATAAACTGGAAGGATGACGAATCGCGCATAAGTAGCAGGCGCCAATTTAACGTATGGCTTATCGACAAATGCAATCTCGACATTTTTATACCTGAGCTTGGCCTGGTTAGATGTGAGAGTATTCAATTCTTTTGATGGGGATATTACAAAAATTAATTTCGGTATAAAACACAGCTTTGAAGTTATACTAGTTTGAAACATGTATAGTATTTTCCGTGCAAATTTTTATTAATTGACTAGGTCTTCAATGTATTGGTATTTGATATAACTTAATGTGGACTTTCTGGTGGGTAACAGATCACCTATTTGCTATTATGAGCAAAATGTATATAACATACTTGTTTTTACGGATTTATAATTAGGATCCACTTTCAATCTTCTCAGGGGAAACGTTTAAAAAATTGTTTGTTGAGTTTTAATGCTGTGGATATCATCATCATCATCGGCTCTACAACCGGGATCCGGTCTTGGCCTTATTTAGCAAGTAAAATTTGATAAATTTTCCATAATGATTTGTTTTTCCGGGCAAGGTTATTAGCCTTGCCTTTTCTAGTTTTTTCTCAACATAATGTTGAGGATGCTGCATATATGGAGGCCAAAAAATTAATTGAAAAACAAAAGTTTGACTTTCAATTTCGTTGTTAGTTCCGTGTAAGCCAGATTCCGTTCGATTGCTATGATTCAATGATGACGAATCGCAATACACTAGACTACATCTGTGGCTGACCTTCAGGGAAAACCAACCATACATTAAATGAAGTTCTAGGACTTAATAGACCCGTTGTTTACAAACTTTAAATGGGCATATGATAACATAAGTTAGCCTATTGGAACCCGTGACAATATGACAGAGCTCTGCACGTTGACCAATGTAGCAAATTGAGTAAAAATATCTAGAGGAATGCCCAAATATAAATAAAATAGATTATAAAAAGCCGTGTACTTCTTACTTAATCATCACGATGCCTTTCTTTCTTCTTATGACATTATTGTGAAAATAATTCAATAATTTGAATTGACGACACAGTTGCCATCTTACTGTGATTTAGTTCCAAACTGAGTTTTGGCTCTCGGCAGTTTTATTTCTAATCGACGATTGGATTGACATCTGACAAATTTATTTCCAAATTGAACTCTTAGTTTGACGACTGTAATTCCGAACGTCATTTCCAATCTCAACTGGGGAACTGATAGACTGATTACAAATTTTTCCAAACTGAACCATGAACCTCCGCACTTTTATTTCCAACTGACCATTCTATTCTAGGACTGTTCTGTTTGTAACTTATTTCCAAATTTAACTATTGACTGACTCTCCGAACCTATTTTCCAAACTGAATTCTAGAATTGACCTTTGTATATTTATTTCCATCATCATCATCATCGGAACTACAACCGGGAACTGGTCTTGGCCTTATTTAGTAAGTCCTGAGGCTTGTTAAATTTTCCATAATGATTTATTTTTTCTGGGCAAGGTCATTAGTCTTGCGCCAGAGGCTCCCCGACGGGGAATCGAACCCCGGTCTCCCGGGTGACAGGCGGGTATACTAACCACTATACTACCGAGGAGCCCATATTTATTTCCAACTAATGATTGAATTGACGACTGACTGGTTTTCATTTTATTTCCGCACTGAACTATTGAACTGACGACTGTCTGAAATTCGAAATCGAAACTGATTGATGAAGTAAAGAGCGTGATTTGAAGCCCCACTAAAAAAGGCATCAACGCATCATATAATGTGTAAGGTTGTTTCAACTCGCAGTGTGATTGCTACGTTGCTTGTCCTAGAGTACAATACAGATGAATTTTTTACACTTTCTCAATGGTTGCACGTCCACATGTGTCTGTTAGTATCGCCACACTATTCCCTCCCCAGTAGCTATGTTTAGATCACGTTGTGCGGAACGATGGAAAAGGGGGTATGAGCTGATTCTCAATAACGAAATTGATCCGGCGAACTAACCGAGGAAGTGAAGACGTAAAATCGCGACTTAATGTGGTTGGATATCTTGCTGGTATATACGGGTGGGCTGAAAAGTTTCTGGCCTCAACGTGAAGATGGCAGCAATCGCCAATAAAATATCTGCATGATGTTCCCCATGACATAGTCTCCTTCGGAGATCCAAATGGGAAACTAGATTACCTCCTCCATTCTTTATCTCAGAAGGTAGCACCATCATGACTTAGCTTCGTGTCAGTCCGGGCCATCAGCCACACATCCGAAAGATAGTCGAAGATTTCTCCCGACGGTATTGCGGAATGTACAGCGTGACGGGGTGGTATCTAACCTTGGCACCGACTACCACCTAAATCAACCTTTTCTCGAACCGGTTCATCAACCAAGCTCCGAGAGATGGCCAGGAATTTCTGCCGAGGATTTCACGGAGCTTATAGCTTGATCGGGTGGTATTTCACCGGGCGACAGAGCGTTGGAACCCCACTTACCACTCGGCCTTTAGTCGCCTGATCCGACAAGCCGGCCTAGCTGTGAGTATATTCGAATGCCCTACTTACAAGGCTGAAATTTAAGTTTCTTGTTATTACTTGTTGTCTATGTGTTTCGTAGTTTTTCCAAATTGCTTTACTTGTTTCTTTGCATACCCTTCCTGGTTCTATTTTTTAATATCTATATTTTTATTTTTTCTATATATATGAGTTCACAATGTCTTTTTTTTTTAGTTGCTTTGTGTCTTCGCTAAATATTCTATGTCCATTTGTGTCAGTCTTTTTCCATGTTTTTGAGCTGGTTAAAATAACATTTTCTATGTATTGTAATATGTTTGGACGTCGGTAGGGCTATTTAGTTCATCTTCTAAGTTTTCAATGTTTGATTTTAAGTTTTTGATAAAGTTGTCAATTTCATCTTCTGTCTTTGGAATGTTTACTGTGTTGTTGAAATTTCTCCTACTGATCTCCTACTGATCTTGGGTGATTGCATGCGATTAGTTTGTGATCCGAAGGAACCGTGTGTTGATTACCTCAAATTATTTATCACTATGCAATCGATTTCGTTCTTGATATTATTGTCAGGTGGTATCCATGTTCATTTTCGGGCATTCGTCTTTTTGAAGAAAGTATTAATTACTGAGAATTTGTGTTCTAAGGTATAATCTAGGAGGGTGGCCGAAAAAGTTTCCGACCTTAATGTGAAGATAGCAGCACTCGTCTATAACGTGAATATAGTTGTGTATCTTTTGACACTTACTCACCAAAATTTCAGCCATTTTGGATCCGTGGTTTTTATTTGAACGTCGTTTGAGTGAGTCGATGTGAGTATTTTTGTGAAAATGGACGAAATTGACTATCGAGCTGTCATTAAGTGTTTGTTTTTGAAGGGCAATAAGCCTACGCAAATCAAAGATAAGTTGGACTCTGTGTATGGGGACTCTGCACCATCATTTTCCACAGTGAAATTTTGGCCAGGTGAATTTAAACGTGGCCGCGAGAGCTTGGGAGATGATGAACATTCGGGACGTCCAAAAACTGCAACAACTAACGATAGCATCGCTAAAGTTCAACAAATGGTGCTAGATGACCCCCGAATTAAAGTGAGAGAGATAGCAGAGGCTATGAAAACGTCCAAAGAACATGTTTGTCACATATTAAATCAAGATTTAGGCATTAGGAACTGGACGCGTGTTGGGTGCCGCATTTGCTCACGTTAGACAACTTGTTTGAACGAACATTTCCAAGGCTCTGTTGGCGCAGTTAAAGCACAATAAATCCGGGTTTTGGCGCCGATTAATTACTGTCTATGAAACTTGGATACACCATTATACGCCCGAAACAAAAATACAGTCAAAACAGTGGACTGCAAATAGGGAATCGGCTCCAAAAACAGAAAAAACTCTTTTTCGGCTGAGAAAGTGATGGCGGCTGATTTTCGGGTTAGTCATGGATTTATCTTTATCTTCAAAAAGGAAAAACCATTACAGAAGCATACTACACATCATTACTTGACCAAGCGAACTCAGAAATTGCGGAAAAACGGCCACATTTGCAGAAAAAATTTGTTTTGCCAAGACAACGCACCGTCTCACACCTCAGCGGTTGCCATGGCGAAAATCCACGAATTACGGTTTGAACTACTTGACCATCCGCTTTACTTACCAGATGTTGCCCCAAGCGACTTCTTTTTGTTCCCCAATCTAAAAATTACGCTCGGATGACAGAGATTTTCGTCTAATGAGTAGGCAATCACCTTCGTGAACAGTTATTTTGCAGAGAAAAACGCCGAGTACTATGTGGACGGGTTAGAGAGATGGGAGTATCGCTTGGAGAATTATGTAGAATTACAAGGAGACTATGTGGAAAACTAAAAATAAATTTTAAGAAGAAATGTCTTGTATGTTTGTTATGTCGGGAACTTTTCAGCCCAGCCATGTAAATCAAATCGGCGTCACAAACTAGAGCATTTTGGCAATGAATTATTCAAAGGATTAGAGAACAAGGTAGAGAGTTGTATTTTCTCTGTACACATGGAATTAAATAAATCAAACAAGGCGAGACATTTGATGCTCCACAACTTGTCAAAATTCAAGAGATCTCAACACACCGCGGAGGGGATTCACATTGTTTTATATGACTCATAATATTAAATAGGGAAATATAAAATATAACAACACCACAACCACCATCCCCAACAGCAAGCCCAGAAGATACCCCCAACGATTTGGCACCGAAGCCCCAGGTAGGACCCATCTGGAAACGTGAGAACGCCTTCCCACTACATTACACATACGTGGTGGAAAAATTATTAGAAACAAAGGCTTAGATAACGATCCACAATCAGTAACTGCGTACAATTTGGTTTTTCTTCGACACCAATTCTATACCCGAACCGCACGTAACAGTACTTTGACATGGTGCATCAATTTGCTCTTATCAGTTTTTTGTTTTTTCCTAGTACTAAAAAATGCAAGCGAAAGGGAAATTTTGCCTGGAAAAAACAATAGAAACAAACCATCACCACAGTCTTCAATCGTGAAGTAAGCTACTGGTTCGTCTATATTGCAATCTTCGTAAATTTGTTAGACTTGTGTTTTAGTGTTTGTTAGGAAAAAAAACCGATAAAAATAAAATGTTGTGAAAATGGGTCGTCGAGTACATTGCACTAGTTCCGATCGTGAATTGATAAAAAAATTAAGAAATGACGGGAAAACAATGGATGAACTAGCCAAGCTAATGAAGTGCTTTAAGAAAAAAATATTCACAGCTCCTCATTCAAGTCCCAAAATGGAAACCAGAGGCAGAAAAAGAAAAACAACCTCACGATTCGACAAACTGCTAATCCGACTATGCAAGAACAAGCCGGCTTTGTCTTCAACCGAATTAAAAAAGGACTTAAACGCACCTTGTACGAGTCGTACAATTAGAAGAAGACTAATAGAAGCGGGTCTTCCAAGACCGAGTCCCAAAAAAGTTCCATACTTGAGCAAGAAATATATAAAGCAGAGACTCGGTTTGCCAAAAAACACCTCCACTGTGCGAATTGGAATAACATCTTATGGCCGGATGAAACCAAGATTAATTTGTTTGGTTCCGATGGAAAAATGTACGTCAGATGACCAATGAACTCAGAATTGGATCTAAAGTGTACGAAAAAGACAGTGAAACATGGTGGAGGCATTTTAATGATTTGGGGGTGCTTTTCAGCATCTGGTGTTGGTCCAAATTTTCTTATATGGGACAAAATGTGTGCTAAAGATTATGTAGAAATCTTAAACACCGTTATGCTACCATTTTCTGAAGAGGAGATGCCTATTAAATGGGAGTTTATGTAGGATAATGACCCCAAGCACACCTCAAAATTAGCTAGAGAATGGTTTTTTCAAAACAAAGTTGATACTATGGAGTGGCCATCGCAGTCTCCTGATCTTAACCCAATAGAACACCTATGGGGCATATTTAAGCCCAAGATCGGAGACTGCAAAGCCAAAAATAAGGAAGAACTTTGGTCCAAAATAAAAGATGAATGGTACTCTACACCACCCGTGACTTGTACCAAACTAGTCAATTCCATGGAACGAAGATGCGAGGCGGTTATTAAAAACAAAGGTGCAACAACTAAATATTAAAAGGATATGAAGCACTTTTACTGTAAATTAATTCTTCACAAAACACAAACAAAAAACTAATTTGTTTCTATTATTTTTTCCACTCAAATCCAGGCAAAACCGGAATCAATCTTTTTTTCACAATTTCTCGCTTTTTTTTAATTAAAAATTTAGTATTTCTTTTATGCATTACAGTGCACCAAATATATTAGTATATTTTTAATTCTTATTTTTCCCCAAATACATTTTTTCTTAACGATTAATGCCACCACTATGTATCACAAATTATAAACACAACAATCGGATTTAAATCATATTAAACAATGTAATATATATATTCGTATATATATATATATATATATATATATATATATATATATATATATATATATATATATATATATATACCACAAAACAACTAACTTAACAAATAGGAAACAACAATCCATAAATTGGCGCAGAACAATCTATAACACCATGTTGCTCAAGGTTTGGACAAGGATTTGAACCAAAGTCCTTCTCATATAGAAACTGAAGCTTGCGGACCATTTGCAGCATCTACACTACACCCAATGGATGCAAAAGATGGACACAGTCAATAGTAACCCTTCTCGTAAAATCGCTTCAATCTGACACCCTTGAAAAGTTAAAGGTGGCCATCAAAAAGAGCCATGAAGCCGTGGCAAACGTTTGTCTAATTTGTTCCAATTTTTTCCAAATTGCACGATTACGAAAATAAAAATAATTAAACCGGATAAAATCTCAATGTTTTCCTCGTATGCGTCGTAAAGGAACCTCTTTCAATTAGTGAACCTTTCTTGAAAGACCGCAGTTAATTTAAATGTAATCAAATGACATTGCAATCCTCTTAGTTCGTAAATGACTAAAATAATAACGAAGAAAGTTATCATTTAGCTGGATTCGTAAGTCGTCTGCTTCTTGTTCACAGAAATTGATACTAAATGGAACTCTGACCCCTATCTCGCATAGGTATGTAGCTTCGTTGACAATTACCATAGACATTTTTTTCTCATGAGAACGCTATACACAAGCACAACGAGTTCCTATACAACTGATTTTATTAATTCTCCATTACGATTGAAATTTATCCGGAAACAATATATTCCTACCTTCGTCTCGAAACGAAGAAAGCTCTTCCATAATTTCTCCGAACTTTATCAAGTCTCCCACAGCAAAAACTGTTTTCTTAGAAACAACGTAAACAACCGAATGCAAATATTAATAAGCTGTTACCAGTGTCACTCCTTTCATTCATGGCGACACATATCTCAAGAGTAATTAGCGTCTCTAGAGGTGCATATTATTGGCTTCAAATGCCAACATTAAGTGAAAACTGATTACCCCTCCGCTGCCGCTGTATTCAGCTCACCTACGCCAAGGAGCAAGCAGGTGTGAATGGCACCACTACCACGTGTCAAATGATAAAAGCCAAGTATCATGGCACAGGTTATACACTTTGAAAGGTGAATTTTTCCCACGCTGGGTTAAATTCTTCATAAACAAGTCAACTTTTGCCGGCATACAAAACTAGTAAAGGCGAGAGCGTTCGACACCATCTCCGACATGAAGCTCGGCCCGATTTTATCAGTACCCTCATAGAGGTTGGGCAATCTTGCCACTTCACTCTTGTTCTTTGTTGTTTCCGGCTATTTCATCGCTAAGAAGAATAAACAAATGGAGTTTTGTTCAAACTGTGAAATCACAAGTCATAAACGGTGACAGTGCTGCATCGAAATTCCTTGAGAGCACCTTTTTGTCACTTCGAACCTACAGTTTGATTAACGTGCCAGAAGTCGATATGCCCCAATGGGTTTCTTTTGCAAGACTTAAAATTGATCAAGAAAGTGGGACCGACTTGGTTTGATGCAGTGATAACAACGTGTATTTGGTTTTGCGAAAGGACTTATTGTTTGGCAGAGATAAACTGACCTTTTTGGTTGTGCATTTTCTACACAAACTTTAGTCGATGTAAGTTACCAAATAGATCTCATATAAGTGCGGCTGAATGAAAGGTAAATGCTATACAATGAACAACATCGCCTTTTCAATAATGTTACTCTCAGCGACATTCAGAAGTTTATAATATTAACTAAGGAATAAACACACCATAACTGGAAAACATAACCTTAGAACAAGAAAATATTTAATAACTAATAATTCTTATTTCAGCTATCCCCATCACGGGGTAGTATTGTTTGTTGTTTTAGTTTGATTTTTGATAGTCAACATCTTAACTAGTTTTTAGTTTTTTTAATGATATTAAAGATGCAAAGTATATTTAGTCAATAATGGAAAGATTACTATTGGAAATAACACTTCGTTCGACGAAGACCTTTGTTTATTTTGATATTCTCATCTGATGTATACCTTATACGAGGGTTGCCTCTTATGTTTCGGGATTTGGCAACCCTAGTGTTGCAATCCGGCAATTGACAGCTCTGTCGTAAAGTTGGACATTTTTGACGTATACGCACTCAGAACGTTTTGACATACGAGCGCTATTTGTGTTGTTTACAGTAACTTAAAAGATTCATCTCGGCCCAAAAATGGAATTAAATCGTCAACATTTTCGTGCGATTATTTTTTACAACTTTCGGCGTGGATTAACTCAGCAACAGTGCATGGATGAACTTAATTCAATTTTTGGCGATGAAGCTCCATCAAGGACCAGTGTTTATCGATGGTATGGTGGTCGCAGTTCACTCCAAGATGAATTTCGTGAAGGTCGTCCAAAATCAGTTGTTGTTCCGAAAACCATTGATGGTGTGCGCGAACTGATATTGGAAGATCGTCATGTGACCTATCGTGAGATTGAGACAACCTTAGGCGTTAGTGGGACCAGCATACATTCAATATTGCATAAACATTTGACTGTCAAAAAAATTTGTTCGCGTTGGATCCCACACAATTTGTCAATCGCCCAAAAAAAGGCTCGTGTCAATTGGTCGAAAGAAATGCTCAAAAAATACGGTCGCGGTGCTTCGAAACACGCCTATGACATCGTGACAGGTGATGAATCGTGGTTTTACGCGTATGAGCCCGAAAGTAAACAGCAGTCGACTGTCTGGGAGTTTCAAGATGAGCCAAATCCAACAAAAGTTGTTCGCGCACGAAGCACTTCCAAGCAAATGGTCGCCTGTTTTTTCGGAAAAACTGGACATGTCGCTACCGTACCACTAGAACAACGCAGAACAGTCAATTCTGAGTGGTACACAACCATTTGTTTGCCAGTTGTCTTCCAAGAAATCAGGAAAACCAACCGCCGAAGACGGATCACTCTTCACCACGACAATGCGAGCTCTCACACATCGGCTGCGACAACTGCATTTTTGAGCACCCAAAACATCGATGTGATGGGTCATCCGCCGTATAGTCCTGACTTGGCACCGAATGACTTCTTTTTATTCCCGTACGTAAAAAACAAACTGAGAGGACAACGTTTTTCGACACCTAAAGAAGCGGTTGCTGCATTCAGAATGCATGTGTTGGAGATACCTCAATCAGAGTGGCAAAAGTGCTTCGACAATTGGTTCAAACGCATGCAAAAGTGTATAGATCTTCATGGGGAATATTTTGAAAAACAATAAAGTGATTTTCGATGATCAATATTTGTTTTTGTTCTCTAATCCCGAAATATAAAAGGCAACCCTCGTACTGACGGACAGAAAGTCTCTTAACTTGATTGATCCTCATTCATTCGTATCTTCTCCGCCACAAGAAATGCCTTACTAAGTCCATAAATCTACAATATGTTAAGTACTCGTCACTGAAAGTTATTTTAGTAACGCCGATGGCATTTGACAGTTGTGTCAGGCGTACAGTTGTACGTAAGTTCACTACTCAATTCTGCTCAATGTCTTGGTTATTCACTAAAAATAATATAAGTAGTAAAATAATATAATTCTAGAAAGTCTCGGAACATGAAACTGAAATGGTTGCTTCTTCTGCAATGAAAAGGTTGCTTCTTCTGCAATTAAGTAAATGAAAATACCACTTATTATGTATCTTAAATGATCTGTCCAAATTTGTATGCTTCCAAGTTTATCTGTGACGAATACAACAAACATCCACTCACTCCCCTAAAAGCTACTGGATGTGAATTCTCCAAACTAAAAATTTAATAGGTTCATGATTGACTTTCCTACTTGTAATGTCGTCACAATAACCACTTCATCCGTTGGATCGTCGTCATCATCATTATTCGCCGAGATGGAATCGGTTCAACTCAGGTTGATAGATTGAGTGAAATTAATTACGTGCAGCATATAGCTCGTTACACTTGCCTACCATTACCCGAACACATTGGTTGGAGCTAATGAACGACATTATTCCCCACGGACTCGATTGGAAGTGGGAATCCTCCCAACTTCTCGCTCTCAAGCCCACTCCGTACTTACTATTAATTTGCAGAATAGCAGCGTTTTCCTTACGCAATTATTAGGGAGCGGAGAGAGATAAACTACAAACGATAGGCAAACATTGTTAATAGAATTGTAGTAACGTGGGCTACCACATCATTCGAACAGCACACTCATCTCCTGTTCCGTGTCGATGCTGGTGATGACGATGATCGTGATGAGAACATATGACTATCATGGATAGTAATGTTTTTTTTTTCCTTTTTTGTTTGGTAGTTTCCTATTTTCTATCAGCCAACACAATCATCACACGCATCAACAGCTGCATCTCACAGATATCTGCCTCCGTAGGTGATCGTTCGCTAGATCGGTTGTCAGTAGGATGAAATTGCACCTAAAATAATCGATTGCCGCTGTAAAATAGTGTTGGTGGCTCGTTTGCAATCGCACATAATTAAGTGGTTCTCTACGAATGAATCTCAGTATTCCATTTGCAGTTGGAATTAGTCATAAATTGATTCCTAAGACCGAAGAGGGATCTGGCCCAATATGGATACTTCATATCTTAATGTGCGATCGTTCTCACAGACGAACGATATGCAATCGCAGTGCCATTCTTCAGCGCCTTACCAAAGGCTCAACGACTAAATGTCTAGCCTAAGGTACTGCGGCGTCCATAGAGTAGGCGGTATACCAACGTGTGTGCATCTCATGTGAATCGGCGGAAAAATTGAATTTTTAATGCGTTTGTTTTTACTCTCTTTGAGGTGAGGTCGGCTACGTCGTTGTACCCATATGGAGCTGTACGGAATTGGGCGGCGACTGTGTTTCGGTTAAGGTGAGGTAAAGGTCTAATAACTTGCTGTGTATGGATTCGTTGGAATTTTTACCGATAAGATGAGTTTTGTTAACCTTATTTTTGATTGTTTTATTTTAGAGTTTTGGGAAGTGAAAACATCTTCATTTTTCATTAGATGCGGCTTATAGTAAGAGTAATAAGACACGAAGCAGTAAGGAGCGAAGAATATAAACGACACTTTCATTCAAAAAAATTGTTCTCATTCACGCGTTATAGGGCATTGTGTCATTACTCATTCAGAACACTACGCGACAGTCATCCTACCTGTCATCAGAACTAAAACGATACAACAATCAGTCTCATTGAAAAGGAAGTTTACTTCATAAGAGTCCACGTGACATTCCTATTTTGAGAATAAACTACAACGTATTTGCATATTTCTTCTTGTTTTGTAATCTCGGCTTAGCTTTAGATACTGTAGTAGCCTATGAGCGTTCGTATTTAGAATTGAGGCAAAGCAGGGTATACAGTCATAAAATTAGAAGGTTGAACTTTTAAATATAGTTATTTGCCCAAGGTTAGTCGTAGTTTGATTCTTGAGGCAGCCTAAAATAAGGAATTCATGACATATTTAACCTCAACCGCGTCCAGGTGGACAATACTCTAGTGGCAGAGGTGAATAACATAACATCTTTATAAACGACAATATTCTAAAATCTGTTTTCTTTTTAATAATCATTGAACTTTCACTTATCGTACCTACTCACCATTTTGTCTTTTTTTTAATTTGGACATAATGGGATCTTTCGATATGCCTATGACAATAGAAGACACTGTGCTATTGTTGAAAAAAATGTTCGATGTATATGGAAAAGAAGAATATAAACCTGTTGTAATAATATGGTAGCTAGTAATCCAATTTTGTAGTAAAAACAAGGTAAGAAACGCAGTTTATTCAAAGAACTATTTCTTACTCTTTGGGATCCTTCGCAGGCCGATGAAATATACTTGCAATTTCACCGTCTCATTGTAACAGGCAACTAACTATGAGTTTCAATTGCTCCTAATGCCCCTACTCAGTAATGCAACTGTTATCCGAACTTGGGTTCTTAATACAGCAAGCCAATGGTCATCATTACAGAAGTGCTCAGCTTTATGGGGGGTCTTCGAAAATACCCAGAATGTGAACATACACTAGTACGTCAGCCATGCGTGTTGAACAGTTCTGATCGTGTGTTTCCTCGTCCTACTAATGCCCTCGGGGTTTTTTTTTTTTTTTTTTTTTTTTGTTAATTCCACTTCTCTTGAAGAGGCAGCACACCAAGCTGCCATCAAATACCTGTTGCAGTTCTTTCTGAACAGTTGCAGGTTGTAACCTTTCATAATAAGACATATCGATCCAGCGTGGACTAATGAAGAACTTGCAGCAGAAATATTCAGGATCTGTCCGGAACTGAAAATAAACAGGTTGGACTACTTCCAAACGCCATACACGCGGACTAACAAGACTCTGCATTTACGTATCATACAAATTCCTCCAACTGATGTCATCAGGCTCAAACAAATCACGCATAAAATTGCGATTGAGGAACCAGATAAACAAAACGTCCTTCATTGCAAACTATGTTCAGGACACTTGGCAGCCGCATGTCACCTAAGCGTTCTATTCGTAAAGTGTGCAGAGCAACATCAACCTGGAGAATGTAAGGTCAGCTCGCCTGGGATGGAACGAGGAACAATCCAAACAACAAACCCCGATGGATCCATTACAACCAAGAAAATCACAGTGACATGCTGTAACTGCGGAGGACCCCACCCTGCCAACTTCTCCCAATGTCCTCATAAGCTGAGGATTCTACAAAGGCGAACAACACCCATGGCAACGAGCAAACCTTCACCAACCAAAACAACATCACCTCAATCAACAAATCCTACTAGTCTAGGAATGTCATGCGCTAAGGTTGTCAAGGTGTCCCATAACATGACAACGAATCACCAATCCAACAGTAACGATCTCAATCTGGACATAACAGGATACATAAGTAGCTTACAGAAGATGCTGCCCACGCTGAAGCACAGCTCAGAAATAGAAAAAAAAAGGTCCGATTTTACCTCTTATAATTTCACATATGCTCTCCCTTAACGGCTCTCAACGCAGAGTCCATATATTTCAATATTCGCAGACAACACCTTCGATTGTTCGTTGACAAGTTTTCGCCAGATATCCTCCTCCTCTCAGAAACGTGGCTTAAACCAAACTCCCGAGTATCTATCCCTAATTATACACTTGTTTCTAATCCACGAACCACTGGACCACGTGGAGGTACTGGAATTCTAATACACAAGAAATTCCAATTTTTCGAAATTAGGTTCACCAATATAAATAATATTGAGTACACGGCAATTAAAATCTTTTGCAAAAGCAACAAAGTGCTTGTACTGTCGTCCGTATACATTCACCCTTCTCGGGAACCAAACTTCCCTAGTCCGAGATCACTGAGATAATCCAACAGTCTCTACCTGCACCTTTCATAATAGGAGGAGACTGGAATGCTCAGCATACTTCATTTAACGACACTAAGTGCAATAAATATGGTTGCCAACTTCTAGCACTCCATATATCTATGCGGACTGTCCGTTACAGCCAACACGTATCTCCAATACTACTAAATCAACAATAGATTTTTTCCTAAAATGCGTAGACGTCTATTTACCTAACCTCTCTACAGTATCCTTCGAATTCCCTTCCGATCATGGGTCCGTCCACACCACTGTCCAAATCCCAGCCCTCGAACCATGTTACTCATACAATCCGATCCCGAATTTCTCCAGGACAAACTGGAAAAGAGTCCATAGGGCATTGCTGCCAGTTTTACAGACTATACTTTGCCAGAGACTTCAAATCTACTTCCTGATGAAATTGATCAAGCAGCCTTAAGAATAGAGCAAATACTAAAAAATGCCCTCTTCAGCCACACACCTACATCCATCGCTCATAATCACCTAGGAAAACCTTCACCTAACATCCTTACAAAACTGTTACGCTTAAAAAAACAGTTACTCCCCTTTTATTAAAAATCAAATACAACTCTTGACTACCCTGATAAATAGACAACTAAAACAATTTGCCGACCAGGCTTACACGTCTATACTTAAAAATATTAAACCCAATCGTGATTTATTCAAAAATATCAACAGTCTAACGGGTCGAAAATACAAACCCCGAATCGATTATATTATCAACCCTACTAACAATCACCCAGTCCAAATATATATATAGCAAACTGCCTAGCTAATCACATTTATAAAATCCGTCAACAAAACGACTCCCTCTCAGTCTCCAATTTTCAAGGTACCGTAAACGACTACATCTCACGAGCAATGATCCCATCCTTCATCCCTTTCATCGTGGAATTCAACGAAACAAACAAAGCGTCTCATCCTCTGGATAATGCGACCTTCCTAACAGCAGGCGAATTATCTGAATTTATTACATCACGCAACAACAAGAAGTCGACAGGTTTAGATGGAAAGCCAAACCTTCTTTACAAAAGACTTCTCCCGTCAAATCTAGTCCCTATTCTCGTTCTTCCCAACCACATAATTAACGCGACACATTTCCCAGATAACTGGAAAACAACGGTTATAGTCACTATAAATAAGCCCAGTCCTTCCAACAACCCCAGCAACTACCGTCCGATATCGTTATTAAACACATTAAATAAGATACTGGAATCCTTTCATTTGCTAATGACAACACTATTATCCCAAATTCCCAGTTTGGCTTTCGCTCACAACACTCCACCTGTTATGCTCTGTTAAAACGAATGCACGATGTCACAACTAATCTTCAAAACCAAAGCCCGACGGTCTGTATCTCTCTCGACATATCTAAAGCATTCGACTGTGTTTGGATCTCAGGACTGCTTTACAAGCTGCACTACATATTTGGGTTAAACACCCATAACACCAAACTTCTTACTTCCACCTCTCTGGTAGAAAATTCATGGTCAAAATAAATTCTTCTATCTCCCAATTGTATAATATAACCGCAGGGGTTCCGCAGGGTTCAATTCTTGGACCACTATTATACCTCCTCTATACTTCAGACATACCGCAGCCTCAATTACCCAATACCGTAATGCTGAATTACGCTGATGACACCATAGTCTACTCCAGCAGCAAGTTCGTAAAAAAGGCAAGAAACCGCATTAATAACTTCCTCCCAAATCTATCAACATACTTCAATAAATGGAAAATTCGCCTAAATCCTGAAAAAAACCCAACTTATAGTATTTAAGGGTAAAAATGAGCACTGCACAAACAACACAAGGCGAACCCACAACAAAATTAGACTCAAACTAAATAACACCCAGATAAAACCTTCTAAAACTTTAAAATATCTGGGGATAACATTTTCCAATGACCTTTCATTCCCCACCCACATTAAAAATACTTTACGTAAAGCCACAATACAACTGAATCTCTGTAGAAGAGTGATGTGGAAACCCAACGGTCTCTCTCACAAAGTCAAACTGCTCATCTATAAACAAATAATCAGACCTACACTGACATATGCGTGTCCAGTGTGGTATCATATAACACCAGCCCAAACGGAGAAGCTACGCACTTTCGAAAGGAAATGCTTCAGGCTGGTCACTGGCCTCAACCGACAACCCAACTCTTACAAGTATTACAATAACAGCTTGCTATACAATGTCGCTAATATTGACCGTCTCGATAGACGCTTCCTAGAGCTGTCTATCAAATTTATTGAAAACTTCCCAAATAATCCCAACCCCATACTAACTTCACTACTACCAACTCCTCTAGATAACAGGGCTCACTATCTGAATTGTCTCCACACCAGAAGTCTCTTCACCTCTGGAAGATTGGTTAATGACTCCAACGAAGTAGTGTACCATAACACCGAACTGGCACCCAATCAGTTCAAATACTGTAACATACAACCATTCTCCAACATTCTGCGTTTTAACGAACAACCGGAAAGTGTTACCGCCAACCCACTTCCTTTTTTTTTTTTTTTTTTTTTTTTTTTTTTTTTTTTTTTTTTATTAGACTTCTCTCGGGAGAGGCGAACCTATAGCGTCGAGTGGGCGCCCTGAGATGCCATCAACTAACTGTTGCAGTTCTTTTGAACAGTTGCACGTTGTAACGCTCCGGGAACACTCGCGTGGGAAGGCAGTTCCACAGCTTCCCCTCCCTGTAACGGAACGAGTTCTGATACAGGGATGCTCGCGCCGTCGGGAGATGAACCACAAACGGGTGCGATCCATCCGATTGTCTTGTGGAACGCATATAAACCGAGTTGCGTGGAACAATACCAAGAATCTCCGAAGAACAGCACCCGTGATAATATCTGTAAAACAGACAGAGGTCGGCTACGCGCCTTCGATGTGATAGCGACTGTAGTCCCGACGTCAGCTCCGAGTCCCCGATCAGGCGGATCGCTCGTTTCTGTATGCTCTCAAGTAAGTCGAGGGTATGTTTAGGAGCAGAGCTCCAAACATGAGAGCAATATTCGAGCGCGGGTCTAATTTGGGATTTATATAGGAGAAGAAGTTGGGCCGGAGTAAAATATTTATTGGCTCTAAAAAGATAACTCAGTTTTGTGTTTATGCCATGATACATTCCCACAGACCGTGACGCCGAGCAATTTCAAGCTTTCCCCGGCCTCGAGGGCCCGTCCATTCATCATCAGCTGTGGAACCGATGATCCAGTTTTCTTTGTGAATGTTGTATATTGGGTCTTCGTTGCATTGAAGTCGACAAGATTGGCCTTTCCCCACTGCAGGACTTTATCCAGATCCCGATTCAGATAGTCAATCTGTCTACATCTCAGCAGGTGCGACGTAGATGCACCAATCGGCCGATCACTAGAAAAGGAGGAAACAAGCGTACTATCATCCGCAAAACTGAACACTTTGTTATCCGTTGTCTCCAACAAATCATTTATGTGAAGCAAGAACAAGGTTGGAGCCAAAATAGAACCGTGGGGCACCCCCGACTTAACAGGATACAGATCCCAACACTCGCCGTCCACAACAACCCGGATCGATCGATTCTCGAGGAAGCTCCTCGTCCAGTCGCAAAGCTGTTGGGAAAGTCCATATGAACGAAGTTTGCTCAACAATGCCCCGTACCAGACGCGGTCAAAAGCCTTGGAGATGTCCAATGCGCCCGCCCTTGACTCACCATGCCGCCCAATCGCAGATGTCCGTATATCAGTTATAAAGGTCAGAAGGTCTCCTGTGGTCCGCCCGCCACGGAATCGGTATTGACGATAATTCAGAAGTCCGTTGGACTCCAAATACTTAACTAACTCGGTATTGATGACTTTTTCCATTACCTTAGATAAAACAGACAGTAATGCTATCGGACGGTAATTTTGTGGTAGACACTTTTTTCCCGTCTTTGGGATTGGCTGAACTCGAGCGATTTTCCAGCAGGCAGGAAAGATACTCCGAGCATAAGATAAGCGGAAGAGTCTGCCAAGAACCGGCGATAGTTCTGGAGCGCAGTTCTTAAGGACTATTGCTGGTATTCCGTCCGGGCCGGTTGCCTTCCTACAATCCAGTTCACGTAGAATGCGTTGAGTAGTGCGAGGACGAAATCTCACATCCAGCATCGAAGACTGTACCGGCGCGATCACAGGTGACTCCAAGAGGCCGGGATCGAGGTTTGAATTCTCGGAAAATGAATTCGCGAACACATTAGCTTTATCCTTTGAATTCGTGACTAACGTCCCGCTGTCTGTCACCAACGGAGGGAAAGAGGAGGATGCGAAGTTACCGCTGACAGCTTTTGCCATTGACCAGAAGGAGCGCGAACCAGTTGGGCACCGAAGGAGCTTATTGATCACCCTGTCGTTGTGAGCTTTCTTCGCGGTATCAATCGCCTGGTTGCACGCGTTTCTGATTCTAACAAAATTCGTTCTGTTAGCATCAGTGGGATTGGAGCGCCATTGCTTAAAAGCGATATTTTTTGCCGCTGTAATCAGCTCTCATTTTTTGTCAAACCAAGGTTTATCAGACGAACTTCGTTTGATGAATTGTGGAATATACATCTCCATCCCCAGAAGAATAATCTCTGATACCGACTCCGCGCAAAAGTTAACATCGGAGTTTCCGAAGCACACCTCTGACCATGGAAAGGATGCGAAGAAATCTCGCAAATCGTCCCAGTTAGCGGCCCCATACTTCTATACATGGCGAAGCTGCCTAGGCCGGTTATTCGCTTGGTATGCAAGTGCTTGCGCGACAGATACCAAGCAGTGATCTGAGTTTCCCAGTGGCGCAGAAACCTCTACGGCATAAATACTCGGTTCGGATGTCAAAAACAGATCCAGGGTGTTCGCATAATCGCCTCGGGCATCCGGCGCTCGCGTTGGCTCCCCCAGGAGTTGAGTCAAGTTGTGGCTTACAGCAAACATCTCCGCCAGCCTCCCAGCCTCGTCGGTTTTGTTAGAATGTAACAACCAGCCGAATTTGTGCACATTAAAATCACCAAGGACAACAATTTCAGAGGCTGGGTGGTTAATCTGTATCCAGTCGACGGCATATGAAAGATGTTCGAAAAATGTCGCCGGTCGATCATCATTCGGGGAGCGGTAAAGACAACAAAGAAATTTAACGGAATTCACCAGCACGACCCTCAACCATATGATGTCCATATTATTAGGTTCCAACACCTCCATCCTCTGGCAAGCCAGATTGGGCCGCGCGAAGACGCAGACTCCGCGTTAAAACGGAATCTCCAATGTAAGTCGTATCCTGAGCAACGAAGATATGTCGAATCAGTTGGCGAATCGACCTGGGTCTCAGCTACGGCAAGAATATCAGGTTTCGTTGTTTGCAAATATTGGTGGACGGCGTTTACATTAGTATTGGTGAAACCGATGCCCCTGGTGTTACAAAATGCCGTCACCAGTCGAGCGTGGGCCGAGCCTCGAGAGCGAGCCCGGTTATGCGATGACGAACCTCTTAAAGCTCCATTATTTATCATGATATCTGCATGATGTTCCCCCCGGCATAGCCCCCCCCCCCCCCCCCCACCGACATAAAACAAATTGTTAGAAACAATACTTAGTATTACAATTTTTGTAAAACTTCAGCTTTCGTACAGAGGCCAATAAATTAAAGAAGATCTGTGTAACATTTCACATCAATCTGTTGGAAACGGAATTACGCTGCACGGCGCAGAAAAAACGTTGTTCGAGAAAAACGTTCTTGAAAAGTAGACTTTAGGGTAATTTTTAATTACCAAGCCTGTAGATCGTCTCGTGATAAATCTTCGTATATCGGATGAATATTCTTTTATATTTCTGGATGTAGATGGGCTGGATGTCCCCAACTTTTCAAAAAAGGACCTAACTATGAAGAGCACTCGTTCGCTTCCCTGCTATCTGTATTTTGCGGATCACTTTAGTGACTTTCTAGGGACATTACGAACTTTCTGTTGAGCTCCAAACTTTAACCATAGATTCTTCAGATGCTAAATCCATTTTTAAACCAAAAAATTGTGCGGGAAAAGTTTCCCCCCTTAAGGACTACTGCTGGTATTCCGTCCGGATCAGTTGCCTTCTTACAGGCCAGTCGACGTAGAATGCGTCGAATAGTATGCGAGCGGAACCTCACACCCCAAATCGAAGACCGTATCGACGCGATCACAGGTGGTTCCAAAAGATCGACATCGAGGTTTGAATTCACGGAAAGTAAATTCTCCGTACCATTAGTTTTACGAGTATCCCTTAAATTTGCGACTAACGTTCCGTTGCCCGTCACTAACGTAGGAAGCGAAGTTACTTCTGACATCCCTTTCCATTGACAAGAAGGGACGCGAACCAGTTGGGCACTCAAGCAGTTTATTGGTGACTCTGTCGTTGTTACCCTTCTTCGCGGTATTAATCGCCTAGTTGCGTGCTCGCATTTATTATCAAACCGAGGTTTTACAGACGACTTTCGTTTGATGGAATTCGCAAAGTAAATCTCCATTCCGAGAAGAATAATCTCCGTGGCCGGCTTCGCGCATGCGTTAACATGGGCGTCTCCAAAGCATACCTCCAACCACGAAAAGGATGAGAAATAATCCCACAAACCATCCCAGTGAACAGACCTATACCTCCATACATGGCGAAGCTGCTTAGATCGTTTGAAATGCAACTGGTTGCGCAACCGATACCAAGCAGTGATTTAAGTTTCCCAGTGGCACAGAAGCTTCCGCCGTATAAACGCTGGGCCGGATGTCAAAAGCAGATCCAGAGTTTTCGCATAATCACCTCGGGCAGCTGGCACTAGCATACGTTCCTCCACGAGTTGAGTCAAATCGCGGCTAACAGCGAACATCTCCACCAGCCGTAATTGAGTATATTAAAATCGCCAATGACGACAATTTCAGAAGTCGGGTGGTTGATCTGTATCCAGTCGATGGTACTTGAAAGATGTTCGAAAAGTGTCGCCGGTCGATCGTTATTCGGGGAGCGGTAAAGACAACAAAGAAATTTAACTGAATTCCTCAACACGACCTTCAACCGCATGATCTCAAAGATGTTGCGTTCTAACACCTCCATTCTCTGGCCAGCCAGATTGGACCACGCCTAGACGCAGACTCCACTATTAAAACGCAATTTCGAATGTCAATTGAATCCTAAGCAACAAAGATATGTCGAATCAGTTGACGAATCCATCTGGGTCTCATCAATGGCAGGGATGTTTGCAAATATTGGTGGAAGTGTGGGGGCTCTCTATTTCGACCGCTAACAGCGTGTCAACTCAACTCCAATTCCCCCTACAAGCCATTCCACCTGAAAACCATGTTTTCCAAAAGGAATTTAGCTACCTCTTTGCCATACGGCAACTCCATTCCCCTAACCCATGAGATTTCTACCGGAAATTACAATTCATGTTGGTTAGCAACATCCAAGTCGACCCAAACGACGCGGTTGTTGCGGTTCGCACGGTAATATTTCCCTAGCCGATTTGGCGTCCTTTCGACTTCCCCCAGACACTCTATTTGCTGGGGATCAATGATCTCTTTTTGCAGGTGAATAGCACAAGCCATTTTCGTCTCCCTTCCATTTTTATCTTCCCCTAGTACATTACACTCCGAGATCACCACAGTCACCGAATTAGATCAGTGGGCCATCCTCAGAGGCTGCATTGTTACACGCACACCAAAGCCAGATCAACCCTGGGTTATTATGCCTTTCCTTTTGATTTCTTCATCATTTCTATGCCCATTGACTGTCGAACGAATACACAAGTATTTATTCAGCTCGATGAGCGTAGAGAATTGAGGAATGCACGGGAGAACGCGATTACCATTGGCTGATCGTCGTGCAAAATCAAAGTTTCATCCCCGATTGAACTCAACCACAACCGCGGCAGGACACGCTGCTGATATGTGATCTTACAACCACCGCAGGAGTTCGTTTTTTTTCATTCCCAGCGGAGAGTGTACACACTCCGAGTCAAATTAAGTCGCTGCGTGAGTTCTCCTATTCGTAAAATCCATATTACCGCGTATAGCCTCTGTTATTCGTGCCTCTAATGGAAACTATTGATAAACAACAAATAGTGTCGAGACTTTATTTAAGAACAAAATTGTGCAGTCGGAAAATATAATAATACCTATATCAAACGTGCCTCTAAGGGAACTATTAATAAACAATAACCAGCGTCCTAAAACAAAAGATCTCAATAAAAAGTTTATTTCTAACAAAATGGGTGTTTATTCCTTTCTGCGCTGTGCTGCGTCCGCTACACCTCCTACACCTTTTGCCGTTCCATCTTGACAATAAAAAAAAAGAACAATAAAAGAATATTACAACCCGGAGTGTTTCTTTTCCACTCTGTCTGGGCGAACTTTATCCAGCGATACAATCTGATGGGGATAGGAGTGAACCGGGTGCCCGTGTTTGGCACCTATACTAGTACCCCACAGAAGTATCTCGCAGGACTTGTTGACAATAGTCCATCTAGTTGTGACGCCAGGGTCACGGATTGCTTTCTCCAGCGCCAGGTTGAAGAGGAGGCAATCCAGACCGCCCTTGTCGGAGTCCATTAAAGGTGTTTATTGGTTTGGACAGCAATTCCGCTATTTTTACTTGACTAGTTACGTTGGTCATGGTCAACCTACAAAGTCGTATCAATTTGTTTGGAATGCCGAACTCTCTCATGGCATTATATAGTTCTACCCTGGTTAGGCTGTCGAAGCCGGCCTTAAACTCTATAAATAGATGATATAATGGAATTTCAAATTCCAGACATTTTTCTATCGCCAGCTTAACGGTGAATATCTGATCAATCGCTGATTTGCCTGGGATGAAGCCACACTGATATTGACCAACGATGACTTTAGCGTATGGGGCTATCCGATCTTGTAGGGTAGTGGAGAGTATCTTATAGGCGGTACTCAGCAATGTTATACCCCTATAGTTACTGCACAGTGTGATGTCTCTCTTCTTATGTATGGGGCAAATTATTTCACAACGCCAATCTTCCGGTATGCCCTCTTGCTCCCATACGATGAATGCGTGATGTAAAGCTGTCCGTCCTTGTTTCATCAGCTCAGCTGGTATGCCATCAGCTCCGGGGGCTTTATTTCATTTGAACTGTCTTATGGCTTTTAATGTGTCCTCAATGTTTGGTGACGGCAGCATTTGGTCTTGATCTTGCATTGGTGGAACCTTCAATTTTTCTGTGAGCTGACCATTTAGCAATTCATTGAAGTACACTTCCCATCGCTCCAGAATGCTTTAGGGATCGGTGATCAAATTACCCTCTTAATCTTTGCAGTAAGTGCATCGTGGTGTGCACCGAGACGTACTGCAGTACGTACAGACAAGTTTTTTTTTCAAGCACTCTTCTTTTGTCTGTGAAGCCTTTTTTCTAATCTTCTGAGCTCTTCCTATTCTCCTCGCGTACCCGTGTCCTATACAATGCAGCATTCTTACCTTCAGTCGCTAGTTTGCACTCATCTAACCAGTCGCTCCGATCTCTACGACTATTACCTAAGATGGAGTTGGCAGTACTAATGACAGTATTCTTAAGGCGTGACCATTTCTCTTCGATGACTCGTAGTCCATTGTCATTTGTGTTCTCATGCCAACTATGGGAACATGTGTAGTGCCAGAGAGCCAGCTCCCGACATATTTTCGCATTCAAATCACTAAGAACGACTTTCACATCGTATCTTGGGCAGGCTTTGTGGGCGCGTTCGACGTTCTCGTAGTATTCTTCTTTTTCGTCGTCAGAGGACTCCTCTGTAGGTCCGTGAACGTTTTTGAGGCTTAGGTTCTTAAACTTGCCTTGTACGCGAAGAGTGCATAGCCTTTCGTTTATTGCATTAAAGCCGATAATGGCAAGCTTCAGTTTTTGGCTGATTAGAGAGCCTACCCAGAGCGCAGGGTCTTTTGCATGACAACTGTAATAAATGTCATACTCGTTTATTTGAATAACACCGCTCCCCGTCCATCTAATTTCTGGTAATGCTGTTATGTTAGCCATATATTCGGACAAGGCCACGGCTAGCTGCTGTGTAAGTCGAGCTCTGTATAGTGAGCGGACGTTACATGAAAAACTGCTCTAATCGTTTAGCCATTTTCGTTTCCGAGGTTGTCGTCGTGTATCCGGTCCATATCCGACGCTTGTTAAATTTTCCACAATCATTTGTTTTTACGGGCAAGGTTATTAGCCTTGCGTCACCCTTTCTCAGGATGTCGCTGCATGCATTGGTTCACTACTTGGCTGATGCCAAAGTAACTATCCAGGGGTGTCACGTGGTGACTGCATGTCAACTTGGATTGAACAGGGATAAGGATCGTCCTGGCCTTTGCCGGGTTGAAAGCAATCAGAGACTTTGACCAGTGTGTTCGCTCCCACCCCCCCCCCCCCCCCCCACAGGCTCACTACCTAAACCAACTTTTCTCTAACCGGTACATAAGCCAAGCTCCGAAATATGGCCGAGGATTTCTCCCGACCATTTCATGGAGCCTGTACCTTGATGAGATGGTATTTCACCGGGCGACAGAGCGTTGGTACCCCACCTACCACTCGGCCTTTAGGCGCCTTTTACGACAATCTGCCATAGCTGTGAGTATATTCTAACGTCCTACTCACAAAGCAAATTTAAGGCCAATGGACATCGATACCTCCTTTCCTTATCCGCTTCCTCTCCGTGCATTTACACAGTGCTCTTACATTTAAAAGTACTCTAAAATCCCCTTTTGTGCGCGCGTTAGCATAATAGAAAAAAAAAAGATTTCCATTCCTCTGGACTATTCCTATAAAAAATATGTAGATGAATGTATAGTGTTTGCGACGATAGTGAAGAACGTGTGATTCGAGCTGACGCTATGACGATTAGAATCTTTAAAAATGTAACCAATGCTCAACATATCAGGCCACTGCCGCGTGCTCGAATTTGATTTATAAACTAAAGTACACCCAACTGATGTGGAACTGCTATGTTATTTCTTGGTATACGGTTGATGGTGTTGCTTATTCGATTTTCTTTCGGTGTTTTTCACTATTTGCTTGTATATTGTGTGTGTATCTGTTAGAAACGTCATACTACTCCCTCCTCTGTAACTTTGTTACGATCTACTTGGTGTGCGAACGGCGGAGCGATGGGCGAACGAGCGAGAGAAAGTCGGAGCAGGCGATTGCGCCGGTGGTCTATGCGAAAGTCGTGATCGTACTAGTAAAGTTCTGTTTACCTATGGGAGATTGTGTGTTGTGTATACAGATCACGTCGGGGTCACCAATTATAGCGTTTGCGACGATAGTGAAGATCGTGTGATTCGAACTGACGCTATGACGGTTGGAATCACTAAAAACGGAAGCAATGCTCAACACATCGGGCCACTGCCGCGTGTTCGAATTCGATTTCTAAACTCAAGTAGACTCAACTGGTGTGGAATTGCTATGTTATTGCTTGGTATACGGCTGATGCTTTTGCTTATTCGATCTTCTTTCGGTGTTATTCACTATTTGCTTATGTGTTGTGTGGGTATCTGTTAAAAATGCCACACTACTGCCTCCTCAGTAGCTTTGTTACGATCAACTTCGTGTGCAAACAACGGAGCGAGGAGCGACGAGCAAGAGAACGAATTTCTAAACTCAAGTACATGCAACTGACGTAGAATTGCTATGTTATTGCTTGGTATATGGCTGATGCTTTTGCTTATTCGGTTTTCTTCCTTTCTTGTGTGTGTAGTATCTGTTAGAAAACCCTCAAATAAATTACTCGTTGAAAAATATTTGCCCCTTCAAATGGAGCTTATTTTGAAGGAGGCAAAAGAAAATGTGATCATTAATTGATTTGGGTTGCTACTATTGACTGTTTCAGTTATAGTGCGACAGGCTATTCAGTATTCATCGTTACAACCACTATCCGATCTTGGTTACCGAATATAGACCTCAGGAAATATATTAATCACTCTAGAACACCCGTTTATCGTCACTACACAGATTCTTCCATCTATGAAGGTCTAAGCGACTTTTTTTTTTTGTGGAGTTACGTTGGTCATCATTTTTCCCTTCTCCGCGGCCAATAAAGAAAGTTTAATATCGATCAATATTATTGTAATTTGTGAACACGATGCAAATTTGTGCCATTTCTAATGTATACACTAATGACCAGTAAATTTAAAGTAAAGTTCATAATAATGGAGAAAAAAAAACAGTGATGTTTACCTTGTATTCGGTGGTTATCGTCCCCAAAACCGAGAAAAATTTAATCTGACTCCGTAAATATTATCCTGCCACACTCAATTCACATTTAAAATTAGCTTCATACCTACGAAAAAATACAGCCAACCATTCTTCCGCCGAACAACACAAATTTGGAGTGCTCCGCCTCGTCAAATGTGTTCTTGTCATTGTTTTATTCAAGATCAATGTGCATCGATAATCTATTTCCGCATCGTCCTCCTCTTTCTCAGCACGCATTGTGTTTTGGGCACGATTCGTTTACCGTGCAGAATTTAAAGTTCGTTGAAACTAACGACGACAAAATAAATAAAATACATGAAATGTATATCACTACGAAACTTTATTTGCTGTGATGAAAGCGACACGATTAGAATTTAATTAGAATTGCACGAAATTAACGAAATAACAAAAGACAATTGAAAACACACTATTGATTTTGGGCACGATGCGTTTACCGTGCAATACGAACAAATCTTTAGGGAAACTACTGACGACAATAAATACGACTAATCGAAATGTTTATCATTTATAACTTTAATTGAGATGCGAAAAAATTTGTTAGAATCGTACGAAAATTATGATCGAAGCGACTGTTACGCTTTGGAACGACGAAAGAAGTAAAAGAGTTGTGAAAAGATCTTCACCGTTGAAATCCTTAATGGCCACCATCTTAACGAAAGTCCTTTGATGAACGGAAGTAGGCGGGGCTATGCCTTGCAGAGCGATAATTGGACGAAACTGGACGAATGATGTGGCGTACGACTTATGACAGTTAAGGTGTCAATACAATTTTCGATGGTCGTCGTCTTTCGATTGATGTTGGCTATGCTACTTTGTGAAGCGAGATGCGACACAGTGTTTTGATATTTAAAAGTATGCGATGACGCTTGGGGTATCTCAAAATGCCTTTTGTGCACACGTTTTATGTGTGAAAAGAAACATTTAACAACTTAATATCTCTTCAATTTAATAAAAGTTGGAATTGCGAGTCAACAGCAGGGATTGTCTTTGTATCCACTGGCTTTCATTGTTGAGTTGATATGATAAAAAGGCTTTCGCAATTGTCTCGTGAATGCAGACAAAAAAAAAACCTCCTTAAAATCACAGGGAAACCTCATCTAGAGCCCCGGATTATTATTACATATATATACATGTTACTCGGGCAACATAAATTGCGGAGATGATTAGGAATCCTGAGTTGCCTGTGAGATTAGTATATATGTAATTTTTCTCTACTGACATCATGATCGGATTGCCTTACTCTGCGAGTTATGGAACGGGTTATAAAGCAGCGATGTTTAAAAAAAAAATGAAGCTTTTGTTTCTGGCTGTTACACAGTAAACAATTTTTCCCCTACCATCATCATCATCGGCACTACAACCGGGAACCGGTCTTGGCCTTATTTAGCAAGTCCTGAGGTTTGTTAAATTTTCCATAATGATTTCTTTTTTCTGGGCAAGCTCATTAGTCTTGCGCCAGGGGCTCCCCGACGGGGAATCGAACCCCGGTCTCCCGGGTGACAGCCGGGTGTACTAACCACTATACCATCGAGGAGCCCTACCAGTCTTGGAAATATTTTAGGCATTAAGCTACAACGAATGCCAATACTCTCTGTCAATTTGAATTCTATTCCTTCCATTCAATTGAAGTCAGAAATTCGGAGGTAAACGGAAGGTACGATTTAAAGAAAATGGTCATATGGGAAGTATCGGGTTAGAGAAACTGTACTCTACACTTAGCACATGTCTAATACCATATAATCGACTTTTTTCCTCAAAACGCGTTCCTTCCAAAACTATTCCAAAACTACACCAACTACCTCACAATAACACTATCTAATTTGATCCATGACCCCAAATCTTTTTTCCACTTCATAAACTACAAACGTAAATCCGACGCCTATCCTAACTCCCTTTCTTATGGCGCGACTACTTCAACCGACCCCATGAATACTGCCAATCTATTCGCTTCGTTTTTCAATAAATCCTTCACAGACATCTTCTTCGAACCCAATCCGTCACACTTCAAAGACTTGCCCGAATTCTCCCACGGCCCTTTCACCTCTCATATTATTCAGCGCCACGTAGTTGAGGAGAAATTAAACTGACTCAAAGACGAGTTCAGCCATGGGCCTGATGGACTCCCGGGTGTATTTTTAAAGAAATGTTCCACTTCTCTTTCCCTCCCGATATCAAAGATATTCAAACTATCCCTTTCACAAGGGATCTTCCCTAGTATTTGGAAATCCTCCTATGTCACCCCCATACATAAAAAAGGACCTAAAAACGATATAAGCAACTACCGTCCCATCGCCAAACTGTCTCATATCTTCAAACTGTTCGAAGGAATTCTCTACAACGCGTTATATTTCCGTTATAAATCCATCATCTCATCCAACCAGCATGGTTTCCTTTCGGGTAGGTCGACCACAACCAGTCTGATCGAGTTCTCATCCCATACTCTCCGTGCCTTAGAGAATGGCAACGAAGTCGATGTAATCACCACCGATTTCAGCAAGGCCTTTGACAAAATCTCCCATAATCTCATTCTTTTGAAGCTGTCCTCACTAGGTTTCGAACCCTTATTTATCAAGTGGTTATCTTCTTATCTGAAAGAGCGATCCTACCGTGTCAAATTCAGATCCTCATGTCCAATCCTTCTCTTCCCACGTCAGGGATTCCGCAAGGCAGCCATCTAGGTCCCCTCCTATTTATCTTTACCATCAATGATGATGATGTTGACTCCATTATTAAATAAATCTCCCTCTATGCGGACGACACCAAACTCTACAAAACGATCATCTCTCTTCTCGACTCCTCACTTCTCTAAACGGACCTCGACAGCTTCTCAACTTGGTGCCGTAATAACTACCTTGAACTCAACGTTGTCAAATGTCACTCCATCACCTTCTCCCGCAAACGTCCCCCTGCCCTCCACGCTCCTACTTCCTGTTAAACTAGCAGATATCATCTGTACCCTCGATACGCGAACTCGGAATCTTATTTGACGGAGAGCTTAGCTTCATCCCGCATATTGATGATATTATTCTTAAGGCCAACGCTGGTCTAAAGAATTCTCTAACCCTTACGTTTCCCGTTCTCTCTACATAGCCTTCGTCCGCCCCCTTCTTCAATACGCCAGGTCTGGTCACCACACTACTCGTCCCATGTACGCAGAATCGAAAGCGTGCAACGTCGTGTTCTGCGTTTTGCCCTCCGCGAACTGAACTGGGCGAATTCACAGATTCTCCCCCCATACACAATCCGGCTTCATCTGATCAACTTCAACACACTTGAGGAGAGCAGAGCTCATGCCGATATCCTTTTCATCCACCGTCTCCTTTCAGGCACAATCAACTGCCCAAGCTTACTCTCCATCATTCCACTTCACACTAACCCTCGTAACCTGCGAAACCCTCATCTCTTCTACCTGCCCACCTACCACACTTCTTACGGCTCTAATGAACCCATTTCGCGAATGCTGCGGCGGGCAAACTTATACCCTACATCCTTCGATTTCAACTTAACCTCTACTGCTCTCAGACTTCATCTCCTCTCTTTCCCCTCCTGACCTCGCCCACCCCCCGTCTACACTCTTACATCCTGTAATAAGCGAGGTGAATGAATGGGTGATAATTGATGGATAAACCCAGTAACCAACCCACCAAACATACCCCCCACCCCCCGCCCTCTTTTTTTTCTTTTTTAACCATAGTTTATATCCTTATATATAGTTTTAAGATAGTTGTTAAGTTTTATCGCTTGTACTAAGCTGAATATATGGGGTTCTGCCCTCACTAAACTACTAAACTACTGAATCATCTATTAAGCCTGTTATCTGATATATCTTCACTATACGTTTTGAATATCGTGTTAAATATCTTTTAAATATCATGATGTATAGAATTATGACCCTAGAAAGGGGACCCATCGATTTTACTTCAGGACTTTTTAAAGAACGTCTAAAATTATTTAAAAAAGAAAACATGCTCGCAATACCTGAATGTATCATAGCTTCGTTTCCCGCCATGTTCAATCCGATTACATTACAAAAATTTATTACGAACCATCCCCTACAAAACATGTACTACTCTATCTTAAAGCTTATTTATCTTCACTGCTTAAAAATTCCATTTTTGGATGGACCAATCAGAAAAAGTGTGCTTGGACAAAGTATCGAAGCGCTGAATACATCCAGAAGTACTAGCGTTAATTCGAAGACTCGTCATCCAAGTATGAGCATAGCGTCTCGTTACGCTTTTAGCTAATTAAACGAACCATGGAAACAACGGCTAAATAAGCCATCAAAATGGCTGAAAAATTACCTTAATATCGTAGTAGATTTTCAGCTTTGTATCTATGAGTGTAGTACATACGACTCTCGCCAGCCAGTCAGTCTCAGGTGATTTAACTCATGCTCTCTGTTTCCATTTATCCAACCATGTACATTAGTATGTATCCAACAGCGATATTTGACAAATCAAATTTCCATATACTGCACAGCCGCGCGCAGAGGGAGAACCAAGCCGAGCAAGTAAGACAAAAACTTAGCAATCAAATAATAGTGAATCTAGATACAAATTCCGCGCGATGCGCATGACGGCCTCTCGGCAAGTTTTCCTGTAAACCGATGGAGCTTTGTCGCTTAACTACACAGGTTTCCTATATTACCCAGATAAAGTTGCGTTTTGACTTTCCATGCGACAAACGCGAACGACAATTTGGAAATAGATGTTTCTATGGGAGCTGACATGGATATATGTGCCTAGCAAATGGATAGACATTGTGTACTCAGCGTTCGTGAACGCATTGTACATACAGATACAAATAATTGTGGTAATTGGCAATTATTTACTTTTTTCCGCGGCCCCTAAGAACAGTGAATACGAGCGTATTCGAATAGAAATGGGAAATTAAACAAACGGCGATATCAATAAAGGTGGTCGGCGACATATTGTAGCTTCTGGGCGATCTCATTGTCTGGGAAAGAGCGTGCGGAATAATTAAGGAAAAGAAATTATTACATGTCGTCAGGGAGATTCTTGTAAAGCATAATGGTCAAAGTAAAATTAGAAATATTTTTAAATAACTATCAATCCTAAGGTTAGAGTAACAAAGCTACGTGCAGGCCACTAGACACAGAAGGAGGAAAGAAACCACAATATAAATAACTTAAAATATAAATAACTGTTTGAGTAAAAATATTAATAACTAAATAAATAAGTAATTAAATAAATAAAAATGAAATAAAATTGAAAGAAGGTAAATAAGCGAATTATACTCTTTTCTGCCATTCTCTTCCGAATTAAAATATCAATCACCTTCTACTCGCAATCAAATCCAAATCCGCGATACCATCGCACCCATTCAACAGCTGCATTTGATTTCGACACGGTTTGTCGTCAGTCGTCAACTCACTTAGACCAGGCACAGTTGGAAGGCGCAACCGTTGAGTGCCGGCTAATCAATGATTTGACTACCAAATCAAGCATTTCCAATAGCTCGTTTTCAATCGGCGCCTATCAAGCCCCCAAACGGTCATAGATCGTAGGGGGCCAAATAACAACCCATCCCCGAGGAGATTGCATCAATATCCTGCAGTCAATTGAAATGTATTTATTCATTTTAGTGATCATTTGATTTGGCTTCAGTTATATTTATCTATTTTTCTCCAAGGATTTGTGTTTTTGGTCTTTTGTTATGCAACGTTTCTAAGTTACCAAAACAGTAATAAATATTAGCCAAGCACCATCTAACAACTAACTGATTGAGAAGAGGACAGAATACTGTGTGCAGATCACATCGAATGCGCATCGATTTCTTTCATCTGACATTTTCGATGAGATCGTGATCTTCATCAGATGAGATTTTTTATCTATTGACTACGCTTTTAGTTTCACCCCATGATGTCTTGGTTGATGACACGGACAAGCGCCCCATGATGAGCCAGCCCATCTGTCAGCAGAATAGTTTTATTGTGTTTTCACCTAGTCTATCTTCAGCGGTCAAGTGTCTGGCGATTGGACAAATCTCTGTCAATTATCTTGTGTTAATACGCTGGGAGGTTGGCTTCTCGCCTGATCGTCAATTCGAAACTTTAATTATTAATTTCTTTCACCACAAACGGCTGCCGTCAACGGGATTTGCCGTCTTGTTCAGATTGGATCTCCACCGGTCCGATTGATGGCAAGATTAAGAAGAGCCGCCGCGGACCAATAAGTAGATGCCCGTGGATTCGGTTGCGCCCCGACATGCTTTATGATTACCATGGAACTCTTTTGTTTATGGTGAAATTTAGACAATTATAGCGCCAGCAGTGGGGTTGCCAGCCGTTTAGAGCATTTCTTCGATTGATTTGTGTGCTAAGCAGGTAGATAGGATCTAAACAATTTTAGACTTGTGATGCTTCTTACACAATGGTATTATTATTTCTTTTAGATCTTTGGAGAACGGAGTATTTATAGGGTTTGATTACCAGCATTGGTCCAAAATATGCTAAATAGGGATTGCGCAGAAGTACACGAAGGGGCTAGTGATACTTATACACAGAAGTACATACTAGGGAATCTGGCTATGCATTAAATTGCATTTAAGTTCACGAAAGACCACAAAAAGTTCTAATTTAGGTTTCGATACCCGTTACAAATTTATGAGATAAAGTAGATAATCTAATCTGGCCCGGAACATACAACACATACCTACCTTTAAATTGAATAGACACACGATCGCCCACTTGTCTCAAGCACTATATATGTTGGATATGACTGACACAACACCAGTTCCTTGACAGATTCTTCTAATTTTCAGATGTCATACTAGAAATCAACTTTTTATGCGTATCAATTTATTTTACATCAATCATATTATCTAACCGTAATAGGTATTCGCAATGCACTTAAATCGTTCGGCGACGATGTCCTGTCATTATTTGAGTTCCCTAATAGGGCAACCTAATATTCTCAACCTACTATTCCAAACTGGAAGAAGCGTGTTGTGGTCCGGCGCCGTGCTTCCTCGGTTGAGGGAAGAGCGGGGACCTTTTATTATTCCTTTTCTTCTTGAAAAATGCTGGTCCTGTTCTACATTTCGTCTTCTGGTTGAAACTTATCACGGGAATATTATTATGCAGATGGCTATGTCGAACTGTCACTAAAGATATATTACTTAACTCTCGCTTGGTGAAAAAAAAAAAGTTCAGTTAAAAAAGTTCGTTGGAGAGAAAAAATTCATTTCCGAATAGTTCTGAACGAAAAAAATTATAGATTGATTTTGAATTTAAAAAAAGAAGGAAGAAAGAAAGTAATTGAGAAATAAAGACCGAAAATATGAAGAAGAAATAAAGCAAGAAATAAGTAACTAAAAGAAGAACGGAATTAGATTAATACTTGATTTGTTTTACATCAATTTAATTGAAATAAGAAAAAGAAGAAAAGGAAAAATAATAAGTCCACGCTCTTCCCTCATACCGAGGAAGCACGGCGCCGGACTACAACACTGGTGGCAGCGGTGGGATGATCCAACCAAAGGATCCCAAATAAAAAGAAAATAAGAAGAAAAAAAAAACAAGAAAAAAAAAATTTAAACATAAAACAACGAAAAAAAAAACAAAAAAAAAAAAATTTTTAAACATAAAACAACGAAAAGAAAAAAGTAATCTTTAACGCAAAAAAAAAAAAATATTAAACGACATATAAATTACGCCCGAAGTAAGAATTTCCTTTAATAGTTTGAAGTAAATTATTTATTATTATTGCATAGCAAGATTACAATCATATTTTTATTTGTAATAAATTATATGGTTTTTGTTTTGTATTAAAACAAAAAGAGAAAAACGAGAAGAAAAAAAACCCAAAGGATAAATGAAAACGTCTCCACAACGAAAAAAAAAAACACATAAAACCACGAAAAAAAAAAGACCAGGATATTCAACTTCTAGGACGTGAAGTCTGCCTGGCGATAATTAAAATATAAAAAAAAAAAGAAGAACACACAACAATAAGAAACTCAAGACAAAGACTTCTATCAACATTACGTATGACAGCAATGAACATTTAGTGGAGTAAGAATTTTTTTTTGCGACTTTTCTCTCTAATTTTTTTTTGTAATATTTTCTACTTGGAAGCTTTCCTTTTTACTAACATACATTTTTTTTGGATAGAAATTTCTATCTAAATTATTTGCAAATTCTCATTTCAGTATTTCGAAGACATTTCCGTTTCTTTTCTTTCTTTCTCGTCGAATTTTCTTTCTTTTCAGTTTTGGGACCAATTTATTTTTCTTTCCTATATATATATATATATTGAATAACCAAAAGAAAGGCCAATTTTTCCATAACCATATTTTTAAGTTAACCATATTTTAAGAATTGAATTTTCGCCATACTTTAATTCAAATTTTCAATATTACGAGCCCATATTACACGAGACAGGCGGCTAGGCAGGGGGAAGAACAATTCCACTATCAACAGATACTCAGTAAAACCCCTGAAATGGCTCTGTCTGTCGGAATTTCTGATGTTTGCAGAATCGTCCCTACCTTTGACGGGAAACCCTGCGACTTAGGTAAATTTATTTCCGGGGGAGACGTTTTATTTAGATCCATAAAGAAGGCAGACCCGGATATATACGAGACATTTTTAGAGCTAGTCAAAAATAGACTAGAGGGTCATGCTTACGATCTGATTAGGTATAGCCAAATCGCTAAGTGGGAGGATTTAAAAGATAAACTCGAATCGGAATATAAAGAGGAGCAATCTCGGTCGACGGCACACAATGAGTTGATTTCTCTGAAACAACGCTACAGAGAAACCGTCCGGGAATACGGCGATAGAGTCGCGAATGCTCTAAGGACTCTAAACTCTGCCACGTGTGAAATAACAGCAGACGCGGTGGTTAGGGAATTCTTAATGGAAGAAAACAAAAAATTGGCCGTACAAACATTTGAAGATGGACTAATGAACGAACAGCTAAAGATACTAGCTAAAGTCCATGGGGGAAATAATTTAAAACAGTCGATTGCACATGTAGTGTCACATGCGGCTCGAATGGACAATTCTCCCAGGTCATATCAATACAATGAAAAACCTACATTCAATAGTATAGTCTGCCAAACCTGTGGTAAGCCAGGGCATACACAGGACACATGTTATCGGAACATGCAATCCAACTTTTTTCCGAATAGACAACCCATAAAAAGGGAATATAACATTGTATGTAATTTCTGTGGACGAAATAATCACACAGAGAATGAGTGTAGATACAAGATATCTAGGAATGGATCGGCTTCAACAAATTACCAACAAGGTACAACAACGCGTAACCCATTCCGAAATAATCCTACAAACTCTGAAAATCGTTTTGGTGAAAATTCTAGGAGCACCAATAGACAAAACGATAGACAAAATGTTCACTTTTCTCGGGTGCAAGAGTCGGAAAACGAGGCCTGACGCCAACCAAAATTTATGGAAGACAAACAAAATTTTTCTGCTTACAGCATTAGATCTTTGGAAATAGATAACGACCATTTTAATGAAGCTCCTAGCCAAATTTACCCTGAGCCTAATATAAAGACTCCGATTCATACTCCCATTCTGGAAAACAATTCAGCAACACAGACTGAAAACTCAGCAGTATTAAAGACTGAAAATTCGGATCTTGCAGAAAATATACAAACAGAAACCCCTAATATTCCGGCTATCCCAATAGACAACCACGGCACTTCAGCAACAAAGACTGAAAATTCAGCAGTGTTAAAGACTGAAGACCCAATAGTTGCAATAAAATTCGAAACCCAAGTCAGTTCAGCAGCTAATACTGATGAACAAATCTTTTCAGCAGCAAAGACTGACGGATTAAATGTTTCTACAGCAGATATAACTGAAGAAATAGTTCAAACAGCAAATAGTACTGGGAACCAAGATGTTCTAACAGCTAATAAGTCTGAAGAACTATACGAATCAGTAAATGAGACTGAGAAACTAAACGATCCATCAGCAGTGAGTAAGACTGAAAAGGTAGACGTTCCGACAGCAGTTAAAGCTATGGACAATGACAACACTAAGCCGAAAACAATAAATATTTTAAACAACGAAAACAAACACAAACACTTACTCAAACACGAAATAATAAAAAAATGAAAATAATAATTTAACTAAAATAGGTATTGTAAAGAGTAACTATATAAATACATTACAAGTCTTTTTTTTCAACAAAAAAAATTTATTCCAATGCAAAATACAAAAAAATAAAAGGTTACACCGTCATTTAAATTATTTAAGATCATTTTTCAAGAAGATTTTTGGTAATAATCATCTTTATTCAATCATCATAGTAATAGGCCCAAAAAGGTTTTGGAAAATTTTCCATAAATTTAAGGAAAAGATAAACGCATAACAAATGGCCTTTGTTTTATTATTCAATATATATGAAATAATCTAACAATTGTAGGAAATGACGAAAATGAAAAAAAAAAAAAAAAAAAAAAAAAAAAGTTCAGTTAAAAAAGTTCGTTGGAGAGAAAAAATTCATTTCCGAATAGTTCTGAACGAAAAAAATTATAGATTGATTTTGAATTTAAAAAAAGAAGGAAGAAAGAAAGTAATTGAGAAATAAAGACCGAAAATATGAAGAAGAAATAAAGCAAGAAATAAGTAACTAAAAGAAGAACGGAATTAGATTAATACTTGATTTGTTTTACATCAATTTAATTGAAATAAGAAAAAGAAGAAAAGGAAAAATAATAAGTCCACGCTCTTCCCTCATACCGAGGAAGCACGGCGCCGGACTACAACAAGCGCATGGTACTCTTCCCACCGAGGCCTTGATTCCAGAGATAACACTGAAGAAAGTCGGAGTTATGTGAAACTTATAACGGCCAACAGTAGGAGCAAAAGCAAGATGGGAGGAGCAAAAGCAAGATGCAAGTGTTTGACATTTAAGAACTGATTTTTGCTTTCATGGACTGGACACATTTAGGGCATTTTTGATACCCTTACATAAAGAAGAGAGGGACGACATAGAGAAGAAATGACGTTGCACTTTTTTCTTGAATGCAAATTGGAATCGGGAAAGAATTTATAATTGAGCAGGGTGTTTTAAACTCGTGTAGTTTAATTCTGATTTTTAGGCCTTCCCCCACTTTCTTGTAACGACCGAAAAAGCAGTATTTGTATACTGTTAAATGTCAAAGTACAATCCGAACGAAAGTAGAAGAAGCAAGGAATTATTGATGTATAGTAGAATGGTCTTAAATACTCGTATAAAACACATGATCAGCAGAGTATCCCAAATTCGTGTAGTTCGGCTATAGAACGGTTCTTTGTGTGTATTTGTGTGTGAACTTAACTCTTAACACAAACTGGTGCACACTCTTTGGTTGACGTTTATCCCGGGAAAATGTTTGATGAAATGTAATGTATTCGTTGCGTTGAATAACAAACCTGATGTTGGGGCTGGAATAAAACAACCTTTTGTAGTGCCTTGTGTTTATTGCCTGACTGCCAACCCAAGAGAGGAAGTTTACGGCTTCTCCGTCGATGGGTGTAATACATAGACATACATACATACGTACTATTAACAGTTGCTGAAAATTCGTTGAACGAACCAATACTTTTTATAGTTTTATAGATTCCGGTGCCCGATATAATCTGAGACACTTCCTTTTGAACAGCCGAATCTTTTCCATCAAATTTGGACCTATGTTAAACCATATGAGCATTGGCCTGATTAGCGTCATGTAGCATATGACTTTTAGCCTGCTGTCAAGTTGGCTACTGTGAAATAGCCTCCTTGTCATAGCAAACGTTTTCCTCGCTTTGAGCAAAGCAGCCTCTACATGTCTGTTGAAATACAGATATTGGTCTAGCCAGATGCCCAGCTATTTAACTACACTCTTGGTTTCCAGTTTGACCCCATGCGGTCCCACCAGAACTAACTTTCGCCAGTTTTTCCTTGTATCGTTCGTGGCTTTATATAATGGGGTTTTAAATAGGATGGCTTCAGTTTTCTGGAAGTTGATCTCAAGTTTCCAGTTGTCGCAATACCGCTGCACTTTGTTGAAGTCTCGCTGTAGCAAACTATTTATGATCTCAACTTTCGGAGGCCATGATGAGGAGTCGTCTACGTACGCAATAGCCTGGGGAAGTGCATCTAATAAGTCGCTAATGTAAATCTTAAAAAGAATCGGAGAAAGTAACGCTTCCTGTTGTAATCCATTCTTGATATTATACTGTGACGCATATGACAATCAGTACTAGAACATTCGAGAAAGTCCGAAACAAAATACTAGAATATTCTATAAAGTACTGGAAAACTGGAGACTATGAACAATAGAACATTCAAGGCTATGGAGCGGACGGAAACGAAACACCGAATCAGAATGTGAGGAAACGGTATAAATACGTCGCACACAGATCATGGAGACAAGTAATAAGTAAGAAAGTGAAGCAAGCGATAAGTAAGCAGTAAAAGACGCGATAAGTACGGAAGCGATAAGTCAAGTAATCGTTAAGTGTACGGGAAATGTAACGGTTGTTATTAACGCACTAATAAAGTGTTATATTAATTCAAAATCGATTTAACGGCTCTTATTTATTAAAAATAATTAATCCAACGAACCCTAAGCGCGCAACAATACGTTTTATTAGAGGTCACATTACCACTTTCGACCATGAACTTCCTGTACCTTAACGTATCGTAAAGTACATATAGTAAAGGCTTATGTGTGCCATACCTGACCAGTTTGTAATATAACCCTTCGATCCAGACGGCATCAAAGGCTCTTTCCAAGTCGATCGGACAGGCACCTGTGCATTGTTTCCTACATTTATCCAATTGGATGTCGGAGACCAGTCATGACCCGTCTTAAAGCCAAACTGGTTATTCGGAATAATGTTGTTGTCGTCTACCCATTTTAGCAGAGCTTTGTTAATAGTATTTTCAAATACTTTACTGATGCTTCGGAGTACACTTATCGAACGCACGTTCATTGGGTTTGTACAGTCTTTGCCCTTTTTGGGACGGGTTGCCGTTTTCAAACGCGTGGGAAAATATGCATTATTCAACAGGACCGTGTATATATATCTATTGCCATTGGGGGCAGGTTCTTGAGTACGATGGTAGGTACTCCATCTATTCCCACTGAAAAAACGTATGAATACACCCGATATATATATATATATATATATATATATATATATATATATATATATATATATATATATATATATATATATATATATATACATATATATTGTAGCGAGCGAACCTCAAGCTGGATTAATTATTTTTAATAAATAAGAACCGTTAAATCGATTTTGAATTAATGTAACACTTTATTAGTCCGTTAATAACAACCGTTACTTTTACCGTACACTTAACGATTTCTTGACTTATCGCTTCTGTACTTATCGCGTTTTCACTGCTTACTTCTTACTTCTTCCCGATCTGCGCGCGACGTATTTATACCGTTTTTCCTCATTCTGATTCGGTGCTTCGTTTCCGTCCGTTCCATAGCCTCGAATTTTCTATTGCTCATAGTCTCCAGTTTTCCAGTACTTTCTAGAATATTCTATTACTGATTGTCATATGCGTCACAATATATATATATATATATATATATATATATATATATATAATATATATATATATATATGTATATATATATATATATATATATATATATATATATATATATATATATATATATATATATATATATATATATATCTATACCAGGTGTGCCGATATGAAGTGATAGTTATTTTTTAATAAATAAAACATTAATTTGAAACGGGAAAGTAAAAAACATTTTATTCAAAGTATTGGCCATTGCTTTCTACACATTTCCACCACCTTTCTGGCAATTTGTGGATACTACGCCAATAAAACCGGTCGTCTTTTGAGGCAAACCATTGGGACACCCAATTTTCGACTTCTTCGTAGGAATTGAAATGCTGCTCGGCCAATGCATGTCCCATCGATGAAAACAAATGGTAGTCGGAAGGAGCCAAATCTGGCGAATACGGCGGGTGGGGTAACACTTCCCAGCCGAGAGCTTTTATTGTTTCCTTGACGGGTTTTGCTGTATGACTCGGAGCATTATCATGCAACAAAATTACCTTTCCGTGTCTTGTGGCCCATTCTGGTCGTTTTTCGATCAATACATGGTTCAAATTGACCATTTGTTGTCGGTAGCGCGTTGCACGTTAACAGTTTCGCCAGGTTTTAGAAGTTCATGATACACCAGCCCCTTCTGGTCCCACCAAACACAGAGCATTGTCTTTTTTCTGAACCGACCAGGCTTTGCAGTCGATGTTGACGCTTCTCCTGGATGTACCCATGATTTTTTGCGTTTAGGATTCTTAAAATACATCCATTTTTCATCACCAGTCACAATTTGATGCAATACTTACTTCCTTTCGTGTCGTAGAAACAACGTTTCACATGTTGTGTTTCGCTTTTCCATCTGCCTGTCATTCAATTCATGTGGCACCCAGTTTCCACACTTTTGGATCTTTCCCATAGCTTCCAAACGGTCAGAAATTGTTTGTTGTGCAACAATTAACATTTGTGCCATTTGTTTTTGACTTAAAGTGTCATCTTGATCCAATACTGCTTGCAATTCGGCGTCTTCAAACTTTTTTGGTTGGCTTCCACGTTCTTCATTTCGCACATCAAAATCATTACCTCTGAACCGCTTAAACTATCTTTTGCATGTTGCTTCCGATAGAGCATGATCACCATAAGCCTCGATAAGCATTCGATGCGTCTCTGCAGCACTTTTCTTCAAATGAAAACAAAATATTAATACTTTCCGCAAATCAACATTTTCTGGTACAAAATTCGACATTTTTAACAGGATTAAAAAAAAAAAGATGTTGTTTGTACAATGACTTGATGGATACTAAATATGTTTGACAGATATCATAGCAACCAAATAAAAAAATATAAGGGCTCGTTCACAACAAACGTTCCCTATCGATACACTTGTATCTTGACGCTCACTTCACACCGGTTCACCTGGTGTACGTTTATATATGTATATATATATATATATATATATATATATATATATATATATATATATATATATATATATATATATATATATATATAAATATCTTCGGCATTAACCTCTAAAAATATATTCAATAAGTGGCGCCAAGACCAATAACCGTGACTCATTCCGGGAGGCTAACCTGTCACTAGTTTATGAATGAAGTTTTGTGACATTTTGTTCATTCGTTTACAAGCTACAGTCGTTTGAGTGACGCTACTTTCGCCTTCGTAAAAATAAAATTAAAACAGGAATATCGCATCTTGATCAAATATTGTTTTTTAATGGGAAAAACTTCTGAACAATTATTGTTGCAGAAATGTTATTCCACATCTGTTCCTTTGAGAACAATGGTTTATCGGTGGTTTAGTGAATTTAAAATGGGTCGTGCAAGACCCGAAGATGCTCCTCCCTCTGGAAGGCCAAAAGAGGATAGGATGGTGGAAATCGTAAAGCAAAGGCATCGATTCGTTTTAAATGATCCTAAAGTGAAGTTGGCCATCTCAAAGGAGCAGGCGGGATGCATTTCGCATGGTCGTTTGGAGATGAAAAAGCTATCGACGCGTTGGGTGCTGCGTTTGCCGACCGTCGACCAAAACCAGGAGCGGTTTGATGATTCAACGGCCAATATGCACTGTTGCAACGTAAGCGAGCGAACTTCTTTCGACTTTTTCGATAGAATACAATGGATGAAATGTGGAACCATTACCATACGCGTGGTTCCAATAGGCAGTCTGCAGAGTGCCTGGAAATCCACGAAAAGCGACCAAAACGGCCAAAAAACAAACGCTCAGCTGGGAAGGTGATGGCCTCCGTTTTTTCTTGGATGCGTATGGCATAATCTACATCAATTACCTGCAGAAGAGAATAACAGTCATAGGAGAGTATCATGCTACGTTATTGAACAAACTGAACAACGAAATATGAAAAAAAAAAAAAAAAAAAAAAACGGCCCAATATGGTGCAGAATTAATGTTCTGTGCCATCACGAGAACGCATTGTCACATACGTCCTTGAAAGCGATGGCCAAATTGTAGCAATTACGATTTGAATTGGTTGTTCACCCAACGTATACTCCATACCTACCCCCAGCAACTATTATCTCTTCCCAAACTTCATGCGGGGGCTGCAGGGAAAGAGATTCGTCGCGAGAATAGAGGCATATTTCGAAGGCTGGGTCATTTCGTGCTAAAGAAAGGGCATCGAAATGTGGGATCATCGCTATACCAAGTGTAGCGCCCTGGAAGGCCACTATGTTGAGGAATAAATATAACTTTGCCCAAAAAACGTTTGTTTTCATTAAATATCCCGGGACTTTCCAGCCCATGTAAAATATCTGGATAAAAATTGAATTATATATATACATATATATATATATATGTCTATATAAATATATATATATATATATATATATATATATATTTATATATATATATATATATATATATATATATATATATATATGGGCTCCTCGATAGTATAGTGGTTAGTACACCCGCCTGTCACCTGGGAGACCGGGGTTCGATTCCCCGTCGGGGAGCCCCTGGCGCAAGACTAATGACCTTGCCCAGACAAAATAAATCATTATGGAAAATTTAACAAGCCTCAGGACTTGCTAAATAAGGCCAAGACCGGTTCCCGGTTGTAGTGCCGATGATGATGATGATGACATATATATATATATATATATATATATATATATATATATATATATATATATATATATATATATAAACATATCCAAGCGACATAAATACAAGTGATATGCTGAATACCTTTGCTAACGGAGCGACTAATATATAATCTAAATACTGCTAAGATGTTTATCAATGGTAGGTTTCTGAGACACTGTTAAATTATTTGATTACATTTGTAGTTTCATATTCAATTGAACTAAATCATTTTCGTGGAGAAGCAGTTGATTTTATTTCCATTGACAGGAATGCGAGGAATGCATTTAAAATGCTTTTAAATGTAGACTTCGAACTTACCTGTTTACATTAATGTGTAATCAATTCTCTGTGGGATTACAAATGTCCCAATCTCTTCTAACGAATGTGCCAAACGGTCACCTGACAATTATTCCATGAATATTCTCGTACATTAAAATTGTCAATTCTGTTCTTTTTTTTAACGGGCTGTTGTCGCGCGGTATAGTAAAGAGAATTCGTTCTCTGGGTTCTGGGTCGATGCTGCGCATAAGCATTTACCTATGAATATCATCATCTAATTGCTGTTACGAGCACGATCAATGTGGAGTTCGACTTCAGACTCAATGAAGCATGACACTTGTAGAATTTACTTGTTGAATTTCGAAGGTTTTTCCCAGTGAAGCGAATTACTGCTTGAACAGACACAAGCATAGCGATTCCTTACTGACCTCAATATCTAGTCTATGATTGTCGGAGAGGTTGAGAGTCAATGAGCATGAAAATGGAAAATGCAGAGGTGCTGATCGAGCATGGTCGAACTTCCGGCGTTGCCGTGAATGGTCCTGGGCACCCTAAGTTGATTAATTTTGACTACATTATAAAAATTCTCTTGTTTTGAAGTTTATTCAACCGATACGAACATTCACTTGTGTTAAATGTACATTTAACTATTTAACGACTAGAGACTTGTTGCGCAACAGACAACCAAAAATGAATAAATGTACGGAACGATGTTGGCAATGTAGATGGTATTCGTATCTTTCAAATGAATTACAATTACCTACGATATGTTTAGTTTAGTTTTCGTTTTCATAAGCTTCTATCGTTTTCATATTATTTATCTAAACAAAACAAAGCAAAGAGAAAACAAAACCAAAATAGATACAGCGCCATTCTGGTTTACTTGGTGCGGGACAAGTTATACAAAGAAACTGTCATTTTGTAACTTTTTCGGAAATAATTATTCGATCTTGGCTTACGTAATAATGTCGCAATTATAATACGAGAAAAAAGTATTTATAACCACAATCTTATCTTTTTTGATTTGAATAGATTTTTTTTTTGCAATTTTCTTAAACAAATTTCATGTTTTTCATTTAGTATTTGGTATGAGGTATGTAAATTAAAAGAACAAGAAAAAGAAGTGTTAAAAGGAAAGGTATGATAAGGTAATGTAAAAAAACAAAAAAAAAATATGTAAAAAAGCTTAAATATACTCGGAAGCAAATATACTCAAAACAACGTGACTTTTACAAATGCCGAGCTTTGTCAAAATTTAGTGGGTATATCAATCACAGATGTACCAATCTAAGAAACCAGAAGCCAACTCTATTAACTGAGGGTCTATAGCGTTTGAAATAATAGTGAAGAAGATCGTGTGATTCGAACTGACGCTATGACAGCTTGAATCACGAAAAAAATTTTACCTAAGCGTTACTCATCAGGCTACTGACCATGTTTAGAATTTGATATCCAAACTCGACTATACTCCACAGATGTGAATTATTTTTGTTATCGCTTGGTATACGGTTCTGATGTATTTTTTCTTATTCGATTTTTCGTTAGTGTTCTTCACTATTTTGCTTGTGAATTGTGTGTATCTGTTAGAGTCGCCACAGGTCCACGCCCACCACTGCGGTAATTCCAGAAACTTTTTGATCAGGGTATTTTATGTTAGTTATACAACTTTGATCTAACCGCTTTTCCCTGAAATTCGACCCTTTTTTTGCAAAAAAGAAAAACTTTTATGATGTAAAATATTCTGCATATTCTCTCTTTTTTCTGGCAGCATTCAAAACCCGTGTCTAAAAAACTAGTCATCTTAAAGCGATCCATGAATCCATCAAATTTTGTGGAGAAGTACTGGTCAGCTACGTTAGATGTCATTGATAAAAAATATGACAATCAAAACGAACAACGTCTGGAAAATACAACGGTCAGGATAAGACATTAATTTTCAACCTTTCCAAAGATGTTTCGGGCATTTTCGCAATATGGGGTCGAGCATTGACGTGTTCCAAATTCATTTAATCGTATCTCTCGTTCTATTGTGCCTATTTATCTTGTAATGATCAGACCAAAGGCATCCGTTGTATATGATACTGCTCGCCTGTTATTGTTTTCATCGGTTTTAACTGCGCATGATACACTATGCCCAGTTGGTCGAAGAAAATGGAGTTGGGGCGTAGAAAATTGTAAACCGCTTGAATGGCACAGATCCACACCCACACACCCACACACACACACACACCCACACACCCACACACACACACACACCCACACACCCACACACACACACACACACACACACACACCGACCAAAGCGCAGTTTATCAGACTCCAAAGACGTAATCTGCGTTTACTACCGCATCCAAGACCTACCAGTCTTGTATGATTTCGTTCCCACCATCCCTCCATCCAAGTAGTTGGATCATTTGAACTAACTATGTAGACACTGTGGCGGTTCTTTAAAGCTTTCCCAAAGAACCATCCATTTCTTTAAATCAACCTCCTTTTCCCTCACTCCACAAGACACCTACCTGCAATATTGAGCAGCGTAAGCTACCTTTCATTCATTAATCATATAAAATTACGGCCAAAAATAGTAGTCAGTGTGTGGGATGTGAATCGAACAATAATACGAGAGGACATCTACAGTGATAGAACTTTTCTTCTATCATTCCTTAACTTATTAAAAAGTAAAAATAAAGAAAACAATTGTGCTATAATCTTTCTTCTGTCATTCCTTAATTTAAAAAACATTCACCAGTAAAACTACCACAGTGCATTTTTTATTTTTCGTACTACTTCGACTGGATACGAGTTGGGGATTTAAGTGAATCCGTGCCATGTCAGGCACCTACTTACAACCCCACAACACTATTCTTAGATACCTCCCCCTGTTTTTCATTTCCAGATATTTCGAGACCAAGCACAACATCCTCACAGATGTGGGTGAGTCTGGTTATCGCAAGATGACCAGAAGCCAAGGACACGATGCAGGACACATTTGTCTTTGTCTCATTTAAATCGGCCTCCCGCCAGGTTTTTTTTTTTTGTTTGTAGCGCTTGAGTTGTGTTTTGGAGCTCAAGGATTGTACTTGTTTTATTAGTAAATTAAATTTTATACTGAACTACTGGTCAGCTATAATAGATTAGGTGTCATTGAATAGAACAATACTTGTGTCATTTCAAAGAAAAGTTTCTTCCAATCCTTTCTTTGTTTTTTAGGTACCCCAACATGTTCCTCTCTCAGTGGTAAGGGACGTTCAACCGCATTTTTTTTATTACTGATACTCTAGAGCATTTCCCTCACCAACGATAACGCGTACTTGAAATCAATTCATCTTCGGTTTATTTTTTTATTCAGACCAACGCGCGCGGAAAATGGGATTTTGGAGTACCCTTAAATGTCAGCGCACAGTGAGATTGGAAGGAGAGGAAGTGGATAGGTAAAGGAGGTATCGATGTACTTTAGTCTTCAATGCCGGGACATTACAGCGACGAGGGAACACATGATCAGGTAGAATATTCCATATTCGTGTGGTTCGGCTAAAGAATGACTCTCTATGTTTATTTGTGCACCTGAAGTCCACTTTCAACGTGAATTGATTCGCATTCTCAGACTGACGGGTATCGCGGGAAAATGTCTGAAGAGGCGAACACATTCAGCAAGTTCAGTTGAAAAGCGACCGTGATAATACCTATAGAAAAAAGACACGCATGATACGTTAGGACTTAGGAGACACGTACCATGCCCGTCTCTTCTATAGGCATTACCACGGTCGCTGTTCAACTGAACTTGCTGAATGTGCTCCGCCTCTTCAGATATTTTCAGTCAATCTGAAAATGCGCATCAATTCACGTTAAAAGTCAACTTCATTCGCACAAATAAACATGGAGAGTCATTCTTTAGCCGAACCACACAAATGTGTAATATTTTACCTGATCATGTGTTTCCTATCGTTGTGATGTCCAGACATTCAAGACCAATATACATCGACACCTCCTTTCCTTATCCACTTCCTCTTCATCCGTTCGCACTGTGCTCTGACATTTAAAGGTGCTTCAAAACCCCCTTTTGTGCACGCGTTAGTGTAAAAAAAAAAAAAAAAAAAAAAAAAAATTAACTAGAACTAGAACTAGAAGTAAAGTAAAAAATCTCAGGAAACGGACGAAATTTAAGAATTTATTTCAAATTTCGAATATCTCTGACGTCTGTCGATATATCGAAATTATGGAAATCCCTAAATAACAAAAACGGCGCTAAATAACTTTTAATAAGGTGATGTCTTTGTATTCTGCCCAGACTCGCTATTTATAGGACACCCTCTATATAATTTTTTAATCTAAGCAGATAAATTTACCCTTGCAGTTACCAATCATCCACATTGTTCCTCGCCAACAGGGCATTTCAAAGCCTATCGTAAAATTGACAAAATATTGGGAAATCTCTCCTGCTATCTAACAGGTGGCCAAACCGATACCCCTTCGATGGACTAATTCAAAATTAGAACCCATTCAAGCGCTTCATTGACACGCATTATCAGAATTCTGTAACATGGTATCCATGTAATTGTCAAACATCAGAAGAGAACTATTTAGCTACAATAAACCTGTGAATGTCCCCAGTACCCAATCAATGGTTACTCACTGCGCTAGTCACTGTAGCCCTGAAGCCAGGTCCAACAATTAATTACCCGCAAATCCTGTAGACCATCAAAATAATATTTAAAAATACCCCGGCTGTGTTTTTGCGCTTGACTGAGTATCGAAGGCGCATTTGTTCACCCAGCACAAGTTGATCGCGAACGCGATCTATTCAAGTGATTGGATAGCACTGCCGACCCCTACTCTTGTCAATTAAATGGATGTTTTGTTTTTTGCTTTTTCTGTCATTTTTTTTTAAACTCCTCGAACCTAAATACACGTAAACTTTGAGCTCGCAGCATTTGCATAAGACTCAATTTGAATCGGGATGAATGTGAGCCCTTCGGAATTATTTGCCATGTAGTTTGGAGCGACGTCCTCGTAATTTAATTTCACGGTAATTTGAGATGGACAAACAAAAGAGGGTGAACTATTTCTCACGGACGCGAATAGGCAATCGTCAGGGTTCATCTCTATCACCTGAAATCGCTGTTCGGTCTGAATGTGTTGCTGCTAACGTTAAAGGCACACTAACGCATTTGCGTTAGTGTGCCTTTCAACCCTTGCGGGATGTTATTGGATAAATTTGAAATTCGAATGAAATATTCGTAGGTATCTTTTCGACTCGACTTGCGTCCTGTGTTCTCAGCGTCGTGATGGCGATGATGAGGAAGAAGTTAGAGTGGTGGGAGCTGGTCGGGCGCAAATATTGATTCTGTCTGTATTTTAACTTGACAGGCGGTCACTTTTTAGGAGCACACTCGCTTCGTTTCCAACTTTCCGCTTTTTGTCTTTGGGACGATCAACGACATTTTGGCGTAAATATTGACACTTCCATAGTACTGAGGTTGTGAGAACCGGCAAGCGGAAGTAGATGTTATTGATTTCCAATGCCAAGGGGAAAGAGCAAAGGTTTAGTTAGACTGTCCCCTTGATGGAATCGAGAGTTGCAGGGAAAGAAAGAGATGAGGCCTTTTATGTAAGACACAAATGAGTGTACTTTATCAGATACATTAGGCGTTACTGCGGGCATAATCCATAAAAATTTCAGATAGTGAATGTTAGGGATGTTGAACTCGTATAGATTCTCATTTAGTTTCGTCTAAATTTCAAATTACTTAGAATAAAAAGTGTCAATTCTTCGATAACGCTGAATATGAATGTGTGTTGCTAAGAAAAAAGTGTATAGGCAGCCTTGTATAAATAAGTCAAAGCACAGTACCGGTGATATTTATCACATTTATCCTAAACTTGTGTAAAATAATCTCGAGGAAGCACGTGCCTTCCTATGCTACCTGTGCTTTGATGGGACGCGTTGGGCACTTTCGGTTTTCTTGTGCAAATACTTAAAAATCACAATCTCTGAGGTACCTTCAGCAAGTTTATGGTATTAGAATAGAGAGATATATACTTACACTTGGATTCTAACACCGAAGCTGCTCCCGTTGGATATTGGTCTCCTATGCCCTCTACTTACCAAACACGTGGTGTGCTTCTTTCTTATGCTTCTGAACAAATGTGAAATTTATTTCTTTCGTTGGACAGAAGGCCTCGAATCAGGGGATATAAAGTATTTTCTGCACGTTTTAAAAACCCCAAAACATTGCATTGTAATTTTCTCAGCTTTAAATCGTCGTTTCGGTTAATTCAAGCGTCAAGAATTGTAACTGCGGGGACTTTAATTAAGTAAAACCGGGAAATCACAATCGGTCCATATTTTTTTTTAAGATATCACACTTGCACTGAAGGGATTTTTTTTATTCCTTAAGTCATAAAACCGTTGCGTCGGCAGAATAAAAGCAAGAGAGTAGAGAAACGACATATAGATGCATAATAGTCATTCAATAATTTTAAATCAAGACAAATAACCGAAAAAGTTGTTATTCAAATTTGGCTATTATTAATGTTAATATTATTTTACTTCTTGTTTTTATTATTTTTTGAATACTTTCAGTTACTACTTATTGTTTATTTGCCTATATTAACCCGGAGGGTCATGACCTTGTGGCGGTGCCGCCAACCCCACGGTACACTTACCTAAAAACCCCCATAACCTCATCCCAAGTCGCATACGTTTTTGCTAATGCAATCGCATTAACCACCTGAAAATGGTTCACACATTAATTAGATCAAAGCTATAATCGTAAAGTCCCTGTGAAGAAAACTTAACTTTTCATGCATCTCTTCGCATACAATTTTCCGTAAGATTTCTTTCTTTGCTTATCTGGAATTCCAAACCAATTCGGCACCTTCGGTACCAGAGAAATTCATGTAAACAAAATGATTCGGTTTGCATACAATGTAACCGTCATGGCAGGGACCATAAATATTGCGCCGTTTATTTTCCAACTTCGCCATGTGTACGATAAATTTCTTTACGTACACATTGGCCGGCGACCTTTTTCTCCCAGCAATAAAATTCTCTAACTCGCACCATGTGCAAACAGAAGAACGCTGTTCATACATAGGTTTCCTGCGATACCATAAAAAATTCATATCGCTTGTGGTATCCGAAAAACATTTTTTTCATTTAATGAGCGACTGCTATTTATTTAGCTGACCCTCATTACCGAACGATGCATAAGCAAACCCATTAGCATCCCACGAGATTCGATTTGTTTACACACAACTCTTGGATGCCCATTAGGCCTCTTCTTTGTGTTCCACGCTCGTTCTAATGGTCTTGATCCTTGAAAAGAACAGACGTACAGCTGTGGTGGTTTTTACGGCGGCATCAGCAAGGATGCGGGTTGCATAAAAACTCCACCGATGTCTGCAGCTAAAATTGTCACTGACCAACTGTCTCCGTTCTGCACACACGAGTTCCAAGACACTGAACCGTGCGGAAAGCTGACCATTAAAACGCGGATGTTGTTATTCTAGAGTGGATATTTATTGTTTCGTTTAAAGTTCCTTAACATAGACTTAGATCACTCGTGATAGTTATTAAATTTATTTTTGACATCAAATGGTTGTACAGAAAACAAAAGAAAAACACAACTATGGATAGTTCACTAAAACGAGGTAAGCGTCGACACATTATTTACCCTGGTGATAGACACCATAGAGTTCGTAGATATCTAACGCTGATGTCACGAGGAAACCGACGAACATTAACGATAAGGTATTACGATTTCCGAAAGGGATGTATTTGCGAACGAATCGAATGGGCAAGTTTATACCTCATTACAACTCCCCGACTGGTAAATTGATTAATATTGTCTAATTTGGTAACGTACGTCGACCTCACGACTCACTTTGACTCCGTTCTCCTGATGATAAAATCTGACCGGTTATTGGATGTCTCTTTACAGACATCCAACGAAAACGAACCTAAAGGATTCGCCGCCAATGGCGAAGGTCCAAAACAAAAGGAAACAAGGAAAAACTCATGTAGCAGATCGAATCCGCTGCTACATGTTTGGGCAAGATAAACTGCCGCCATACGCAAGGGATAGATTCTTTGATTGACGTGAGTCAATAAAACCCTTGCCGAAGGCAGGAATCTATTTTGGAAAAATGAATCAAACATTGGGTATGGCCGTTGTTAGATCATCTAAAATAAACAAATTTCGGTCGTATGATTCGATGCATGTTATCTTAGAGATATGTTAATCCCGTTGAAGGTAGTGTCAGGCGAAAGTATCCGCTTGAGTGTTTACTTTGTGTAAACTAAAATTGGTGGCCATGACCAATGCTGGTGATCGTTCCAAGAAACGGCAACGGATCATGAAATCGGTCATGCTGAGATCCAAGCAAATATGCGCGCCTGAAAGGCCAATGTTTAATTTGATCTTCTCTACTTTAGGAAAGATAGATCGTAGACATGCCGTTGGAAATCTGGCTTGCAGATGTGCAAGCAACCCGAAATAATGCTAGGTCAATGAATGGGTACTAAGATAACACACGGAAAGATCAGCGTGTGTTGGTGGATATGTGCCATCCATTGTTCGGTCGCGGAAGCTCGGTTGATGTATTGATGTCATGGCAAGATGATAATCTTGCCATGAATTATGCTTTCAGGAATGACCGTGGGGAAGAGGTTTGGAAAAGCCCCCAAAAAAGGTAAGCTGCCTAATATATTTATGTCGGTTATCCTTGGGGATAACCGAATTTATTCCAGCGAATTGGTTGGCGGTTAATGCCGTACCAAGGTTGTATAATCTTGCTGAAGATTCGACTTCAAGGTAAGTCGCATTGCTGGAAATGGTGGGGATCGAGCGATGCATGGCTCTTCGGGCCCTAAAAAGCCCCACACACCCATACACGTGTGCCATGGCGATCTCCTCTAATGAGATCCGGTTATCACTACAAGTAAAGGAAAATTCTTTTGACAGCGACTTAATATCGCTGAGTCGTTTTCCATCCGCTGATCGCCATGGCCACGCGTCGCTCCCGCTCTCCGTAAGCTGCGGAGATGCGTACGTCCCAGTCGACTATTTGTGTCGAGTGCCCTTCGAAGTCGGAGTCGTTTCTTTTCTCACCAGTATTTGTGTAATGTGAATACAGATGTTGAGTTTCTTTTTGAGTAAGTGCTACGGTTATCTTTATACTGAGTTTTAAAGTTTAAATGAATAGTTGTACCTAAAGCAGAACAATAAACACAGCTTATAATACACACAAAAAAAAACTAAATTCGGGTGTTTCATTTTTCTATTGTTGTTCCCCTGGTGATCGTGCTTGGAATTCGGTTCTTTTGGTGTTCGGCGGAACTTTATAATAAACGACGAGTGGGTGGATAGTAGAACTGTCGCCCATGCTGGCGTCGCGACTATTCACCCCACACCCTTATAGCGTTTGCGACGATAGTGAAGAGCGTGTGATTCGAACCGACGCTATCACGGTTAGAATCACTAAAAGATAGAACCAAAGCTCAACATGTCAGGCCACTGCCGCGTGTACGAATTCGATTTTTAAACTCAAGTGCATTCGACTGATGTGGAATTGCTATGTTATTGCTTGGTATACGGCTTCAGCATTTTCTTATTCGATTTTCGTTCGGTGTCCTTCACTATTTGCTTGTGTATTGTGTGTATCTGTTAGTAACGCCACAACCTCACTGACTGGGCTGCGCTATCGTTCCCTGTCCCGTGCACTCCCCCTCCACACTTGACCATCTGTTCGGATCTCCTCAAGGTCAAACCTTACATTATTCTCCCATCTCCGTCGCGCCCGTCTTACCGGCCTCTTTCCCATTGATCTTACGTCAACATTTATATGAACGGTTCTATCGTTGCCCATTCTCGCCACATGTCCGGTCCATCTTAATCGCCATAATTCTGGTTCTTTAAACACGGAGCTTTATATTACGTAATAGCAGTTTGGATTTAAGCAGTTTACTGACTACGTGCCAACTAGCGTTGCGGAATGCAGTCTTTTGTTAATTTCCTTCGACATTTCGTCCGTCAGTATTGTTCCCAGATATTCAAACCCTCTAACTTTTTCAAATATCTTGCCCTTGACGTTTGTGTATGTTCCCTGAGGTCCACCTTCTCGCGCCGTAACCATATGTTTTGTTTTATCTGCATTCATTTCTAGGCCCACGTACATTTAATTACTCTTTACTGTTTATTGGCTTATAGGATTCCGAAGATTCATTATCCGCTCATTAACGGAGTAAACGAGGAAAAAGAGAAGCTATTGACAATAGACTTTGACATTGCTCAGAAAGCGCATACAGCGCTAGTACAATCAAACACTTTGTGGATTCCTTCGTCACTGTGAACCTCCATCGCGATCTCAAATGTTTGGTTGCCACTGTTTCTGCGTCGGACAACATTTGTCCTGCTTATCTCTGTAGAATTAGCGCACCAATTAATTAAAAGCGATATTTTAGCCGCTATAATCTGTTCGCATTTATTGTCAAACCAAGTTTTTTCGGATGAATTTCGATTGATGCGACGTGAAATGTGAGGCTTCACGTCGAGAAGAATAATTTCTGTGACTGACTCTACCCGGGTGGTAGCACCAGAACATCTAAAGTAAACCCCTATCCACGAAAAGGGTGTGAGAAAATATCGTCACTGGTAGCTCCGTACTTTCTTACTTGGCGAATCTGCTTAGGTTAATCGTTTAAATCGTCAGTGAGTACACTGTCAATATTAGTCAACAATGCGAGTTTTCCAGTGGTGGTTATGCGTCCGATCGCAGGTTGAACTGAAGATTTCTGCATAACTACTGAGTGGCAGGTTGGATGCCAATGCTCAGACATCCGGTCAAATACCACATCATTAAGTTATAGGTTTCGTGAAAGTTAAGAAGAAATAGCATTTCACGCCGTTGATTTAGCCTCCTCAATCGCTGAGTTGGTAAAGAGGTTATAGCATTTGCGACGGTAGTGAAGAGTGTGGGATTCGATCACGGTGAGAATCACTAAAAATTCAACTAATACTCAACACATCAGGCCACTGCTGAGTGTGCGAATTAGATTTCAAACCTCAAATACACTCAACTGATGTGGAATTGCTATGTTATTGCTTAGTATACGGCTGATGCGGTTGCTTATTCGATTTTCTTTCGATGTTCTTCACTATTTGCTTGTGTGTGTATCTATTAGAAAAGACATACTACTCCCTCCTCAGTAACTTTGCTAGGATCTACTTCATGTGCGAACGACGGAGCGAGGAGCAAACGAGTGTTATTATTCGATTTTCTTTCGGTGTTCTTCACTATTTGCTTGTATAGTGTGTGTGTCTGTTAGAAATGCCACAAGGTTATCTTGCATTTGATTGTGAAAATCTATGTTCAACTGACGACTCTTGTTATTGTGCAGTGCGGCACAATTACTGAGCCGTAGGTAGGGGCCCAAAGCCCGGCCGCCCTGTGGAATATCTCCCCATTAACCTATAGGCTTCGCAAAATGGTTGTGAGAAATCCTTGAGCATCTTTCGGAGCTTCTTTTTCACTTGATGGATTCGGTCAAGAAAAAAAAAATAGCATCTCAGGGCTGTCACTCAGCGCTATAGGTTCGACTTTCCTGGGAGAATTAAAATAAAAAAAAAGCCGTATGTTCGCCTTTCCTAAGAGATATGGAACTAAAAGCAAATAAATAAACAAAACTAAATGCCTTGCTTGGTTGACAAAAAAAAGTACAGTGTGTTTACAGAATCACTCCACTTAACCGGCACTCACGCAACTTCTTCCACCAATTCCGTGATCCCACCGATGTTAACAGAACAAATTTCGTTAGAATCAGAAACACATGGAACCAGACGATTGATACCGCGATGAAGGTTTGCAATGACAGAGTGACCAATAAACTCCTTAGGTGTCCAATTGGTTCGCGCCCTTACATGCTGTCAGCAAAAACTTCGCTTCCTCCTCTTTCCCCCCGTTAGTGACGGGCAGCGGACTAGTCACAAATTCAAGAGATAAAGCTATTGTGTTCGCGAATTTATTTTCCGCAAATTCAAACCTGGATGCCGGTCGTTTGGAGCCGCCTGTGATCGGTCTTCGATACAGAATGTGAGGTTCCGCTCGCGTACAATTCAACGCATTCTACGTAGATTGGACTGTAAGAAGGCCACCGAGCCGAACGGAATACCAGCAGTAGACCTTAAGAACTATGGTCCAGAATTATCGCCGGTGCTTTACAGACCTTTCCGCTTATCTTATGCACGGAGGATAATTCCTTCCTGCTGGAAAATTGCTCACATAAAAACATTTCCCTGTCCAAGGACAATCAATGCCTCCAATGCATTGTCTAGAAATTCCTGAAAAGAATCGGCAAAAAGTTTCCCAAAAAAGAATTCTTAGCATTCATAATCCAATGCATCACTAGAATTCAGAGGAAAAGTATTCCTGCACCATTGTTTGCCAAGCAATTATGTCCCTCATGTGCACCCTAATCTTCCCTCATGCACATAGCTAGCAGACCCATCGTCCCAGCGACAAAAGCAAATACACACATCTTGCGTCTAGTGTCATAAACCAAATCCTATGGCATAAGTAAATGCAAATAAGAATGTTGTTCTTACCCATGGCGGCGATGCCATAAACAATCCAAATTGTTTGATGTATCCCAAATGCATTTCACACCTAATGAGTTGCAGCTTATTTATTTAGCTGACCCTCATTACAGACCGATGCCTCAGGTCGGTTCTCCCTTTGTTCTTTTTCCCTCGTTTCAGGTTCCATTTATCCTTTGCTGAAATGCATCGATAAACACTACGAGGTGTACGATCACACATACACACCACTGCATAAGAGATCGCCGTCCATTGGTGACACCCAGTGAGGAAAGATCGCATTTCCTGAGTGGCCACACCCTAAAGAGAAAATTTTCTCTTTCTCCTCCATATCTCACCCAGGATTGAAGACAAGTTAAAATTCAATCCTCGGCGAGTCTTATTCCAACCACCGATCGCGACGGTAGGTTTTTCTCCCTCTTCCCGTGGCGCCCCGGGGACGCATTCATTCCAGAGTCGTGGGTGTCCGGAATTGTGTTGTAAATGCTGAATGTTAAGTTACAACTAACTTACACATCTGTGTACGTGAATTTAGTTATTTTTTTTGTTTGTACCGAAGTAGAGAAAACCTGAGACGAACAATCGGATTGACTCAATCGAAAAAAAAAATTACCAGTTCTATGTGTTCAACAAAAGAATAAATGTCGTTAAGTAAATAACAGAAACCAAAGCGAATCAGCATTTGTAACGGAACAACGAAATTAAATAAAACAAAACAAATTAAATGTTAAAATTGGACCTTAAGTGAACATTTAATAAAGAAACCATTTAATGAATAAACAAAATAGTGCATTTTATTGTTCCTGTGCTGTGTCCGCTCGGTTGCAAGGATAAAACATTGTTTTGTGATTCTGGATTTTCAGTGAACGTTTTACGGCGGAACAATTAGTTTATGGGGACGGAGTAGAACTCTTCGCCAATACCGGCGCCACGACTTCGTACCGCCACAAGCTTCCTCGAGGAACGATCGATCCGGGTTGTTGTAGACAGGGAGTCTTCACATCAGTATCCTGTTAATTTCGCATGAGGGTTCAACTTTGGCTCCAACTTTTTTTTGCTTCACAAAATAATTTATTTAGTTTTATTAGCCAAACTACACGAATGTGGAATACTCTATAGCGTTAGCGACGACAGTGAAGAGTGCGTGATTTAAACCGACGCTATCGCCGTTAGAACCACTACAAGATAGAACCAAAGCTCAGCCCATAAGGCCACTTCCGTACGAATTCGATTACAAAACTCAAGTACACTCAACTGGTATTGAATTGTTATGTTATCGCTATGGTATACGGCTCTGATGTTCTGCTGAATTTCCTTTCGGAGTTCTTCAGTTTTTGCTTGTGTGTCTATCTCTTAGAAACCCCACAGCTCTACCTGATCATGTGTGTCCTCGTCGTTGTAATGTCCAGGCATTTAAGACCAATGTACATCGGTACCTCCTTTTCGTATCCACTTCCTCTCCTTCTGCTCTCACTGCGCTCGTTAGTAAAATTGTTCCAGTCAACGGATAACAAAGTATTCAGTTTTGCGGAAGAAAGTACGCTTGTTTCCTCTTTTTCGAGGAATCGGCCGATTAGGGCAACAACGTCGCACCAGCTGAGATGTAGCCAGATCGATTCTCTGAATCGGGATCTGGATAAGGTCCTGCAGTGGGCAAAGGCCAATCTCGTCGACTTCAATCAAACGAAAACACAATGTACAACATTCACCAAGAAGAAAAGTGGATCATCCGCTCCACAGCTGATGGTGAATGGCCAGGCCCTCGAATCTGGGGAAAGTATAAGATTGCTCGGCGACCCGCCTAGGGAATGTATCGTGGCTTAAATGCGTGTCGAATATTGCCAGGTCCGCCTCTGAAAAACTGAGTCATGTTTTTGGAGCCAAGAAATATTTTACTCTGGCTCAACTTCCTCTCCTGTATAAATCTCAAATTAGACCCGCGCTCGAATATTGCGCTCATGTGTGGCACTCTGTTCCTAAACATACTTTAGATCTAGTTGCGAGCCTACAGAGGCGGGCAATCCGCTTGATCGTGGACACGGCACTGACGTCGGGACTACAGTCGCTATCACATCGATGGCGCGTAGCCGAACTCTGTCGGTTTTACATATATTTTCACGGGTACTGTTCTTTGGAGAGTCGTGGTATTGTTTCGCGCAGTTCTGTTTATATGCGCTCCAGAAGAAAATCCAATGGATCGCACCAATTTGCGGTTCAACCCCCGATGGCGCGAACATCCCTACATCAGAACTCGTTCCGTTACAGAGCAGGAAAGCTGTGGAATTCCCTCCCAAAATCGAAGATTTCCAAAGCTAGGTGGGCGATTTCGAAGAATATTAATCGATCGTAATTTCAGCTGCACTTGGGTCGACAAACACATTTGACAGACTCTCTTACCACGAGTTTCATCCCAATTGTGTCGAAGTTATTAGATTCTAATGCTTCTTCCAACTGTTAATCAGGGTTACTGAAGACGTAAACTCCACCATTAAAACGAAAGGTCGTATCCTCAGCAAAGAAAATATGTCGAGTCGATTGCTGTCATTTTCTGTTAGTGCCAGACTATTAGACTCCCTGTTTATAAATATTATTGGGTTAAATTCGTATTAGTGTAGCCTCTCCCTCTTATATTAGTGGGCCTGATTCTGTACGGAATTGTTTACAATTTGGTGTCTTATAAAACGGTTTGTATCAATAAAAAAGAACTGTGTTAAAAAAAATTTTGCTTTAGGAGTTAGTCTCAGGGCGTATTGGACGATGTTACATAAAATTTCGAGACTACCGCTCTCAAATATTTTATTTTAAATATATTCATCATCATCATCATCGGCACTACAACCGGGAACCGGTCTTGACCTTATTTAGCAAGTCCTGAGGCTTGTTAATTTTTCCGTAATGATTTGTTTTTTCCGGGCAAGGTCATTAGTCTTGCGCCAGAGGCTCCTCGACGAGGAATCGAACCCCGGTCTCCCGCTTGACAGGCGGGTATACTAACCACTATACTATCGAGAAGCCTTAAATAATATATTCACATTTAATTAATATTTCCTCCCGCATATACCTCTATCAATTTGATGAGGGAAATAGTTCATGCGAACAAGACCTATTAACTCACATTAGGATGTTATACTGTGGTAAATGTCTTTGTCATGTCATGCCAACATGAGCACTGGTTCGCAAAGATTTACTACGTAACTATGGCACTAGCGGAGAACAACACAAGAAGTGAAACGCACGGTTCAACTTAAATGCATTCGCTTTATTGTTATTTAAAGAATCCATGTAAACAAAACATATATACAACTTAACATAAAACGCTAATTGATAATTGGCTGGACAATCCTGGTAATTTACAAATAAAATTATGTTGACACTTCTTGCCTCTTACAATTCAAGTAAACTTAGAATCAATTAGGCTGACACTTCTTGTCGGTTAATTTATATAGGCACACGAAACTTTACAACTACTAAATATTAATTTTCTGTACACTTAAGGTAAATAGATAATCAAATGTATTGTCACTTCTTGTCTTTTGATCCAATATGGACTCACGAAATATTAGAACCACTAAATATTAATTTTTTACAGTTTAAGTAGATAGATCTATTTGACTTCAGGACACGACCGCACATCCAGGCTACAAAAACTCAACTCGACACTTGTGTATTTATTGAATGTGGAGGCCCGACTTGCCTCCACGGAATCCAGATCGCGATTGAAGATATAAATTGAAACCACAGAATACCGAAACTTTCATTCATTGACACGATGACCATATAAGGGTTGATCATCGAAAAGATGTGCACACACACAGATGAGGTTGCTTCGCCCTCTCATGCTGTGCATGAGCAATCGAACCGTGGATACGATAATTTACTAAGGGGAACATAAGCTGACATGGTTGCAGCTGGTGCCAATATCCCCGAATAGGGATTGAAATGTTGGCACGATCAGCGACTGTGTAAAGTATTATTGCAGACCGTGTACATGTTGATGGCATCCTCACGTAGTTGAATTCTCGATGGTACATTTCCATTTTGAGAACTCGACTTGCTTTGGCGGTCGGCCGGATGCCCTCATGTATTTGTCGGTCGGGTGACCGATCGATGTGGGCATGATATGCAAGGGAAAGATGCAACATTTCCTGCATGTGTGCGGCTGGCGCGCAAGGGAATATCTCATGGATATTGTTCGGGCAATTTTGGTTGCTAGATGGTGCAACCAAATTGCGCTTACGTGTGGAGGATGCGTGTCACATGATGGAAATCGAACCGAGACATCTACAATGTATTGGTTCGGTCAATGTTGGTTGCGTGATGATGCAACCAAATTGCCCATAAGGAACATGCCTGTTTATGTGCTGATGGATTTAGCATCAGCAAATATCATTTTTTACAGCGTTTCAACGCTTTATGGTACAACCATTAACAGGTAAGTACTTGCTTTCCAGGTTTCTGTAAGCCCTAGGTGGGAGTTTCTACGAGTTAATGGGAAGATGATTGGTGGCTTTCAAGGGAACCGCCACATACTTGGTTAGAAAAGTTGACAGATAATGCAATGAGGGTCGGTGAGTTATCATGGAGAACCCACGGCTTGTTCTCCCACAACGCAAGTAGTATTTTTCTAATTTTGTACGATGTTTAAACAAGAAACTCAAGATAGTAGTTTGGTTTATTGGTTCAGGAATACAGTCAAGATACACATGAGATGTTGTACTTCTTTTTGATATTAGACCGATACAATACAATACAAACAATACATACGCTTAACCAGTCATTATAACATGTAATTTTTTTTTGTCAGAAGTTCGGGACATTTGAAATTAAATTCCATCCAATTTTTAGCAATATTTTGCACAATCTTCCTTCCTTGTTGAAATTGTTACACACTCTGTCAAATTCTTCCATTACTTTACACTAATAACTGAGTAGATTAAATGAAATTACCGATTTTTTTTTTAGTATTTCTATCCCAGCTGGACGTTCATGAACTTTAACAACTCCTTGCATGACTTAGTTAAACGCAATAAACACTCATGCCATATTCTTGTTTCTATAACAGAAACATTGCAGCACCAATTTTTCGAAGCTGTCTATGATATTTCCCGACCGTTTTTTGCTTTTTTAAAACCTGCCATTGTTTTTGGAAAAAAAATAGATCTCGTGCAAACCAAGGTCGCGGTCATACCGATGAGGCTCCATTTATTTATCGTGGCTTCATACCACACAACTGTCATACGACTTTCGCGCAGACGTAGTCAGTCTTTCGCACACGCCATCTTGTTATTTTCCAGCCGTGTATATATTGAACTACCGAGCAAAAGAAAATGTTTTCAGCATATAGTAGGTCAAAATCTTCTCAAACTTCAGATTCCAGAACTAGTAAAAATTTGTATAGGAATAAATAATTATCTTGACGCCCAACTGCGTAACTGCGACAATGGGACAGACTCACCAATTAACTTACAGCCAACCCCATATACCGCATACGTTCGAATTCAAAAGTAATATTTTTAGTGTGTATTACATATTTTATTTACTTACATCTAAATGAAGTGTAAAACTACTTACAAATTCACCTCCATCATATGAACTGCTTTCATATAAAAACCACAATAGAAAAAGAGTAAATGGGCAAAAATTATACTTTCTTCCACCGCCACATGATCGGGTTGTAAAAATATTTCTATTTGTGTCAACAGTATGGGAGTGATTAATTAATTAAGAAATGGTCAAAGCACAATCTGGGTTAATTGTCACCTCCACCGATGAAATAATAATCACTTCTCCATGTTATGCGATACAACTTCCCCATGAAAAGACCTCGTCCAAAATGCTGAAGTTATTCTGACCTAAGGCGGCAAGCTTCAGACCCACATTAATCGTCCTCTCTGTCTCTAAACAAAAAGAATTTACATATCTCTGAGTCAAATTGCATACCCAACATCACTGAACCCAATGTGACCCGTTTTCTTCCATGTGGGCTCCGGTGAACACCTTCAATGTGCATTTCAAAAACGGCCCGACATTATTAATCATCTCCAGCCGGCGTGCTGCAGCCGTCCGCAAAGCGCAATAATAATTGGGCAACCGCTGCGAGAACACATTCTTCTCTTGGATGAAGCCGAGGTAAGCTCAATCGCAGGTACGAGTTCGTGAGGGGATGTGTATCTGCGTTGAAACTGGTGAGGTGTTAAAGCGTCCCAATGGATAGTGTCGAATCGCCAAAGCAACTAGATAACCGGTCGCTCAGATATCTCTTTGGACGATTGCGGCCTAAAGAGGACTATCTATCGCAGCGAACTCTCGTAAGTACATTTCGAATTTAAGTCGAGAATTGACGGAGTACTTGGTTCGGGGTGTGTTGGGCAGGCAATTGAAATGCGATTGGAATAGGTGCACCATGTTCACGCTTGTACTGCTGCCACCCGAAATTCAATTTAGCTAGTCCTAGGCAAATGGTCGCGGTGGCATCATTGAATTGATATCTCATTTTCATTTCACACTTAAATCATTTGTGCCTTTGGCCTTCTTTTGACCAGACACCGGCAAACGAGGTTTTCGCATTCGTGAACCGAGCTAAATCTGTTGCCAACTGAGACAGCCCCAGCGACATAGTCAAATGTCTTGCCGTCGAAACGGGCAGCGATAAATCGTCTTGTTCTACACGTGAGTCTGTGAAATTCGTGTAATCGATGAAAATGTGATTTGCAGCGGAAACACAGGCGTTCCCAGCGGGGGAAAACCGAATCGGTGTATATTGAATACGAGAAGGCATTCAACAAGGCGGATAATTGGATAAACGGCGAATTGAGAAAGTTGCACAGTTTCATTTGTTGACGAACAGTGAGGATGCGGGTATCCAGATTGATCCCAAGAAATCTCGCTTTAGACAAAACAATTATGTTAATCCTTTTAGATCCAGTAGATGGAAGGATGTTGCGGTGTTTTGTAAATATCGTAAAACAAGATTAGATTGAAGTAAGATGCCTCATATCGAATGTAGGAACATAAGGATTTTAGAAATCGTGAAATTGACTTCAGTTTTCCTATTTCGTTCATTATGTACAACAATGGAATCAACCATTGCAATCAACAACTGTGAATGTGCTATTCATAGGATTGCACAAATAATTTTTTATTTTTCCAAAATGACGCAAGAGGAAATAATCTGAACGCTGTGAGCATTGTGATCGCAGATTGAATATACGTATTCATTCCGTTAAAAAGGTTTTTAGAGCAACAAAAAACTCTATACTCTACGGAAAAATTGGACCAAATCCATCACTGAGATACTTGCGACTCGGTTTGTGTAAACTAACTGTGAATTATAACACAAATAAAAAAAAAACAGCAAACTAATCGGAACTGATATAGTATGTATGGACAAAATAGAGGACTGTGCGTAGCTCCGTTGCAGCCTCTATTAATTAACTGGAGTATAGTTAGACTATGATTAAAATGATTGAAAATTAAATAGCCATTCGATTTAAAAAAAAATAATTACACCAAAAGACTTGTTAAAAGCAGATATTAGACCCATAGTCACTGTACTTGACCGCAGCCAGAGGGTTGGTAGCGAACACCCCTTCAGTATATGCGATTGCTTTTACATAATGGCGCTCAATTCCGGGGAAGTCAACAGTATGAATTTTGTCAAAGTCAGAAAGTCTTGCAACCAAAAGATTGTGGAGGTGCTATATTTTGAATTAAGAACTTTAGTTTACCTCCTTTTGTGTGTGTTGTTGGATCATCTCCTTTGGGGTGATCTACTGGGGGGTCGTTTATCGGTTGGAGTGGATGGCGTGAAAGGTGTGCCCTCGCAACTGCCTTCCGTCGGGCGTGGGGGCTTCCGGACGTGGGGCTTGGTCTTCGTAAGCTCCTGGGCAGGGAGGGCGGAGTCTCCTGTTATGGCACCAATGGGCACTCCGGGTGTGAGTACATTATTTCCCCCTGGTCACCGGGTGCCGCTTGGTCTGTCATTGGGGGTTCCCGTACTCGGGTCCGCAATAAAGTGTCAGGGTCTCTTTGCTTAGTAGAAGATGTTCCGACTAGATACATGCGCGCACGGGGAGCACGATCTTCCCACCGATAGAATATTCCGCGGAAATGAAAAGATCCGGCTTTAGCTTGAAGTTAGACTGTCTTTTTATTTTACCCTTATCGATTAAGTTTCTTTTAGTTTGATACATTGAATTTCGCATTTGGCGTGACTGACCATTCGACCATAGGTTCGGCCTTCTAGAACTTAGCAGATGGTGAAATTGAAATGTACCGCCCTTTTATTCTTTTAGTCGTTGGGATTTGTCAAGAATTTTATTGTTAAAAATTCCAAGAAGCACACACAAGATTTTGTGTGCTTCAGTTGGTATAGGGTTCTGGAAAGTGACTAGGAATTTATTTGAATAAATTCCTGGAAGGGAAATCATGAAATGCGTTTTAAGTTAAGCCGTCTGTAACGCGGCAGACCGGGGTTCAATTCCCCGTCGGGGAGCCTCTGGCGCAAGACTAATGACCTTGCCCGGAAAAAACAAATCATTGTGAGCAATTTAACAAGCCTCAGGACTTGCTAAATAAGGCCAAGAACGGTTCCCGGTTGTAGTGCCGATGATGATGATTTCATGATGTCAGGATTATTGGGAATTGGATCAATGCACGACAAATGGACTTTGGTTTAAATTGATCGTGCATATGATTCAATATGGAATTTGGATTTGGATTATAGGAAGTATTAGGGATTTGGATGGGATTATTGGCAGTATTGGGGATTTGGATGGGAGTAGTGATTTATAATCACTACAAGATTAAGAGCGCGAAGTTGTGTGGCTGTCGTATTTTACACTGTAAAGCATTCCACGCAAAATGATTATAGCAAGCTTTAACATTTAGGAATTAAATTATTTTTCATTTTCAAAGGTTACTTCTGACTTGAGTCAGTCCGGACTGAATTTTGGCATGGTAAAAATTGTACTTAAAAAACATACGTTTAAAGCAGTTTTCAAATTAAATAAATACAAATACCAATAATGATTTATGAACAAATAATGAATACATAATTAGCGAAAATAAATTATATTGTTATTCAAAAAAAAAAGCCAAGTTCCTTTGAAGCCAACATCAAAAAAGGAATTTCTATAAAGTTATTTGAAGTGAGGAAGAAGAAATACACAAATTGGGTCCGGAAGAGGGAATTTCATACAGGTTCACAACCACAAAGTAACCAACAAACTACTTTAGTGCCCAACTGCTTCATGTTCCTTCTAGATAATGTCAAAATTCGTTAGCAATAACTTCCTGGTCTTTTTATCCTTTAGTGATGGGTACCGGGACACTACCCGCGAATTCAAAAAAATAAAGCCGTAATTTTGGAGAATTTATTTTCCGCGACTTCAACTCTGCATGCCGATTTTTTAGACTCGTTTTTTAAACCACGCTTGTACATCAATGTTGGAGATAAAGTTCTTTCCACAATTGTGACTTGTGCTGCACGTAATCGGACCGAATGGAATACCAGTAATGCACTTTAAATCCTGTGCCCCAGAACTGTTGCGGATTCTTAGATTGTGTAAAGGTGTTACTTAATTAAAACACCCCGAATCACTGAGATGATTCGCGTCCTTAAAAATCCGATTTCTTGAATTACACATACCAGTCTCCCTACATGAAATCATTACAATCCGTCATGCTGTTCACCAACAGCAAAATATAGCGAAACAGTTTTTCCCAAGCCAATGTTCACTTTCACGCAATGTACATCGCGATTCCTTTTCACATTCCGATATGAAGGAATTACCCAAGCCCCCAAACGAGGTCAGGCAGTCTATCCTTTGGTTTCGCTTTCAACCCCTTGATACAAGCTGGTCTCCTTTGCAATTTTCCCATTATCTCCGGGTTCATTGACTACTGAATAAATGCGCCAGAGTTTATTCGCATTTAGCGGACGGGTAAACGGAAAAATTAGGATGAGAGTGCGATCGGTATAAAAGGGCGCGAAAAATAACCAACAGTCGTCTGGTAGAAACAATTAGTATGTGTCGTATTATCCTAAGCAGTCGTGGTGTTTTAAAGATTTCGGCGCGAATCACAACGTCCGTGGTCTAAAAATAAGAAGATCTACAACATAGATTGACAAAAAGTTATTGTAGATGACATTTAAAACAGTTCCTGAAAAAATAAAAATAAACCAAGTGAAAATAAGAAGATTGTAATATCAAAGTTACTCATCTCGCCGTTCGCATTAGACTACGTATCAATGATATTAACATAAAATACGTATGATAACAATTTGGCACCGGCAGTTCATACCATCTCCGCCAAATGTCATAGCGTCAGTTCGAAACACACGTTTTTCACTATCATCCCAAACGCTATACACCCATTTCTAATATCTCTATTTTTGTGAAACATATTAGTGTGCAACATAGAAAAACCTCTGTAGAATAATCTCAAAAAAGAGAAACAGTTTCTTACACAAAATATCCAACCGATAACCCTACTGTCTATGTTTTCCAGGTAATTGAAAAAGTCATCAATGTCCATTAAATATTTGGCATGCAGTGGACCTCTCAATAATTGCCAATACGGATTCCGTAGGAAATGGGCCACGGGAGAGATTTTGACTTTTGTGATTAACATTTGGATATCTCCAATTGAAAACATGGTGAGACAAAAACGGTCGTATTGGATATCTCCAAGGCTTTTGACAGCATCTGACGTAAAGGGTTACCAAGTCCACTGTGTTCTTATGGAGTTTCCCAAATAACTTTGCAATGTGTTTTCTCCTAATTTGATCGTATCAAATTTTTGTGACAAATGTGTCTTCGTGTCTCTTTTTCATTGATTCCGGAGTGCCTTAGGGTACTGTGGCGGTTCCGCCAAACCCCATGGTTCGCGTACTTGAAAAACCCCCATAACTTCGACCCAACTTATAAGTTTCGCTAATGCAAGCACATTAGCACCTTAAGTGCTTTACGCACCTAGGTTATCAAATTCATAATAAGTCCCTGTAAAAGAAAACTTACCTTTCGTGCATCTCTTCGCATACAATTCCCCGTAAGATTTCTTTTCTACCTTTTCAGGAATCCCAAAACCTATTCGGCACCTTCGGTTGCCATGCAAATTCCAACTTCCCCACACCTGCACCGCAATCTCCATCCAGCATAAACATTTCCTTCTACAAGGACATTAATGCTTTCAATGCATTACCTGCAAATGTCTGCAAAGAATTTTTCCTACAAGGGCATTCATACACGTATCAATGCGTCTTTGCATAAGCTATCAAAAACCGAATTTCCAATTAGTGTAGATTTTCACACTAGAGTTCCACACTTACGTCGCCATAGATACCATGTAGCATTGACAAAGATGCTATATACAAACCGTCATTGTATAACCATATAATCTGCCTTGCAATGACTTGCAACTATCGATTCAACTGCAAGTACTTCTCTCGGAAATATTTCTTTGTTTGAATCTTCAAACAATCACCGACGTCGCGCTTAGCCGCCGGATTGGATTCAATAGCATAAACATGCAAACAAAAGAATCCGATTCTCCCAGTCGGCAGAGATACGATATACTATCTCCATTATTTCAATCCCTTTTAGCATCTAATGAGTGGCTGCTATTTACTCAGCCGACCCTCATTGCCGGACGATGCATTAGGTCCCTTCTTCCTTTGTCTGTATCGCTTGTCTAGGTTTCGTTTCGCTTTTGACCTGCAAGCGTTATGTAAACAACACAGATCTGAACGATCACACACATAACACCATGATCTCCATTAAAAGATCTTGTTCTCTATTCCACCAAGAAAGACTTTACGTTTCTCTGGTGGTAAGTAAATTCGTATCCTTAGGGGAGAGGATATCTACCACCACACCACAAATTCACCCCAAACGAAAGCTGAATCTTTGAGTGCATTTCTATCCGCCGACCGCCGAGGCCGTGTATCTCCTGCTTCCCGTTTCGCGCACGGCGACGTAGATATTCTGAGTCGCGTAGAGTGATCGCGCTATTAATTAAAAAGTAATTTTGTTATACCAGTAGTGGACACTGTCGTATATTTCCTTTTTTGTGCATCCGTTCGTTGTCTGTGTAATTTTATCTGTAAACTGTAAACTAATTAAGTGTAGCCCGATTTGGTTTAAATAAAAAGAACCTCTCCAGAATAAACATAGGTGTGTTTTACGTATTTACTTCTGGTGGACAGTGTGTTTAACTTTTCCTCCTTGTGGACGGTATGTCGTGAAGTTCGAGCACCATCGATGGGCGGTGTTTTTCCTTACTCCCGGTTGTGGACAGACGTGGCAGCCTTTCATCGTTTTCCTTCGGCGTTTTACTTGGTGGAACTTTAGTGGAAGTTGTGGGGACGTAGTAGAACTCTGCGCCCATGCCGGAGCCACGACTTCGCCCCCCACAGTACTATCTTGGTACCAGCCTCATTTCTCTTTCATGTCAATGGTTTCTCCGACGAAATACACTGATTTCTTCCTTCTCGAACCCATTAACGCTGATCTTAAAAAAATTCTGTTTGTAATAATACTCAGAGCCTTGGAATCGGTTTCACGATCTAACTTGCGGTCCAGGATACGATTCTGCAATCAAGAGTATTCTTAAATCTATTTCTTCATCCTTGGAGTTCTTATCCATACGTCAGTTTATCTTGTGCATAATGGCCTGGAGTCGACACGCTCAACCGACGAATGGTGAAAAACTAATCCTGTCGACTTCAATGTAATGATGACAAATAATACAGGGTTTAGAAGAAAGAAGGGATTGCCACGGTCGCAGTATAGGATGGACGACTGTCATTAAATATAGCAAAAGCATGAATTTGCTCGTTGTCACTCTCAATGAGAATGTAAGCCGACATGTACTGTGTCGAATATAGCCAAGTCCACATCTGGTGAGCTATCTTTTTGCAGCTAAAATATTTTTCCTTTTCCTTTATAAATCGCAAATTAGACCACACTCGAATATTGTTCAGATATTTCGAATCATGCTCCTAAACATACTCTTGACCTCTTCGATAGGATTCAGAGACGACCAATCCACCAAATAAAAAACGTTGCATTAAAATCGAGGCTACAGACATTATCAGATCGAAGGCACATGATGAACCTTTGTCTCTTTTACATACGAGGGTAGGTCTATAAGTCCTTAGAAACGTCTACGCAGCATAATGAAGTATCGAGGATCACTTGTGCAATTGGCTAACAACTCGGCCTAAATCTTTCTACGGACAAGGGATATTAAAGCTTCCAAATCGATGGTAAAGTGTGTAGTTCACACAAGAGGCTATTTTGAAAAATGTTGGTAGTATAGTTAGTGTGAAACATTATTCAAGAAATAAGAAAAAGAAAATACAATATTCTCTGCTCACTAAGTTGTTTCAACACTCTTAAAGTCGCCGCTTTCACTTTTCGCTTTTGTTCTGAGATCTCTAATTTGGTAAACTCCAAACAATGGTCCACCACCTTCCAGTCAAATACTAGAACCAAAAATTAGCACAATTCGTAAGATAACGTTGTTGATTGATGAAATTTTATTATAATAGATAAATGAATGTAAAATTTGACTATAACACCATCACACTATTTAATGATTTTTTAATTTTATACTTGAAACACGATGGCACGTCTACAGCGTTTGGCGGTCGCCACCGGAATCCATAAATGTGATATATTCTGAGTAAATTTCTTCTGTTCCCGAATCTGAATTTCATTGTAGACAAACTAGCTACAAACGAGCCATGGCTCGACAACCCCCTGACTGGGGTGTCGCTACGCCCGGCAACAGCATTTTGGTCCAATATATTTTTTCCATCTTACTCCAATTTCCTTCAAATTTTAGTCTTCCAAAATTAATTTTCATTTTACTAATAGGGGTTCCCATATACGACCTTCGTTTCGACTGCTTTCGTTCTCTCTCAATATTTTTCACAATACATTTTGTAATACGTCATTTACGCTTTTTTGTTGCAAAGTGTGTGACATATATCTCAGTGATGCCTTGCTCCATCTCTGTCGTAAATATACAGTTTCTTGTCGCCCCGAGAAAACTTTTTTGTAGAATAGAAAAATATGCATGTAGTACAAAATCTGCAATAAATTTCAGGAGATTTCTCTACATACCAGATTGTAATAGCGGTGGTTTGCAGTTCTCAAGTTGCTCTATTTGTGTAAGATTAAATAAAACAACTGATGGCCCAGCTGTGCCAATTGATTTCATGCACCGATATGCGCATTTCAATACTATCAGTAATAATAAAAACGCCAAGAATGCGATTTTTGATTTTTAAAACTAAAATAATTCCACAGGGGAGCCATAAAAACATCGATGAATATAAAATGTTCCTAAAAAAAATTCACTGGTGACCATTTTTGGTTTCTGACCCGACCAGATTAGTTGCGTTCTCATCTAAGTGGACATATAACACATCATTCTCTTCAAGATTCATAAAAAACGCAATAGCATTGGTACCATCTACGAATTGACTTTTAGATTTTAATAGTCCTGCTTATAGCCTTACAGGACTCCTGGAATGGCTGCCGGTCGATTTACGTGTTCCGTATTATAATTCAATATGTTGTTTAAAGACACAAGTGCTGCGATCATTGTTAATTACAAGAAGGAATTTGCAGTTTATCTTTATGCATCAATCTTATATTCAGTATCTACAATTAAATCAGTCGTGGGTATTTTTATAAGCATTGCGCAGCTAAGTTGAGCTCAAGACACGTTCGAACTAATTGACAAGCCTGTTAATTCGATCTCATACAATTTGCCATGCTTACAACACCATAATTACCACCCATCGTGTAGCATGTCTCTCGAACGGTCACTAATTGAAGATAAAACTGTCGGTGGATACACAAGAACAATGACAGTGTCTGCTTGCATACCTGGAAAGACTAGCAGCAATTAAGACTAAATGCGTTTGTCTAGTCGCTTCCTGCACATGAACACTATGAGAATAAAAGCTCTGGATTCTGTAACTGGCTGGCACACGTTAGGACCCCATCACGGGAATAACAAATGAAAGACAGAAACGACTGATTGCCTTGGGTGTTGCGTGTAGGTGTCGTGGCAGCTTATTGCTCAGCATCATCAACACCTGCAATTGCATCGAACTGGAGAGGTGCGAAATTGTGTTGCAACTTTAGCAAATGGCAAATGGTGGACAAAATTTACTTTTGCTGTTTCAATGGGCACCATCAGTCAGATGGTTGTTTGCATTGGCTCACAGGGGCCGAGAAAGAACTTGTAACTTATCAGAGTGGCGAAAAATCTACAAGGACCTTTGGACAGTTTTCGAGCCCACACACACGGTCGGAATAAATTTTGTACGACTGTTTAATTAATTACAGATAATTTCCAATTTATATGTGCGTCGGCGAATTTTAATGAGACGGCTGAAGATGGCTAAGGATAAATCTTTTCAGAAGCAATTAGATTCAAACTTATTAGCAAGGTGGTTTCGTGTTGAGCTCTTTCAGGTTTTTTCATGTCTTCAATAAAGATTCCATATAACTCAAATGTTATTCGACTTATACTGTTTAGATTTTAAGTTCAGCTCGAGTTATTGTTGCACTGTCAAAAATGATAGACGAAGATTGAAATCGTCTTGGGGTATCTGATCATTTTTTTCAAGTCTGTACTTCGGGACATGGGTCTCCGAAGTTTTAAACAGTTTCTCGTGAAGTCGGGTTGCAGCAATGTTTATGTCTATTCTATTTATTGGCCTGTAGGAACCTGGAAGTTCATGACCTCGCCGACTCGACTCCACCAATGTTCCCTGTCCTGTGCACCCTCCTTCGACGTTCGACCATCCGATCCGATCTCCTCGAGATCAAACCTAAGAATTCTTGACGGTGAACCAACGGGAAAGAGACCGACAGGACGACCACGACAGAGATAGAAGGACAATTGTTTATGTCTACCGTCGTTAGTTTCCTGTAAACAAGAAGAAGGAAATTGGGCAGTTTTCATTCAATGCAGGGTTGCAATTGGCCGAGTTTGTGCGACCTATCGAGAATATGTCTAGTATAAGTATAATAAGGAGACTCGGTAGCAATTCGTGAACGTTTTCTCAGCATTATAGCCAAAAACCACCCACTGACACTTGGGGAAATAACTTCTTGGTAACAAAGAATGTCCAGAGTGGGGGGGGGGGGGGGGGGGGGGGTGCAAGAAGTATTGTTGCCAACGTATGACACGGATTCACTTCTTCCCCACTGCACGTCACTATGAAATCAAATGTTCGCCAGATAATCCAAGAGAAGAGGAGGAGAATAAAATATCCTTTGTCGTTTGATTTAGTTGTTCGTTTCTCTTTACTTGTTATTTGTTAATATGATACTTTACTTTTATTTCACTTAACTTAGAATTTATTAATGATATACACCTTCACTATCCCTTAGTGTTGGTATACAGGTACAATTGGTGTCGCGAGAAAAAACCAGAATTAAGCTTTAGTTGTAAAACCTCCACTCGAACATTGGATTACTGAATGTCACTAAATCAATTCGCTCTAATTTATTCGCAAGAACACACGTTTCTATTTAAGTTAGTGGTTTTAAATTAACTTCCACTCAGCAAAAATTACTTCGCACGACTCTACTTGACCACGAGACGACTCTTTTCACGATTGTCGTTGGGTAAAACAAAACTCCACGCAGCGGCGTAAACAACTTTAATGGTGTATCAATAGCGACTGAATCAAAAAGGGATGAAGGTGGGTAATTTCACTTTTGCACGGACCACCAAGAGACATCATCTTCTGCTCTCTTGTTGCCACGCCCGTCGATGTGTTGTGAATATATCGGTCAATTCGTCGACGAACATGGGAGAATGAGAGAACAGAAACACGATGCAAGATGATCTCGGGGTGGGTTTGGTTGTGTGTGCATGAATCAATATACTTTGACCTAATTCGGTGAATATGGTGATTTTAGAGTACATTGAACTGTAGAAAGACAGAGCTGTGAAGGAGAGGAAAATGTATCTGGTGCTATTCACCTGCGAAAAGAGATCATTGATCCCAAGCGAATGGATGACCTGCGGAAAATCGATAGGACGCTACATCGGCTAGGGAAATATTACCGTGGGAAAAACGCTAAGGAATGCGGTAATTACCCAAGCCATTGGATGATGATGCAACCGCGTCGTTTGATTCGACTTGGTTGTTGCTAACCAACATGAATTGGAATTTCCGGTGGAAAACTAATGGGCTAGAGGAATGGAGTTGCCGTATGGCAAAAGGGTAGCTAAACTTAATTATGCATTATCTGCATAGGGTAATGAGTTTCGCTATGCGTCCTTTGGGAATGCAAGGTATTTCAGGTGAATAGCATGAACGTTGGAATAGGGGATAAAATGACACGCTGAAAGCGATCGAAATAAGGCGGAAATTGTGGTTGGAATTGTGGGTCAGTTCTCCATGTAATATAGAGAACCCCCACACGTCTGCCAATGGTTATTGTTATTTCAACGTCAAGGATATGAGAATTTTCAGTGTAGTACTACAGCTAAAATTACCGAGTATGATAAAGATATATGGTCTGAGCCCTTATTGATTTGCTGATATCCTGGGGATTAATGGTGCTATTATTACTTTTTATGAGTAAATAGACAGTCGAAGTACTATTGTTAGCTAGATACCCCTCAACCCCAAAAAGCGCGATGGATTTGAAATTTGAGGAATCAATAGCTTCATGATAAAATTCTGATATCCTGGGGATTAATGGTGCTATTATTACTTTTTATGAGTAAATAGACAGTCGAATTAGTATTGTTAGCTAGATACCACTCAACCCCAAAAAGCGCGATGGATTTGAAATTTGAGGAATCAATAGCTTCATGATAAAATTCACTATTAATGAGTGTGCACTCCACTCGTCCGTTGTTGGTAGTACCAATAATAAAGGATCGATTTCCGATCGTTGAATAGTTTGGGAATACGGGACAGTGACATGCATGGAACTTAGTTTCGATTAAAACAACCATATCTGCGCCGTTATACTTTATGAAGTTAAGGACTAGTAAACGCTTGATAGCGAAATAAGGGCATTGCCATTTATAATCACAACTTCAATTATTGAGTTGAAGGAATATTTTACATCCGCCGCAAAAAAGACAGCATTCTCTTCAGTGCCGACATTTTAAAGTACTAATATAGAGCAGATCGAGATGTAAAATATTGGCGTATTTAATTTCACGGCAATCCAAACCCACACAGAGTCGCTTCACAGAGTTTTAAATATAACTGATTCAAAACGAAAAAAACAAATTTTTAATTCAGTTTCAACTGTAGTTCGTTGCTTTTCCTTCGGCCTATTCGAGGAAGCTTGGCATTCGCGTACATTAACTTATATCATCAGTCTCAGATGTCAGTGTTTCATATTAAGGTTAAATGATCTCAACCGCTCAAGCTGGCGGAAGAGACTAAGCAGTCGCTCATGGATTGCGGCTTGCCCCTTTGGAGACTTTGGTCATACTTCGATTCGTGAAGTTGTAGTGGCATTTATAGGGTGGGCCATACATTTTTGCAAATGGCAACACTTGGTTTCTTAAAAACTGTTAGAGGGGGGGGCGCGCGAGTGTCGGGGCCTAATATACGTATAACCCCCCCCCCCCCCTAACGGTTTTTAAGAAATCAAGTGTTGCCATTTGCAAAACTGTATGGCCCATCCTATACAACAGGACGTTTAGGGGCATTTCAAAAGGAGAGGTATTGGAAATCTTTTCATATACTTGGCCTACATCCATTTGAGCTCATCCAAGAACCTGAATCCATTTTGGAAATAACTGATTTGGATATTTGCTTAGCTTGAGTCGTTGAACCACCCCATTATTTTTTGGACAGTTTTTGTAATTGGTCGGATGACCTTTCTTGCCACGATTATAGCCGTTTTCATCCTGCACTATTGTCGTTGGATAAACATTTCAGGCGGCAGTTCGCACTTACAAATATCATATGATTTTCGACAACGAACGCAACGGCAGTTCATGTTGCAGCTTCTGGAGACGTTGGCAACGTCTGCAATAAGGTACTTCATCGTTATGAAATACCTCGATAATAACCCGCTGGTACAAGATTGAAAATGGCGCAAGGCTAATAACCTTGCCCGTAAAAATAAATTATTATGGAAAATTTAACAAGCCTCGAGACTTGCTAAATAAGGCCAAGACCGGATCCCGGTTGTAGTGCCGATGATGATGATGACAAGATTGGAAGCCGTTATGAACTTATTGTGGAATTTATGACGATCCCTGGTATCAAGTGATGCTTCCATATATTCAGATTACTATCCAGTAACCAAGATATTTCGTCCCGTTTCACTACCGAAAAGAAAAGTGTCACAAACAACGCATTAACACAATATTTATTCTACAAAATATCCACCATTATCTTCCACAACCTCCTCCATCTATTTACAAGCTAGTAGATTCCATTTTTGAAGCAATATTTTCTCGTAACTCAAAAAACTATGGTACCACATTTTTAACTTCTCTTCGAGTTTTTAACTGCCGCTCGCGCAAATCATGGTCCATGGCCAAAAAAGAATGGTAATCCGATGAATCAACATCTGATAAATATGGAGGATGGGGTAAAAATGCCCAGCCTAGTAAAGAAATCACCCCCATTGTCATCCTTGCTACATTAGGGCTGACGTTGTCTTGGTGGTAAAGAACACCTTTTCTATTCATAAGTGTTGCCCCTTTTTTTCAGATCTTCAGCTACTCTGTGTAATTGTGCTGAGTAAACTTCTTTGGTAATGATCTTATTACTTTCCAAAAACTCAGAATTCACAATCCACCACACACACAGCATCACCTTCCATTGATGAAGAGCGGGTTTGGCACTCAATGGCTTTGGGTCGTATGACGAAAGCCAATGGTAAGATCGTTACCTGTAGTAGTATATCTTCCACTTTTCGTCACAAGTGAAAATCCGCTCCAAAAGTGGGCAATTCTTGTTCCTGGTAAGCAGGAAAGAGCAAATGTTGAGTCGCTGGAGTCGCTTCACAACATTCAGTCCGTGGGGGACACATTTACCCATTTACAGGAATCGTTTCATAGCTTATCCCGCATCGTTGAGCAAGTTCTTGACACTTTTGGCTAGAATGTTCTTCAGCTACTGCCCTAGTTGGTGCAAATCGAGAGATGTAGTCGGTCAAGGTTTATCTTCCAGGGTCTCATCACCAGTCGAAAACGTCTGAAAGCACTAATCGTTCACTAACAATATCCTTCCCGAACGCTTGACATATTCTCTTGCTTCGGCACCTTTTGCACTCAATTGGAACTCGTACAGTAAACAAGCAATAATAATTCCGTTGGGAATAGCCATACTTAAGGACGAATTTCTGAACTGACACTATCAACTTATTCTCTACGTTGGCTGATACAACGTGTCAATGTATAAGCTTTCGAAAAAACTTTAATATGGTATATGTACTCCTAGCGGTGGATAGGATTAATATAGCATGTATGATATATTTCTTCGGTCTAGCTCTCACAAACTGTTATCGAATAAAAGGTTTTTTGATGTCAGTAAATGTGACTCTAAGAAAAGGTTCTTCGATGAAAATAATGATGACGTTTCCTCGAGGATAATAATGATAACGCCTGCGACTCGTTTTAATTGGTCCACTACATGGAGGGAGCCAAAGCGGCTATCCAGACGTGTCACGTGGAAGGATCGTCCTGGCCTTCGCCGGTTTGAAAGCAGGGACTTTGCCCTGTATGCACCCCCCCCACCCCCCCCCCACCCCACCAACAGCTGCTTTTACCGCAACTAAAAATCCTGTTAATACGAGAAACCTCTTCTGTAGCAGTCTTCTAAACCTAAAAGTTCCTGGTGTTCGAGAGACAGTGTTACATTTCTGCCATGGAATGTATAGAACTCTAGAGCCGCAACAGAAGAAGTTCTACTCCGGTAAAATCCTGTACGACAAATCAGGACTAATCAGGTTAGATAACTTCCTAATCAACATTTTCCGTGGCCGCATTTCATGGGCAATGTGCAGGGAAAATAATCTTAAACTCATTCTGGAGAGTCTCTGCAGAATGGGTTTATTCCCCCGAAGAATTCGCCTTCTTGGATAGAAAAGGTGTTAGCCAAGATAAATATGGAGTCCCTATTATATACCACCCTTTGCGCTGTGCGAGGGATAACCGAATTCTCCATGATAGTGATATTGTGGCGGTTCTACGTACCACACAAACCACTATAGGTCGAGATGTCGTCGTTTCACCAAGGAATATACTCACCTATAGCTAAAGTACACGTGCGCACAGACACGTGTCCCCAAAACTCCTCCTTTCCACCTGAAATAAAAGGTCACATTCATCCTGGAGTCAACAGCCCCACGTATCCACAGACACATGGGACACAAGTCCTGAATAACTTTTCTACGCCTGCACGGCGATCGAAAGACATTACTCACCAACAGACATTATGTAACGATCCGTTAACTGGATATACACAAACGGTTGGCACAGCTGCGCCAGATGTCGGCAAACATCACATCTCCGGCGATAAGCGAATTACCGGAAAGTCAATCCGCCGACAAAACCTTTGACCGTGCCGTAATATACTTCGTCTAAACAAAGACCATTGCGAGGCAACAGCAATAAACGAAAACGCTGTTCTCACAGGGCAAAGTAAACACGATCCCAAGATCGGCTACTGTAAATCACACGATCGATTGGTTACGTAAGCAATTCATTAGATGTATGGAATTTCGATCACAGAGTGATCTACTGTGTGCAGACAATAACCTCCGCGTCTGTATGTGTGAGCGCGATCTTCTCTGGCGAAAAGATTCTCGATCGAGAGAAAGTCACCACCAGCGAAAGGGGAAGGAAAACCTGAATGGAATCATCCCCAGAGAAGTTACCACAGTCGATATAGAGAACCCGAAGGGGAAGGGTAGTTAGTCCGCGCCGCGCAATTATTTAAAATCAATAACTTCGCACTTAAGAACAACGATCGCGAATACAAACAATATTCAAAAACAAAAATTTACAATACTTTCCGTGTCGGTCGAAAGCGCATGCGTGCCGGATATCCTGTCGATTCGATTTTCGCATTTTGTGATTTGTTAAGGAAACGGTAGTGACACATCGCACCGATTCCAAATCGAATGATCGCGAAGTCAGTTCACATAGAGAGAAGAACATCTTAAATGTAAGACGATTCGAGGTATAGTGAAAATGTTGTTGTTTCCTTTCCTCAACACACCATTGACAAAAGAAAAGCTAAATGTACAAAAATAGTAAAAATAAAACAAAATTCAAAAGAACATTTCATTGTGTTTTAATTGTCGCTGTCTTCGCTCCGTTGTGTTTACCTGTGAACAGTGTTCGGTGGAACACTCCAATAACGAACAAAGACAAAATCCGTCAAAATATTGTGGCGAGTGAAAGTATCTACCGGACACGGGCACTCGTTTCACTTCACTCCACATCACTAATCTAGAGAGTTCATCGTTTCCGCCATTAACCGATTACCAAGGATTAAGTCCACGCATCGAACACCGCAGCCACCATTCACCATAAAGAGGAATATCCAAAAATGATAGCAAGACACACAGATGCCGGCCGAGAGTAATAAAACACAATGGTTCACTTTGTCTTTATCGTTTATTATTTATTGCGTATTATTCTCCTGGTTTTCTGACCTTTTCCAGGAAGCTCTACCCAGTAAAATCTTAATCCATAATCAATATATAACTTCTATCATATTGTTTGAAAAATGTACTAGTAAGTATATGTAAACAATTATAGCTAAAGTATCATAAGTTATCTGTATTGCTTATTGTAAAAATTATTGATGGTCAATAAATACAGAAATGTATAAAAAAAAAAACAAAAAAAAGCGTATTATTCTTTTGAACATTTGGTTTGAATGGTATTAGAATTAGAACATAGGACTTTACACTCTGGCGATTAGCATCTAATTTAATAATTAAGGCCCATGACCGCGGAGGGAAAAACTGTGGAGGAAAAACGACTCCTAGAGAACCCACCGTACCGGCGCCGGTACGGTGGATGGCGAGCGATCTGACCGATTGGAAGATTAAATTGCGACTCAAATATATTCAATCGTTTGGGGTGAAGATCGTTGGTAGTACACATGTATGTGTGTACATGGGTTCTTTCATGGAACACACCATGACAACGAATCTGAAACACCAAGAATGGGCATAATGTGCATCCAGAAGATGTGTGTTCGTTGAAACAGCAAACCGAATTTCGTGGGTTTCTGTTTGTTCAATGCAGCTAGTCATGAGAAACAGATCCAGAAATATGGGAAGGCACAGAGATCGGGTAGATCATTGTCTAAGCTATGCATTGCAGCTGTAACGATAGCCGCAATGCCCATGCACATGGTGCTAATTGATTCTAGCTTATTTACAGGGAAATGGTATTGAATTCCTATTGCATTTGCTTATGCTGTAGGATTTAATTGGTGCCAAGAGACGCGAGATGCGTATATTTGTTTTGGTCCCTGTTATTATGGTTACAATGTATGTAAACCAAATCATTTTGTTCTCGGGAATTTGTCTAGGGGGAAATGCACTTGGTGAGATTGGAATTCCTGATAAGTTAGGAAAGGATTCTTACAGGGAATTGTATGCGAAGAAATGCATGAAAGGTAAGAATTCTTCTACATGTACTTTAGGTTATATAAATTGGATCTATTTGATGCGTGAAGCATTTAAGGTGCTAATGCGATTGCATTAGCGAAACCTTATGCCGACTGGGTTGTAGGGATGGGGGTTCTTTAGGTAAGTAATCAGTGGGGTTTGGCAGAACCGCCACAATATCACTAATGTTGCAGGTCGCCTACGTTTCAGTATAGTGATTGTGAAATAAATAAATCTAAAAGAGGCCGAACTCATCCCAACTGGTGCTGGCAGTGCGACCGTGCTACGTCCCCGAACATTGTATGCGTGTCTGGTGCAACGCCTTCCTTTCCCATCCCACAATCCTAGTTATTTTTGATTTTTATGTATTTATTTTTTATGTTTGCACGTTGCCACAAGGCTAATGACCTTGCCCGGAAAAATAATTATGGACTATATATATTATGGACAATATAAAAAGTCTCAGATATGGACCGGATACCGGTGAAAAGACTTGTTAAATGATGACGATGATGATTATGTTTGTAAGTTTAGTTTGCTTTTGGCCAACGAAGAAATTATTATAGAAAAATAGAAAATTTATGTATCGCAAGAAAAAACGCAAATTTGAAGACGTAAAAACAAAAAGGTACGCCGAAAGGATTGGAAAAAATTAATATTGCATAATTTAGAATGCTTGCGAAGGCCAGTAAGTTAATGTAAGAATCATCATCATCATCGGCACTACAACCGGTAACCGGTCTTGGCCTTATTTAGCAAGTCTTGAGGCTTGTTAAATTTTCCATAATGATTTGTTTTTTCCGGGCAAGGTCATTAGTCTTGCGCCGGAGACTCCGCGACGGGGAATTGAACCCCGGTCTCCCGCCTGACAGGCGCGTATACTAACCACTATTCAATCGAGGAGCCCAATGTAAGAATGATATGTATAAAATAAAATTTAACATTTAGTCTTAGGCAAAATCTGTAATTGCATTGGGAATAAATGTGGATTTAAAATCAAAAAAAGTCCTGCAATCAGCTGATCTGCTCACATTTTTTATCAGGCCGATATTCACCAAATGATTTTGTTTAATACAAGATGAAACGTTACATGTCTTGAAGAATAATTTCCGTCAGCGTTATCATCGGAGGCTTTAACATCCAACATCGGGAAAGACGCGAAGAAAGATGAAACGTTCCATGTCTTGAAGAATAATTTCCGTCAGCGTTATCATCGGAGGCTATAACATCCAACATCGGGAAAGACGCGAAGAAATCCCACAAACCCTCTTAGTTGGTATTTCCGTATTTCCATGCTTAACCCACCAACTTAAGAAGATCGGTCTTTTGGGACGCGAATGATTGCACAACAGCTATCAGACAAAGTCCCAAATTTGCAAGAGGGCAGTTGTTCCGACCGAGTAGATGATTAGCTAAAATGACAGACAGATAGGGATCTATGAGAAGCCTTGCAGGTTATTCCTGCATATGTTACCATTATCTAAAAAAGTGAGTATGTTCCGGAAAGTTTTCAACACACCTTCAGTAAGAGACATGTACCCGGACGTACTTATGTCACGGTAGCGCAAGCGCTCCTCTCGTGTCCTTCCTTCTTAATCAGATAAAATGACATAAATAACATAAACAAACACCCTCATATCCGCCATAAATAATCAATTCATTCCAGTATCTCAAGGCGCACTTATCGACCTCGTCGGCACTTGCTTCGTAAGCCTCTACGCCGCGCTAAATACAAGCTCGGATCGCAGCACTGTCATTTGACAAATTAATCACCACTCATAATAATAATTACCAACTGTCTAATTAAATTATTTGCATTCCAGTTCGTCGGTCACACATGCTGTTCCCACAGAGCCACCGCTCGGAGACCCATCGGATCTAACATCTGTGCAGAATGGGGCTCCTGCCCTCCACCACTTAGTTAGACGAACCGCTGACTAGTCCATTAGGCTTACCCAGTAATTATTTAGCCATATTTTCAGCAATACGCCTTAACCAATCGTTTCGGTTACAATGCCAATTTATAATCGCGTCTCAAAATAAGAAAAGAACTGGAACTGTAGGCTCCCCTGCGAGCCTAGACTTCGCATGGCGCATACAAAAATCCTAATTGCGTTAGAAATTGCCTGACAGGCATTAACGGACAAAATATTACCAATCGTCTGTTATGCAAATCGCACCAAGATGCTGTCGCCGTTGCAATCGTTGGTCTCCCTTGTCGTTATTATTATTATTGTAGTTTTTTTTTTATTAGTTGGTTTTTTTAAGGTATCTCGCCGCAGAGTGGATGTGAGTTTTATTATTGCACTGCGCGTTGATGCGGTATCTCCGTGCTACTTATGCACTAAATGCTATGTCGGAGGCCAGTGGTGCTCGTTGTCGTTCGGATCACGGAAACTTTTAGGCAGGACTCCGAACAAGGCAATTTAAAGGGTAACCTATATGGGCGATAACCAATTTGTATCTGTCTTTGGCTTTTTGTTCCCCCCAAACTGCAGATAACTCTTTAGCACCCAATTGTGGCGGTGATTTTCTATCATTTAGCCATTTTAGCCTCCCACGTGCAATTGGCCATATTTCCCATCCAACGCGAAGGCAAAGGGGTTTTACATAAAAACGAATCCCCCCTCTCCGACATTGAGAGACACTATCATTTTGAGGCGATTGGTTTGTACATTACAGCGGTTATGATTTATGTCAACCGCACAACAGCAACGCGATACGTAACCGACTTGATGAAAGGAAGCGGATACATATTCTGCTACAGAAAGTACTCACTTTTAATTGATCCAAAGGCCCCAATCGGCCCTCACGCAGTTGCCTGAGGTATCCACTTTTCATTGATCCGGTCATCTCCAACCCGTGTTGTGTCAGCCGGACTGGACTGCTGAGTCATTCCGTTGATTTTAAGTAGAGCGACACCAGAAAACTCTTGTTATTTTTATTTCGTTCACCGTAAGCGACTTTTGATTGCCCTCCTACTCACCAAGGCTCACCTTTTAATTTCGGTGGAGCACTTCAAGAAATTGAGAAGCGGATAATTAAAGACGATCCGGGACATAATGTCCACGTATGTACTTTAACTGTTTGACCCGATGGATGCCGTAATTCGATAACAAGCAACGCGTGCCAGAGTACGATAAATAAACAGGAATAGCGTGTCCTGAGAGTGTGTGCGACGCTCGTGCGCTTGTTTATTTATTTTCCTTTCCGACGTTCCGTGGAATTATCGTTATTGTAAGTTCGGTGTGTTGACGATGTCTTTGGCCTATTTGACCGACATGTGCCTTCACTTAGCACCACACTAAAGGACAGAGGGTGACAGGAAATTAATTTTCATATATTCGAATAGATTAATTAGAGCTGGAATGATGTACGAATTTTTTTCTCTTGTTTACTATTCATAAGCACCAATATGTAGCTGGCAGTCGTGTTGAGACATAAGTGGTGATGTTCTAATTTAGAATCCACATTGGCAATGCAAATATATCTGATCTTTCCAGGGCTGACTTCTTAAAGTTTATTCAAACTCGACGAATATCTCAGATTAGAATGTGATTAAATTATTGCCTGTTTTTTTTTTTGCAAATATCTTTTTAACATTGATCTGAATGACGAGTCCACTGGTCAATTTATTCAAAAATGTTTCGAATGTTCAGACTGCTTCGAAACATTTCTTTAACTGGACATTCCTTTTCCTTCTTTGAAATCTATCTCGACCTCTTTCCAATCTATCTCGAGCTCTGTATAGCACTGCGTAGCCATTTCAGTTATTACTTGAAAACAAAATGGAATACAGTTCCCCTGTTAAAAAGGAGAGCCAAAACAGGACATTACGGGAGACAATTTCAAATAGGAACATTCCCTCTGACATTGCACATGTTTTACGACCCAAACAGAACGAATAGCTTACGTATATGTACACCCACCACCCCCATTGGCGAGTTCTCATCAGCTGCCGACCAACCATATCATCGGTTTATTCCACCCAGAAACGTTTATCCTCACCAGAAGAGCCAAGGTTCCCGAAGTCGACCGCAAAATATTGCCACAGCGGACGACCACCCACCCACATGAGAAAATTAATGGTGGGTGTAAATATGGCACTTTCGGACATGGGGCGGTTGGTCACCCTCGCCAAATACCCCTCAGCAATTAGCTAATGAAATTTTACTAATCTTCAATTTAATGTCTGTGGGGTCTTTACCGACTGCAAACCCTTGGTGAGGAATGTGTTGGAACAATAATGTACCAAGGTAAACGCGAAGGAGGACAATGAATTATTTCAGTCGTGCTGGGTAAAGGGATGTAGATATTTTGCCGCCATCTTGTGTTCGAACAGTTCTCTACCAGAAGGAGATTGATTTATTGCCACGGCAAACGTTGAATATTTTAACTGCTTTTAATGGACTCAGAATAAAATATTTTGCTATTAAATGATGGAGATCTATGCGGTTGGCTAAATTAAATATTTTAATAGAAATCAATAAAACATGTTTGACTAATTTATGTAATTTGCTTTTATAGGATTAGAAAACAGATTTATGGCTCATTTCCTTATCAGTTTGTGTAGGTGAATCCCATATGCATTTATATCGTGCCGATATCGAAAGTCATGCCATGGAAGGCCAAGAAGTCACAAGGCGTCTAATGTCATCGCGTTTCTATGCGCGGCTTTCGATGCGGTCCCAATGAGTCGTCACAATTCTTTGTATCAGGTCGTGGAGTATGTGTTTTTGATTACTAAACTTGCGAAACTTATGATCTATTCCTGTAAAATTCTGGAACATGGGTGGATATTGGGTTTTCTTCTTTTTTTTATGCTTCCTCTTTTTTTTCTTTGTCAAGGAAATTTTTACACTTACGATATCTCAAATAACACTGTAAATAAAGTGATTAGCAAGAAAAGAAAAGGCAAAGTGCCAATGATACAGGGTCCTCCACCTTTGATGTCGTTCTGTGACTGTTCGGTCGTATTCCAAGCGACGTGGACGGTCTGTCGGCAATATCTTTGAGTCAATTGCACTTTATACGGGAAAGAATGCAAATCATCCTACAAAATACGCCGCACGGTGGTTCCACTGGCGCCAAAATGCTGAGGTCGGTGACTATACATACATGTAGGTACATGCGAGTTCCCGGCAACACCCTTACTGCTTCAAGCAGTTCATTGGAACGTTTTGGGCGCTGATGAACGGCATCTCGACTTATAACTCGTCCAAAAACCGTCCGGACTCCGATTGTAGTGCGCGAAAACAGTCTAGGAGTTGACCACATAATGATGTTTTTTTTTTTGTTACACTTCTTTCGGGAGAGGCGAACCTCTAGCGCCGACTGGGCGTCCTGAGACGCCACCAAATAACCGTTGCAGTTGTTTTTGAACAGTAGCAGGTTATAACGCTCCGGGAAGCACTTGCGCGGGAAGGGAATTCCACAGCTTCCCCACTCTGTAACGGAACGAGTTATGATGCACGGATGTTCGCGTCGTCTGGAGATGAACCGCAAAGTGGTGCGATCCGTCAGATTGTCTTTGAGAGCGCATATAAACCGAATTGCGCGAAATGTAGCGCTCCAAGAAGCCCTACCATTTCCCTCCTATATACACATTTACCCACCTACAAAAATCCCATCCAAAAATCCCATTCATATCCCCAAATTAGCATTGAATTCAATGTCAAGCAAATTGAACCTGTGGCGGTTACGCCAAACCCCACGGTTCACTTACCTAAAAAAAAACCCATAACTCCCATCCAATCATATAATTTCGCTAATGCAATCGCATTAGCACCTTAAATGCTTTACGCATCTAGGATTATCTAAGGAATAATCTAAAAAGTCCCTGTAAAAGAAAACTTACCTTCATGCATCCCTTCGCATATAATTTCCTGTAAGCTTTCTTTTCTACCTTTTCAGGGTTCCCAAAACCTATTCGGTACCTTCGGTTCCCAGGCAAATGTCAATTTCCCACACCTGCACCGCAATCTCCACCGCATACCTCAAACACTTCCTTTTACAAGGACATTTAATGCTTTCAACGCACTAGATAAAATTCCTAAAAGTAGTTCCTTAATGTGCATATGCACCATATATACAAAACATTCGGCACCCATTGTTATTAATTGAAATGCAACGACGAACGGCTTGTTTTTACAGTTCCAGCAAGCCGACCAGCGATTCATTGTTCAATAGACAAACAATCATCAATTTCGTAAGTCGCCACAAACTAATTTCCCCGCACATACAAATGCAGGCAAGGGACTTGTTTCTGCCACCAATCCCATTAGCACCTTTTTTTACCCAACGGCTATTATAGCGACGATACACAGCGTAAACATGACCCTCATTACCGGACGAAGCATTTGGTCGCTTCTTCCTTTGTCTTTGCCGCCTGTCCGCGCCGTTGTTACATTGCCTTCGAGCACATGTAAACAACATCAGATTTGAACGATCGCACATACACCACCATGATTTTCATTACAAAATCTGGTTTCCTATTCCATCAAGAGAGACTTTACGTTTCTCTGGTGGTAGGTAAAAACGATATCCTTATTGGAGAGGATATCTACCACGACACCAAAAACTCACCCCATAAGCGAATCATCTCTGCCCGAGATGATTATCGCTGAGACCTTTACCATCCGCTGACCGCCACGGTCATGCCGACTTCCGCTCTCCGGTGCGCACGGAGGCGCGAAAATCACCGAGTCGCGTGTGGGTAATAATTTAGGAACGAAAAAAGAACAATAAAATAAGTAAAAATCATGTGCCTCATAGACATAACTCGCATTTCCCACGTACAGTGTAGTGTTTGCAACTGCCGTGTCGAATATTATATTCGCTGCAGTCTTCGAAGATTGTGCTTTTTTATTGACTTCACATTGTAACTTTCACGCAGTGCTACCGTAAAATGTTAGTATGCAATAAGAACATGAAACGGAACAATAATCCATGGATTCAAACAAGTTGTTCCAATAGTAGTGTTTTTCTTTAAAATAAAAATAAAACTTAACAAAGAAATTGTGTGTTTTCTATTTTCACTTGTCCTGTGTTGGTGTTTCCTTTGATACGTGCCGGAACAATTAGTGACAGTCAGATGGTGATGGGAGTGAACGGAGTGCCCATGCCTGGTACCATACTCCTAATCCCCACAAACCAAACGTTCAATTGTCGAACATTGAATTCAATTCCAAAAATCCGAACATCACAATGCACATTTTTCACATGCATTGTATGTACAATCAATCACGTGTCCAAACATACCCATGTCCATTTGATCCGTTGGCACACAATTCCGCCAATCTAAACATCACAATGCATACACATTGTAACCAGGTGTTTTATGACATGCACAAATAGACCCAAATTCGCATCCATATTCTTACCCATTTCCCATGAACACAGACTCCATTTAAAGTCCTATATAATCTCTTGTTTGCATTAGCCAGACACGCTAATGGATAACAAAAAACCTCAAAAAGGATCTGCGATAAGGGGCAATGTGTCCGAGACTTCAAGGAAGAAGAAAAGTAGATTAAAAGTAGTTAGTAGGTAGCGCGAGTGGTGTAAAGACTCAATAAAGTGTATTAAACTCCGAAAAAGAAACACTCTGTTTTTTTTCTACGGCTATGGTTGAGAGAGTTCCTTGGTGACCGCGTTAGTTTCGGGCACTTCTAATTGAAAGTTTTAAACAGTTCAAATGTCAATATACAATAGAATTAATACCGATCACGTCGAGGGACGTACAAGGCTCCATCGTTCGCTTCTCTTCCTCGTTGATCGAGAAGGACGGAAACGAACCGTATTATAGGAACAATACCACGAATCTCCGAAGACCAGTACCCGTGAAAATATCTCTAAAACAGACAGAGATCGGCTACGCGCCTTCGATGTGATAGAGACTGTAGTTCCGATGTCAGCGCCGGGTCGCCGATCAGGCGTATAGCGTTTGCGACGATAGTGGAGAACGTGTGATTCGAACTGACGGTATGAGGGTTAGAATCACTAAAAATGTAATCAATGCTCAACACATCAGGCCACTGCCGTGTGTTCGAATCCGATTTATAACCTCAAGTACACTCAACTGATGTGGAATTTTTATGTTATCGCTATGGTATACGGCTCTGATGCTTTGCTGATTCGAATTTCCTTTCTGTGTTCTTCACTATTTGCTTGCATATTGTGTGTATATGTTAGAAACGCCGCTGGTGGATCGCTTGTCTCTGTATACTCCCAAGTAAATCGAAGGTATGTTTAGGAGCAGCGCTCCAAACACGAGTGCAATATTCGAGCGGGAGTCTAATTTGGGATTTATACAGGAAAAGAAATGAAATATTAATTAAAATACTGTGATGCTAAGGATGATAACATTGTTAATAGGGTACATCAACGCGTTCTAGGAGGAGGTAACAAAATTAAAAGCAGTTTAAAAAAAAAGTGTTTTTTTCTTTTGTTGTAATAAACAGTAAAACGTAATGTGTGAAGTGAAACCCCTATATGCCGCCTATTCACACACCACGAGTGTTAAGAATCCGGGTAGTGGGGGAGGGGGGGGGGGGGGGGGGGGCTTCTTATTAGCTTGTGGTGGCTGTCCCTCTCCCCGCCGGTGTGCTGTGATGCTTCGGTAGACTCGCGCTGATTGGTTTACATATCGAATCTTTTTTGTCTAATTATTCCAAAACTAAGCACTTATTCGAAAAATGTTACTAATAACTTTCTTCTCAAAATTCACCGGTCTTTTGAATGGTGTGTAGCCAACCTGGTCGTTTTTTAAAACTCTCTATATATATTTGAATCCTTCCATATAAAGGCGAACCTATAGCGCCGAGTCAGCGCCCTGAGATGCTATTTTTTTTCAACCGGGTCCATCAGCGAAGATCCGAAAGAGGGTCAAGGATTTCTGCCAACCATTTCACGGAACCTAGAGCTTAATGGGATGGTATTTCCACGGGCGGCTGGGCTTTGGGACCTAATCTATAATACTAACCAATACATATTTGTTTTTATATTCGTAGGCAAAAACTTTACGAACAAATACTCTCAGATAGTCACTATAGCACTAATATTTCACTTCATAACTCGCCTTAACAACCAGAATCAACCTTTGAATCCGATATCGGCCTTTGAATCCAATATGCGCCTTCAAATCCTTTAATTTATTCCATTGATCCCAATTTGGCACCGGTTGTTTTAATAACCTAAAGCACAGACATTTTTTTCTTTTCTAATGTCGTCCTTCATAAACCCATCAAAAAGCAACTCTGTGGGATGATTCCTCCTCGTTCAGATAAGATGGATGTACGGCCCCCTGAAGAGTGATGGCCCATGCGGAATCATTTTCCTTTATAAGGTGTCTCTACGTAGTAGAGGAACAATTAAAATTTCTTCCGGGAGGATCACTCAAATGGACTTGGTGTTCTACCCAATAGACCCCACCGAACTTACTTTTTTCACGGCATCCATCTATCAGCATCGCAATGTGACTAAGACCTTAGAATATACTCATAGTTAGGCCGGCTTGTGGAAAAAGGTAACTAAAGCCCCTGCCGTCCTGTGAAATAGTACGCCATCAAGCTATAGACTCTGTGAAATGATCGCGAGAAATACTTGGGTATCTTTCAGAGATTGGCAAATGGATCGGTCAATTAAATTCTGGATTTAGGTGGTAAGTCGGTAACAAGCTGAGATACCACCCCGTTATGGTGTACGTTCCGCTATCTTGTCGGGAGGAGTCCCCGACTATGTTCCAGGCGTTTGGTTGATAACACAGACAGAAGTTAAGGTAGGACATAATGATACTTCTGATATAATAAATTCCAGAGGAAAACTAGTTCAGGGGGAACAACATGGAAAACCTTGGAAAAAATATTGAACTATAAACAACTCACCTACGAATGATCGGGTCCGCCCGGGAAACCCTGTCGACGTTCATCCGGTAACGGCATTTTTAACATCAAAGGCTTCGGATTCGCCAATACGAATGTAAACGCCATCCACCAGTATTTTCAAATAGAGAAATCTGATACCTTAGCCCAAACTCGTCAATTATTCTGACATATTTTCGTTAGGTGGAGTCTGCATCATTACCCGATCCGATTTGACTTTCCAACGGGAAGAACCGTTAAAACCCAATAACTTGAACGTACTTTGGATGAAAATCGTGTTGAAGGGTTCTGTAAAATTCCCGTGTTGTCTCTACCGCTCGTCGAATTACGATCGAGCAGCAACTTTTCGAATATTTTCCACACGTCGTCGACTGAATACAAATTAACCGTCTGGCTTCAGAGATAATTGTTTTTGGTGAATTTAATGTACACAACTCCAATTTGTTAATACATTCTAACAGAATAAATGCGACTGAAAGGCTATCCGAAACGTTCGGTGTAAACCGCAACCTGACTGAAATAGGGAAGGAACCTGTGGCGTTTCTAACAGATACACACACAATACACAAGCAAATAGTGAAGAACGCCGAACGAAAATCGAATAAGAAAAACCATCAGAGCAGTATACCATAGCGATAACATAACAATTCCACATCAGTTGAGTGTACTTGAGTTTAGAAATCGAATTCGTACAAGCGGCAGTGGCCTGATGTGTTGAGCGTTGGTTACATTTTTAGTGATTCTAACTGTCATAGCGTCAGTGCGAATCACACGTTCTTCATTATCGTCGCAATACGCTATAAACCCACGCGAGCGCCGATTTCTAGTCAAGTATGCATACCGTGGAAACGATTGCGCCATTGGCAAACTCAAATCACTAGATCTTGTTTGCAATTCCAGCCAAGCATTCATACCGTGGATATGACTGTGCCAACAGGAAACTCAGATCATTGTTCGATATTGGTCGTGCAATCATTTACATCTAAAACGCCGCGCCAAATATGGAGATACGAGACTGCTAATTGGGACGATTTGCAAAATATGTTCACATCTTTTCCGTGGTTAGAAGTCTCCGTTGGAGACTCCGATGTTACCACCGGTACGACCACAGAAATCACTCTTCTTAATATCGATCTTCACATTCCGAATTCTATCAAACGAAATTCATCTGATAAACATTGGTATGATGGGAGGTGCAAACGGATTACATCACTCTCAAATCCCACGAAGGTTAACAGAATGAATTTTGTCAGAATCATAAACGCCTGCAACCCGCCGATTAAGACCGCGACGAAGGCTCACAATCACAACGTGATCAATATACTTCTTGGGTGCCTAACTGGTTCATGTCCTTTCTGGTCAATGGCAAATGCTACCAGCAATAACTTCAGTTCCTTCTCTTTTCCTCCGCCGGTAATAGGCAGTACCCTAAGGTCAATATTTCGCAAATTTATTATCTGGGAATTCAACTCTCGAGTCGGTCTGTTAGCACGGCTCGCGATAGTCCCGGTACAATCTACAATGCCGGATGTGAATCTCCGCCCAAGAGCTATTCAGCGCATTCTTCGAGGACTGGATTGGAAGAAAGCAACCGGCCGAGTTGGAATACCGGCAATAGTCCTTAAAACCTATATTCTAAAACTTCCGCCGGCTCTTAGGAGATTTTTTCGGTTATTTTATGCACAGAAGACCTTTTTTACCTAATGGAAAATCGCTTAATCTTCCCGCATGCACATATCTAACCGACCCTTTTGTCCAACGACAAAGCAACGCCAAGCAGCTTGTTGACTCAGCTACAATATACCCGACCCATGATCTGTTTGTCCAACTGACAAACAATCACCAATCCCGCGCATAGCCGCTAAATCCGAATTCTACAGCATAAACAAATGCAAACAAAGAATCCGTTTCTGTCCGGCGGCAGAGATCCGATACACAATTCCCATTGTGTAAAGCACCCAATGCTGCTCTAATGGGAAGCAGATTATTTACTCAGCTGCACCACCCATTACACATGACGCCCTTGGTCGATTTTCCCTTGGTCGATTTTCCCTTGGTTCATCTTCTCTTGTCTCAATATCCTTTTCCCATGAACTTCGTGCATGGGTAAAAAAATGACATCTTCACGATCACCACACACACACACACACACACACACACACACACCACCAGAACCTACCCAGCGAGATCTCTCTCTCTGGTTCCTCATCATCATCATCATCATCGGCACTACAACCGGGAGCCGGTCTTGGCTTTATTTAGCAAGTCCTGAGGCTTGTTAAATTTTCCATAATGATTTGTTTTTTCCGGGCAAGGTCATTAGTCTTGCGCCGATTCCTCATCATAGAGAGAGAGAAATCCTCTCTCACCACAGGCCGAGTTGGCTTCGCACGAGTCAAGGGTGGAAACGGGGAGTCCAATTTCAACCACCGTAGGAGTCAGGTCGAGGTCGTGCATCGTTAGAGTCGGGAGAATACGGTTCGATTTGTGTGTTTCAATTGATAAAAGACCACCAGTTGCTATATTAAGAACCAGTAGCAGAATGTATCTGTGATTTAATGACTTTTGTGTTTTAATTAATAAAAGACCACCATTTGTAAAAGTTGATTTGGAGAATAAACAAAAAATCACACTTATAAATTCTTTTCGATTCACTATTACAAACGAATTGCGGCACAGACTCGACACACAATTTGAAACCGACAAGTTCGAAATACCTCTCACGACTCCGAGTATTATCGCGTCTCCGCAGTCGGCCGAGAGCGGGAGCGGCAACGACCATGGCGGCCGGCGGATGGAAATGGACTCCACGATATTCAATCGTTTGGGATGAATTTTTGGTGGTGTGGTGAAAAGGAAATGAAATTTCCTTTGACCAGTGACCAATGGATGGCGAACTTTGGGACGCGGTGGCGTATGTGTGTGTTTGTAAACATCACCGTGTTTATCGATGCGATTAGCCAAGGATAAACTAAACCTGAAACGAGAAAAAAAAAGAAAAAAGGGAGAAGCGACCGAAGGCATCGAAGAGATGTGCTAAAAGCAAATATGGGACGAGGGCATCATAAAAGTTTTAGATGAGTGGTGCCCTTGTGTAAATATATGAATAGCCATTCGAAAGAGGTGCTAATGTATTACAATACTTTATACAATGAGAATTATATATCGTATCTCAGGTCGGTGGCCAAAACGAACCCCTTGCTTACATTTGTAAATGCCGGGTAATTAGTTGCAGCAGGGAAAGAAATTGAAGATTGTTTGTTAGTGGGAAAACAAACAATGACTTGAATCCTATGCATGTTTACATGCGTAGAAATATGGTTTATGGCATCTGTAAAAACAAGCTGTCCGACATAGGATTTTAACGTAGACAAAGGACGCCAACTGGCTTGGGATTCATGATGCCATATGCACTTTAAAGAATTATTTCCAGGAACCTTATCTAACGCGTTGTATGCATTAATGTCCTTGAAAAAGGAAATGTTTCAGGTATGCCGGGTGGAGATTGCGGTGCAGGTGTGGGAAATTGAAATTTGCCTGGGAACCAAAGGTACCGAATAGGTTTTGGGAATCTTGAAAAGGTAGAAAAGAAAGCTTACAGGAAATTATATGCGAAGGGATGCATGAAGGTAAGTTTTCTCTCACAGGGACTTTTTAAATTATACCTTAGATAATCCTAGATGCGTAAAGCATTTAAAGTGCTAATGCGCTTGCATTAGCGAAATTATATGATTGGATAGAGTTATGGGTGTTTTTTTAATAAAGCGAACCGTGGGGTTTGGCGAAACCGCCACAAATGAATTTCACTGGAAAGTTGCATGAGCTTGTATTTTCTCGTTATTTAAGCTAGAGATTGTGTTATTGCTCTGAATAAAAGAAGATAAAAGAAAGAAGGAAGAGCAGTTAGTATTGCAATTCAGGTTAAGTAGCGAGAAAATACAACCTCACTTCGATGTCTTACTACTCACCATTTTTGCATAGGTTCCAATTATATTTTTCATTGCCATTTGTTAAACGCTGTAAGCTGATTACCAAGCTATAGATAATATTTCCGTTCAGTTTATTAAGATAACGACTTTGGACCAATTTTATTTAGCATTATGTGCACATTCACCAACAAGTAAAGCTAAACTAAAATGAAAAAGATTTGCTACAAAGATTGAAGTGGTCTAACTGCGACTTCCGACTTTTATGTTATTTCCCTGACACCTTTTGGAATTTATTACTAATGTGGTTATTTACTTTTATCTTTTCATTGCAGGTAATTAACCATCTTTTAGTTGTCATACTTCCCTGACACATGTATGGAATTCCAGTAATTTGTATCTCGTAAGTTGTGTTTAACGATTCAGACTAATCGCCTTGACTGTGGCGCAGCTGACGACTCTTGCAAGACCGTAGACGGCACGTTGAGTGTCACCAGCTTCGCGAGCTCGACTTGTCACTAGTGTGTACGTACTTCACAATGCATCAAGTTATAAATGATCAATCAATCGCCCCTCGTTCCTGTTGAATATGTATGATACGACTGCAGCACAGGGAAAGCCTTATAAATCGTATACCGTCAGCTCGCAGAGTTTATACTGCTTAGATCTCGAACATCATATGCATAAGTGAGTCGCTCTTCAACTGCTTTTGAAGACACCTTTAATCTTGTGTCATCAATTTTAACGCGATTCAAACAACCAGCTCTGCGATCAATTTCTAGTTAGAAATTCACTACGCAAGCCTACCAACTACCACTGATGGAGTATTTGGTAGGCCCGCGCTTGCACTTGAGCAATAGTACCCTTAATTTCCATAACCCAACAGCCTAGCCAAATCTTATATACACAGACCGAGAAAAAATAGTCGTCTAAAGTTGCAGTAACTCGTGGACCATCATTGTTGGACGGTTTTGTTTCTACCCTCGTGGACTCGGCTTAAACTGAAGACCTATTTAAAATGATTCATCTCCGACATGGAACTGCTTGTATTCGGAGTCTGGGGAGAAAAACGGCAAACAGAAGCCATGAGCAGTGGGTTTAGCTTTACCTACGGATTGAGAGCAGGCGCGCGCCAGTTGACTCCAGTGGATGTCAGAGTGTGCGGAGCATGTTGCGCACATCGATTCGCAAGAAGATATTTTGTATCAATCTGCCCGTGGGCCGGGAGTAGCACTTGGCTGGCACAAAAACGACGTTTGCAAATAGATACAGATGCAAATGTTTCGTAGCACAAGAACTTATGCAACAATAATAACAATAGTGCTCCCTGTCAGAAGTGCCCGAAGAAGGTCCCCGAGGACAGGGGACTTAGCCATGCATTCAGAATCCCTAAATTACAATAATTGCCGTAATAATCGTCAGAGGTTTAATTTTTATGCAGAAATATTTATGAACGATCTTATGCAAAACCGTTTAGGTAGATACATATTTTGTTGATCGTTTTGAGGACGCACTAAGCTAATGGCGTTGATCGCGCGCCAGCCATCGAGTACCAATGATATGGTTGCGTGGATGTGGCGAAAAGTGTACAGCACCATCTGTGCGTCGTACCATAGTAGTATAGAATTCTGAATAGTGATTCGGAGTCGGATGCATTGTGGGCTCCAACGTGACGATGCTGTACGAATAGAAATTATTGTGAGAGCGCTCGCAAAAGAGTCGTGGATTGCAACAGCGACCACGCTCGGTGCTGAGTCACCAGTGTTAAATGCGAAATTGATTGTTTAGAAGGCATTTGGCCAATTCTCGAAAAGGTAAACGTTTTGTCGGAGTACTCACAAAAGAACAGAAATGGCTCGCAACGATCAGCCAGTCGCAGGAGGATATTGCGAAACGGTGACAAATGGAAGTGTGCCATTTAAACCCCATTTATGTATGATGTGGAGTGCGCTACATCCACACAAACAATGAGGTTTCTCATTGTAATAAACAGTTCGCTAGAACAAGGCTACGGGAGAGTTGTGCCATTGAATTTTTAGGCAACACGGTTCTACTTTGAAAATCCCTCGTATGCGCAATATTCATTTGAACAACTTACACACTTGCATTTCAAATGTAAAAATAAGATTGGGCAACCAACAATAATCGTCACGGTATTCAAAGACACTTGTCAAATGGAGAGCATTTTTTACGCCTGCTAGGATAAAAATAAATACGGATTTATTCACTTGATTTAGGTAGTGTGGGGAGAATTCTAAGCCAGGTTAAATGTGACAGCGGGATTTCTCTGCACGTTCAATCCCAAAACCTCATTCTACCAGGTTTTCGGCGATGCATAAGAGATTACTGTAAGGTTATCCTTTTCATATCTACAAACTCCTGTTCGGATTAAGGGGACATTCCGGTTTGCCGGGTCAAAAAATAGGTTATTTTCATGATTTTTTAAAGAGCAAGTATTAAAGACATAACAACAATTTTTTTTTAAACATTTTATTCATCTTTCGACTACTTTTGTAAATTTTGTCGAGTCAATCCGGACCCCCCCCCCCCCCCCCCCCCGCACCCCCTAGGTGTTCAAAGTTAGCCATCCGTTCTGCTCGTGTAAGGATTACTTTCGTTCCCGGTGAAAAAATACGAAAAATGCAAAAAGTTTATTGAACTTAAATACATTTAGCCCAATGTGAGTGAATTAAAATTGATAAAAAACAATAAAATGGCGGACTATTGCAAAAAAATTGATTTTTCGGCCCTTTTTTACTCTATTTTTTAGTTATAACAAAAAAATAAATAAATAAATAAAAAAGTAATTCACTCACAATTTGCGTGTGCTTGTAAAAAATGTGTGTGCGAACCTTCATAAGAATCGCATACACTGTGTTCATATTATTGCTTACACCGCACTCAAAAAAGTCGTTTCGAGAAAAACGCATTCAAAGTTTAGAGATAAATTAGACAAAAGATAAAAGTGTTTTTTTTCATGTAATCATCGGGATTTTTTAGACTAACAGCTAGACATCTATTCCTGGACCATAAACAATTCCTTCCACGACTTCCAATTGGTCCTCCAGTTGCATTTTCGCCTTTTTCCTCGGTGTTCGTGCCTCGTGCGAGTTGTATACTAGGCTGGGGTCAGCGTCTTGCAGCCGATCTCTGTCCCTCTCGTTCGCAAACGCTCTCGCAGCGTACCCAATTTTGATGCACATGACTTGCATTATTAGCATTACGGGTAAAAACCCCTCACAAGCTGCGGTAAGAGCCGCAACTTCAATGATTTTCTTACAACGGTATGTGTGTTTTGGCGCCATTTGCCGGATAGTACCATTGAAACGTTCGTTGTTATTTTGCGTGAAACCTCCCTCGCATTTTTTTAACAAATCGGGATCTGTCAGTTTTACGTAAACTGGGTAAATAGCTGTTCGTACTTTAGGATCCAAGGGAGGTTTGTCGTGGTGGATCTTTGACAGCTCATTCGCAGCTTCCGCGCGTTTCCATTTGCACCATAACTCCGGGCCCTCTGGACAGTTTTGATGTTGCGGATTTTCATCGGTTGATATTTTGTGGTAGTATGTTGCCCAAATTTCTTTCGCCATTTCTTCAGCAGAGTGAGCATTGCGTCTAATCGCAAGTTCGTAATAAGTCGTCAGTTCTGTTATCATGTTTCCCGTACGTTTGCCAGGACCAGCCCCTCCTAATTGGTCTGTTTTTTTTTTTGTTGCTTTTTTTATGACACCGTGTAATTGCGAACCGATTCGCTTTCCCACGTGATTGATACACTCGACCTTTACAAGATTTGGAAATGATTTCTGCAACGCATTCATTATTTTTACATCTCCGTCTCCAACGTACCTTTCGTAAATGCGGCCATGCAGATCAAAAGCGCGCTCGAACATCTCTAACATTCCGTCAGGCTCCATTTTACCCGAACTTCCATTGTGATCCAATGTGCAAACTGGGTCGTGCTCATTCCACCAAGTATCATATTCAGGGGTGCCTTTCTTTGTTTTCATAAGGTTGCAGCCTTGGCAATAACGCGATTTCACAGTGTTGTATTCCAGAATACTACCCTTATTAGCTTTAACACTGAATTTCATTACTTTTCTAACAAATCCTTAAAACTTCCTCTTTATATATCTTACATTCTCACTTAATACATACCATTCAAAAACATTCACAATATTCTATATCAAGCCAGTTACAGCACATTTAATAACATGCCCCTTTTCATAACATGCACCTTTTTTCATTCAAAACATAGCACTCTGAATTTCGTTCAAAGTTTATTCAAAATTTAAAAGTCACAGAGACTAAAGGAATACTTTGATAAAATTAGTTTTGTTCACGTTATAATTTACAACCAATTAGAACAATAAGTAGCATAAGAAGAGAGAAATTTTATTCGTAAAATCAGTTTAGTTTTGGCAGTTGGAGATTGAGTTTCAGTTAGTTCAGTTTAGTATTCGGTTCTAAAGAATTGAAGGATAGAGTTGAATATACAGCTTAGAGTTCAAGTTCAGTTTTGAGTTATCAGTTAACTTGTAAATTTATAGAGAAATCAATTCGTTTATGAGAAATTAGATCAAAAGAATAAAAGAATTTAAAATGAAAATGAAATAAAATTATTTTAAACTAGTTGCATTCGACGATCAGTTTGAATCCTAGGCCTTTCTCAGATTTTTTTGAAAAGTTTATCGAACCGTCACAGTTTTTACACTTTATAATGTTTGAAAGTTCGGAAAAAAACTGAAAAAAAAATGTAACATTACGTATGCTGCCGCCACTGTGACCGTTGGAGCGAAGTCGGGCGATGTAGCCAATTTTTGTGCCGATGTAGTCGCATACTCCATTTTCAGTTCATTTACAGTTCTCATAAATCCTTTTCGTTTTTTATATCGACTCCCTGAACGCACCCTTGACTTACGCGAACCTTTAACGTTTTTAAACATTATGTTAGAAAAATTTACCGTTGAAAAACGTATGAAACGGACGCCTAAACGCGAGCCCTGCACGCTCTGAGACCACGTTTCCTCATGCAAAAGAAACAAAGAAACATCAAAAATACCTACCCCGCGACGTCACCGGTAGGAACATCATCCATAGTCACCAAACAACAAAAAACCACCAACACCGTGCAACAGGCAAGTTAGTTTCATATATATGAAACTAACTTAAACTCAGGGAATCACAGGTCACCCACAGTAGGCCCGAATGTAAAAACAACATACACAGGAGCGACTATCCATTACCGCTTATGAACATCTTGTTCAGCCGCACAAGATTGCGACATATTCGAAGAAGTGGCAGTTGTCCCAAGCCAACAGCGAAGCAAATTAATGCCCATAAATGGATAGTCTGCATCTTTCTAAATACATGGTTGTTGCCACCTATGATACGAATTTGTATCCGCGGGAGACCCGACCCTTTAATGACCTATAACTTTGGAACCGCCTAAGATTTCGTTTCCAAATTTGAACATATTATTTTTGAAGGATAAAACTATCGATTAAGCAAAAAAAATTGATTTTTTGAACCGAGCAAACCGGAATGTCCCCTTAATAGAAAATTACTTCAATTTCATATCTATACATCTATTGGCAACTGATTGAGTCCGAAGTAATTTTTGTTACTGGATATAGCAAATGCTCAACTGTTATATAGCCACCTTCATTTCATGAACTACGCATTTCCATTCCAGTTATTGTGGCCCAGTTGAATAGTAAGCCTCCAAATAGAATATCGAATTTTGGACTGTTACAGTTAATGTTCAATCAAATTACTGCGTTGCTTTCCTCGTCATCTTCACATCTCTGAAATCTCCCCCAAAGCGCCTTAAAGTGTGCGGAATATTTCAAAGACACTAACTCTTCTTGATAATTTAAATTTACAAACGCCACCGAGGAGTAAATCAAAATATTTACAAATTTGCGTTTGTAATTAATATCTTCCCACTTATCCGAGTGTCACTTCGGTTGCCTTAAAAACCAGAAGCGACCACTTAAGGTGCTCTTCGCCCAGCAGCTGCACTCTTTCCAGCAAACCGGCTGCGACTTCAACACCAACAACAACAGCGGCAATATTAACGATGGTCCATTGAATAAGATTTCAACCTACTTACGGCCAGAACGACTTCAACACTCTGTCAACAAACGCAGCTTATGCAATTCCAGGCTCAAGGAGACACATAAATCTCCTGCATGACTCGCTGCTTTCCGGGACTCGCTGCGCTCCTTGCTTGACTTTCTTTGCGCACGTTCACGTGTTCGTTTTATTTTTGACCCGCCAGGCTCAATCGTCGAAATCGACTGAATTGCTCATTTATGCCGAAACTTAGTAGGCCGCTTCATTAGTGGTCACTTCTTGAGTGTGGTACGTTTTCTTCTTTTTTTTGTGCGTTATGAATCTAAACGAGGTCGATGATCCTCATGGGAATGTGACTTGCGATTAAATGAAGGAGTGCGAGAGGTGGTTTGTTTATGTTGTGAACTAACGATGTATTGGTAGTCTTGAGGAGTTTGTTAACATTTATTCACGAGGCGAGGTATCCTTGTGGCCTAGATTTGAAATCGAATATTTGACGGGGTTGTTGCTGTCATATTTTAGAAACGGATGATTGTATTCTTAACAACTATTTAATGTACTTTAAATGGGCGTTAACTGGTAGTAAATTGTAGATACTGTTCTATGCGCTTATTGATGTACGATGTAGCTACATCCAACGAATCTAGCTGAAGGTTACAAATCAACAGTTCGATACAGTTAATTTAAATAACCAGAATTCCATTTTGGAGTTACGCTTATTTACGATAACCCCAAAGTGTGTAAATCGAGTATATTAAAATATATGACAATACAAAAAAGTAAGAAATAGTGATGTTCGAAAATTCTTGGTTGGCGCAAAATTAATCATCCATTTTGTTCTTGAATTAATTTTTTACTAAATAAAAAAAAAGTGGTTTTGAGTGATGGAAGTCTTTATTTACTATTACTATTTATTGGCCTGTAGGAACCCGAAAGTTCATGACCTCACCGACTCGACTCCGCCATTGTTCCCTGTCCCGTGCGCCCTCCTTCCACGTTCGACCATCTAAGGTCTAACCTAACATTGTCCTCCCATCTCCGTGGGGGGAAGTCTTTCTGTTAAGTTA